>CM077303.1:58430000-59680000 GCA_039655065.1 Glossophaga mutica | reverse complement strand
AAGTAAACTGTTTCTACTGTGCCCTAAAGTGGGATGCACAGCCCAGAGTGAGTTCTGAGAACAGGAAGGGATGAAGGTCACCACGCATGTCTTTCTTCTGTCACATGCCAAGTGTTATTAGACACAATTGTGGGGACTCTAGTGTGCACAGGTGCATGCTTTAACTTTAGAAATGTTCCAGTTACATTTTCAGAAAGGTGGAAGGATGACTTGGAGAGAATCCTCTCTCTAGTTTATAACGTAGAAAGATATGATATGAAATAATCAATGTGTTAAAAGGTATAGGCACCTTGATTCATATTTACATATTGTTTTTCATCTTTAAGCAAGAGATCAAAGCTACCAGAACACTCCCAGAGGAAGCAGAAACAAAGGGGTAAGCCGGAAAGTGCCAGAAACCCCATTTACAAGATAAATGGAAATTAAAAGTAGCCAGAGGCCTTCCTTTTTTAAAAGCAGAATTCTAGTGAAATAGACCTCAGTGCTCCGCAATGCTAGTGTTCCTCTGAACTGCAGGCATTCTTTGTACAACATTCCTGACATAAATTATCCTGCCTCTGCTTTAGCTCATCCTGTATTTTGTGAGACAAACTGATTATCAGGAAATATGTTGCTATAGAAATTCTTCTCATAACTCTTGTTTCTAGAGCATAATGCATAATATCTAGTTCCCCTTCTATGTGGCAGCCCTCAAACAGTTCGGAGAGATTGTGACCAATGCTTCCCCCCAAATGCTTTAGTTCAGGTTTCTTCAAACCTGTCACCTGCTTCTTCATTTCAGGATGTGCTGCTTTATCCAGTTTCCTTCCTACATCATGTGTAAGGGGCTCCAGATACAATCTGAGTAGAATTATTGCTTATTTCATTTTTTATTTCCAATTTATATATTGTTTTAAACAATATATCATAAAAGTTCAAGTGATACAAATAAATACAAAGAAAATAGCCATAACTCAACCAGCTTTTCTCCACCCAGAAATGACTAGTTTTTACGTTTGATGGTCATTTTAGACATCTGTCCATACAGATATGCAATTGACTGCACCTATAAATTATACCTTAAAAATTTCTACTTCTTTTCTCCTCTGTTTTTCATTACAGCCATTCTGATCTGTGTGTAGTTATACTTCATTAGCTTTAGATATGCCTTTCCCTGGTGATTAAGGATGATAAAACTCCTCTCACGCCATCTGTGTACCCTCTTCAGTGTATATATGCCCTCTTCACAAATCTCTGATAATGGATTTTGTCCGTATTTTAATAGGATTTTTTAAATTTACTGTTGAGTTTTAGGATATCTTTATATTTTAGATATTAGTCCTTTTTTGTTTATGTGCACACTTTCTCCCTTCTGTATCTTATCTTTTCAACTTCACACAGCATTTCACAGAGCAACAGTTTGAAAATTTATCAATTAAAGCTTTTATTTCACTGGTTTTCATTTTATGAATCATCCTTTAGGTGTCAGGTCTAAGTCCTCTTTGCCTCGCCCTAAATCAAGATGTTCCCTTATGGTTATTTGCAAAAGTTTTAGTTTTGTGTTTTACATTTAAGTCTGTGGTCCATTTTGAAATAATTTTTGTTCAAGGTGTGAGGTTTAAATTGAGTTACATATGTTTTTTTTGCCCGTGGATATACATTTGCTCTAACATCCGTTCATTGAAAAGGCTATCTTTCTTCCATGGATTTGTTATTTCAACTTTTTCAAAAATCAGTTAAACATTTTCTGTGTATGTTTGTTTCTGAGTTCTACATTCTGTTCCATTGATCTATGTGTCTATTCCTCCTCCAATAGCACAGAGCTTGAGTAGTGTAGTTATATAGTAGGTCTTAATATCAGGTAGAATAATTTCTCTCACTTTTATTTTTCTTTGTCTAGATTGTTTTAGCTATTTCAGGGCCTGTGTCTTACCATATGGAATTTTATGCCACAGGAAATTTTAAAATAACCCTGTCTTATTCTAAAAAATATACTTGCTGCAGTTTTGATAGGAATTGTATTAAACCTATAGATCAACTTGGGGAGAATAGCTACCCTTAGTACGGTGAGTTTTCCATTCCATGAATATAGTATGTCCTCATATTTACATATTTATTCATTCATCACCATTTTAAAAATTAAGCATGCACATTTCACAATAGTTCTGTAAGTATATACCTAAGTACTGCATTTTCTCCTGCTTGCACATGGACAGTGTTGGTACATAGAAATGTGATTGGTAATTGTGTGTTGGTCTTCTTTCCTGTGATATTACTGGAGGCACTTAATAAATCTAGGTTCTTTTCTAGATTCCTTTGGATTTCCTTTGTACAAAATCAGGTCATCAGCAAATCAGAACAGCTTTATTTCTTTCTTTCTAATCTGCAGGATGTTTGTTTTGTTTTGTTTCCCCCTATTATGCTGGCTAGAACTTCCAGTACTGTCTTGAATCATAGTGGTAAGAACAGAAGTTTTTACCTTATTTCTCATCATAGAGGAAAGTGTTTTGTTTTTTATCAGTAAGTATAATATTAGTTGTGGGCTCAATTACTTTTACTTGATGAAGAACAACTTGATGAAGCTGTTCTTGAACAATTTGAACAACTTCATCAAGTTGTTCTTCATCAAGTAGAAGTAATTTCCTCTATTCCCAACCTTTATCATCAATGGGTATTGGATTTTGTCAAGTGACTTCAATGTTAATTGACATAATTGAATTTTTGTTCTTTAGCCTGTTGATATAGTGGATTATATACTAATTGATTTTCTAATTGAACTAGGCTTGAATATGTGGAATAAATTCTACTTGATAATTGTATGTAATTCTTTTTATACATTGTTAAATTTGGTTTGCCAGTATTTTATTGAGAATTTTTGTGTCTAAGGTTTTGAGAGATATTATTTTATGTTTTTTTTTCCTTTGTTTAGTTTTAATAGTAGGGTAACATTGACTCCATAAAATGAGCTGGGGAATATTTCCTCTTTGATTTTCTGAAAAAGATTGTGTGAAGTTGGTGTTAATTCTCCACAAAATATTTTGTAAAAGTGTCCAGTGAAACCATCTGCATGTGGAAATTTCTTTTTGTAGAGATTTTAATTGTGAATTATATTTTTAATAGTTATATACTTTTCAGATCATCTGTTTGATATTGGTTGAGTTTTGGCGGTTTGTGGTTTGTTTATTTTTTGAGGAAATTTTCCATTTTTACTAAGTTGTCAAACTTTTTAAGGCAAAAATTTTCGAACTATTTCTTTACTATCTTTTCATGGCTGCAGGATTAGTGGTAATATCCCCTGTGTCATTCCTGATACTTATGATCTATATTTTCTTTCTCTTAATTTTCATTAAGCTTGCTAGAGGTTTTTAATTCTTTTCAAAAACTCCTGCTTTTGGTTTCATTGATTTTTTCTGTTGCTTTCCTGTTTTCAATGTCATTAACCTCTGCTCTTTATTACTTCTTTTTTCTTCAAACTTTCAGTATTTCTTTCCTTTTTTCCCTAATTTCTTTATGTAGGAACTTAGATTATTTACTTAAGATGCTTCCTCATATCTAATGTGAGCATTTAATGTTATAAATTTCCTTCTCAGCACTACTTAAGCTACATCTCACGTATTTTGATATGTTGCATTTTCATTTTTATTCAGTTATACATGCGTTTGGTGGACTTCTTTGAACTATGGGTTATTTTGAAGTGTATTGTTCAGAGATTTTCTTATTATCTCTCTGTAATTGGTTTCTAGTTTGATTTCATTGAATCCAAAGAACACATTCAGTATGATTTCCAATTTTTAAATTTGTGAAGTGAGTTTTATGGGCTAATCTATGATCTATCTTGATGAATATAACATAAGCACTTGAAAAATAATGTATACTCTGCTTTTTTGCATGGATTTTTTTTAGTATATACACATCATCTAGATTGTGTTGGTTCATTGCATTGTCCAGATCACCTACATCTTTGCTGATTATCTGACTTGCTAAACACAGGGGAGTGTTGAAGTCCCCAAATATAACTGATGATTTATTGCTTTCTCCTTTCAGCTTTACTAGTTTGTGCTTCATGTATTTGGAGTCTCAGTCATTTAGTGTACATACATTTAGGGCCATTATATGTTCTTGGTTGGTTGATTATTTTATTACTGCATTTGTCTCTAGTAAATTTCTTTGTTCTAAAGTCTACTTTATCATCTATTAATATAGCCATTTGTGTATGTTTGGTTAATGGTTGTATATCTTTGTATTTTCAATTTGAATTAAGTTTTTCATACTTCACTCAAAGTGGTATATTTTGAATTTGGGTTTCTTGTTTGTAGCATATAGCTGGGCCAATTATTTAACTTCACAATGCCCATCTCTTTCTTTTTATTGGTATATATTTAAACTATTTACATTTAAGGTAATCATTGATATGTTAGTATGAAATATATTTATATGTTTAGATCCATTTTATTATTTGCCTTCTGCTTATTTCTTCTCATTGTGTTTCGTTTCTCTCCTTTTTTCCTTTTTATGAGTTACTAGAATATTCTTTTGGAATTTCTTTAGTTTTAGTGTTTTTGAGTATATATCTTTATATAGGTTTTATAGTTGTGGTTCTTGGTATTACACCATCATACACACACACACATACACACATACAAATGATGGTGCAATATATATATATCACATCATCACAACATGATATGTGTGTGTGTGTGTGTGTGTGTGTGTGTGTGTGTGTGTATCATGGTTTATTCTACTCTATAGAGGTTAACATTTTTCCATTTTAAGTGAAGGGTAGAAACCTCTTAGTAGTTTATGTCTTTCTAGAATGTATTTCACTTCAGTTGTCTAATTTGTTGTTATATATTATTTATAGTATTGCTTTGTAATTTTTTTTATATTTGTAAGGTCAGTAGTAATGATTTCTCTTTCATTTTTTAATCCAGTAATTGTAATCTTCTTTCTTCTCCTCTTGGTCAATATAGCCAAAGATGTATTAGTTTCCTCTGGCCGCCATAATACCACCACAAATGCGTGGCCAAAAACAACAGAAATTTATTCCATCATAGCTGTGGAAGACAGAAGTCTGAAATGAGTGTGTTGATAGGGCACATTACCTCTGGATTCTCTAGGGAAGAATTTCTTCCATGTCTAGATTCTGGTACTGCAGCAATTGTTTGTATTTTTTTTTTTTTTTTTTTTTTTTTTGCTTTTCTCACATTACCTGGAATTCCTTGTTGCCCCTCTCACATTTCCTCTCTATATCTGTGTTAAATATCCCTCTGCCTCTATTCCATAAGGACACTTGTGATGTTATTTTGGCCACACCTCAGATAATTTAGCGTAAGCTCTTTACCATGTAAAGTATCAATCACATGCTTCAGAGATTGACATGGATATCAAGTTGGGGGTTGAAGGGTGATTTTACAGCTACCACAAAAGTTGTAAATTGTGTTCATATTTTCCAAGAACCAGCTTTAGGTTTTCTAATTTTTACTTGATTAATTTCTGATCTAATCTTTATTATTTCTTTGTATGTGTTTTCTTTAGGTTTAGTTTACTCTTTTTTCTCCCAATGTTTTAAGGTGGAAGATTATATTATTGAGTTGAGATCATTCTTCACTTTTAATGTAGGTATTTATAGCTATAAGTTTCTCTATCAACCCCAAGTTAGGTGCATGACACAACTTTGGTATGTTGTATCTTTGTTTTTATTTATCTCAAAATATTTTATGATTTCCATTTTTATTTCTTCTTTGACCCATTTGGGAATTTAGAAGTTTGTTTAATTTTTTTATATATTCATAGTTTCCAAGTTTCTTTCTGCTGTTAATTTCTAATTTTGTTCCATTGTCATTGGAAAACACACTTGTATTATGTCTATCCTTTTAAATGTATGGAAGTTTGCTTTATGGCTTAGCATGTAAGGAATGTTCTGTATCATGGAGAATGTTCCATGTGCACTTGAGAAGGATATCTATTCTGCTGTTCTTGAGTGCAATGTACTATAGATGTCTGTTAGGTCTAGTTGTTTTATTGTATTACTCAAGACTTCTGTTTCTTTATTGATTTTTACTTAATTGATCCACCTATTATTGAGAGTGGGGTATTGAATCTCCAACTATTATTGTTGAATTATCCATTTCCCCCTTTATTTCTGTTGATTTTGCTTCAAAATTGTTTTTTTTTTAATTAGGTGCATGAATGTTTATCATTGTTACATTTTTCTGATTTTTTAATCTTTTTATTATTATAAAATAGCTTTATCTGTCAGCATTCTGTGGGGTTAAAGTTTATGCTCCCTGATATTGTTATAGCCACTCTATCTTTCAGGTAATTGCTGTTTCCATGATATACTTTTCTTCATTTTTCTACTTTTAATTTGTATCTTCAAATTCAAACTGTACCTTTTATAGAGGTACACTTTGAGTTGGGTTTTATTTTTATTATCCAATCTGACAGTCTATTCAGATTTAATGTTATTATTTACATCTGCCATTTTTATTTTGTATTCTATATATCTCATATCTTTTTTTTGTACCTCCACCCTTCCTTTACTGTTTCCATTGGGGTTATGTGAATATTTCATACTATAGCATGTTAGTTAATTTAGTGATTTTTTCAGTATATTTTTTGAGTTATTTTCTTAGTGATTGTTCTAGTGCTTACCATACACATCTTAACTTTTCAAAATCAGCTTTAGATTTATACAAATTTAATTGTGGTGAGCTATAGAAATATTACTCCTATCTAGGTTCATTCTCCCTTTTTGTGGCATTATTTGTATATACATTTTATCTCTATGTGTTACTCCATAGAGAACTCCACATGCCATTGCTATAATTATTGCTTTATTTCATTTTATTTTTTGTGCACGAAAATTTATTTTATTTTTAATTTTTTAAAATTTTTATTTTAATTGTTGTTCTTGTATGGTTTTCTGTCTTTTACTCTCATCCCAGCCCACTGCCCCAGCCCTCCCCATTTCCACCCCCCTAGTTTTTGTCCATGTGTCCTTTATACTTGTTGCTCTATACCCTTCCCTTTTACCCTGAAATTCCCTCCCCTCTCCCCTCTGGTGACTGTCAGCCTGTTCTCAATTTCAGTGTCTCTGGTTATATTATGCTTGTTTGTTTGTTTTGTTATTAAGTTCCTGTTACAGGTGAGATCATATGGTATTTGTCTTTCACTGCCTGGCTTATTTTGCTTAGCATGATGTTCTCCAGTTCCATCCATGCTGTTGCAAAGGGTAGGAGCTCCTTCTTTCTTTCTGCTGCATAGAATTCCGTTGTGTAAATGTACCACAGTTTTTTGATCCATTCATTTACTGATGGGCACCTAGGTTGCTTCCAACACTTGGCTATTGTAAATTGTGCTGCTATGAACATAGGGGTGCATAGGTTCTTTTGTATTGGTATTTCAGGGTTCTTAGGATATAATCCAAGCAGTGGAATTGTTGGGTCAAAAGGTAGCTCCATTTTTAGTTTTCTTAGAAAATTCCATACTGTTTTCCATAGTGGTTATACCAGTCTGCACTCCCACCAAGAGTGCACTAGGGTCCCCTTTTTTCCACAACATCTCCAACACTTGCTGTTTGTTGCTTTGTTTATAAAGGCCATTCTGACTGGTGTCAAATAGTATCTCATTGTGGTTTTAATTTGCATTTCTCTGATAGCTAGCGATACTGAGCATCTTTTCATGTGTCTCTGAATCCTCTGTATGTCCTCCTTGGAGAAGTGGCCTTTGCCCATTTTTAAATTGGGTTGCTTATCTTCTTAGAGTGGAGTCGTTTAAGTTCTTTATATACTTTGGAAATTAAACCCTTGTCTGAAGTATCATTAGCAAATATGTTTTCCCATACGGTTGGTTCTCTTCTTATTTTAATACTGTTTTCTTTGGCTGTGCGAAAGCTTTTTATTTTGATGAGATCCCATTTGTTTATTCTTTCCTTTATGTCCCTTCCTTTAGGGGACATATCAGTAAAAATGTTGCTGCATGAAATATCTGAGATTTTCCTGCCTATGTTCTCGTGTAGGATTTTAATGGTGTCATGGATTATATTTAAATCTTTTATCCCCCTTGATTTATTTTTGTGTATGGTGCAAGTTGGTGCTCGAGTTTTATTTTTTTGCATGTAGCTGTCCAGTTCTCCCAACACCACTTGTTGAAGAGGCTATTTTTGCTCCATTTTTATGTTGCTGCCCCCGTTGTCAAATATTAATTGGCTGTAGAGACTTGGGTTTATCTCTGGGCTCTCTGTTCTATTCCACTGGTCCACATGCCTGTTTTTATGTCAGTACCAGGCTGTTTTGGTTACAGTGGCCTTGTAATACAGTTTGGTATCAGGTATTGTGATCCCTCCTGTTTTGCTCTTCTTTCTCAAAATTGCAGCAGCTATTCGGGGTCATTTATGGTTCCATATAAATTTTTGAAGTGTTTGTTCTATATCTGTGAAATATGCCATTGGTACTTTAATAGGTATTGCATTGAATTTGTAAATTGCTTTGGGTAGTATGGACATTTTGGTGATATTAATTCTTCCGATCAATGAACACGATATGTGTTTCCATTTGTTTGTGTCTGCCTTGATTTCTTTCTTCAGTGTAGTGTAGTTTTCTGCATAACAAGTCTTTTACCTCCTTGGTTAGGTTTATTCCTAGGTGTTTTATTTTTCTTTTTGCTATATCAAATGGGATTTTCTTTCTTGATTTCTGCTTCTGCTGGTTCATTGTTGGTACACAAAAATGCCTTTGATTTCTGGATATTGACTTTGTATCCGGCTGTTTGGCCAAATTTATTTATTAGGTCGAGCAACTTTTTGTCCGAGTCTATAGGATTTTTTATGTACACTATTATGTCATCTGCAAACAGTGATAGTTTTGTTTCCTCCTTTCCAAGTTGGATGCCTTTTATTTCCTTTTCTTGCCTGATCTCTGTGGCTAAGACTTCCAATACTATATTGAATAGAAGTGGTGAAAGTGGACAACCTTGACTTGTTCTTGATCTTAGTGGAAAAGATTTTAGTTTTTGCCTGGTGAGTATGATGTTGGCTGTAGGTCTTTCATATATGGCCTTTATTATGTTGAGGAATGCTCCCTCTATTCCCACTTTGCTGAGTGTTTTTTATCATAAATGGGTGTTGTACCTTATCAAAAGCTTTTTCCGAATCTATTGGTATGATCATGTGATTTTTGTCTTTGTTTTTGTTTATGTGATGAATTACATTTACTGACTTGTGAATGTTGAACCATCCTTGCATCCCTGGGATGAATCCCACTTGATCATGGTGTATGATCTTTTTGATGTATTGCTGGATGCGGTTTGCCAATATTTTTTTGAGGATTTTAGTGTCTATATTCATCAGTGATATTGGCCTGAAGTTTTCTTTCTTTGCTGTATCTTTATCTTGTTTTGGGATTAGGATGATGCTGGCTTCATAAAAAGAGTTTGGGAGTCTTCCATCATTTTGGATTTTTTCAAATAGTCTGTGAAGGATAGGGGTTAGTTCTTCCTTAAATGCTTTGTAGAATTCTCCTGTGAAACCATCCAGTCCAGGGCTTTTGTGTGTTGGAAGTTTTTTTTATTACTGCTTCAATTTTATCTGCTGTTATTGGTCTGTTCAGGCTTTCTTCTTCTTCTTCACTGAGTTTTGAGAGATTATATTTTGCTAGAAACTTGTTCCATTTCACCTAGGTTTTCAAATTTCTTGGTATACAGTTCTTCATAGTAATTTCTTATAATCCTTTGTATTTCTGTGGTGTCAGTTGTAATCTCCTCTTTCATTTCCGATTGTGTTTATTTGAGTCCTCTCTCTTTTTTTCTTGATGAGCCTGCTTAAAGGTTTGTCGATGTTGTTTATCCTTTCAAAGAAGCAGATCCTGGATTCATTGATCCTTAGAATTGTACTTTTAGTCTCTATGTCATTTAATTCTGCTTTGATCTAGGTTATTTCCTTCCTTCTACTTGCTCTGGGCTGTCTTTGTTGTTGTTCCTTGAGTTCTTGTAGGTGTAGGGTTGTTTGTTTGAAATGTTTCTATCTTCTTTAGGTAGGCCTGTATCACTATGAACTTCCCTCTGAGGACTGCCTTCACTGTGCCCCATAAGTTTTGGGTCATTGTGAGTTCATTTTCATTTGTTTCCAGATACTTTTTGATTTCTTCCCTAATTTCATTCTTGACCCATTCATTGTTTAATATCATGCTATTCAATCTCCATTATTGTTAGTGTTTTGGGTTTTTTCCCTTGGGGTTGGTTTCTAGTTTCAGTCTCTTGTGGTTGGAGAAAATGCTTGGTATGATTTCAATTTTCTTGAATTTGTTGAGGCTTGTTTTGTGTCCTATCATGTGGTCTATCTTTGAAAATGTTCCATGTGCATTTGAAAAAAATGTGTATTTAGTTTCTTTGGGATGAAGGGCTCTATATATATCAGTTAAGTCCAATTCATCTAGAGTATTGTTCAGTGCCACAGTGTCTTTGTTAATATTTTGTTTGGAAGATCTGTCCATTTTTGACAGTAGGGTGTTAAAATCCCCTACTATAATTATGTTGCTGTCAATATCTTTCTTGAAGTCCTCTAAGATTCTTTTTATGTATTTAGGTGCTCCTATGTTGGGTGCATGTATATTTACAATGTTTATGTCTTCTTGGTGGATTCTTCCCTTGAGTATTATGAAGTGACCTTCTGGGTCTCTCTTTATGGCTCTTCTTTTGAAGTCTATTTTGTTTGATATGAGTATTGCTACCCCAGCTTTTTTTTTCCTGTTCATTTGCTTGGAAAATTTGTTTCCAGCCCTTCACTTTGAGCCTGTGTATGTCTTTTGTCCTGAGGTGGGTTTCTTGTAGGCAGCATATGTATGGGTCATGCTTTCTTATCCATTCAGCTATTCTATATCTTTTGATTAGAGCATTTAATCCATTTACATTTAAGGTTATTATTGATAGGTATTTATTCATTGCCATTTTTGTACTTGTGTTCTTCTCTCTCTCTCTCTCTTCTTCCTTCCTTGCTTTAAAGCAGTCCCTTTAGTATCTTGCAGAACTGGTTTGGTAGAGGTGTATTCTTTTAGGCTTCTTTTGTCCGGGAAGCTCCTTATTTGGCCTTCTATCTTGATTGAAAGCATTGCTGGGTAAAGTAGTCTTGGTTGCAGGCCTTTGGTTCTCATTACTTGGAATATTTCTTGCCATTCTCTTCTGGCTTGGAGCATTTCCATTGAGAAGCCAGCTGTTAACCTTACTGGGGCTCTGTTGTATGTTACTTCCTTTTTCTCCCTTGCTGCCTTTAAGATTCTCTCTTTGTCTTGGAATTTTGCCATTTTAATTATGATGTGTCTTGAAGTGGGCCTCTTTGGGTTCCTCTTGATTGGGACTCTCTGTGTTTCCGGGATTTGTGTGACTTTTTCTCTCATCAAATTAGGAAGTTGTCCATCATTACTTTTTCAAATAGGTTTTCTATCCCTTGCTCTTCTTCTCCTTTTGGTATCCCTATTATACAGATATCATTACATTTCATATTGTCTTGCATTTCTCTTAACGCCTCTCCATTTTTTCTGAGCCTCTTTTCCTTTTCTTGCTCTTTCTGGGTGTTTTTGTCTACTTTGTTCTCCAAGTTGCTGATCCAATCTTCTGCTTCATCGAGTCAGCTTTTCATTCCTTCTACTGTGTTCTTCAGTTCAGAAATTGTATTCTTCATTTCCTCTTGGCCCTTGTTGATAGTTTCTATTTCCTTTTTCATGTTGATATATTTTGCAGTGAGTTCATTGTAGCTTCTCTATAGTTTCTGGTAGCTCATTGAGAGCTCATGGAGCTTTCTGACAACCATTTCTTTGAACTCAGTATCTGATAGTTGAGTTGCCTCTGTTTCATTTAGCATTCTTTCTGGGGCTTCCTCCTTTCCTTTCATTTGGGGATTGTTTCTTTGTCTTCCCATTGTTTGTGAGATTCTTCTTGTTAGCCTCTGCTTCTTAAATTGATCTGTTCCAGCTCCCTGGGTTTATGATGTAAACTTCTGTGGTAGAATACCTGTGAGATTCAGTGGTGTAGTCTCCTTCAGGTTTCCTGGTGTTCACAGCTTCCACTATTTCCGCTGTTAGGATGCCCCCTCTTTGGGTCCAACTCTGTTTTTTTTGTCTCACTTGTGGGTATTTAAAAAGTGAAAAGGAAAAAAGAAGAGAAAAAAGAGGAAGGAAGAAGAGATAAAATTGGAAAGAAAGGAAGAAGGAATAAAACAAGAAAGAAGTAAACAGAAGCAAAAGGAATTGAGGGATAAAAAAAGATAAAAATAATAAAAATAATAAAAAATATATAATTAAAACAAAACAAAATAACCCCCCTCCACAAACAAAAAACAAGCAAACAAACAAAAAAACCCCACCTCTTCCTGTTTTCAAACCGGCCAAACTGGTTTTTCTGGTCTTGCTGTCTGCAACAGGCTGAGGGTTGACTGGTACTGCTTTTCTCCCTGTTCTTCACTCAGTCAGCTTTGGGCCACTCTCCTCAGTGCCAGCTGCGTACTCTCCCCAGGGCTAGCACTGCACTCTCCATGCAGGGCCTTGGGCGTGGTTTCTGAGCCTCCTACAGAGCACGTGCTTTCCCTAGTTTATGGGTTTTAGCTGGGAACTCTTACAGATGGAGCACTCCCCGCCTTTATTGTTGTGAGCTCTGGGTCTCCTACAGGGCACACGTTCCTACCCGAGTTTACAGGTGTGGGCTCCACGAGTTTCCTGAGTTGCACGCACTCACCCTAGGATCATGGATGTGAGCTCCGGGTCTTCCACAAAGCCCCCTCCTCCAGTCGCAGGTCCGCCTGTGGTCACAGGGCTACCTCCAGTCAGTCACAGAGCCGCCTCCAGTCAGTTGCAGAGCCACCTCCGGTAGCAGGGCCGCCTCAGGTAGGTTGCAGAGCTGCCTCTGGTCACTCGGCCACAATATCTGGTTTTCCAATGTCCACTACAGATTTTGATCTCCTATTTTCATACATGCTGTGGTACTGTTGGCTGTCTGCTCTGTTTCTCTGTAGATTGGCTAGGTTTTTCTTATGGTGTAGGGGGAAGTGGAATCTGCCTCCTCCTACTGTGCCGCCATCTTAAATCTTCTAATTATTATTTTATATAATTTAGAGAAGCATAGAGAGCAAGTACATATGTGTAGCTTTTGTTTTATTAGACTTCTTATTTGGCATATTATCAAATACATTACATTTCTATATGTTATGGGTTAAGTGATATATAACATCCATATTGTTTTGCACAGTTTTTTAAATCAATTAAGAGTAAATGAGAAAATATGCATTTATACTCTTTTGTAATTACATAATCATTTTTACTAGTTCTCTTTTCTTTTTCATTTGAATTCAAATACTGCCTGGGATCACTTGCTTTCACCTGAACAACTCCTTTAATATTTCTTGTCAGCATGGATAAACCTAAAGGGTATCAGGTTAAGTGAAATAAGTCAGTCAGGGAAAGATAAATATCCAATGATTTTACTTATATGCGGAATCTAAAGAACAATATAAACAAATAGACAAACAAATGAACAAAACAGAAACAGACTCAGAGATACAGAGAACAGACTGATGGTTGCCAGAGGGGAGAGGGGCTGGGGGACTGGGTGAAAAAGGTGAAGGGACTGAGAAATACAGATTGGTGGTTACTACAAAATAGTTATGGAGATATAAAGTACAGCATAGGAAATATAGTCAGCAATATTGCATTATGTATGGTGATAGTTGGGAACTGGAAATATCATAGAGGAACACTTTGTAAAGTATTATATATGATTTTCTAACTAATATGCTGTATACTTAAAACTAATACAAAATCATATTGAAAAATATTCCTTGTATGTTGTCTGCTAGGAACAAATTTTCTCAGGGTTTTTTTATTTTTGTGAGAATGTGTTTATTTCACCTTTTTATTTCAAGATACTTTTTTTTTCTTTTTTTTTAAATATATTTTATTGATTATGCTATTACAGTTGTCCCATTTCTCCCCCATCATTCCCCCCACCCTGCACACCCTCTCCCACCCACATTCACCCCTTTAGTTCATGTCCTTGTGTCATAAGTTCTTTAGCTTCTACATTTCCCATACTATTCTTGCCCTCCCCCTGTCTATTTTCTACCCACTATCTATGCTACTCATTCTCTGTACCTTCCCCCCCACTCCTTCTCCCATGCCCCTGTTGCTAACCCTCCATATGATCTCCATTTCTGTGGTTCTGTTCCTGTTCTAGCTATTTGCTTAGTTTGCTCAGGTGACTGTTTTCTTTGAACATTTATAATAGGTTATGCCACTGCCTTCTGGACTCCATTATTCTGTTAAAGATCAGCTGTTAATCTTATATGAGTTCCCATGCAAGTTATGACTCTTTTTTCTCTTGCTATTTTTCAAAAAATTTCCCTTTATTTTTTCTTTCAACATTTTTAATATGAAGGGTCTTTTGTGGATCTCTTTGTAGTTGGCCTACTTGAAATTCTTAAGCTTCCTGGATGTGTAGCTTGATGGTTTTCAACAAATTTTGGAAATTTTCAGCAATTGTTTATTTGAATATTTTGTCTTCCCTTTTCTCTCCTCTTCTTCTGGCATTCCTGTTACATTATGTTTATGTTCTTAATCAAGCCCCACATTTTCTGTGGCACTGTTCATTTTTTTCAATTCTTTTTTTGGATTATATAATCTCTATTGATCTATCTTCGAATTTACTAACTATTTCTTCTGCCATTTCAAATCTAATCTGAAACTCTTCTAGAGAATACTTCATTTTAGTTATTGTGATTTATGACTCCACAATATCTATGTGGTTCTTCTTTTAAAAAAATTACTAACTTTCCATTATTGTTCTCTGTTTGGTGTGATGGTGTTTACATACCTTCCTTTATTTTAAATCATGGTTTCCTTTAGTTATTTGGACATGTTTATTATGGCTACTTTTAAGGCTCATCCATTAAATCTGACAACTGGTTATTCTCACAGTTTTTGTGCCTTCTTTTTCTTTCTTTTTTTTCTTCTTCTATGACCTGTGTATCATATCTCCCTACTTCTTTGCATGTCTCCTAATATTTTGTTGGAAACTGAACACTTTAGATAATATATTGAAGCCAGTCTGGATACTAGTCTCCCACTCTAGGGCTTGCCATTGTTACTTGCTCATATATCTATTTAGTCACTGGTTGGATTATTTTAGTGAAGTTTCTATCTCTCACACAATGTTAAGTCTCTAATGTTGCTCCTCTGGGTGTGGAGCCTTTGGTATGACCACAGTCACCCTAAGATGACAATGGTTTGGGCAGGGCTTTCCATCAATGTGTGAATCCTTGAATACATCCAGTTGTGAGGCTCTATCAATTGCTGGCTGTTTCTTCTAATATTTTCATTAATGTCTAAAGCACCAATTGCTTTACAAATCAAGTTTCAGCTCCCTTAAAGGGGTAATTCCTGAGGTCAGTTTATGAGATTTGTTCTGACCCCAGAAGGGTTCTTCTCAGCTGTCTCTTTCTGCCATTCTCTCTGGCAAGCAATACAGCCTGTTTAATCTCCAATTACTCCACTAATTTCCTTTCAATTACTTTTCATCACAACACTACTTTTTTTCCAGAGCCCCTTTAGGCATGAACTTCTCCATATTCTATTGCAAGTGAAGTCAGTTGCTTTAAGAAGAGATTAGTATGTTTCTTTTTTAGGGCTGCTTCTCCTGGGCAAAATCTGTGAGCCTCAGCTCTGGAGCTGTAAGTGGGAGAACAATGGTATGCTTCTCTCTGAGTGAAAACTCTGCTCTTAGAGCTGAGTGCATGGTGGGGCGAAATAGGCAGTAGCTCTAATTCTTTATGGCTTACTTCTTGCAGCATGGAGCCACTGCCTTACCAGCTGGGGTGAGGGCCACAGGACTCCAGTATTCTCAACAGCACCATGCTCAAGACAGAGTCACCATCCCACAAGTTGAGCTTGGGCAGAAGAAGGAAACTCCCTTTCTCATTTTCATTCCTTCAGAACTTAGCTTCAGCAACAGGTAGTCTGTAGCCTCAGCAATAGGTAGTTGGTCCAGGATGAGAAATACTAATGTTCTGCCCCTCGTTCTGCCTGCTCCATGAAAGATAATCCCTCTATCTGGGAGCTGAGATGAGAGCGAGCCTTGTGTTCTTGTCTACACCAAGTTTGCATTGGGATTTCTGTCTTGATGAGCTGGAAGAGCAAAGGGAGAGAGCAGACTGTGGTTCCAACACCACAGACTTCAGCTGTCCCTACCACATTTTAGGTTTTCTTGAATAAATGATTTCTCATGCTCTGTATACACTTAGAACCATTTCCAGAGAGTGTAAATGATATTTTTAAATAATTTTCAACAGTTTCTTTGCAAAGCAGGTACACAAAGCTCCTCTGTGCATCATTCCAGAGGCAGAACCAGCTTCAATAATTTTACCATGGCTTTCTCCATTCCTGACTTCATTTTGCTTTATGCCTTGATTGGCTACGTGTGTTCACTAAGTTGTTTTTTTTTCCCCAAAAAAAGAGTTATTGTGTTTTTTCTGACTGTTTTCATGATCAAAAATACCTGCCTTTTGTATTTGTTCTTGAATAAGATTAGCCATTTAAAATATTCTTGGTATTTACTTTTGTTTTCCTTAGAACTTTATAGACCTTCTTCTATTGTCTTTCAACATGAAGGATGTTATGGAAAAGTCTGGAACTTGTTTTTTTTTTTCTCTTGTACTTTGAAGTAACCATTTTTCTCCTGCAAACTTTTTTCTCTGAATATTAAGTAACTTATTGAGAATATATGTTAAACTTTATTTTACATCCTGATGTATATTGTATCCTTTCGAGGTTCAAATTCTTTTTTCCTTATTTAAGAGAACATTTCTGATATGTCTTGGAATACTTTTGTTTCTGTCCCATTTATTGTGTTATTTAATTAGGAGGTATCAGTTATCCTTATTGGATTATCTATATTCTTTACATCTATCATTTTTTAAATATTAATTTGAATCTTTTTAAAATTTTAATTGAGGTATAATTAACATTTGACTTTTATTTTTTTGTGGTTCACCCTGGTTATTTCAAAACTCTAATCTGTTCTTTTTTTCTCATTTTTTAGATATCTGATAGTGCTTTGATTCTCTATCTTTTCACCTAACTTGTCATTCTCCATACTCATTTAAAAAAATCTGTTGCCTTATCTTTTTGAGCTGATGTTTTACTCTTTTGAAATCCTTATTGGTTCCTAAGCACACAGCAGCTTTCTAGATTTTGCTACTCTTTCTTTGATTGCATTTTTTTTTCTAAATGGATTCTTTGACTGACTTTGAGTTTATTTCCTTCTTTTGTTTGCTTCTTTTTAAAAAAACATCAAACAATTGTGATGCTTTCCTGCTTTCATTTTTTCTCAACTTTATACCATCAATTTTATTTAGACTTGCTACTCACAGTGTGGTCTTTAAACCAGAGAAATTGGTATTACCAGTGTAGGCTTATTAGACATAAACAATCAAAAACCCCACCCAGGACCTACTCAGTCAGAATCTGCAGTTTAACAATATTCCCAGGTGATTCTTATGCACATTAATGTTTGAGAGACACTGCTGAAACTTTACTATACATTGAAGTAACCTGGGGAAGTTTAAAGAATACTAATATCTGAGATTCTGATTTAATATATATAGGTATGACCTACACATGAGAGTTATTTTAAAATGCAGTGAACTGTGAGAACCACTGACCTAGATCTTCCATTTACTTCTGATACCGTGTAGGTTATTTCTTTTTGTAATTTTTCTCAATTTGTTTAGTCATCTATCACTTTCATTCTTTCTTCCTCTGTACACACCTAACAAACTGATATTGCCTTTTATTTACTCTGTATTCTGAGAGTATTAAGAGGATAGAGAGGGAAGGGAAGGAGGAATAGTTCAGCTATGAATGGTGGAACTGGGTTCAGCTCTTCTCAGATCCAATTAAATGTGTAACTTCATAACTCAAGGATGGATTCCAATTCTTGTGTATTTCATCTTTGAAAATGGTACTGACTTAAGACCATGACCTTGGAATGCTGGAGCTTTCACTCTTAAGGATAAGGAGTCCTGTACTCATCTGAGGACCACCCATACGTCTTCTAGACCTGCTTCTTTCTATACTGTAGGAAGATAGTGAACAATTCTTAATAATTGTTGACTTACTTTCTTTTTTTTAGTACTACTTTGGTGACTTGATGGTGGGATTAGGAGTTATATTAAGACATGTCATAACAGAATTTTTACTTTCCTTTTTTAATATTTAAGGCTCAAGGTTTACCACCACTCAATTATTTTATTGATGATGAATTTTTATTCTTTTTCTTTCATTTTATTAGAGAATTGACTAGAGAGGCTCTGCTTAATTTTGACATTAATTTAGGTGTTATGTGGCTATTCATGCAATCTAAATTTGCATTTATATTTTAAGCAAATATACTTGACATTTTTGGGTATGCATTAGGCTGTAAACTGAGTCACCAGTCAGAATATCTTTATTGTTTAGCTGTACTCTTGAAACCCATATGGTTTCATTAACCAATGTCACCCCAATAAATTCAATAAAAAGAGAAAATTGCTTCCAGTCTAATATTGTCAGATTAAGGAAAGTTGAACCACTGTTTAGCCTTCTCTGAATCCAGTAGCCTCTGATGTTACACAATCTAAATTTCTTCATCTTGCCAATAAACAGATAATAAAATGTTTTGTCCAAAGCCTACTGCAGTCAAGGTTCTGTATGCAATTAGCACAGCAGTCTCCAAATCTACTTATGCTAGTAACTGGAAAGTCATTCCTTTGGTGTGATTATGCATAGTGAACCCATACTATCTGTTGGTATATCTTTTGTTATGGTTTAATAATCATGTGCAGAACTTTGCTAGAAATCAACACCATACAGCTTGGTCTCTAGATTGCTTTTTTAAAAATATATTTTATTGATTATGCTATTACAGTTGTCCCATTTTCCTCCCTTCACTCCCCTCCACTCTGCACACCCTCTCCCACCCACATTTCTTCCCTTTAGTTCATGTCCATGTATGATACTTATAAGTTCTTTAGCTTCTACTTTCCCACACTATTCTTACTCTCCCCCTGTCTATTTTCTACCTACTATCTATGCTACTTATTCTCCATACCTTCCCCCCTCTCTCCTCCCACTTCCCCGTTGCTAACTCTCCCTGTGATCTCCATTTCTGTGGTTCTGTTCCTATTCTAGTTGTTTGCTTAGTTTGTTTTTGTTTTAGGTGTGGTTCTTAATACTTGTGAGTTTGCTGTCATTTTACTATATTAATCTTTCTCCCTGTTTGAAATGGGACCCTCACTCTAATTAGAGATTACTGAAATGATTTCCTGAAGATTGCTGATTATGTTTCTGAGATCATTTCTAAATATCTTTTTGGTACCCTGGGCAGTAATTTCTCTTGATCTGATAAGCTGAACTAATTCAAACTGTTTAGTGTTCTTTCCTCATCTTTACTTCCTACCCTGGGCTTGGATTCTCTCTTTTTCATAAAATAATTACTGGCGTTATGTGACTGTTCTATTAGTTATTCCAATTTTCCCATGTTTTTCTCCCCTGTGCTGCCCACCCTCAGCTCCCACAGTCAATCCTCATCTTGTTGTCCATGTCCATGGGTCATTTATATCTGTTCTTTGACTAGGCCCTTCCCCTTCTTTTGACACTTATCCTCCCTTCATCTCCCCTCTGGTCACTATCAGTCTGCTCCTTGTTTCCATGCCTCTGGTTCTATTTTGCTCATGTGTTTGTTTTGTTCATTAGGTTCCTCTTACAGGGGAGATCATATGGTATCTGTCTTTCACTGCCTGGCTAATTTCATTTAGCACAATACTCTCCATTTTCATACATGCTGTTGCAAAAGATAGGTGTTCCTTCTTTCTTTATGCTGCATAGTATTCCATTGTCTAAATGTACCAGATTTTTTTGATCCACTCATTTATTGATGGACACATAGGCTGTTTCTAGCACTTGGCTATTATAAATAACACTGCTGTGAACACTGGGGTACATAGGTTCTTTTAAATTCATGTTTCAGGGTCCTTAGGATACAATCCTAGCATTGGAATTGCTGGGTCAATAGGCAGATCCATTTTTAGTTTTCTGAGAAAATTCCATACTGTTTTCCATAGTGGTTGTACCAGTCTGAAATCCCACCAACAATGCACTAGGGTTCTCTTTTCTCTGCATCCTCGCCAACACTTGTTTGTTGATTTGTTTATGATGGCCATTCTGACCAGTGTGAGGTGTTATCTCATTGTGGTTTTAATTTGCATCTTACCAATGGATATCGATGTTGAACATCCTTTCATATGCCTATGGGCCCTCTGTATGTCTTCCTTGAAGAAGTATCTATTCAGGTAATTTGCCCATTTTTTAAATCTGATTGTTTCTCTTCCTGGTGTTAAATCATATGAGTTCTTTATATACTGTGGAGATCAAACCCTTGCCCAAGGTATCATTGGCAGATATGTTTTCCCACATGGTTGGTTCCCTTTTCATTTTGATCATGTTTTCTTTAGCTGTGCAGAAGCTTCTTAATTTGATGAAGTCCCATTTGTTTGTTTTTCCCTTTATTTCTCTTGCCCTAGATGATATATCAGTGAAAATATGCTGCCTGGGATATCTGAAATTTTACTGCCTATGTTTTCTTCTAGGACTTTTATGGTGTCACAACTTATTTTTAAGTTTGTACCCACTTTCAATTTATTCTGGTGTATGGTGTAAGTTGGTAGTCTAGTTTCATTTTTTTTGCAAGTACCATCCTAGTTCTCCCAACACCATTGATTGAAGAAGCTCTTTTTATTCCATTTTATGCTCCTTTTCCTTTTGTCAAATATTAATTGACCATAGAGACTTGGCTTTATTTCTGTGCTTTCTATTCTGTTCCACTGATCTTTGCATCTGTTCTTAGGCCAGCACCAGACTGTTTTGATTATAGCAGCCTTGTAGTATAGTTGGATACCAAGTATTGTGATCCCTCCTGTGTTCTTCTTTCTAAAGATTGCTGAGGCTATTCAGCAATCTTTTTTCAGCAATCAATTTCCTCAGGGTAATTTTTGGTTCTATATAAATTTTTGAAATATTTGTGCTAAATTTGTGAAATATGTCATTGGTATTTTAATAGGGATTGCAATGAATCTATACATTTCTTGGGTAGTATGGGCATTTTAATGATGTTAATTATTTCAATCCATGAATATGGTATATGCTTCCATTTTTTTCTATCTTTTTAAATTTCTTTTTTCAGCGTTCTGTAGTTTTCCAAGTACAGGTCTTTTACCTCCTTGGTTAAATTTATTCCTAGGTACTTTATTTTCCTTATTTCTGTAGTAAATGGGATATTTTTCCTAGTTTCTATTTCTGATATTTCGGATGTATAAACAAACATTGTAGATGTACAAACATGCATTTGATTTCTGAATATTGACTTTGTATCCTGCTGTTTTGCCAAATTCACTCACTGGGTAAAGTATTAATGTGGTGAAGGCTACAGAGTTTTCTGTGTACACTATCATGTCATCTGCAAATGATGACAGTTTTACTTCCCATTTTCCGATTTGGATGCCTTTATTTCTTTTTCTTGTCTACTCACTATGACTAGAACTTCTAATACTATGTTGAATGAAAGTGGTAAAAGCAGAAACCCTTGTCTTGTTCCTGACCTTAGGGGGAAAACTTTTAGGTTTTGCCCATTGAGTACGATGTTGGTTGCAGATTCCTCAAATGTGGTCTTTATCACGTTGAGTAATGTTCTCTCTATTCGCACTTTGCTCAGCATTTTTATCATGAATCAGTGCTGTACTTTCAAGAACATTTTCCTCATCTGTTGATATGATCATGTGGTTTCTGTCTTTCATTTTGTTTATGCAATGTATTATGTTTATTGATTTGTGAATATTATGCCATCCTTGCATCCCTGGGATGAATCCCACTTGATCATGGTGTATGATTTTTGTAATGCATTACTGGATCCAGTGTGTTGATATGTTGTTAAGAACTTAAACATCTATGTTCATCAGTGATATTGCCTTGTTGTTTTCTTTCTTTGTTGTGTCTTTACCTGGTTTTGGAATTAGGATAATACTAGCCTTGTAGAAAGATTTGGGGAGTCTTCCCTCTCTTGAATTTTTTGCAATAGTTAGAGAAGGATAGGAGTTAACTCTTCCCTAAATGTTTGCTAAAATTTGCCTGTGAATCTCTCTGGTCCAAGGCTTTGTGCGTTTGGAGTGTTTTGATTACTGCCTCAATTTCACTAGTTGTTATCAGTCTGTTCAGGCTTTCTGCTTCTTCTTGATTCAGTTTTGACCTATTATATGTTTCTAGAAATTTGTCCATTTCATCCAGGTTGTCAAATTTCTTGGCATATAGTTGTTTGTAGTAATTTCTCACAATCTTTTGTATTTCTGTGGTATCAGTTTTAATTTCTCCTCTTTCATTTCTGATTTTATTTATTTGAGTCCTCTCTTTTTTTTCTTGATGAGTCTGGTTAAAGACTTGTAGATTTTGCTTCTCTTTTAAAAGAACAAGCTCCTGGACTTATTCATCCTTTGAATTGTTCTTTTAGTCTGTATGTCATTTAATTCTGCTTTGATCTTGATCATTTCCTTCCTTCTATTCACTCTGGGCTGTGTTTGTTTTGCTCCTCTAGTTCTTGTAGGATATAGGGGTAGGTCATTTATTTAAGATTTTTTATCTTTTTTTTATGTAGGCATGTATTGCTATCATCTTCCCTCTCAGGAGTGCCTTCACTGTGTCCCATAGGTTTTGAGTTGTTCTATATTCATTTTCATTTGTTTTCACAAACTTTTTGATTTCTTTATTGATGTCACTGTTAACCCATTCATTATTTAACAGCATGTATTTCAGTCTGCATGAATTTGAAAGGCTTTGAGTTTTTTCTTTGAGGTTGGTTTCTAGTTTCAGGTTATTTTGATCCAAGAAAATGCTTGATATGATTTCAACTTTCTTGAGTTTGTTGAAGCTTGTTTTGTGTACTACTATATAGTCTATCTTTAAAAGTGTTCCATGAGCATTTGAAAAAGTATATATTTTGCTTCTTTGGGATGAAAGGTTTTGTATATATCAATTAAGTATATTTGATCAAGAGTGTTGTTCAGTGCCACAATAATCTTGTAGATTCTTTGCTTAGAAGATCTATCTGTTCTTGACAATAGGGTGTTAAAATCCCCTACTATGAATGTGTTGCAGTCAATGTCTTTCTTGAAGTCCTCCAAGATTTTTCTTATATATTTGGTGCTCCTATGTTGGGTACATATATATTTACAAGGGTTATGTCTTGATAGATTATTCCCTTATGTAGTATCCTTTGTCTCTTTTATGGCTTTTGTTTTGAAATATATTTTGCCTAATATAAGTTTTCTACCCCAGCTTTTTTCATGTCTGTTTGCTTTTAGTATTTTTATCCTCCCTTCACTTTCAGCCTGTGTAGGTCTTTTGTTCTGAGGTGAGTCCCTTGTAGAGAGCGTATATGTGTGTCATGTTTTCTTATTCATTCCACTACCCTATGTCTTTTGATTGGAGCAATTAATCCATTTACATTTAAGGTTATTATTGATAGGTTCTAATTCATTGCCATTTTTCCCTTTGTACCAATGTCTCTCTCTCTCTCTGTCTTTTTGTTCACCTTCTTAAAACAGTCCCTTTAGCATTTCTATCAATGCTTGTTTGGTGGAGATGTATTTCTTTAGCCTTTTTATTTTTGTTTGACAACTTTTTATTTTGTCTTCCATTCTAAATGAGAGCTTTGGTGAATAGAGTAATCTTGGTTGCAGGCCTTTTCATTACTTAGAATATTTCTTACTATTCCCTTCTGGCTTGCAGTGTTTCTGTTTGGTAATCAGCTGATAGCCTTTTTGGAGCTCCTTTGTATGTTACTGGCTGTTTCTCCTTTGCCACCTTTAAGATTTTCTATTTGTCTTTAAATTATGCTATTTTAATTATGATGTGTTTTGGAGTGGGCCTCTTTGGGTTCACCTTGAGGATGAGCTTGATTGGGGCCCTCTGTGCTTCTTGCACTTGGATGACTTTTTCTCTTACCAAGTTAGGGAAGTATTCTGTCATTACTTTTTCAAACAAGTTTTCTATCCCTTGCTCCTCTTCTCCTTTTGCTATCCCTATGATATGAATATTGTGAATATACATTTCATGTTGTCCTGAAGCTCCCTTAAACCATCTTCATTCTTTTTGAGTCTTTATTCATTTTGTTGCCCTGTCTGGGAGTTTTTTTCTACTTTGTCCTCCAGCTGGCTGATTCAAAGTTCTGCTTCATCTAGACTGCTTTTAATTCCTTCTACTGTGTTCCTCATTTCAGATATTATATTCTTCATTTCTTCCTGGCTCTTGTTGGTAGTTTTTATATCCTTTTTCATGCTGGTGTAATTCATAGTAAGTAAGTTCCTTGTGGATCCCCTGGAATTCTTTGTAGTTTTCTCTGAGCTCACTGAGTATCCTTATAACCAATATTTTGAACACCATATCTGATAGTGTGCTTGCCTTTATTTCATTTAGCACTCTTTCTGGGGATCCCTCTTAACCTTTTGATTGAGGGTTGTTTATTTGTCTCCTCATTTTAGGTGACTCTTCTTGTTTGTTTCTGCTTCTTATATTGATTTGTTTTGACTCTGTTTCTTGATTGTGTGATCTTCTGTAGGAGACCTATGGGATTTAGTGGTGCAGTCTCCTTGATCTCCTGAACTTGATTCTCTTGGGATGCCCTTTATGCTATTTATGTGGGCTCTCTGGTTGTAATTGGTTTTTGATTGTTGTTGGGCCAGTCTTTGATGGGTTCTTGCCTCTGGCTGGCTGGCTGAGTCTTCCAGCCACCAGGTCTTGTATTGTGTTGTACAGGTACACTGTTTTCTCTTTCTGGATCTACCTCTGGTGATGCCGGATGATGTCCCAGTCTGGCCCTAGGCAGCCTGTTTTAGAAGCTAGCAATTCCTGGTCTCTGGCTATCTCCTTCAGTTGTTGATTTAGTCCATCTGTAATCAGCGGTCAGTCTTAAGCACCACAGGGTGGTGGGGAATATGCTGCAGATGGGGTTACTGTTTTCCCTCAGGCTGATGCCACTTGGAAGTGAATGCTCTGCCTGAGCAAGGTGACTCCTGCAGTATGGGGAATGACTCAGCCCAAGGATCCTGGCGGCTGCTCCCTCATCTCTCTTCCTTAAGCCACCATTCCCAGACTCTCCTTAAATGTCTCTAGTCCACTCTGCTCCTACCTTTGCTAGAGGCCAGGGTAAGTGGGTGCAAGTGAAATTGTGTGAATTGGCACTTTAAGAGGCTCTCTGTGTCTCCAGCCATCTCTCCCTGGCAGACAGAGACCTAACTGCTTTTCACAGCTCGATATTATCTAGGTTCCTTTCCAGCTCTAGTGCTGTAGTCTGGGGATCCCAGCTTGGGATTTAGACCCCACACTTATCAGGGGGAAGTCCCCGGCCACTGAAATTTCCCTCTGGCAGTTCAGCTGCTGCCCATGGGAGCCCAGCCAGCCCTCTTGAATCTCCTCCACACTCCATAGCAGTCACTTTGTAATGAAGCGGTTTCTTCTGTTTGTCTCTATTGTTCAGTTGGTTACTCCAGATGATTTCTCTACAATCTAGTCATTATTCTAGATTGGTTTTAGGAGAAGGTCAGTGTAACTTCCACTTACTCCTCTGTGATCTTAGATCCTCCAGTCAGAATATCTTTAAATTTCAGCCATTTTATATTTGATTTTATAAATTTTCTATATTGTGCTATTATTATCAATGCTTTAATTTTTTAAAACTCATTGTTAGTTTGTTGAAGTCCTAGAGATCAGGTATTATAAAAGAGAAACACCTGAAATGAAAAGGAGAAAATATTAATATAAAAAGCTGTATTAAAGCAAAGAGCCAGGCATGGATCCTTGAAGGTAACCAGTCCAGTGGATTCAATGTGGTGAGTGGAGGTAAACCTTAGGGTGTACAGCACACTCATTGAGCTTCTTGAACCTCTCCAACTGTGTGGTGATGCTTTTGGTGATGTTAGCCACATTCTTATATAGAAGCATATACGTATGACCCACATATTTTGCCATACTTTCTTTCTAAGGAGAATTTTGTCCTGTGCCTGATTTTCAGTGATTGTGTGGCTTTTAGGACTTATGCCTGGGCACCTGGCTTCAGCTTACCAGACTTCATCAAATCTTGAGTACCAGGGCCAACTGCCAGGCACTCCAGAATTCAGTAAGGGATCTGGACAGTTATATTGTAGGTCTCAGGGATGCCAAGTCAGGTAGGAGGGAAAAACACTGAAAAGTTAGTTTGAAGAGTTATAGCCAGATATTGAACAAACTGGAAGCATGGAACATTTGGTAAGAATCGTTAATTTGTACAAGTAGGAGAATCCAGCCCAATTTACATCTAAGTACCAAAACTATTTTTCCCCCACAGATGGAAAGGAAGTCAGTCAAATCTCTACCAGACAAGACAGAGCTTGCATATTCCATCAGTTACCTGAAATTTACAAAGAGCTGCAAAATATCTCAAAGACATTGAATAGGATTAGACTCTGATAACCACAAGAGTGTGCTATAGATGATGAATAGTTTTCTATTGAAGCACAACAACTGTCTGCAGTCACCTTTCTCTTGATCAAAAATAATCTTAAAAATAATATTCTTGGTCATGAAATAAAGTGGTCACATTAGATTTTGTCTGTTTACTGACATGTATGTAGCAAAAATGGCATTTACTGTTATAGACCTAAATTAGCCTTGCTAGAAATTTTCATAAGAAATCTCATACCGGACTTTTTTATTTTAAATCATTTTTTAATTGTTATTCTATTACAATTGTCCCAATTTTCCCCCCTTTGCCATCCTCTACCCATCCCACTCCCAGCTCCCACAGTCAATTCCCACACTGTTGTACATGACCATGGGTCATTCATACATGTTCTTTGTTTAGTCCCTCCCCCTTCTTTCTACATTATCCCCCTCTCCCCTTCTCTCTGGTCACTTTCCGTCTGTTCCATGTTTTCATGCCTGTGGTTCTATTTTGATGGTTAGTTTATTTTGTTCATTAGATTCCTCTTATAGCCTCTGAAAAATAGCAGGCCAAGCAAAGAACTCACCACCTGAATTCACCCATAATATCTATTAATTTAGGTGAATTCCTCTTCTCCACTAAGGTCCCCACTAAGATTTCTGAGCCTGCTGAACCATGACCTTCCTTATTCCCATTGTGACATTGGGAACCTTGTGAGTTTATTTTTATATGTACCATTGTTTATTCACTAGTTTTTGAAGCACCATTTACTGTGAAACTTATAGGGAATTCTAAGGGAATATGTGCCCTTAGTCTCACACTCCATTTTCTATTTTAATGTCTCAAGACTGAGCTAACCCTTCTCAAGTAGGACTCCTCTTTTGTCCTGCCTTAAAAAATAGTGCCACAAGTATCTCTCTAGTACTTACAGTGCCCAAGCCTATTACCCAGACAATGACATCTATACTCTTCCCCCATAACATTAATTTTCATAGAGATTTTCTGGGTTTGGATTCTTATAACATGGTAAGAGAACCTGAGAAAGAATAGATATCAATAGTCTGTATTGCCCATCTTAAGTAAAAGTCTTTCAGAGTGCTAATAGTTATATAGAGGGCAAACATCTTTACTTAAATGATAGCATTGAGAATAACACTGACTCAAGATAGATAATTTGTATTTGTTCATTTGTAGACTTTAGCTAGAATTCTGTCCTTAGCCAGAAAATATATTATTCTCCACATCAAAAAAAAAATAATAATCCTGCAATACTTTCAAAGCACTTAGCAACCTTTTATTTGTCCTTCAGGTGTAAATTAGTGAATGTTATTTTTTTTTCCTAATCACAGTTGCTATCATGATGTATGAACAGGAAAAGCTAATTTAATAGCAAAAAAATCTTTGCATGAAATAACCGTTTCAGTCAGTTCTGGTTTACCATATCATGGCAGCATTTCATCAAATTCTCAAAGAATGCAACTGATTATTTGGAATGTAATAATCAACTGTTAGTGGGAAAGAAATAATATCCCTAGTGGGGGAAAGGGGAACTTCTGTCGGTGGCTATTCTACCTGCTGTTTTTCTCACAGTCAGAGCATCTCTTTGGTATGGGAGGGAGGGAAGCTGCAATGGACTGACCCCTTTGTAGAGCTGGGGATGTGGACCCACGGGCTTCAGGGAAACACAGCCCATGCTGAGCAGCCCACAAAGCCCCCATTATTGCTGTGTGGGCAGCCCCGTTTGCCTCTCATTGAAAATGTTGTCTAGCACATCAACATAAGCAATTAAAAAATAAAAGAGGGAAAACATCCGCCTGCTTGTTTAAGATGCTCAACAAAAGAAGGGAAGCTTAAGATTTGAGAGAAAAGGGAAAGTTTGTAGTATCAAACTTCCATGCTCACCCCCCTACTGAAACTTGCCTGTAAAGCTACTTTTTAAAAGGACTTTAAAATAAGAGAGACACACACACAAAAAAAAGCCCTGAAAGAAGCTTTCATGTGTGCCAAAATGTGGGTTCATTAACCTTATATAAAGAAATGAAATTTTGGTTCATTTCTCATCATATTTATTTTAAAATAAATTGGATACAGTGTATTTAATTTTCGAGGATGTTCCTCTAGGGCATGAGTCTTATTTATGAGTTCAATGAATACATACTATTGAATCTGGATTGATAGAGAAATAGAAACATAAAGCTCAGAAAAACTGAAAAGGAATCAGAGAATTCAAAAGGGAGAAAAGGATGTGTGAAAACAATGGGATGAGAAATTAGGGAATGGGACTACTAGGAAGAGCTCCAGAGTTATATGGAAAGCATGTGGAGAAAGTATCAGAAAAGTGACCTTCATTCCCCACTTCACCTCTTCCACCTCTGCCTCTGAGCAGCTCTGCACAGCACCTCAAAGACTTTCTCAACTCTGTCCCCTTTCTAGAACATTCATGTCCATTAGGAAGTCCAAAGATGTTCTGGTTTCCCCACAAGTGGAAGATGGGGAGTGACTCATTACCTGAACAAACGTACCTTTTAACAGAAGGTCAGGTTCTCCAAACAGGCCCATCAGTGCATTCTGTCCACTGAAGCTGCAGTTAGATCTAGGAGGCTGTGGTTCACAGAGTATAAATGGGAATGAAGCAGGCTACCTTTGCTAAATGCAATTGACTAACCACATGCAAAATAGTGTAAGTAAACATTAACCAAATGCATTGACATCCAACCTCAGAAACTATGGTGGTGATTGTCCAAAAACAAGAAACGACATTAACAAATTGTGTGTTGCAGATACAGGATGTCACATTTGACTTAAAGTTACCTGCAGTTTCTGCTACCAAGAGATGCAATAGCCTTGAAAAATACACTATAATCATGTCATAAAGGTAGACTATATACACGTATATATCCTGGTTGAGAAAATGAGAAGAATGAAATTAACATTATTATTAGCAGTCACTCTTAGTATATATCACGTATCATCTCTTTAAATTTGTACAACACCCCTATGATGTAGATATACAAACAACAAAATTAAAGCACATGGAGGCTTGCCCTAACTGCTGAACTAGTGAGTGGCGGAATCATGCTTTAAGTCAGCTTTGTTTAACACTAGACCTTATTCTTTCTCTACTGTAAAGCTACATGGCCTGCCAGGGAAGAGTTACAGCTGTCCTCATTACTACAAATTTCATGATAGTAATGTGCTTAGAATCCTGCTCTTTAAATACAAAGAATGCATGTGTGTATATGCATGCATACAGTCTCCTTAAAAACAGGACATTGACTAATTTTGACATACCTGTTATTGTTACAAATATGGTCAGCTCCTCCAGAAACCCACCTTGTCACTTCCTGGCCCCCCACCAAGAACAATAACTATACTAACTTCTAGTAGTATCAGTGCTTTTTACTACACAGCTGTATGGTATATATTCTTGTGTCTGGCTTGTTTTGCTTAACATTATGCTTGTGAGATTTATCATTATTTTTACAATAGACTACTGTATAGCCATGAGAGTAAATAATCATGGTATCCTAGTATGCTTTACTATAATTTATTTATTCATTCTACTGTTGAGCATTTCAGTAGTTTTCAGATTCTCGTTGTTATGAGTACTGCTGCTACAAACACTTTAACATGTATTTTGGTAAATATATGGACACATTTCTGTTGGATGTATACCTAGGAGTAGAAAGGACAGAGAGTATACAGATAATCAGGGTTTTTTTTTTTTTTTTTTTTTTTTTTTTTTTTTTAGTATTTTAAATGTTCTGTGAACTGTGGAGAAGAGAGGATTGTATTTCAATGTCACTCAAGGAAATTTTATGGAAAAGAATGGTACTAACATGTTCTAAGATCCTATTATGTGCCAGACACTTTGCTAGATGTTTTCCTGGCAGCTTTAAAGTAGAGAATGTGATGGGCCCTTGCCCACATCATTCCTGTGCCACTGTTCCAAAAAGCAGCTGCAAGGTTCAAACGATGTGTTTTATTTTGTTTCCAGGTGGATCGTTATTAACATTTTTGGGCAGGGAACTATGGCTTTTTTGTGATTGCTGTCCTAACCCCTTTCTTCAAGCTATTTCTCTGGCCACTCTGCTCTGTCTTCCCAGCTGTCTTCAGCTCCTTTCAAATCCTTGCTATTTACCTCTGTTTAGTCATTATGACTACCTGTATTCAGTCTAACAGTATCTAAAATTTTTAGACTTCAGAGTGACTTTTGGTCCTGGTTTCTCAGAGGTCAAATTCCTAGAAAACCCCCCACAGTAGTTTCCCTCTTCTCGTTTAAAGAACAGCAGCACCCCATATTCTTCTATTCCATCCCCATCTCCCTTGTTTCCTAAATTTCCAAACTCTCTAACCCCCAAGTGGAAAGATCTGCATTGTGATTCTTTGGCAGACACACTGGACAAAAGCAGTAGGAAAAACTGGGTGTGTGCATGCATGTGTGTGTGTGTTTGTGACAGAGCAAGCATGTGTCCTGTCTTGAATTACTAAATTTAAACACTCAAGGAGGCTAGGGAACCCCAAAAGTCAGCAAGTTGGCATCTCTACTACAGGTAGAGACTGGTTAATCATTCTTCGACTTTCAGTGGGAGGCTTTGGTGTTTACTTATAGCTAACATCTGTCTTCTCTCAATCAATCTTCTTCCCATACTCTCATCTTTGTCGCCTACAGATCCTGACTTTGATGACTTTCTTAACTTTCTCATTCTACTGGAAATGGCCAGAGGCACATTTGGCTCTAGTTGACCCCAAGAGGTGATCCAAGTCTCATCAGTAGTGGGTGGGCTGAGCCTCTGGTTGTTGCTTATGCTCTCCCACTATTCTAGGAGAAGGGTCCAGCTGGAGGAAATTTGGGACTAGACCAGAAATACAGCAAGCAAACACTTCCCGTATGTGTGAGTCTGCCTCAACCCTGCGTTTAATCATAGCCAGCCCACCCACCACCCTGCTACAGCTGGCACATGCAAACCATTCACAGACAGCATCTCCCTTTGCCCCAGACAGGGTCCTGATTACAGCTGCTGCTGCTTTTGCACTGGCCTCCCTGGGACAGGAAACCCTGGGTCCATAGCCACAGTTTCTGTTTGACCTCATATTTTTAACTGCCTGTCTTGCCTGAGCGGGCTTCAGCTTCTTTTTCTTTTGCCATTTCTATCCACTGCTCTAATTTTGGTTCTCCTAAAGAGCCTTGACTCTAGGAATCCCACAAGATTGCCACTGAAACCAACACCCATCTGCACAACATCTAATTCAGGGGTTTTAGACAGTGGTCCTTCTTCTTTAATACAAGAAGAAGAGGTATCTGTTAAGCAGAGCATATAGCATCATAGATATGAAGGGGTTTGAGCGTGTGCCAGAAGATGTACTTGAACCTATTGTGTCTGTATTGAAACTTAAATTAAATTTATTAACATCATATTATTTTAAAAGACACTTTAAACATTATAGAATATAGCGTAAAAATACTATATTCTGTTGAGTCTACAGTTCAGTCTTCTGTCTGCCACTGTGTCGCAGTTTCCTAACCACTCATATACATTTGTTATAACGGGTGATTCCTTAGGTCCTTTCTAGGTGTTTAAGTCAGAAATGCTTTGAGTGTATCAGTGGACAAGAGTGACTGTGCGCTTCAAGATCTAGGTTCTCACCATGGCCAGCGTGGCTCAGTTAGTTGGACAGTCCTGTCAGGAGGCAACCGGTCAATATTTTCTCTCATATCAATATTTCTCTCTCCCCCCAAACCCCCCTCCTCTCTGGAATCAATGGATATATCCTTGGGTGAAGATTAAAATAAAAAGATGTAGGTTATCCTGTAAACTCTAGATTTTACTACAAGTTTTATGCATTCTTTTGTCAGTTTCCCCAGATTTCAAAAAGAATAAGACTAGTTCTCCAAAGTAATTACAAAGACTGTGTCCTGGTGAATGTGCCCCTGATTTATAAAAAGTTTTTCCTGTGAGGCACTAGCTGCCCTAACATTCTATTGTTAGTTTTCACATTATTTTCCATTACTTTTTTTTAACCCATTTTTTTGTATTTTCCAGTAAAAACAGGACACAGTTCCTTAAAGTATAACAATGATTTCCTTTATCATTCTGTGCTTTAGAACTTTGCTTCAGGTACTTTTAAATGAGCAGTCCCAAAATCTTGAAATTAAACTGCCAGTTATTAGGGATGATATTTCATGCCTCACATGGGGTGCACCTCCTTTTCATATTGCATTTGTGATAGACAGTTCTTTGCATGAATAATAGAATGGCCCTGAATGAATTCACATCAGCTCTGCCTCAGGGAGAAATGCAAGGTGAGCTCGGTGACTCCTACTAGTGTGATCCTTTGCCTGTTGACATTACTTCTAAACTTTTCTTCCTTAGGCTGCAGCCATGTGTATTAAATAAATGATAAACACCATTCCTCTCACAAGGCCCTCACTGTTTGAGCTACAAAGAATGCTTTGCAGGTAGTTTAGAGGTTAATATCACTGAATTATTTATTCTGTATAGTTTAAACATCCCTACTCTCTGCCTTTATTCTATCATTTCTAGTGACTGATTCTAAGGGGGTGAAATATATAATCTCCAACAAGGACAGATTACAAAGATGGCCTCTTTCTTTGGTGGAAGAAAAAGAACACGAGGAGCACATTTTATTTCTTAATTTATTGGAGAGGAGTTCACATTTTTTTCCACAAGAAAACAATTGGGGGAATACAGATGCTTGGAAAAAAGAAGAAGAAGAAGAAGAAGGGAGAAGGTACCAATATATTCTTCCACAAGGGAAGATGCCCAAATGGTACAGCTCTCCTAAAACCTGTGTTGTATATTATTCCTATCCCTTCTCCCATAGAGTTGTTTATATTACTATCGTTCAGATAAAGGGTGAATAAACTGAACAAGGGCATCCTTAAAAAGTAAATAAAAGGAGAAGCATTGCAAAAAGCATCGCTCATCCTGAGGAATGAAATCGCCAGGCAGCTGCCCCTACCCTGCCTTGTCACTCTTTTAAAGTCCTTGAAGAATCTTCAAGTTTACAAATGGGAAAATTATCGCACAGGTTCCTGCCTTCCTTTCAAGTCTCATTTCTATCATATCGTTATACTTCAAGTTATCTTTTTCCTGTTAACTACCTCTTTAACTTTTTCCATCATTTTGTAGCTCATTGGATGACCACTGGCAAAAAGAAGCAAAGTTTTTATGATCATTTTCATGAGTGATCACGAACAGAAGACAATCAAGCTAGTTCACAGCTAGATCATTTCATCCCGCCTATCATGTCAGCCCTGTGCCTCCCTCAGAATGGATGTCCTGAAAGGACTTGTCTGAACTTTAGAACTCCAGATCGGACCAGTCTTTCATTCATGGTTCCTTATCTCTTTCCTCCTAGAGTCTACTTGTCCGACCTACAGAAAATATGAGAAGCTAGGTTCTGGGTGGGCTGTTCCAGTTTACAGCATCTGGATCCCCATCCCCTGCGTGAACTTTTTCAGCACACAGATGTTATGAGGAGGCTATATGTGAAAATTTGAATTCGTCTAGAAAGTCATTGTCAATTTTTTTGCTGTAAAGAAAATCTTGAAAATAAGACTGATTAATAAAAGGCTGATGCTACATCTTTGTTAGCAGGCTGATGTCAGAGTTCTGTCTTATACAAGCAGCCGAGGTTCTAACTGCTGTTGACTACACTTTTTCCTTCACCTTCCCATACTTTGTTCTAGCTAGCTTGAATATGACAACAGAGTGGAAATAAGGCAAATAAACATCAAGGTGATGGCCTTCATTTTTGTACCCCAGGGTCAGAGCTGTCTTGAGCATAAACCTAAATTATTTGACAAACTAACTTTTTTTCCCTTGGTTCCCTTCCTCATGACATCATTCTTTTCTGCGATTATCCAATGTCAAAACATCAAAGGTACATTTATTAATTTTCACTGATTTATCATTCACCATATTTAATTCATTAAATAAGCCTCATATCTGTCCATTCATCTCAATTACTAAAATTTGATTCTTGTTTTGATTTTATGCTTGATAAAGTCAAATCTCCACAGCCACAGGCCTAAACCAGCTAGTACACCTCCAGTTTCTCTCCACTTTGCAGTGCTCTGTGCTAGAGGGGGAAGTGAATTAATGGGCTGCCTAATCTGGGCAATCGCTGTGGTGGTTGTTTTGCATAGTCTATTTTACTTAATCTTCACATTATCTCTTTGAAGTAGGCATTGATAACTTGATTTTAGCAATGTTGAAATAAAGGCCTAGAAAGCTTAAGAAAATTACTTCAGTATCACAGAGCCAGAAAGTGGTGGAGCTAGGATGGAAACCGATGTCTGGTTTACCATAGATTTTATAAAATCTATATAAATAGCCTGCTGTCTTTCAATAAATACATAACTGACTGGATAAGTAATAGAGTGAGTGAATGTATGTATGATTTTACCCATGAATGCATGAATGAGAGGAGTAGTGGGCAAAAGCCTGGTAATATAATTTTATGTCATTTTGTGAGCAGAGGACGGTGGTCTGTTAAGTGCTATTATGTAGTAGTTGCTGTCACCACTGCTGTGAATATTCAGTCCTCAGGTCTGTAACAGTTCTTCCACCTGCGCACTCCACAGTCCACATTCTTACTTGGGACAGCAAAGCACAGCTTAATAAGCTAGTATTGAAAGACTTCTGATTGGGAATGTATTAGTGCTTCCTTCAATTAGTTTCCTCCACAGTTAATCCCATTTACTTTTCCTGTTTGGGCAACCAGCTGTTAGAGGTTGCCAGGCAACCAAGAGATGAAGGGAGGGAGGTTGGGGAACAGAATGGAGACCCAGAGGCTTCAACCAAGGTGAATATTAAATGAGAATCAAATGTCAGGGAGGATTTATTTTAGGGAACAAACAGATCATTCCAAAGTGAACATTAAAAAGGTGAACTAAATTCAGTACAGAACATTTGTTTTTTCAGTATTTATATTCTTAGCATAATCTAATTTTTCTTCTGAAGCAGTGTGGCAACAAAGAGCCCAGGGGATTAGATTTTGAGTGAAAGGAAAAAAACTCTGGCTTCAGGGAAAGCAAGAGTGGCCATGAAATGGCAGTACTCCTCTGGGGACAACTGTGTTGTTTCTACAGAAGTGGATTAAACAGTGGAGTGTGTTTAATCCTGCCGAAGCTTCAGAAGCACAAATCAGGAGGGCAGATTGTATAGGAAATACTAATATTGTAGAGATATAAGTAAGAAAGTAAATAAGTAACTAAATACATACATACATATATACATACATAAATTCTCAGGTTGGGGGATAACAGGGTATTATATGCAGATACCAGAAGTAAGAGAGGGGATAGAATTTGGGCATTCATGCCCCAGTTGCATATATCTAGATACTCATCCCTTCCCATGTCAGTGCTGGGAGTGTTGGTGGTGGCAGGCTGATCCTGAGAAGGTGGACCAGGCCACTCTAGCTTTATCCTGGAATAAAATAATTGCTTGGGAAACAGTCACACAGTCTCCTCTCAGACACACTGGTTAAGTATAGAAGGAAAGTACAGTGCAATGAACTAAAGTAAAGAAAAAATCTGGTGATCTTGGGTAAGGAATGTCTTTCTTTTTGGAACCCCTGCAATATGCTAGCAACATGCTGCCTATTTGACAGAGGTATTTTTCATTGAAGCAATACAAGGGTGCATTCACATCTCTGGATAAGGACTATACATAACAGAAATTGCAGGAATTGCTGCAAAGATTTCAACTAAAACTAAAATTCCAAAGCCCACCAGGGTTGTTATGTCACCTTTGGCATGTCAAGCACTAATCCAGATTTGAAAACAATGCAACATTCTTTTTCATGAAAAGAAAATGAGAATGTTTCACTTAACTTCCAGTCTTGTATTCTCAAAAGGCAATTATTTCTACCAGTTCCATGGGAATTTAACTGAAATAAAAGAGGGAGAGTCGCCCTGGCTGGTGTAGCTCAGTGGACTGAGCACGGGCCTGTGAAGCAAAGGGTCACTGGTTCAATTCCCAGTCAGGGCATATGCCTGGGTTGCAGGCCAGGTCCCCAGTAGGGGACACATGAAGGCAACCACACATTGATGTTTCTCTCCCTCTTTTTCTCCCTCCCTTCCCTTCTCTCTAAAAATAAATAAATAAAAATCTTAAAAAAATAAATAAAATAAAATAAAATACATGTTATTTAAAAAAAAAAAAAAGAGGGAGAGAGAGACTAAGAAACTGAGAGATTGAAAGTTGTCCAGTTCTATATAAATAGAAGAATTTATTGGTTGACATGTAAACAACTATATATCTTTTAATTAAGTAATAATAAAGCATTTTAATATCTAAGGTGAAATTAAATAAACATAAATTATACATATATACCTCACTGGAAGTTATTTATATTTAGTAAATATAGATATATAAAATAATATAGCTTTAATTATCTACTCAATTTAGAGTGAATACCATTTCATGCTAGTGTCAGTTCACATATTTGAACAAGTAACTTAGACATCAGGATAAGACAGTAGAAATGACCACAGCTTCATGAATTACTCCTTTCCATTAGTTCTCTTCTTTCTAATATGTGAGTGTACAACCAATATGTGGGGCCAGAAAAACAAACAACACTCACATTTGCGCACTGAGTAAGAAAAACATTTGTTGCATGAGCTAACTTGGTGTAAGGAATTTTCAGCCACGTGAAAAGACTTTTGTGATTCAGGACCATTGTTCCAATATGAAAACAGCCCTCTTTTATAGAACCATTTATGTGATAGCATTTCTTGTAATGAATTTGTCTGTTTGGAGGTGTGCACCAGCTAGCCTAGCTGTCCCACTGGGCTTCACCCCAACTGGACTAGGTGTTCTACTGGATTTCACATCTTCACTCAGAGTCTTGGGACAAAGGATCACAGAATAATATTACTCTTTACTTTTAAAAATAGGTCTAAAGACACAATCATTCAGCAGCAAAAATATTTGTTGGATGCCACATTAAAAAAAGTGCTGTCCCAAAACCCTAAACCGATATGACACGTACATCCGTTTGTTCATTGTGCATTGTTTACAATAGCCAAGATATGGAAGCAACCTAAGTGTCCATCAGTAGATTAGTGGATAAAGAAGAAGTGTTGCCTTTATACAATGGAATATGACTCAGCCATAGAGAAGAATTAAATATTGTCACCTGTAACAATATGGATAGATCTACGGAGTGTTGTGCTGAGTGACATAAGTCAGACAAAGAAAGACAAATGCCATATAATTTCTAAAAAACAAAATAAATGGACAAGCAGAACAGAAACAGACTCATAGATAGAGAACATTTTGATGGTTGCTAGATCAGAGGGGGGTTGGAGGGATGAGTAAAAAAGATGAAGGGATTAAGAAGTGCAAATAAGTAGTTACAGAATAGTCATGGGGTTATAAACTACAATAATAGTGTAATAACTATGTATGGTGTCAGACAGGTACTAGACTTATCAAGGTGTTCACTTTGTCAGATATATAAATGTCTAATCACTGGGTTGTGCACCTAAAACTAATATAATACTGTATATCAACTGTAATTGAAAAATAGTTATTTTATAAAACACAAACACTGACACCATCTCAATTCAGTCTGAAAAAATATATTTTTAAAAAGCAAAATAAAATTTTAAGCAATGATGAAAATTCAAAATGGGCAAAGGACTTTAATTGGCATTTCCCTAAACAAAATAAATAAGTGGCCAACAAGTACATGAAAAGATGCTAAACATCATTACTCATTAGGGAGATGCAAATCAAAAACACAATGAGACCCCATTTCACCCCAATCAGGATGGCTACAATAAAAAATAGGGGGGTTCAGGGGTGATGGGATTGAGCAGAAAAAAAGAAAAGAGCTCATGGGCACAGACAGCGGTGTGGTGATTGTTGAGGGGCATGGGTGGAGGTGGAAGAGGAAAGAGTAAATGGTAATGGAAAAAATATAATAAATAAACTATTAGAAAAAGAAATAAAATATAAGTCAAAAAAAAAACAAACTGAGAGCAAGGACTCACAGAGGTAGTTTCACAGCAGCATTTACGGTGGCATTGTTTATAATCACCCAGGCGTGGAAACAACCTAAGTGCCCATCAATAGATGGTATGTGGTTTAGAGAAACAATGGAATATCCTTCAGCTTTAGGAAGGAATGACATTGGCATGCTACAACATGGATGAACCTTACATACATTGCTAAATGAAATCAGTCAGATACAAAAGGGCAAATATTGTGTGGCTCCACCTATGTGAGGTACATGAAATAGGCAAATTCACACAGACAGAAAGTAGGACAGAGGTTACCAGGGGCTGGGAGTTATTGCCTAATGAGTACAAGTTTCTGTTGGGGGAGATGAAAACATTTTGGAAACGGATGATGTGATGGTTGCAAAATATTGGAGATGCGCTTAATGCCAGTGAATTGTACACTTAACAATGGTTAAAATGACAAAATTTATGCTGTATATATTTAGTACATTAAAAACTTAAAAAAAAATAAAATCGCTACTCCCTAACACTATAGACCTAAGCATGTCACAAGTTACAGAATCACTGAAGGTTGGAACGTGGATTCATTGTCTCCCTGCATCCTTAGAAACATTCCATGCTGAGATGCCATGACATTATGAATGATATTTTTTACATGCATAGGACCTCTAAGCACAAAATTGGCCAATTGCCTTTGGTTAATTATAAGCCTCAGCAGTTTTCCCACCTGGGTAGTATTTGCACTCAATGTTGGGGGAAGAATTTGGAAGGAGCTGACCCCTGGAAATGAGACACTTTCTGCACCCGATGTTTTCCCCATTTTCACAGTGCAGAAAAATATCCCCATAGGAATCAATCAATACTTGAAAAGCTAAGTAAAAGAAATTTTACCAGATTGCGCACTGAGCGGTGACCTGCAGCATTTTCTGAAGCCAGAGATCCTTGAATGTATGTCACGATCCTTCTTTGTTGACTCACGAGAAAGAGAAGAGCAGAATGGTCCCCAGTGACTAGTATTAATCTTCCATCAGTCTCTTGGCCATTCAAATCCAAGTTTTATGAACACAGACGGCAGTAGATTCACCACTCTTGGCCATGGTCCCATTTGGGAAACAGGAGACTAGAGGAACCTCAGAGTATTTTTATATCTTAAGGAAGTATCTTATAGTAGCTATGTTACAGTTTGCAATGACTTACTCTCTAGTTTTCTGTAAAAGGATTATACATTGCTACCTTTATTGACTTTAGGGTTGAAGAAATTACTTGCTCTAGTCAAAGGAAGGCGAATATGTGTAATGCACAACACTTCTCTGCAGAAGCTTTTATGGGTAAGTTTCTGTAGCCACTTCTGCTCTTTCCCCTGCATGTTTCAGATATGGGCTGCCCCTTCAGCTCTGGAATGAGAAGGAAGATAGAGTAGAGCCACAGCCAAGCTGAGTCCAACTTGTAACAAGCATGATGTATCAACCCGTTTTTTGGTAGGCCACTGCAATGTGAAGGTTGAAAGGAAAGCAAAGCTGACAAGTGCAGATGTCTACCCTAAAGTATCCACCCCCTAACTCTTTCCTAAAATAGCCAAAGAGTACATGAAGCTTTGATGCTATCTACATTAAAATATTGGATTGGCCAAAAAGTTCATTTGCTTTTTTCCCTAAATGACTGTACTAGCACTTAGTTGCCTTAACTTCATTTGAAATAATTTCGTTCGGTTATACTGTGACACCTGTCATATCAATGTGCATTTTTTATTTTATTTTATTTTATTTTTTTTATTTTTTTTTTTTGGTTGGTAATTGGGTTAATTTAATTAATAATGCTAAAATAATTCATTGTTCATTATAGTTACATTCTTGCCAAAATTTAAACATTCTTTATAATAATTTTTATGAATGCATGAATAGCATAAGAATTTACTCACATTCAACTGAGTTGTATTTTCTTCCCAACTTTGATTATACTTTCTGCCCTCATTCAACTGTTGTGTTATTTTGTCCCTCCATCTTTTTCTCTTATTCTTTTTTTTTTTCTTTTTTTTTTTTAATCAGTATTTTTTAATTGTTGATATTGTACAGTTTTCTGTCTTTTACCCCGCCCCAGCCCACCACCCCAGCCCTCCCCACCTTCCTCCCATTTCCACCCCCCCATAGTTTTTGTCCATGAGTCCTTTATACTTGTTGCTCTAAACCGTTCCCCTTTTCCCCTGAAATTCCCTCCCCTCCCACTCTGGACACTGACAGACTGTTCTCAAATTCAGTGTCTTTGTTTATATTATACTTGTTTGTTTGTTTTGTTGATTAGCTTCCTGTTAAAGGTGAGATCATATGGTATTTGTCTTTCATTGCCTGGCTTATTTCGCTTAGCATGATACTCTCCAATTCCTTCCATGCTGTCGCAAAGGGTAGGAGCTCCTTCTTTCTTTCTGCTGCATAGAATTCCATTGTGTAAATGTACCACAGTTTTTTGATCCATTCATTAACTGATGGGCACCTAGGTTGCTTCCAGCACTTGGCTATTGTAAATTGTGCTGCTATGAACATAGGGGTGCATAGATTCTTTTGGATTGGTGTTTCAGGATTCTTAGGATATAATCCAAGCAGTGGAATTACTGGGTCAAAAGGTATGTCCATTTTTAGTTTTCTTAGAAAATTCCATACTGTTTTCCATAGTGGTTGTACCAATCTGCAATCCCACCAACAGTGCACTAGGGTCCCCTTTTCTCCACAACCTCTCCAACACTTGCTGTTTGTTGCTTTGTTTATGAAGGCCATTCTGACTGGTGTCAAGTGGTATCTCATTGTAGTTTTAATTTGCATCTCTCTGATAGCTAGAGATATCGAGCATCTTTTCATGTGTCTCTGGATCCTCTGTATGTCCTCCTTGGAGAAGTGTCTGTTCAAATCCTTTGCCCATTTTTTAATTGGGTTGCTTGTCTTCTTAGAGTAGAGTCTTGTAAGTTCTTTATATATTTTGGAGATTAATCCCTTGTCTGAGGTATCATTGGCAAATATGTTTTCCCATACAGTTGGTTCTCTTTTTATTTTAATACTGTTTTCTTTAGCTGTGCAGAAGCTTTTTATTTTGATGAGATCCCATTTGTTTATTCTTTCCTTTATGTCCCTTGCTCTAGGGGACGTATCAGTGAAAATATTGCTGCGTGAAATATCTGAGATTTTCCTGCCTATATTATCCTCTAGAATTTTAATGGTGTCATGGCTTATATTTAAATCTTTTATCCACCTTGAATTTATTTTTGTGTATGGTGTAAGTTGGTGCTCGAGTTTCATTTTTTTGCATGTAGCTGTCCAGTTCTCCCAGCACCACTTATTGAAGAGGCTATTTTTGCTCCATTTTATGTTGCTGCCCCCTTTGTCGAATATTAATTGACTGTAGAGACTTGGGTTTATTTCTGGGCTCTCTGTTCTATTCCACTGGTCCACGTGTCTATTCTTGTGCCAGTACCAGGCTGTTTTGATTACAGTGGCTTTGTAATACAGTTTGGTATCAGGTATTGTGATCCCTCCTACTTTGCTCTTCTTTCTCAAAATTGCTGCCGCTATCCGGGGTCGTTTATGATTCCATATAAAGTTTTGAAGTGTTTGTTCTATGTCTGTGAAATATGCCATTGGAACTTTAATAGGTATTGCATTGAATCTGTAAATTGCTTTGGGTAGTATGGACATTTTGATAATATTAATTCTTCCGATCCATGAACATGGTATATGCTTCCATTTGTTTGTGTCTTCCTTGATTTCATTCTTCAGTGTTGTGTAGTTTTCTGCATACAGGTCTTTTACCTCCTTGGTTAGGTTTATTCCTAGGTATTTTATTTTTCTTTTTGCTATATCGAATGGGATTTTTTTCTTGATTTCTGCTTCTGCTGTTTCACTGTTGGTATACAAAAATGCCTTTGATTTTTGGATATTGACTTTGTATCCGGCTATTTGGCCAAATTCATTTATTACATCGAGCAGCTTTTTGGCCGAGTCTATAGGATTTTCTATGTACACTATCATGTCATCTGCAAACAATGATAGTTTTGTTTCCTCCTTTCCAAGTTGGATGCCTTTTATTTCCTTTTCTTGTCTAATTGCTGTGGCTAAGACTTCCAATACTATATTGAATAGAAGTGGTGAAAGTGGACAGCCTTGTCTTGTTCCTGATCTTAGTGGGAAAGATTTCAGTTTTTGCCCATTGAGTATGATGTTGGCTGTAGGTCTCTCATATATGGCTTTTATTATGTTGAGGAATGCTCCCTCTATTCCCACTTTGCTGAGTGTTTTTATCATAAATGGGTGTTGTACTTTATCAAAAGCTTTTTCTGCATCTATTGATATGATCATGTGATTTTTGTCCTTGCTTTTGTTTATGTGATGTATTACATTTATTGATTTGCGAATGTTGAACCATCCTTGCATCCCTGGGATGAATCCCACTTGGTCATGGTGTATGATCTTTTTAATGTGTTGTTGGATGCGGTTTGCCAATATTTTGTTGAGGATTTTAGCGTCTACATTCATCAGTGATATTGGCCTGAAGTTTTCTTTCTTTGTTATGTCTTTATCTGGTTTTGGGATTAGGATGATGCTGGCTTCATAAAAAGAGTTTGGGAGTCTTCCATCATTTTGGATTTTTTGGAATAGTCTGTGAAGGATAGGGGTTAGCTCTTCCTTAAATGTTTTGTAGAATTCTCCTGTGAAACCATCTGGTCCAGGGCTTTTGTGTGCCGGGAGTGTTTTGATTACTGATTCAATTTCACCAGCTGTTATTGGTCTGTTCAGGCTTTCTGTTTCTTTTTCATTGAGTTTTGGAAGGTTATATTTTTCTAGAAACTTGTCCATTTCACCTAGGTTTTCAAATTTCTTGGCATACAGTTCTTCATAGTAATTTCTTACAATCCTTTGTATTTCTGTGGTGTCAGTCGTAATCTCTCCTCTTTCATTTCTGATTGTGTTTATTTGAGTCCTCTCTCTTTTTTTCTTGATGAGCCTGCTTAAAGGCTTGTCGATTTTGTTTATCTTTTCAAAGAACCAGCTCCTGGATTCATTGATCCTTAGGATTGTGCTTTTAGTCTCTATGTCATTTAATTCTGCTCTGATCTTGGTTATTTCCTTCCTTCTACTTGCCCTGGGCTGTCTTTGTTGTTGTTCCTCGAGTTCTTGTAGGCGTAGGGTTAAGTCGTTTGTTAGAAATGTTTCTGTCTTCTTTAGGTAGGCCTGTATTGCTATGAACTTCCCTCTGAGGACTGCCTTCATTGTGTCCCATAAGTTTTGGGTTGTTGTGAGTTCATTTTCATTTGTTTCCAGAAACTTTTTGATTTCCTCCTTAATTTCTTTCTTTACCCATTCATTGTTTAATAGCATGCTATTCAATCTCCATGATTTTGATGGTTTGGGGATTTTCCCCATCAAGTCGGTTTCTAGTTTTAGTCCCTTGTGGTCGGAGAAAATGCTTGGTATGATATCAATTTTCTTGAATTTGTTGAGACTTGTTTTGTGTCCTATCATGTGGTCTATCTTTGAAAATGTTCCATGTGCGTTTGAAAAAAATGTGTATTTAGTTTCTTTGGGATGGAGGGCCCTATATATATCAGCTAAGTCCAATTCGTCTAGAGTATTGTTCAATGCCACAATATCTTTGTTGATAATTTGTTTGGAAGATCTGTCCATTTTTGACAGTGGGGTGTTAAGATCTCCTACTATAATTGTGTTGCTGTCAATATCTTTCTTGAAGTCCTCTAAGATTTTCTTGATGTATTTAGGTGCTCCTATATTGGGTGCATATATATTTACAATGTTTATGTCTTCTTGGTGGATTCTTCCCTTGAGTATTATGAAGTGACCTTCTGGGTCTCTCTTTATAGCTCTTCTTTTGAAGTCTATTTTGTCTGATATGAGTATTGCTACCCCGGCCTTTTTTTCCTGTCCATTTGCTTGGAAAATTTGTTTCCAGCCTTTCACTTTGAGTCTGTGTAGGTCTTTTGTCCTGAGGTGGGTCTCTTGTAGGCAGCATATGTGTGGGTCATGCTTTCTTATCCAGTCAGCTACTCTATGTCTTTTGATTGGAGCATTTAATCCATTTACGTTTAAGGTTACTATTGATAGGTACTGATTCATTGTCATTTTCGTATCTGTGTTCCTCACTCTCTCTTTTCCTTTTTTTCCCTTAAAGCAGTCCCTTTAGTATCTCTTGTAGTACTGGTTTGGTAGAGGTGTATTCTTTTAGACTTCTTTTGTCTGGGAAGCTCCTTATTTGGCCTTCTATCTTGATTGAAAGCCTTGCTGGATAAAGTAGTCTTGGTTGTAGGCCTTTGGTTCTCATTACTTGGAATATTTCTTGCCATTGTCTTCTGGCTTGGAGCGTTTCCATTGAGAAGTCAGTTGCTAACCTTATCGGGGCTCCCTTGTATGTTACTTCCTTTTTCTCCCTTGCTGCCTTTAAGATTCTCTCTTTGTCTTGGAAGTTTGCCATTTTAATGATGATGTGTCTTGAAGTGGGCCTGTTTGGGTTCCTCTTGATAGGGACTCTCTGTGTTTCCTGAATTTGTGTGACTTTTTCTCTCACCAAATTAGGGAAGTTTTCCATCATTACTTTTTCAAATAGGTTTTCTATCCCTTGCTCTTCTTCTTCTCCTTCTGGTATTCCTATTATACGGATATTATTACGTTTCATGTTGTCTTGCATTTCTCTTAAACCCTCTTCATTCTTTCTGAGCCTCTTTTCCTTTTCTTGCTCTATCTGGCTGTTTTTTTCTACTTTGTCCTCCAACTCACTGATCCGATCTTCTGCTTCATCAATTCTGCTTTTCATTCCTTCTACTGTGTTCTTCAGCTCAGAAATTGTATTCTTCATTTCCTCTTGGCCCTTTTTGATAGTTTCTATTTCCTTTTTCATGTTGATATAGTTTGCACTGAGTTCATCGTAGCTTCCCTGTAGTTTCTGGTAGCTCATTGAGAGCTCATGGAGCTTCCTGACAACCATTTCTTTGAACTCCTTATCTGATAGTTGAGTTGCCTCTGTTTCATTTAGCATTCTTTCTGGGGCTTCCACCTTTTCTTTCATTTGGGGATTGTTTCTTTGTCTTCTCATTGTTGGTGAGACTCTTCTTGTAAACCTCTGCTTCTTAAGTTGATCTGTTCTGGCTACCTGCGTTTATGGTGTGAACTTCTGTGGTGGAATACCTGTGAGATTCAGTGTTATAGTCTTCTTCAGGTATCCTGGTGTTCACAGCTTCCACTGTCTCAGCTGTGGGAATACCCCCTCTTTTGGTCCAACTCTGTTTTTTTCACAGTTCTAGGATTTCTTTGCCTCACTCGTGGGTATTCAAAAAGAGAAAAGAATAAAGTGAAAAAAAGAAGAGAGAGAAAAAAGAGAAAAAAAAAGAAAAAAAAAAGGAGGGAAGGAGAGATAAAATTGGAAAGAAAGGAAGAAGGAATAAAGCCAGAAAGAAGTAAAGAGAAGCAAAAGGAATTGAGGGATAAAAAAGGTAGAAGTAATAAAGAAATAAAAAATATATAATCAAAACAAAACAAAAAGAACCCCACAAAAATGAAAAATGAACCAAAACAAACAAACAAAAAACCCAACTAAGCAGACAAAAAACAACTATCAAAAAAAAAAAAAAACCCACAAAACAAAACAACCCCCCCCCCGGAAAAAAAAAAAAAAAAAAGAATAAGAAGGGGAAAAAAAAGAAAAAAAAATCTCTTGCTATTTTCACACAGGCCAAACTGGATTTTCTGGACTTGCTGGCTGTAGCAGGCTGGGAGGCGACTCGTACCACTTTTCTCCCTGTTCCTCACTCAGTCAGCTTTGCGCTACTGTCCTTAGTGCCGGCCCAACACTGTCCCCAGGGCTAATGGCGTACTGTCCATGCAGGGCCTTGGGTGTGATTTCTGAGCCTCCTGCAGGGGGCGAGCTTTCCAGAGTTTATGGGTTTCAGCTGGAATCTCTTACAGATCCATCCCTCCCCGAGCCTATTGCTGTGAGCTCCGGGTCTCCTACAGGGCGCAGGCGCCCGCCTGAGACTACGGGCGTGGGCTCCAAGAGTTTCCCGAGTTGCGCGCACTCACCCCAGTATCACAGATGTGAGCTCCGGGTCTTCCAGAGTCCCCTTCTCTAGTTGCAGGGTCGCCTCCGGCCGCAGGGCTGCTTCCAACCCGGTTGCAGAGCCGCCTCCGGTCGCGCGACCTCCTCCGGTCGGTTGCAGAACCCCCTCCGGTCCCGCGGCCGCCTCCGGTCGTTTGCGGAGCCGCCTCCGGTCGCCGGGCCGCCTCCGGTCGTTTGCGGAGCCGCCTCCGGTCGCGCGGCCGCCTCCGGTCGGTTGCGGAGCCGCCTCCGGTCCCGCGGCCGCCTCCGGTCGTTTGCGGAGCCGCCTCCGGTCGCGCGGCCGCCTCCGGTCGGTTGCGGAGCCGCCTCCGGTCCCGCGGCCGCCTCCGGTCGTTTGCGGAGGCCCCTCCGGTCCCGCGGCCGCCTCCGGTCGGTTGCGGAGGCCCCTCCGGTCTCGCGGCCGCCTCCGGTCGTTTGCGGAGCCGCCTCCGGTCGCCGGGCTGCCTCCGGTCGGTTGCGGAGCTGCCTCCGGTCGCCGGGTCGCCTCTGTCCCGTCTCAGGGCCACCTCCGGTCGCTCGGCTGCCACGTCTAGTTTTCCAATGTCTGCTATGGATTTTGATCTCCTATTTTCATATATACTGTGGTATTGTTGGCTATCTGCTCTGTTCCTCTGTAGATCAGTTAGGTTTTTCTCCCATGTGCAGGAGGAAGGACAATCTGCGTCCTCCTACCATGCCGCCATCTTGAACCCCCTCAATGTGCATTTTTTAAAAAACTTTTCAAGATTGGTGAATTTTTGTGTAGTCATTTTAATATTGAAGATGGAAGAAAATACACGACATTTTTGGCATATTATGCTTAATTATTTCAAGAAAAGTAAAAATGCAACTGAAATGCAGAAAAAGAAAAGATGTGTACAGCGTATGGAGAAGGTGCTGTGACTGATCGAATGTGTCAAAAGTGGTTTTTGAATTTTCATGCTGGAGATTTCTTGCTGGACGATGCTGCATGGGGAGACCTATTGAAGTCAATAGCAATCAGATTGAGACATTAATTGAGAACAATCAATGTTATACCATGCGGGAGAGATAGCTAACATACTAAAAATATCCAAATCAATAGTTATTGGTGAAAATAAAAAAATGTGTCTTTTATTTTATGGAAAACACCGTATGGACTTTGACCAACGCAGTAATTTTTGCTCATATGCTATTAGCTTCATTCCCAAAATTGTGTCAACCATTTAAAAATATTTCTTGTGATCTCAGAAGCTTCTGGTCACAATAACGCAAAATAAATGAATGAATTAAAATAAATCACTTAAATGATTAAACGTTTGTCTTTAAGTACTATAGGTACAAAACAGGTAAGACAAGGGGCCTGTCCTCATGAAAGGAGGGGCGGTGAAGACACTAACGGTGCAATGCAAAACCTCTTAAAGTGGAGACGTGTTCAGGGAGGTAAAAAAAGTCCATTCGTTCATGCAATGGTGTGTCCCAGTACTTCGTAAATCCTTCCCTACTCTTCACCTGTAGTCTCACGCTCCACAAACAGAAGGGCAGAATTGTGCCTAAGGTGTCCCACAGACTACTCCAGCTCTGGACTACCCTCTTCCCTCAACTCTATTCTCTCATATAACACATTTAATCCTTCAAAAAATCTTGCTCACTGTATCTTCAACAGATATCCGTAATCTGGTCACCACCTCCACTGCTAACAATCTGGTTCCAGCTAACACCATCTTTTACTTAAACTGTTATAATAGCCTAAATGATCTCTCTGCCCTTTATTTATTCCTACCTGCCCTTCCCCGCCACCCCCACCAACTAATTTCTAAAAAGTGGCTAGTGGGGGACTTTTCAAGCATGACTTAAACCATGTTGCTCCTATGCTCAGAACTTCCATCAGCTCCCCATTTCAATCAAAAGAAAGCCCAAGTCCTCCCGGTTGCTTACCAGGCCCTGTATGTCTCCACACTCACCGCTGCCTCTTCTCTGAAAGCTTCTACTATGATTTCCTTTGCCCCAGATGCTTCACCCACACTCACTGAGGCTGCTCTGACATATGCTAGAAGTCTCCCACTGAAAGGACTTCTCAATTCTGTTCCTTCTTCCTAGCATGCTCTTCCCTACTTACCTTCACGACCTGCTCTCTTCCTTCAGGTTTCTGCTCAAATGCCACCTCTTCAGTGACCAACAAAGTCTACACTGTGGAGACTAGACTTTTAAATACATACGAAAGGGACACTCTATCAAGAGATTTTCCTTTCCTTTCCTTTCCTTTCCTTTCCTTTCCTTTCCTTTCCTTTCCTTTCCTTTCCTTCCCCTTCCTTCCTTCCTTCCTTCCTTCCTTCCTTCCTTCCTTCCTTCCTTCCTTCCTTCCTTCCTTCCTTCCTGAAAGGCCAATAGTAAAGAACAACAATAGCTAAAAAATTTAGAAAAACCCAAAACTAAAAACTAGTATTATTGTCTCTGAGGATGTCTGGCTTAGTTGTAGTTTCCACTCCTTCTGAACAAAAGGTGTACATGAGGAGTGGGATGAAGTCCAGCATTTTCCAGATGAAACATCCAATGCGGGTATTTAACGGCAGGAAAGTAAATGAGGGAGGAAGCCCCAGATCTAAGATGGAGACTATTGGAAGGGCCATGAAAATTTGCACGATCCTGTTTGGAGTTCCTGAGTGCTAGGATGGCAGAAGAAGCTTCTTTTTTTATATAAGATTATAGATCATACATTGCTTTTGTATTCATATACTTCTGCCAGAGAAATCACCTGGGCTAGTGCCCATGGTCTTAAGTCTATTATCTGAAGCTTCATTATCTTTTCCACTCACCTCACTCATGTGATTCCAAACCCGTCTCTGTGAAATGGGAGCTGAGGATGGAGGCTTAGCACTCTACCACAGGACTCCCACTGCAGCTGGCATCTAGGATGGAACTGAAAGCCTGATGGGAGATTTTATTAAGCCCATAATGCTGCCTGCCTCTTCTTCCTACTAACAAACTGGAGCATCTGTTGTATTTCTCTTCTTATGAGAGTTTAAGGGAATAAGGGTCATTTCTTTTTAGCTAATAACACCTTTACTCACAAATTCTTCTTTACTCTGCCCTATATGCCACTCTCTTGTTCCACTAAATATCTATAACTCTTGCAATAGTTTTCTTCCTACATCTCTACAACTCACATATTTGACATTATTTTAGAAAGCTATTTTTACCATTACCATTTAAAAAAATAATCCTCACTCAAGAATATTTTTTCATTGTTTTTAGAAAGAGAGGAAGGGAGAGAGAAGAACATTAATGTGTGAGAGAATAGGTTGGTTGCCTTCCATATGTGCCCAGACTGGGAATCAAACCCATAACCTAGGCATGTGCCCTGACTGGGAATCAAACCCATGATGCTTTGGTTATGGGATAATACTCCAAGGAGCTGAGCCACAGCGGGCAGGGCCCATGATCATTTTTTGTTAATGCCTTAACACTGTGATAGGCTTCTTGCTGTGTGTGACTGTGTCTATCTAAGCTAGATCTGTCTTTAGCTTTTCTATCTCAAGTCCAAAGTGTGCAGCGGTAAGCAAAATTTGGCCTCTGGTCCCCTGTGAAATCAAGTTAACATTCTCCACCTGTTGATATCTTTTATGTAAAAGAAATCTTGTGTGTCTGCACACACCATGCAGAATTTATACTCTTTATTTCTCAGAAAATCTCTTTTCTTCGATGAGGGAAGAACATATTAAAATGGATAAATTATTCATGTTAGTTTTATGAAACAGAAAAAGAAAGAAATGTGTTATTGGAAGATGCACTACTTCACTCCTTGGACCCCTGATTGAACACCGGGCATTGACTGAAAGGCCACTCTGTGCAGGGAACTGTGATAGAAAATAAAGGAGTGTACAGAAGATGTAGTGCCTTCATTTTGAGACGTTTACAGTGAGATGCAGGAAAAATGGTGAAAGTGAGTGGCAGTGTATTTGGCTGATACCTACTGGCTATATAAAATTGCTTTTGGACATGTTTCATGATTCCTCATAAAACAAAGGCTTAATAAGTTTACTTGGCAGCTGATGGGCAAAGTTAAAAAAAATTAAATGACCTTTTCCTTTCAGCAGTTCCTGGCAATACTTTCTTTTTATTTTAAGCAGATGAGTTTTTCAAACAATGATTGCTTTTAGAACTTTCCGGAAACCTTGTAAACCATGGCTTTTGTGAGTTAGGTCCTGAGATCTGAACAGCAAGCTAGCTTGATGCATGCAGGGCAGGGCCTTGAAGGTCTGGTATGTCCAGGTACACAGACAGACAGACAGACAGCCATGACAGGGTCAAGCACTAATCTTGCACCATCTGAGCAGCAAACCACAGGACATATTTTTAGTTCCATGAAGCCTGGCCTGTTAAGCTGAGGTCTGGGTCCTGTGTGCAGGGTGAGCAGTGAGGGTGACCACTCTTAGGTGGAGAAAATATTTATTATTAGTTGTGATGGCTTTTTCATTGAAACCCCATTTCCTGAGTAGATGGGTGTACCAATTTAAATATGTGCTATTCATTTCATGTTGCTCAGCAGTCTTTGCTTCTCGTCCATCTCCCAAGAGTGTTCTTGATGAGATATTTTTTTATCAGGAGATTGATTTTCTTGCATCTCTTTCTGAGATTACTGAATCCAATCTTGGAATAGAATAACTCCATTCTTGGAAAAATGTCTAATTTGGGAGCCTGGTGGTGGTCTCCCCCCTTTTTTCCTAATCACAGCACAAAGCTGACTGACTGTGAGCACACCAGTGACAGGGGCAGAGCAGGTGTCTCCAGGCCTGCTGGGTCCCTCTCCCTCTTGCACCAGCCAGCCTCCTCCAGCAGTGCTCTGCTTCCCACCCGGCTCGGCATCTCCTCTCCCCACCCTGGGAAGCATCCTGCTCTGATGTAGCTCTTCATTCTCTCTCTCTAGGTCTAAATCTCAGCTGAGCTTTCTCAGCCTTACTCCATATGCTCCCTGACAAATCCTTACTGGGCTATCTGCCCTTACAATTGCACATGTTTGTTTTTTTTGGTCCAAATGACCTAAGTTCACTACTCATCCCTTGTGATGAAAAGGCAACTTCGTGACCTAAATGTTGAATTAATAAAAGCTGTATTTGTAGGTTTAAGATGAGTACTGCTGGTTGCACTTTGTATTTTTCCATAAGAAATGGCACTTAGTCATTTCACTATGTGTAGGGCCTTTGCCATGATACCTTTGAGAGGGGTGATGTGTATATTCATATCCTACCTTGGTGTTTTATCATGACCAATATTTGCTTAGTCTGCAGTGACAACAGAGATTTGGAAATCAGTCTGTGTGTTTGAGTCTACTTTGCTTAAGTCCTAAAATCAGAACCGGTTTGATTTTGATGCACATGGATATGATTATTACAAACAATTATAGTAAGAATGCCCAATTTTCTGTAATTAAAATACTTGGTATATTCAATAGATTGGATTTTGCCCTGTGACCATTGTGCTGTTTCTATGTAGAAAAATGTATTCAATTAAGCCTTGCATAATATACACTTTGTCCAAAAAAAATTTTTTTTCAAGTTGCTTGTGGTGTTGCTGGTATTTATTCTGCAATGTCAGCAGTGCTTGTGGGCCAAACGCAGAGAGAAGACTGCAGTTAAAGCAACATTTTTTTTTTTTTGTTCACATTCCAACATTCTTAAAACTGCCTAAAAAGAAGTGCCGGAGCTGTGTTCTGAAAGTACTTGTGAGAGCCTTGCACTATAGGAGAAGTTAAGACCCTCATCATCCTGAGGGGAGAAAAGGCTGTGGGAATCTCTCTCTCTTCCCGTACTTAGTGACAATGCTAGTTCATTTAAAATATCTTTTTCAAAAATAAAAATTGTAAAATGTTACAAAAAGTTTCTGTGTTGTTTCTCCTTTTTCTTGCTTCTTTTGGAGGTAGGAAGAGGACAAGTCTCCTTGTAAATGAGACGATTCTATCTTCTGCAGAAAAGAAAAAAACCCTCAAAACAACCCATTGTACTCTCTTGGCAGAATGCCTCCGGGTCTCTTTCTGCAGGATTTTGCGTCTGTACTTTGAAGAGACCTTCATTTTTTTCCCTACTTCTAGCTGAAAGGCTAGGTGTGAGGTGGAATGTGTATATTACCTAAATTTTTATTCTTTTCTTTTCAGCTATTGCCAACAATTGACAAAGACAAAGATGGGAGACTCGATCCCAATACTTGAGAATATTTATATCTCCTATTCTCTGCCTGGAGTGGAACAAAATCTGAAACATTTAATTCTCTTGTGCAATATTTCCTTTGTCTCTGCTGCCTTGGTTTTGAAAGGAATCATTAAGACACTTGCAGCCTTTGCCTCGCCCTCGGCTGTTAACAGAGCAGAGGGAGCCAAGAGAAGCAGACAGACCACAGGGCTCCGAAGAGGGGACCTGGGAGTCAGGTTCCGGCAGAAAGGCTAGATTAAGTCTGTCCAGCAGTTTTGCCAACTATCCAATGAAGGCAAATAAATATCATTATTTATCTCATAAGATTTTAAAAAAACTGTTTGTTATATTTTTGCATGTGTTGGCATATCAGCTAAGATCATGTATGAGAAATTATTTTTAAAAATCACAGGTTAGATAAATATAAATTATTGACCTTATTTTTCCAACTTCAGTGGGAGGCAGGATTGCGCATTTGAAGGAAGATGTGCTTTTTCCTCTAGTCTGCTACTAATTTCTCTAAATGGGCACGTGACTTGGCACAAACAGTTTGGTGCTTTTCAAGGCCTGATGTCACTATGAATTTATAGATTCAACCTCCTGAAAGAAATATTGGTGGGTCTTTGGGAGTGTAAGCAAAGCCTATGCATTGAAATAACCAGTGCTGCACAAATTCGGAGGGCTCCTATGGCAAACAGCTGGAGAGCTTTAAACAACAATTTAGGAACTGTATTTAATGATAGGTACAGAATGTTTGTCATAGGCCTTGCAATGATAATGTGAAAAGTCAAATGTTAGAATTAAGCACAGAGTTAAAAAATGAGGCTCAGATCCAAACAGAGTTTAGAAATTTTATTTGTTATATTCTTGGTTGTACAGTTAAAAATGATTTAGTTGGGGGCTGAAACAGGTGATAAATGTTTCTTCTAAGAAATTTTTCTTAGCCTTTTAGATACCTGTCACAAATTTCTTCCATTTTTAGCTTCACCCCATCATGTATATATGCATATATACCCAATATTGCCTTCGTGACTAGCCTGCTGCCTTCTTGCTAGCTTATGAAGGGAAATTTGGCAGTGTTTTCTCTTGACCTGGTATCACTAAACTACTCTTGACCCCAAATATTCCAGGTGTCAGTTTGCTGGTTTAATAAAGTATTTATGCTAATCTGTTAGAGGCAGAAGTCTATATATCAAGCTTCTGGTTTAATTAAGGACTCGCATTTCAAATTCACCTCCCTTCCTGCACCTCTCCACTCCGCCCTGTTTCCCTTACCTAGTTGTTTCTGTGTACAAGACTTGTTATCCAATGCAGGAGGTCACAAAGCTACAGACCATGACAATCTAATAAGGGACTTTTGGAGAGATGGAGAAGTGGCGTGTGAGTATATACATGTATTTCTGTGTATACAGCCATTAGCCTAACTCCACCAAAGGATGGCTGCCATTAGAAATGACAGCTGCCACTATATTGCTCCCTTTTCTATAGATATTTGCTTTATGGCATTGAGAAAAAGAGATACAACTTGGGCACAGCGACTTTCAACTTCCTTCATCTCATGGCACACATAATCTAATTAGTAAAATTCTGCAACAAACCAAAAAATATATTTTTTGCCTATCTGACAAAAAAATAGATGCAGTTTTTATTTATTCACACCAGAACAGGTGTTGTTGTGTTGGCTTTTGTCATTTTTTAAGTTGACAGTCTAAAAGAAACAAAGTCAGTGCCCCTATTCAACAGTCAGGTACTGCATGTTTAAAAATTCTGGCAGCACACCAGTGTGCCACAACAGGCCAGTTGAAAATCGCTGGTCTAGCAGGCTAAAAATTAAAGTCACAAAAACTCATGGCCCGTCCAGGTAACCACCTGACATTTATACATTCATTGAAGTCTCTGTAGGTGAAACAGAAAATAAGGTAAGAGGGAATACTAACTTAAAGACAGTTTGTGTGCCTGACTATATTTTATAATAATGTAAAAGTAAAGAACTAGATCTACTGTTTTAAGAGGATTCCTTTAGAAAGGCAGAAAATATATAACATGGTGAGTGTTTTATCAAGATTTGAGAACTGTAATGAAAAAATGCTCTTTCCTTTAATGGATGAGCAAACTCTACTATAAATATTCACACAATTGGTCACCAAGTAAAATTTAGATCCGTGTTTGAGAAGCATTTTCCATATGAATATGCTTTAACACCTGCCTCCCTTTAAAGCTCACTGTTCAGGAAGGGAAATTGGTGGGCACGTGTGGTTGGGTGGAAAAGGAAGAATTCAAAAAATCATCTTTACATTTTTTGTCTGTAAAATAGAAAATGACTGTAATTATAACACAGCCCCCTCCCCACCTCCTGCCAAAACAGTTCTCAAGCTCTTTTTGAAACTCTCTTCCTACTTTTCAAAATGAATCATCCGGGAGGAGTTATTTTTTGTTGTTGTTGTTCAAGGGTACACAAAACTTAGGCAGAATCTCTGTTGCAAGCCAGTTGGTGAATAAGTTATCATTAGTGACACACAGTGAAATTCAGAGTCAGGTTCTTTTGAAAGTAATAAGTACTATTAAAAAGTTTAGGACCTGAGGGTACAGACAATATCATGATGTCTCAATGTCTTTATAAAGCAGACATCTCACCTAATATATAGGTTAGTTCTCAGTTTCGTTTCTTGCATAAGATTCTGGAATCTCTCTTTTAAACAACCATCATCAGGTGATTTAGCTCTAATCAGTGGTTCTCTGACCTTTTTATAGAACACATTACTTTTTATCCTTCCGCTCTGATCTGTGTGATCCCATTCCTATCCCCTAAATTTTTATAAAGAAATAGTGAGCATAATTATAAAACATCATGCCATTTTGTATAAAATGGGACAGTCTTGAAGGAGGCATTCATTTATGTATTCATTACATACGGAATCTGCGTCTGCTCTGTGCCAGACAGTGGCCTGGGTGCTGTGGAGACAGTAAGTGGTTTAGAGGCTCCTCCTCACAGGGAACTATAGTTCTCACTAAACAAGTAAACAAGCAAATGCACAAAGTGATTACCATGGTGAAAAAGGCTCTAAGGGTAATAAAAATGGTGCTCAGGGAAGCCACCTGAGAAGATGGCATTTGAGATGAGTACAAGTAGCCAGGAGGGGGAAATGGGATGATTTCCACATGAGAGGAACACAGACACAAATGAGATAGGAAAGAGGTCAGCGTGCTGGAAAGTAGACCAGTGGAGGTGTGGAACGAGAGATAGAGGAGTTCTAGATGAGTTTGGAGATATGAAGAAGAACCAGAGGATGGTGTTCCTTGTAGCCTGTGGTAAGAACTTGAAATTTCATTCTCAAATGCAATGGTTTTATGTAAGAAAAGTGACATATGTTCTAACAAGGTCACGTTCAAAGGGCACATTTTATAAGCAAGGCAGTATCAGTAATGGACTAGGTGACGAGAAAGGCTCACAGGAGACTGGCCCAGGACCCACAAGAGTGTGGAGCAGGGCTTACCCTGGGAAGACTGTGCACTGACTGCCATCACGTAGTTTTGTGGAAAACCTAGGCATGGTAGTTGGTGACCAGCTTGGGTATCTGAAAGCTTAATATAGACAAAAATTTTTTTTCACTGTGCACACATATCTTTATTCTAAATTAACAAAGGTGAAGTAAAAAGCACCAAAGGCATTAAGGACAGCTTGCAGCCTAAACTCCCTACAGGAAACAACTGTTCGATATGGAATATTGTGGGATATGGAGTTTCCAGCAGTGTGGCCTGAGGACTGAATTATAACCACTGGATGGAACATTCACCCCCAGCCTTTCATATAGTCATTGTGCTCTTATTTACTCAGTGGCAAAATGACCCATTATGTCAGCATAGTACTCCGTGAACTCTGCCCGTCTGCCCTCCAGCAGGCTGAAGGATGGCTGAGAGTTCAGGTATGGCAATGCTTCAGGCCTCAATCCCAGGTCCCTTTTCCCACTGCCAGGACCCACCTGACCCAGCTCTGTGCCCTACTTCTTTATCACCCTGCTGTATTACCTTGCTCCTTACTTTGGGCCAACTAGTGGGGATGATGATGATGGTGATGATGATGATAATAACTTGTATTAATGAAGTATTTATTGTGTTTCAGACACTGTGATGCTTTACCTGCATTATCCCATTTATTCCTGAAGGTATCATTCAATTTTAAAGGGACAAATCACTCCCATTTTAACATTAAAACTGAGTCTCAGGGGGACTATGACCCTTTCAAGGCCATAGTGGACCAGTGGAATAGGTCAGGAAGCAAAGAAGTCTGGAAAAGAGACAGGGATGTGTGTGGACGGTGCAGAAGGAACGTTAGGGTGGGAGATGCTGAGGGGGTGGCTTGCTGGGTGATCGTAGGTGAACCCATGGGCCAGTCCAGCCACACTGACACTTAGCACAGAAATAAATCACATGGCCTTTAGGGACCAAACCAGACACACCACTGTTTTCAAACTAATTGTTTTATTTCCCAGTGTAGGTCCAGACGAAATAACCAGTTTGGGATAAATTCCAGTCTGCTCAGGATAACTTCAATTATTTAGGAACCTCAAGCCTACCTAATAAGCCAAATCTCCCTCACAGCACATAACCTTTGAAGACTTTTTACTCAAATTAAAGCACAATTGGTGCTCATCCAAATTTTCATTCAGTGTGCTTTTGGATTCCTTTAGGGTATTTACCTTTGGCAGGGAAAGGAAAGCTGATCTGCATGGCCAATAAACAACAGTTGTTCCAGGTTGGTGGCAGAGGGGGTTCCCAGTTAAAAGAAAATGAAAATAACTAGTTACTTCAGTACATGGAGCTACTCCAAAATAGGGTCTGGGAAGGATATAGTTAATGAGTCTGCCATAAATCAACATATTTATGTTATTCTTGATGACAAATTGCCCTCGATTGAATCTATTAAATGCATGTGAGTAGCCTATGTGCTTCCTAGAGTGGTCTCTCCCTTGGAAGCTACTGTCTACCCGAAGCCATCTTGCAAAATTAGAAGATTCTGTAGATACTTGGTAAAAAATTGCAGGCACACATGTGTGAGCACTAAAAATCATACGGAATTAGCATGGAGAATTATCAAAGACATTTCCATTTGCTCTCTGTTTAAGAAACCCTTGGCAGTTGTAGAGAGGAGCCAGTCTCCATAGCTAATGACTATGGGGTGTACACACTGATAGATTAGCATGCATTTATCCCTGATGTAGCTGTTAGTTAGGTGTTAGGGAGTCTCAAAAGACTTGGAGATTCTGATTAATCTGAGCAAACATGGAGAATAATGGGATCATGAGATCTCCGGGAGCAGGTGTATCCTGTCTGGTCTGTGCCCTCCGAGGCTTGGTTGCGGTGCTTGCCTGCTCCTCACGCTGAGGACATTCTCCAGCGAGTGTTGTTAATGTCTGCTTTTGCACTCTTTAGGGCATTTTGTTCTTGGCTGATTGCTCTTGTATTGTCTGCAGTGCCAAGCAAACCCAGGACACTTGAAAAATCATGAATAAGGGGAATTGAGAGTTTTGCCTATTTTAGGTGAATATAAAAAAATTCCACTGACTTAAAATATTTGTGAGTGCCTGATATTTGTATTTCACATTGTTGAGTCCTGGAGGAACATGAGGAGGAATGATAATGACCAGAAGGGGGAAAAGGTGACCTCAGCATGATCCCGGCCATTGAATCACACACAAGTTTATACCCTACAACTTCTATTTTTCTATGTTTATAGATAGGTGGATTTTTTAAAAATAGAATAGACAGATTTGACATTTGAGATTATTTCCTTTGAGGATCTCATTCTGTTACCTGTTGGTTTCACTTTATCAATCAGGAGGAGGTGAGTGTTTGGGACCATGGAAATTGTGTATCTGTTTTTTAGAGAGATTTGAGGAACGTGTTTGCTTGCTTTCCCACTAGTCACTCATCAACTTTTCCTTCTGCCACCCATCTGCCTTCTGTTCAGTTCCCAAAGGCCAGTTAGGCCAACACAGCTGCTGTGTGTGATGTAGCCACCAGACCATCTATGGTGCTGTATCTTCAATGCATTGTTGTCCCTGACAATCCTTGCCATCTGTAACATCTCTAGATTACCCACAGAGGGCTACTGCATTTTGTTGCCAATGATCTATATTCATCTGCAAGAAAGGAATATTTACTATTAAACTATTAAATTAACATGGCTATTCACCTGCTTCCTCCATGCAGCAAGCGTATCTCAAGATAGTGAGAACAAGCAGCATACACTCAAAATGTGGTGAAGGATGTGCCATTGAAAGAAAATTAAATTGGGAGCCAGATCAAACATGTTTCTAGTCTTCTCTTTGGGCAAACCACTCTCTTTCTAGGCCTCCATTTCCTTGCCCCTTGTATTAAGTGGTTGGACTCAGTGATCTCTATAGCACATATTGAATATTTAATGGCTCTGCCATTCGTATCAGCAAAGACGAAAGGTCAGAGAGAGGTAAATCCGAGTAAAGAGTGACAGCTAGAGTTCTGTCAGCTCCAGTATAAACGTGGGTCTAGACATGGGTATCCTCCAGGGGGAGCTCCAGGGTCTGTGTCATCCAATCTCGTTAATATGTCAGATACTAGACATACCAGATATCTCATGTTGAAGCATCTGGGGCTTTACACCAACATAAGAGATGAACTCGAGACTCATCAGAAATAGAGCAGAAACGACAACAGGTAACTGCTGCTTTTCCTTCCACCTAGGCCTTCTTTGAAGAGGCAGGTGGCTCTGAAGGTCACCAGGCAGATGTCCAGATGCCCCAGGGGCCACTGACCCTAAGCGTCACTGCTCACCCGATCACAACTGCCTGGCTCCAGCAGGTGGAGGGAGTGTGGCTGCTGGGCCTCAGCCTTTCTCTGCACAGACAGCTGCTGCTGTCGCTCTCTGCCAGGTGACTGTCTCTCAGCAACAGCTGTGAGAGGGATGAAAAGAGAGGGGCAGTGACCACAGGGCAGTTCCCTTAAAAATAGCTTAAGGGTTCATGCCACAGCATACTGATTTGGCCTTTGGCTGGATTTAATTTGCATAGTGCACTCAAGAGTCCCCCAAATTTAAGGAAGAGAAAAGCAACAATATTTATTTAGATCAAATGCAATATCTAGGACCAGTTTATGTAGAAAATGGTTTAAATCTAGGTTTTTATTCAAAGACTAGATTATAGGAACTAGGAAGCAAGTGAAAGAAAAAATCATCGATGCTGCTGATAAAAACAAAAACAATAACAACAAAGTAAGTGGCCAACGTGGGCCAGAGTTACGTTAGTCCATGTGCCGCACAGTTTACCCACTTCAATGTTCATAGTCCTGAAAGGCTGCATCAAGGAAACTGATGTTCACAACTGTCAATTAATTTGCTCTAATTTGTACATTATTTTAGTATCCAAGGAGGCAATGATTCCCTTAATTCTTTCAATTTTATTTTTCCTCTTTTTTACTATTCTACCATCATATGCTTTCCTTTTAGGAGATATTACCCCAGAACATAATTTTTGTTCAAATAACTGCCCATATGTAAGAGGCCTTCTTGTCCCTTGCTAGTTTTACAGTGATTAGTGCAAACTTTTTCTATAAAATTTTCATCAGCTCCTAAAAGATGAAAAAGAGAGAGAGAGAGAAAGACAAGCATTCAATGTGGTAGACAGAATAATGAGCCCCAAATATGTCCAAGATTTAATCCTTGGGATCTATAAATACACTGCCTTACATGACAATAGGGATTTTGCAAATGTTTTTAAGTTGGAATTTAGAAGATATTTTGGATTTCTGGATGAGTCAGTTACAATCACAAGGATCTTTAGAAGTGGAAGACAGAGACAGAGAGAGTTGGGAGTCAGAGAATGACATGGGAGTATAGAAACAATGAGAGTGATATGAGATGGACTCAACCCATCTTTGCCAGCTGTGAAGGTAGAGGAAGAGAACTGTGAACCAAGGAATGTAGGCAGCATCTAGAAAAGGGAAAAGGCAAGGATATGGATCCTATTCAGAGTCTGCAGAAAGGACTGCATCTTTACCAATAACTTGAGCTAAGCCTGGAAAGTCCCATGTCTGACCACTGATCTAACGAACTGTGAGATAATACCTTTGTGTTGCTCTCAGCCACTAAGTTCATGGTAATTTGTTGCAGCAACCATGAAAAACAAATGTATTAACCAACAGTAAGTGCTGTAAATTTACCAGGAGTATTCACAGCAAGGACTTATTGCTCCCTCTCTGGAAATTGAGCTGTTCCTATGTTTATGCTGGTTGTTTGGGGGTAAACTAAAGATTCTGATCTAATTCATCTTCTCCAGATTTATATGAAAAAATTGTCTATTCTTGGAGAAAACAGAAAAACAGGGAAAAACGTACACCTGACAAAATTCCCAAAGATATACACAAACCAAACTTTACCACCCCCTTGCTCTTTAGAAGTCTAAGGCAACTGATGGACTTGTGCAATTACTGAAAACACACTTCTTCTCAGCCATCTGATGTTGTGCATAGATCTGAACTTCAGGACAGGTGTTGGTGTCAGATTCGGAGACTGAGATCTCTTGTGATTGCTGTGCCCCTTTAACTTACTATTCCAATTTCTGGAATATTCTCCCTGACTACTTCCACATGGTTTACTTTCTCGCTTCATTTTTTTTTTTTTTTTGCCTGAATGTCACCTTAGTAAGATCCTCTTCTAACCAATCTATTTAAAATTATGACACCACCTCTCCACTCTTACACTCTCTACCCCTTTTTCACTCTTGCTCTGTGTCCCTTATCACCACTTGTTATACTACATCTGACATTTATTTTCTTGTCTTTTCTTTTCCTCCCACTAAAATACATGCTTCATAAGGGTAGAATTTTATCTGTTTGGTTCATCTATGCATTCCCAGCATTGTCTAATATTTAGAAGATACTCATTCAATATTTATTGAGTGAATAAAGAATTGTTAGGCTTTTGGGAAGGGCGTTGATGAAGCATAAGCCTTCCCTCTAAATTATGTCACCCACTATATGAGTTCAAGTCCATTTTGGACTTGATGATGGCACTATTTTCTCAGTTCCAAGAACAATCCATCAAATGATGGGGTCCTCAACTGTTTACATCTGAGAGAGCTCAAACTAGTTTTTCCACCTCCTTTGATGTCAAAATAAGTGTTCCCACCCACTCCCATTTATCCCATACCTCACATCACTCTCTGACTGGTCAGACTACATGGAAAATTAATAGGATCCAAGTTTGATTGAGTGTGGAAGATACTGCATTTAAATATACTGCTTGAGGGGTTCAGATTAGCTATAACGTTTTAACACAGATTTTATACCTTTGTGTGTAAATCAGTCTTTCTCCAGAATGAGGTTGTCATGTTACCTAAGTTATACTATAAGTAACACTGCTGGGATTTCTGTGTATAAAAGCTTCTCTTAGAGTGTATAATGTTGCCTAGAATTTGTTCTCATCTTGATTTGAACTTAGTATGCCACTTCTGGACTATTCTGTTCAGTAAAAATGCATATGTTTTTCTTTCATGTAAAGGGACCAAAAACTAGAGTCACACAAATATGAACATAGTGAATACTGCATTGGTTTTGACATAACTACTCCAGGTCTTGTCCACATTAGTCATTTTCCAAAAAAAATTCAAAATAGTTCAAAATGCTCAAATTTTATCTTAGACTTCTGCTACACAGCTCAATATTTCTTACTTGCCTATTATTTGTACATTTCCAATTGCTATATATTCCCTTGTTCTTAAAATGGATGCATATTTTTCTTTTCTTAGTTGTGTTTGAATTGAAAGTGTGGACAAAATTTTTATCTGAACTTCCACCTCACACCTCATCACTCTTGTGCTATAGTGCTGATGAGTAAGGCTGTTCTGATGATGTGAAATATGGGAGGAAATTTACCTACAAGACCTGCCAAGTTTGCAATCACTCAAATATACTCAGCAACAATATTCGGTCTTGCTGAATTAGTAATGAAGCAAAGCTGAAAGATTTGCCCTGACCATCTCTATTCATACTTAGATGAGAATTTATGAGGCAAACAAGAATATATTCTGTGTTGTTATATTAACACCTGTTTTTCATTTATGGCCCACTCCCCATACCAACTGAATCAAATTCTATAAGAGAAGGGCTAGGAGAATCTGTATTTTAAAAAAGCTTCACAGATGATTATTATGTTTTAAAGTTTAGTCCACTGGGTTAGTATATAGTGCAACCTTTCCATTGTAATTACTCTCATTGAGTTGATGACCGGTGAGTAGAGATGAATTGGTGTGTTACTGCCATGCAGATTTGCATGGTGTGGCCCCTGGGATGACCTGATGATAGCAAATCTATTGAAAATATCTGTAGGGAGATATACCACTGATTTCTTAGCTAAACTTCATTGGGCTGTAACAAAGCTCCATTGTAAAAGAAGCCACGATACTTCACTATTCATCTGCATCATCTGGGAAAAGGGTGGGGTGTGGGGGAAATGCATCCCTTTCCTCAGTAACTAGATTATATTAACTAATGGTAAAGTCATTGTGTTGTGGCATAATATAGTTCAATGCTGATTCTTTTCTTACAAAAAATTTTTTTTGGATTTTTTTGCAAGAAAATACAATAAAAAAAGACCAAAAGAGAAAATAAAATAAAGTAAAATAAAAATAAATAGAAGCTTTAAAAAAGAACATTTTTGTTTAAGAATGTTTGTAACTTGCTAATTTTGTGGCCGCTATCATCACAGTCCAGCTCTGAAGAAGTAGTGCGTGCTCTGACCTTCCCGACTATGCAGAAGCTCTGAGTTTTGGACCAGAGAGAGTCCAGGATACCTCTGTAGGAGTTAAGTTGCCACCAAGGTAGCCATGAAGAGCTATTAACCCCAAAGGGGTCTTTTCTCGTAGAGATTACAGCCCGCTTCTGCCCATGCCATCACACATTTTTCAATGTCCTTTTTACTAGCTCTTGCTCTTGGCCTTCTTCTTGTCTCTGCATCAGAAAGATTAAGTTGAACTGCAGTTTCAGATGGATAATTCATAGGTAACATTTGCAACTTTCTGCAAACTTTGAGGTGCTATGCAAAATGAAAGGTAGATTGGACTTCCAATGGCAAGTAAGTCAAGGTACAGTAGTAATTCATCATCTAGCTGGTTCTGGTATGAGAGAGCTCCTCTAGAAATTCTGCTTATCCTTTTTGTGTTTTTTAAAATTGCTTTATTTATGAAAGCAATGCATGTTCATTGTGAAAGGAAATAGAGGCTACTATTAAAATAGAAATATGTATATACAAATAAAAATAAAGATCAATTATAATCCCACCAAGTAGAGAGGTATTTGCAAATATTTTCCTTTCTAACAAATCACGCACATAGTCTTCTATAAGATAATTTATAGAAGATGTGTGGCTCTTCAACTCACTACAGACAGACATATCTGTGATTTCAACAACACATGGACATTTTCTGAGAAAACAACTCGTATATGAGCATATTTGCTGGTGACAGTATATTGTGGTATTTAAGAACACAAGCACTTGAGCCAGATTTCTTACATTCAAATTGGATTTCACCTCTAAATAGATGCGTGACCTAAAGTAGTAACAAAGTCCCTGCACTTTCATTTTCTCGTCTGTATAATGGGGATAATTAATAATAGCATCTATCTCATTGCACCATTGTGAGGATTAATGAGAAAATTGTATGTTAAGCACATGGAATGATTTTCTACATGTAGGGAATAGTCAATAAATGTTAGCTGTTATTATTAATTGATTCTATTTTATTTCACATTTAGACTAAAGGAATTTGTTCACTGGAAATGCATGATATGATTCAGGCAAATCGAACCTCTTGGAATTGGTCTTCTATGTTGCCACTTTTTTGCTAGGCCCTGCAGACCAAGTGTCAGGGAACCTAGGAGAAAAATAAAAGATAGGATACACATTTGAGGGTTGGGTGGTGATGAAATCTGTAGGAACTATTGAAATTTTTCTACATAATTCCCCCTGCCAACTCCTACTTTATCCCAGCTCAATTACTATAAGGTTTCCCCCTAAATGCTCCAGGAAACTCACAAAGTTTAAATGTAAAAGGTTAAATGGCCAAACTTCAGAATGTAAGGCAAGAAGGAAAGAGTGTCTGTCACTATGAACAGAATGTTTATTCAAACCTAGCTGTTAGATACATGCCTATCAAGTAGATAAAGGGGGGTGTCATAAGGGAAAAAAGCAACTCTAATGCTTTTAGTTAGTATCTCCTCTTTATCTCCAAAATGTTTTTCATTTCCTCACAAATAAAGAATAATGACTGACTCTTTATTGCAAAATGGAATTATACTAATCATGCTTTACTGCTCAAAACCATCTCCTCAAAGACAATTTATAAGAATTAAAAAGATCTGTATTCAATGACACACTTCTCCAATAGAAGCATATTTTGTTTACCTGTTTAACCTGAAATATTTTTATGAGAAGAGGAATTCCAATAAGGTTTTGCATGTTTGCTGTCTGCAAAAATGTATCAGACTTTGACCTGGCTCATTTTCTCCAGGGCAGTTGAGAGGTAAACAACTTTGATATTAACTCATACATTTTAGGGTATAGTTTATAAAAAAGTAAGAAAAAGAAAAAGAAAGAAAGAAAGAAGGAAAAAGAAAGAAGACAATCATCCAATATTTAAATACTGGTCTAACTGTAGTCTTTTCTCTTTTGTTTATGTTTTCTACATAGTTGAGAAAACCCTTTGTTGAATTCCCAGCCCTACCACATAGTTGCTGTGAACCACTGGATAAATTACCATTCTTTTCAGGCTTTAGTTTCCTTGTGTGCCAAATGGGAATGTGCCATCTTGGGGTTCAGTGAGACTAATGTTTATGGCATCTGGTACATAGCAGAAACTTAATAAATATTAAGGCTTTATCCTTCCTTATTTGCTGAGTCCTAAGTCATTGTTCTTTACCTGTAACCTTTAAAATAAATGAAGATTTGAGGAAGCCCATCTTCTCAATTAAGCAAGCCAAGAAAATCTCCTTGAAATCTTTAGAACCAACTTCCTGACTTAGATACAGAGGCTCACTGGCAGACCAGTTCCATAATCACCTCTCAGAGTGACCTTTGGACAAATGACCTGGATGCTCTTATATAACACTGTTGGAAATGGTAACAAAATATTGGGGTTGGCTTGTCATGCATCTCTGTAGAAAGATCGAAATAATCATTGACAGAAAATCGAAGTCAAATTTGGTTTGTTTTTTTTTTCTCCTGTAACTGTAGAAAGAGTATTCATGGGGAGAAAATGATATAAGTGGTAATTCCTCTCCATTAGATTGGACAGACACTGAAATTACACAATGGAGTCTGCTCTACAACTAACCCACTTGAAAATTTTTTTCTCTTTTCTGTCACTTTTTGGTGTGGCATGGTATGGACGTGGCCAAAGTTAAAATACACATCTGTCTGACATACCCCCTAGTGTCTTCCAAGCACAGCATTCATGTTGGTCCTCCAGCTGGACTTACAGGATTGACACTTACTTTAAGATACACATTTATAAATTTATACATCACATCATGAATTATAATATAAGGTCATGCTTCTCAAAAGAGTTCCTGAGTGACTATACTGGAAAAGAGGACATGGTTATTCTTTGTACTCATTTTCAGCTTCCTTACTGCAAACTTCTAAATGTCTGGTATGTGTGTGGTGTGGGAGAGAGCTGTGTGAACACATCTTTTCAGATCTGTGTCAAGTAGAAAAGATAGATGAAGTGCATCTTTTTCATGTGACAAGTGTTTGCACAGTACTGACGAAACCATATGCCCAACACTGACTTAGAGAAAAAAAAGCGACAAGCTAAGCTTACAATTAGAAACCACACACCCCATCATAATTATGAATTGGAAGATGGGATCAAAGCTGCCAGTCACAGAGGGGTGTGGGGTAGGGCAGAGGCTATAGGGTCTGATGATGGAAAGGATGTTAAATTCTTGGTTTAGGTTGTATTTAAGCTGGTGTATACATTCGGTGGAGTAGGCATCTCTCTATTTTTTTGATAATTGATTACTGTTATTTTATTATAATTGATAGTCATAAGTAAGAGCATGCAGTGAAAAATTGTTAATAAGTTTTTAATCTTTATTAATAGACTCTTTGGCTTTGCATTAGACTTGTGGAGTCTCAAATGCTGTTGTGTACCTTTATTTTTACTTTTATTTTAATTGTTGTTCTTGTACAGTTTTCTGTCTTTTACTCCCATCCCAGCTCACCGCCCTGGCCCTCCCCACTTCCTTCCCATTTCCACCCCCCCTAGTTTTTGTCCATGTGTCCTTTATACTTGTTGCTCTAAACCATTCCCCTTTTCCCTTGACCTTCCCTCCCCTCCCCCCTCTGGCAACTGTCAGACTGTTCTCAATTTCAGTGTCTCTATTTTTTAAAGTACTACATTGCTTATCTGAAATGAGCCGACTGCTCCTTTAACACTTGTTCCCATAGTCTACGCGCTGTGTAGTCTACTTGGAAGAAGTTTGTAAAGTCCTAAAGGCAAGGTATTGCCTGGGGGCAAAGTTAGTGCTCTAAATATACAGAAATATTCATGATTTTTTTAAACTTAGACTTATATGCCCTTTGAATAATAGTAGTAGTCATTATTAATTGTTATGGAGAGAGAATCTACTATGCACTGGACACTTTCATCTCACTTAATCTTTGCAACAATCACATGAGAGAAGATGGTATTTTCCATAAATTATCTGTGAGGAAGCTGAAGCCTAAGATCACACAGCTACTTTCCAAATGTTACCCTGCATCACAGTGTTTTGGAGGACTGAGGTGAAATCAGAAGGAAAGAAATATCTCAGTGTTATCTGCCAAATTTGAAGCTAGTTTCTCTATTGCTTTTCTTAAAACAGTCATGTAAGTTTCCTTACCATGGTTTTATGGCCATAGTTGAACACAACATTTCTTAATTAATTATATCACATATTGCTTAATTTCTTGGCTGAAATTCTGAACAAAGGTACAATTCAATGCCTACTTGGGAGGTAAAATTCCAAAGCATGATAAAACTTTGACTTAGAATTTCAACTTCCAGCCAAGATAGAGGCATAGATAGATACACTATGCCTCCTCACGCAACCAAAAGAAGGACAACAACAAATTCAAAAATAAAAACAACCAGAACTTACACAAAATCAAACTGCATGAAAGTCTGACAACTAAAGAGTTAAAGAAGAAACATTCATCCAGACTGGTTGGAGGGGTGGAGACCAGCAGCCCGATGGAAAGGACTCACAGCAAGGCTGCGGCTGGAGGACTGGGGTGGGCAAGGCTGCGGCTGGAGGACAAGGTGGTGGCTGGTGGACCCAGTGAGGTGGCAGATTGTAGACTAGGTAGTCCCACATTCTCATGCAGATAAACAGGGAGGAACAACCAGGGAGCAAGACAGACCATGGAACCCAGAGTTCAAGCACAGGGAAATAAGGCCTCAAACTTCTGATTGAAAACACCAGTGGGGGTTGAGGAAGTAGCAGGAGAAACTCCCAGCCTCACAGGAGAGTTCATTGGAGAGACCAGCAGGGTCCTAGAATGTACACAAACCCACACACCTCGGAAGCGGCACCAGAAGGGCTCAATTTGCTTGTGGGTAGCAAGGGAAGTGACTGAAAACGAGCAGAGAGCAGAGCAAATGGCATTCCTCCCTCTCAGACCCCCTCCCCCACATACAGTGGCACAACCTAGCGATGTGGGTTCTCCTGCCCTGGTGAACACCTAAGGCGCTGCCCCTTACTACATACATAACAGGTGCATCAAGACAAAAAAAAAAAAATGGCCCAAATGAAAGAAGAGATCGAAGCTCCAGAAAAAATACAACTAAGTGACAAAGAGATAGCCAACCTATCAGATGCACAGTTCAAAACACTGGTAATCAGGATGCTCACAGAACTGGTTGAATATGGTCTCAAATTAGATGAGAAAATGAAGGCTATGCTAAGTGAAATAAAGGAAAATATTCAGGGAACCAATAGTGATGGGAAGGAAACTGGGACTCAAATCAATGGTGTGGACCAGAAGGAAGAAAGAAACATTCAACCAGACCAGAATGAAGAAACAAGAATTCAAAAAAATGAGAAGAGGCTTAGGAACCTCCAGGACATCTTTAAACATTCCAACATCCAAATTATAGTGGTGCTAGAAGGAGAAGAGGAAGCACAAGAAATGAAAAACTTATTTGAAAAAATAATGAAGGAGAACTTCCCCAATCTGTCAAAGGAAATAGACTTCCAGGAAGTCCAGGAAGCTCAAAGAGTCCCAAAGAAGTTGGACCCAAGGAGGAACACACCAAGGCACATCATAATTACATTAGCCAAGATTAAAGATAAGGAGAAAATCTTAAAAGCAGCAAGAGAAAAACCTACAAAGGAGTGCCCATGAGACTGTCAGCTGTTTTCTCAAAAGAAACCTTGCAGGCAAGAAGGAACTGGAGAGAAGTATTCCAAGTCATGAAAGGCAAGGACCTACATCCAAGATTACTCTATCCAGCAAAGCCATCATTTAGAATGGAAGGGCAGATAAAGTGCTTCCCAGATAAGGTCAAGTTAAAGGAGTTCATCATCACCAAACCCTTATTATATGAAAGGTTAAAGGGTCTTATCTAAGAAAAAGAAGATCAAAAATATGAACAGTAAAATGACAACAAACTCAGAGTTATTAACAACCACACCTAAAACAAAAAACTAAGCAAATGACTAGAATGGGAACAGAATCACAGAAATGGAGATCACATAGAGGGTTATCAGCTGAGGAGTGGGTGGGGAGAGAGGAGAAAAGGTATAGAGAATAAGTAGCATGAATGGTCGGTAGAAGATAGACAAAGGGAGGTTAAGAGTAGTATAAGAAATGTAGAAGCCAAAGAACTTATATATATGCCCCATGGACATGAACTAAAGAAGGGGAATGCAGGTGGGAGGGGATGTGCCTGGCAGAGGGGCATAAAGGGGGGAAAATGGGACAACCATAATAGCATAATCAATAAATCATATTGAGGAAGGAAGGAAGGAAGGAAGGAAGGAAGGAAGGAAGGAAGGAAGGAAAGAAAGAAAGAAAGAAAGAAAGAAAGAAAGAAAGAAAGAAAGAAAGAAAGAAAGAAAGAAAGAGAGAGAAAGAAAGAGAGAAAGAGAGAAAGAAAGAAAAGAAAGAATTTCAGGGAAGGACCAATCATTAAGACCACAGTGTCTTCTTGCTGCCTGTTCTAGACTTCCTATCAGCACAACAGGGGAAAAACTGACCCAAAGAGCTTGAATTTTATTACAACATCTACACACTTTTCCCTTTATGCCATGAGTTGATCTGTTGGTTTAGGCAACAAAAAGGATACATAGTGTGTTCTATTTCATTTAAGAAGTTTATAAAGTAGGATTTAGTTGCCCATACACTCAATTTGATACCTTTTGTGAGACCTCCCTTCATTTTTTTTAAAGTTTCAGGAGAAGTTATTAATATAATTGCTATCTCAAAGACACAGCAGTCATTTTAATACTCTTATTTGTCAAGTACTTTCACCTCTTGATTCTTGAATATAATCTACTTTGGAGCCAACGGGGGACCATGTGAGGACATTAAATGTGACCTGAAGGAGAGGTTGTGTGGATCTTTTTACATATATTTTTATGTATTTAGTTTCAGAATTAGTTTGTTTTGAAGATCAACACAGTGACCTTTACCCTAAAGGGGTATTTGCATTTTTTTTACAAATTAGAAGTTATCTTTTGAATTTGAAAAATTGAACCTTTTTATTTTAACTTTGGGTCTCATTAAAATTTTAGGAACAGGAATCGAAAATCTATATAAGTTTTTTTTTCACATAGCAGTTAACAACAAAAGTCCAGAAGTACTCTAGACTGTTTGCTATTCTTGCTTGCCTATGAGAAATCTCTTTCAGTGGCTCTTATCCTGTGTCTGCACGAGGCAAACCGAAAGTCTGCAGCAGCTAAAAGCCTCAGGAGGCAGTCTTGGCATGGATCCTAATTATGGAGCTACCTTCTGTGACCTTGTCATTTTTTGAAGCTCTCATGAGAAGACATTCTAATTGGCCATCTTCAGTAGTTTTGATCCAATAAAGCACCTTACAGGTGTTTGCTAAGCAGGAGAATTGATGTGGCCTCACATTTGTGGTGTCTCAGCTCTAAGTGTGATGTTGGCTTGACCACCCCAATGATGGGCAGAGGTTTAAATTACAACTGCAGTTGACGGCATTCATTCTCACTTAGACATCTTTCTTAGGGTATATTTCCTCCTCCCCTTACATTCACCTTCATCTAAAAATACATCATTTTGTGCTAGACAACAGCCATGGCTCCCTTTGCATTATTGTCTTAAGTCTGTCCTGGTCTTTGCTTTATCATGTGTACTAATGACTCATGTTCTTCCTAAAATAATGTTCTCATCATGATACTACCCTTCCCAGTTGCTCTATATTTTATACTACATGTATGTTTGGCTACAATCATTTCCCATAAACAAATCCCCTTCTTTTTACATGTTCACCTTTTTTTGCACATCTGCTCCAGTCAGGCTGTTTTCTTCACGATGACCTATCAGAATAATAATTGATCATGTCCTGAGTGCTACCATATTTTCTTTTTCCCGTTTAAATCTCTGAAGAGCCTGTACCTCAAAACATGTGGCAGGACTGCCCTTGCTTTTCTCCTTACATCCTTAAACCACAACGTTAAGGCCAGAGACTTTAGATCGACACTATCCAACAGAAATATAATGCAAGCTACATATGCAATTTCAACTTTTTTGATAGCTATATTATAAAAAATATAATAGCATGAAAATTTAACATTTAACCCAGTAGATTCAAAATATTATTATTTGAACATATAATTAATATACAAAGGTTATTAATAAGATATTATACTTTTTAAATGATATCTTTGGAATCAGCACATGTTACCAGACTAGCCTCATTTCAGGTGCTCCATGGCCCCATGGAATTAGTGGCTACTATATTGGGCGGCGCAGCTTTAGAATATTTTAGGCTGTATTTTTTTTTCCTTTCCTCTGCCTTTCTGATGCCCTATTTTTTTGACTGCCCACTGGCTATGTCTGCAGGGATGCCTCTCAGGTTCCTCCAGCTCATCATATTTAAGGAGACCTCATGAACTTGTCTGCATTCTTCATCCTGGCACCATCTACACAAAAAGCCCTGGCCAGGAACCTCTCAATCATTGTCAAAATTCTCTTTCTTCACCCTAAGAGGTCTGTTGTTAATAATATATAATAATGTTCTGGCTTGTCTTCTCTTCTATATAGCCTTTGTTTCATTTTTGATCTTTGCAGCATTGAAAATTACGTCAGTCAATTTCACTTAATATGCAGTGATTCCTCATTACCTACCTTATCAAGCTTGTGTTCCCCAATGTGTTATAAAGGTTCTTTCTGCACTGGCCCTAATCTGCCTTTTCAGGTGTAACTTCCATTCCCTTCTTTCCTTGTACCATATGCTACAGTTAATCCACCAGCTTTATTAACTCCTCACACATTACCTCATTTTATGTTTTCCTGAATTAATAACTGTCATTTTTATGCTTAGGAAGCTTTTTCTCCTGACCTGTGTCCTTTCTTTAAAATTCTCTTTCAACCATTGCATCCACTCAAACATCCCTTCCTTTTCAGAGTCTGTCTTCCTTCTTCCAGGAAGAGTTTAAATGCCACCTCTTTTGTTTTAAACTTCACCACCTGTATTACTTTAAAAAATTATCTGACTTTTCCCTTGGACTTCTGAAGTCCTTAAGAGTAGAGTGAGTGAGTGTGTGTTTATTTTTATGTCCCTGACACCAAGCAGCCCTTGTGACATACAGCACAGTGATTCAATTTGTGAGTGTTTGCTGTGATGCTGAATGGCATATTTACCTCACTGTCTGGTTTGATACTTGCATACTCTGTGATTACTTTAGAAATATTATTTTTATCCTCCATGCTGAGTCATAAGCTACTTGATAACAAGCTTCTATATCTTATTACTCATACAGCTCTTGCCAGGTAAAAGTTAATTTGAGGAATGGATATATATGAATATATATATATATACAGGTAGACAGATAGATACGTGCGTGCATATGTGTATATATTTCTATCTGTGTGTACACACACACGCACACACACACACACACACACTCACATACATATACCAGGCATTATTAACTTAGTTCAACCAGGAAAAGCCCTTACTCCTGGTAAGCAGTGTCTGGTACCATCTCAGGGATTCACTCTCATCTTTGTGAGCTCTGTCTCTTAGGTCAAATAAGACAGAACTGGTATTATCCAAATTGCAAACTTTGAAGCTGCCCTAGAAGGAGAGGTAGAGAATAATGGCCAAAGGTTTTGCCTGGACACTTTAGGGATAGATAATAAAATACACTTATTTTATCAGTCATCACTCAACAATCATTACGTGAAAAAATGTGGTCATGAACAACAATCAGAGTCAAAGATAAGATGTTTATGTCTGCTTCAATTTCTTTACCCTCCACGAAGAACCTCTCTTATAAACTGTGTTACTATCGTCATTCTTGTTAGAATACGTATGTTCCTCATAAGAAATGATCTCATAGCATAATGAACATACATGTGAAGAAGTATTAGTTCCTTACAAGGAAAATCATTTTTACCCTCTCAATATAAAGAGATAGAAGTAATTACAGTCATGCACAGCTTAGTGGTGGGAATGTGTTTGAGAAATTCACTGTTAGGCACTTTCATGTGTGTGAACAGTATGGAGTGCACCTACACAAACCTAAAGGGTCTAGCCCACTACGCAGCTAGGCTGTATGGTATAGCCTGTTACTTCTAGTCTATAAGTGTGTCTAACACCTTACTGTACAAATCAACACAAGATTAAATCAAGCACAAGCAAAAACGATGAAATCAAAAGACAAGGAGGGATTGAGCAAAAAGGAAAAAGGACTCATGGACATGGGAAACAGTATGGTGACTGGTGGGGGAGAGGGAGGTATAAGGGGACTAAATGGTAATGGAAAAAAGTCAATAAAAGACATGGTAAATGAGGGAGGTGTGAGGTATAACATGGCATACTGTGTTATAGAAAACTTAAAAAATAAGCATAAAAATACACTCTAAAGTAACTATAAAAAAGAAAAAAGACTCATGGACATGGACAACAGTGTGGTGATTGCAGTGGGGAGGAGGTGTAAGGGGGTAAATAATAATGGAGAAAATACAATATGAAATGCTAAACAAATAAAAATAGACCTTTGGAGCTTTTAAAAAAAGTGTACTATAGTAAATACTTAAACCCGTAACATAATTGTTCACTACCATTATCAACCATTATGCACAGTGCGTAACTGCATGTGCTATACTTTTACACGACTGACAGTGCAGTAGGTGTGTTTACACCAGCATCACCACAAACACATAAATGATGCGTTCTGCTACAATATGGTAGCTATGATATCATTGGGCTATAGAATTTTTCAGCCCATTATAATCTTATGGAACCACCAAGTGTGGTTCGTTGTTGACTGAAACTTTGTTATGGGTGCATAACTGTAGTTGCTTCCTGTTCCATATTCACCAGTCAAAACACAAATTTATGTGTCTAGCACTTCTTTAGGTACTAGCCATTTATAATGTGATTGATAGTTACAGAAGATGATTAGATAAACTTTTTCAACGCTGTGTGAGGAGATTACATTTTAAATGCTTAATGAAATAATTTCCTCCCCCTCTGATACTAACCAGAACAGGAAAGCCTTTTCCTGATTGGAGAGCACCATAAACCACCATAAAAACAGTGGGAGACACTGTCAGTTTAACATTATGGATTGTTAAAAAAAAAAGTCTCCTCCAGCTGTATTGTTAAGACTGCGGATAATTCTATGAGTATGTAAAATAGAAAACTACATGTGAAGACTTTAAAGTTTCTTTCACATCTGTGGAACAAGAATCAAATCCAGAAGGAAGGCATAACAATTTTCCTCATTAATTTTTTTTATTTTTAAATGATTTAATACTTACTGAAAAATTGCAAAATTAGTGCAAAGAGTTTACTAATTGTACCCTTAACCCAGCTTTCCCTAAATCTAAAAAATAACTTCCGGAAAAGGAAAAATTAAACTTGAAACCTTATTAAAATTCACTAATTCCCCCCCCCCCCCCGCCCCGGTCAGCAGCATACGATACCTATATATATTATTATTCGTGGTATTAACCTTGCTCACTTGGTTAACATAATACCTACTGGATTTCTCCACTATAGAATGACTAATTCCCTCTTTCTAATTGATAAATATCTTGAAGGAGATATTTTCATAGGAGTAAGTGCTAACATTCTATTTCCTCTCAAATATTTGTACATAGTTTTAGAATCTATTGGTAGACGTTGTCTGGTATTTGCCTAATGGTGATTTTGCATTTCCTTCAGATGGCAATTATGTTTTTATCTTTCTTCCCTAAGAGAATGTATTGCTACACCTACCTAGTTTAATTCAAAAGTTGTTATATTTGCAGGACTAGTTAGTGCACTGAATTCTTTAGACCTGCTCATATGAATCTGTCTTAGTCTTTGCCTGTCCATCTGTCTATCTATTGCTCTACCCACTATCCATCCATTTATTCATCCATCCATCTATCCTTCTATTCATCTAACTCTCTATTCACTTTTCAACTTATACATTCATATAATAAACTCATGATAATAGAAGGTTAAGTTATTCAAACCATGTCTTAATTACTTAACTAAATATTATAGCTAGTAAGTATATTTCTCTAATCTTTCCATATTGTCTGGATAAGATGTTGCATATATTTGTACCTTGAAGACCACAGTCTTGAAAGTCAATATGAAGAGAAGAGAAGTAGAGAAGTGGAGAAGAGAGGAGGGGAGGGGAGGGCATAAAAAAGAGGGAAAGGGAAAGGGAGAAGAGGAGAGGGGAGGGTAAGTTGGGAAGGGAAGGGAAGGGAAGGGAAAAGAAGGGAAGAGGCTGGAAGAAGAAGGAAAAGAAGAACCCCTGGTTGGTGTGACTCAGTTGGTTGGGTGTTATCCTGCAACTGAAGGGTCACAGGTTTGATTCCTGGTCAGGGCATATGCCTGGGTTGCAAGAGGGTATTTCTCTCCTTCTTTTTCTCTCTCCTTTCTCCTCTCTCTAGAGTCAATAAAAGAAAAAAAATTAAAGAAAGAAAAGAAGGGAACTAACCCATTCCTCTTTTTTTGACCCTTAAAACCATCACCCTTCCATTTTGTTATCTGCCAAACCAAAGTTCTTTTTTTACCCAGGTTCATTGAGGAATAACTGCTATATGTCATTGTCCAAGTTTAAGGAACACAGCATGATGGTTTGATATTCATGTATAGTGAAATGATTACAAAATAGGGTCAGCTAACATTTATTATCTCATAAATACAATAAAAAAGAAAAGAAAGAAGAAATGGGAAAAATAATCCTTGTGATGAGAACTCTCAGGATTTACTCTTTTAACAACTTTCCTATCTATCACATGGCAGCGTTAACTGTAGTCATCATGTTGCTTATTACATCCCTAATACTTATTTACATTACAACTGGGAATTTGCACTTGCAAACTACTTTCTGAGTTCATAAATGCTATTGATGAAAGAAATTGGCATGACAAAGGGAAGGGAAAGATAATCAACTTGTTTTAGGCACAAAGAACTACAAGTGGCCAAAAGAAGAGAGATTCCCACAGAAAAACAGGAGTCCTCCAGGTTTGTTTTGGTACCCAAGCCAACAGAGTACACAGCTAAAGTTACAGATACATTGCTTGGGATATCCTAGTTTTCCTTTCTTCTTGTATTAAAGTATGCAAACTAAAAGAACAAAACAAAACAAAATAAATTTAAACATCAAAGTAAACAAAAGGCAATCAATATATAAATATGTAAATTCACACAAATTTTCATAATCCTGAGATAAACATATTCACATTTTTGTGTCTAGATATTTATGTAAATATCTTTCTTCTATAAACAAAAATGTATAAATCTAACAAAGCAAAATTGTTTGGTGTCATCTTTTATGCCTCATAGAAAAAATTACTTGACTTGTATCTATTCAACTTAGAGGTATATATGCATTAAGAAGCCAAGGTAGAGAAGAACATTGGTTTAAATATAATCAGCAAGTGATAAGAACACTTAGGATCAGATCTTCAAAACTGCAGACTTCAAAACTTCATGATGATCTGCTATCTCTATGGAAAATATTACTTCAGTTCTAAGATGAGTAGCAGCAAGGGTTTATTTATTCAACAATGGTTAATGATTTTCTTATGTGAATATGGGGAAGGCAATTAATATATGATATATATAGTATTATATAAATACAAGCTATTTAAATTATATTCTATATATCATATTTACTATACATATGCATAAGTGTGTATATGTATATATATGCATATATATAGTGAGTATAGGGTGTGTGTATATAGAATATATTATAAATAAATAAATATAGTAAATGTAGGCTACAGTGCATTTAATCTTCTCTTTTCACTTAGAAATACTCTATGTACATCCTTCCATGCCAGTGAATATAATTCAACCTTATTTTTAAAGGTTGTTATTATTCCACTGTAATGAGGATCATTAATTTACTTAAAACATTCTATTCATTAGCATTTGGATTTTGCCTCTAGTGTTTGCTATTACAGACAATCTTTTGATGGATGCATCTTTGTGGAGCTGTTAACCATTTTTATATAAAATTTCTAAAGTCACACTCTAGAAAATTGGTACTAATATGCTTTCCAGCCAGCAGTACATGCACATGCTAGCGCAGCCACACCTTCTCCAAATCCTGGTGCTAACTCTCATTTTAGTCTTTTTGCTAGGAAAAGAAGTAGTACCTCGCTATTCTTATTTCTCTGTTTCCTAGTGTGTTTGATTTTCCCCCCTGTGTTTACTGGCCATCTTTTATATACTTCTGTGAATTCCTTTGCTCAGCTTATCATCATAATTTTACAGAAAAAGTATTTTATCCTCTAAAGTGATCTCTGTCATAATTTTTCCTCATGGCAGAAACTTTAAACCAAACCTTGTATCACTTTCCCAACTTAACTCAATTCACAGTTTTTATCTAGAATAAGCAACACTCAATATCCCATTGTCCTTAACTATTATGTGCTATTTTAAAATAAGAGGTCAGGGTAGAGGTTTTCAGAACTAAGATCTGTTAGTAATATTTCCTTTTGTCAATTCTAATGAGATGTGAGGAATGCCTACCCTTTAAAATGGGTTACCTACCCAGGCCTCTTCCGGGAAGGTGAGAACAACCTTAAGCCCTCCTTCCCGTTTAAACCGCCTGGATGCCGCCCCCGTCCAGCAGTCCATTTCTTGGGGCGCCTGCTTCCTTCGTGGTGGTTGGATCTAAATGTTCAATGTCCCTGTTACCATGCTGTGTCCTTCCGTGCACCTCCTCTGTGCCAGGAATTGCCAAATCATTCTTGAAACAACTGATTTACATTTTGATATTTCACTTGAGATTGTTATTTTATCATCAGGGCTTCTTGTATAGCCAAAAATAAAATTGGGAAGTTGGTTATAAGAGACATGAATTTGCTCCCTGAAGCAATTGCCCAAGTACCAGAAAAACAAACAAACAAACAAAAAACAGCCTCCCCCCCCAAAAAAAAACACCCCACCCCTCATGTCACTAGTTACTAAAGCTAGCACAGGTAACTAGATTTGAATATATAGGAAGTTCAGAAAATTTTCCAGAAAAATGGCCAATATTATATACGTTTAACTTTAGGGGGCTGAACCAAAGCTTCCGTCCACTCTTGATCATGAAAACCTCTCCAAGCTGCGACGCGCTGGTGGGAAGCGCCCTCGTGAGAAACCACTACGGAAACGGAGCTCTAACGCGATTTTCATTAATGTCTTTACTGCAGGGCATGAAAACAACAGGAACTAAATTCTCTCATGATCGTGCTTAAAATCTCAAATCAGAGCAACTGACAAGGGAGTTACAGAAATGTCATAATAAGGGCTGTTTCATTTTACTTACGACAATCATCGTGCCGCTCCTAACCAGTGTAGCAGTCATGCAACTGCTCCCAATCAGAAAGAAAAATGGATCGTTTCACCCCATCTGGCCTGACCTGTTGAAAGCATTTGCTATGCACATTCTCGTTCAAACGGAGCCGATTTTCTAATGCATTCACTTGGTATGCGAAGATCAGAATTGCAATCAGGTCAAATGAGAAGCACATCTTTCTCCCCAGTCTTAAAATTGCCCTCAGTCAGGTTGCCCCCTGGTTTACTTTACATTTGTGTTGGGAAGAGCTGAGTTGTTTACAAGCAGTGTTGCCATGTGAACCTGGAAAGGAGACCTGACAGGGAATTTTGTAAGTGTCAAGCTGAAGCTCAGAAGGTGGGAATCAGTTTTTTTTACATGTTGGTTGTTAGGCACTGGTTGTTGAAGGAAAATCAGCGACTTCCTTAGCATGTGTTTGTGTTTCAGTAGTTGAGGTTTGTCATTTGTCAGGGGAGAAAAAGATTTTCCCCATGACAGATTAATTCTTTTTGCCACCCACCCCTACTAAAGCCACACAAGACTAGTTATTCACATAGTTGTAGTGGGTAGGCCACTGACATTTCTCTGGAAAATTCTAAACACATATCTCAGATTCTGGGCCTGTGCCCTGGACATTTGGATGCATCATTTCTAAGAGACAGGCTCTGATGGCAAGGGTTCATTGCCAGTTCATCCTGGGACGTTGAGTCATCCAAGAGTCAGATTCTTGCTGTCCAGTGGGGAGACCGTGCCCCTCAGGTGATCAGGTGTCTGTTATATCAGTGATGCTCAAGTCTTGGAGCGGCGGATTCTGCACAGATAATGTACGTATGCCTTGATGTCCACTGGCACTGGGTTTGTATCCTGGCTCCCACTTACTAGCTAGGTAAACTCGAGCAAATCATTTAGCCTCTTTTTCTGAAGTTTTCTCACCTGTTAAAATGCTGATAAACCACGTCTAACTCAAAGCATTATTATGAGAATAAAATCAGATAATGTAAACCACTCAATCTAGCCCAGACATATGATAAGCACAATATAAATAGTAGTTATTATTACATTAATAGCCTTGTCCTTATAGTCCAACTTTTTTGTCAAAATCCATGAATGAGGGACCACTGTTTTGTTAACCATGTTTAGTCATGACTACACACTTGTGTTTGAGTTGACGTTTGTGGCAAAAGTATGTTTCTTTTAAATATCAGAGTTTTCTTTAAAGGTACACTGGTAGAAAGCCCATGTTTGTATTTACATACAAGCTTATTCAGAGAATACATTTTATCCCTTGACTTGTGACTTAGAAGTAGAAAATATGAATACAATGTAAGTATTTGGTGGGATACAAATAATAAGAGGAAATTATTCACTTAGCTGAGAAATTCTTTCTTCCTTGAGGAAAAAGGACAGTATGACATGTTGTATTGGGAGACACCGGGAGAGTGCTTCTGCCTGTGGGAGAAAGGCTGCAGAATTCTCAGTGCCGAGACGCTCAGGAGGGCTTTGGCTGCAAAGTAAGACCTTTTCTGAGAGACAGGGGAGGAGTATTTATTGAACACTTACTAAATGCCAGAATCAAGGAACTTTTAATCCTTTCCTCATTTAATGTTCACAGAATTATTCCTGTGATATTTATTATCATTATCTCTACTTCACAAATGTGGAAAATGAGGCTGACTAATTTGTTCACGGATATATTGCAAGTAAATAGCAGAACCAGGTTTGAATGCAGGTGTGCTAGCTTTCCAGCGCACACCCCTCTAGAGGATAGGTCTCAGCTCACAGACCCGAGGCACGCTGCAGAACTCATTGTTCAAATCTATAATTCTGGCACAAAGACGAAAACTATCTTGATTCTTGATTCTATGCGCCTTAGATGGAACAAAGGCAGGAAACATAATTTTTCTCAGGATATGTCCATAACTAGCTAGATCATGAAGGCTCTTCTTTGATGACAAGCTGACATGAATTCTAAACTCCTAACCAAGAGAATGGACCACAATACTTAGGGATTTTTTTTTCCAAAACAGTCGAGACTGAACTCTGTCTTTGAAAATCCTGATTTTCCATCCCAGAGGACACAAATGTGCTGTTGGGCAATAAACCGGAGATTCCTGAGAGGAGGAAATCTTCTTCAAGGCATATCAAGGTCCTGGTCAGGCCTTGAAACCATAGAAGGTTCATCTGAAGGCAGCCACAAGGGAGAACACCTGAACTGCCATTGGTTAAAGGGCAGCATTTCCTTCAAACCATCGCGAGAGCATCCGCCAGTGCTCCTCAGTCGTGACCAAAGTTTGACCTGCAGCTTCCCTGATCAGGCCTTCAGCTCAGACCCCACCCCTATACACAGTCCACCTTGGTGCTGCTGGCCAACCTTTGTCTTCCTGCAACCAGGAGGTGTGGTCAGCCCTCATTGTTGGAGGTCCTTATTTTCTCACCAACTAGGCGTGGAGTAGGAAGAAAAGAAGTCACTCACCAAAAAGGTGACAATGGATTCTAAATCAGGGGAAAGATTTCGGTGCCTGTCTTATCATTTCAGTCTCTGGTATCTTGTCATTTAATTATTCTCTTTGGTCAAGTCATTTGAGTAGCTTTTTATCAATTAAGATACGAGGTCTGTCTAGAATGTATCCAGCCATGTAATATGAAAAATAGAAGCATTTATTGAAGAAGATACAAGAAACAGTGGACATAGGACAATGATGCCTCAGTCCTCTTCAAAGTGAGCACTTTAGAACCTCACAGTTTTCCCGGCATCTCTTATACTGTTCAAAACACTTTGCAGAATCCTTTGCTGGAATCTCCATCAGCTGCCCTATCAGATTTTCCTGAATCTCATCGATGGTCTGAAATCTCTTCCCATTCAAAGGTGATTTTAGTTTTGGGAAAAGCCAAAAGTCACAGGGCACCGAATCTGGGCTGTAGTGGGGCTGAGTCACCTGCGTGACTTGATATTTTGCCAAAAAAACTCTGCAGGCCTTCCAGAATGTGGATCACTTTCAACAGATTCTCAACCATCTTTGAAGCATTTGTGCCACACTTTTATTTGTGCTATATTCATCGCTTCATCCCTGAAAGTCTCTGAATTATCCAAATAGTTTCTGTGAAGGAATGTTGAAGCTTAATGCAAAATTTGACGCAGATCCATTGCTCTCCTCGCTCAGTCATTTTGAATTTGACAGCCACACAGAACACATGTTCACTCAATGGTGTCTACCAGCCCCACTGACTAGTACAGTGAAGTCATCATTGTTTCCAAGGAGAGTCCACTCTCCTTGGCTGCCAGGTTACATTGATGATGTGCAAACCATTTTCATTATATTAATAATGGCTGAATTTTTTCCAGAGAGACCTCATATAGTTCCTTCATTCTTTCAGAAAATCTAAACTTTTTATTCCATGATTCTCCTTTTAGACAAATTATCTTGGAATAGATTTTCATCATTCAAGATAAAGCTTATCCATTTTTTCCAGCAGAAAATTTTAGAAGCTTATATACACCAGGCACTGTTCTTAGTGCTGGCCACTGACTGCTGAACAGGCAGATGAGATTCTGTCCTCATGGAGTTTTCCAAATGGTGAGCAAGACCGAGTATTACAAATACTAGAGAAAGGAACTACAAGGTGTTTGGATGTGGTAGAATAAACTGAGGGGTTAGGGGAAGATCGGTGGAAGGAGTGTTCAAAATGAATTGAAAAATATTTTTTACTATTTTCCTAGTCTGCTCATTAATAAGTAATTTAGCTAACAGCATGAAGCTGTAACAGACGCCTGGTGTTTTTCATGGTGGTACTATGTATGTGACGTACAAATACACATATATAAAGCGGGGAGGGAGAGAGGGAAAAATAAACATATTTATAAACTTTGGCCACATTATCTCAAGCTAATGAAATAAAAATTAATGTGAATTAATGTGAGAATATTTTAGCTGCAGCAGAGAAAACCACCGTGACTTACTCTAATGACTGTGATATACAAAGTGTGCGCTGCTTGGTGAATTTAGGTGCTTTATCTCTCTGCCTCTTCCCTTCTTCTGTATCTTTTTAAATTCCCTTTTATTAAGTGTTTCCTTTAAGAATGGCCCTCAGACCCACCTCAGAATTCACTTGAGTGGTTGCTAAAAATGTGGTTTCTTGGCTTTTACCACATGCATACAGAGCACAAATTATTTAGGATAGGGACTGTCTGCACTTTTAACAAGATCCCAAGACATTTCTCCTGTGTACTAAAGTTTGAGAAACAATGCTTTTGAGTTATATCTTTCTACTGTTGTCTCATAATGTGGTCATCACTGCCTCCATCAGCTGGTAAAGATGCTGTTTGAGAACTGCACACTGTTGTTCTGACCAGCCTTATGCCTCCAGGTTGCCTACTTGGTGAGGTGACAGATTAAAAGAAAATAGAGCTAAGCAGCTAATCCTGTGCTGCCTCTATTTATAATTAGTAACTGATGGCTCATGGACTGATCAAATATTTCTCCCTCTGTCTCCCACTCAGGGACCCATCTCTCACAAAACAGTCATGATTTCTTGTTATGCTTTCATTTTAGATTCTGCTTTTCCCATTTTATCCTTTTTTTCCTACCTTTTGACATTACCTGGGACTGGGCATGTGGATTTTGCATGCAACTATAGAAATGAGTGATCTCTCTTTATCTGCGCTTGTCCAGGTGTATACAGGTGTGTGTGTTATGTGGGTATGGTGTAAGTGACTACAGTCCATTGGAAACCAAGCACTCCATTGTTTTTCTCCCAGCGTGAGACATTCTGGGCAGTGTACTCTCTCATGAAAAGGATCATTAAGTTGGTCAGAGACCCAAGGAGTTGGCCCACAATGGTGATAGTGACCACAGTCACTGATTGATGGATGAGACTAGTATGACTGAGAGGCCAGGCACTAAAATGAAAGATCTCTGCTTTTATATTTTCCATGTTCTAACCCTGGCTGAGGAGCCTGTTGGGGTTGTATACAGGTGAGTGAGCCATAATTCATGTTATTAATATCAGTCCCTATCACTATTTCTTAATTCAGCCAACATTTATCAAATCCGTACTATATATCAGAATCTACAGACCTACAATGATAAATAAGACATTGTCTATGTCTTCATGGATTATCGTTTGAGTGTAACCTGTACACACAACCAAATAATTTTTTCTCAATCCCTAATGTTATGGGATCCCAGAGTTAGCCACAGTTTTTGGAAAGGACAGGGAAGACTTCTCAGAGGAAATGACTTCAAGGTGGGCTTTGATGTGTGCACTGTAAAATTCCAGGTGGATGAGACAGGGAGAATTTCCAGTTAGAGGACGTGGGACGTGGACACATGCAAGGGCATGTGTATGAAGATACACATGCATATCAGGAATGCACACTTGAATATGGATGCGAGAGCATTCTATGCCATGCTTGGTCCTGCAGTCCCTCTTTCATGTTGCACAGCCTCGTTTCTGTTGCCCGGTCTTAGTCCTTAGCTGTAGCAAGAGCATTAGGATCAGAATAGTCCAAGTCATAAGTTTAATTCTGATCAAATCCCAAATTTCACTGATGGATTCTACTTGCCTTTGATTTTGTAATGCAATTATGTTTGAGGCCACAGTGAGACAAGATCACCATAGGAAAATCTGTATGTCTCTTGGAACAGTCCAACTCTTGGCCATATTATTTTTGTATTTTAATTTCCTCACACTAACACTCATGAGCATTGACCTTATCAATGGTTGTATATTTTTCTGTGCTTTAAAAACACAGGCTAGAGAGAAGTAATTCCATTTGTGTGCCAAAGTATGTGCAGAAGGATATTTGATGCAGGATTTGATACAGAAGAAGGATATTTGATGCAATATTATTTATAATAGCGAAATATTGGAAACTGGTTAAATTTCAAACAATTTACTTAAGCAAATCTTGGACATTCATATGATAGACTATGATGCAATCATTAAATCATATTTTCATCTTAAATATAGGGAAATGTTTATTGTATATCTTGGAAAAATACAAAACTAAATATATTTAATATACCTAGTTTTTGTAAAAAAAAATAATGCATGGATGTATGTATAAACATGTGCATGTTGAGGCAGGACTATATGGGAAATGCAACAAAGCAAAATAACGGTAGTAGCTACAGATGGTGTAACTATAGGTAATTATTATTACCTGCCCTCTCTACATTTCTCTACGTTGTCATATTTTCTACATCTAAAATAGTATTTAAAAATAAAAACAAAGGGGTAAATAAAAACAGAAGATCTAGAGTAAATGTTCTGTCCTTTGCCATTCTGAGAGGCCACATAAGTAAACACGTTAACAGCAGTAACCTTTGTTTTTAGTCACTTACTGCGGTTCCAGTTCTCAGATGGCAGCAGCCACGGCAGCAGCCTGACGACATACTGAGGACTGAATCAGTTACAGTCTTGGAACTGGGAGCTCAGTAAAACAGTCCTGCCTTTGCTCTAAAACTACAGCACAACTTTGGCAAGAAGCTCACCTCTCAATGCGTTAGGCTTTTGAATGAGAAGTTCTGAAGTTAGCGTCTGTTTCTAATTAGCTTACTTATCTGAAGAATGAGAGTAAATGGCATTAATGCACCTAACAAGACATCTTCGGTAGTTCTGTTTTCCTTAGATAACAGAACTACAGCATGTAGCAGTGCCAACAAGCACTGCCCCTTTGTTTACATAGTAACTGAGCTTTAATTGGTCTGTGCATATTTATGTGACCTTGAGTGGAGATCAACACATGAACACATGAGTACAGCATTGTAGGAACTCCTGGGTTTCCTCCCCAACCATGGCCACAGCAACCCTGAGAGGGCACCACTGGAAAGGCAGGCTGCTGACATGCTGAGTCTGAGCAGTGAGTCCTGAAGGAAATGGGTCCTGGCTGTGATGGTTTATTTTTAAGTTCAAGGCTTTCACTGAATTGTCTGTTGTTGACATCGCTGCCCTGGATAAGCATAACCAGAAGGAACCGGGAGCATGCTCCTGGGTGGCACAAAAAAGGAGAGAAGGCAGTTTTTCTTTTACCACTCGAATTGTGTTTCTCCCCCTTTGGGATTCAACACAAGATGATTTTCTGAGTCTACTTAAGCTTTAAATCAAGAGCAGAGCTCTCTGGCTGGAACCTAGCTATGGCTGTGGGGTCGTTCATTCTTAAGGAGTGATGTGGGTGAGAAAGACATGGCTGTACGTAGTTTTAAAAGCCTTGGGCTGCCAGGTTAGGTCCCAGAGATGCCCACAAGATAATCATTCTTCCTGGATGAGAGACTGCAGCAACAGATTTAGGTTGTATGTGGGGTGGGTCCTGAATCACAAAACAGATTTGCATGCACAATGTAATATCCTAAACATAGGCACTGATCAGCCATATGTTACCAGTAACTTACATTGAAGTTACCAGTAATTTACATTGTTGCCGCTCCAATGACTATTGCCCATCTAGTTAGCTGTGTCACCAAAAGGAGCCAGTTAAAGTCTCACATTCAAACAAACATTTATTATAACCTAGGATGATCAGATGATAGTAAGATAGAAACTCTATACATGGAAGCTGTCACTTTTGTGGTTATTGTTTAGAATTTTTATTGGAAGGAATTCCTAAGGGGGGTGGGAGACTGGGTTTGGTGACTCATTGTTTCTTATAGTTCATGAGTTTAAAATAAACTCTGGTCAAATCTACAGGGCTTACTCCAGTTACATTAAGCTATGGTTGCATAATACTTAGTGAGTAAATATTTTTGTTTAGAATAGTCCACATTATTGTTGTTTGTATCATAATGCAAAATAGAGTAATTGATAGAACCCCGAAGAAAAAAATGATTACAAAACTTTAATAAATAATTTATAAACCGTAACAGAGAGCTGAGGCATGCAAATGTATTTCCCTTGTAGTGACACATAGCCGTAGGCAAGACTTCACTGTCCACTTTGTAACAGCTTATCCAAGAATCCATACGGATAGCCTCACTAGTATTTGACCCAGAAGTACTACCTAAAATTTGATGGCAAGTGTCATAACATGTGATGGAAAATTAGGAGGTTAATTTGATGGCACACAGCATTTATTCACTCAGTCAGTGGATTCATTGAATACCTTGTTTTTTCCAGACATTACTCTAGTTGCTGGAGATCATCCAGAAACAAAACAGACAAAACCCCTGCTGTCATAGAAGTTACATTCTAATTGGGTGGGAAAAGGCAGATAATAAACAAATAAGTAAATGTGTAGTATTCTAGACATTGTGATGTGCTGTAAATAAAAGTGAAGCAGGGTAAGTGGGATAGCATTGGGATGAAGGAAGGAGGTCACTCTTTTACAGGGTGGATGTTAATAAGGTGACATTTGAGCAAAAACCTAAATAAAGTAAAGAAGCAAACCATGTGGCTGAAAGTTTTTGTACCTCAAGATATAAAGGCCCTGAGTTGCCAAAGGTGTGGCTATTTTGAAGAAGATCAGGGGCATAGGGGCAGAGAAAATAATAATAGGAGATGGGGTCAGAGAGCTGGGTGGGAACCAGCTGATGAGTGACAAGCCATTGTTGGAGAAGGAATTGCTGGAAATTAAAGAGGGGAGAGTGTTAGAGAGGAGGGCAAGCGAGTCAAGTAAGTCATTCCTCAGAACCAGCATTGGCTGTGAAATAGCAAGCAAGCAAGCAAGCAAACAAACAAAAATGAAAAACCTACCAAAGCACTAATTTAAAAAAAAAAGAAGAAGAAGAAGAAACAGAGAGAAAATATAAGAGAAATTTACTTGGGAGACTGCCTGGCTGGAGTGGCCATTCTACGGCAACCCTCCCCAGGGAGAGAACACAGGCCCCTCCACGCACTCCAGCTGGGCACAGATTGCCATCTACTTGCTATTTCCCCTTTAGGAAATGGCAAACTCCTGCTGTAAGGACAAGATAATAGATATCCATGGTGATTTCTACTCAAAATCTTTCTTTCTAGAAAATACTGACCTTTTTTTTCAGGGGTCAGATCTGGAAGCCATCAGCTAAATCCTTAGAGCCGGTTTCAGTTGACTGACAGAAACACAGTGTGAATGGAAAGCTATAGAGTTAAATCGGTTGTTAGGGCCATGGTCCCAGGCATGAAATAAACTGTCCTAAGCAAAACAGAAGTGGGCAGTAAAATCAGTAAACACTGATTGAAACAGAAATTGACGCACCATTCAGTCCTCATTTAGGTTCCTGGTGTTTTCTGAGATAATAACCAACATCTCATCCTGCTGTTGGAATGGGAGGAGCTATTGGGAGTATCATCTCCAGTTTTAAGGATCATTTCAAAACTATCTAGAGCAAGAAGAACTTTTTAACCCATTTTAGGTCTTAAAGTCTTGGACCTTCCACTTATTTAAAACAAAAGTCATTATATATGAAATCATTGTAGGAGATTCAGAGGCCTTTCAAGCCTGCCAGTGGATTCAGGTTAGTTTTTATTTAACCCTACTAGAGAATCAAAACTGGAATTAAAAATGAGACCCAAACTTATTTCTTCATGTTGAAAATAGCACTAGCTTGGGAGAGAGAGGTCTGTGCTCTCATCTCCAGTGTTGCCACCTAGTAACTGCATGATTGTAGACGGGTCGCATTCTCTCAGAACCTTCTCATTGATAATGTAGGTATAATTATAACTCTGTAATCTTTCTGAGTATTAAAGTTGAGATAATATGCGATGAAGTACTTTTTTAACTGTAAAATTATAACAAAAGTATTTATTTCTATTATTAAATAGCTTTGTAAAAGTTAAAGCATCCCCGAATGAGGCACTTGTAGTTCCAGAAGGAATTAAACAATTAAAAGCTATTCTTATGGGACTTTAGAGGGTGCTGCTTTTTAGGCTCATACTGTATGCATTGTGACATCTGGGAAGCTGAGTGCCCTAATGATAAGTTCATGTTTTGGTCCTTTCCCACCCTCTGTCCACCTGAAGTTCAGAAAGATCATTGCAAATGCCAGAACACTTCTGGAGTACTCCAACTCAGAGCTTTGAAATTCAATTAAATTGTTCCTTGTTTACTCTAGAACACCAAATTACTTTACCCTTGATCGTCTGAAAAGTAATGAACAGTAACATCTCGTTATTCTATAGTTTTCAGGAAACACTATTAACATGTTCGCGTAAATAAATTCTAGAAATCTTTAAGTCATCCACTTAAGCCAAGAAATTTTAACAAATGTTTATTGAATTATTCCTAAAATGTATTGTGATTACTTGCTTCAGCATAGTATTCTGAACACAGATCAGCTTTTTATTGATCTAAACTTATCATTACTTATCATTAGGCCCTAAAGTTCTAGTGTTCTTTACTACAGTGATCACTAAAATAACTTTTGCTGAGTACAGCGCCCTTACCCCTACACTAAATAGGTCCAAATTACTCTTAAGGCCTCCAGATTTTTTGCTTCCTTTCTTAGAGTCACTGCATCTTCCTGGTTGATCTTCTTTCAGTCCAAGCCCTCACCCACCTCAACTGTGAATTTACTTGCTGTTGTGGGACTCTAACTTTAGTGCTTTTAGTACTGCCTTTAGGTTTTTGCCATATGGGTTTCACCTGCATTACTATACATAATGATTTTCAAAATAAATAGACTAGTTTTTCTACTTAAAATAGTTTGAAAGGGAATTATATCAACACTCTATTACAGTATAACTCAGTTATATTTTAGTGTACATTAAAAAATATGTAATGACATCTACTTCCAATTAAGATGACATAACAAAGAATGGATTTATACTCCTGCCTGAAATAACCAAAAAACAAAACAAAATTTATGTAATACAGTTTGCAAACACTGTATGTCAGGCAATGAAAGAAAGTGACTCCCGAGAGATGGGAAAAAATCAAGCAGGGCCTATAATTGCCCCAATTCAGTCTTTTGGAGGGTTTCCAGGCTGCAGCACAAGGAAGGGGAATGAAAGAGGGCATGACACACTCCCCACCCACCCCACCACCGAGCTGAGGCTACAAAGCTGAGAGCGTGCAGAGACCTAGGTGGCTATAGTTCTCAGGATAGATCCTGAGAAGAGAAAATTGGACAGAGAACTCTGGAGATCTGCAGTGTCCCTCTGGAGGATTCTGTTAAGCACTTATCAGTGCAATATTGTACTGGAAATTCTAGGCAGCAAACTCTGGCAAGAAAAAAGCCATCTAGGGAAGAAAATGAAGTAAAACTCTTCTATTTTTAGGTAACGTGAATACCTGTGAACAAAATCACAAAATCTAGTGGAATCTACAAAACAACTACTTAAACTAAGATGTGAGTTTAGCAGGTTATGGGATATAAGATCAATATACAAAATCAATTATATTTTATATATTATCAGTGAATATAAATAAAACATCAAAGACATTTAGAATAGCACCAAAAATATGAAGTACTTAGGGATAAATCCATAAAAAGACGTTCATAGTCTGTACACTAGAAGCTATAAAACAGTGCTAAAGGAAATTAAGGAAGGCCTAAATAAATGGATTGATACACTGTGTTTATGGGTTGGAAGACACGATATTATTAGGATGTCAATTCCTTCCATACTATTCTATAGACACAATGCAATTCCAAACCAACTTGGCAGCAGGTATTTTATAGAAATTGAAAACCGATTGCAGAATTTATATGAGAAAGCAAATGACCAAAAATGCCAAAATGAATTTGAAAAAAATAAAGTTGGAGGTCTATCACTACCAGACTGTGAGAGTTGCCCTGACCAGCGTGGCTCAGTAGGTTGAGCATCTTTCCACAAAGTGAAAGGTGGAAAGGTCGCAGGTTCGATTACTCATCAGGCACATGCCTGGTTTGCAGGATGATCCCAGCTGTGGCATGTGTGAGAGGCAACCAATCAATGTTTGTCTCACACACTGATATTTCTCTCCCTCTCTTTCTTTTTCCTTCCTCTCTAAATAAATAAATAAATAAAATCTTTTTAAAAAAAAAAAAGATTGTGAGAATTATAAAGCTTCAGTAATCAAGACTAAGGTATTGAAGTAAAGGTAGACAAATAGGTCAATGGAACAGAACAGAGAGGGTAGAACTAGATCCTCTCACACATGGACACTTGATTTTCAGCACAGGATCAAATGAAATTCCACAGAGAAAGTATAGTGTTTTCAACAAATAATGCTAGAACAAATGGATAGCCATACACAAAAAAAAAAAAAAAAGAAAAAAGAAAAGAAAAGAAAAGAAAAAAGAAAAAGAGGAAAGGAAAGGAAAATAACAGCTTTGATCCATATTGCATACTGTACACAAAAAATTAAGACTGGACCATATACAAAAAAATTAACTTCATTTTGGGTCACAGACTTAAATGTAATACCTAAAAACACAGTATTTCAAAAAGAAAATGTAATAAAAACCCCTGTTTTCTTGGATTAGGCAAAGATTTCTTAGATATGAAACCAATAACATGATCAATAAAAGAAACAATTGATAAAGTAAATTTTATCAAAATTAAAAACTTCCATTCTTCAGCAGACACTGCTTAAGGAATGAAAAGACAAGATACAGATAAATCATGTATCTGATAAAGGTCACATATCCAGAACTTAAAAGAACTATCAAACTCAATTAAAATAAAACAAAAAATTCAATAAAAAGTTGGGCTATAGATTTGAACAGATGCTTCATCAAGGAAGATATAGAAGTTCAGAAACCAGCACATAAAATATGCTCATCATTAGTCATTAGGGAAATGCAAATTAAAATCATAGTGAGATACCACTACACACCTTTTTGAATAACTAAAACTGAAAGACTGATCATGCCAGATGTTTAGAAAAATATGGAAAACTGGAACTTCTTTTTTATTAAAATTTTTTATATGCTTAAATTTTTTAACTGTAAAAAGTAATTTTTATTAATTATAGTTCACATTTAATACTATTTTGTATTAGTTTTAGGTATACAGAATAATGGTTAAACAATCATATACTTTGCAAAGTGCTTTCCATGATAGTTCCAGTGCCCACCTGGCACCATACATAGTTATTGCAATATTACTGACTATGTTTTCTATGCTGTACTTTATATCTCCATCACTGTTTTGTGACCACCAAACTGTCCTTCTCAATCCTTTTGCCTTTTCACCCAGTTCCTCAACCCCTCTGCACTCTAACAACCATCTGTCTATTCTCTGTACCTATGAGTCTGTTTCTACTTTGTTTGCACACTTACATTTTTTCTTTAGATTCCATATATAAATGAAATTATATGATATTTGTCTTCCTCTAATGAGCTTATTTTACTTAGCATGATACCCTCTAGATCCATCCATGCTGTTGCAAAAGGTAAGATTTTGTTCTTCTTTATGGTCAAGAAATATTCCATTGTATATATGTACTGCTACTTTTTAATTCAGTTCCCTACTGATGGGCACTTGGGCTGTTTCCATAGCTTGGCTATTGTAAATAATGCTGCATTGAATACAGGGGTGCATATATTCTTTTAGAATTAGTATTTTGAGTTTCTTCAGATATATACCAAGAAGTGGTATTACTATGTCATAAGCCACTTCCATTTTTAATTTTTTGAGGAAAATCCATACTGTTGGAAAACTGGAATTTTCATACTTTCCTTTGGGGAATGTAAAATGGAACAACCACTTGAGAATACTATTTGTCATTTTCTTTAAAAGTTAAATACATAGCCATTCTACACCTAGATATTGACCAAAGAGAAATGATAGGGTATGTTCATACAAAGACTTGTACCTGAATGTTCATAGCAGCTTCATTTGTAATAGCCCCGAACTAGAAAGGACTCAAATATCTATTAAGTGAAGCTGATAGATATACCATGTGATAAACATACATGGTATATCCATACAATGGAGTTCTACTCTGCAATTGTAAAGAATGCACTATTGATATACACAGCAATATGGATGAGTTGCAAAATAAAGCTGAGATAAAGAATCCACACTCCCTAAAAACTCATATTTTATTATTACATTTAACAACAACCCTAGGAAATACAAACTAATCTGTTGGAACAGAAAATGAATCAGTAGTTACCTCAAGATAGGGAAGTTGAAGGAAATAGGAATGATATTAAAAATTTTGGGAATAATGAATATATTCTTTTTTTTTTTTAATTTTTATTTTCATTGTTGATCTTGTACAGTTTTCTGTCTTTTATTCTCACCCGAACCCGCCACCCCAGCCCTCCCCACCTCCCTCCCATTTCCACCCCCCCCCCATAGTTTTTGTCCATGTGTCCTTTATACTTGTTCCTGTAAATCCTTCCCCTTTCCCCCTGAAATTCCCTCCCCTCTCCCCTCTGGTGACTTTCAGCATGTTCCCAATTTCCATGTCTTTGGTTATATTATTGATTTCAATGAGTTTCATAGGTGTGTATATACAAGAAAGTATCCAGCCATGTGGTATTAAAAACAGACATTTACTGAAGAAGATGTAATATATAAAAAACACTGTACATAGAACAATGATGCCTCAGTTCCCTTCAAAGTAGGCACTTTGGAACCTCACAGTTCCAGTCGCCATCAGCTGCGCATTGTACTTTCCTGAATCTCATCGACAGTCTGAAATCTCCCTTTCAAAGGTGATTTTAGTTTGGGGAAAAGCAGAAGTCACAGGGCACCAAACCTGGCCTTTAGTGGGGCTGAGTCACCTGGGTCATTTGATGTTTTGCCAAAAACTTTGCACGAGACACGATGCATGAGCAGGCATGTTGTGATGGAGCTGCCAATCACCAGTTGCCCGTAGCTACAGCCGTTTTCATTTATTGCATCTCTTAACTGACAAAGAATATTGAGGTGGTACTCCTTATTAATTGTTTGGCCTGGAGGGGTGTACTCATGATGGACAACACCATCCCAATAAGAAAACATAGATAACATGGTCTTGATATTGCTACAACTTTGCTGCTCCTTCTTTGGGTGTGGAGAACCAAGCAACCTCCATTGGGACAACTGGACCTTTGTTCCTGGATCACAGTGATAGACCCACAATTCATCTCTGGTTATGACCTTCTTGAAATCTGGATCGTTGGCAGTGGTTTGAATCAAGTCATTAGCAACTGTAGCATGTTGTTCCTTCTGCTCCGGTAGCAGAAGCCATGGAACAAATTTTTCCACATCAGGTTTCATGCCAAGATCCCACATCAAAATCTCAAACACAGTAGTTTTTGGAATCCTCAGATCAATTTCTAGTTCTTGAACTGTGAGTTGCCAGTCTTTGTTGATTGCAGCCCATGTACGTTCAACATTCTCAGGTGCTATGCTTGTTGCAGGCCTTCCAGAATGTGGATCACTTTCAACAGATTCTCAACCAGTTTTGAAGCATTTGTGCCATATTTTTACTTGTGCTGTACTCTTTGCATCATCCCCAAAGGCATTCTGAATCATCTGAATAGTTTTCACAGAGGAATGTTCAAGCTTATGATAAAATTTGACACAGATTTGTTGCTCTACTTGCACAGTCATTTTAAATGCAACAGCCATACAATACACATGCTCACTCAATAGTGTCTACTGCCCCCACTGACTAGTACAGTGAAGCTGCCATTGTTCACACTTGTGCATTCTAGTCCATACTCATTGGCTACCAGGTTTCATCGATGTCACGCAAACCATTCTCATTATATTCACAATGGCTGGACTTTTTCTGGATAGACCTCATGTATGTGTGTATGTCTAAACTTATCAGTTTGTACATTTTAAATACGGGCACATTATTATGTAGATTATATCCCATACGGCTGTTAACAATATTAAATATGTAACTATTACAAAATGTAGGTTCACTTATCATTCAAAGTCATCTTGTATATACTACCACGAGGAAACCTTATTGCTACCTACTTCAGAAGTTTAAGTTGTCAAAGGGAGGACAGAACAAACAGTTTAGTAATTTCGATTTTGCTAACTGTATTGCATCAGTGAGTTCTAATTGGTAGGTATGTCTATCTCTCCTAACACGTGCAGTGGAAGGATTCTAGGATACTAAATTTTTGTGTTGCTTAGGGTTTTCCTTTCAAAGGCAAAATGGGGTTTTGGAAGGAAGTGGAATAGCATTAAAAGACCAAGATTTTTGGCCTAACACCTCCTGGATCCTTGCCTCCATTTGTTCCGTGTGTCTAAGAAAATCATTTTATGTGTCTGAGCCACATTTGGAAAACAAGAAGCTTAAATTTAATCCCTAAAAGTTCTTCCATGACTGTTATTTTGCCTCCAGGTTGGAGCTACATTCAGAAGAGCTGAGGTGACTGCAAGTTCAGCTACCAGATGACAACATAAGGTAGTGAAAAAGAGTTAAATAGCTTTAAGTAAAAATAAAATAAAGCCTATTTAAATTTAGAAACAAATAATTATAGTGATATTCTATGGTGACATAGTAAGATTTGCTAATTTCTTTCTCTATTTTTATAAAAATAGTTTTGGAAGTGTAATCTTCTCATGTAGGAAGTGTGCCAGGATTCTGTCTTCAGTGAATTTTTGTATTTTTTTTTCTTACAACATTAAAAAAGAAGTTAATACTGTCAGAGTCCTACCTAACTCTAGCAGAACTGGTATTTGTATAACTGATGACAACTTGCAGTCCTACCACAGTTTTCATGATTCTATTGAAATATATTTCTTAGCATAAAGCCAATTTACCTTGCAATATTAGGGACAGCTTTAGAGTGGTAGAAATTACCCCTCCCCCCGCTGCCCTCCCTAGCGCAAAGCTGGTGTTTCTTCCAAAAAATGGAGACCCATTTCTAGCCAGTGTTGAAATTTAAGGGAAGCAGTCTCTTCTGACAGGAAGTAGTTTTTTCTGGGGTTGTTTTTCCTTCCAAATAACAATTGACAATATTGATCAAAATTCCTGGTTGTTTCAGACTACAACACTTGTCTCAGTGCCCTGCTGGGCAACCATAATCACAGTGCAGACACTAGGGAGCTGGAACTAACTAGAGATACTTAAAAATTTATAGGTAACAATATGAGTGTCCAAAGTAACAGTGCTTTGCCCTATGTGTTTTCTTCTATAAAGCCAGAGGGAAATCTGCTCTTTCTTCCAAAAGGGTGAGTGCTTGCCAAATCCTAAAAGCTAGATAGGAGGTATTAGTATCCTCTCTGCCATTTCAGTTCCTCCATAATCTCTTTTCCCCTTCGCCAAATTTGTCCTTGGAAAACCATTGCTCACACATTCCCTGTATTTCTCTTAAAAAATTGGATCTACTACACCTAATAAATCACTAACATTTTGTGTCGATAAACTTGGTGTTTTATTTCCAGAAATTCAGCTATGACTCTATGGTAGAAATGAAGAGTGCATGGCCCTGTGGGGAAAATGCTTCGGGACAGGAGAGTTGCCGAGGCTCTTGCATCTTGCTGCATACATGCCTAGGTGCTGTATTTCCTAGCTGTCTCTGTTCTTTGCTCTCCTTTTCTCCATTAAAATCTAGTTATTTTGATGCAGTTCAGTAATATTTCTAATTAAAATAATTTTAAAATTTGCATTTTAAAGAACATACTTAGCACATATATTTAGGTATGCAGCTGTTCATTTGCTCTTTCTTTACCTCATTTAACAAAACACTTATTGCATACCCTAAGCTCTAGAGCCATACTACCCGGATTTAAAGAGAGCTGGCATGGGTTCCTAGCAGTGAGACTTTGGAAAAGTTATCTAACATCTCCTCTATTTCTCTGTTTCCTCATCTGTAAAATGGAGATCTTGGTGCTCCATCATAGAGCCAGTGTGAGAGTTAATGACTTACTGTATAAATATCTCTTAGAACAGCACCACACACATGAGAACCACATATTCTCTATATGAGCAGTTACTACTCCTGCAGCTGTCTCTTCCTTCAAGGGCACTAACCGCATCATGAGGGCTCCACTTTCATGCCTAATCACCACTCCAAGGCCTTACCTTCAAATTCCATTGCATGAGGGACTGGGACTTCAACGTATGAAATTTGAGAGGGACACAAACTTTGACTCTATAACTTATGTAAACTCATTATATTTCAGAGCAATCTATGAAAAAAGGATAAATTTATAGATTAACAGAACAGCGTTTCTGAGGCTTTAATTAACATGCCCAATATCATTCAGCTGGAAATTGCCTAGGCCAGTATTCAAAGCCAGACCTGTGTTACTCAGCAGTACACACACTCACATATTATTTTTCCTGCTTTACCACCAGTAACTAATTCTATGGAAGGACTCAGGAAAAACCTTTTAGAGGAGGTGATGTTTAAGCAGTGTCTTGAAGGAAGAATGAGAGTTACTCAGGAGAGTAATCAAGAAAAGGCATTTGCAATGAAGGAAACAATAGGATTACAAAAATTAGAAACTTCAGATGGCCGGCCTTGTACTTAGCCAAGCAGGTACTGCACCTAACCTGTACCTCTGCTTGTCAAGGGTATAGTATAGATAGGATGGCTGCAGAAAAGGACCAGGGCATCTGATGGCAAAATCTACCAAGCTCCATTCTTCCCAGCAATCCCAGAATGGATCTTGGCTGAAGCAACTTCTCTCCATTTTTCTCTCCCTGATATGAATGTAGAATGGTTCAGTTTGTAGTCATTTATCTAAGCCTGCTTCCCTCATACAGAAGGAAATCATATTCCTTAGGAACAATACTGCTAGGCATATTGATAATGACTTCCTTCTGAAAAGCGAAAGGCACTTTTTTGTGAATTTGATTTGATTCCCTCATCAATCGATGTCATTTGAGATTTTGCAGGTGCAGCCTAACATCTCTAAGAGGCAGAGGCATTTTTTTATTTGCTCACCCTTCATGACTCTAGAGGGTTTATTGGTGCATCTGGTTAAACCCACAGAAGAGACATTAGTAGGATTAAGCCTCACTATCATATCAATGTGCCAAGATGTTTTGAATGTAAAAATGGGGAAACATTACCCAGTGGTTCTTCTGCTCAAAAGGCCTTTGTGTAATTGTGTGAATACTATTTGCATAAAAACTATTGTGTGGGGCTATAGTATAAATAAGGTGTTACAATGGATTTTAACTGCATGTAAATGGGGATAACAAACTACCAAAAATGCACGAAAGAAAGTGGAATTGAAGTCATTATAAAAAAATTTGGATCTAAAGATAAGACCTGATATAAAAAATAAATTTTGGTAACTGCCTGGAATAAATTGAAATTTGGTCTCAATGCTAATGTTATAGAATGCATTCAAGAATAAAATACTGGCTTGATCTTGGTTATCACTCCTTGGAGATAAACTTCTCAGCCTCGGAAAATGAAGTAACCCTTGAAGGTTCATGCTTTCCTCTGTAATGCACAACAATAGCACAACAACAAATTAACACAGTAGGGTCTAATGTTGGAGAATGATGTTATGTCACCTTCAGAGCAGTTTACTCATTTTAGAAGTCGGTGTAATAAAAGAGCATTTTATTTTTTCAACATCCTTAAGGAAGTTCATATGAGTGTTTTCACAAAAATATGTTTCACAATAACCCAGTAATATATCTGTCACAAATCAAGATTCTAATTTAATTTATCTTTGTAAGCGATCATATAATTTCATAAGATAAATATCAAAAACAATGACTGGAGATTAGTGTTAGTTAACTTTAAATAAAGTAGTCATTTACTGTTGTAAAACCTGTTTGGACTCCTAAACCAGAGCAGTCACTGGGGGAGAAACCAAGCCAATAACAGGGGCTTAAATACACCATATTTAAGTTTGGTAGATTCTTAAATATGTGTTCTTTATATACATATAGCACTACGAAATAAATGCTGGAACATTGAATTTTAAACAGTAAATTTGAATGTGGTGTCAAAATTTTGCATATCTTTGGGATCAAGTTATTCTGTGAGCAGGGGCTCATTTTCGCATGGACTCAAACTTTTAAGTGACAGCAGCAAACCACAGTCCCTTCTGAGTCATTTTTTGTCTTTTCCCACCATCTGTCTCCATAGGCCTGGCCCTTCCACTTATCCATAAATTTTGGTGTTTGTTTTTCTACATCACTTTCATAAAAAGTGGTAGAGGGAGAAGGGAAAAGACAAAAATGCACATATTTCCAATGCAAAAGCTTGTATTCATCTTTATTATTTATAATGGTAAAGTTTCATTTGCATTTTTATTGAAATACCTAAAAGGATACAGACAAATAATATTTAAAATAAGCACTGTAGATGTTTTAGTTATTACTATTGGGCTTAGGAGGGATGTTGTGGACCCAAACTATTCATATTGTAGTGGAAATATAAATTTTTTAAGAAAAATGAGTTACCTTATTTATCTTATGACTTATATAAACAAGACATTCTGTTTATAAGGTTTTCTGTTCTAAGTTGGAAGTAGCATCATATAACATCTATGACTTAAATTATTTTGGTTCTACGATAACATTCATCATCAAAACTCCTGATGTGCTCTACATTTTCTACAGAATCAAGATCTGATTACTATGCCAGATACATATTAGCAGTCTGCCTTGACTTCTCCCTTCTCATACCCTGCCCAACTGTCAAGCTAAGCAACCTCTTATTCCCATGGATACCCGATATTTTCTTTGTTCCATCTTTCAGTACATCTGCTTCCTTCTATATAAAATGTTCTTTCCACCCATTTCCATGTGTTTATATCTTATCTTCCCTAAAATATGTAATTCTAAAGTCAAAATTCTTTGAAGAATTTCCTGACTTTTCTTTTCCTCCCTCTCCCTCTCTCATTTATATAATTGCTCATATATTACATCTCATTTTGTGATGCTGTTTTCTGCTTTACCTATAACAGCAATAATGACAAATACTACAACCTGTTCTATAACTTAAAAAGTTGTTATGTACATTATCTCATTTAATCCACAAAATAACCCTGTAATGTACATGTTCTTATTATTCTTAATTCACCTAAGAAGAAATCCTCAGAGCACAATAATTATCCAAGGTCAAGTGGGTGGCTTTCAATCTGGATTTCTAATATATACACCTTATACTTAACCAATAGGCAAGACTGCGTATCATAGCCAATACCCTCTTTTGTTTGTCGTGTATCACGTTCTATTTTGTTGTGTAATTACCTACAATGGAATTACTATAGTTGTTGTTCCTTGAAGGCTAAATTTATATTTGCTTTTTTCTGGTATTTTAAATATGCCTCAACTCAATGTGTCACACAAAAGTAAGGGTGGTTCAAAACTGTTTGGTCAACAACTGAAAAATTTAGAACCTTTCATATGTTCTTTTATAGCTCTGACATGGAAGATTTCTTGAGAGAGGAAAGTACTATGTTTAACTCTCATCAAAATAAAATGGAAAATACAGCTTTGACCAAAAGAAATGGCCTGTTCCAAAAGAATAAAATTAAAACAAGATTTTAAAATCCATTATCCAGTCCATCTGAAAATAAATAAGAACAACCCCTGCTTGTAGCAGTAAAATGTCTTTAAAGTTACAGTCAGTGTATATCATATGTATAAATGGGGAAGCTAGAAATCTATTTCCTACTGAAACAAAATCTGTTTCCACTGAAACAAAAGAGGTTATGCTTAACTAAAAATAATATTAATAAAACAATGGCTAACATTAATGATATTTTAATAAATATAAGTGAATAATACCATTTATTCTATTTATATTTATATCATGCAGATGAATAATTGGCTGGTTTTCATCAAGTTTTTTGTCATTGAATTGACAGAGCCTCAATATTAAAGTAGGAAAAGGTGTTGAAGATACCTTATCTGAGGACTGATAACCTTTTTGTCTTCAACAAACTATCTTATCTTTGTTACTCTGTTTAAGAATCTCAAGAGAGTGTCAGCCTTGAATAAACACTGCTATTTCCATCATCATGATCTGAGATTGATTAAGAGAAGGAATGTCCTATCAGAAGGATGGCATGTAGTTCAGGCTTATGAAGTAGCAGGTAGACCTGTGAAGATCTCACCTTCTAAGGTTGAAAGACCTTATCTCAATCATCCTAACTCCATCCCCAAAAGTACATTGAATGCTGAGAGTTGCTTAGACCTTTTTCATTAATCTCCTGTTCACGATGTAAAAAGATAGGGATAAAGACATAAGTGATTGATAGTTTTGTTATTATATTTTCCAGGGTCTAATTGAATAGTATATCCTGCAAAGCTTCCTGAACATTAAGTATATCCCCAATATTAGATATATTGTGCTATAATATAGCACAGTCACCCAGAAGAATTTATTCTGATTACTTACTGCCTACACACATACATAGTGTCATGTACACATAATTAGGCTAATAGAATTTTCATAAAATAGTTGTTGGATGTAGTACACTGTTTGGATAGTGGGCATCGCTATCTCCATGTAGTAATCTTCCATACAAAAGTTTATTTAGCTCTCTACAGAGGTTGTGAGGGGCACTTTTAGGGTCTTTATTTGCTGCTTTTATTTTCTAATGAAAGTTTATTCATTTTATATGTATTGTATATATACACATGTATTTATATATGTATAAAATATATAATATACATATATATGTATACACATATGTATACATCTTACTCTCAGTCAAATTCCATTCATAAAAAATCTTTATGATTAACCTTTTCAAGCTACTTCAAGGGTCTCACAAAAGATGCTGAGTTTTACGACAGCAAATGACACTGATATTTCCTAAATAACTCTGTGTTTTTGTCTTTATATTGGAAGCTTTGGATTGTTTTAGACCTGCATTCCATTCAGGAGTACCTTAACCATAATGAGCAAGTTCAAGATTTCCTAGAGTCAACCAAATAAAAATCAAATTCTTTTTTCTGGCATAAATGGTAGATCATGATTTCTTTCACTTCTCCCTGTATCTTACGCTTCTAAAAAGGAGGCACATCTCCAGTGCCCTTCACCTTGGACCTTGGTGCCTTTCCACATGCTGTTCTCATTAGCAACGTGTCACACTAAGGTCATACACTACTTTCTCCACAAAGAGTTCTTTGGTTTTGTCGAGCAGAATTGGTGTCTCCAACCTGTAAATTTATACTTCCTATATCATATTATTTTAAATTTTCTTACAAATTTGATCTTCCAAGTTTGAGAATAAATTATTTGAGGTTGATGAAGTGTTAATCTTATCTTTCAGTTCACCACAGCTCCTAGCACGATGCCTAAGAAAGGTAGAGAGCAGAAATTTGTCAGGAAAGAACAAGCAAAATGTCCTTTTCTTAAGGACAATAATGTAGCCAATTTTGTGTCATTTCTGTAAAATATTGAGTAAGGTTGTCAAGACTATTGCATGCAGAATCTTTCTTTTTTTAAATTGAGGTCATTAACAGAGACAAGGTATGTGCTGACAATTATGAAGGATATATTTTAAGATAAATCATGGGAAAGATTATCAAGATCTTGAAAAATATGTTTCATAAGGAACCAGAATTTAAAATATTATTTAGTTCTCTTTTTGTGGATTCTTAAATCATCTCCACTGATAAACTAACTCTCTCTCTCTCTCTCTCTCATTCTCTCTCTCTGTCTTTCTCTTTTTCTTACTCTTAGTTTCTAAGGTAACTTTTGACATCATTCCGTGGTCTTTGGTATGCTGTTACTTTTCTCAATAAGCCTTTTTTGAAGCTACACCTTTTCATGATTTAAGAATACAAACAGATATAAACAAGGTCACCATCTTCATTGAAAGTTATAATGGCTTTCAACAGAGAGATGGACTGCTCATGACTCTAGTAATTCCAATTTTTTCGTTTCCCAGTGTAGAAAGAATATAGAGCCACAAATATTCTTCCTTTAGATTTAATCATACCGTCTCATTATAATGTCTTTTAATAAAATGTTTTCTGAGTGATTTGATCCAGATGTGTATGTTAAATAGGTTGGGGGAGGAGATGCAAGGAATAAGATGAATGTGAGAGTTCAGGGATGGGCATAGAACAACATTTGAAATTTTACCATGGTAGCAGAGTATTTGCCAATATCTCATCTTGTGGTTCCTCTATCTTAGGAAAAGAAAAAAATACTACCATGCTTCACTGAACCCTTATCTTGTTTCTTGCAAGAGCTGAAGATAGCCTGAATCTTTTTCATGGTTCTCTATTTTACTTTGAACAACACACAGGAAAATGTGTGTTGTTCAAAGTAAATGCCATCAATAAAACCAGTAAGCTCTAATCCTAGTTGGGTATCATACATTTCTCCCCTCTCTGTTACTTACAACTTCTTGAACAAATTTAGCCATATCCTTTGCAGGAAAGAGGTTGACCAAAATCCTCAAGCACCTCTGGTTACAAGAGGGATTTTTACTGGAATGCACAAGGGTAATGCTTTTAGGAATTCTGTATGGCAAAGGTAAAATTTGGGAAATGCACATTCAAATACTATGCCCAAATTGTATCTACATGATATTTAAGTCACCAATTTTTGTGTATGACTAGTAGAAATAAGGTGTAAAGAATGGTAATAGGATGTTATGAGAGCTGGAAGGACTCTGTAGAGAACAGCACATCTAAATCTCTCATTTTGAAGATGAAAAGGCTGAAGTCCCAGTGGTTTAACTGATTTTCTCAACATTATTTAGCCATTAAGTGACAAAGCAAGGACTTCTGACTCCTGGCCCAGTGCTCCCTCCATCATACCATTAGATTCATATAAGGAAGAACTAGCTTCAGTAATTGAATTCCCTGGTGTTCATTCAGCCTTTTTATGAACAAACTTAGAAGCTTTAAACTCCACCATGTCTTCCACCAAGATGCCCCATTCCATCACTGGGCCGGCCTGACCGTTATGAACTTTTATCCAATATGCTTCACGTTCTCAAAAGCTAGTTTCCTGTATCTTCCACTCATTGCACCTGGTTCTTCACCTTGGGGCCACATGCATTGAACCTGTTCCCTCTTTCCTGCTGCAGAACTTTAGCCATTCAAAGACAACTGAGATTTTCTTGTTCCCATATCCCAAGCTTTCCTATAATTTTCTTTTACAAGATAAGCATTCTCAGTTCCTTTAGCCCTTCACATAAAGAATTTTTTTTAAAAAAATTAAGGTTTTGTGGGGATTTTTTGTTGTTTTTCTTTTTGTTGTTTGTTTGTTTTGCTTTGCTATCAGTTGCTTGACTGGTTGGTGTTTTCTTCCTTGTTTTTAATTTTATATTTTGTGTTTAACTTTTACAAATCACAACTAATTATTCTTGTGGCTTAGCTGATCTCTCCCAACTCCCAGTCCCTTCATGATCTTTTGAGGTCGAAATTTAAGATTAGGAGTCTACTGTTACTTGGCAAAGGAAAAACAACATGAAATTTACCATTAAAGCAGACTATGTCCTTTCCCTGCAAATTTGCAGTTAGTGTGTCCCTTTCCAGTGAAGAGGGGGTTAGGGTGAATCAGCGGGACGGTGCCAGCACTGATACAGGCACAAAGTCATGGTTAGAAATGGCTGCTTGCCATTCTGCATAGAGGACACTGTGTGGTCGGCAGAAGATTTGCAGTCCACATTGTGTCTCAGTTGCTGGCAGCATAAGTACAGAAAGGAAAAAATGACAGACTGCGTTTATTTAACAGCTTTAAGCTGCCTAAAGTGTGTGTGTCCAGCCCTAATGGACAAAATCATTTAATAATTTCTGAAACTGTTCCAATGAATTCATCTTTTTTTTATATCATTTTAAACCAACTTAAGAGAAGATTTAAGGGGCCAGGAAGGTCTGTTTGAATTCATGTGATTAAAGATGGCAAAGGTTTAGGATTTCTCATCTGGGGCATCAGACGGTAAGCTTGTGTACCAAAGTTCCACATTCTCAGACCTTACTCCCCTGACAGGTCTAACTTGGTGCTCAGGTTAGAGGAGGAAGAGGAAGAGCTTGATGGGGCTGTAGAAGAAAGTGGGAGCAGAAAGGAAGGAGGGTGTCACTGTACAATGCAAACTGCAGATTGCAAGAATGATTGCAAAAACTGAATACAGGTAAAACAACCATGGTACTTAAGTGTTAAAACAAAAATTATATTAAAAAGAAAATAGCGGATGCTGATAATTTTATCGCCTCAAAATGTCCCATTGTAGCTATTGTTTTGCCATTTGTTTCTAAATAAAAGTGAAAAAGCTTTATGTTTTGTTTGCAAATGATGTTGCCTAAGAAAAATATTCAGGAATCAAAGAGCAGAGGTGGAAAGTTACTCAGATTAAATAACTGTCAGAGTAAAGGCTGCATGTGCATGTATGTGTGTGAAGAGAATGTTTCAAAGTGCATTTACCATTGACCATAGTCTTTTTGGTCAGATACCTGCTCCAGCCCCTTAGTTTTGCTATGTTCTATAAAGTCCCTTCCCATATGCTTTTCCTCTCAGGACTATCGTTAGCCACTTAAATAGCTTCTAAATCAGCCCTGAGAAGAAAAAGTAAACCCAATACACTTGACTACCTAGTTCAAGAACTACTCTTAAATGTAGCAGCAGCAGCTTCCTCATGATTTACATTGCAGATCACCATGGATCAAACATTCGCTCTAGGAGGGCATGTAAATTAGAAGGCCATGTTTTCCCAGTGCAAAGATTATAATTACAAAAACAATTTCAGGGGCAACATTTTGCTGCTTTAAATTGCTCTTCCAAGATACTGTTTACAGTGTTTCTAGTTAAACAAGACATTCTGCTCTGGATAGGGCCTTGGAGGAAGAAAGGCCTTAGAATTTCAAATATCCAAATGGGGACAGTCTAACCCAGAGGGAAATTCTGAAAAAAAATGGTGAGAATTGGCTACCTCCTTCATCCTTGGGTATTTGGGTATTCCTATTGTATTGAACCCTCCTTTTTTCATCTCTCTCTCTCCCTTTTCTCCTCTCTTCATCTTTTAATATTCATTTGAGAGAGGCAGGGAGAGAAGGATAAAAATTTGGAATACTATGCAGAAGAAAGGAAGGAAGGAAGGAAGGAAGGAAGGAAGGAAGGAAGGAAGGAAGGAAGGAGAAAGAAAGAAAGAAAGAAAGAAAGAAAGAAAGAAAGAAAGAAAGAAAGAAAGAAAGAAAGAAACTCCTACCATTCACAACAGCATGGATGGGACTGGAGAGCATTATGCTCAGTGAAGTAAGTCAGGCGGTGAGGGACAAATACCATATAATCTCACCTTTAAGTGGAACCTAGTCAACAAAACAAACAAATGAGCAAAGTAGAACCAGAGAAATGGAAATAAAGAACAAATTGACAGTGACCAGAGGGGAGTGAGGAGGGGGGATAAGGGGGAAAAGAAGAGGAAAGGTCTAATCAAGGAACATGTATGAAGGACCCATGGACATGGACAACAGGGTGGGTACTGTAGGATCAGGAGGTCAGGGTGGGATGGGTGGGGCAGGGGAGAGAAACAGAGGAAACATTGGAACAACTGTAATTGAACAACAATAAATTTTTTTTAAGAAGAAAAGAAACCTAAATCCAAAAATAGAAGAAAAATTGATTCCAACAACTGTCATTAAGTACCTACTCAGTTTCTACCCAGTTCCAGAGAAAGTAGACAAAATAGTCCCAAAAGAAGAACAGAAGATCTCCACAGTCTAGAAGACTATCATTATGCATTGAACATTCTAAAATATGGCAAATGCCTCAGAAGTCACATAGAAACACATATGAGAACACAAGTAATTCTGGGAGAATCAGGAAATTTTCAGCCTAGATTTGAAGGATCAGTTCGCCAGTGTACATGCTGTTGGGAAGGTGAAGAGGAGAGAGAAGAGAGGGGACAAAACATCTTTACAAAGGTGTGATCATGGGACGTGAGAGCTGGACCATGCCTCCATCCCTCTCATTTCACAGAAGGGTAAAGAAGAACTGAACATGCACAGTAGTATAGGCGTGGCATCTATTGTTCAGGAAGTGCATCAGTCTGTACAAGCATCCATGTATCCCCTCATCTTCCTGTCCATCCACCCACTCTTCCTTCCCTCTGGAAAGCCCCAGGGTTTGTTAGGAGAGCCCCTCTCTGTCCTCTGCTCATTTGCAATGATACCCCAAACCATTTTATTTCATTGTATTTATGAAAGGCATTAAGGTTAAACCTCAATTGTTTATAGTTATGTAGGAGAACAGAGATGTTGACTATGTCAAATGGGCAGATAATCTTCAAATCCCCTCTATCTGAATGAGCAGATTTTTATGTTTAGAAAAAAATGGAGGCCATGCATAACATTTTGGTAAACTTCTCCCCTCAAAAAAAAAAAAAAAAAAAAAAAACTTAAAAAATGCCAAGTGAGCCACCCAGCAGCAGACCGGAGGAACCTAACAAATGCTTAAACCTGTACATAACTCTCTGTGTCTAACATCAGACGCCCTCCAGAGCTATTAGCAATGTCATCAGTTGATCCAATTCAGAAGGTGGTTTTGGTGGGAAATCCTCTCCACAAATGTATCTTCCTTAATAAGAAGGCTTACCATAACAAAGTTTTCTAATATATTGCAAACTAACTAAATATATTTAAACTCAGTTTAGACAAAGTCCATATTTCTACAGACTTTGGGAATTTTTAGAGAACCATTTTCCCAGAGTCTCACAGTTTATTCCATGCCAGGCCTCTGAATTATCCCTATAGGCGGATGATGTTATTCTCCAAACTCTTTGCTTGTCCAAAGGCTGTATGACCACTGCATGTGAAAGACAGCCACCCATGTCTTAGGATGAAATGGTTGTAGTGGCTTTGAGTGGTTAGTAGTTACTTTCCTATGGAGAATGATCACCATAACCCCTGGAAGACCAGCTGTAGATGCTGTCATAATCACCATTTATTTCTTGACCTTTCTTAAATTCATAATTTGTCCTTTTCTGCACAACTTTTGTTTCCCCTTCCCCTTCAGTTTAGTTATACAGAAATATTTTCAAAGTAATAATAAAATGGCAGAATAGAGATTTACCCTTTTACAGTAATTGCTTCCTAGTGATGATCCCCATATAAACAGGGGAGCCTACCATGGTCTCTTGCAGAGAAGGGAAAAGAATGGACTGGGATAATAAAGAATACACTTCCTATTCCCTTACCCTTGGAAAGCTTTCTGAGTCATCTTTATATGTTCCACTTTTCTGGTTTCTGAAATGGTAGGAGACCACCCAGCTGTAATTTATTTCCTAGGGCAGAAGTGGTGATGTGCAAACGCGGTTCTTTCAACACCCAGGAGGGTGGAGACCTGGAATTCATCAGTCTCAGAGAAAAACACTGTGGACACCATGGGGCAGGGCCCAGTGGGGCATCACGGCACCAGACATTTTGTGCATAAGAACAGTAAAGTATTTTATGAGAGAATTTTCAAGTTCTCAATATAAATGTACAGGATGTCCATCTCTGGAGAGTACAGTCTTAACTGTGACCTGTAGCCTCCCAGAGCACAGAGAGAAGAAAAGAATTTTCACTCTCATCTTAAGGACAGCTTTAGTTTTGACCATACTTGGTCTGCCATGATATCTTACATGGAATTTATCATGTCATCTCTTTGAATCTTAGCTAGACAGATGTCTTCTCCCCTTCCTGGACCAAAAGTAACTTGAGGGTAAGAACCATGTGCCCGATGACACCTTGCACAGTGGTAGGCATGTGTATACATGGCACCTATTGATATTTATTGAGTAATTATGCTCCTTAGCCTCGCTGTACCTCTGTTTCCTCATCTAGAGTAGTGGTTTCATAAGGGCTATGGTGAAGATTAAATGAGCTAATACATGTACACCTCTTAAAGCAGTTCCTGGTACGTAGTGGGAAGTTGGTATTTACATGGAATGTGGAGAGTGGGGGAGAGAGAGGAGAGGGAGAGATTCCCATTTCTTCTGCTCTCCAAGAATGAAGCACCGTGATCACAAAAAGTTAGGCTTCTGAGAGAAGATGCTATGTAATTACAAGATGTATTGATTATATATTTCAATTACTGAAAGTTATTTTTAAAATTCAAATAATTAGATTACACCAACCAAAAAATTTTTGTAGGGATTAGTACATACTTGATAGAATGAAAATATAAAAGAGAAAATGAAAAAATTATGATCACTTTTTTAGTTAGCTTACAATAGTTTTTCATTCAGAGATTCTTTTATATAATATGCTTCAGTCTTATAACAAGTTTGCTAGGAGCACTGTGAAGCTTAACATGGTTTGGAGGAGACCAAACAGCTGGAGAAGGAGAAAACAAAAGCTCTAAAGCAGATTCTAATGTGATTAGCCTCAAAGACAGCGCGAAGCTGGATTGCATTCACATCCACAAGCAATGCATGGTGTGATTTGGGTCTAAAGGAGATTTCAGAAATGCTCTGTGTTTGACATGGTCCTTCAGGCTAAGAGGTTGTTTCCCCTCCTAGCCTTATAAACAAAGACATAAATTTTCCAGAATGCTCATTCTGCCCATATAATAATGTAACACAGCTAGCCGTATCAGACAAGTGCATTCTGCTCTTCAATGAAGGGATTCTGAAACTTAATGAATCCTTAAGTCCACTAATGATGTCTGGATGTTACTGAAGCTATTAGCCTAGATTGCTCCTGACATTTGTGTCTTCATATCGCAGTGCCAGCATTCTTCAGTTTCTCCCAATACACACTGAGCTGGTTTAACAGATAAGCAAGCATACGTCTATGGGAAGAATTCACATTTACAGAACCTTTTAGACTTGTGCTATCCAATATGTTAGCCATCAACCATGATGTGGCCATTTAAAATTAGCAAACTTTAAAAATCAAATAATTTAAAAATCACTTTCTCCATCATACTCGTCACATTTCAAGTGCCCAGTAGTCACATGAGTCTGATGGCTACCATATTGGACAGCATGAATTTCAAACACATCTATTATTGTACAAAATTCTGTTGGATGGTACAGCATTAGTCTATAGGTGTAAGGCAAGAAAATTTACCATTTGCTAATAGAAAGCAAGTGTGTCTATTTTTAAGAAAATCCAAACTGTGAAAGTGAAGACTTACAAAAAGAATAATCCAGGAGGAGTTCATTCTCCTCATTCTGAACATGACAGTTCAGAATAGGTTCTATTCAACCACCTCCACTGATTTATAAGTGTTTATAGATCTTTCATTATATTTTTGAGAGCATTCAGAAAATAAAATAAATTTGTACTTATTAATTCCTTTCCCTTTTTCACCTAGCTTGCCAATCTGCCTCCCATCTGGGTACCATTAGTTTGTTCTATCTATGAGTTTGCTTCTGTTTTGTTTATTCATTTATTTGTTTTTTTAGATTTCACACATGAGTGAAATAGTTTGGTATTTGTTTTTTTTTTTCTTTCTGACTTATTTTACCCTCTAGGTCCATCCATGTTGTCACAAATAGTAAGATTTCATTCTCTTTTATGGCCATGTGATATGGCCATGTAATACCACATGGCTATTGTATATATACACCACCTCTTCTTTATCCAATTGTCTATCAGTTGACACACAGGTTGCTTCCATATATTTGTTATTGTAAATAATGTTTCAATGAACATAGGGATACATATATTTGTTCAAATTAGTGTTTTGGATTTCTTCAGCTAAATACCCAGAATTGAACTAGTTGGATCACATGGTAGTTCTATTTTTAAAATTTTTGAGGATCCTTCATACTGTCTTCCATAGTGGCTGCACCAGTTTGCAATCCTACCAAAAGTACAAATTGATAGTTAAAAAATAGTTACAGGGATGTATAGTACAGCATAGGGAATGTAGCCAATAGTATTATAATAACTATGTATGATGCCAGATGGGTACGAGACTTATCTTGAAAAATCATAAGTTATATAAATCTCTAACCACTATGCTATGCACGTGAAACTAATATAATATTGATTATCAACTGTAATTTAAACTTTTTAAAAAATTTAAAGTCAATGAAATAGATATAAAATAAAGTAATCTAAAATGTAAGGCTATAATAAAGCCAAAAGTTGCAGGAAAGCATGCAACTGGAAAATTGTATCAGAGTGGTGGGCTGGATATTTGAAATATGTATTCGTACATATAAGGTCTGTCCAGAAAAATGTCCAGCCATTGTTAATACAATGAGAATGGTTTGCATGACATCGATGTAATCTGGCAGCCAATGAGAGTGGACCAGAATACACATGCGTGAACAATGATGACTTCACTGTACTAGTCAGTGGGGACAGTAGAAACCATTGAGTGAGCATGTGTACTGTGTGGCCATCACATTCAAAATGACTGAGCAAGTAGAGCAATGAATCTGCATCAGATTAACATTCCCCCATGAAAACTATTCAGATGATTCAGAAGGCCACAGCTAAGGGCAACTGGTGATTGGCAGCTTCCTTGCAACAATGTGCCCACTCATGCATCACGTCTCCTGCAGAGTTTTTGGCAAAACATCAAATCACCCAGGTGACTCAGCCTCCCTTCAACCCACATTTGACACCCTACGACTTCTGGCTTTTCCCGAAACTAAAATTACCTTTGAAAGGGAAAAGACTTCAGACTATTGAGATTCAGGAAAATATCACAGGGCAGTTTATGGCTATTGGAAGAACTGTGTGAGGTCCCAAGGTGCCTCCTTTGAAGGGGACTGAGGCTTCATTGTCTTATATACAATGTTTCTTGTATCTTGTATCTTCAGTAAATGTCTCTACTTTTCATATTACATGGCTGGAGACCTTCTGGACAGACCTCATATATTTATATTTGAAACCAGCCAACCTAATTTTCCCTCTCGGCAATTGGTGACTCCCTTGGGCAAAAACAGGAAAAACTTAACCCACAGGATTGTCCTGAGGATTCTTTGTAGAAACATACGTGTGGTATAGGTGCTTGATCACTGTGAAGCCCTTTCCCAATTCCTCTCTTCTTCCTCGCCTTTCATCCTGGAGTCTGAAGCCTGGCACTTCTATGGTAGCCCTCTGTGTCAGGATCTAGCTGTGCCAGAGAGATAACCTCTCTTTCTTTCTGTTACATCCCCCTGACCAGTCACTTCTGCATGTCCCCTCAGGAAGGAACACCAGCAGTGGGACCTCATGTCCCATGGCAGGCCACTGATGGAGAAATCTGAGGCAACATTTCAGTATTCCTTGGGTCACATCAAAAAGGGTAAAACAGCATTAAAGTAGGAATCAGGAGATCTCGGTATAAGTCCCATTGCTCACAATGATTTCTGCTAATCCTGTACCTCATGGTATTCCTCATTTATAAAATGGAAAAATTGGACTAGAAAGTCTTTCATTTCCCCTTTCCTTTCAAATTTCAGTAAGAATCACTTACTGCCTGTCTACTAGACTGGCAATTCTCTGAAGGCAGGGACTCAGTCTGCCTGCTCCCTAGCGTGACTCCCAAGGTCCAGCACAGTGCCGGCCACTTAGCTGCCCAGTGCGTATTTGTGGGGTGAATGAATGAGTGGGGGAAACCTGCCTCCCTTGTCTGTGCTTTTCTGCTGGCCCCAGTGCCTCTATCACCCGCTCCCTTCACTCCACCCAGCCTCTGGCTTCCACTGTTTCTATTATCACCTCTACTATACCTTTTCTTTTTAGAAAGTCCCAGAAGCTCTGTTACATTACACCATTATTTCTGAGTTTTCATAAGGCTGGGGCTGGAAAACAAACTGTAGTCTATAATTATCCTTGTAACACTCTCCAGAAGACTTCCAATTTCATCGAATTACCAAGATTTAAAAACATTAAAACAAAAATGAGCTTGTTAGAGTAAATTAGGCTTCATAAATATGTTCCCCCTTTATTAGAAAACACTGATTTCTGTGGTCCCTCTAAATTACTGAAATCTGAGTGTCCTGCCTTAATTGGCAAGGAGAAATGTCATAAGCAACTGCTATGAAAGCCAGGGAGTGAGTGTGTGGAGAGGAAGGAAAATTAGGAGGAATGGGGGACAGAACTGGCTGTAGGATCAACTGGAAATCATCACAAGGAAATGGACACACACCTGCCTTGGTGAGGCTCTATTAAAATAATAAGAGGAACATAACATAATAATAAGTCTGAGAGAGGAGTGGATAAATAGAATTCTGGGTGCACTATAAATAAGGAAGCTGGTGATTCTATAGCAAGAATGGGAATTCTTGTTTCCCAGGGACGACCATCTTTGTGAGTGACCTTGGCCTAACAGAACCATCCCAGTTCTTCCCCTTACCAGCATGACTTTGACCTCTGGGCTCTCGGTGTCCCAGTCTCACAGTCAGTGATGCCTGCTGTCCTACTCTGCACAGGGCTCTTGTGTGGGTTTACCAGCCCCCAAACAATCTGCTTTAGACTCTGAGCTTCTTGGAGGTCATAGGAATGACTGTGGAGAAAGCAGAGTGGCCCTCACTGGAGCCTTCTAACCACCAGTTTGGAGAGGAGAGCAGTGGCCTCAGCCAACCATAATGAAGGCCCCCCAGGGACTGGTCAGAGGAAGGGCAGCAAAAACGGCAGCTGCGGGCCTCTGAGTTGCTGCTGTCAATACACAGTCATTTTCTCTCCTCAGGGAGGAGCCCCTGTTATGGGAGGACAGGCCAAGAGACAGAGCTGAGTTTGTTGAATTAGGGCCAGTGGGAGCTTCCAGAGGTGATGACCTCATGCTGCTCATTTGCTCTTGGGGAAAAAAATGAAGGTTCTTTCTGACCAATAACCAAATCCTTCAGAGCCTACTGAAGCTGTCTGACTTCTTTAGGAAACTGTCTGAACACTACTCCCCTTCCATATCTGGATCAAATTCAATTAGAATGGAAAGATCTCCAGATAACAACAATAGTAATAGTGGCTAACGCATGGCATTTCTGTACTACACGCCAGGAAACATGTGAACTTTATACGTGTTAAATCAGTTTATCCTTACAAAAACATTATGAGACTGATACTATTATTGTTCTGTTTTGAAAATGAAGGTCGCAGAGCTAGTAAGTGGTGGAGTCTGAAATTTGAAACTAAGCATCTGGTTTCAGAGTCTGAACTCCTAGCCACTATATTAAGAACACTTCCCCCAAATTAAATATTCATGATACACCTATTATGGACCTACCAGAAAGTAGGCCATATGGGGGAGTGTCTATGAATCTGAGTTCACCTTCTGAAGTGGGATAGGGTGGGGGAATACATACCCCCATTCAGGACTGGATAAATAACTTGTGGAGTTGCTTTTTCAACTCCATTGAGCCACACTGCCTTAAACCAAGCTCAGGATCCTTCTGGAGGCTGGCCCATGAGGCTGGACCTGCCTCCATCACCCAGAAAAACAGAATGAGACCTGTAGTTCAAAGCAAGTTGCAGAATATTTGTTACAGGAAAGTGTAATGGAAGTGTTGACAGGAAGGTGATTTAGTCCTTGGGAAGGCATCAAGGGGAAGGTGGAAGCTGTGAGGAAGACAGCATGCAACCCACGAGTGGAGGGTGTGCCTAGGACTCTAGGAAGGAAGGTCTCGAAATTAAGACATTACTTGTCAGGCAGGAGCCAGGGTCAGCAGAGCGAGCAAGATAGCTCAGCTACACTTGTTCTGAAACAAAAATTTCTTAAGGAGTCCTGGCAGAGTAGGAGTGGAATTCTTGTCATACTTTTGGAGCTACAGGTCAAAAGCAGCCGTGGGCAGCAGGAGCCAGGGGCACTGTATTATCACTGCATCAAATGACCACGGCCTACACAACTGTTTGTCTCATAATCAGTCACTCGAAAGATGCAAGACACCAGAGAAGAAAAGTTCTAAAGGATATTTTTACTTCAAATAAACTAGCTCCAGGGGCTTGCTCAGGGTCAACATGCAAGACGCTGGGGAAGGAGCAGCATAATTGCCATTATTTATAGCCCTGCACTGCAAAGGTGGAATTTTACACAGGAGCTGATATTTATTTTTTAGGTAACAACATAGAATATATTCCGACCCCTGAAGTATGTTGTTTAACATGGAGAATAGAACAGGCAGCAGGTCAACTCTCCACTGCAGGGCCTCCCTCCATTGTCCTTCCCCCAAAGTCTTCTCTGCCTTAAGTCTCACACCTACTTCCTGCCCCCTCCATCCCTCACTGCCCCCCTCTTGTTCTCCACCCAGGACAAAAATGATTCTGCCCATTACTTAAGAGTCTTGCTTGATCTGTGTGTTCTGGGCTGCATCTCAGTAGAATCCGGGCACATCTGGCTACACAGCAGGAGTGCCACACTACAAAGTGCAAAAATAAAACCTCAAAAGATCAAAAGAAAAGCATCCCGGGCAAGAAATTACCCTTATCTTTATCTCCACAGAATCCATCAAGTACAAGCATCTGAGGGATGGCAAGCAGCAAGATAACAAAAGGGAAGCAGGGAGGAAATTAAAAGCAGCCTCTAATCATTAGCCCTTGAGCTGGCCTGGAAGGGCCTTAAAAGGCTTAGGGAAGGTATCCCACAGATAGATCCTTCATTAGGAATGGACTCGAGCAAAATGGACAACCTGCTGATCATCAGGCCTTAAGATGACAGGCTGGCTAAGCAAAGTTAAAGCAGGAAAGCCGATTTTATTTATACATTACACATTGTTTCATTGTTTTCTCTCTTGCTTAGTGTATGCACTCGTGCCTCACCTTGGGGTTTCATGTTTTGCTGGAAGTGTGGCTAATCTTCACCTCTTTGCACCTACACCTGTGCCTAGGAACGCCTGCAGGTGGAGAACCCCACTGAAGCCTAAAGAACTCCACCAGGGCAGTGTAACAGCTGTGAATATCTCTCCTTTTAATACTAGCAACATGTTTCTAACATCAGCATCTAATCTCTCCTTTATGATAAAGCTAGTCTGCCCAGGTTTAAGCAAATGCAGACAGCGTATTAGAAACAAAATCCACCTAGATTTTTCTGTAGTGTATTTTGTTTAGGAGGTGTTCACATTGTGACCTGGGCCAATTATGAGCTGACCACAGTCTTTATAGTATCAGTGTTTTATTCAAACTGGGGTATAAAATGGTCATAAATGACAAAGGAGATTTGGACGGAAGGTCAGAATCCTGTCACTCCGATCTGTCACTTACATAGACACTATGTGCCACAGCTCCTAGTCCACCTGAACCATATGCATTCACATTTTCAAATATCTTTTTGTTGATGCCAGGCTGTGTGTTCCATTGTGCAGGGCATGCACAGCATGACTCCAGAGGAGGCATTCACACGGCGCCCTCTGGAGTTGTGTGGCTTAAAATCTGCGTGGTCATATGTGACAGCTCTGGGCATGTCTGTTCTCCTACAGGGATGAAGACAGCAATCTATTCAATAGCACAGAGTAAGAAAACAGAGGTGACAGCGCCATTTCTGCCTATCAAAAAGAACTTTGACAAAGGCAAATACATAAAGACAGAAAAATTGCACTGAACTCCCTACTACTCTATTTGTGGTACATATAGAGGGCTGTTGGGAAACAGAAGAGAGTTATTAACTCTGCTTGAAGGAATCAAGGGAGACTTTACAGAGGAGATGACATTAGACCTTGGTCTTGAGGGATGAGTAGATATTACATAAAGTGAATGAAGAATTTCAGGCAGAGGAATCCCTGTATAAGAACGACATAAGGTAATAAAGAGGATAGCTTGTAAAGGGAAGTGTTAGAAAACAATGGAGCGGTGGGCACAGGCATGAAGGGGAATAATGAAAAATACAGATAGGAGATGCGGTAGGGCCAGGTCACAAAGGACCCTTGTTCAACCGTTTGGACGCCTAGGATAAAATTTCATTAAGAAATGGATTTAATACTGACTGCTTGGCCAGTTAAGCTCCAAGCAGACAAATGGCAGCCAGTAAGGCTGTCTTCCCATGGAGGCAGTAAAGCAACAACAGCATGGGCTCTGGACTGGAAATGCATGTGTCATCCTTCATAATTATTGTGCCTCTGTACCTTTGAGTTTCATTAGCTCTTTTTTATTGTAATATATTTTATCGATTATGCTATTACAGTTGTCCCATTTTTTTCTCCCTTTTATTGCCCTCCTCCCTATACCTGCCCTCCCACCATCATTTCCCCACCTTAGTTCATGTCCATGGCTCATACATATCAGTTCTTTGGCTTCTCCATTTCCCATACTAGTCCTAACCTCCCCCTGTCTATTTTGTACCTACTATTTATACTTCTTATTTCCTGTATCTTTTCCCTCATTCTTTGCCCTTGACCCCACACCTGATGCAGAGTTAAAAACACTGGTAATCAGGATGCGATGTGATCTCCATTTCTGTGATTCTGTTCCTGATATAGTTGTTTGCTTAGTTTGTTTTTATTTTTTTAGGTTCAGTTGATGGTTGTGCATTTGCTGTCATTTTACTGTTTGTATTTTTGATCTTCTCTTTCTTAGATAAGTCCCTTTAACATTTCATATAATAAGGGTTTGGTGATGATGAACTCCTTTAATTTTACCTTATCTGGGAAGCACTTTATCTGCCCTTCCACTCTAAATGATAGTTTTGCTAGATACAGTAATCTTGGGTGTAGGTGATTAGCTTTCATGACTACAAATACTTCTTTCCAGCCCTTCTTGCCTGTAAGATTTTCTTTGAGAAATCATCTGATAGTCTTATGGGAACTGCTTTGTAGGTAACTGTCTCCTTTTCTCTTGCTGCTTTTAAGATTCTCTCCTTATTTTTAATCTTGGGTAATGTAATTATGATGTGCTTTGGTGTATGTGCTTCCTTGGATCAAATTTTTTGGGACTCTCTGAGCTTCCTGGACTTCCTAGAAGTCTATTTTCTCTGCCAGTTTAGGGAAGTTCTCCTTCATTATATCTTCAAATAAGTTTTAAATTTCTTGCTCTTCCTCTTTTCCTTCTGGCACCCCTATGATTCAGATGTTGGAACGTTTATAGTTGTCCCAGAGGTTCCTAAGCCTCTCCTATTTTTTTGAATTCTTGTTTCTTCATTCTGTTCTGGTTGAATGTTTATTTCTTCCTTCTGCTCCAAACCGTTGATTTGAATCCTGTTTCCTTCCCATCACTGTTGGTTCCCTGTACATTTTCCTTTATTTCACTATTCATAGCCTTCACTTTTTCCTCTATTTTGTGACCATAGTCAACCATTTCTGTAAGCATCCTGATTACCAATGTTCTGAACTCTGCATCTGATAGGTTGGCTATCTCTTCATCATTTAGTTGTATTTTTTCTAGAGCTATGATCTGTTCTTTCATTTGGGCCATTTTTTGTCTGTTTCAGCATGACTGTTATGTAGTAAGAGGTGGGTGGAGCCTTAGGTGTTCACCAGGGTGGAGCAACCCTCTTGGCTGTGTTGTGGCACCATGTGTCGGGGAGGGTCTGAGAGGGAACCAAGCTGCTTGCTCAGCTCTCCACCAGCTTTCAGTCACTTCCTCCACTACCCACAAGCAAACTGACCCTTCTGGGACCAATTCCCAGGTGGGTGGTTATGTGTATATTTTAGGACTCTGTGGGTCTCTCCAACAAACTTTTCTGTGAGGCTGGGAGTTTCTCCTGCTGCCTCAACCCCACAGGATTTTTCAGTCAGAGGTTTTGAGGCTTTATTTCCCCACGCTGGAATCCTGGGGTGCACAGTCTGTCTCATTCCCCAGTTGTTCCTCCTGGCTTATCCACATGCAAATGTGGGTCTGCCTGCTCTGCCAGCTGTGAGTCCTCTCCACCCCAGCTCCGAGTCTCCACCCCTCCTACCAGTCTGGATGAATGTTTCTTCTTTAACTACTTGGTTGTCAGACTGCCATACAGTTTTACTTTTCTGGCGGTTCTGGATATTTTGCCTCTTTAAATTTGTTGCTGTCCTTCTTTTGGTTGTGCAAAGAGGCAAAGTGTATCTATCTATACCTTCATCTTGGAGGCTGGAAGTCCCAGTTTCATTAGCTCTTAAAGGAGGTTCACAATAAGTAGTACCTGTCTCATAGAGTTGGTGTGAGTTTTACATGAGATAGTCTATGATGTAATTCATTTGCTGCAGTGCCTGGTACTTTGTAATTGCACAATAGCTATTGGTTGATCTTCTCATACTGCTGCTGCTTCTCCTTCTGCCTTTGTTCTCCCTTCCTCCTTTTCTTATAATTATCATTACCACCATAATTGTCATCATAATCACAAATTTCACAGAACCCACAGTCCAGATTTTCTCCTTAATCCTATTTTGACTAGATTAAAAATAAGTAGTCTAGTTTGAGTGGACAGTAAACCTCATCTGAATATCTACTTGGCATTAGCAGCACTGAAAACAGATGAAAACTAGATAAATCCCAAGTATTTTGCCTTTGCTCATCAAATAACACTTTTTTACAAAGCTCCACTGCCTTCTGCCTTCTGGTATACTCAAGTGTGGGGCATATGAACTGTTTACTGTTCATTGCTTTACCATAATTTTCTTTTATTACAAACTATAGCCAAAGTCAGTTTAAGCTATTTCAAGAGGAATTTCTGGGAAGGAGCACTATTAATCTGGGATGTTGCCACTATTCTCCCCTTCACCTTGAGAGCAAGAGAGAGATTCATATAATTGGCTTCTTTCCAAAGGAAAACTACAACCCCTGTATTTAAAGTGACAATACAGGCACCTCCCTTTAACATTTTCATGAAATAATGTTGGACCAAGCCCTTCTGCTTTTCTGATGACAAGCCTGGGCTCATACTCAAAAACTCCCAGTTCAGCTTTGACAAGATGAAGACGCTTCTGAGAGACTAAGGACCCCCTGTAGCTAACTGCTCCCTTTTTCTTTTCATAAAAACATTTGGTATGTGACTAGAACATAATGTTTGGGCCCAACATAAAATGGGAGAAGGACAAGCCTTTTACCAGGCTTTCAGATCTCTTTCCAAAAGTGCACTCAACATTTTATCTTTCTATTTAGATCCCAGTGTCCATAATCCTGAAGCCATTGCAAGAGTCACCTCTAATATCTGACAAGCCAGCAGCTTGCGCCAGGCTTCCCAGCTCTGGCAGGCTCCAAACAGTTAGTTGGCCATGCAGTGATTCAGGGAGGCAGCCAGTGGAAGGAGACAGAGAAGAGGATCAGCTGGTGATCAGAAATCCTTGAGTCTCATAGCCATGGAATCATTCCAGAAGTCTCATTGAGGCAAAAAAAAAAAAATAGGTTTGCCTGACTTTTTCTCAGCTTCCCTCCCATACCCATTCCGCACTCCTGGACTACCATTTTGGGTCTTTTCCCTTTTAACAGCCTTTAATGAACTACATGCCAGGCGCCTAGTGAGGAGTTCCATAAATGCTGCCCTGATCCTTGCATTAAATGTCAAACTCTTTCATTTCTATTTTTACATTCATATAACTGGAAAACTGAAAGTTTATACCAGAGCAATAGAGCAATAATTGGAGTCTAGATTAACCCAAACAAAACACTTTTTATCTTTTTCTACATTTCAGCGTTTATTTTTTTTTAATTGCCTCTGGAGAGAGATGCAGTCTCCCTTAGAGCTGTTTTTTAGTCACTTCAGATTTTCAGAGATCACACTAAACAAACCAAACGGTCTGTGGGCTTTTGACAGGAAAGGTACATTGCTACTTTAATCTATAAGTAACTTGGGGGCTGTGCAATATGAATGAGTGCCATAAACCATGTCGGGGCAAAATGAATGGGTGAAATCAAGGTAGTGGTGTCAGAAATCAAGGCAGTGGTTTTTGTTCTGACGGTAGGAAATGAAAGGGGTCCAAGGAGCTTCCGGGGAGCTGCTCATGCTCTGATTTATGATCTGGAGCTGGTGTCCTGGGATTGTTCACTTGGCGAAAATTAATCAAATCGTGTGCTCAAGAAATGTGCACTTTGGTGTTTGCATGTCCTGATCCAACAAGAAACAGTTTCAAAAGTTGCATCAGGCTTAGAACTCAAAGGATTTTGAAGCAACTTTTTTGAATTATCTGACACCTTTACAATGTGTTAAAATGTTCAGACCAAAAAAAAAAAAAGGCAATAATAGTTTGTAAAAGAAAAAATATCTTAGAAAAAATTGTCCTCATATCTTTCCATTACTGCCGATGCTTCACCGACTATGTTGGCCTTAGTGTGAAAATCTGAATCCCGATCTGCCATCATGGTTGTAAGTCCTCCCATCGAAATGCAGAAGTAGCAATTCCCTTTTTTTCCTTCTACTATAGAATGCCAATTATGATGACAGTGGTTTGATTTTAACCTTACTGATCATTATAGTAAGCGCTGGTATATTTTATCACATACATAAAAGGTTAGTACATTAGAACTGTGTTGGATTACCAGTCCCTGCTAAAGTATATGTAAGTACTGTAAGAATAAAACAAGTTCTTACCCTTAAGGAAATTTTTCAAATAGTGAGACACTATGACCCTGAATAGAAAACCTACAAACAAGGCAGTAAGCATTTGCATCCTTTCTGAAGGCACTATAATAAGTATGAAAATAGCCTGCATTAATTGAATGCTTATTATGTGCCAAACACTGTTTCAAGCATATTGCATTGGGTTGGCTCATACACCAACCCTGTGAAAGATGCCTCTTATTAACTTCAGTTTACAGATGAGGAAACTAAGGCACACATATATTATGTAACTTAGCTTAAGTGTTTGCAGCCAGTAAGAGATACAGACAAGATGTAAGCTTACTCAGTTTGGCTTCTGTCTTCTGGTAAAGGGCAAGTGGGTCATTATCAAGGCTTCACTCCCTCACTCTCCAATACCTAGAAAAAGTCTGTTGGTATCTCAGGAATAGTTTAAATGGAATAATGGTAAGGGCTGGAAAACCTTGAGGTAAGAAAAGTGGGGAGACAATCTCACAAATTTAAGGGCAGTGACAATTATATGAAGAAAGTATTGAGTTCATCTGATGGAGAGGACAGAGTGTGGGATTATGCAAGAAGCAGGAAAAGGAACGACGTAACATAGGGTCGTTTTGTGAAGGATTCTGACACAGAAGGTTGGACCTGGGATGCAACTTGCTGTCAAGTAGTGCCCACCGGGGAGGATCTGCTCATGGGTTCCAGTGCCAAATGAAACAATAGATAGCCAGATGTTGCGGTCCACCCAGAGCACCCCTGGTCAATGTGGGCCTTCATTTTCTTTTTCCTTTAGAGCCACAGTTCATGAGAAGCCAGTATGCACATGTCTCATTCAATCAAGTTCTTAGCCTTGGAAGACATTCTGGACACCTTTTATTCTCCACTATAATGCACATTCATCACAAAAGTGCCCTCAAAGTCCAGATTTCTGCCAAGTGGGGATGACACTGAGCTCCCATCTCCATATCTTGCACATAGGCCAAAAAGTCTTTTGAATGAAATAAATGAACTATTATGTGATAGATTAATTAAGCAAACAAATGAATCCAGGCAATGCATTTGGTAACCATCACGCTTGAGAAAACTTGCATGTGTTAGTGATTCTCCTCCCAAATGCCAAACCACTGTCATCGTAATCAGCATTCTATACGACACAGGTGGCAAACAAACACAAGGCCCACAGGCCAAATCCAGCCCTCCACCTTGTTTTATCTGGCCTGGCACCTTGTTTCTACCTGGCAGTAGCGCTGAACTCCTTGCCCCTAGTTAAGGATTAGTTACATGTATATGGTCCTAAAATTACATTCAGCCCTTTGAAAGCAACCACAAGGCTGATGTGGCCCCTAGTGAAAATGAGTTTGACACCCCTGCTATAGGAGAAAGAAAAAAAGAGAATTGTTACCCTCATTTAGAATCCCACTCAAATCAATAAAATCACATACTTCTTTAAAAACTTTCTAAAAATGATGCAAATATTAGAAAGCTCAGGAAGAGTAGGAGGAAGACACTTTTCACATATAGGATCCTCAGATACTTCTCCCTGCTCCTGTTATGCAAGCAACCTGTTGAGCCAGTGTGCTGCTATTGTTTTCAGGTGAACTAATCACCATGTAATTGGAGAACCAGTTAAAAAAATTACGAACATCCTAAACATTGGGAGGACAATGCTCGAGTCTCTACCACTTCAAGCTCATATTTGTTGCGTCTTGCTCTATTCTGTGTTGATGATCATCAACATAGATGATATATATTGACTACTTAATTGCTTGCCAGGCACTGTGTAGAGTGCTTTACAAATATTTTCTCAATAATGACAACAGTCCTATGAGGTAGGCAATAATACTTTCTTCCATTTATAGATGAGGAAATAGAAGCTTAGCAAGACCCAGTAATGTGCTCAAGGCCCAAGGGTTTTTTTAAAAATTGATTTGAGAGAGAGAGAAAGAGAGAGAGGGAGAGAGAGAGAAATACCCGTCATTTGCTTCCCATATGCACCCTGACCAGGGATTGAACCCACAACCTAGGTATGTGTCCTGACTGGGAATCAAACCCACAACCTTTTGGTGTAGGGGATGATGGTCCAACCAACTGAGCCACCTGGCCAGGGAGGCAATCTTATATCTTTTGTTCCCATCTCCAGTTCTCAGCTCTTTACATATTTGTCTTGGTTAAAGCTTTGGCTTGAACTTTAGAACTCTTGCTCTGTTAGCACCCATCTCTGACTTTGTAACCATATTACCTGATCAAACCCAGGCCTGGCACCCTAAGTTATTTGGTGGGCACTACTTCTAGGCCTCCCCTGGTCTTCACACAAGGTGGAGACCAGATATACCAGGTCTAGGATATGCCCTCTAACAAGAAATTCTAAAATTTCACATGCTGGAACTGATGGATAACATAGAAATTGCTTCTTTCTCTTTATTTGCAAAGGTAGAGATGGACTTGAAGAAATACATGGAAAGCAAAAACCAACTTCATATTTAGTTAGCCTCAAAATACACATGATCTGAGAGCTCCCTATTTAGCTCACCTCCCTGCTTTTGCTGCAAATGTTTGCTGATGCTACAGCTTACAAAGTACAAATCTGCAGGGGCCTCTGAGCCCCTTTGGCACACTCTTTCCCATGATTAGGTAAATGTCAGTGGAAAATCACCATGTATTTAGTGTTTTAATAAAAACACAATGTTGTTTATTTTGTGGCTTCAGGTTCCAAAAGGGAAAGAAACAGTGACATTAAACTTCGCCCCTAAAACTCCAGCAACTTCCTCCAGGATACTTATAAATGTTATTCTCCTGCCACCCGAGCTGTGTTTTTACTAGAACATCATCCACCGCTAATTCTAGTCGATAATCATAGGACTGGCCAGGGTCATTTGCAGGCTCGAGGAAAGAAATAGAATCCAGATTGTGTGTCACCAGAAACATAACTTTAATTCCTAACTTCCAGCTCCTTGATGACAAGGTCACTAAATGCCAAACTTAGATCACGGAACAGTAATTCTACCAAAAACACACAGGCATGAAATCTATCTCAGCTTCTATTTTCCTGCCTAGCCCTCAAAAGGCCTAATCAACACCTCCAACCTCCGTGTCAAGCACTGGCTTTGCACACTGCCCTGTCTGGGATATTGACAAGAATCAAGGGGTGACTAACCCAGCTGTACTTGACTTCACGGTGTCCATCAGATCCAAGTGTCATTGCAGGTGCTAGTGATACAGCTGTCCACTTGTGTTTGTTGCAAGTTGTCACATGGACAGGAGGATTTTCTTGGGCCAGGAAGGTTCCTCTCTCAACTCTTCCTCACCTGTTTTCTAATGCTTATGTGTTTTAGCCAAGTGCTGGAAGCAACCTAGGTGCCCATCAGTTAATGAATGGATCAAAAACTGTGGTACATTTACACAATGGAATTCTATGCAGCAGAAAGAAAGAAGGGGCTCCTACCCTTTGCAACAGCATGGATGGAATTGGAGAGCATTATGCTAAGTGAAATAAGCCAGGCAGTGAAAGACAAATACCATATGATCTCACCTGTAACAGGAACCTAATCAACAAAACAAACAAACAAACATATTATAAACAAATTCACTGAATTTGAGAACAGTCTGACAGTGACCAGAGGGGGAAGGGAGGGAATTTCAGGGGAAAAGGGGAACGGTTTAGAGCAACAAGTATAAAGGACTCATGGACAAAAACTATGGGGGGTGGAAATGGGAGGGAGGTAGGGAGGGCTGGGGTGGTGGGCTGGGGGTGGGGTAAAAGACAGAAAACTGTACAATATCAACAATTAAAAAATACTGATTGAAAATAAAAAAATAAAAAATAAAAAAAGAAGCATGGACAAAATTATAGATACCTTAAAATGTAAATATACCCTATATTTGAAACAACACAATGGCATACATTAATTCTCATATGGGACTATGATAAGCATCTTTTCAGAGAATTCTTTTTTTAAGAAGGAAGAGAGAACTCAATGGCTCTAAATATGAGAGACCTGGTGTGAAAAGAAAGGTTTCTCACAGAAGAGAAGAGAAGAAGGGATAAAAAGTGCTCTCCTACCTCATTTCTCTGACTAACCTGTTTACATGAAGATTGAAATACATTTGGTACAGGTGTTAAGAACATTATAAGGTCTCTACATGTATAATAAATAAATTGTGTTTCTCCCAACCATAAGATTAATATTACTATTTAATTTATCACTTAGTTATTGAACTATAATCATTCATGATACCTCCTGTTAAGTTCTAGGATCTGTTTTGTATAGTTGTGTGTATGTATTTTTTTAAAATTTTTACCAAAACCTGTTTTGTTTTTTTTTACTATAAAAGTTTCCCTGGCTTTTGAACAAAACATTTAAATGGAAGACCTAACCTTTTAGTTGGATAAAGCCATGTACTTGATGTCTCCCACTTTTTGTTACCCTTAGCATGACCACGAGCAGGGGCTTGGCACAGGCTCATTCAGCAGTAAATGACTTGTCCATGTGACGGCTAAAGACCGAACCACACAGATATGAAGACTAGTGGCAGAAACAAATTTCATTTTGCATATGTCCTAGAGCAAAGAATGCTGAATACTAGCAAATCAAAAGAAAAACATTCATTGTAGCTACAAACATTCACTAGCTTCAAGGGTTAAGGACATATAACTTCCTCCCTATATTTTCCAGAATAAAGGGGAAGGATAGTAATGCAAGGAACTGGAACACTCATGTGTAAAGAAAGAAATAGGATCAGAATTAGGGAATTGGCTCATTGAAAAAATCCCACTGAAGGACCAGGGACAGAGCGGGTAAGAAGTCCTCTAATCTCTGCTCACCCTTCCTCACACCTGTGAGAGAGAAATGAACTGAGCCAAACGTGGTGGCAGAGCTCATGCTTGGGGTGAGAGCTGAATCTTCTCCCTTCCTTTGGAGGAGTTTTTAGTCAGCAAGAATGGCAATGGGTCTGTGTTCTGTGTGCCAACTAAATACTAGCTGGCAAGATCCCTGTTAACCCTACTGGACTCACACTCTACTCTCTTCCCTCCTTAGGGGCTTTCTAAGGCAAAGCTGTCCTTTTCTCTGTCTACGAGGCCCCTCCAAAGGTCAGTCATCAGTAGGCGTTAAAGCTTGATTTGGCTTTAACAGCAAAAGGTTAAGGCATGCATTATCAAATATAGGGATTTTCTTTGTGGTTGGTGAGACCTTTTACACCTGTCCTAGGTCCAGGGTTATTGTGCAGAAATGAGAGGGCAAAGCAGCAGAGGTAAAACACAAATGTCTCCATCTTTGTGCTCGATGCCCTATGCATCCTGCCTTCTCAGCACTCCAGTGAACCCAGATATGGCACCTGAAGCTGAGTGGAAAAGGTGGGTAAAGACTGCAACAATGTCCTCCCTCCTCCTGATCAGATTCAAGGCCAGTTTCTGCAGCTCTGTTGTACACCTGTCACAGAAGCCCGAGTGGGTAGTTATTAGCAGCTGCTTACTTTACTCTCCTGTTCCCCATAGGGCACTTCACAACTTTTCACCTCTGAGCTTATATATTATGTGTAGCCTGTGCCATTCTGTTTAGTATTTCTTAACTATATCTTGTCTGTATTGCTCCTTGTGAGATGTCTGAAAAAGCTAACTAACCATACTAGGAGGCTAACATTTGAGAGACCAGAATTCTCCAGGTGACACAGATGCTGTTAAAAGCAGAAACTACCTGGACCCAAAAATATGGGCCAGGAGGATGCTGGGAGCAGCATAAATATAAATCAGAGGGCCTAGGAAATGAAGAAATAACTTTGCTGCAGAACAGCTCTAAAGTCTTGAGTACAAAGTTTTTAACTGCCCCTTTTTCAACCATAGAACCTCACTCTAACTTTTCCCTTTCCTCCCTTTTCCCCTTTGCTTCTCTTCCTTTCCTCACTCTCCTCCTGCCCCTCCATCTTTCTATTTTCTCGAAGTCTCCTTCTCTTCTTGCATATACCCCATCTGTTTTTATTTTCTTCAAAGAAAAGTACTTGTTTTATTTTTTCTGTTCCACAAGATCACTGAATTATAATATTGGTGTGTATCTCAGTTACTTTAACTGGCTGGTGAACAGGGAACATAACTTCATACCAGGCCAGGAAAGATTAAAAAAAAAAAAAGACAAATTCAGTTTCCCAACATTTCAGCAAAGAATTGGTCTATTAACCCAGTTATGATTCCAACTCTTAAAAGACAAAGAGAAGGGTGTGGATTAACAGACTTACAGAAGTCTGTTAAAAATTAAATGATCAGGGTACATAGTAAATATAATTGTATACCACTTATAAAGTGGGTAGAATGGGATTTACAATTCTTTAAAAATACTTTAAAGGACAATAGACATTATATATACATTTACGCTCTATTGTGTTACTAGGAAAAAATGAGTACAAATTAAATGCTAATGTTTTATATGTAGAAAAAAGAAAAATTGAGTGCATGTCTAGAATGAGTTTGAATCCACTCATATTGCTGTTCCCAGCCTTCAGTTCTGGGCTGTTTATATTAGTAATCGCAGGAGGTAACCCACATAAAGAAGGCAAATTATTTAACATGAAGCTAGTGCTGTGTCCTCAAAGAGTGCACATCATTAAAATGAACTTAAAAGTTTTGTGAATCTTGTCTTAGAAGCAAACATTTCTTGATCAGTTCTTCTCAGGGACAGAATTCCCGGGAAACAAGGGGAGGGATGAGTGCTGCCCTGGCTGGTGGGCCCTCCCTTTGCCAACCTTCTTCCATTCAGACCTCCACCTGCCCTTCTTTTGACAATTCTGTCTTCTAAGGGGTACTCCTTTAACTTTGTTTCTTCCTCACAACCTGCATTTGGCTATAACTAATTCAGCCGCTGCTTGATGCTGAGCACAGCAAGAAATCCACATCAGCACCCCCTGCACAAACTGCCTTCTACTTTTCCAAAACCAAATGCCAAACTGGTTTCACAATGGAGATGGTGAACACAAAAGTTGGCTCCATCATAATGTCCACCCGGTGGTTATGTGAATGGTTGTTTATAACTCGTGTTCAGCTTTCTAGCCAAGCACTAGTGCCGCCTAAAATTGCTACTGTGAGAAAACCAAAATGCTATTTTGTAAGCCCAGACTGTTCATCTGAGTTTTGGAGAACTGCTCTTCTTTCTGCAGAGCTTGCTACAGAAAGATAAACAACTCTACCCAGACAATGGGCAGCGGGGGGACAGTGGCTCTTTATTCAGTTACATATCACTGTGGGGATGGCAGGTATGTATGTTTTAAACACGGCTGCCGTCTTGTGGGACACAATATGTTAAATACCAACAGTCTTCACAGATTCCTGAGTTGACCTTCTGTGGATTTGTTACTGAGAAATTGATCAGTCCCTTATTTTTCCCATGATCACATCAGAAGTATAATTTGGATATTATCTATTGTTCTTATGTTTTAATGATAATTTAAACAAACAGCTTGGCTTACAATAATCAGTAATTCATGCCTGATAGCTGGTGGCCAGTGTCCCTGTTCCCCCCCCATAATGATTTGTCAGACAACATCTTGACTTCTTAAGAAGCTGTATATGGTGAGTAATTGAATGCCTGAAGATATGCTAGATTTGTGTCTCAGGACAGAACACAATTTTAAATAATTTATTGGACCTACCTAGAATTATTATATTTCATATGAACAAATTAATAATAAAATCTGTGCAGGATGTTAGTAATAATCTAATTTTCCCATTTAGCCTGAATTTTGAATCAAACATATAATTTATTCAGTGATAATAAATTTGTGTCCTAATAACGTGAAATGTCAGGGATTGGCTGTCACCTTTGACACCATCAGGAATAGGTACAGTGGCCTCATGGGGAAGGCAGTGATTCCTAGCAATGCAATAATATGGAAATAGTAACATGTCTGTCACTGCCACTGAGTTCCCCCTGGGCTACAGGATGAGAAATAGAGGGCAGTGCTCAGGGAAAGAAAAATAAAAGCTGTTTTGTGGAGACCTAAGGATCAGAGCCTGTAAGTCTTTGCAGGGAAGTGGCAAAGTAGTTGTGTAAAGTAAGGCCTCGTGGTGTGAAGATCATTCCTTAATAGGTGAGAGGATCAGAAGTAGTCAAGAGATGCTCTACCACCCTAACTAGAATGGAGTGGATCCCAAAGTCAGGCAAGAAGGGAGTGGCTGAGTCTGAAGCAGGAAAGTGCCTGGAATAAAACTGTGAAAGTTATCTGGAGTCTAAGAAGTAAGTACAATCTTACAGGTGACCTCTAACCCCTTCCTTAAGAGTGTGAGAAGATGAAGGCATTTATGGCTGGTGAGGGGAGTAAAGGAGATCACAAAGCTATTGCTTCTTAATTTCTTCTGTCACGATGGTGTTGTCCTTACAGCCTGATGTTTGGGAATCCTACCTGCTTGCTGAGATTCCTACATGTTTATAATATAATGTTTAGATGAAAGTTTATACATTATCTCCTGGGTGTTTCAATTAAATGTATTAACTGGAAATGTCCTCAAAGGGAGAAATGCTTAAAAACATGTACTTTGGCCTTGAAAACAATTTTAAAGCATCTGCATAGGGTGATAATAGAAGCACAGTTCTCTCCTTTCTAGAAGCAGCATATCCCCAAGAAGGGTGGCTACCGGAAAAACCGTGCTTACACTAAATGCTGTTTTTCCCCCCGCCTTATTTATTTATTTATTTATTTATGTTTCTACTTTTCTTTTTTCAATCCTCACCTGAGGATATGTTTATTTTACATTGTTTTGTTTCAAATTTTTTTTAATTATATTTTATTGATTATGCTATTACAGTTGTCCCAATATTTCTCCCTTTGCCCCCTCCCTCTCCACCCAGCACTCCCTGACCATTGTTCATGTCCATGGGTCATGTATACAAGTTCTTTGGCTACTCCATTTCCTATGCTGTACTTTACATCCCCATGGCTATTCTGTAACTACCTATTTGTACTTTTTTTAAACATTTTTTTATTTTAATTGTTGATCTTGTACAGTTTTCTGTCTTTTACTCCCACCCCAGCCCACCACCCCAGCCCTCCCCACCTCCCTCCCATTTCCACCCCCATAGTTTTTGTCCATGAGTCCTTTATACTTGTTCCTGTAAACCCTTCCCCTTTTCCCCTGAAATTCCTTATTTGTACGTTTAGTCTCCTCACCTCTTCACCAAATCCCCCACATCCCCCTGCCATCTGGCAACAATCAAAACTCTGCATCCATGACTCTGTCTTTGCTCTTCTTGTTTGCTTAGTTTGTTTTTAGATTCAATTGTTGATAGAGACACCTCCCTTTTTAAAATCAGACCCATGTTCTCAACGTTAAAGATCAAACAATCTTCCTGAGCAAACGTTTGGCCAACTGTTTGGTATATTATCATTGGGAAGTATGATTTGCACATCTTTTAAAATGTAAGTGAATCCAGTCTTTCCTGCCAATTTAAGAATTTTTTTTAAGATTTTATTTATTTATTTTTAGAGACGGGAAGGGAGAGAGAAAGAGAGGGAGAGAAACATCAATGTGTGGTTGCCTCTCATGTGGCCCCCACTAGGGGCCTGGCCTGCAACCCAGGCATGTGCCCTGACTGGGAATCAAACCTGCGACACTTTGGTTCGCATCCCGCGCCCAAGTCACTGAGCTACGCCAGCCAGGGCTCAATTTAAGAATTTTTTATGATAATCTAAAAATTCCCTGAATAGTCTATGTGCCTCAAACGGGGTGCTTACTTCTAAGATGGATTTCTCACTGCCTTTTTATTTCAGTTAAGACAATGCGTTGGATAAAGCTGGTCAAGAAACGTTATTTTCCAATAGATGCTGCCATCTACTCCATTAATGTGTGATGGTTTGGGAAGGAGATTCTGCAAAATGAGCACTGACTTGACTTAATCAATTCCATAATCTGTAAAATGGAATTACTAGAAATGACAGAGAGGTCTAATCGTATCATACTCTGTTCTGACATCACAAAATTTAATGAGCTACAGACTGGACCAATTCCAGAATATATATATTCTGGATATAAACTGAACATTGTGGGAGCCACGTTAACTCGAACAGTCAATACAAGCAGCTTTTAACCATTGTGCAAGGAAGGCTATCAGAAGATATACACTAAATTTTCTAATGGACTTCTTTTCCTCCTCCTACAACTAGAGACTTTGTTTTAAAACAGACAGAAAGGGTGGGATTATGTTGGGAAATTCTTTCTGACTCTATAACTGCTGTAGCCTGGAATACAATTTGCAATTCAGCTATGAACATTTGAATTTATAAAGCCTTCGCTGACACGGTTAATTGTAATTAGGACCTTTCATATTACATTGCTAATAAATTATCCATTTTTTTTTACATTTTTCTGACCAAATTTCCACAGCTTTTAGAATACAAATAATGTGCTTGAAGGAGCTGTTTAGGCCTTTTTTAAAAGTGATATTTACGAGGAAAAAAATGCCTCTGTATATGAAGTTATTTATTTAACCCATTCAATCAAATGTCTAAAATAATAGGTCAGTTAAGATATATTGGGTAACCTCCCTCTATAGAAAGTACTTCATAGATGCTAAAGGAAATTTCAAAACAGGGAAGAAGCAGTCTTTACCTTGGAAAAATGTATAATCTGTTTAGGGGAGCCAGCCTAACAGATAAGAAAAGCATTTAATACTTGGCAGTATAAAACAAAGAAGCAATTGACATGGGGTAGAGTGAGCCCATAAGTGATAAAGAGATATAAAATAAAAGCAATTAAAAGGTGAAATTAATCAGATAAGCCTTCAGGGAAGAGGTGAATTTTGAATAGGATTTTGATAAAAGGTTAGTGGAGAGAAATTTTAAATGAGATAAATAGCCTTCACAACTAGAAACACGAAATGAAAAGTTTTGAGGAGAGAACAAGGAGATTTTCTTAGTCTGAATAAATATCACACTTAGAAACATAGTCAAGTCCTTTTGCTTGGCATCTTTTGGTTGGCTAATCAAAAAAGAACATTAAAGAAGGGGATCAAAAAATACAGAACTTACACACCTCAAACATTTTAACATAATGCCTCTAACTGTACACTCACTTTTTTTGACAGAGCGACTGTGTGTTTTCTTGGAGCTGAATTCTGTTGATTCTTCTTTCTAGTGACTCTCTTGCACCAACCACACTCATGTGTCCATACTGCTCTCAGCTGCAAATTCAGTTTCTCAGAAGCGAGATCAGAACTCCAAGACGTTGGCTAACTAACATGAGCACAGCCTCCTGCAGGGGTTCTCATTCACCCTGAAGTTGTTTGTGATGATCCCATCTACACAAAAATTGAAAGCTGATTTTTCTGAGCATATCTTCAAAAGAACCTTTCCCAAACAAACATCAATGTAATTTCCCTAATAACAACAATTCTCTGTATTTTCATATTCATATTTAATTAGCTAATTTATTTTTATTCAATTATATCAATGTTGTAACAAGAACAAGTATATTAGTGGGTTTAGGGACATATATGAGTGAGTACTGGATAGAGACATCCTACTGAAATAACTGTTATAATACAAATTCTGAAGGCAGGTTCAGAGAGGATCCTAGATCTAAGGACTCAATCCAACGTGACTCCAGAACTTGCAATCCAAAAAGATAGAGGTCATCATACATCACCTAGAATTCCAGTCCCTACTGATGGTAAATAAAATGCTAAAGAAAGTTAAAACAACTACAACCAAAAGACAAGTTACACATCTCTGTGGCCCAGAGACATAACAGAAATGCTAAATTGTGAATTAAGCTAAGCTCAAGCAACTGGCCTGCTGGGCGCAGGGCCAGACATTCTTTCAGCAGAGTTTACACACTGAGCATCTGGTTCAACGTTGCGGCAACAGGAAACTGAGGCTGTGTCTACATGGCAGACATCGCAGTGGATTATGGTGGATGTACAATCTTACAATCTTCAGAATATACCATTTCAGAGCAAATCCACGGCTTCCACCAAAAACCTGAGTAATCAAAGAAGTGGTATCCTGTTCTTGGATTTAGCTCATTACTGAAAACAGCCAAAAGGCGCAATTTCTAGTTTTGAGTCAGAGCTCGTCAGTCCGCAAGTCACCCTGACTAAGGGCCTGGGTCTATGGGGTCAGCCTTACCCAAATCTGCCCCTGGAGGGACTCCTATGGATGAGCTCCTGAAACCAACCCAATGCGTGCCCCAGGCTAAGGGACACAGTAATCACAGCTGCGGCCTTGAGGGTGCTCCAATACAAGCCATTGGGAAGGTGATTCTTCTCAAATAGAGCTGACCTGAGGGCTTTCTGGAAGGTTTCAAAGTGGTCTATCCAAGAGGGTGTCCTGGAGTTTATTGTAAATGAAAATGTTAGCAGAGGAAACACAAAACAATAGTTGTGACTACACTTAAAAGATGAAATGGATAATTGTATGCAAATGAAAAGTAATGTGATATTAATATAAAATTAGGGGGAAATGAGTTGTAAACCTCAACATTTTATCATAAACTTGTAGCCACCATGAACAGAACTCCTGACAGGTGACTAGTGAATGAATCGGTGGGGAACACACGGGCTTGTACCTCTTACTCATGGGTGTAAATGATCTCTGTCCTACCTGGCCCCTCTTGATGCATTCATTCATTCACTGAAGAGGTGTTGCGTGTTTGCTCTGAGCCACAGACTGTGCTTGGGTTTAGAGGAGGCAAAGGTGAATTAGACCCTGTAAATGTCCTGAGAATATTTTGTATTTCATTTCTCTTTGGTAACAAAATAGTTCATGAAATAAAGAGGAGAGGAGTTAGCACATCACTGCTCCTGGGTCTAAGTAAAACATTAAAGAGACACAGGAATAGTATTATCACATAAACCATCTTACAAATAAACAGTTACAGGATGAAGCAGGCGTTTTAAGAGCGGATCACTGAGGCATTTTTGTGCTAATGGGATTTCTTTAAAAGTGCAAATCAAGTCAACAAACATTTAGGAGCTGTTAGGAGACTCCTTCAAGTGCTGCTTAAGTGCCCAGGTATAGCACAGACATGGCTAAGCCACTGTTTCTGCCTTCAGAGAGCCCACGGTCTGCTGCGTGGAACAAGAGAAAAAGCGTGAGATGAGGCAGCTCTCTGACTGTACTTAACTCTTGCTTGTTAATATTGTAGCACTATTTGGTGAAGACAGGTGGCATTCGAATGTTTCTAAATTGTATGTATATAGTTTATTGTTTTATTGTATTTTCCCATGACCATTTATTCCCCTTATACCCTCTTCCACTTCCACCCACCCCGGCAACCACCCAGCACACTGTTGTCAATGTCCATAAGTGAATCCTTTTCCTTTTCTGCTCGATCCCTTCACCCCTCACCCCCCTCCAAGAGGTATCATGGTTATAAGTTTCCTCTCTCAAAATGATCCCAGGACCGCCCTCTCTGCCTGTTCTGAGGAGGACAGAATTTTTCTCAGCTCCATGGGTTCCTCTGCTCAAGTGGTCTTGGCTGATGCCCTATTTCCAAGGACATGGCGTGTCATGGTTTCCTAAGGACAAAGAGGCAAGGTCCTAGTCTCTTCGTGCGTACCTCAGAGAAGTGTTGTGAGCAAAGGCTTCTAGCAGAGTTTCTGATTCATCCCGGTGACTCACGGGCTCACATGGCGTGAGTACGCATGGGAAGGGTGGGAGGATGTCAGATAACAGTGCCTCCCATGCAGAGGGAAACGGGCATCAGGGCTGTAACTGGTCTCTGGCCCCTCCTACCCACTGGCTACCAGTTGATTTTTCAAACCTCTAGCACTGATGGTTTTCAGGAGGCATAATCTTCCTCTCTGAGATCAAGCTTTCATTATTTTCACATCCGGCACTGGCAGAGACTCGGAACTCACAACACTCTAATAATAATTCGTGTGCTTCCCTTGTATCAGAAAATAAGCCAAATGCTTTCTTTACTTGCTTTGCCTCACAAGAACCCTTATGAGTTAAATATTATAGTTACAGCCATGTTATGAGATCATGAAAATTGAGGCACACAAAGGTTCACCACTCTTCAGGTTAACAGATCTAGGGGTAAGTGTGGTACTCCAACTCTGATCAGACTGTAGAGGCACGACTCCTAACGGCCAAGCTACACTGAACGATCTCTAGCATACTAAGAAATTTCAGCACACATTCGCTTTTTCATAGCATTTTACTTTTCTTCTCAGACTCATCTCTATGTATCTCATGACCCAAGTTCAATCTTCTACTCCCAAGAAGCACATGCACAGACATATACACACTGACACAAATGAGGTGTATTTCCATGGTCTCATTTGTAACAGGCTTAGTTATTTCTTATGCCCAATTTCATTTTTGGCTGGGCCTTTAAACGCTTTTGCAATGTTAAGACTTCAAGTAGCAGGATTTGTTTTCCCACAAATCAGAACAGGCAACTAACTGCCAGCTTCCACAACACCACCACCACCACCACCACCCACCACCACCGTGACAGCAGTTGTATCAAAAGAATAGAAAAGCCAAAACATCGTGAGCATGTTTAGCAGTGCGTAAAAGATGCTTTTAAACAGATTTGAAGAAAAGGGGCAAATTCAAAATATTTGCTGCCTTTCTAGTGCCCATTTATTAAATGTTCTCTGGTTTTGAGCTGGGAAACTTGGTTCTTTTCTCACTTTACCTCTCCCTTAACCCTGAAACATCTCTCTCAGCTTCCCACACTTCCATGTGTGGGAAGTTCTTGTTTTCCTCTGAAATGACATCTCAGCAAGCTGACCTCTGCAGATTTCATCAGCCACACTTGCTTGCGCACGCTGTGACTCATTTTCACTAATTTGTGCAATAAGCAGTCAGCAGAGGCCGCAGAGGTGTTGCCTGCAAAGGGCTAATCAGCTACCAGCTGTGGCATGTGAGGATGTCTGTGTGGAAAGCTCTGCTGGCCTCCCAAACTCACTCCTGGGAGCTCCTCCCCACGGGGAGGTCCTCCCCCGAGTCTCCTCCCCCTAGGTTTGATCTGGAATAAGTGGTATAACAGCAAACATCCCTAGCCCTGAGTCAGCCTCACACTGTCAAAAACATGCACAAGAGTGTACAGTTATGTTCCCATTTATCTACTTCAAAATTAACATTTGATTACTGAAGTGGTTTTTTTTTTTTTAAGTAAAGAAATAAAAATATGTTTCCTCTAGTCCTGGCAGATCATTTGTTGTTTTTCTCACCCCTCCTGCTTCTCTCGGGTGTATTTGCGAACTGAGCGAAGGCTTATTTCTGGCTGAGATATTTCATGGCTTAGTTTCTCATCAAGATGATAAATCAGACTGGGTGCCTGAATAATTACACTCATGGAGCTGGACTGTAATTTTTTACTGCAGAATTCATGAAGCAGTGTTCCGACTCATTATATACAACAGTTTTCATAACTCATGCAAATATTGCATCCAACTTTTGGATAGATACAGGGGTATTTTTAGGAATTTTCATCAATACTTAATAATGCAATTTGCAACACAAACAGAACATTGCAATAAAGAATTCAAGAGCGAATGAGTGCCATTAAGTCAAGTAAGGGGCTCCATAGACCTGGTTTCCATTTACAATACCTAGTCTCAAGGCGCATGAATATACATTTTGACGTAGTCACAGTAGACATTATGCTATTCCTTTCTGCTATAAAGGCAACAAACATGGTCTTTGCTCTGGGAACTGGGACTGCTGAATTCCATTTTAATTTTCATAACCAAATTGCTATGTGAATTTGTAAAAATTAATTTCTTTTTAACAGAGGAAAGCACCACCTGGCCTCTACTTTCTCTGACATTCTTTTTTATAGCCTGTTATGGCTTTGTCAGAGAAATCTGTGTTCCTCTGCCTCCCAACTCAAAGCATAGAGATCTAGAGGTTGCTGCTTGCTTTTTATACTTGCCCATTCCCCCAAAGGAAAAGATTTATGTATGTTAGAACTACAGCAACATTTGAGGCAGGGGGAAGGGGGAGGGCAGAGAGAGAGGGAGAGAACTGTACAATTAAGGTGGAAGATAGGGAGCATCCTGAACCCCAAAGCAAAGGGCATGTGCTGCAACAGGGCATACAGTTTAGCCCTCTGCTTCCTAGGAGCTAAGATAAGAAATAGGATGAACTAGGTAACACTTACTATATCAGCAAGGACTTTGGGCAGGGAGTGAATAATAATTTGAGAATAGGATTGAGTCTACAAGTTCAAATTCAGACCAAGGTCTATGACTAACTAGTTGTGCAGCATTGGGAAAGTCATTTAATTTCTCTGCACTTCAATTTTCTTCTCTATAAAGCAGAATTGATAACATATACCTCACAGGGTTGATAAGCATTAAATAGATATGTTACATATGTAAAGCCTATAGTACAAAGTCTGGCATAGAGTGATATAATGTATCAAATAAGTTCTGATGCCATTATGTTCACTTGGCTCAGCATCTGGTGGAAGAGATAAAATATCTGCATAGATAACCATAATTTATGTATCCTAAAAGAGGTAAAGAGAGGAGGCAACAGGAGAAGCTTCCAGCGGGGAATAGGGGCTTGGGGGAATCAGTTATTGCTCCATGGGAAAGGTTTGAAGAGTAGAATTAAGAGAAAGCTAAACAACAAGAAACATTATAAATCATGCGTGTCTGCATCCTTTAAGAAGCATTGGCCAAATGAGATTAAACATAGAAATATTTTGTTAAGGGAAATGCCTATGAGTAGAAATGAAGAGACAGAGGGGAGGCTGGGTGAAATGTCAGACCTTGACCCAAGACTGGCCCTAGGGAGGGAGGGAGGGGAGGAAGGTCCTAAGCCTTTGTGCAGTCTAAGGGAAGCTCAGCAGGGCATCCGGCAGTCCTGCAGCCCTGCAGCCCAAGCTGGCTCTGAGAGGAGTCTGTGTCTCCTAGGCTGGGAGCTGCCACAGCAGCCCTGCCTTCTCAGTCATTGACTGGCACTAGCCGGTAGGGAGCCTGACCACCGGGCTGCAGGGCCTAGGGCTGGGTTTCAGGGGTAATAGCTGAGGACCTTGGTCACTTACACTCGCAGTAGTTGGAGGTCTATCCGGTGTGTTCTTATGGCCACTCATCAGCAATGGCACAGAGGCTAGAAATCCTAGGTTGTTTTATCTAAAATTAAACACCCTACAGGGCAGCTGGGCTTGGGTATAGAAGCAGGAACAGACCCCAGTAAGTCTGCAGATCTGCCATTTGATAGCTCTGGGGCACCGGGCAAGAAATGTATCGTCCTGAAACCCATTTCCTCATCTATAATCTGTGCAGAATGACAGTAAGACCCTCACGGGGTTGTTGTGAGGAGTTAGGTAATTTGTTATTAAGCACTTAAAACAGTGCCTGTCCTAAGTTCTACTTAGAACAGTAGTGAGAGGTCAATACAAGTCATTATTATTATTTAAACTTTTGTATTACTGGTTTAAAGATTGTTATTATTCTGAGGTTGCACTGGGGGTCTCTGGAGACAACACAGAAAAGAAGGTTGGGAAGGGAAATCTCTTTCAGGTACCATTTTCTGAGCAAGTTTATTAAATATACCATGTTACAAAATTGGAAGTGCTAGGGAATGTTAAAAACAAACAACAAATAAATACATATCCGTGAAATTTATCCTATTGATTTTATAGATGTACTTTTTTGTATGGATTTTTTAAGGCATGCCCGAGTCTGCTACTTACTATTTATATCTACCTTTGTTTCAAAAGGATTTAAGGAAGCTTTTACAAGATATATAAAATCCACAGTGGTATAAATTAAAATTAGAAGTAAAGGAGAAAAGGTGGAAACATAACAGGGACTGGGAATGAGGATAAAGATCTAGACACTTGCCATGAATGTGCCAAACATCCAGACTTCTTAGGTAGAACCTAATCAGTGCCAAAGTCCCTCCAACAAAAATCTGCCTTTTGCTTAGGAGAAACACACCATTATTTGGTACAAAATCCATCTAGTAAAAATTGACTGTTTCCTTAGAATAAACACTAGGATTATTTGATCCAAAAGTGAAAAGCAGTTTCTTTTACAAGTCCAGCTAAGGTAGCTGCGATGAAGTGTTCCAGCATCATCCTGCCAGAGAGAGGGACTTCCATGTGACTGTTTGTGTATGTTCTTAGATGCTCACTACTTAGCATCTCTGCCTCCAATTCCTTATCTGTAAAATGAGAGTAATATTAATACATCCTTCGTAGAATCATTGTGAGGATGAGATCAGTTAATGTACATAAAGTGTCTGGAAAAATACCTGGCACACTTGAAACACTTTATAAAGGTTTGCTATTGCTATTGCTATTATTAGGAACCTCGGGGAGGCTGTGACATTTCACCAAAGCAAAATGAATTGCTCTTTTATGAACGTGCACTTCTTCCATCTTCTACCCTTCACATCCTGCTTAAGGGAAGGAATGGGACCTCTGGAGGAAAAAGAAGACATCACCAAAGTTCTTTGACCCAGTTATTCTATTTCTAAGAATCTACCCACCCCAGGCCCCACCCAATCTAAAATATAGGAAAATGTACTTGGAGATTAACTATTGAGTTTGGGATAAAGGGATAAAACTGGAAACAAACCAACATCTCACATAAAGTAATGATTAAATAACTTACACTATATACTAACTGACTGTACAGCCATATTATCATTATGAAACAAATAGCAACATTAAAACTGAAGGAGTTTTACTCTCTACCCACCTGGGAACCTGGGAGTCACCCTGTAGTTCTTCACTTTCCTTTCTCTCTGTAGATGACTCATTAGCAAGTATTACTGGTTCTGCCTCCAAGACTTATTCCAAATATATCCACTTCCCTTTTCTCCACTGCTCCTATGATCACCAAACGGACTCTTCCAACTGCTCCTCCTTCCTGGCCTCTTACAGAGCCAGAGTGAGCTTCAATTAAACGTAATTCATATCATATCACTCCCTCCTTAAAGCTCTTCAAATATTTTCCCGTGAGCTCTGTAAGATGATCCTCATATACTCTTATCTATCAGCTATTTCCATAACGATGGTACTGTAAAACTCAATGGCTTAAAACAGTGAACATTATTTAATCTTACTCAAGCATCTGCAGATCAGCTGGAGGTTGGCTGACCCAGGTGGGGCTCAGCTGGCCTTGACTCTGAGCTGCATGTTGGATCCATGTCTGCCACACGTGTCTCTCACCCTTCTCTTACCAGTGGGCTACTCAAAACACGTTCTTTCAACACAGTAACAGCAGTGTAATCAAGCCAGCCCAACAGTGGAAACAGATTTTAAGCCTCATTTCGCATCATATATGTGAATGTCCCCTTGACCAGAGAAACAATATGTGAAGGCAAAGTTAAGGCGAAGCAAAATACAATCAGCCACAATGAAGGAAAGCAAGTCATGTGGCCAAGCCCAACAAGAGTGAAACAGGCCAGCATGCTTACCCACAGCAATGCGTAGCAGGGAGGAAGTGAGTGATTGCCTAAGAGTCACCTACCAGTGTGCTTTCCTAACCTTACCTCAGTTATTCACCTGCGACCAGCCTCATTGGTTGTTTTTCCCCCCATTTCTTCAAACAAGACAAGCTCTTTCCTGCTTCAAGACAATTTCAAACATAATTCCCTCAAGCACTAAGTCTTCACAGGGCTATTCTTTCTAATTTTAGCTTAAATATCTATTCCTCAGAAAGGTCTTTCTTGGAGACATAAGTAGGAGGTAACCTGTGATTCTCTCAAATATCTTTCTTCCTTCATAGCATTTAGATCAGTTTATCTTTCTTTTTCACCAGCTTTGAAATCTGTCTTTCCTACTAGACTGATTTCTCCTCCATTGCCTGCATTTTCTGAAGTGTTAGCTTTCCTTTGTAATCAAGAACCAAGAAGTAGGAAATGGGAATAGGATTCAAAAGCGGAGAGTTGGACTCCCAAAGGTGCCCAAGGGGCTCAAAGGGGCACATGTAGCCCAAGTCTGTTCATATTCCCCCACCCTCAGGAGGGCTGTTGGTGGTGGCATGAGCTTTCTGTCCTGAATGAGGCCCTTGCCTCTTCAGTCTACCGCAGTCTGACAAATTCGATCTGTGTCCTCTTATGAGTGTATTTCTTCTTAAGTTGTGAGATATTCCAAGTCCTCAAGTAGACAGCAGCTCCCGCTTCTCCTCATAAATGCTTCCCACAAAAAAGCTGTTGGTAACCCCACTCAGCCAACTGGTTCTCCTCTGCCCTCTGACCTGCTCTGCACTCACATACTAACTGGATCCTGGAAGGGCCACGACCACGCTGCCATGTCTGCTGGCTACCACGACAGGAGTTTTTCTAATGATGGAGAACATTCTAGATGTTAGATTAGGTGGCCTAACGTTCCTATCGAAGACTTCATCCTGCTCTAAATAAGTATAGTACCGATAATAATGAGTCATCCAGTCTTCTTGCTGGACATTGCATGATGGTTGTTAAGAATCAGCCCATCAGACAGTGGCTCCTATTACTTGTTAAAAGACAGTGTCAGGCAGACTGGGGAGAGGTGACGCTGGGCTAACTGGAGTGCTTCGGTTTCCAGTTGGCTGAATTGTGTATAAACTCACACTGACTGGAATGACCTATCAACACTAAATTGAAGCGTACATTTCACAAAGAGGCCCAAGATGAAATTTGGGGACAGAAACAGTTATCGGTTTCTGTTTTCTTTATAAAAGGAGCGAAATTAGCTATTGTATGGTTTCTACACATATGCATTTTTGCTGAATATTTCTTGTGGGAGTATCCACTGAAATATGCAAGAGGCATTATAATAAAGGCTCTTTTTTTTTTTTTAAAGAAAGAAAGACAACTCTGATAGCTGGCACATTTTTAGGAAATGTGGAATTTGGGGGCATCCGCTATTCATATTCACACTTGCTCCCACTCCAGTTGCCCCAATATCCCTCTCTTCGCAGATGTCTTTATCTCCAACAATGCATTCTAAAAGCACTACCATATGCTTTCTGGGTCCACACTTCATTTTCAATGCCCACCTCCTATCTCTGTTTCTTTATCCAATTTTAAAAAGAATTAGTAAAAGTACTGTCACTAAAATGTTTTATTGCTCATTCATTTAAGTCCCCACCAAGCACTCTTTCACAATTGAAGTTCCTCATCTGAATTACAGGGCACAGGAAATGACTTGAGTGAGTTTTCTCAGTTTTTCTGAGAATGATGCATAATTAGTACCATTCTTGTTGCACAAGAAATTAATTTATTACAGACAAGGATTCCAGATTAAAGGCCTCTGCCCAAAGTTGTCCACTTTCTAATCTCTGGAACCTGTTACTGTACATAGTAAAAGGGACTCTGCAGGTATGAATTAGTTAAAGATCTTGAGGTAGGGAGATTATGCTAGATTACCTAGGTGAGCCAGCGACCAAAGCGGTCCCTGTAAATAAAAAGGCAGCAGGAGGGTCAGAGTAAGAGACAGATGTGAAGCTGCTATGCTGTTGGCTTTGCAGATGGTGGAAGGGAACATGAGCCAAGGACGGCAGGCAGCCAGTTTGGTAGAAAAGAGGAGGAGGTGGATTCCACCCTAGAGCCTCCAAAAGGACCACAGCCCTGCTGACCCCCTGGTTTTAGCCCAGGGAGGCCCATGTCAAAGTTCTAATTTCCAGGACTGTAAGGGAATATATCTGTGTTGTAAGCTACTAATTTTGTGATAATTTGTTACAATAAAAAGAAGAAACTAATACAGATGTTTTAGGGCATTAGAGCCTAATTCCCTCCAGGAAACCCAGTTAAGAAAGGTGGCCACCAGGGTAAGGAAAGGCTTATAATGAAAATGAGGGACATTGTGTGTTCCCATTGCCATTCTTATGGCCACTGAATATGTCTCTGGAGAGAAACTTCTTTCTGGCAGGTCTGTGTTTTAATTCTATTTGATCACCCCATGTGGTACATTGAGAAGACTACTTTCATGAATTAATTGTAATGAAGAAATCTTTGACTGATCTCCACAAACGTCTTCACAAGTCCCTAAGGATTTTCAATAGAAAAAGTATCTTCCTCAAGGAAATGGGAAAACATATGTAGGCAGGGAAGAATTCTGATATTCCATAAATATTCGTAGTTAACCCAGAGCACATATTATTCTAATGCCACCATACCCTAGACTTCAGGCACATGCTTTGATGTTCAAAACAGGAAATGGAAATATGCTGCTCTATCTACAAACTGTTTTCTTGGATGCAGCTAAACATTCAGACCCACAGGATTACTGTAGAAGATGTTCAACATCATATTCACTGAGAAGGACTTGGACGGGAAACCCAGCATTCCAGCAGGGTGGCCCAGAAGTTTCTCCTCTTCACGGAGCTCTGTGCAGCACGGCTGGCTGCAGGAGACAGGGTGTTACGGGACCGGTGCTCCATGGCCTCCTGCCGCCAACAGCCAATATCTCTTGTAATAACAACAGTATAGGAACAATTTCCAGGGTCCCCACATGGGACATGTCAGTGACAAACTCAGCACATGCAGGGAAGCCCAAATTTTGCCTCTTATCATTAATTTTATAGTTCATGTATGCACCTTCCAATCTGGGTGCAATTTATCAGTCATGGGCTACATCTTACCATAAATGACAATGGTCAGCAACACAGCTAATATGGTATCCTTAACTGAACAACCAAGCTTGCAAGTTAAAGGAAGTCCAAATTTTCATGCAGAATGGAAAAGATTTTGTTAACTTTTAACCCATGGATACATTGGGCATTTCCCTGTGTAACACTGCATTGCCATAATCATTATTGTTATTATTCATAGCTGCTATTTTTGAAGATGAACATTTCTGTAAAGCTTTTTACTTTATATGCATTGGCTCGTTCAGTCACCACACAAGCCCTATAAGGAAAGTATAATTAATGTTATCTTTTCATAAGAACGCTGATATTCAGAGAGGATGAGAAAATTTCTTAATCAGCTTGCCATACGTGCATCCATCCTGTTGACAAATCCAAGTCATGGCCCTTGCCCCAGACACCCGTGTCTGCATCCAGGAGAACCAGCACCTTCACTGGTCTACTAGAGACCCGCACGGCCACTTCATTAGCTAAGGAGGGCATTCACTCTGCAGCAAATTTGCCCATAAAACAAAGGATGAATTTGTGCATGCTTAGTTTCTCAAACTCAGATAGAGTATCTTAATGGTTAAAAAAATAAAAGAAAAAAAAAGAAAGAAAGGAGCTGAGGACACATGAACACTTCAGGGGTTTACAATGGTCTTTTCTCAGTTTCATTCAGCACTTGGTACAAGAATGCAACGAGAGTGCAGGCAGATTCTGAAGAGTGCTGGATTTGTATCAAAAGAGGGTGGTGAATTAGTTGGGGAGAACAGCTTTTAACTTTGTGTGTAAAGGAAAGCTTCAATGTGGAGGTAGTGAGGGTCAACGGTATTCACTAATCACTTCCCTCACAAAAGAGGCTGCCTTTAGCTCTTGCTGACATTAGTCAGGATACAAAACCCCTCCGTAGCATCTCAGCTGATCCCTTTCATAGCAGGATCACTACTGTTTCCCCTCACTTTTGAAATCCTTCCATCTTTCCTTGCAGTTTGGTGGGGTTATAAATGATTTGTCTGTCGAAATCAACAAGTGGTAAATCTCTGTTAGTTATAATTTGATTTAAATTAGCTTACCTTGGGAAGCGGATCGCTACACGTGCAAATTAACATAAACAGCAGCCTTCTTTGATGATTTACATAATTAAATGAGAGAATATTAAGACATTACTGTGAAGTGGCAACCTATGATGCCTTTTTTTTTTAAGTGAGGAAAAGTGTAATCCTTTACTTCTTTCGTGTTGCCTTTTTCTACCAGAGCAACCTCATGAAGACTGCTGTGGCGGATACAGAGGGGATAAATGGTGACGGAAGGAGACTTGACTTGGGGTAGTGACCACAGAATACAATATACAGACGATGTATTATAGAATTAGACGCCTGAAATCTGCATATTTTATTAATCAACTTCACACCGATAAATTCAATAAAAAAGGAAAAAGAAATAAATGAAAGTGAAGTCTATAATACCTTGAAATTTTTGCATCAGATTTTTCCTTGGAGCATTTAAAACATAAAGAATGTGGAAAATAAAGGTACAATAGAAATTCTGAGCCAGCAGACAGAAAGTTGTCTGAATTTTGGTCTTTCCATTCTAGCATTTTTTTTTTATATATAGACATTCATATTGCCCATAATTTTTAACATTTTTTTAAGAAGAAATTCTAAGTTATCTCTGAGCCTCCCTTTACTTGCTTTTGTTTGTATTTTGGAAAAATGCTTCTTGGAATTTGAGCCCAACATGACTCTTCATCAGAAAGCAAACAAAAAAAAAGACTTTTGTGGTTTTACAGATACATCTTCCTGAGAGGCCGTACCCCAAATATATAGCTTTCCTTGATCCTTTTAAAAACTTAAAAAGGATGAAATTCCCAAATACATAAAGGTAAAGCATTCTAGTATATCTGATTTATAAAATTACACACCTAACAGGTATTTTGAAATGTAGGAAACTAAGAAAGACAAAGTGCTCCCGTTAGTTGTACTTTGGAAAATACATTACATGACATTGTTCCACTAAGCACTGTGAGGGAGAAGAGCTTTTCTTCAAAGAGTACTCTTGGGATTTCAAAAATGTTTCTGCTTTGGGGAGTGAGAGTTTTTAAATGTCATTGGAAAGGTGTGAAATTTAAGAGGCAAAATCTTCATTGGCTTTGACAATGGAAAAATCAAGTGGAGTCGTCAAAGCCCATGAAGCGAGCCCGCTTTTCAAACCAGAAAGCCGTGAACGGAGATGCACTGTGCCTCTTTTTCACATTTTAGTCTTTCCATGGTTGTCAGAAAGATATTTTGTTAATTGGCACATGGTATAAGAAGAAAGCATTCTTTTGAAGGAATCACAGACCATTTGGACATCATCACCTGCTCCCCTGGAGAAGGCACACAAGCGAGAAAAGGCCTGCCCAGAGGACAAGGGCTGTTGTGTGCGGAAATGCCTGGGTGCAACTGTAGCCTCCAAATTCAGTGTGGTGCAAGCTCCCCCTGCGGTCCCAGAACACCTAGGACAGAGTGCCAACATCGGGGAAGGACCGCACTCGCTGAATCAAACTTGTGTGGTGATCGTACATAGAAGTGGCTACTCAATTTACAGGACTCAGTACAAAATGGAAATCGGAGTCTCTTGTTCAAAAAGCAGGGAAGAATATACCATTAAACGTACTAAAATACCAACATTTTCTTTTCATTTGTGTATCTTCTCAAACACATGCATCATTATACATGCATCAAACACATGGACCTATCATATAAAACACAAGTTCAAAGACAAAATTATTAAGAATGTCAAGGGAGTCACAGGGAGTGTGGGGCCCTTCTGGATCTATTTCTATGTCCTGTTTATTTCTCTGTCACATCAGCTTTTTTTGCGCATGGCCTTGAATAACTAGTAGAGGTTGGTAAAGGACTGAGGAGGGAATGGGAGAGATGGCCAGCTCTGATTCAGAAACATTTATTTGGACAGAACTCTTAGACATCTGTGTAGACAATCAATGGACCTACTTAGGCCTAGTTGGGTGCACGGGTCTCCTACTCGTAGTAGAAGCAAGGTCATCTCTAGATATCTAGAGATTTCATCTTATATGTCCAGATATCGTTTGGAGATTAGTCTACATGTTGAGATTATTCCGAGGTATAAACCAAATAAAATAGATGCAGAGAGAAGAGAGAGTATAAAAGAGAAAAAAAAAACAGTTTGTTCTTCCCCTTAAATTGCAAACTTCAAGGGTGAATCATGCGTTTTGATTTGTTTTTGCTATTCAAGCAATGAGCAAAGAGCCTTACACATAATAGGTGTTAGGTAAACGCTCAGAGAATGAATAAAGAGGTAAACAACAAATTATTCAAAAGTATTATTATTTTTCTCATAGATTTTTTCCTCCTCTAATTTAGAGAGGGTTTACTTTTACAGGAGAACTTATACATTGATATATTATATGCTTGCTTATTAGATAGAGGTGATTTTATTGTTTTATTTCTGTAAATAATCAACCTGTTTTCCATGTCTTCTATGTTACTAATTAAGAATATTTAGTGTGGAATAACTCACTCAGATGTAACTTCAGCATTCCCATTCTTTACCACTGTCACCGAAGCTGCCGTAACATAACTATGATATTATATATACATTATCTCCAGGAGGATCATAAGCAATTTCCAGTGGCTCTTTGCTTTACTGTTCAGATTATGTTCCTTTGAAAAAATTGCCATCCCTTTTTTTTCACTTCCTTTTCAAAGTGAAAAAAAAAGTAAAAACAGAACAACAGTATTTTTCAAAAAGTGCTTTATGAACAAATACACTTATAAACCCTGATTTCTCAAATTGTTAGACAAATTAAAAGGGCGTTGGCATTCACTCTATTCCCCGGCCCTAGCAAAATCCATAGCAGATTTTGTCTGCCTTATAAAAAGTCTTTTAATTCCAGCCATGGCATTTGTAACTTGGCTAATTATGAAGTACAATTAAAGGATGATTAAGAACTTTTCTCTTCTTAGCCAGAACTCAGGAAGTGTTCTCTTTGTTCTTACCTATTTAATCATCTTTGCAGTCATTTCCAATCTAGCTTTGCTCCTTTTGACATATCCCAAAATAGCCTTTTTAATTCTGGCCGGAGATGTTCTTTCTTATCTGATCTGGCACTGCCTCTTGCTTTATTGGCTGCTATCAAATAAGATACCCTTTCAAACTGTTTAAAGTCATGGATGCCTCACTTCTGATGCTATAAACCCCTGAACTCTAGCTTGTCCAGAGTAGTTCTGAGGGTCCTAGAGTTTGCGTCTATGCCAACAGAGTGAGTGGAGAGGTTTTTTGTTATTGTTGTTTTTACAATATCCTGAAATGCTAATGGAAAACATTCCAGTTTCTACTTCCCATGGCCCTGAGGCTTCAGCTGAGAGTTTTAAAGGAATGAAGATGTATGGGTTGGCATGGAAGAAGGAAGACATCATAATTTTAGACCCGTAGAAGGGCAAGCATGAAGACTCAGAAATGAGAACAAGGAAGTGGTACTGCATGGTGCTATGGCCATTGCTACAGAGGTCCTGGGAGGAGCCGTCATCAGCCTCCCAGGGGTCAACCAGGTCTTCGCCTTTGAGACTCAGATAAACCACAGTGACTGTGAGGGCCCTCACTGCAAGGATTAGGAGCACTGGCTCAGGAGCCACACTGCCTGGCTAAACTTACCAAGAGCTTAACCTTGGCCAAGAGTTTTAACCTCTTCGTGTCTTAAAAATGGCCATTGGAATACATCACTGAAAGATGGGGGAGAGTATGTTTCAGCCAACAATCTTGAGCCACTAGTCTTACCAAGCTCTTTCACAGCGATTCTCTGCATAAGAATAATTTGTAAGTTCAGAGGCACTTAAAATATGAATTATTGCACATTTTCTCAGTTAAAAAAAAACCCAGAAAACCTCTTTGCGGTTTTATTATTTTCAATGATCTACATTTTAGTGATGAAGAAACAACAGAGAATAAAAGGTTAAGTGATTTGCTCAAGGTCACAGCGCTGGTAATTCTAGGCCACAAACCCGACATGAGATTTCTGGTCCAGTGAGATTCCTATGACAACCCAACTCCCAACAATCTGCTTTTAATCAAGTGCCAAAGCAACATCCAACTTCCTGATTCTGCTACCAGACAACATCCTGCTGAATCTGAAAAAATTTTTACTAGACTCAGGGCTTAGAAACTGTATTAGCCACCTGACCATCTTCTCTTCCCAAACCCGGCCTCCTAGACTTTAAGTCCTCTGGCTTCCTAGATGATGTCCTAAATCTGCTTCCTGATTTTACCAAATTTGTAGGACGAACAGAAGGGGATTTGCTTTGTTCACGTATGGTGACATTTGTCAGCCATTCTTGTTTCCTCTGTGCTGTCGGTGGACTGTGCTCCCCTCTCAGGGTGAGTCCAGCTCCTCTTATGTTGAAGTTTCAGAGTCAGTGGTTAGAAGTAAACTTGGAGCAGTTCTGTGCATGGTTCTCCTCTGCAACTGTGGGCTCTTTTGTCTTTTTGCTTCATTTTGATAGGGTCCTATTTCCTAGGTATACAAAATAAAAATAAACTTTGGGGAAAAAAGATTTGTTTTGCTGGCTTGAGAATATGTGCTTCCAAAAGCATCACTTGCCATTATCGGCAGGGAAGCGCATGCCCTCTTGGCCAGTGCTGACACCCAGGCCAGGGCCTCATGCTAAGGAAAGCATGGGGATGCGAGTGCGGCCCCTTGGGGAGAGGCTGCGTTCTAGAGAAGTGGAACAAATTGGAGGATAATTATATTACCTCACTCATTAAAGTGGAATTATGTGAGGATAAACGTTAGACTGAAGGATGGAACATTAGAAGAAAAGACATTTGGAAGAACTGATCTGAGAGACGAGGCCTTTGGTCAGGCCAGTCAATGAAAACGTCAGTGTGTTAGGCTCACTTGGGCTCAGATCTGGGTAAACACAGGGACATATTGGGAAACATTGTTGAAACTGAGTCGGAGAAGGTTTTAAATAATAATTGGAGTTTAGATCCTAGACTGGACTGTGTTCGTTTCAAAGAATTTCATCTATGATACCCAACTCTCCATTCTTAAGGTGTTTGAGAGAGTTCAAGAGAGTGGTAGCAAAGGTTTTCCAGGACTCTGCAGATCCCGTGTTGGAAGATAATGCTTTAATTAAAAGAACAAAACATTGTAGCAGCAAAAGCTCCTTCTCCATAAACACCTTCAGGGTGCCACACACAAGTGCAAAATTCTTTCTGTACATTCTCTTATTTAGTATTTCTTGCTAACCTTTGAGGCACTCCTTTGCCCCATTTTCATAACAAGCAGATTTTTATGAGAGGTTGTTACAGGTCCCGCATTGTTGAGGATACTCTGGAATTATGGCCATGTCTTAATTATCCAAGGAGATTTTGAACTTACCTTTCCAAAGATACACAATATATCAAGCAGTTGCCCTTTTCTGTCCAGATGACCTTCCGTGGAATATTTCTAGAGCATACATACTGCCTTACTGGTCTTTATGTTCTGAGAATGTTATTTTGAAGATCTGTATTCCATGTTGTTACTTATCAGTAGTTTGACCAATTATTTAACTTCTCTGTGCCTTTGTTTCCTGATTTGTGAAAAGGAGATAGTAATGGTAGCCTACCTTGTAGGGTTGTTGAAAGGAATAAGTGAATTAGTTTATTTAAACACTTGGAATCATGCCTGACATGTAGAAAATCCTCTAAATATTAGCTGCTATTATTATTATTATTATTATCATTATCATCATTGGCAAAATAATTTTCATGTGTCTTATTTTGCTACCCAATGTATTCATTTTATCCTCCTACTCAAATCCTTTCATAATTCCACATTTCATATAGAATTAATTATAATTATTTTTATTTTGTATTGTTTAACTACTGCCATGCACTGTGACAACCACATGGTCTCATTCACCCCATACAACAATCACCCAAGGTTGGCAGTGTAATTAACACCATTTTACAAATGAGAAAACTGAAATTTAAGCAGATTTTAAAAACTTGCCAAGAACAATAAAGCTAGCAATGGCAAATTTGAGTATAAACCAATTTTTTTCTATCACTTTAATGCTCTTCATCACTGTGTTGTAATTTGTCACCTCCCTTCCTCCTGCCACCTGTTCACCAATGTCCTTTAGTCATTAGGACACCTGCTTCACCAGCCTGTTCTCAATGGACTCCCGAAAAGCTTACGCTGCACTCTAGGAATACCGAACACCTTGCAAATTCTAAGCTATGCCCTGCTACTGCTCAGTGTTCTCACCCACTCCAGTGCCCTTTCTATATACTTTGTAAATTAGGAGAGTAGCTACTCATTCTTCAAGGATGATATTGTCACCTCTTCTTTGAGGTCTTCTCTTATTTTTTAATGCAAGGATAACCTGTTTTGTCTGCTTGCACTCATATCACCCATTGCACAATATCCATTTTTTTTTTTTTACTTTTTAAAAACACTTGTTTTCCCCACCAGACTATGAGCCTTTCAAAAATTGGTAGCTTTTACTTTTATTCTTCACTTCCTCCACAACCCAAAATTGAGTATTTTACAAAGTAAGCAAGTCATAAAATTGTAAACTAAATGAATTGATGAATTAGACATTTAGATTATGTTCTAGAGCAGCACTGTCTAATAGAAGTTTTTGTAATGATGAAACTGTTCAATATCTTTTCAGTATGGCAGCCACTTGTCATATGTGACTGTTGAAATCAAGAACTATGGCTGATGCAACTGCAGAACTTTCATTTTAATTTTATTTAGTTTTAAGTAATCTAAATTTAAATAAGTGCATGTGACTGGTGGCTAATGGACAGCACAGTTTTAGAGTTAGAGCTGGGACAGGATTTTATTCAAGTTTCTCCTTGAGTGCTCCCTATCCATATTCCTCAGTTATATACTGTGTCTTATATTGGTCAAAGGGAAGGAGTTACATACGTTGGAGAACAGAGATTTTAAGATGCTGCAATGATACAGCAATACTGTTCTCTTAATAGATACAAGTTCCTCTGTTAAGGGGTAGTGGCTCCTCAGAGAACAAAGTTGGGCTCTTAGAGCCCCCCAGGTAGCTACAACAATAATTTTTGTGATGGGATTAGCAGTCTTCTCCATAGTCTTTGAGTTCATGGGCGATATTTGGGGCCTGAGTAAAATGTCAGTGTTAGATGCTTTCAGGTTCTTTACAGAGCTAAGTGGGAAAAGACATCAGCCTTTCTTTATCTGCTTTCACTGGGCCCCTCTGGTATTATGCCCCTATATCTGTTTCCCATTTGTCTTACTATACTGTCATTATTTGTCCATGTTCAGTTTTCTCCCCACTCTCAGTGACTTTATTGAGAGCCAGACTCTTTTTCCTATGCATCTTTATTCCCCTAGGACTTAGCATAGTGCTTGACATAAGGAAGAGGGTCAATAAATGTTTGATGAATGTATGAATGAACATTGAATCCAGGAATGAGCCAACACTCCTGGGACTCCAAGGGAGCTAGCACATCCATCATAGGAGAATGAATAAACTAGAGAGACATCAGCATACAGCAGCGTCGCCCACTAGAAAGGAGACATGTGGGAACAGAGTCCTGTACTGTTTGCAGGACAATTGCAAAAGGAAAGCAAGTATGCCTTCCAGGCCAGTCCAGGCAGCTCAGCTGAGTGGAGTTTCAGTAGAGTTGGCAGTACCATCTTGCAGTCCACCTGAGGGAATTTGGCTTTAGTGAATAGGAAGCAACAAGGTGTTTTAACAAAAAATTTTTTCATAATCTCTGTGTTAGCTGGAGAGCTTGTCCAGCCTCTCTGTGTTCTGAAATGAACTTGGCCAGTAGACGTGCAGCTCTCTTTTTTTGCCCAGTCTTTGTCTGAGAATGCCTTGCAGTGGGGAGGGGGGGGCGGGATGGGAAAGCAACGAGAAAACCCCAGTCATGCATATTGCATGTGCACACACACACACATCCAAGGAAGTGGCAGGAGCAAAGTTAAATGCTTAAACAGAGCATGAACAGGGGTTCATCTCTATTCAGTTTAATTCAGTTCAATAAAAATTTAGCACGTATCTGCTTTATGGGGAGACACATGGATAATTAGGACAATTCTTCCTTTAAAGAATTCATAATCTAGTAGAGCAGTAAGAATTGTAAATTAATAACTTGTAACAGAGTGATGAATGCAACAATAGAGGTCAGTTAGGTCCAGTGGTGGCACAAAGGAGGGGACAGTGAGCTCTCCTTTCTTTCTGTCATGAACAATGTGTGCAGATTCTTTAGCTATATGTGTTGGGGAGGGATAGAGACTAGGAAGAGAAAGGAAGGGCCTTACACTTAGAAGCAAGAGCACAGGCAAAGACAGGCTTGTGTGACGGCTCCTGTAAGGGGTGTTCGGGGGAAGTGCCTGGTTCTGTCAGTGGGAAACGACTGAGGTGTTCATTTCGTCAGGAGATTTCTCTGCCTTTCTGGAGTTTGAGAGATGATTCTTGCTGTTATATATAGGGTCGGATGGACACGGGGAAAACCTCTAAATAAAAAGGTTAGCTAAGAATCTATTATAACAATTTTAGGGTGAGAGGTTTAGGGTCCCAGTTAGAATTATGGCTGTGAAAATAAAGAACAAGAATTTCCAAGGTGTATGCTAGAGAAGTGATTTTCAACCTCCTTTCTCCATGGTAACTTCTGAGAAATTAAAACATACTTCTATCAGTAATAGTGATAGAATACTACAGAATTGTTTCTAGAAAAGAATGTGGAAATTTAGAAAATCACCCCAGATGATTCTGGTCTACAATCCACATTCTAATCATCCCAGCAGGGATTATTCCTATTCTAAAGAAGAACAGAACTTTGTGTGGGCCAAAAAGTGGGAGAGAGTGAGGCTGAAGATATAAAAAAATAGATGTTACCATTTATTGGGACTCCACAATGAGCCGTGTTTTTGGCAGCCATGATTTAATTTGATCTTCATACAAAGTACTGTAGGGTAGGGCTTAGCACCCTCATTTTATCTAGCAGGGGCTTGAAGTCCAGGTAGATTCTGAATCATACTCTAGTTCCTATTATTACTGGAGGCCATGCCTGGATTTGAGCCAAGGATCATTTGAAAAACAGGAGATCTTCATAGCCCACAATACTCTTCTCTCTGGGACCTTTAGTGCTGTGCTCTGAGAAAAACCCTAGCATCGTAATAGGTATCATTTATAGTAAAGAAGAAACTGCCAAAAGGAACAGGTTTGGGGACAAAAATGTCTAGCCAGTACTTTGATCTTTTGCATGCTAGAGCTTCCTTTTTTCCTCCAATATCACCACTGGAGTGTATCAAAGAATGATAAAGGATCATATGCTAATTTCTTAAAAATATATGGGAGGGAAATGAGGGAGCCATTCAGTCATGTTTTTCCCTAAGCAATACATATTTATTAGACTAAAATGTGCCAGGCACTTTGCTAAGTATGAAGGATAAAAAAGGTATATTTATAGGCATTGCTCCTGTCCTCCAGAAACATAGTTTTGTGCAGGTTAAAACATGTAAAATATAATCCTAGTGGAGGGTACTAAGTGTTCAAGTAGAGATGTGTGATTATGTGCCTTTTCCCTCCAAAACCAGATATTTTTTTGTGTGTGAAAAATAGAATTTATTTTTTAATCAAAGTATACTTTGCATAGAGTGAAATGAACAGATCTTGAGTGTATAGTTCGATGAATTTTGAAAAGTGTTCACACTCGTGTGACTCACACCCTTGTCAAGATATAAATCATTCTCAACCCCCAGGCAGCTCCCTGCTGTCCCTTTCCCATCTATTCCCATGACCTGCCTTCCCCATCCCAGCCAACCGCCTTTCTGATTTCTATTAGGAAGGCAGAATTTAAAAAAATAAATAAAACAACTCCTACTGCTCACTGACCATCACTGCTCAACCTTTCAGCAGCTGTTGATGCCTCTGATCATCCCCTCTGTTGTACACCACACCTTGGCCTGACTCTTTAAAATGGATTTTAAAATTCAATGACAGTTGAAATTCAATATTATATTAGTCCCATGTGTACAGCATAGTGGTTGGACATTTATATAACTTAGACAGCAATCTCCCCAACAAGTCTAGTACCCACCTGGCACCATACATACCATAGTTATTACAATATATGACTTTCAGACAGTTATTATAATAAATGACTATGACTTTTGAGGCATGGCACTCTCATTATTCTCTCACCTGACTGACTGCTGCTTCTCTGTCTCCTTTGCTCTGTTCTCATCTTCATAATCTCTAACTACAAAGGGTCAACACTTGGCCTCCCTCCTATTCCTTATCTGCACACTCTTTCTAGTGGTCCATACTTTTTAATTTGAACAGCTAATTGACCATGAGGAGTAACCTTTAAAAAACCTAGGTCGTCCTCATGAAACTTCATACTGGGAGAAAGTGGGCACTGTAACACAAAGAGAGCAAACCTGTTTGGAGCTGTACAAGAATCTTGTCCTGGGTTCTAAGTGACAAATTTAGCTGATGCTTGTAACTGACTGAGTTACAGTCATAGAAAGAGGTAGAAGCAGATAGAGTGACTCCCTTACTGTCATAAACCCAGAGAGTATAGCAAAAGGAATGACCAGCTCCTTTCTTGAGTATGAGAAAGTTTTCACCTAGTAAGTTATGTGGCCGTTGGTTATTAAAGAATGAGTAGGAGATTTGCCCAGTGGAAAACTGAGAAAGGTATTCCAGGAGGAGGGGAGAGCAGGGCAAAGGCACAGTGAACTGAACGTGTTTTAGAAGAAACAAGAAGTTCCAGGTGGCAAGAGGTGTAAAGGCTAAAAAGATTATAAAGGTCTTTGTTTTCTCTCCTAAGGAGTAGGAATCTCATCCCTGAGTGAGGCGTGGGTGGTGGTATTGGGGAGAGGGGTTTGTAGGGGATTAGAGGGAGATGACATGAGCTCAGTGTTTCAGAAAAAAATAACTGAACACCAATGGGAAACATCCAATTGAAAGAGGGTGATACCAGGAGAATAGGATCAGGCCCTATAGTCCTATCTCAGGCAGAGCCTAAGTCCATCCTAACTATCCCCTTCCCCATGCAGCCCCCTAACACACACATCCTCAGAGGTCAAGTGTGGATGAGGAACAGTTCTTCCCAGCACTTGCTAGCCTAGAGAATTCAAGGTTGAGGTCTTGCACACCTGCCTATAAAATGAATAAAAACTCAGGGCCTTCCTCATAGCAACAAAATTAGTCCTTGACATCTAAAAGGTTCTTGCTTCCTTTGGTTTGCTTCTTATGTTGCTGGAGGGCTCTTCTTTTGACTTGCATAATTCCTCCCTCGAGCTGGGGGCCTCTGCAGCACCGCCAATTTTTCATTGCCGTCTTGGGCTCTACCACATCTTTCTCTCAATCGTTCTTTAAAGCAGATGTCATCTAGAGGGGTTCTGAGCCTTGCATAAATGAGTTATGAATCCTCATGATTTCAAGTGGGTTACCCAGCCTCTTCCAAGCAGAACCAGGCATCTGGTAACTCCAACGTGTGAAAAGGACATTATGCATACGCATGCAGAGACACATGCCCTTCCATGTGTATGCCAAGTATGCGCCCCGTTTTCACTCACACAGGCACCATATGCAAGGGGACCTGAGAACTGCTCTTGGAAAGGAAAGGGGCTTCAACCTCTTCTCTTTACAATTCTTCAATTTTCTTTTAGTGAACACATGGGAGGAACAAGGAAAGGTTTGCCTGAACATTCGCAGTATGTGCTACATAAAGCTTTGCACACACATAGGCAGGTAACCCCCAGTAGTTTCAGGAAAAAGTGAGAAAAGCAACAAAGGGTTTCCAAAGAGGGCAACGCATCTGGTAATTAGATGACCCTGACATAGAGCATTTTGCCTGAACAATGGTTATTATGAGAGTAATAGTAAAGAATTTTGACCAGAAATTTCTAATAACTTGAATTTTTCTATATTTCAAAGTGTGGTAAAGAGGCCACAGAGTGTCAAAGAAAGGCAAGGCATGGCAGGCTAGGGGGTCTGGAAGCTCAGACCGTGAGGACACCTCTGGAAATTCTATTACTTTATTTAGGTTCAAGGTCAGATTGTGAGACTCTGGGCTTTGACTTTTAATAAACCTGGATTTGAATCCTAGGTCTGGTACTATCTTGTTGTATGACTTTATGCTAGTCATTTTGCCCTTCTTAGTAACTTAGTCTGCACCTTTGTACAAAGCTGGTAATACCTGCTTCATGGAGTGTTTATGAGGATTAGGTGAGCAAACGTATAACCTTTGCAATGGTGTGTAACACATAGCAAGCCCTCCTTTATTGTTTTTACATTGTTACACATCATCTCAGACACTTCATTGAGCTTCATTTTCCTTATTTCTAAAATTGGGCTAATAATAGCTGTTCTTTTTATAGTTTTTGTGGATATGAAATAAGTGCATGCGAAGATACTTTGTGAAGTGAAAAAATGCAAATAGTCAGAAAGTGTGGTTATTGTCATTATTTGGAGACACTCAAGCTGTCATAGTTACAAGAACACTTGGAAAAGTCCACCGGAAGTGGATATAGACTGTTACTGATCTGCGGAGGAGCAACGGGTGCATTCACCCATCAAACCCAATTCCTGTCCTGCTTTTGGTATAAAAGCTTCATGGTGTCTCATATGTATATATAAGGTTATAGTATTTGGAAATAGATGGGGAGGTCCTCTCTTCTAACAGTGGTATAGACAAGGTGAACACCTGCAATTTTTTTACGTTAGAACTACTGGGAGAGATTGGTTGATTCTAGTATGTGCCTTGACCAATGATTGAATTGTAACCTTGGTGTATTAGTATGATGCCCCAACCAACTGAGCTACCTGGCCAGGGCTGGAAAAACACATATTAATAACAAAAGTTTTTTCCTTCCCCTCCTCTCTCCTCCCTCCCTTCTCCTCCCTCCCCCTAACTACTGAGTTATTCTTACTCATGGAGCTTAAAGATTTAACATGATTGCCAAAGCCCATTTGATTGATAACCAGCCAGAAGCTCAGATGCTTGCAGATTCTGCCAGTCTCCATTGTTTTCTTTCCCTCAAAGCTGGTACTCTCAGACCTGCCTCCATCCTCTCTGCCCCTTAGGAGGGGAGGAATGATGGATCTCAGAAGTAGGCAGTAAGCCCTTGACCAAGTTATCAGGAGCCTACTGTTTATCACTGGGGTTGTCCAAGTTCCCTTTCTCAGTAAATTTCAACCCTTTTCTCATCCGTGTGACCCCGTATGGAGGTGGAGAGGGCGAGGGGATAAGAACTGCCATGGGCATCATCTGGCCTCCTCAGGCAGGGTTGCATTTGAACTCTATGCTTACCAGCTGTGCATGGAGCTGTCTGACCTGGTTTAAATTATTTACCCCTCTGAGACTTGCTTACTGTCTATGTAAATGGGGATAACAATCTACCTACTGAGCAAGATTTTTCTGAAAATTAGATGAAATCATGTACTTAAAATATCTAAAAGAACATGGCATAGAGCAAATGCTAAAACAATGTACTTTCCTGTTCTTTCCCTTTGGTTCATAAAAATGTATTAACAGTTACTGTGTGACTTTATCTTTCTGGACTGCTCTTTCCTTCTCTAAAAGTAAAGTTAAACTCAGTGATTTTTAATTCCTATTGGTCTAGAATCCCTATGCTTCAGGTACAATAAGAGGAATAAATAGGTTGCTCTGTACGTTATGAGGTAGGTGGGATAAAGTCATACACAGAGATTGAGAAGAGGGGACTTGATCCAGACGTTATTGGATAAGCAGGATTTTGATAAGAAAAACAAGTACTGATAAAATAAGGAAAGACATACAGAGTATAAGGCTTTATCAGGTTTCATGAAAGTTGTTTGGATAAACTGATTTGCACTAAGATAATAGGGATTCTCTCGTGTGCTATGTTTGCAAATTGGGAAGAGAGCAACTCAAAGGAAGCCTGATCTCCACTCTTGGGGAGGCAGTCACCCAGTGCAGAGCACTTTCAGTACACACAGGCAGGAATGCAGCAGACTTTCCAGGAGGCCATAGTTCCCCACTGGACAGGAGTCTGTGTGTGAGCAAGGACTCAGCCCATTGTTGCCAGACGTACTTGCTGAATGTTGAACTTCAGATGAGTAAATGAATATCACTTATGCACCTGAAATATTAATGTCTGAGTGTGGAGTAGGAGCCAGGAAAAGAGAACCTGGTAATCTTTTTATAAAAGCAATTCTCTTGGAACACTTTCCCAAGATATCCCAGAGCACTTTTGCAAATGCTGATTATTTTTTTAAGCTTGTAGACAGCTTTGCCTTGCCTGTCATACAGCTGTGAGTGTGGGAGCACAGTTCTCTAGGGACCCGAGCATATGTTCTCTCCCTGAGAAAATCTGGGAGAGAACCCCAAAGGACACATTGTACCCCTCTCCCAGCCAAAAAAGGAAAATTTTGTCTGAAAAACTCCCTCAATCAATGAGTAAATCTGTAGGCTGAGAATAGAGCTTTATAAACATTTTGTGCGTTAGAATGTAGAGTGGGTTAATGTATGAGTCAGAAATCCTGTGTTCAGTTTTTGATTTTTCCTTATAAGTATAGTATCATAAGATCTCTGGGGTTCATTTTCTCTCCCATAAACAAGGAGACCAGGCCAATGGACATGGCAAGATACCTTCTAGCCCAATGCTCCCAGTTTGTCAGTATTTCTGAGGACTTTGGAACTGGAAGGATATTTAGATGTTAAAATGAAACATTTTATGTGATAGAAATGTGTGCCCTTAAATTACAAAGTTCTTTTGACTTAATAACTTCATTTGTATAGAAAGCATCTCAATACAACTGGAAGAAGTTTGGGTTTATATCTGTTCTTCCAAATAAGTCTTTTCACCTGTTTTGCTGATGGTAGTTTTTGATTTTTTAAAAGCAAGTTCCCCATTTAAAGATCACAACCGTTGTTCCTCTAACTTCTGCTTAATTCAGTGATTGACTTATGTCAACTGTAGGCCGCATAACACAGGTAGGGGCTGGCTAAAACAGAAAATGTCTTCTCGTTAACTGAATCTGAGGTGCCACTACTAATTAGTTCTTGACCTCAGTCTTTGGGCTGGTTACATTTGAATGTTCTGCTCTCCTTGAAAATGCGTAGTCCTGGAACCCATCCCAGACCTATTAGTTTAGAATCTTTAGGAAGTAGAGCCAACTAATCTGTTTTTTTTTTTAAATATAAATTCTCTAAGTACTTTTTATGTACACTCACATTTGAGAACTGCTTTCCTCAACATGTGCCCAAGTATTTTCAGCCTTAATAATACTAACCTAATAATAATTCAATCCTAAATGACTCTTTGGCCTTTGAAATGTTAAGGTAATGCATAATTCAGAAAACATGTTTCAAAAGCGTAACAGTATTATGCTAAAGGTTTCAGTCTTCCATTTTTCAACTGTAATATTTTTTCCTCAGTTGAAATACAAGGAATCGAGGGGCTGAGGCAAGGCTAGTATATGGTAGGCATATAGGCCCCTTCTCTGAGGCCTTTGTTTTGAGGAGTGTCCTTAGTAAATATTCTCATTTCTGTATTTACAACTGCATATATTCTTGCCATTGAAAAATTGTCCTCATAGTTCTGTTTTGCTTTTTAAGTATAAAAATATCAACTGTATTATTCTAAAAAGTACATTAGCCACTGGTGAATATAAAACTTATATCACCCTTTTAGCATCAAAGAAGCTAACACACACACTCATGTACTTGTAGAACAAAAACCCACATAAGAATTACTAAGTCTGACATTTTGAACTCCTGAAATAAATAAGTAAATGAGCAAGTGAATGGCTATCTGCTGGACACCCACCTACTTGGGAAAGACCTGGAACCCAGAGCGTGTCCGAACAATGCCGAGTTGGCTGAGTGCTGCAGGTCTGGGTTGAGCCCAGTCAACTGTCTGTTCCTGATCTAAGGGTTCTCTGGCTGTTTCCCAAGCAGCTTCAGGGAGCTCTTGGGGATAACCATTTAACAACTTCTCACCTTCCTATCTACAGGTTTTGAAGTCTCAAGTTTCTCATCAGGCTCACATCCTTTGTGTGCCTGTATTGATGCTTCTGGGTTCAGACCCCTCTATTCCAGGGGCAAGATCAGTCCATTCCAGTCTCGAGGCTTCATTCCAAGAGCAATAGAGAGAACCAGGAAGGTTCACCTGGGTAGGAATATAAGGTGTTCTTGGGGTCCTATGCTCACTCTGATGAGACAGTCAAAGCCCAGGAGCCTGGACTGTCTGATGCTTGGCCCATAGAATGCCTACAGACTTTTCAGTCATGTAAGCATGTGCTTCATTAAGACAGGATTTGTTCCTTTCATTCCACAGAGACTATGTTCCTATTGCAGTTTATTAAAACTGCCCATGCAGTGCGCCATTATTCTTCCAGCTTATATTCATGAATGGCCTGTTCTCAATAGGAACATTCAGGTGGAGATCAATAATCAGTCTCTTAGTTAGGGCTAGGGAAAAAAAAGTCTATTGATGCCCTGCATTCAGCTGTTTTTAAGAGGTCTTATCATTAAAGCAGCAGCAGGCATTCATAAGCCAAGCTTGCCGGCAGTGCTGGACACACAGGATTAAAGTAATCGTCCATCAGGCTCTGTCTCATAAATGTTTTCCTTTGACTTTTGGCAGGATCTCCAACCTGAACATATGCCAGTTGACATGGGAACACTGAGGCCAGCCATTTAAGGATTTTCGCATTTGCTTGCAGTGGTAAGATTTAAAGATATGACAATGAAGGACATTAAATATGACTGGGTTCTGACTTTTTCCAGCAGATAGGAAACTGAAGCTGTGTAGGTGTAACATTTTTTGATCCACGCAGGCCTCCTTTCATTTACCTTGCAAAACCATAGTAAACACAAGAAAAGTCTATAAGTCATAAACAATTGAATTTAGTGTTGTTGGGATTGTTAAAAATAGAGAAACTAAGTAATATCAAGATTTCCGTATTTCTTCACTGTTGGATCACATAGGGAAAATGATTTACATTTTGAATAATCAAAGTGTTTCTATTCAGAAGAGAGATTAATATTAGAACATAAATGAGCACAAAGTTTAAGATTAATGGGGAGAAAAAGGGGAAGCAATTCTGTGTCCAGTATTTTAAGGGACAACCATGCCTTTAATGTGGGTCCAGAGATGGGGTTTCTAAAAATAACAAAATCTGTCATCCATTAAGAGATTGCATAAAAATGAAGACTACCAGCTGTCTACAGTGCAGTAGTACACTGGACACTTGTCACCATCAGAGACAAAACCCTATGATGCTCCTCAAAAAGAGAGTCATAGTGATGAAAATGTTAGTAGATGGATAGCAAATTATATTACTGGAAGATTGTTTTGAAAAGGAAAGTTTTCTATTCCGTGTGTGTATTTACATCTACAGGGTGGAGCAAAAGTAGGATTACAGTTGTGAATACACAAAACACAGAATTTATCCTTGTATTACTATTTATTAACTATTGTATTATTTCCATATGAACAACTGTAAACCCACTTTCGCCCCACCCTGTATACATGTACATTCATATCTCTTACATTTTAGAACAAGATATATTATTGAATAAAGTGATAATTAGCATCCTGTTTTTTATGGAAGAGAACAGAGTCTCTGGACATGTTTCCAATGCAAAGTAGAAAATGCACCAGGAGGTGGTTAACTGGAGACAAACCAGAGCACCTAGGCTTTAGATACATATTTTTGGACCCTGAATTATTGAACTTAATAGGTTGAATTCAGTAATAATACCTATTCCATTTCCAAATCCAAGTTGAACCAGATCTTCATAGGGTGAAACTGTTTTCAGCCCATTCAATTCTTTAAGGCCATGATTTTAGTACATTTTATACATATGTTTTCATGTGACCTGGTAGCAGATTCATGGTACACCGAACAAAATGTGACTTTTAGCCAACATATTTTTTCATTTTTGTATACCAGGCATGGCTTTATACCTGTGAATTTTCAAAGGATATATTTTAGCAATTCAGCATTCATTTTTAGTCTCCTAAGTATATTCCCCCCAAATTGCCCAGATGCTTTATTCAGTTATATTATGGAGGTAACTTTTAGTTTAACAGCTTTTAGTCACATCATCTATTTATGAAACAATGGAAGAATGATTGTGCAATAGCCCAGAAGGTGCATTACTTAAACTGACGCCTGGAACTGACAGTACGGCTTCCCACTTTCATACATATAAAAGTAAATGAATGAACCATTATGTTTTCTTTTATCTGAATAGCACATTCCTCTTAAAAATAAATTACTTTGCACTTGAGTTTTATTTCATAATTTAGATGTGCTTTCTAGGAACTACCACTAAACCCTAGTTCCCATACATAAGTCATGGTTTTTCATGTATGCATGAAATTCACGATAACATCCTAATTAGAGAGTCCTTAAATCTCAGATATCAGAAGGACCACAGTTAAACTGAAAAGGGCTTTTTAAAATCCCCAAGGCTGAGCAATTTGAGGAGAAAATAAAGTAAGAGGAAAATGTGTATAATTGGTCTTAATGAAACCACAAACCTCTACGGAAGTAGTCAATCTAATAACTCACCTCTGGACCACAGAAGTCATAGTTTTATTTGAGCGGTGTATGTTAAATTAGGCTTTTTGTTATCAAGAGTGAAACCCTCCCAAAGAAATGCAATAGATGTTGCTAAACTGATTTGTGTCATTTGAGATCTGAAAAGGTTTTCTCAAAACCAGCCTTGATGCTCTTAATCTCTAGAGAATCAGACAACACTGAATCCTCTGCAATATGAGAACATTCTGTTGACCAGCTAAGCTTCTTTGAGAAAAACTACATTGGTGCACAGTGGCATAATAGAAATAAACAAAAATGATTTATTTAGGAGTCAACAGACCTAAATCCTAATCCCAACACCAGCTGTTTAGTTAGAGAAGTTTGGAGAGAAGTTTTTGTTTGTTTTACTTCTGAGGTCTTAAATAGTCAGGTAACAGATTAATGGTTGGGCCTTGATTTTCAATCTGCAACATGAGGTTAATATCCACGGTACTCCTCTATATACTTATCCAAAGATAAAGTAATAAATGGGAAAAACTTTGAGGACCTCAAAAATCACTATGCAGAATTTACTACTACTAGAAATTTGATTTCTTATTAATAGCAGTTGTGTGATTTGAAAGTTACATCAAAAAAGCATCTTCTTAGATGTCTATGAACTAAAAAAAAAGCTTATAGTGCTCTGGGCTCTAATATACTTGGTTTTCCTCATTGAATTATGATAACATCAAAAGTTAATTGTTATAGCTGTCTCTGACTTACTCTGACTTGTATCTGGACCTGTCTCTGGTGTTTACCCTGCCTTGATTCCAAATTTCAGTGTCCTAGAATTACCCCAGGAGAGCATGGCAGAGAATGGAAGAAATGTTTGCAATATAATCCCTGTCAGCAAGATGGGAAAGAAAGTATCTCTTGGGTTGATACTTGAGGTGAATTACCCTTTCTCAGACCTCCCTCCCTCTTTTTTCAGACATGCTTTTTACTAAACCAGATTCTCTGCTTATCTTCCTCTCCACCCGCTCCAATCTCCTTTCTCCTCTCCTTCACACCTCAGACAGTCCTTTACTTGTTTACAATCCAATTTTTTTAGCTATTGACCCACAGCCCTCTGCTTCCATAAATCCTGCTTTAAGTGTTTGATCTCTAAGACAAATACACCCCCATAGCCCTGAGTTTACTCTCTGACTCTGTTTCATTACACATGTTGTAGGCAATCAATATGAATTTGGAGGAGGGTAGGATGTCTTGGTTCAAAAAACACAATTGGCTTGAGTGCACCGTAGTCCTTGTCTCTATAAAGAACTGTGGATTTCATTGTCCTCTAAGAATAAAGCCATAATTGTTGGAAAACATTACCTAGATAATAAATAGGAAATTCCAACATGTTATTGAAAATCTTCCAGAGCTCCTAGTTCATGTACTAATGTTAGAAGCAATCAAGGGCTATGAATAATGGATGAAGTTAAACACAGTGGTCCAAATTTTTATTCAGAGTGCTAGAGAAGAACATTAACATAATGGCTATGGGTCAGAGAAATTGGCTGACATGAAATACCAAACCAAAGTATCATCATTTGAGTTTTTAAAGGGATAAAATCTGAACACCATCCATAGTTCACCTCTGTGGAGGTGCTTACCTATGTGCACTACCATTCTCTTTCTTAGTCCCAACATCCTTCACTATGTGGAAGCATCATTTGTACCTTTTCTGACTAATAAAATCTACCCTCATTTCTATCGACTTATTCTCCCAAGAGAACAAAAGTAACTAATGGTTTCCTCAAGCCTGGGTATGGTTCATTTTGTCCTCAAGTTAGAACTTAGCTGAAACCTTCTTTGGATCCAACATTCTGAGATTTAACTGGGAGAGTAAACAAAAACAAAAACAAAAATCAATGTGGGAATAAGGTTAAATATTAAAAAGTTATCCTAAAATACTTCACCCAGGTTTCCATGTGTTTCTAATTGACTTATTAGCATGAAAAATTGTAGTTTTTACTCATCATAGCAGACCATACTACTAACAACTCAATGAACCAATTTTTGGGGGCTCAGGCTGATCTGGATACTTCTATTATGTCCAGTGTTCCCAGTTCAAAAGGTGATGTCTCTTTTTAATCATTAGTGTCTGCTTCTCTGTAAGTCAAAATTGTGGTGTGATGTAATCAGCAAAGAGGGTTCCTTAGGACTCTTCCCAGTAGTAGGATCCTGAAATGATGGAAACTGATAGAAACTGAAGTAGGATATCTAAACTCTCAGCTACTTTCAATAGCATTTCACTGGAGCTCCAGGAAACTATAAGTATTTTATATTCCAATCACCCACTATCACTTTGCAGCTGATCAAAATAACCCATAGCTAATAATAGAAACCAGAGAGCTACCATAGCAGCAATGGTCCCATCTAGCACTCAGAAATTTTTGGTATAATAAAGCCAAAAGTGAATTTTCAAGTTCTGTGTTATTTTCAAGTTTTGCACCTAACAAAATGTCATTAGAACACTGTGACTTATGGAAAATTGGGATAGATTGAGAACCTCTGACAAAAGGCAATTTTTATATTGCTAAGGATTTTACTGAATTGAGGGAGGAGGGGAGAATTAGTGTTTAATAATGTGTTCTCTGGTGTCTTATCAACAATCTGCAAAATTCCTAATTAATTAGGTAAATATATTTATAAAAATACATTGTAACCCTGGCTAGTGTGGCTCAATGGATTGAGTGCCAGCCTGAGAACCAACAAGTCACTGGTTACATTCCCACTGGGACACATGATTGGGTTGCAGGCCAGGTCCCTATTTGGGGGCATGTGAGAGGCAACCGATTGATGTATCTCTCACACATTGATGTTTTTTTTTCACTCTCTTTCTCCCATCCTTCCCTACTCTCTAAACCCTCTCTCTAAAAAAAGTAAATGAAATAAAAAAATACATTGTAAAGGCATGAGTATCCTGGAAAATATTTTAAGAGCTTAAACATATAAATTTTGTTTGGGAGTGTATGGAGCAAGGAGAGATGAGATATATAAGTTTGTGAGCATACTATGATTTCATCCTAATATAAGGCAAGAAGACATGCTCTGACAGCCCATCCTCTTGGTCATATACGTCAGCTTTTAGACTTTATCTGCTTATATGGTGTGTGTGTTTGGGGGGATGAGTGCCTGAGAAAGTAGGAAGTAAATATCATCAAAAATGAAATTTTTACAGGTTACCTGAAAAAGCAAGATCAACCAAATATCTCTTCTTTCAAGGAGTGACAATTATGTCTAAGATTAAATATGTTTACTTTAGAATTGTTCAGGGATTTGTTTTAATTCTTGGTGTTTTTGTGTTGCTCAATGAGCTATAGTGTTCTATTGTCATGGCACCACCATGACAATGATTGTATGAGGTCTGTTCGGAAGAAGTTTAACTTTCGTTAATGTAATGAGAACAATTTCTGCAACAAAGATGTAACCTGACAGCCAAGGAGAGTGGACTGGAATGTACATGTGAGAACAATGCTGACTTCACTGTACTAGTCAGTTGAGGTGGTAGATGCAGTTGAGTGAGCATGTGAACTGTGTGACCATTGCATTCAAAATGACTGAGCAAGTAGAGCAACAAATCTGCATCAAATATTGTGTTCAGCTTGAACATTCCTCCTTGGACACTATTCAGATGATTCGGAAGGATGAATCTATGGGCAACTGATGATTGGCAGCTTTGCCGTGACAACACACTTGCTCATGCATCATGCGTTATGCAGAGTTTCTTGGTGAAACACTAAATCACCCAGGTATCTCAGGCCCCCTACAACCAAGATTTGGTACCCTGTGACTTCTGGCTTTTCTCAAAACTAAAATCACCTTTGGAAGGGGATTTCAGACCATCATTAAGACTCAGGAAAATACAGTGGGGCAGCTGATGGCGATTGGGAGAACTGTGTGAGGTCCCAAGATGCCTACTTTGAAGGGGACTGAGGCATCATGGACCTATGTACAATGTTTCTTGTATCTTCTTTAATAAATGTCTCTACTTTCCTTAGTGCATGGATGGATACTTTCTGGACAGACCTTGTATATTAGGATCCCTCTGAAATCTTGATTTCGTAAACAGGAGACCTCATAGTAAAAATATGCATCTATAAATATTATTTTTTCATATGAAAAATATAATTTTCTATTTTTCCCTTTAGTCACTCATATGACCATTTAATTGATGATTCATTCAATAAATTGTTCATTATTGAACAAATATTTATTGATTACCTACTAGGCATTGCTAAGCATTATTTCATTTACTGGGAATACTGAAGTAAATCCAACAGATAAAAATTCTTGCCTTCATGGATCACCTTCTAGTGTAGGAGATGAGTAATAAGTAAGACAAAAATCTAAAATGTAAAGTGCTTGTGCCCCAACCTGGTGGTTGAGCTGGTTGGAGTACCCTCTCATACACCAAAAGGCTGCAGGTTTGATTCCCAGTCAGAGTGCATACCAAGGGTGCAGCTTCAATCCCCAGTAGGGGTAATGAAACATAGTCTCAGATAAGGATAAAAATGAATAAGTAAAAATAAAACAAAATATATAGTGTTTACATATTTTATACACCCATGTGTATTTTATGTGTATAGCTGAGTGCTAAATAGAAAAGGTAGAAAAAGAGATTATGAAATTTCACAGAGTTGGGAGGTTGAATTTTCAATATTGGCCTAGTAAGGCTTTTCTATGTTGAGAACTTTTGAAAAAATACTTGAAGGAAATGAGGCAACAAGCCATGCAGATATACCTGGGGGAAGAGTTTTCTAGGCAGTGAGAACAGTAGGAGAAGTGGTGGGACATGAATCAGAGAAGTAATGAGGAGCCAGATCATACAGAGCTCTGATGCCATAGGAAGCTTGGCTCCTACTCAGTGAGATGGGAAGCCTTTGAAAGATTTTGACTAGAAGAGTGGCAGGATTGGTGTTACATATTTTTACAGGGATCATTCTGAGTGCCATATTGAGAGTGGAGTCTGGGAGGTGACATGTGAGGTGAGAAGGGAAGGCATAAGAGGAGAGACCACTTAGGAACATGCTGCAATAATTGTGGTAAGATGGAGAAGATAAAGTCTTCTGCCTAAATGGAGAGGCTGACCTTGACTATGAGCATGGGGAACTTATCCATAGTAACAGGCGAGGTATGGATAGTTGGGCAGATATGCTAGTGAAAGCATGTGGAAGTTCTCTTTTGATTCTCTGTGAATATTGGTTATATTAGGCTACATGAGTATAGGTATTGAGTGGCTGTTTGATTGAATTTAATGAGGGTTATGGTTTCACAAGGAAAGTTCACCAAAGTGAAACAGAAGCTAGGATATTATTATAACAATTATCTATGTAACTTAAGGTGGAAAGGGAGCAAGAGAGGATATCATAGAGAGATATCTCAGGGACGCAGAGAGAGTGCATTTTAGATCCTGATGGGGTTGTAGAATTGCAGGATTTTGGGTTAGAACGAGTAAACAGGAAAGATGAGAAGTCATAATCAAAGAAAAGAATATGGAATTGAGATTTTACAGGGGCTGCAGTTGTTGGTAACAAGTGCATCAAGAAAGAGACTATGGAAGTGAGTGTCTTAGGAATGATGGCTGATGAAATCTTTGGAAGAGAGGAAGTCCAGGAACTGAGAGACCTAGGTATTGGGAGGATCATCCCATTGGATATGGAAATGAGCAGAAATTAAATAGGAGTAGTGTTAGAGTGGTCATGAGCTAGGTGCCAAAATCTCCAATTAATGGAGGAGCAATGAACTGGAGAATAATGGGAGATGTGCCAACAGGGGTAGAAGGTGGTGTTGCCTATTGATATGGAAGTAAAAGATGGAATTTGTAGAGGAAGAAGGGAGAAAGTACTGGATGCACTAATAAGGAGCAAAAAGGACACCTACCATACTGTCAGGCTTCCTGGTAATACAGATCTATGAGAGGAAATCTCCCTCTTGAAGGGCTTCTGTTGAATCCGTGTTAGCGTGGAGAACCAGGCTTCAAGTAATGCAAAAAATGAAAAGGGAGTTTCCAAAGGAAGTTAAGAATGAGCAGACTTACTGGTGATTGACCCAAGGTCACAGAGGGTTCAGAGACATGGTTTCAGGGGGTATGTGGCCAGGATCAGAACAAGTAGTGAACAAAGTCCTATGGGGAGTAGGGAAGAAGAACAAGAGATGAGAGTGGCATGCAGAGACCTGGTGATAGCTGTCCAGCTAGTTCTGCAGATGGTGGTGCTGAGGCTGTGCATGTTGAGGCAAGTAGAGGGTTGTGTGCAAGATTCAAGAACATGAAGCATTCTGAGGTTCCCACTTTGCTGATGAGGAGACAGTTGTCCTTTTGAAGAGTGGTATGACTCAGAACACACTTGATTTGATCCAAACATTGGTTGTCAGCAAGATCATCTTATACTGAGAGGGCTGGCTCACTCTGAACTCATCATTTCAGAATCCGATGGTTCATCTTTAATTGGAAGATCTCCCCCCACCTTAAATTCCTGTATCAGCAGATTGTACTATATGGCTCATTAGATACAGAGATACAGACTCAACTGTGGAACTCATTGCACTTTCATGACCTTCTTCTGCGATCTTTTTTCTAAGACTTTCCCACCAACTTACTTGTAAACACTTCCTCCTTTCCCTGTTTTGTCTCCCAACCTGTTTCATTTCATGATGCAGTGGGTAAATGAATATGTGTCCACAATACAACATTCTGTATTTTTTCACAAGCACTGTATTTTCTTATTCACTGAAATATGGGGTCCCTCACAGTTTTGCTTCTCCTGCGTGTCATGCATTCTGAACTGAGTGAAGAAGGTACGTGCTTTGCACATTCTAGCGACACTCTCCTTTGTCCTGAACTTCTGTCTTTGCATGACTGACTTGAAAACTACAGCTGAATCATAAATTCCTTTTAACTTTTCATCTTTCTTTTGAAAACACTTCTAAAATCAACATTGTTCTGGAAGGGACAGTAATATCACAGTTTTCGGAGGTACTATAGATGGTCAGTCTCTCTATGGGACTAAAATGAAAGTTGTAATTAAATAAAAAATTTCAGGCCCCAATACCTGTAAAAAGTAAAGCTGTTTTCTGTTTGTGACCTTAGGAGCAGCTATTTAGTTCTCTGGAGAAATAAAACACATCACATAAAAATTTCAATGGAATGGGATAACAATTAGAGACACAGACCAATGGTACCATTGGGGTTATTGGGAATTACAAAATCACTAGTTTCTCTGTTTTTCCTACAATATAGAGATATTCACAAGGATTTTAGAGTGTAATTTTTTGTACTTTTTTATGGGAGCAAATGCTATGAGTCAGTGAGAACACATGATTTAAATGAATGAACTTTTCTTAACAGTTAAAATTATTCATTATTCATTCTCACCTGTACCACTGGTTATTTCTGTATCCCCACTCCAATAGAAGACTCAATCTTCTTGTTATATTCCTCAATTTCCCTTAATGCTTTCCACCACCTGCACTTTCTGAGGCAGTATGATAGAGAGAAGGGCATACAGTATATAGCATCAATGAGCTGGTATTTAAATTCTGGCTTTGCTACTTACCAGCTGCACAATGTTGAGGAAATGTATAAGCACTATGATCCTCTGTTCTTAACACAGAGTTTCAGTGTACATTGCTCTAAGATATTTGAAAGTGCTCAGCATACAACTTATAAATAGTAGATACTTAATAAATATGCATTGACAGTGCATATTTATCATCCTTACCTTGGCTTCAGCATCAGGTGCTTGGTTAGCTTTCCTGTTTTATGTTTCTCTGGCCTTCTCAATTGTTTAGTCCTTCTTCTGCTTAAGCATTTTTGCCTTTGCACTCTGCTTGACCTGTGAGTGTGCGCCCTTTAGGTTAGCTTTGTGTCTGGGAAAGGGATGTGTTAGGAGTCTCTCTTTTAGATAAGGAGAATCTAAAGGAAAGGTGTTAATGACATACAAGACAAAAGCAAGTATTTATGGGGAAGAAGGGGAAAATGACATCATGGGAATCTGAGTGTCAGCTGATGATATAAAATTTTTATAAACCAAACTTCTACCAAGGTCCATGATATGTAGAACTACCAAAGGGTGAAAATTTGTCAAAGAGCATGGTCTTTTCTAGAAGCTGTCAATCCATCAACTTAATAAAATTTTATTATTTATATGTAATTATAGATATGATTTATGACATTTATTTTGTTTCCTAACATGCCTTCTTTAGCACATAGGCATGAAGGACTCAGAAAAATGTTCTAGAATGTTAAAGAACTAGGAAGATAGAAATTGATCAATGAGCACAGGAACTCAGTACCACAATATTAAAGGGCATCAGTATTTTGATTACTTTGTTTTTAGAGAATGAAAAACAAAGAGCAGGTGATTTGAAATTAAAACTTTCCTGTTTGGACTTTTTTTGTTGTTGCAAACCTAGAAATCACCTTCCTTAAGTGATGAAATAATGTACAATGAAACTCAATGAAACTCTAAACAGAAGAGATGGTTGAAACAGATACTTTTCCAAGCTCAGTTTCTTCATTGATACTGTCTTTTCAAAACAATTGGGTATTCCAAGTCATTGAAATAGCCAGGAGAAAAAGAGAATATATTCTGCCTGACTGTGTCTCTTTGGTCATCTTTTCACACTCCATTAAGAGGCTTTGTGGAACTTTTTTATTCAGAGTTTATTGTATTTTTCCAGTGTTAGGAAAAACTTCAATGAGGACATGATGAATGTCCATATTAAATTGGATCCCCCATCCCTTTTCAACTAAGTTCATTTAAATTTAATTTTGTAATTTTACTTCAGTAAACCATCTGACTCCAGGTGTTGGATGCACTTGTTCTTATTTCTTTTCCCACATAATTGTGCCTCTAAAAGATTTATAGCCACAGGAGACATTTTGGAACCTTTTAGAACATTTTGGCATATGTTTCATGGATGACTGGTAACATGAGCAATTAACATCCCAAAATGTTGTTCTGTTCCCCAGAATATTTTTAACAGGATAAGTTACTTTTATTAGCTTGAACTTTAAACAAATAATCATCTTAAAAGAAACATTATCATCAAAAGAGCTCAGTTGAAACTGAAGGCCATTCCCCAAAGGACATTGGTAAGAGTGAGAATAAAAGACCCTTGAGCCAAAAGCACCTTTAACAAAGATATGTAAATGAAAGGTGAGGATCTGGCTTGTTGCTCCAGTAAGAGCTGTAAGTATAGTTCCTGTTCCTTCTGACTGAGCCTGAGTCACTGTAGTGTGTGTTGCCCTGCAGGTATTACAGAATGTTGGGCTATACCCTTATGCTTGGGTAACATTGAAATCTGGATTTCATTTAAATCTCACTCATAAAAGGGAACCACCCAAGCAGCTCCTACTTTGCAGATACCAAAGATGGAGGTTCTCATTAGAGTGTTTGTGTATCTAAGAAACATATAGCTACCTTGGGGCCTAAAATTCAGACACACTCCACTGATAAACTGTCTTTACCATCACCTCCTCCTGGGCCTTCTTAAAACAACAAAAAAGATTACTCACAATTAGGTTTTTCTTGTTTCAAGAATTATTTGAATGCTTATAATTATTTTGAATCTGACTTCTTGCTTTCTTAGTCAAAGCACATCTAATAACCTACTTGATAGCTCACCAGGGACCTTTTCTAGTGAAATTCCTAGTCTTCATCAAAATTACATATAGCACTACAACTAATCCCTTGGATGACATACTAAAGAAACACAGCAACTACAAATCCACAGGATAAAGGAATCAGTTCTTTTCCTCCAGCGAGAAATTATATTTCATATTTTTGATATACTATGGTGTGTCTGGATGTATATGAAATAGTCACCAATACAGTAACAGATTAGACTATGGATTTTCCTCCAGACTTAAGGGATCCAGCAAGTAAGCTCTAACTCTATTCTTTCACAGGCTTGCCTTTCCAGGACAGGTATTTGTGTGTGCTTTCAGGATGCGAGTTGTGTAAAAATGAGTGGTGTTTGATGTTACTATTACTATGTGCTTTTGTTGCTTTCAGTACTAAATAAGACTAAAATTATTTAAAAATTACACCAACCACTAGAACTGGACAGAAGTTGTCTGTCCATAATTAAAAGACAAGGCACTCGCAATCTCTACTGATTTCTATTATAACAAAAAAAGCTCATAGAATGATCTTGTGATTTACAAAATTTTCCACCTTTACTAAATTTTAAGTAGAAAATCACGAAGACCTAGACGGGGAAACAATATCTGAAGTAGCAAATGGCACTTGGAATGCAGAATATTATTAAATTCTGATATTAGTCAACGTATTTGTTTAGAGAATAACTATACTAATTAGGAAAGTATACTAAAAATACCCCGTATAGAAGAGTGTTTAGTGACTATTTGCCAATACCTTTAATTCTTGCTGGGAATTAAAAATAGATGTGTGCCATGGAGATATAAACAGAAGAATTTAGAATATACATGGATCTTGAAAACAGAGAATGCATTTTAAGTACTAGAGAAAAAAATTAGTTTTAAACATATGCATTATGTTTTCAATTGTTCCTATAAATCAGTCATGATGAAATAGATCAAATTTTAATGAAATAAAATTTTTATCTACCATAATTCCTGGTTAAATTAGAATCTATCAGTTTATAATTACATGGAAAAATATGTACAGAATAAACATCTAAAATACTCTTTCCTCTCTTTTATTTAAAGTTATTTATTCCTCCACTCATTCACTGATCATGTAATGAATACTACTTGGGACAAGGCACGTAGTGGAAATTGAGAAACCAGAAATGAAAATCAGAGATGGAGTTACTGACAAAGAGCTTTCATTTGAATAGGAGAGAGGAGCTATAAAGTCGTACAAGGGATGAATAAATCTTACAGAAGAGGTCAAGATGAAATGTTCCTCCTGTGAAACCCAAGATGGCAGAGGAGTAAGTGGAAGCTACACTAACCTCTTCCCAGGACCAATCTGGAATTACAACTGAATCATAGAGACATCACCCTAAATAACTAACAACACTAGCTTGAGGGAAGCCGTATAACCAAGTATAGAAGAAAGTATAGAAGAAAAAACCACTTCACAACAATGTAAGTGGTAGGGAGTGCAGAGGAGGCATGAGATCACTGGCTGGGCTCCTATGAGTGGCAGCTGAAGTTCCAAAGGGATATTTCAGTGGTCAGGGCATTCCCCCTGAGCAGTGTGGGGTCTAAACCCCAACCTGGATCCCAAATCTATAGTACCAGAGCTAGGAAAAAAATCCAGATAAAACCCAGCTGTGAAAAGTAACAGGGTTTTTGTCTGCGAGAAAGAGATGGCTAGAGATGCAGAGCCTCTTAAAGGGCCAATGCACAAAATTCCATTTGCAGCCACTACCCTGGGTTCTGACAGAAGATCAGAGTGGACTAGAGATTTGTGAGGAGAGTCTGGGACTGGTGGCTCTGGGAAGAAAACTGAAGGAACAACCACCAGGATCCCTGTGCTAGTGATTCCCCATACTGCAGAACCCATCTTTCTCAGGAAGAGCACTCCTCTCCAAGTGGTATCAGCCTGAGGGGAAGCAATAGCCCACCCACAGGAATTACTCTACCTCACCCTGTGGAGCTTAAGCTGGGCTGCTGTCTACAACTTGAGACTGTATCATTGATTATATTTAACAACTAAGGCAGGTCTTTGGAAGCTCTGACTTTAGCTGACCCTCTCCCAGGCCCAGTCCTCCTAAAAGTCAACCTTTATATGTAACCTATATCTTCCTGCACACAAACAGGCCCAGCAGAGGGAACCACATGCTGTGGATCACTAATAGTTCCAATCAGGTTGCCCAGGGCCGGTCATAAGCTGCATCTGACAAAGGCCTACAACAGAGTATTTGCAGATCTATCTACTACATAGAAACAAACACAAAGAAGTAGCCAAAATAGGAAGACAAAGAAACAGACCCCAAATAAAAGAACAAAAGAATTCTTCAGAAGGAGAACTAGATGAAATGGAGGCAAGCAATTTTCAGACAGAGAATTTAGAGTAATGAGTATAAGGATACTCAACAGCATGAAAAAAGACCTAGAAACCATGATAAAGAACCAGTAAGAAAAAGAATGCAGTATCTGAAATAAATAATACACTGGAAGGAGTAAACAATGGGTTAGATGAAGCAGAGAACTGAATCAATGATTTAGAAGACAAAGTAAAGAGAAAAAAAAAACACCCAAGCAGAACAGCAAAAATAAAAAAAAGATTTAAAAAATTTAGAAGAGCTTAAGAAACATTCTGTACCACATGAAGTATGACAGCATCTGCATCACAGGAATACCAGAAGGAGAAGAGGGCGAGCAAGGAATCAAGAACCTACTTGAGGAAATAATGACTGAAAACTTCCCTAATCTGGTGAAGGAAAAAGAAAAAAGACGCAAAAGTCCAGGAAGCCCAGAGAATCCCACACAAGTTGGACACAAAGAGGCCTACACCAAGATGCATCATAAATAAAATGGCAAAGTTTAAAGACAAGGAGAGAATCCTAAAAGCTTCAAGAGAAAAGCAGATGGTTACATACAAGGGAGCACCAATTAGACTGTCATCTGATTTCTCAATAGAAATATTTCAGACCAGAGGCATGAAATATTCAAGGTGATGAAAAGCAAGGACCTACAACCAAGGCTACTTTACCCAGCAGACTATCATTTAAAATTAAAGGAGAAATAAGGAGCTTCCCAGACTAGAAAAAGCTAAACAAAGAAACAAAAACAACAACAAAAACAACAATAACAACAAAACAACTATTAACATCAAACCAGTACTGCAACAGTTGTTAAAAGGCTTGCATTAAGAAAAAGAAGAGAAAGAAAACAACTGGAAAATAGTCTAACAATAAAATAGCACTAAATATGTATCTATCTATAATCACTTTAAATGTAAATGGTTTAAATTCTCCAACCAAAAGACATAGGGTAGCTAAATGGATAAGAAAACAGGACCCATAAACAGGACCCATGCTGCCTCCAAGAGTCCCACTTCAGATTAAAAGATACACACAGACTAAAAATAAAGGGATGAAAAAGATATTTTATGGAAATGAAAGGAAAAGAAAACTGGGATAGCAACACTTATATCTGACAAAATAGACTTTTAAACCAAGGCTATAGTAAGAGACAAAGAAGAACACTAAATAAGCATAAAGGGAACAATCCAACAAGGTGATATAATCCTAGTAAACATTTATGCACCCAACATAGGAGCACCCAAATATGTGAAGCAACTCTTGATGGGCATAAAGGGAGAGACAGACAGAAATACAGTCATACTTGGAAATTTTAACACCTCTTTGACTCCAGTGGAGAGATCTTCCAGACAGAAAATAAACAAGGAGACAGTGGCCTTAAATAATACACTAGATCAAATGGATTTAATTGATATCTTCAGAGAATTTCACCCCAAAGCAGCAGAATATACATACCTTTCAAGTGCACATGGAATATTTTCTAGAATAGACCATATGTTAGGACACAAAACAAGTCTCAGTAAATTTTAAAAGATTAAAATCATATCAAGCATCTTCACAATGATATAAAACTAGAAACCAATCACAAAAGAATACAGAAAAACACACAAAGACATGGAGCTAAATAACATGTTATTAAACAATAAATGGGTCAATAACAAGACCAAGTAAGAAATCAAAAGATACATTGAAACAAATAAAAATGAGGACAAAACAATCCAAAATCTGTGGGACACTGGGAAAACAATCCTGAGAGGAAAATTTACAGCATTACAGGCCTATCTCAAAAAACAGGGAAAAACTCAAATAAAAAAATCTAACTCTACAGTTAATGGAACTTGAAAAAGAACAATAAATAAAGCCTGAAGTGAGTAGAAGGGAGGAAATAATAAAGATCAGAGCAGAAATAAGTGAAATAGAGTCTAAAAATTATTTTTAAAAAATCAACAAATCCAAAAGCTGGTTCTTTGAAAAGATAAACAAGATTGGCAAACCTTTAACCAGACTTATCAAGGAAAAAAGAGAAAAGCCCCAAATAAATAAAATCAGAAATGGAAGAGGAGAAATAACAACTAACACCAAAAGAATATAAAGGATTATAAGAAAATATTATACAACTATATGCCAACAAACTGGAAAACCTGGATGAAATGGATAAATTCCTAGAAACATACTTCCAAAACTAAATCAAGAAGAATCAAAGAATCTGAATAGACAGATTACACCTAATGAAATTCAAGCATCTTTTCATGTGTCTCTGGATCCTCTGTATGTCCTCCTTGGAGAAGTGTCTGTTCAAGTCCCTTGCCCATTTTTTAACTGGGTTGCTTGTATTCTTAGAGTGGAGTCATATAAGTTCTTTATATACTTTGGAGATTAAACCCTTGTCTGAGGTATCATTAGCAAATATGTTTTCCCATACAGTTGGTTCTCTTTTTATTTTAATACTGTTTTCTTTAGCCATGTAGAAGCTTTTCATTTTGATGAGATTCCATTTGTTTATTCTTCCCTTTATGTCTCTTGGTCTAGGGGACATATCAGTAAAAATGTTGCTGTGTGAAATATCTGAGATTTTCCTGCCTATGTTCTCTCTAGGACTTTAGTGGTGTCACAGCTTATATTTAACTCTTTTATCCACCTTGAATTTATTTTCATGTATGGCGTAAGTTGGTGCTTGAGTTTTGGTTTTTGTACGTAGCTGTCCAGTTCTCCTAACACCATTTGTTGAAGAGGCTATTTTTACTCCATTTTATATTACTGTCCCCTTTGTCAAATATTAATTGGCCATAGAGACTTGGGTTTATTTCTGAGCTCTCTGTTCTGTTCCACTGGTCCATGTGCCTGTTTTTATGCCAGTACCAGGCTGTTTTGATTACAGTGGCCTTGTAATACAGTTTGTTATCAGGTATTGTGATCCCTCCTACTTTGCTCTTCTTTCTCAAAATTGCAGAAAGACATAAGAGGATCCAGAGACAAATGAAAAGATGCTCAATATCACTAGCTATCAGAGCGATGCAAATTAAAACCACAAGGAGATACCACTTCACACCAGTCAGAATGGCCATCATAAACAAAGCAACAAACAACAAGTGTTGGAGAGGTTGGAGAGAAAAGGGAACCCTAGTGCACTGTTGCTGGGATTGTAGACTGGTACAACCACTATGGGAAACAGTATGGAATTTTCCAAGAAAATTAAAAATGGATCTGCCTTTTGACCCAGAAATTCCACTGTTAGGATCATATCCTAAGAACCCTGAAACACCAATCCAAAACAACCTATGCACCCCAATGTTCATAGCAGCACAATTTACAATAGCCAAGTGTTGGAAGCAGCCTAGGTGCCCATCAGTAAATGAATGGATCAAAAAACTGTGGTACATTTACACAATGGAATTCTATGCAGCAGAAAGAAAGAAGGAGCTCTCACCCTTCATGACAGTATGGATGGAACTGGGGAGCATTATGCTAAGTGAAATAAGCCAGGTTGGGAAAGACAAATACCATATGATCTCACCTTTAACAGGAACCTAATCAACGAAACAAACAAACAAGCATAATATAACCAGAGACACTGAAATTGAGAACAGGCTGACAGTGACCAGAGGGGAGAGAGGAGGAAATTTCAGGGGAAAAGGGGAAGGGTTTATAGGAACAAGTATAAAGGACAAAAACTAAGGGGGCATGGAAATGGAAGGAGGTGGGGAGGGCTGGAAGAGTGGGCTGGAAGAGTGGGCTGGGATGGGAGTGAAAGACAGAAAACTGTACTTGAACAACAATTAAAATAAAACAAAACTAAAAAAAAAAAAAAGAATTTGAAGCAGTTAAAAAAAAAAAAAAAAAAAAAAACTTCCATCAAGCAAAAGCCCTGGACCAGATGGCTTTACAGGTGAATTTTACCAAACATTCCTAGAAGAACTAATACCTCTCCTTCTTAAACTATTTCATAAAATTTAAGAGGAGTAAAGGCTACCAAACTCATTTTATGAATCCAGCATTATCTTAATTCTAAAGAAAGAAAACTATAGGCCAATATACTTGATGAACATAGATGTTAAAATCCTCAGCAAACCAAATATAGCAATGTGTCTAAAAGATCATACACCATCAGCAAGTGGGATTTATTTTGGGAATGCCAGGTTGACACAGTATTTGCAAATCAATAAATATGATTTACCACATAAATAAAATGAATGATAAGAACCACATGATTGTATCAATAGATGCAGAAAAAACATTTGATAAAATCCAGCACCCATTTATGATAAAAACTCTCAGCAAAGTGGGAGTGGAGGGGATATACCTAAACATAATAAAAGCCATATGTGACAAACACATTGCCAGCATCATACCCAATGGGAAAAATCTATAAGCATTCCCCTTAAGATTAAAAAAAAGAAGACAGGGATTTCCACTTTTACATCTCTTATTCAGCATAGTGCTGGAAGTCCTAGCCACATGAAGAAGAAATAAAAGGCATCCAAACTGGAAAAAGAAGAATAAAAACTGTCATTATTTGTAGATGACATGATACTGTACATTGAGAACCTCAAAGATTCCACCAAGAAATGACTAGAACTGATAAATGAATTCAGCAAAGTAGCAGGATACAAAATCAACATCCAGAAACCAGTTGCATTTTTATATACCAATAACAAACTAACAGAAAAAGAAATTAAGAAAACAACCCCATTCACAATTGCTTCACATAGAATGAAATACATAGGAACAAACCTAACCAAGATGTAAAATACCTGAACTTGGAAAATTGTATAATAGTGTAGAAAGAAATTGAAGAAGATAATTAATGAAGATAATTAATAAATAATGAAGATAATTCCACAAATAAGTAGAAGCATATACTGTGTTCAGGGATAGGATAATTAACATCGTTAAGATGCCCATATTACCCAAAGCAATCTATAGAATCAATGAAATTCATGTCAAGATTCGAATGTTGTATTTCACAGAACTAGAACAAATATTTCAAGAATTTATATGGAACCATAAAGGCCATGCAGAGCAACAGTTATCCTAATGAAGAAGAACTAAGTTGGAGGAATCATTCTACCTAATATCAAACTATACTGTAAGCCCATAGTAATTAAAACAGCATGGTACTAACATTAAAACAGACACATAGATCAATGGAACACAACAGAGAGCCCAGAAATAAAACCACACCTTTATAGTCAATTAATATTTGACAAAGGAAGCAAGCATATACAATGGGCTAAAGAGAGTTTATTCAATAAATGGTGTTGGCAAAATTGGACAGATATGTGCAGAAAAATAAAAATAGACCACCTTCTTACAGCACACAAAAGAATAAATTCAAAATGGAATAAACACTTAAATATTAGACCAAAAGCCATAGGAATCCTAAAAGAAAACATAGGCAGCAAAATCTCAGACATTGTTCATAAGAATTTTTTTATCAGATATATCTCCCCAGACAAGGAAAATAAAACAATACACAAACTGGACTACATCAAACTGAATAGTTTTTACACAGCAAAGGAAAACATCAAGAAAATAAAAAGACAACCCACAGAATGAGAGAACATATTTGCCAATATATCTAAAAGAGGTTAATATCCATACTTTATAAAGAACTTATAAAACTCAACACCAAAAAAACAAACAATCCAATTAAAAGACGGGCAAAGGACCTGAATAGACACTTCTCCAAAGAGAATATACAAAAGCTCAATAGACATATGAAAAGATGCTCAATGTCACTAATCATCAAAGAAATGCAAATTAAAACCACAATGAAATATTGTCTCACACCTGTCAGAATGGCTATCATCAATAAGTCAACAAACAAGTGCAGGCGATGGTGTAGAGAAAGGGGAATACTTGTGCACTGTTGGTGGGACTGCAGACCGGTGCAGCCACTGTGGAATACAGTAGAGAGATACCTCAAAAATTTAAAAATGGATCTGCCTTTTGACCCAGCAGTCCCACTCCTGGGAGTATATCCAAAGGAACCCAAAATGCTAATTTGAAAGACCATAAGCATCCCTATGTTCATTGCAGCATTGTTTACAATCACCAAGATACAGAAGAAGCCCAAGTGTCCATCAGTAGATGAGTGGATAAAACAACTACAGGACATTTACACAATGAATACTACTTGGCCGTAAAAAAAGAACAGTTTACCCTTGTGACAGGATGGATGGAGAACATTATGCTAAGTGAAATAAGCCAGTCAGAGAAAGACAAATACCATATGATTTCACTCGTATGTGCAATCTAATGAACAAACTGAACTAACAGCAAAATAGAGACAGACTCATAGAGAAGATGACAGCTAAAGTGCAGTTTGTGGGGGGTTATGGATTGGAGGGACTGAGAAAAAGAAAAACAGATTCATAGACATGGACAAACAATGTTGTGATTGCTGCGGGGGGGGGGGACTAAATAGCAATGGAACAAAAATACAAGAAGGCAGGAAGGCAGGAAGGAAAGAAGGAAGGAAGGAAGGAAGGAAGGAAGGAAGGAAGGAAGGAAGGAAGGAAGGAAGGAAGGAAGGAAGGAAGGGGAGAGGAAAGAGTGTCCTTCTTCAATTTTTACTTAGACCAATTTATAAGTGAAAAGATTACTGTAAGCTAACTTTTTAGACTCAGTCACACATTTTTAAAAATTGTTGCATATAAGAGATGTCCTGCAATGATATTGGTTGATGTGAAATCTTCTCATACTTTGGAAATTGGTACTGAAGCTTTATGATGTAGGTAGAATCAATGGAAATCAGGTGCATGAATTCTATCTTTAACCTCAAAGTTGGCCTATGAGGCTGATGTCTAATCATGCCTCCCTTAAAATGAACGCTAAGTCTTCATACTGTGGTTTAAATCCTTTTATTCTTTGGCGTACTGCTGGTGTGGTTTTGATAATCCCTCACCATCTCCTTGAATGCAACCAAGAGTCACTTCACTGGACTTACATAGTAAAGGGACCTTTTGCTTCCACTTCCAAGTTTTCACTGAATCCAAGGACACTTTGGGGGCTTCTCTTCAGTGTATAATCTAAAGTCTCCCTTCTAATTTCCCAGCCCAATGAACATCTGTTCTAATTACTTTTAATCATTCTCTGCTGGAGATTTTTGTGTGATATTGGCTAAGGGCAGGTGTTCCATCATAATCGGGGGAAATAACCTATTAGAGACTCCTTATTTGTGCTATTATATGCTAATAACTGCTACTTTGTCTACTTGTCTCATACCTTGAAAGCCTTTCTGCAATTTGTTGCTGGGTGTCCAGATTGCAGAATAAGCACACTGATTTAGTGTTACCTAGGAACTAAGATAGCTTAGTGCAAGGTTTTTGTTTTGTTTTTTAAACATTTTATTTAATTTTAGAGAGGGAGAGGAAGGGAGAAAGAGAGTGACAGAAACATCAATATTTGGTTACCTCTCACACACCCCCTACTGGGGACCTGGCCTGCAACCCAGATATGTGCCCTAGACTGGGAATCGAACCTGTGCCCCTTTGGTTCACAGCCAGCACTCAATACACTAAGCCACACCAGCCAGGGCAATGCAAGGGTTTTAATTGTTATTTGTCTGTTTTATTTGATATTTCTGTCTAATGAATGTGCCCCATTTTATACACAAACCTGCAGAGCTTCCAATGCAGAGGAAAACACAATGGATTCAGTCTTGATAATCAGTACCCTGCATAGAAGTATTTAGATTAATTGAACCAATTCTATTCTGATACTCTCACGTAGGACACATGAGAATGTGGTCTTTATATTCAGAAAGACAGAGCCTTAGGACCATTGCTGGTAAAAATTTTTCCTCCTAAGGATTTCTAGTTAAAAGGCATGGAAATACAGAAGGAAATATTTGAAGATAGATTTTGGTCTTTTTATTAACATTTTCTTTAACATATAAAAGCACATCCCTGATGTGTACTTCCTACAGGGTATAGAAACTCAAATTCTTTCTTTCACACACATATATAATACCAAATATTTTTTTCCAAGTAGAGCCCAATGCTTGCAAGGACTAGTTTCAATTTTGTTTTGTAATATCCTAAGGGCTGCTGTGATTCTTATTCTTGTTACCATTGTGGTAACGAACTGTATAAATTACATAGTTTTTCTCTAGTGGATGCAAGTCATAAATCTGAAGGGAATATTTTCTGTTAAAAAGACATAATGATCATTTTACTGATAGGGTTTAAATGGTAGAAATCACATGCTTCTTTATGTGGGTTAAGCTATTGTAAAAAGAAATTAGTAAGTCAGGTACCAGATGCAATTTCAAATGCCGGTGGGGTATAATAAGACATATTTGCATTTTCTTTTGTGATCTTATTGAAGCGAGATCCATTTTCAGGGATAGCATCATTTTCTTTAATTTAAAGACATGACAGTGCAGGTATCTACAAAGTGAGATACTTCAATAGGGAGAAAAGAGGCATCGATGGAGACCAGGGTTGCCCAGAGCGAGTGTCCGGAGACACAAGTCTCAAGAGATGGTCAATGTAATGATCCCTCTGTCACGTAGGTTTGAGAAACACGCACACACCTACTGTGTGCCGCGTGCTCCACTGTCCGGTGGGTCTGGGGAATGCTGCACACTCCATGAAGCTGCTGTGCACAGCAACACATGGGGGTAGGTGCAACACTCTGAGAAACGTGGCAGCTTAACGTTTTTTAACCTAACAATCCCCAAACTTGTTGGATGCCTTTTCTTTCTGTCACGTTTGATAACTTGCCCTGGAATTATGATTCTGTGAAAAACACTTTGAAAAACATTGGTCTCAGTGATATTATCCTTTATGTATCATAGATGAATTTATTTTAAAAATGGAAGAAATATACAATTGAGAAGAGATGCTGGATGTGACACTAGAAAACCTATATTAGATTCCTGCCTGCTCTTTGCTAAATAATACAACCTTGGGGATATCATTTAAGCTTGCTGTGAAATGGGAATAGTGTTGTAATCTCTAATGTATAGGGAACAATTGGATCCGAATTCTGAAAGAGGTAGTGCTCTCATTTATGGCATTATTATTGTTACCATTACCATCATCATCATCATTAACTCTAAGAGCTGTGCCTCAGAGTAATAAAGGGATTTGTCCTTATCCTACTGGAGTCCTATCTAATTTCCTAAACTTTCTTCCCAACACTCTCTGAAGAGGTATATTTTTTTTTTTTGGCAGATTATTTTTATTGAATTTATTGGAGTGATATTGGTTAATAAGACCATACAGGTTTTAAGTGTGCAACTCAATAAAACATCATCTGCACACTGCATCATGCACCCATCACCCCAAATCAGATATCTTTCTGTCACCATTTATCTCCCATTTGCTGACTCCCAGCTTCCCCGCATCCCCTATCCCTCTGGCTATCTATCACCCTATGGCCATGCTGTTGCTCATGTCTCTGTGTCTATATGATATAGACACAAATATATATATATATATTTGCTTAATCCCTTCAGCTTTATTGACCTAGCCTCTCAACCCCCCTTCCCTCTGGTAGCTATCAGTCTGCTCTATGTTTCTATACTGCTATTTCTATTTTGTTAAATTATTTTGTTGACTACAGTCCACGTGTAAGTGAGATCATACGGTATGTGTCTTCCTCTGACTAGCTTATTTTACTTAGCATAATAATCTCCATGTCCATCCGTGCTGTCACAAAAGGCAAGGCAACAGAACACTAACGAATTGTGCATTGACCAAAAGCACTTGGCTCTACAGGAAACCACTGCCTGGGAAGGAAAATAATGGGACAGATGGTACTCTTCTGAATTAATTTTGTCCTATTGTGTGGTCAAGTCCACTGTGCTCTGTCTTGTCAAAGTTCATCAATAATGAAAATTGTTCATAGATGTTTTTAAGAGGATTTTTTTAAAGTTTCTATTCTTGTCCGCGGGAGTTTCAAAGCTCTGAGATTTTTGTGACCAAACCAGGTGACCTTCCCAATACTTAGAAAATTGCTGTCTGGGAATTTGGTGATAACTGAGTGAACATCCACGGGAAGTTTCTCTTTTTCGAGCCTTTAAATGATGTAACGCAGCCAAAGCATCTTGTATGTCAACTTGGAGCCCATCGCTTTCAGGGACCCATTCAGCTGTATCTGAAAGTGAGAGATTGCTACGGTGAGCTAATGTGATTTCTGACCTGATTTAGCAACCATTCCCGTGAGTGCCCCCAGGTGCCAGACTTTTATCAGAGTGAGGAAAACTAATAACAGAGCAGCATGCCAGCTACTCTTTGATTTTCGCATTAAATCCGTATTCCTCCTTCTCTCTCACTTTACCTCATTCTCCAAAAAATCTCCTCCTTGGTAGGCCAAACAATTCCCCCTGCTATAGGGAGAATTCCTTTTTGCCAGCACAGGAACCTACAGCAAAGGAGGAGTGGGCACCCACACTTTGTGTGGGGGCCTGGTTGTACTTGCACAATTACCACAAACTATCACTTCATTGGGATGTGTTTACTTGTTGCCTGTGATCACCCAGGAAGCATTTTTTCTTTGGCTTCTCATCAGGCTAAGGGCTCATCTGAGAAAAGCAAGTTAATTGTACCTCCTTCGATATAAACTATGTATGGTTTCAATGAGGCAGATGGAAGGACAGAAAGATGGAGGCAGAGACACAGTGAGCTGGGTTTCCCATGTGGCTGGTCGAGTTGTTCAGTGTCTGTTCCTGGAAATGCTAAGGAAGAGGAGAGAGGCAGGAAGAAAACATGTAAAATGCTGGAAATGAAAGAACATACATTTTCTCTCAAAGTTATAATTAGCTCTCTGTCTCTGTTCCTATCCCAACCCCCCACAGGCCCAAGGCAAAATCTCAAAGTCCAGACCGATATTGATATGATGTGAAGATGGCTACATACTTTCTCAGATATACATACAAGTTCTAGTTGTGTGTTATCTATAAAAATGCAAAATTTTTAAGATAGAAAGAAAAGCGTAGAAAATTAGTGAACGATATCTCTTGGAGGATTACCAAGAATTGTCAAATGCTACCACCCCTCCTCCCTCTTCACCATCCCCCCGACATTTCAGCAGTATAGCCTCTTGGATGCAGTGGGGGTCGGGGTACTGAGTCACAGGAGGAAGCAGTCTTGCCCGGGAAGCCACAGTCACTGAGTCCTCATGTGAAGCAGCCAATGCTCTGGATCACAGACAGCAGTTATTTCTATAACTATTACAGAACCAATGATCTCTAAATGGATTAGACTCTGCTTTGGGGCTCAAAATATGATTTTTCCCAGTCTTAGTTGAACCAAATTTCAACTTTTTTTTTTAAGAACACAGATGAAACTTGTAGGATAGTTTCCCTTACTTTTTCACACCTTCAAATGAATAATACAGCGAAAGCATCCTGTATGTTGGCTTGGAGCCCATATCACTGTATTTGAAAGTGAGAAGCTCCTATGATGTGAATACCTGGCAATAGTAACTTGCTGGCCTAAAAAGGTACCCATGCCTACGAGGTTAAGGCATCATTTTTTCCACTACCTCATTCTAGGCCTTTCTTTTGAAGATGGATGGCTGTTTATATGGGAGGCATTTTGTAATGTGAGTCTTAAGCCTCCTCTTCAAAATTTTTGATTTCTGAGGCTTTTATCATATAGTTAAGTATTATTACTTCATTACATTAAACTAAATGTAATGAAATAAATAATAAGCTAAAATTTTATTTGGAAGGATACCCCTCAAGTTAGTTCATTCAAAGCACAATTTGAGCTTAACGCCATTTGAAACACAATCTGCCTTCCCTTCTAACACTGCTTGGAGCCTGTTTCCAAATTCAAATCCCTGCCCCTTGCTATATCCTCATTATGAACATAATGCTCTCTCTACTCCTCTTTCTGCTGTTCAGCAAAACTACATCTTCCCACAATGGTACCAGATTGCCTGCTAACCAAACCTTTCTGGTTGCATGGATGGAGCAGTGGGCAGGACATAATGCTGGCTGGCAGCATTGTCACTGTGCACAGTAGAGACAGTTTTGTCATTGCCCCTTAAGGTCCAGCATGTGGGTGTGTGAATCAGCTGGCCCCAATTCCAAGGCCACCCACAAAACTGTTTCCTATGTGATCTTTTTCTTTCCTTTTCTTTCCTTTTCTTTTCTTTTCTTTTCTTTTCTTTTCTTTCCTTTCCTTTCCTTTCCTTTCCTTTCCTTTCCTTTCCTTTCCTTTCCTTTCCTTTTCTTTTTCCTTTTCTTTTCTTTTCTTTTTTCTTTTTTCTTTTCTTCTTTTCTTCTCTCTCTTTTTCTTTTTTAATTGTAGTTCAAATACAATTGTCTCCATGTTCCCCCACTACTCCCCCCACCCCATTCGTCCGCACTTCCTGCCCTTGAACCTACCCCCTTTGGCTTTGTCCATGTGTCCTTTATACATGTTCCTTGATGACCCTTCCCCTGTTGCCCTGTGTTGATTCACGTGTACAAAAGAAATGGACAGTTTAGACTTCAGATACAGTACAGTTGAAGAATGCCTCTGACATCAAGACATGTCTTATATAACTAAAAGATGCATCTGCATTTCTGTTGAAACAAAGATAGTAATTATAAATATGCTTATAATTTATTTCATAAATCTTCTGTGCACGTACAAGGTATGGCATTCATTGGGATGATCTTGAAATGTCTTAGAAGTATAAGTAAAAATATAATTTAAATAAAAATAAATTAAATTAAATAAAAAAGAAATGTGTTAAAAGTATCAATGGCCTAATGTATTCTTTTAAATGTGCACTCTAGCCACTGACATTGGATGACACATGGCTCAACTGAGGTGATGCTCCAGTGACTTGAGCAGTGCATGAGACTACTGGGCCTTAAAGATGTTCATGAAACATTGGGTTGCAGTATTTGACAAAAAAAGAATCTGGTAAAGTAAAGAAAAAAATACATGAAATGCAGTAATCACACAAATATCTATGCAATGGGGCCACTTTCATTAAAATATAAATCCTGGTGTACTGAAGAAAAATCATTATTTATTTTAGCTGGGAAAATTGACTGGATAATGAAAAGCCATGGAAGTCTCTGTTGTTTCATCATTTCAGTACATTCTAGCATCCCAACAAAGCCAGCTAAAAATGGGAATAGGAAACCCAAGTGTGAAAGAACAACAGCACTCTAGGTATGAAATGACAAGGCCTCAGTGGAGATGGTCTTGTTAATAGAAAGTGAGAAGTGTTGTGCGATAAAATTGGGCAGAGCAATTAGGTCTGGGAGCTGAAGGAGGAGGGGAGAACAGGATAGTCTCAAGTCTTGTGATGAGTATTGAAAAGATTGACAGAGGAGGTAAGTTTGGAGGAAGCAGTTTGGAGGAATAGGGGTTTAACCCTTTTGAAATGAACACATTCTGGATTATCCAGATTAAAATATTCAACAGGCTGACAGTGATGTGGGACTGAACCAGAGGGAGGAGGGTTCTGGCTCCAAAGGAATAAATTCTGAATCAAAGTAGATCTGTTTTCCTTCTTTGATCTCCCATCCCTCTTTCTCTCTTCTTGATGCGTGCCATCCTGACAATTTTCAGCTGTTTTCCTCATTATGATTTCCCCCGTGAGTGGTGATATATAAATGTAATTTCTCCTCCCTCAGTCTTCAGAATGATTAAGGGCAGACCATAGACTACTAGACTGAGGCTACATAGGGAGTCGAATGTGTGTTTGATCCAACTTTGTATCTTACAAAGCACATGAAGAGTCTCTGGTATACAGAATTTTTTCTACAGATAGATGACGTGTGGTCCCACATGGCATAGTTCCCTCTGAAACATGTCTCAGGGCCATTGACTTACCTGGCATCAATCCAAGGTCAAGACCTATGTGTGTTTATATCAGTGTGCTCTTTCTTTATAAGAAATATGCCAGATGAGAAGAAAAGGGGTCCTTCCTTTGACCTTTACAAGGGACTAAACACAGCTGGTCATCAGAATCAACGCACACATACACAGACCACGATTCTTTGACAGCTTTATTTTGATTCCAAAGGGAGATAATAAGTGTTAAAAATAAGTCACTGGATTGCAAGGTAGTAGAGAATGGCCAGATTTTAAATTTAACCATGTTGGAAACTGCATTCACGTTTTAGTCCCTTTTTATGTTACTTTGCTTTATTCTTCACAGATTTTGTGGGTAGGAGTAGGCGGTGGGGAAGCTGAGCTTTTCTTGGAAGGTCAGACTTGAAAAGACCATTTTTCCCAATTGAAGGAAGAAATACTCTAAACAACAGTCTGAAGTTTCTGTGAGATGGCTTCAGTAGAAGCAGCCTTGTTTGTAAGCCATTGGTCGCTTTCTTTGATCCCACATTTCTTCAGACTATTAGCAACAGAAAGCATCCTCTCTCTGCCCTCTGTATTCATCTCTCATGAAAAAACTGGCTTTCTGGAATGGCAGAAATTCCGTTTTACCTTGTGTGCTGAAGTAGGTGCTCCCAAAGGCCCTGGTGACAAACAATGAGCTGCTGCGTGGGGCAGGTCTGAGGGTGAGCGACTCCCCTCAGGCTGGGCTGCCTGGGTTTCCTTCTCAGCACTCCAGCTAGGGAGGGGCCAAGGCCGCCAGGTCCTCAGAAGGCTCTGCTCCATTTGGCCTACCCAGGTCTGGCTCTTGAGAGGCAAGATTCATATTGGGCTCTCTCTGGGTAAAAGCACTGTTGACTGGAATAACTTGATCTTTTTGTCTGACTTTTATTAAGAATTTAGGAGGTTTTTTAAAAATACTTTTCCACTGACTTCTTGTACATGTTTTAGAGAAGAGTCATCATACTTTGGGTGACTAAAACCCTATTCCCAAGTTGTATTATTGTGTTTTTGTTTTCTTAAAGATAAATAAGAAGGTAATATAGAAAAGAAAAGGATTCATCCAATATTTCTTGTATCCTTGCCATTTAGTGTGATCAGCTCTGGCCTCTGGCGTGAGTTGCCCTCAGGCTGAGGCAGTAAGAAACCCAAGCTCAGCGAACTAGCCTCTCATCCCCTGAGGAGGCCGAGTGTCCCAGCACGTTCATCTCTGAGTAATTCCAGGGGGCAGAGCCCCTACATATTAGATATGCAGGGTAAATAGAAATTGGACTTCTTGTGTTAAGGCGCTGAGATTTAGGTGTTGTGTGTTACCACATCATTGTTAACTTGGCCTGACTAATACATATAATATTTGCTATGCTTTAATAGATTCTACATTATTAATATGTTTTAAATATTTATCTAAAGTGGAAATTTACTCTTTTGAATCCTGCAGTGTAAAGCAAAAATGTCATGGAAAAATGATTGCGTGGACCCAACATTAAAAATGAATCTTTGAATTGTCTGTTTTTCACTGACAAAGAGAGGTTTCCTTTCCTCACCTTAAAAAAATAAGTTTCCAGTGTTCCTTTCAGCCAAACACCTAGTTACCAATTGCTGTCTTATGGCCATTCCACACTGTGCCATGTGCCCATGCAGATTATTGTAGGAAGAACCAGAATTCTTAGGGGCTTGGAAAGCCCACGTCAAGCTTGGGGACAAGGGTCATGTCTTTCCATGTACGTTACCCCCAGCACTAATACAGCTCATAACCCATAATAAGCAATAATAATTGTTTACTGTTGAATGAATCAATGCATCGACAACGATGGTCATATGCAAGCATGTCGGAAAAGTTTTACATACTCAGTTCCAGTCTAATGGAAAATAAATTGTGTGAATTTCCCTCAGCACATTTGGTACACAATATTAATCCTATTTCTTCACCCAAGTCCTTCCCCACTCTCAACAGTCTGAATCAGCGAAGGAACTAAGCCGTGCTCGGTTAGTCTGAGCGTGAAAAGAAGCGATCTCTCATCTCCCTCAAATACCAGACTCTTTGCCTCTGGCTATTGATCACTTTTGTTTCCTCTGACCAAAAGAGAACCTCCTTCAAGAGACTTTATAGCACTGATTTGTCTGAATCATAGACCATTTCAGATGATTTGGCTAATTTACTGTAATTAAAAAATTCTTTTTTCGTAAAGATGAGACAAAATAAAAAACTTGGGACTAGTTTTTCTTCTGAAAAATAGACTATATTTTTATTCTACTCTTTGTTTTGAAAGAACCAAAAATAAGCCCCTACAAATTTCTTTAATTCATGAGCCGACTATAGAACTCTTTCTCACTCTGTGCCCTTGCTGTGACTTGAACTTACAGCAAAATCTGGGATGGGTTAAGCAGGCGTGTCAAACACATTTTCTCAAGGGGCCACATCAGCCTCACGGTTGCCTTCAAAGGACTGAATGTAATTTTAGGACTGTATAAATGTAATCACTCCTTAACAGTTAAGTGAGAGCTCGGTGCTGCTCCTGGGTAGAAACAAGGTGCCAGGCCGGATAAAACAAGGTGGAGGGCCAGGTTCAGCCAGCAGGCCTTGTGTTTGCCACCTGTGAGTTAAGGGGTGGCTTATAAAAATAGTCTCATTCTTGGGACTTCTAATTTATAACTGCTAACAAGTTTGGATATGTAAATAAATTGTTTGATTTTACATGTTCTGCAGTGGTATCCAATCTTTTGGTGTCTCTGGACCACACTCTGGAAGAAGAAGAGTTGTCTTGGGCCACACACTAAATGCATTGCAACATGTAATCACACACAAAAAAAATCTCATAATGTTTTAAGTAAATTTACAATTTTGTGTTGGGCTGCATTCCTAGCCATCTGAGCAACATGTGGCCCGTGGGCTGCAAGTTGGAGTGAATTTTTGATTTTTACCCCCAAATTTATTCAACTCAGAGCCTTCCCTATGTCAATTGCTCAGACTAAAACATACTAGAATTATCCTGGACTCTGCTCTTCTCTCACGTCTCACAGATAATCTTTCAGAAAATCCAATCAACTCCTTATGCAGAACATATTTAGTCTTACCAATTCTTATCTCCTCCATTGTTACTATTCTGGTACAAGCAAGCTGCCCTCATCTCTTAACTGCAGTAGCCTCCTAAATTTTCTCTCTGCTTCCTCTCTTGATCGCCTAGAACCTACCTGAACAGAGCAGCCAGAGTGATCTTTTAAAATATAGATTAGATTTGTCACTTCTCTACTCAAAATTCCATAATAGACTTTCATCTCACACACAGTACAAGCCAACTTTCTGGTAACAGCCTATTATGTCCCGTGAGAATTGACTATTGCTTCTTTCCTCTTCTCTCTAAAAGTTTCCCATACCTGTTCAGTGTGCTCTAGTCACACTGGTCTCCTTGCCATTCCCGAAACCCTTCTGACATGCTCCTGACCCAGGACCTTTGCACTTGCTATTCTTCTGCCAAGTATGTTTTTCTCCATGGATAGCTAAGTCTCTCACCCCCATCACATCTGCTCAAACCTCTTTTTCATGTGACCCATTCTTATTATTTGCCCTTGTTCTCACCCTGGCATCTGTACTTCTACTTTTCACTAAATTTTCATTTTCATTTATTGTTTATTTCCCTGCTTTCAGAGTGTAAACGTCATGTGGGAGAAGGTTTTTGCTAATTTGGCTCACTAGTGCATCCCATGCTTAGAACAGTATTGGTGACACAGTAGATGTTCATCAGTATTTAGTGGATGAATGCATGTGAGACTGTGATCTCTCCTAGCAGTCAATAAATAAGAGAAGCATTGGGGTGACATTTCAGGAATAGTGGAAGGAGAAAGAATGAAATTGTTTGAAACTCCTAATTTAAAAAGAAAAACCAAAGAGTTATCTGAGAACCAGAGCTTTTGTGAGTTTTTAATTTCCGATATCTATGCCATGACAGAAGGGAATCACCTTGTATTCTTTGCATGTTATAATTAAAGAATTGTGCCGATTAATTAAAGCATATACTTTGGAAGCTGTTTCATTAGCAATGTTTTATTCTTGTAATCAAATAATAGCTATGTACCAAGACCTAAGTACTTTGTGTACATATTTAATAATGTTTGTGAGTCAGCTCACTTCTATTTTAAAAATCTATATAAACTGAATACTTATGGTCTCTGTATACAGATCAGGTCTCTGGGAGTCTTTAATTATATGCTGCTCAAGATTCTGTGCTTCTGTTTCTATAGTTACTGGAAACAACTGATACAATTTGGCCTGAACTGTGCCAACACTATAATTTCGAATGTACTTTCTTCTCTGAATGTGTGCACTCTTCTTCACAGAGAGAATTTATCATGTGACCTAAGTGATGATAGGATCTACGCAAGACCCTCTTGGCCACGGTGCATCTTTTCATTACAGGCTTTTCCTTGTGGGCCTTCTTATTCACTTTGCAAAGGCAGAGCTGAAAGTAGTGCTGATGCCGTTCTCAAGGCCAAATACTTCATACCTAATTTCCGCCCTGTGGGTTTAGAGGCCAAGTTAAGAAGACAATAAAAACTGGATAAAAAGGAACCATGAGGTCTCAAAAGAACTGGACTCACCTAAATCTTTAAAAATCCTTCACCAATATACTACTAAAATTTTTCCAGATCATGACTGCCAAGAGGCATTTGAATATGAAGAGCATGGTAGTTTCATTTGAAAAAAACATTCCAGACAGTGAGAGGAAAAAAGGAGAAAATTTCAATGCATCCAAGACAGTTTCAAGTGATAGGAAATATCAACCTCCAACTTTTATTGAGCATACACTTTACAATGAGTTTGGAGTTACATAAAAGTATGTTGCTCATATGGAAGTTGAACCTGGGAGAAGAAAAGGAGCGATGGAAGTCAATGGCTGGCAAATGTGCTAGGACAGCTGTGAGTGTGTAAGGGACTGGATGAAGACTGGCTTCTGAAGCAGAGGAAGGAACATCTGTAAGACACACGAGGGAGAAGGGAACATAGCGACTTGGCAGAATGAAGAAATGAAAGAGCGCAGGGACACAAGGAGGAAAGAAATTATCTTGATCATCAGTAAAGCCAAGCAAAATGACATGAATGTGAGTGTTTGTCGTAAACTGTGAATAGAAATTTTGTAATGAACTTGGTTGTGGTTATATTTCACTCATTATTGGCAAGAAATCTGTGTGACACCAAGTTATAGTCAGTAAGAAATATTGGGCTGAGGATTGCGCTGGGAGAGTCAGATGCAAACGTGTTGGGTGGGATGGCAGGAATTGGTGGCTGGAAAGGAACAGAGCACCTAGAAGACAGCACAAGACCCCCATGCAAGCTTCGGAACAGGACCACCATTCATATGTGAGGGAGATGGGAGGACCACTTATTAACCATGACTGTGGCAGGCATCAAACTAGAAAGGAGAGCTGGTGTACAATGTTCCTGGAAATAAAGCCAAGGAGATGATGTTGAATGACGTCTAAATAAGAGTGGCTGAGCTCAAGAACAGAAGACAGACAGATTAGTCAGGTCATTGGTGACCTCAGAGGACAGTTTCTTGATCAAAAAGAAATGCAGCCAGGTTGCTTCAGATGAAAGACATTAGTGGTGAGGACAACGTAGGTAATTTAGAATATGTATGACCAGATACGCTAGCCCACGAAAAGGAGAATAGGAAAAGGAAGTGAGAATTGTGACATTTTCCATGGAATCTGCTGAAAAGCCTATTACTAGGACTCACGTTTATAGTGATAATTCTTTGCTTGACCTTTAGAAGACCAAACACTACAACCAAGCTCATGTATTTATCATCAACTGGTTCCTTCTCCCTTTGTTTTTGAAACGCCACCATCCCACCCGCACTCTGCAGACACTTACCTTTCCATGGCAGCCCTGTGAGCTTGCTCATAAACAGTGTCCTCTTGGCCTTAGGACCCTTGCTTTACATAATACTCTTTTGTATCCATTTGTGAGTCTTTTTTGTCTTTGTTGAGTATGAGTGACCTGCATCACCTAAGGAGATCACATGTCCTTCAACAAATGTCTCTCTTTCCTAGGCAATCATTCCTAACTCCCAAAATATTATTATTATTACTATTATTTTTATAAATATTCACTTTGTAATTGACATTTAATGGAAAAATAATCATTGATAAAGTGCAAGACAAGTTAAACAGAGGAGGGGAATATAGAACAAATAATACTGGAAAGAAATTAAAATGGACAAAAGTCAGAAGTAAAAACAAACCTGTAATGCCAGTGGGGTGGGTGGAAATGAGGTGTAGTGAGAAATGACCAAAGTGCAGATAAAAAGGAGCATTCTTGTTACGACAAGCAAGATAACAATACGTTCGTTACTGCAAGGGAATACAGGCACGATGTCATTTATAGAAGTGCCCGATACACCATTTGTCTTTCAAATGTTTATAGGCAGGAGCTTTGAAATGCGGAGCTGTCTTTTCTACCATAGATGCTGCATGATTTTTTTTTTTGGCAACAGCAGATCTCAGTTGACTAAAAAATAACAAACCAAAAACCAAACTGGCCTTAGAAGACTCTATATACTCAAATGTTTTATGGAATCATAGCCAATGCACTTTATTTTTTAATAAGGTTGATTTGAATATGTTCCAAACCATGATACTTCACAAATATCTGTTAATAACCTTTCAATCCAAGGAGGGAAGCAAACATTTGTAGCCCAGGGCTAACTTCCATATGGTTCCTTCAGTTGGGAGGCAAGGAGTGTGGGAGGGAGAGTGCCACCTCTCCGCACAGAGAGATGACCTGCAAACCCGAATTCCTCAATTTACTGCTGAGGCTAGTATAACTGGATGAGATAACTAGCCAAGTTTTTAACTTGGGAATTATTACTACTTTCCGGAAAGTTTATCACACCTTCTGTATGGTGTACAATTTCTATGTAAAGGTAGCTAAAATTCATCCTAATTTTATTCAGTACATTATAATAGAAGTAAATAGGTTGGAAAGAGATTCCAAATCTCTAGCAAACTTTGTATTCACAATACATTGACAAGATCCTCACTGAAGCGCAGTTAAAACCCATTAATGATGTTTGTACAGGCCACATCCAATTCAGAGATTCGCCAATGTTTCTGAGGTCCGTGACCTCCCTACCTGACAGCCTTTGAGACACGCAGAACTCCAAGACTCCCCCTTCACCACCTCTTCCTCTGAGGGGTATGGGTTATAACCATGATTTCAAAGGACACACTCTTATCGCTGCAGCCATAGCAAATCTTACCCCACAAGGCTGATCAGGAAGGAACCCTGTCTGCAGTTGGGGGTCCTGCTGCCTACCACCAGCTAGTCATGTGAGCTGTGTCATTTGATCTCTCTGTGCCTCTTTCTTTTCTCCTCACCCAAATGAGAAACACACCTTCCCAGGTACCTGTATTATAAACAAACATCTGTGGAAGCGCTACCAAAAGTTCAAGATTCTAAACATTACAAGTTGACATTGTTTGGGCTCCAGGCCGCCTTCCAGGGTGGGAGGTGCCGCACAAATCAACTTGATTGTTACTAGCTAAATTAGAAATGCCGGGACTGCAGGTGCGTTTGCCTTGGTCCTCAGCTGCCGTGTGACGGAGTCACCTTTTCCATGCGTTGATTCTCTGTATAGAAAAAGCTTTGGTATGAAATAGGGAAATCCTGCTGCTACACAGCATAACCCTAAAACCTATAAATCTCTCAGAGTTCCAAATGGACTAGCGCTATTCTTTATTGTCTCTTCCCTCTAAGCCTGAGCTGTGTGCACCGTTTAGCATTCTTCAGAACCAAAACAGGCAGGCTAATCCTACTAGAAACCAGGAGTAGTTTCAGATTATTACAAATGAGTGCACTGACTAGAAAATTGACTTTCTTCTGCCAGTGAGGGTAGAAACTGCATTCCATTGCAGCAAATTAAAATGATTACCAATTACCTGGGATGCAGTGATAGATACGTCACCTTGTGGCAGATGGTATTTCTAAAGATGGCCACAGCAGCTTCTCTAATCCCAACAGTCCTCCCAGGCAGAGGTGGGCCCCGTGCCCTTCTCCTTGCAGCGGGGCAAGCTGTTCTGACTAGGGGCCATAGAGTTAATGTGACTTGTGAGGTGAGGTTGTAAAGGCGACACAGCTTTCACTTTGCTCAGTGGAAATGACTCTTTGAAAGCCTTTGGGTATTATTTAAAGAGTCTGGCTACTCTAAGCCACCATGCTGTGAGGTAGCCCAAACTAGCCCATGTGGAGTGACCACATGGAGAGGTCCTGAGACTATGAGCAGGGAGATGCCCCACCAGCTCCTGTTGCTCAAGAACCAGCTGTCCCAGCTTCACCCACGGTCTGACTGCAGCCACACAAGAGACCGCTGCCAAAAATACCCAGCTGAGCTCTCCTGAAACTCCTGACTTTCGGAAACCATGGGAAATAGTACAATTATTATTACTTTAAACTACTAAGTTTGAGAGTGACTTTTATATAGTAACAAATAACTAGAATATGCTGGAAAAGTATTATCATCAGCTCTTAAACCCTTTAAAGAGAGTTTTCCATCAAGATATAATCACCAAACTTTAACAACTTTAGCACTCCTCAGTTTTTTTAAGGTGAAAGGTACACTCACACATGAGGGGTATTAAGTAATTAATTAATTGTGGCAACCTACTGTAGAAATGTGTCTTCTCAGTACATCTAAAAACACAATCTTTTACTAATAGCCCGCTATTTCTAGACCATTGTGAGTGCAAAGAGAGTAAATATGGATGAGAAACAAGTGGATGATCTAGAAAATAACCACAGTGTCTTTGGGATGTGGTCAGAATCCCAGTCTCAGGCTCACTTACTTTTGAGAGTCAGCCACACTCTCATCCTGGATGTGATCTGCATCTGGCTGAAATGTGCCTGACGATGCTCCTATCTGTCTCATCAATGACTGTGTCTGGACCTTTTCCCCTGTGCCTGCTCACTACATGCAGAACACGGTGAGGAGCAATTCAGAGAAGTCTAACGAAGTCTCATGGAATTTTATAATCAACGCACACAGAGTTGCTAACAATACAAAGTACATTGTGACCCCCAGATAAGTAGTATTGACAGTTAGGCTGTTATATTCAAAAAGGAGAACATTCATATTAGCCAGAATGAAGAAGGGTGGCTTGTTGATGGAGAGGAGATATATAAGCCTTGAACAAACTGCTAGTGAGTAAAGAACGGCTGAGAGGGTTGAGTCAGCTGACTTTCTTTAACTAAAGCTAAGATAACCACTATGGTGCCAGGGTAAGCTTTTAAGGATGGAAGCTACTTCTTCATGCTCAGTCCTTTAAGTAAATATAAGAAGTACTTGTCAAAACACATATAATGGGGCAAATGGTCAGTTGCATCCAGAATGATATAAATTAGTTTATTTGTTGGGAAAAGTACAAAATTACTGCCCAGTCAGATAAAATTCCTGTTTGTATTTCAGATTGTTACAATAGTTACATTTTTATGTTATTGGCATGATATTGTCATTATGTTATGATAGTATCATTAAAAAATCTGTGGAAAATTGGGGGAAAAAACAAGAAGAACTCCCTCATCATCCCACCGCAGTTACATATCACCTTTTTCCATTTTAACATGCCCCGTGTCCCTTGCTGCTCAGGACTTAACCATGCCTTCTTCGGCTTCACATATTGCTGATTGTGCTGTACACCACAATTTTTTTAAGTTGGCATTCCACACTAGTTGACTTAACGTAATACTTAGTGACTTAGTATTAATGTCCTCAGTACTAACTTAGCAGCTGCCTACTACTCCTTCTTTCTACATGTTGCTATCACTGAACCTTTTCCCTTTTGTATAATGTTTATATTGTTTACAGTTTAGTAAAAGGGATACTTTTCACTTTTTAATTTTTACCATTTTGCTTCAAATTTTCCACTTAAAAAAATAGCTGACTCTTTAGAAGTCAAGGCATATCCTTCTCCTCCTCAGCAAATATTCATGCACCCCATTCAAGCGTCGGATAGGTGACACATAGCTCCAGTTTCAAGCGGTGATATTTGAAGGGAGAGACAGCTCACCTCTGACCCAAGTTACATCAAGCACATTCTGGCAGCAGGACAGAGACTTGGGGAATGGCAGTTAATCATAAAAGCACTTTAAGTTCACAAAGAACACACAGTGATCACCTCCTTCATCCCTCCCCTTAAAGGAAAATGTAACCTTGTGCAAAAGAAAACAAATAGCTGTGTACCACTGTTTTCTTTCCTGCACGCAAATTTCCTGCACACCTACCTGGCCCTGTGCTCTTCACACTCCCCACCCGCCCCCTGGTGATGGGCCCTGCTGGTCTACTTCTCACTCACAGCCTGCCTCTGACCCCTGCTAGGTAGAACAGGGAGGCGCTGATCACTTGCAGGGATGGGGAGTGACGGTTCCTGACCCCTGTCGGGGTGACCTGGGAGAAAGAACCACGCTGGTCTGCACCCCTGGGTGTTTGTGGGGTGTTGTGTTCTTTGCAGTCCCAGGGGTGAAGATGAGAATATTTATGTGAGTGTACACAGTCTTGTGTTCTGTAATTGCATGGCTACCTGGTATGCGCATGTTATATAGAGAAAATGTGCATAAACTTCCGTTCTCCGGTTATCAAATTGGGTGTTTAGACTTGTTAAGATAGGAAATACCAGTGCACATATGTGTTTAAAACAGTAGTGGTCACTCATTGTCATAGCCCACTAGCAGGCCCCAGGCTGATGCAGAGCAGGTGTTTAGTTACCCACAGTAACTCAGTAGTGAACTCCACAAATGGTTTATTTTTTGTTGCAACATTATCTTTATATTAAACCCACCCTCCTTAGCTTCAAACCAAATAGACTTCTTTCAGAAAAAGAGAGAAGGCAATAAAGTTATGGCTAATATGCTGGAAATTAAACCTAACATCAACTACCATAGTTATAACAATGTTTCATGCGGGATTATCATATGTCATGTGTTGTTTTGAATTTGAGAACTCCTGTTTTGGAATACTCAGCAAAGTGATAAATGATTTCAACAGGTCCAATCCATTCTAAAATACATTTCCCTTCTTAGAAACCTCAACAATGCCCACTCGCTTGCCGACAAAGTCCGGAAGTCTCAGAGTGGCATGCATGACCTCTCCTGCCTTTTTTCTTGCCTACACACCCAGCCTCTTTCTCCAGCTGCGTCCCCACACACCCCCACACTGCAACCACACTACACTGCACACAGTTCTGCATTTATGCCATGCTATTTGGCAAGTTGTTCCCTCCAGTGAAATACCTCACACCCTTTAACAGGCTGACCCTGCCTCTCATCCTGCAAGGCCCTCTCAGCTCTGTCAGTATTTCCCTTCTGAAGCCTTCCCATCGAGCATAATTGATCTCTTCTCCCATTTGCCTCTACTGAACATGACGTATATCTGCTGTCGCACTTCTTTATTATTATGAATTTAAACATCTATTGCCTTAAATTACTGCAAGCTTGAATAAGCAGAAACTGTGCCTTATTTGCTTTGCACCTCTGGTACTGTTGGTGGTTCAGAGACCCCTTTAATGAATGGTTGATGAGTTAATGACCTGGCAATTTAGCTGGATCTTAAAACCAATGTCCACTTAGGTAGAATGACCCCCACACCCACCCTTTCCGAGCTACATGCAATATTTCCTTCTCCAAAAGAATGTGCTCAGTGTTGCCCTCTGAGGGTGAGGGTAAAACTGTGAGGCACTCTAAGAGAAACCATGAAATTCATCCAATGACTGTGTGCTTCTGAGGGCCACAGAAGCTACACGTGCTGATAGACACACTAACATTAGCTTCACACAGGCTGCCTTGTTGTCTCGATGCAGACCTTTGCACAAACCTCACCACCTCCTCTCACCCTGCACTGCTTTCTTGGTATTCCTGGCCAGGGAGTCATTCCCAGTGCCATTGGGTCCTGGGCCATGAGCTTTGTTCATGTCTGCATGACAACTAAATAGAGAAGAGCTGGCTAGTTTTCAAAAAATAACATTGTGATTTGGACTCTGCTGATGGACTGGGCTGCAAGTGGAGGCTGATCTGGGAGGCTGCCGAGATCCGTGGCATGGCCCCGGGGGTGCGGGGCAGGCCTGGTTACTGATACCTGAACCATTAGCCATGGGAGACACTCTTTAAGCAGAGAGCCCTCAGGGGAGTAATTCCTGATCAATCACTTGTTTCTCAACCTGGCACATTATTGGGACTCAATAACATCCATCAAATAAAAGGAAGGATGACTCTGTTTAGCACAATGTTTTCTTGGCAACATGGCTTCATTGTTGTGATGAGAAAGGAATGAGAACCATAGGAACTCCAGAGATGGAGAAGACATGAATAGGACTGAAGGAGGAGCCCTGCTTTAGCATTTTGCTCTGTTCACAAGGGGATACTCCCTCTAAAGGCACCTGTTTTGCCTACAGAAGCCATGGAAGCTGGCACCTTCCTCCAGTGAGATGACTGGAGGGGTCCCCTTGGTTCTACCACAGCCACTGCCAGTGCCTCAAGCAGGGGGTGTGGCCGATTCTCCTCACCTTCCCATTCCGACCAACTTCTCTAGGGATCATGGTGCTTTTTCCATCCAGAATGTGATTCCAGCCAGCAAACAGATGAAAACTCACCTTCTGCCCCATTCCTGGCTTCTCTTGTGGTCGAAGAGGATGGTTAAATGGGCTGCTATGGCCACAGGCTTTGACTCCCTTCCGTGCATGCTTTGAAGAGATTTTAGTGAAGCATTAAAGGTCCTAGACATGCTTCCCTATCTGGACTGACTTCTCCAAAACCAGCAGCCTGGTGATTTATTGAAGTGGGAAGAAAAATGTCATCGTGTACACTCATGTTTTATTTAAAAATAAAACATAAATTAAGCTGTACTATTCAATATAAATAGCTTACAAGTTCATGCATATACATATACCAGAGATACATTTACAAAAATATTTCACTAGTGGAGTACTAAATCAAAAATGTCCGTGTCCATCGCTCCAGACGACAGTCAGGTGCACGTGCCTGGAACCAGCAGGACCAGACTGGGGAAGGAGCTGCAGCGCCCAATGCAGGCACTCGCTGCACTCAGCCATCTGCATCCAACACGGGTGCCACCTCTCCCCCAGAGTTGTGTGAAGCCTTCCTCAGAGATTGCCTTGAACCCAGATGACCCAGTTCTTGTGGATTATGTTTGCCCACTTATGGGCTGACATGTGAGCAATTGTATTATTGCATTATTTATAAGAAAAAAAGAATCCTCAGTTCCTTGCTAAATACCTTGTCTTTATGAAGAATGGGGCTTTGCATCGTATGTGGAACTTGAGATTCTCCATGCTTCAATGACAGTGTCTCGTTACCATCCCTTATCAGACATCCTGGTCTATGAAGAAAATATCATGAATTTTTAAAGAGAGTGAATGCTTATAATGCAATAGAATACAATTCTTCCAAAGGAGTTGCTATAAAGCTCTTTATTCCTTGTAAGAAAATCCCTAAATACATATTTATAATATGTATTAGAAGTCTCTAAATGCATATTTAGATGAAAAGTTATATGTTTAGCTGTCCCAGCGTACTTACTTTTAAAATGTTACAAAGAATTAGGGAAACTCCCAGAGACACATCACAGTCACCACAACTACAAAGCCAGAGAAGTGTTGGGAAGTGACTGACCTCTTGTGCACAGGGGACTGTTTGGCACCATTTTAATTGTGCTTTTAAAATGAAATTAGAAATGAAGCAAATAGAACAAATTCAGTATCCATTGTACAGGCAATGAAACTCCCAAGTCGGGCTTACCTTGAATGAACATTTAATAAATCAAATAGTCCTAGTTAAAATAAACTAAAATATCTAATGTATTCATTCCCTGTCACCCGTTCTGTGCCCAGATAATGTAACAGTATTTCCCTCTTTTCATGCATTCATTCAAGACATACTTAACTGGGGGTATGTTGTTCCTTGCCATAGTTCTCACCCACCCACCCAGTATGCTGGTCACAGGCACCGTGGGGTTTGTCAGTGTCGCTTTGGTAGTGTGTTTAGTCAGCGGGTCCCTAAAGCAAAGCACTGTTTTGCCATGCACCTTTGTGAAAGGGGGCATCAGTGAGGGAATGGCTTAAAGGAGGAGGGCTCACCTCAGAAACTGGCTCCTGCTGGCCATTGACATTCTAGAACACTTCTTAGTTTTAGGGGCTTTTCAAAAATCTGCATGTTTTGTATGTGTATGCTGGATATTTTATAAGGTGACCCCAAGTATGCAGAACATTTATGTAAATTATAAAAGGGAAAGAGTAATATCACTTAAGAAGAGGGGATATGGAACTCTAGAATACCGAGCTAAAAGGCATTATCCAATCTAATCTCTTCTCATGAAAGATTATCATACTGGGGACACCTAGAGAAGTCTGTTCCTTTCTAAACATTATACCCACAGCTATTGGGGGAAAACAAGACAAAGAGGAACCCTGGTCTTGTGATCTCTCCACACTTTGCTGCATTTCTTTTTGACAAGCTGCACACAACTCCTTAACCACACAAGTCTTTCTTCAGACTGTTATTTTTTGTATAAAGTGGTGAGAAGTCTTCACCTCAAACACAATGAAAGATCTGATGTTGTAAAAGCCAAAAAAAAAAAAAAAATGCTTTACAGAGAAAGTGCTAATGTAGGACTTAATAATGGTGATGCAGAAGCTTTCCCGATTCTTTTAGTGCAGTATGGGATACTCCTCCCTGGCATGCCCAAAGCAGGGGACTGAAAAACACTAGGTATGGGAAGGCTTGACACTGAATACCAAGGACATCCCTTGGACACCAAGAACAGGCTTGGGGAGCCCGGTGGACCACCTGAAATTGAATGCAATATTGTGCGTTGAGGGGCATGTCACTAGGGAGAGGATCAGAAGCTTTCTGAAAGAGGTCTGTGCCCCCCAGAAGCTGAAGAACTGCTGGAGTCGAATCTTGACTATGATTCATGGACATCTAGAATAGTGGTTGAAGCTACCAGTGCAATGCGGGTTGCAGCTTCTCAATGCAACAGGGCTCCGCAAGTGTCATTTCCATCCTGCAAATATAAGCCATGGTGAGACTGTGGTTTGATCAGATAGGGAGTGAGAAACCAGGAAGTGACTGCTGGGAAGGGGCAGGGCGAGGGAGCAGGTGGCTGTCCCTCTCCCACAAACCCAACTCACTATTCTTCCTTGCCTGGAAACTTTATTGAGACATATAACCTGGAATTATAACAACTGGGAAATTCATCTGATGTAAGTCCTCCTTTTTTTCTTACTATTTCCCTTACTCTTTCCACTCTCCGAGGTTTTAAAACCCACTAGACCAGTGGTTGTATGAGGCCATGGGTGGGAGGAGGGATGGACTGCAGAAAGTGGAGAGAACTTTGGGAGTGACGGAAATGCTCTTGGATTTGACTGTGGTAGTCGTTGAACAGCACACTTAAAATAGATACATTTTATTGTGTACAAATTATGCCTCAGTGCATTTAATTTAAGAAAAAATAACAAAGATTGAAAAGTTTGTTTTTCGCCCCAGTTCTGAGCTGATTACTTCTTTTTGTGAAGGCCACTGGTACTTAGAATCAGCACTCTTGCTTAGGGTATGTGTGTACCTTCTGTGACTTCATCCTTTCCTGGCCTGCAACCCTACTGGCCTGTCAATTTAAGGCCTGGCCCTTGACTTGCTCTTCTCTCTCGTCTCTGAGTTCTCCACAGAAGCAACTACTACATTGAAGAAATAGCCATCAGTGGTAATAATGATGGGGCAAAAGAAAAACAGGAGCACTTCAGTGTTGCTAAATCACATAGAAAACTGTCTCTAGTGTTTGGCAGGAATTGAGGAAGGGTATGTTTCTTGATTAACCAAAAAGTAGATTCTAAGTCAGATGGCCTGTGTTCAAGTCCCAGGTTTGACACTTAATCTATGTGATTTGGGCAAATCACTTCCATTTTATATCTTTCAATGGAGATACAGAATATTTGTCTTACCTACCTATTTAGGAAACATATATTGAGAGACCTCCACAAATCATAAAACTCTATGCAATTGTTTTTATAGGGTATAATTACCTTACAGTAAAAATATTTCTTTTATTAAAAAAAGTTGACATTTTAACAAAAAGAAATCCCCACTATTGTACTTTAAAAGGAAAAAAGTTAATGTTTTTAAAATATTTCTTAAAACTCCTGAAATACTTTTATTACATGATTATGTGATCAAGCATGGAAAAGTATTTTAAGCTATAAGTAGCAAATTCTCTTTGACCTATTTCTTTATTTTGGCATATTTTGGAAACCTTTACTTCATGTTATTACCGTTAGTAGAAATTTTAATTCATCCTGGTCAAGAAAAGGTATTTTAATTTCTGTTCAGTAATTTATTATGTTTATCAACACCAAATAATGTATATTAAATGGGAATAGGAGCATTTTCTATTCTTAAATGAGTATATTTACAGTTGAAATCACCCTCATGGGTGTTTTTAGTTTATTTTAGCTGTTATTTTTATGATCTCATTATTTTCTGCATTCATTTTTACCCTCTCATTTGTAATTTACTTAAAAAGAAAAAGTTCTAGAGTCATTATCATTTCTTATTTCAAAGCTGAAGTGATTCTGAAAAGAAACCTGTGCTTTTTCAGCTTTTCTCAGAATCTAAAACAGTGTCAAATGTTTGCCAAGTTAGAAAGTAAAATATTAGGAGAAAATTTAATTTCCAAGTTCCCAAAAGGTCACGTTAAGGCAAATGAGGAAGATAAATTTAATTAACTTCTTTTAAATAAAAATGACTTAAGTGCCCTTTAGAAAAAAACACCATTTTAACAAATGTGTTCTAAGCGGAGGTGACAATTTCTATTGCTTTAGGAACAGATATAAAGAAAGTAAATCAACAGTACTAAGCTCCACCTAATAATCCGCAGTGAACCAGTAGAGGTTATGACAACAGAGGCATAAAGGGTACAAATCAGCTATTAAAATGTCTGAGTTCATTACGTGCACAAAAACTTTGTATTCTGCTGAGACCAGAGCTGGAAATGGTACTTAGGGTCTGTCTGTATTTCACGTTCAGAGAAGAGTCCAGTTTTAAGTAGTAATAGCACGTCTACCAGTTTTCAGTTTCATTTCATGAACTAAAACAAATAGTCCCACTCCACAAAGAGGCAGAATCAAATGTCACTGGTTTGATCTATTTCAAAACATCTTGCTTTATCACAAGAACTACTTCTGACAGCTCTTTTTCAAAAAGATAGCATAGGTGGGGGATCAAGAGCCTATGCAAGTTCCATCCTGTGGCCAGAACTTCTGACGTGCCATACACAAGCTTGGAAGCTATTGCAGATGAAGCATAAAAGTAGAGTGATCCCAAACAAACAACTGTTGGAAATAGGAGCCCTTATCAGATGAGGCTCAGAGAGCAATGCTCTTTACAAAGCTCATTCCCTATTGATGATCTCTTTGGCTAGGAGTATCTGACATCCCAGTAATTGTGGCAACTACTGCTTCATAGGACTACGGAACAAATGAGCAAAAGCAGACTGCTACTGAACTAGTGCTCTCCATACTGCAAGACCTGTGGTGCAACCAGTGGAGAATTTTTAGTTCGAAACATTGCAGATTTGTCATGCACTCAGTGAGCATTTACAGGTAGCCTGGTGGTTGTACAGGTCTGTCCAGGAAGTATCCAGCCCTGCAATATGAAAAATAGAGACATTTATTGAAGAAGATACAAGATACAAGAAACATTGCACATAGGACAGTGATGCCTCAACCCCCTTCAAAGTAGATACCTTGGGACTTCACACAGTTCTCCCAATCGCCATCAGTTGCTTGTTGTATTTTCCTGAATCTCATCAGTGGTCTGAAATCTCTTCTGTTCAAAGGTGATTTTAGTTCTGGGAAAAGCCTGAAGTTGCAGGGCACCAAGTCTGGGCTGTAGAGGGCTGAGTCACCTGGGTGATTTGATGTTTTGCCAAAAAACTCTGCACGAGACGTGATCCATGTGCCGGGGCGTGATTGTAATGAAGCTGCCAATCACCAGTTGCCCATAGCTGTGGCCTTCTGAATCATTAAAAGAGTTTCTATGGAGGAATGTTCAAGCTTAACAAAAAATTTGATGCAGATTCTTCGCTGTACTCAGTCATTTTGAATGCAACAGGCACACAGTACAGATGCTCACCCAATGGCATCTGCTGCCCCCACTGACTAGCACAGTGAAGTTGTCATTGTTCATACATGTGCACTCCAGTCCACTCTCTGTGGCTGCCAGGTTACATCAATGTTGTACAAACTGTTCTTGTTATATTAACAGTGGTTGAACTTTTTACAGACTGACCTGGTGTACTAGGATCTGTGCTAGTAAGATTCAAATGTGAATCAAAGTCTATGAATTCCTTCCTTCTTAGACTTTTAGAATACTCTTTAAGAACTTAAAGTATACAGGGACATGAACTAAGGAGGAGAGGGCTGCTAGAAGGAGGAGGTTGCAGGGTGGAGGGGGATAAAGAGGAGAAAAAAAGGGACACCCGTAATAGCATAATCAATTAAATATACTAAAAAAAAGAACTTATGGTCTAGTTTGGGTAACAGTTATTACCCATTAGTGATCCTTACAGTAAAGCAAGTTTTTTTCCTGAATGTGGCTTAATTTCGAAGGTAATTTTGCAACTTGTCATTTTGATGTTTTCTGGCCACAAATGTGTATTGAACACCTTCTGCTAAGCAGATCTCTAAGGTGATAGATAGATCCCTGTCCATAAAAACTATCCAGAAGAATGCAATGAGCTATATTGAGATGGAGCTTTGAGGATACTTTCACACAGAGAGTTCACCGATCCTGTATACACACACATACACACACACACACACACACAGGTTTATTCTATTATTCACACACACAACATGCTGAAGATTATAAATTTGATTTTTATTCACCTCAACCATATAATATGCTACCCTTTTATTTATATTTTTTATTGCTGAAGGTTTTTTTTTTTTTTTTTTACTATAGAGTGACCCTTTTTAAAATGCAGATGCTATCTGAACAAATCACACCTGAATTTTATTCCTACTACAACAGGATGATATGGTGACTAAATGGGTTTGAACCCAAGCTCTGGAGTAAGAATGCCTTGAATCTGGGCTCCACTGCTCTGTGACACTGAACATATTTTCTGGATCTTACGAGCATCAGTTGCCCAATCTGTGAGATGGGAATGATGATGATAATGTGGGGTTGTGTAAGGACTGATGGAGATGATGTAGTTAAAAAACAGCCTCCAGCCTGGCATATATAGAAAGCACTCAGTAAATGCCCATTGTTGTTATTATTGTCACCATTGTCATCGTTATTAATTACCTACAAACACCTCAGCTGGAAGAAGGATGACAGTAGTTGGTGGAGCACTTGGCTTTCCCTGTTTACCCCAATACACCCTTCTTTACACCCAAGGATGAGAAAATGGTTGACTCAATAGTTAAAATTTAAAATTTTGCAGCATTATCTGGGTTCAGTATTTTCTTTCATTATTCTTTCTACTTTAATATTTTTTATTTTTTTCTTTTGTATTTTTTCCATTACCATTTATCCCCCCATAAAGTCCTCCACTTCAATCCATACCCCTCCTCCACACAATCACCACGCTTGTCTATGAGTTCTTTCTCTTTTTCTTTTTTGCTTGATCCCTCCAACCCTCTAACCCTACCCCCCAGAGCTATCAGCCTTCTCTCTATGAGTCTCTCCCTATTTTGCATGTTAGGTCAGTTTGTTTATTAGATTGTACATATGAGTGAAATTATGTGGTATTTGTCTTTCTCTGAATGGCTTGTTTCACTTAGCATACTGTTCTCAGGTCTATCCATTCTTCTGCAAAGGGCAAATTTTCTTCTCTTTTTATGGCCAAGTAGTATTCCATTGTGTAAATGTAAAAGATTCTTGGAAAACAAAACTACCATGTTTTGTCATGTATAATGTGCAACCACATTTTTGGTACAAACTTTCGGGAAAATATATTTCATTTTAATTTTTAATTCAATTTTTATTTATATTTAGATGCTTTGGGGGTATTATAAAGGAATTTTAGTGTTTATTTTTGAATGTATTATGGTTCAATAAATTTTATGTAACAAATAATTACAAAACACAAGAACAGATACAAGCTATTTCAGGTACTACCCCTGTATAACATGCATCTTTATTTTGCCCTCAAAAATTTGGGCAAAAAGTGCACATCATACACAGCAGAACATGGTACATTCATTTATTGTTTTGATACATTTGCAGGGAGCATCCACTATGCACTACTACTTTGCTAGGTGGTGGCAGTAGAGTGAGGAGTAACATAGGCAGGGCTCTCTGTTCTCTGTGTCCCCTGTCACTGGTCCACTCTTAAGCCCCTGCTGTTGGGATTGTGGAAAGTAAATCCCTCCAAGAGTCAAACATTCAGTGTAGGGTTCCGAAGATCCAGGCCAGACCTGAGAGTGGTCTGTCCTATTTATACCACCCCTCCTCATTTCCCTACACCATGACCTCCACCCTGACAAGGACAAAGAGGTTGCTCTGGAATCATGAATAACTGGTAAGAATTATAAAGATGAGGAAGAGAAGAATGCCAATTGAAAGTAAATTTACCATGAAGTGAATGAAGCTCAAGTTTCAAGAATCATTACTTGCCCAGGTGGCTTGAAGGTCCTGAAAGAAACTCTACTAATGAGTTTATATAGTCATAAGTTTTTATAAAATAGGCAGAAGAAAATATTTTACTGGTTTTTAAATGCAGACAACTATACTTGAACAATAAAATAATTTTTAAAAACAAAAAAATAAAATTTTAAAATGGGAACTTCATATTATATAAGCTTCAGCTCACTCAACACCAACACCCCCTGCCAAAAGTGGTGGTGATGATGATGATGATGATGATGATGATGATGATAGCCAATGTTATTGTAGTTATTTGGGCTTATTGGGTGCCATGCACAATGATAAGAGCTTTACCTGTGATCTTATTTAATCCTGTTGTTCTCCAGGACCTCACTAAAAATGAAGACATAAAACTAACAGCAAGCATGAGAAACCAAGATTTTTGAGGAAGCAAATCCTGTGAACTATGACTTAATTCCCCAAAATTAAAAAAAATTGGGATGTTTCCTTATAACAGTATTTCTTATCATAAGATCTATAGATCTCCGTGATGTTCATGGACAATGCAGGGTTGCATGAACTTGAATAAGAAAAAAAATCTATCTTCATTTCCACTAACTTCTAACTGAAATGTAACATTCTTCAATTATGAATGCAGGATCCAAATCTCAGTAGGATTAGCAGTTCTTGTGCTTTTATCATCAATAGAAATTACAAATGTTTTCATAACACTTACAGTTGTGACAGATATCTGGAAATATTATTTATGCTAAACATTGCTTCAGATTTGGTGATTATTAAACCTGCTGTTAGAATTTTAAATGTTTTAATGAAGAAGCACATCCATTATACCAGTGCAGCTGTTTAAAAATATCTTGATGAATGTGTTTCAGGGGAGTTGGCTTACTCTGTCATCCTGTGCTTTGATCTTATTAAGGTTATATGACCTTAACAAGGATATTTGGAGAAGAATACATAGATTTCACCAGACTACCAATAGAGACAATGGCACAAAATGAAAAGATTTTGGACCCTTCACACTTCTGTTTTTAACGATGAAGGACCAGTGACTACATTTATGAGCCCACCTTAAACAACTAAAAAATGGACAAAACAGTTAAAACAATAGTTTTAAGATATTGGACAACAGGCAATGTAAGACAATAATACTTATGGAAAGCAAAAAATGAGGCAAACCTTATGATTGTCTCAGCTCACTCCTCAAGAGTTTCCAGGACAGAGGACTTCAAATGTATCCCAGTAACTTCCCCAAAATGTAAAGGTGGTATTGAGAATTCAAGGAAGCAAAGAGGCTAGAATTTGCAAGGCAGGGTACTGGAGAGAAGGGGACTTCACAAAGAGAGAGTGTGTCTGAGATCTCCAAAGTGTTCCCCTTAAGTCTTCTACTGTGTTCTGCTCAGCACATGAATGTGAGGAAATCATCGTATCTGGAGAAAGACTCACTAAAGGATCAGGTGAAATAGTCCCAAGAGATCTCACAGGCCTTATAATAATTTATGTTACTGTCAGTTACAGTGGAACAACCTGGTAATACACCAGGCATTGGGTAGCGTATTCAGAATTGTATTGTCTTAGTAGTGGTGAAAAATTAGCCCTAAACTAAAGACTGCTCTGATTTCCCAAAACAAAGTGTACGTGCAAGCCTGAAAAAGTTTACCAAATAATTTATTTGAGTCTCAAGGAAAAATCCAAATATATTTAAAAGAATATAAAAAATATGCAGCATCCAAAAATATAAACTTCATATGTTAAGCATCTGATAAAAATTTACTCATAAAATATACCTGTTATTAGGAGAAAAGATAAACCAATACAAAAAGGCTCAGGAATGAAGCAGATGAAGGAATTAGGATATAAGAATATTAAAATAATATTATTTATATATATAAATATATATAAATATATATTCTACATGCTCCAAAAATAAAAGAAACATGGGTATGTTAAGGAAATATACGAGAAATATTTAGAAAGTTCCAAATAAAACATAGAGATGAAAATAACTGTCTGACATTACAAATACATAGGATGTGATTTTCAGAATTTTGGGTAGTAGAGAAGAAACGGTGGGTGAATTTGAAGACATGGCCATGGAAAATAAATACAAATACAAATACAGGAAATAAAGGCTGAAAATAAAATGAATAAGTAAAATAGAGAATCAGTGAGGCATATAAAAATATTAGGCAGCTAATGTATTTGTTATTACAGTTCTCAAAAGTGAGAAGGATAAGGGAAAAATAGTTGAGGAAAATTTAATAAATTTGATTAAAAACATAAACCCAGAGATCCCTAAAATTTAGTAATCCCAGTCACAAGAATATAAAGAAAACTACACCAAGACATATATCGTAATTAAATTGCCAAAATCAATAACAAAAAGAAAATCCTGAAAGTAGCCAAAGGGAAAAATGACACAGCCCATTCAGAGGAAGAAGTTAAGAATGACTACAGAGTTTTCATCGGAAGCAATGCAAGCCAATGGACGGAGGAGCAACATCTTTAAAGTACTGAAAGAGCAATCTTGTCAACCTGGACTTGCAGCCAGCAAGTACTTCTCAAAGTTAAAAAGCCAAAATAAAGACTTTTGCAGCTAGACAAAAGCTGAATTCTAAGTCTACACACACAAAAAAATGAAGAACACTGGAAATGGTAATGTGTAATTAGCCACATTATTAAAATACTTTTTCTTATTTAAAAAATCTCTTTAAAATATAATTGATTATTTGAAGTAGAAATAATACTGACATATTGAGGGGTTTTAGCATATATAAAGTATTAAAATGTATGACAAGAATAGCAAAAGAATGGGAGAGGAGAGATGTCTATTTTTGTAATGATTTTATACTCTACATGAAGTTACATAATATTACTTGAAGTTAGATGATAATACTTTAAATATGTATATACTATAAATATAAAAAGCAGCCACTATAAAAGATATATGGCTAATAAGCCAACAAAAAAAATAAAGTATAATAATTTTAAAATATATCCAATTAATTAAGAGGAAAACAGGAAAAAAAGACTGTCTTAGTCTTCTCAGGATGCCACCACAAAATACCATAGACCGTGAAGCTTAAACAACAGAAATTCATTTCTTACAGTCCGGAGGCTGGGAATTTTCAAGATCCAGGTGCTGGCCAATTCATTTCCTGCTGAAAGCTTTCTTCCTAGCTTGAGGATGGCCACATTCTTGCTATGTTTTCACATGTCTTTTCCTTGGCGTGTACATGTGGAGAGAGGGCGGAAGATTTCTCTCTTCCTTTTCATATAGGACTCCATCATGACAACCCTGTCCTCATAACTTAATGGAACTCTAGTTACTTCTTAAAGGCCCCATGTCAAAGGGCCATCCCCTTGTAGGTCCAGGCTTTGGTACATGAATCTGAGAGGGGAACACATTCAGCCCTTAACGAAGGGAGAAGGGGAAATAAAGAAGAGATGGGATGCATAAGAACAGCATGGCTGGTTTAAATATAATGATATCGATAATTATAGTAAATGTAAATAGTTTAAACACCGAATTAAAAATGGAAGATTGTCAGACTGAGTTAAAAAGCAAGATCTAAGACGTACTGCTTATAAGAAACTCACTTAGAACATGACATAAACTGGTTAAAAGTAAAATAAACTTTAAAAATTATGCCATGACAACACCAATGAAAAGAAAGCCAAGCAGAGATGTTGATAGTAGAAAGAAAATATGACCAGGGAATAAAAATATATCATTTTATAATGACAAAGAGGTCAATTCATCAAGAGAAAGTAATACTAAATACAGGATGTGGCAAAGGTAGTTTTATAGGGGTTTGTATGAAAAATGATACATTAATTAATAAGTAATAATGCAAGAATAAACTCCATCTTTCATATACTCACAACTGTAAACTTACTTTTGTTGTACCCTGCTTCTTTGCACCTAACAACAGCATTTCCAAACGTATAAAGCAAAACCGATGTAAGTACGAGGAGAACTATACAAAGCCACAATCATAGTTGCAGATTCCATCATAGAAAATGTGCATTAAATAAGGATATAAAAAATGTAATGTTATCAACCAATTTGACCTACTTGATATTTATGGAAAATTCTACCCAGTAGTAGAAGGATACATGTTGTTTTCGAGTGCTCATGGAATATTTACCAAGACAGATAATATTTTGATCATAAAACAAGCCTCTTTAATTCAAGAAAGGATTCCAAACCTATAAAGTATGCTCCCTGACCACAGTGGAATCAAGTTGGAACTCAATAACAGAAAGATATCTGGCAAATCTCCAAATATTTGAAAACTAAATAACATATTTCTAATTACAGTAACTTACATGTCAAAGAAGAAATCGAAAGGAAATTCAGGATGTATTTTGAACAAAATGAAAAGAGAAACATGACAAAAATGTGTAAGAGGCTGCTATCACAGTGATTAGGAAAGAATGGTCTCAATTAATGGCCTAAGCCTCCACCTAAGGAAACTAAGAGGGACTAAAGCAATTTAAACCAAAGTAAGCAAAGGAAAGAAAATAATAAGGATATGAGCCAAAAACAACTTAAAAATAAAAATCTATAATGAAGACTATCAATTAAAATATGACAGGCAGACCTTAAGGTAAAGCGCAGTGATCCCCACCATCCTGTGTTCAAGCCTTTGCGTGATCTGCCCCCTTGGGTGTGGATGGGACCCGTGCCTTGTTTCTAACCAATCAGATGTGGTCGAAGCAATGGGATTTCTCTCCTGTAACTAGACTATGTTGCATGACAAAGATGATGGGATGCAACCCCCATCACACTGTTTGCTACATTGTAGAAAACTCTATCGTAGAGTTTTCTCTATCAGAGTCTCTTGAGCCAGAGACTCTTGTCCTAGGCTCGGTGGAATAAGTGGCTATGTTGAAGAAACCCATGTGGCAAGGACATAAAGACAGCCTCTAGGAATTTCTGATAGCTTTCAGCCAAAAGCCAGGCCCCTCAGTCAAACAGCTTCAAGGAAATTGATTCTACCAACAACCTGAATAAACTTGAAATCAGATTCTTTCCAGTTGAGCCTCCCATAGCCCGACAACTCCTTGATTGCAGCCTTATGATGTATTTTGCAGATTGAGTCAGTAGGACTTGCAGATGGATTGGATATGGGTGTACTTGAAGGTGGGTCTGAGAGAGGGGAGAACCAAAAAGGATCTAGCTTGCTTTGACACTGATTTACTAAACCAGGAAACACCACGGATTAACAGAGGGGCTAACGAGCGTGGGAATCCAGAATTCTGTACTGACTGTACTAAGTCTGAGATGCCTGCGATATCTGCAAAGGGGAAATATTTACATTGTAACACTTGTAAAAATAACCCTGCTAAATAAATGAGAGATTTTATTTTCTTCCTTTTTTTTTTTTTCCCTTAAGTCTTCCACTGAAACCAATACTAGATCATAGTAACAATTTCTGGTGAAAACTCTATTAAATTTTATTAAAAAGGATTCCATCTCCGTGGCAATACCAGAGATAACTAGCCGAGGGAAAATGTGGAGTAGTGAAGAATGTACTGCATTTGATCCTTCTACTTCAATTTCCTAAATAACACATGAGTTTATGAGATAAAATCCATACCTAAAAATCAATTCCACTAACTCTTCTATTGACCTTTTAAGCTCTCTAGATCCCTATTCAAATCCACAAGTCAGAGAGCTTTAAAATCTCACACAGAGACTAAGAAAAATGCCTATTTTCTAGGTTTTGTTAAGACATAGTTAGTCAGGTGAAGTTAAAGTTTTCTAATTAGCCAAAGCTATGCCTTTCTCGTTTGCAACCAAATGACACTCAACTAAGAGGAAGAATTCTCCTCCTGTGAATTCTCAGAAATTATTTAGAAATTACTTAGAATCTAATTTCTATACCCAGGGAGCCTAGTAGGAAGGAGTCGGGCTCATTACTGCTTATCAGAAATTACTTTTCGTCTCAAGTCCTTTTTCACCCTGAAAGGCCAATTTTGATAACAAGTGAAGATTTGAGTCAACAAGAGGGGAAATCATTGCAAGAAGTGATCAATGAAGCCCAGTTAGCCAGGCTTATTTAGAGTTGCCGAGAAATCTCCTTGCCAATGACCAAAACTTACAAAATAATATGAACCCTACTCTAAATGTGCTTTGAAAGCACTGAAGGAAAATCATGGATCTACTGTGATTAAAACTACATCATGGTTTTCTATGCTTCAGGACAGAGTATAAGAAGGAGCAAAGACACTGAAAACAGGTAATATGTTAGTGTTATATGATTGTGGGCTTTTCCCCTTCGTTTTCCAACCTTTTTTGTAGGTAATATCATGAGAGGGGAGTGGGAAACATTGAAATGCATTGCAAAACTCCCATAATTTTTATTTAAACCAAAATAGGATCTCTGAACTGCACAAACAACAAATCTCAGTTTGGGTAAATATTATATTTTTAGTAAATGTTGCAAATAACTATCTAAAATGTTTGGTACCAATAATTGTCTTAACACAGTGAAGAAGATACAATGATCTAGAAACTGATTCAACCAAATTTACCTTGATCTTATGAAATTACTATTATTTTTTAAAAAATTTTATCCCCCCAGGGACATTTTTTTCTTTGCTTTCAGAGAGAGAGGAAGGAGGAGAAAAAAAACATCAATGCATGAGAGAAGCATTGATTGGTTGCCTCCTGTATGCGAGTGTGCACTGGACATTGCATGTGCCCAGCAGGAATCGAACCCACAACCCAGGCATGTGCCCTGATTGAGAACCAAACCTGCAACCTTTTGGCCAAAAAATGATGCTCCAACCCATTGAGTGACACCTGCCATGGCATGAAATTACTACTAATATTTGCCCTAAGCAGGCATATTGAGTCCTTTCCATGACCCAAAAGTCTCCGTATGGTGTAAGTCCTGCCTCCTTTTTCCTGCTTCTTTCCAACCACTCCTCTTCATTCACTCTGCTTCAGTCCTACTGGCCTTCCTGCTCCTTCTTGAATAAACTTATTTCCATCCTCAGGACTTTGTACTTGCCCTACTCTCTGCCTGAACCGTTCTCCCCTGGTCTTCATTCAATTCATCGATGCCTTCATTCCATTCTTAGTTTGAATGTGATCGTCTCAGAGAGGCCTTTGGCAACCACACCCTCTAAAACTACTGCACCCCATTTCCACCACTCATGACAGTCACTCTCCATCTCAGCACACCATCATTGTTTCAAAATAGCGGATGCCTCACCATCTGAATTACCTTTATTCACTAGACTATTGTTAATTATCATCTGTCTCCCCCAACACACATGCACGCGTGCGCACACACACACACACACACACACAAATATGAACTCCATGAACCCACAGAGCTTGTACCTCCCTACCCTTCACCATTATAGCTGCAGTACCTGAAAGCAGGTATCTATAATATTTTTTGGACAAGTGGTTAAACTGAATATGATAGAACAAGAATCTGAGATTTGTCTGTTGAATTTGATAATCACATGGCATATTAAAGATGGCATAATTAGTAATAAAATATTATTATTATATTATAACTTCTTTAAGTAAATTCTTATTAATAGAGTGAGGTATACAAAATGTTAGAAAGAGGCTTCTTCTTGGAAATGTAATTGCTTTCTGTCCTTGAATGAGTCATTCTGTTTGGAGTGGAAAATCTGGTCCTCGAATGCTAATATAAGGATGAGCTAAGGTCATCCTTAAGTCACACAAAACTAACCGCAAAGATTTGAACTTCTGAGGGCAGAACACATTTGTAAAGTATGTGAGGAATGTGTGGGTTTCTGTTTGCATAGTCACACTGATATTGTGCTAGAAGACAAAGGCTACAGATGTGCGCTGATTCAAGTCAGTACCCACAGGTTCGATCCTGCCACGTGAGCAAGACTGTCCTGTGCACTGCCAGCGTGTACTGAAAGGCACCATTTGGTGATTCTGGATATTGACTTTTTTTTTTCTTTTTGGCCATTTATATCCAGCCCGTATGGTTCATTTCAAATCTCAGCACTGCCATAGAGTTTTTCCAGACCACTTCTGTATGATATGTTCTCTCCATTTCCCTGACGTCCTGTAGCAATCATTCATAATTAGATGTGTTTTGTGCCATTTTGTTGTCTTAAACTCTGACTTGGGGTTCTTTTTGTTTTGATTCTTTGGGGATATTTAAAACTTCAGATATTGTGTCTCATCTCCCTAACTAGATGTTTTAAGGCAGAGATGACACCTTGAACCTTTTTCGTTCCTCATAGTCCCCGGCACTATGCCTGACATAGCAGGACAACAATAGGGACGTTGCTTGACCAGCAAATCTAGAGGGTGAATGCTGCACCAGCACCCACCCACCCCCGCTTGCCCCATCTCAGTCCCTTTCTCAGGTGGGAAATGTATAGGTGTTTGTGTGAAAAAGGAACTTACTTCTAACAGTGGCTATGAGTATTGCTCTGGAGCTACACTGTTGCTACCCTAGATATAAATATGTCTCTCTATTCTCTGCCGTCAGAGGTTAAATCTGTGGCTGTAATGAACCAGAATTAAGACTACCTAATTCTTTGGGCCCTCAGACAAAATGAAAACCACATTAGTTGCGGCGGCGTGCTGTTATTTTTTTCCTGTTTCTGTGAGCCATAGCAAATTGTCATTACTCTGTTTACAATGAATAGATAAAAGGACTTCTCCTTTTCATTATTAAGGTTAGGCAAGAATGCAGGTAATTTTATCTCTTGTAAAGATTACTTAATTTACCTTCAATGGAGAGGGGGAAGGGTAACAGTAAATTAAATCCTGTTCTTCAAGAACTTAGCCCTATATATTGCTGGTCTGGCTTGTAATTCATGAAATCCCTTAACAAAACAGATGGCATTGAAAGAGGCATGTGGACAGAAAGGAAACGCCTGACCACAAACAAATGTAGCTGCAAGGCCAGTTCAATAATAAATTTGGATGTGGGAAGAATTTTCTTTTTTAAGAAAAAGATCTTCAGTAAGTAAATAAGAATACCTCAGATTTCAGAAGGGATAGTAACCATCCACCATAGCAAGAACAGAAACAACCGGGATCTAAATCTATTAGTTTTTCATTTTAGTATGAGATTTTCAATTTGCAAAACAGGGTTACACAGTGTACTCTGCATGGGGCTTTAATTTTCCCCTTGAAATACCGCTCAAGCTGTTCTTCAGAGGTCCCACAATGTTCTACCTGGTGCTTCACAATTATCCAATTACATGCATCCTTTCCCTCACAATTTAAAGTCTTCCCCTCTGTAAACTCTTTCCTCATCATCTCTGCCCATAACAAGTTGTCTCGATTCAATTCCTACAGCCCTTACTGCATATATATCTCACTTAAATCTTAACAAATCCAGTAGTTTTTAGTATATTTCCAAATATAAAGTGGTGTTGATCAAAGCAAATGGGAACTATCTTTCAAAGCCCAAGAGCTGTGTGGCCACAGTGTATATTGATGCATCCCAGAGCCATCTCGAGGGGCTCAGAGAGACGGATTTTAGAGTCAAACAAACTTAGATCTGAAACCTGTCTTCTGTTCCTCCTAGTTAATTGTGTGACTGTACTAGTTTCCCATGACTGCTGAAACAAATGATCACAGACTGGGTGGCTTAAAACAGAAACCTGTGCTCCCATGGTTTGGAAGGTAGAAGCCTGAAATCAAGATGTCAGCACAGCCCTACTCCTCGGAAGGCTTCCGGGAGAATCTGTCTCCTGCCTCTTCCATCTTCCAGCGGCTCCAGGCTTGCGGCCACACCAGTCCAGTCTTTACCTCTGTGGTCACATTGCCTCCTTCTCTTCTGTGCATCTTTTCCTCTGCGTATCTGTCCCAAACCCCTTTGTGTCTCTCTTACCAGGATATGTATGATTACAAGGTAGGGCTCACCTGCATAATCCAGAATAAACTCCTCCTCTCAGAATCCTTAACTTAATCACACCCTTTGCCCTATATGATAATATTCCCAAGTTGCAGGGCTTAGGACGTGAGTATATTTTAGGGGCCACCATTCAACCTATGCAGTGCTGCTAACAAGAGATTTCCATTTTTTTGAGCTGTAGCTCCTCATCAGTAAGATGAGGACAATGACCTCTCATTGTCATGGCTGTCACATACTCATATATTTAACATGTAAAGCAGGTTTTGCAGGGTCACATAAATGTTAAAAAGTATGTCTCCAGATGGACCACTGCTTTTATAATAAATCCAGCCCCAACAGCATCCTGGCCTTAAAGGTGTCTCAGACATACCCATTAAGATGGTCATTCAAATATCATATGCCATCAGCCAGGCCTTCTACTCCATTCTGCTTTACACGCCTTTGGTGATACCTGTTTCTCTACTTCTTGCCAAGCCACTGCTGCCAGAGTCCAGATCCATGGGAAGGGCCAAGCTTCCTGATACCCCAGGATCTGCCAGCAGTGTATTCCACAGCAAGGTCTGGCCTTCACTGTTCTGAGGTCATCGGTGTGAGGAGCTGCTGGAATGCTGCCATGGTAGGTGCGTGCTGCCACCACTGTGACATGGCTGCTTTACTCAAGCTCGAAGGTGCTGACACTGAATCGTGTTCTTTGTAGTTGTACACATGCACCAACCTCCCAGCCCTTTGCCAAAATAGGACGACCCTCTTCTCTCTCTCTTGCCCTCCTACTTAATTTAAATACCTCTTTGTCTGATGTGTACTATGTATTTGAGTCCATGCACAATTTGGTCAGAACGCAAATCAAGGTTACAATTCTGTAGAGCACTCTAGCCCATTGATAAAGGAGGTACTATCATGAACCATGTGCATTTGTCTGAAGTAGTACTTTCTTATGGGGTTTTTTAGTTCCTTGGGCAAGAATATAAATTCACAATTTTGTGAAACATGTATGAATTCCAGTGATTCCTAGAACTGAGACTCAAGGAATGGAATACTCCATTCCTCTCTTTCTCCTACACTTTCTCTCCCTCCCTGTCTCCCCACCCCCACAACTCACAAATGTATAGTAAATGCACCTCGCAGTAAATGCACCTGCAGTATAGTAAATGCACCTTGCACCTACAATATGGTAGGTGCTCTATAAATACAAGACCTTCTTCGGTCTGTACCTACAGTGCTTTACATACATTAAGTAGTCAGTAAGTATGCTTTCACCAGTAAATATATGGATCTTTATTATATAAGAAAAATGGAGCTCTGGCTGGTGTAGCTCAGTGGATTGAGTGCAGGCCTGTGAACCAAAGGATCAAGGTTCGATTCCCAGTCGGGGCACATGCCTGGGTTACAGGCCAGTTCCCAGCAGGGAACACATGAGAGGCAATCATAGATTGATATTTCTCTCCCTCTCCCTCTCTCCTACCCTTTCCCTCTAAAGATAAATAAATAAAAATCTTAAGAAAAAGGTAGGACTTAAAAAAAAAGAAAGAAAGATGGAAACATCCCTCATGAAATGTAGTCACTTAAACTTGGCTTCTAACTTCAACCTTGACCATTGTTAATGATCTGGTTATTAATAATAAGCCCCTAAATATCAACCTTTGTACATTCATATGTATGTAAATAATTGTCTACATGCCAGTTAAAATCCTCATTTCCTAGAGAGTTGCTTTGCCACATTGCCAATTGTGCTACAAACTCTTTTATAAACTATGAAGGGAAAAGATCCCTGACTTTATGTTGTAAACCCAGGGAAGTATCTTGAAAATTCTATAATAATATTTACCTACTGGTTTTCCCTAGGGGAAAACATATTTTTTGACATACTTTTTGGAATTACTTTGAGATGCGAAAATGTTTATATTTGCACAGGGAAAAAATAAAGATAAGAACTTTGATCCTTGTTTTACAAATGAGAACTTAAACATCTAGAAAATCATAATTTGCTCCTATCAACATAAAGGCCTTGTGCCCTCCCCAATTCAAAGCTGGGATGGTTTCAGAAGCAGCCTGCCAAGTTCCAAGCACTTATTGTAATTCACGTTTTCAGGGACCAATAACCATATCTTACCCCTGAAATCATTCTGGATTGACACACTCCAGGTCTGCTTGGGGCCAAGGGAATTAAAGTAACTATGAAGTGAACGTATTGCTATTTTTGCTAATGCTTGCTGGAAAAGCAACCTGGAGAAGGTGGATTGACGTAAAGCCTTACACCCAGTGTTCTCATCAGACACCTGAAGGCTGGGGAAAAAGAAGGTGGGGAAATTTGTGGGGAAAAAAGACAGCTTCAGAATGTTAGGTAACTGGTAGATTTGGAAGTAGAGGAAGGAAGGGGAGAATAACAAAGGCTATTTAATTAGGGGAAAACTTGCAAGAGTTACCTAGTTATACGGGAAATTGGAGTGGAATGTTTTCTCTACCTCCATCACATCCCCTTTACATAGTATGGCATTTTGCTTGGGGCCTTGTCCCTTGTCTTCCCCTGGCAGGCTGCTAGGAGAAAAACTGATACAATTCTTTATCATTATGGGTTTCCGTGGGGCCTAACCCAGCAGCACTGGTGCCATTTAGGAGATGTGCCTGGAAGAGCAGCAAGTAGAAAAAAGACAAATTTGAATCCCTTCCCTACCAGCTATGTGATCTGGGAACAGGTTGTTTGCTTCTGTGGGCAATGGTTATATCGACAGGGTTGGTATGAGGCTCAGATGAGGCAGCTTATGTAACAGTGCTTGGCTGGTACACATGTTATGTAAATGATGGGCTTGCGCCACTGTTTGTCACTCGCCGTGCTAGACCTGATGCTTTCTTGTTGGAAATGGAGTATAATCAAGGAAATCAGTAACTTCAGTCTCCTTTCTAATTTAAATTGCATGCAGTATCATAGATGTATATGCATACACTTGTACCTATATGTGTGTATATATGAATGTATATAGTAGAGCAAAGGTAGGTTTACACTTGTACATACACGAAATGCAGAGTTTATTCTTGTATTATTATTTATTGAATGATTCTTGTATTATTCTTGGAGTATTTCCATACAAAAAACTGTAAACCTACTTTTGCCCACTCCTGTGTATATATTTTGTCATACCTACATTTTTTCATTGTTGCAAAATTGGGTGGCGCTGACAGTGATTTCCATTATGGGCATTTTCTCATGAGAGCAGATTTGGCCAGAGTCATCAGCGTTAGTAGAAATGGAGATTGCTTCAATCATTGTGACTGAACAGGGAATAAAATGGTCTGGAGACAGTGGCTTAAACCCCAAGTACCACTTCAGCCAGGAAACTGGCAGTGAGAAGCAAAAATCATCAGCTTCATGGCCTTAGTTTAAGTGAATGATCTGTGGTATCTGAGAAGGGAGACAAGTCAGCAAGAACCGCTGTCAGCCAGGATGATAACCCTGGAAGTGGTTACACTAGATGTGAAGCGAACTGGGTTATGGGCAACAAGTTCCGAGCAAAGACGAGCTTATCAAGAGCAGCTGGTCCAAAACTCCCCTTAAGACCACTTACTGATCACAGCCCCTTATTCTGTATTATTCACAGTTGATAGACTACAGGCATTAAAGCAACAATTTTCCTTGGTTATCTTCTAAAGCAATGATTCCAAGAAAGAACAGATAGATTACCAATATCCAATATCCAGGATTTGAATGGCACACATGAAATTATCCCACAACTGGTAGACCCTGGGTCCAGGGGAAGGAGTCCTGCCTCTGGGCTCTAGCCATTTGTCCTCACTAACACACCGAATCGGTTCAGCATGATTCCCAGGACAGACCTCTTCTGCTCCACCCGATCCAGGATCCCTAGGAATTTTCTCAGTACCCAAGTTTCCCTAGTTTTCCCTTTCCATTAACCTGGAAAGTCTTGAGGTCTCTGGGTACAGAAAGTCTGTGGTTGGCCAATTCCTTATCAGCGTAATTTCTTCCTTAGTGTAGGTAAACGGGCCATCTTTTCTGAACCCGGTGGTGTACCGGATCGGGGGCAGTGGGAACTATCTGCCTGACGGAGGGCGTTGTCCCTGACACAGCTGAGAACCGTCGGTGTGTGGCGATGATAAAAAGCACGTAGCTGCCTCAAAAAGCTGCCTCAACATTTGAGGCAACTATCTAAAAATACCTCAACTTTTACTCAGGTGTATTATTTTTGTTTTTAAATTCTGTACTGCAGATCATCCTCTTATTGTCTGAGCCTCAGGCCGGTCCCCCGCCTTGAAATGCCATTGTCTAAACCCAGAGGCTTTTGGAACTATTGCTCTAAGGGTTTTTTTTTGTTTTGTTTTTCTTAAAGGGGAAGGGGTGTAGGAATATCACAATGGTCTTTAGTGTTTTGCTTTCATTCTTTTTGAGGAGTTTTCTTAAGTCAAGACATTAAAACTTACTCAGTTAATACATTCGCAAGAATTTAGGAGTACTGTTAGAGCGAGTGCTGTTAGACCAAGCACTATGCTAGACACCAGAGATGAGGTTCACATAAAAACTCATGGACAAAAACTATGGGGGGTGGAAATGGGAGGAAGGTGGGGAGGGCTGGGGTGGTGGGCTGGGGCGGGGTAAAAGACAGAAAACTGTACAATATCAACAATTAAAAAATACTGATAAAAAAATAAAACATTTATTGGGCAAAAAAAAAAAAAAAAAAAACACTTGACTGTCTGGATGTAGTTCCCAAACTCCCATGTATGCTTACCTCTCCTAGTTATATAAATAGAATTACAAAAATATAGTCACCTAATTATTACCTTCATGATTATTCCTATAGTGGCATATCAAAAGCACTACTATTTACTTAAGATTTTCTTTAAATTGACACATTCTTAAATTGAAAACCATTTTAAAGGAGAACAATTTGTCTCTGAGTGGGTAAGTGGGAATTTCTAGAGCTCACGATAGATATAAAATATGTAAATATAAGTACAGTGGAAACAAATATGATTAATAAATTATAGATGAATCTTTGGTTCTTCTAATACCTGTTAGTTAAAAGGGATATCCACAAAGATTAGAGACACACTTTAACTAATATGTGACTTCTTCTTTAAATTCATCAAAATTACAGAGAAGGAAATATCATTATGTGCCTTGTCTCACCTAACGTGGTCTTGTTACCTGCAATAACCACACTGTGTGCTTTCTAAGGCCCTGTATGAGACCGTTGCCTCACTATTGGTTTTGTGTGGAAAAGTCATTTTTGTTGAAGGCCTGGAATGCTTAGGTAAATAGAGATTGTGAGTCTAATTCCAATTTATTTTCTCTTTCTTTAGTAACTTTAGGCAGTGCTTTTTCCCTGAATGTGTAGCTATCCTAATGTTTTTTTTGGTTCATTCTCTTTTCATTTTACCAAAGAATGCAGAGTCCTGGATTTCTTGGCCACCGATAGACATTCTGGAATCCTAAAGAAGACCAAGACTCCTAACGGTAAGGCATCCGTCTTTTGCAAAAGTATCCCTTCCTCATGGAATGATACTACTATCTGATTGAAGTTTGAACTTGTACAACACAAGAGACATCCATGTTTTGTCATTGAAAATCAAGGCCAAGTGACTCATGGGGAGCCATTTAGGGCTGCTAGGCCTTGAAACCAGGTATCTTGGCATTGCATGGTCCATTCTTAAAGGGGCCAGTGTGCCAATGGAATAGATACTAGGGTGGCTTATAACATCCTGTGTGTTTTGAATATCCCCTATTTTACAGGGAAATCAGAAAATGTTAAAGATGGATGGCATTTTCAAAAACTGCCATGTTTCAACCCAGAAGGTGACATGTTTTGCCCAAGGTCACTTAGTTAACTAGTAACAGTGTTAGGATTAAAAGTTCACTAGTCCTAATTATCAACAGCCTATCCTTTCTAAAACATAAAAGCAGGGGAAATTTGTTGTTTCCTTCCAAACAGAAAAGATATTAAAAAGTCTGAAATGTAGGCATTCTAATTTCCCTTAATTAATGTTTTGGCCTATGACACAAAATGTGGGCCACAGGGAGTTCATCATCTTATACCTGGTTGCCTAGTAAGTTAACTTGGTAATCATTCAGTGTGTCACAAAATCCCTCAGAAATTTTACCCTTAGATGATACCTCAGCAGTCGTGTATTTCTTTCTTAGCTCTTATTTTTCCAAGTCCAAAGTCTGAAATAGGAGGACAAATGGCTCAGTGTTTTGTGTTCCAAATTTTCTTATCTTCAAGGAAAATCTTTTATGAAAACTCGACATATGAAATAGGTGAAAGAAGGTATAAGGGGGACAAATGGAAAAATACAATAAAAATAGATAAAAAACAGGTAAAGTAAACTTGGAAGAGATAGGATAAGGATACTAGAACCTTACCTGCTCCCAGTCATGCTCTCCCGGCCCATCCAAAATGACCCCAGGACTGCACTGGAGCAAAGTGAGCGCCTTGAAATGGTAGAACACAAGGGGCTGTGTGGCCAGAGACACCTGGAGTCGAACCTTGCTTCCATCTTTTACAGTCTGTGTGTCACTGATCTTGTTCATTAATCTCTCCTCATCTTCAGCTTCCCAAAAAATATGAATAACATCAATATAATAAAATTGTGTTGATGATTAAATGAAACACATATATGCAAAGGAGTGCTGGGTGAAGACTGAATCTGAAAATTTTTGTTTCTGGAAAATGTTGGTTTGATCATTGAAACTGGATTCTCCAGTTTAAGTTGGAAGTTTGATTCACTTTTAAAGTTAAATGCGCTTTTGCTCTGTCGAGAATTACTCGCCTGGTTGCTGATAGTTATGTAAACATAGAGTAAATAGAGATCCATTTTTCCAGAGGAAGAGCTTAAGAGTACATTTTTGCCTTGTCTAGGAGCTAGGGTTAGACACTGTAAGTAAATGAAGTTAGACAATGCTATGCCCACAAGTATCATGGTAACTTCCTAGAAAAAAAGCGGATTCAGACAGTACCTGAAAGGGAGTCAGCCTGAGGCGGGGAAACACTAATACTGCTGGTGGCCTTGGGAATGAGGACAAGGCTGCACAGAGCAGCCAGAGAGCCCTCCCAGGAAAGCTATGGTGACTTGTAGTGGACTACAAGTCACTCTGCAGTCCCTGCTATGCACTGGGCCTCTCCCCTCATCGGCTGCAGAAGCAGCTTTGGTGCCAGTCCCAAACTGGCCCTCGAGAGGATTTGTGACTTGTTGGGCCCAGCAGACCCTTGATAAGACCAGGAGAAATGGAGTCAGCATGACTTGAGAAAGGTCTGTGCCTGGGTCTGAGAGGCCAAGAGACAGTGAGGCCAATCTTGGAACAGATCTACGTTACAGGTTGCATTCAGTAATCATGCTTGATTCTACTCATGTGCATTAACACAATCTAAAAGAATGAGTGTCTCTAGCTAGCTGCTTTCTCACCGGGTCCCCAGGAAGTCTATATTCGAAACAGAGATCTAGTACTCATGTTTATACCTCTTCACAAAGTATTAACTTAAGTTTTTCACCCATCAGAGAATTGGGGGTAATGCTCAAAATGAAAGCTACTCATAAAATGAAACGAATGAAATGGGGCTCTGAACGGATTTCAGAAATACGTCTTCCCGCCTGCCTGGGTTCTCTTGGCAGGAAAATGTTTTTTCTGATTATCAGCAACACTGTGGAAAACCATGACTACGCTGCTAGAAACTCACCACTTTCTTTTCTTTGACCCATAAATTCTTTCTTTTCTCCTTGGTCTCCTAAGACTTCTGTTAGTGACCATTTTGTGACGGTAGCTTTGTAATCTCCCAATTCTGGCTCTCAAGTGGGGGAATAAAAGCTTATTGGCGAGCTCACAAGGGTCTGCAAAGGCCATTCCTTTCCCAGCTGGCCAGGAGAGCCGGAAGCCTGAGGAGGCTGTCCACAGGCTGTCTGGTGAGGGCAGAGGAAGAGAAGGAGGTGGAGGAGGCTTAATTCCTAGCTGGCTGGCCTTGGAAGGTGGCCTCCTTTCCCTTTGGCTCATAAAGCAGAATAGAAGGCCAAGAATCCTGGCTTCATTCCTGTCAGCTTGTCCCCTTGTTTGCAGGCTTGTGGAGTGAACCCAGTCCGAAAGAAGCCTGAGGCCTGCTTAAGAAAAGTTTATAGCTGAGCCTCGAGCAATACAGACCCTCCCTGTCGCCAGTGGGGTCAGAATTTCTTAGCCAGAAGCCTGTCCCCTTTGAGTTTAGAGAAGTGGATTGAGGAGTAAATGGCCTAATTGGTTGTGGAATGTTTGTTCAATACATTGTTTTTTTTTTTCTATTTTCCCATGAAATTATCATAAACATAAACTACAAATGGTTTTATTTCTAAGCATCCCAAACCTTATTGCACGCATCAAGGATTACATGGCATTGTCTTAAATTTATAAGTATGTTCTTTTTGCACCAAATGTTGCATGACTCCAAAGAGTCATCCTGAAATATGATCCTTCTCAAAGAGACTTGTCTGACCTCAATTAAGTGCTTATTTATGCAACCTCACTCTAGTAGGTGCTGGCTTTATTAAAACCACTCGCAATCTATACAACATGCTACATGTAAGAAGGCAGTAAGTCTCAATCATCTTTGTTACCCCCAGTGCTTAACAGAGTATTTCTTTACAGTTTTACTGAAATATAACTGAGACAAAACCGCACATTTGGTGAGTTTGGACCTACGCCTGTCTCGTAATACCATCATCACCACCAAAGCAATTAACATATCTATCACGTCCAAATTTTCCTTGTGTTCCTTTGTTTTGTTTTTGCTTTTGTTTGTGGTAATAACACTTAACATGAGATTTACCCTCTTAAATTTTTAAGTGCGCAGTATTGTGTTGCTAACAGGAGGCATTATGTTGGGTAGCAGAGCTCTAGAACTCATTCATCTTGTATAACTGTAACCCCCAGCCCGCTGGCGGTCACCATTCCATTTTCTTCTTCTCTAAATTGGGCTAATTCAGATAACTCACATGTGGAATTCCCAGTATTTGTCCTTCTCTGATTGGCTTATTTCACCCAGGATAATGTCTTCTGGGTTCATCCATGTTGTTGCAAATAGAATTTCCTTTTCTTTTTAGGGCTGAATGATATTCCCTAAATGTATATATCCCATTTGCTTTTAACATTCACCTATCATTGGGTGTTTGGCTGTTTACATATCTTGACTATTATAAATAATGCTGCAATGAATATAGGTGTGAGAATATACCTTTTTGAGACACTTATTTAAATTCTTTTGGATGTATACCCAGACATGAGATTGTTGGATTATGATATAATAATTTTACTTATTTATTTTTATTATTTGAGGGAACTCCATACTGTTTTTCATAGCAGCTATACTATCCCCACCCACAGCACATAGGGTTTCAATTTCTCTAAAACCTCACCAACACTTATCCTTTTTTTTTTTTTTTTAGAAGAATCATTCTAAAAGGTGTAAGGTGATATCTCCTCATGGTTTTGATTTGCCTTTATTCGATCATTAGTAATGTTGAGTACTTTTCATGTACCTATTTGTTATTTATGTCTTATTTGGAGAAATGTCTATTTAAGTCTTTTGTTCGTTTTTTTAAATCAGGCTATTTGGATTATTTTGCTATTGAGTTCAAGAGTTCTTTATGAATTTTAAAAATTAATCCTTTGTCAGATATATAACCTGCAATTATTTTATTCTGTTCTATAGTTTGCCTTTTTACTTTGTTGATTATTTTCCTGTATAGGAGCTTATCAGTTTAATATAGTTCCACTTGTCTATTTTTTCTTTTGTTTCTTGTACTTTTGGTGTCATATCCAAAGAATGATTGCCAAGACCAATGTCATGAAGTTTTTCCCCCATGTTTTATTATAATGGAAGTTTTATAGTTTCAGATCATGCATTTAAATCTTTAATCCATTTCGAGTTGACTTTTATGTATGGCATAAGATAGGATTCTGATTTTATCCTTTTGCATATGGATATCAGTTTTCCAAACACAATTTGTTGAAGAGACCACCTTTTCCCCATTGTGTATTTTTGGCACCCTTCTTGACAATCAGTTAACTATGTATATGAGGGTTTATTTCTGGGCTCTGTATTTTGTTCCATTGGTCTCTATGGTTATCATTATGCCAGCACCAAACTGTTTTAATTACTGTGGCTTTGTAATATATTTTAAAACCAGGATATGTGATACCTCCAGCTTTGTTCTTTTTTTTTTTTTTTTTTTCAAGATTTCTTTTGCTATTTTGGAATTTTTGTGAATTTTAGGATTGTTTTTCTATGTCTGTAAAAATGACATTGGTAGTTTAATGTGAATAGCATTTAATATATATATTTCTTTGGGGAGTATAGACACATTAATAATATTTTGATAGCATATTAAGGCAAAGATGGTAAAGATCAGCAAATATTCACTGTGTCCCCCTAAATTTCTTGGCCTCTTTGCAATTAAGCAGGGCAGTGTGACCAATTCTGGACAATGATGTGTGAGTTGGAGTGATGAGTGTGCCACTATTTGACTGAGGGAGTCAAAGCCCATATGCAGTTTTTTTCTGATTTTATGGTATGACTTCATGGCATGATTTTATGACAATCAAGGAGGCATGTGTTTTAGATGGCATAACTACAAGTGGTTGGATCTCCACCAGCTTGCATTCCTGAGTGACTACGTGGAGCAGATTTCCCACCTCAGACATAAAGTATGAGCAAGAAATAGCTTTGTCATTTAAGTCACTATGATTTTGGGATCAGTTTGTGACTTGCATACTTCTCCTAACTAATGCAAGTGTCACACAAGTAGTGAGCACTTTCCTCAAGTGGCTTACAATGATGCTGCCAAATGGAGGGGAAGAGGCTATAGTGGGAGACAGTGTGGAGTGGGATCAGAACAAAGAGAATTATTGGGGGAGGCTGGTATCACAAGGGAGGCTGTACTTAGCTGTACTTAGACTATCTTAGCGCACCCTGACTTCCCTCCTTTACTGAAAGGCCTTGGGCAAATTATATCTTTAAGTACAAATTTACCTTTCTTCCAAAAATATGTTGGCATTTGAAGAAGGAGGAGACAGTAATATTTAGTAGTTATATTTAAAAAATCATATTATATGATTAAATTTTCATAGTGTGGGAACAATGTGGATGAATCAGAAAACTGTATTTATAATGTGGGATATATTTTGTTTTTCTTAGAATATTAATTCATTTAACCAAAATTTGTTGACTAGATTTACAAACTAGATATTTGCAGAATTTTAGGAAAATACATTCTTTCCTTGGAATTAATTGCAAAATTTGGGATTTTATTCCTCCAGAAAGATTACTGTTTTCAAATACCACATAAACTCCTAGAAGTAGCATGTATCAGTGAATTATGTTATCAGTCCCATCCTAATAATCTGGGTAGAGCATGCACTGAGGAACATCTAGGTGCTAGTGATGCCACTTTCTTGGGCTTACCTGCATAGAGCAGCACAGTTAAATTGCCTTCCCATGGCTACTGAGAGCCCATAAGCTCAACCCTAGCCAGCTTTCCCTCAAATTTTGTCATTAGTCTGCAGCAGGGAAAGATCATGAATGACCTTGCATAACCTATTTCACCATAAGAAAAACTTGAATCATGCGTTCCAGTAATTAGGGATTAACATCATCACTTTGTATTTGGAAAAGAGCATATTGTTATCATTACAAATAAATTTACTCCATTTAATGTTTTAATAAGCAAGCAAATTATTCTGGAAATATTTAAACGGCCACAGAATTCAACATTATTTACCAATAATTTTTTTTGAAAAAAAGTTTTTGGTGCAGTGATAAAGCAAGGTGCATCTAACTAGCCATTCTTTACACAATTAGTTTTCTCAAGCTTGCAGTTGACCACACTGGTAAAGCTGACCTAAAGACATCACTAGGTAACCTGTTTTCATACCAGATATTATGATGTAACTTTGTAAATTGTGGTAGAGAGAATATTGGCTCAGCCTCCTCTTAGTTCAGCTCTTTCTATGTAGATACCCAATCAGGTGCTCGTAAAAACTGAAATTATGACCTTCATTTTCTGTGGCTTCAAGTTAGAGCAAAAGTGTTCCATCAATAAAATCTTCAATGGTTTTTCGATCTTCATAATATCACCCAGCAATTCTCTCCTTGAGTTGAGATAATAGCAGCAATTAGGCAGCTTTTATTTCTCAACCCCTTTTAACTTTGCTGTCTTATAAATGAGCATGCTGCATATACATGTAACTACTACAGAGAGATTGTTGGCTGGTGTCAGAAGCAGGAAGAAAATTAGTCCATTCATGAATTATCTTTTGTTTTTCACGTTAGTCCCAAAGGTTAAATGTGAATGTGCTTTAGTTGCCTCACTTTCCATTCTGACCACATGTGAAAGCTTTGATGGAGTTCTGCAGAGAGTAAGAAAAGTAAGATTTGTGAAAATCAAACACACTTGCATTTATTAATGGTCAGTAATGGCATGTAATTAAAGTGATTACAGGAAGGAAAACAGACAATTAACTTGTTGGAGGTGTCAAGGAAGGGCAATAACAGAGTTTAAAGTTCCTGTCTGTCTGGTACATCTTTAAGTTGTACAAATATCATAAAGAAGGAGTGATGCTATCTAGGAGGTCAGGCTAATATTAGATCTTTGTGCAGCAACCACATAATCTGTAAGAGAAAAGTGAAGGGCCAAGGGCGGCATGCTCAGATGGTGCGGGATAGAAAGAAGGGAGCTAGAATTGTAAACAGGCTTCATGAAAGATGGTGGCTTCATCAGAGCTACAGCAGATGACAAAGGATGATGAACATGTAAGTCTTTCTTTTCCATTATTCTTTGTGCTTCAAATATGAACCATATTTCGTAGCCCTAATTGGTCTTGGTCAAAAGTCACTTTATGCATATATTAATTTCATGTGACTAAATGGGTTAGAAGTTCTTGGGGAACAAAACTTTCATTGTAAGAATCTCCCACGTGTTTTTCCTGCTCAGTACAGAGTTGGGCATCATTTAATGAGCAGGAGTCTCCTGAACTGCCCATCCAGCATCCTGTCCCCAACCTGCTTCAGTATGCTGAGTTTAATGAGGAGCAGACATATGCTAAGTACTAAGAACCCTATCTCAGTTATTAGGATCGACCTTTTATGAATCATACACACAGCCACTGACACACAAGAACCCTGGTAATAATACTAATAAATTGGTATGCATCAATTATCCTTTGTGCACCGCACACTTTATTCTTATCTTGTCGGAACAGCTCTCTGAGATTGTCACACAAGAGGTAGGGGAATCTGATATCTAGTGTCTATGTAAAATAAGTTGAAGTTTTGGAGTATAATCTTAGAAACCAACCTTTGTAATGAATAGGTTGGGTATTCTTTTAATATCTTGCTTTATTTACTTGGTGAACTCCTACTTAACTATGAAGAGACACTTTGAATATCACCTTTTACAGAAAGTCCTTCTTAAACCTCCAAGTCTGGATTAAGTGCACCTTTGTATTTTATCATTGCCTTTTGTTCATACTATTATTATCTTGAGTTATGTCATCATAATGGAATTATCTAATTATAGGACTGTCTTCACCACTAGAGTCAAAAACCCCCAAGGAATTACCTACTATTACATTTCCTGAGCCTTGGTGTATAGCTACCACACTGTAGGTGCTCAGTATATTCTGAAGGACTCTAAGAGTTCAAATCCATGAAGATTTTGGACGAGGCCAGAGACAGTAGTCAAGGGCAGTTTAGATAAGATTACAGCCCTTTTTGAGGTGAGCAGCTGCAAAACACTTCTACTTTTTCAGGTTCTAAAATTATGCTCAGCCCGGGCTTTGTCATTTTGAACTGCACAACAACTCCCATTTATGGCCACAAAGTAGCTTTGTACTTAAGTGCACCAAAAGGATAAGTACCTTTGTTAGATTTTAAAAGAGTTTGGATGGATTCTATAAAATAGCAAATGTTTGAAACAAACTTTTTTAGATACCTGAGCTCCACTTATATGCAGTGGGACATTTCCCAGGGTTCTTCTCAAATTGGTCTTGACTGTTTTCAGGAATTTGAGATTGATGTACACAAGCCTGTTTAACTCATGACCACTGCAGTTTCCAGATACGTGGCCCTGAAGTTGGGTCACGGCCAACCCTCATCACTTCCAGTTTGCCAACCATTGAGCTCTGTTACCGCAGTGCTCTCTGAACAGAAGGGGAAAGGGGTACCACTCTCATTGTGGGCTATTTCCATCTACTAAACCCAGACCATAGTGTTGCGGGGAACGCAGGTACATTCTATGTATAGTGCAGTACCGCTGGTTTAAGGTATAGCTTTACGTGTACAAAACCATGTCAAAAAAAATAAGGCTGAATACAGAAGTTCTCAGGAAGGGTAGAGTGGTAGCATAACCTGACAGCTTTGATTAGTTATAGAAAGCTTCAGAGAAGAAGTCATTTCTCTGAATCGTGAGGGAAATATTTGGGAAGGAGAGGGAGGGCAAGCAACTATTTTAGGTGCAAAATGGACCTAAAGGAGGTCCATGGTATAAGGAGACTTGGACAGTGTCAAGCAAGACATGTAAGGAGAACAGGCAGCTCCTTTGGCTGGAGCAAGGATTTGAGGTAATGGAATCATAAATGATTCACTGTCTGAGAACAGGGCGGGTTAGGAGTGATCAGTCTGGAATTTAGATGAAAGACATGATGACAACAGGGGTCCATTATACATTATTGAGTGAGGGGAAAGAAGCATGATAAAATATTTTTGATGGTAAGTATTTTAAACCTTTTATATTAAACATACTAAATAGGAAAGAACTAACATTTGGCCACTACAAAGGAATTTGCTGCTTTGAATGGGTCGATGATGGCTCAGGCCAAGGACCACATACCGTCATGACCAGTTTCCTGGCAGGTGTCTCTGTTCACTGCAGAGTGCTCTCAGGAAGGCCCCAGAATCTTTCTCAGCACAACCCTCCAGGAAACCTTTACTGAACAGTTTGGGTTGGCCAGCTAGGTAATGCCTCTTTCTGTTTTAGACTGTGGTGTATCGTGAGGAAATAATAACAGGGGCCATTATATAAAAGTCTTATGTAAGCTATACTAATAGGATGACATGGATCAGAGGATTAGGAAAAATGAGGACTAGAAAATGACTGAAAATGCAGAAACCTAAGAGACTGTAAAGAGTTGTTCCAAGAGTGTAATAAGGGAGGAAATCTTGTTTTGATAAGAAAGTGAATTATTTATCAATCCATTAGGCTTAGGTCCATATGAACAGAATTAACTAGAAAGAAATGTTAGAGAGATGATGAGATAAAATATTGGGGTTCATACTTTACTCATTCAACACTTTTAATAAATGTATTTAGATCAATTACTTTGTACTGGGTACTTCGGAGGGTGCTTGGGACACACTAGTGAACAAGCCTGGAGCGTAAATTCCAACAAGGAGAGGAGACAGTCAGCCAACAGCAGATATAATAAATAATCACATAGTGCATTGGAAGATAAGTGTAATAAATGAAAGATGTAGAACAGCATAAGAATCATCAGGAATTTGGGTGGCATGCAGGATATTAACAGTCATTCATGTATAGACCCTTGCTACTTATCCTAACAACAGAACACCTGCTAGGTCAACTTCATACAAAGTAAGAAACATGAACAGTCAATTTTCTTACCTCTGAACATAGAGACTCGCTGGCCATAGACCCTTCATGCTACAGAGGAGTGTGCTAGGACTTTTTAGGAGACCAGAGATTGATCATCTTGACTCTTACATGATCTTTATGCCTTCCAGGAAAGGAAAGAAGTGTCCGGGTTACCTCCAGTGGTAGAACAGGATGGAGCACGGGGCCTGTTGGATTTTCCATGTTGCTTTCATAGATAAATCTATGCTCCAAAGGATGGGGAGGACAGATTGTCTAATTTTGCCCACTCGGAACACCAGAATAGTAGCAGTCAAGTATAGGCTATCTCAATTTCTATCAATTATAATACCTAGAGGAGATTTTAAATCAGGACTTTGTGAATACTAGAGAAGCATTTGATGAGGTATGAAACCTACTAGTCTCTCGAATGGGAAACTAGCGGATTTTGTTATTCAGTTACCCTGAGACTACCTTTACTATTGAGTAACCATAAACAGCACTCAGTGGTGTTCAGACTTCCATCTTCATGCCCTTCTTAGTAAGCATTTCTTAAAATCTCTCAACTCTCGTGGCAGAGGAATGGGATCTGTGCCGGCTCGCTCTCAACTTCCTCCTCTTTTGTCAGCCCTGTTTCTTGGACCCTCGCTGGTAACTGCGAATGTCCTGCCTTGTTTCCTTCAGACTGGGATGTGAGTTTCTGGCTTCTGGCTCCCTGTTAAGAGTTCTTGGGCTTCCTAGCTGCAGAAGCTTAGAGTTCATTTCACACTGAACCTTCGCAGAGATTTCTGTTGAGCTCACCGAAAGGCTGGCTGCCTGTTTCACATGCTAGCCTCATAAATGGCTTCAGTCTGTTTGCTTGGCCCTGCACCTCTTCTCACGCAGGAGGGTTTTCTCCTCTCTCCACTCCCTTTGGCACAATCAGCACTTTCTCTGCATTTTGTAGCCTTCTAAGCACACTCTGGCAGCAGGAAGGGCAGTTTCAGTCTCTTTTTGGCAGTAAGAGTAATCTTTTGCCTGGCACCAAGCTGGAAACCTTCCCTGTCGTGAAGTGCTTTGACACTGTCTCAGCAGTAGCAGTGTAGAGGTACCTCCTGTGTGACATCATTAAATATCCCTGTCCCATCAACAGCCCTTCGGGGACATTTCCTGTGTACCACTATTGAAATTCCTTCCTCACCAGTAATGATGCAGAGGTATGTCTGTGGTATTTTAGGGACATTTCCTACGTAACATTATTACAACCTTTGCACCAACAGCAGTAGTGTGGTGACACTTTGGGTTTTGATTAAATATTTTGTTGCAGTGGCCACACAGCAACTCAGGATGCTTAATACTTATTTCATTTCCAAGATTGTTGGAGTTCCTCACAGCACATTAAATACTGTTACTAGTTCGTTGATGATGCTAATATTTTATTTCCTTATCAGAGTCACTGATGCCATGGGAAAGCAATATGAAAAGATGGAATTCAATCAGGCATAAGGTTCCTCTGAATTTATGCTAGCATTCAAAAGGAAGCAAAACCTTATGATATACTACATATACATATACACACATACATATACCTTATAATATACATATATATTCATATACATATACACACTCATATACATATATGTGTGTGTGTATATATCCTGAGTATTTTTTATTCTGTTCTTAATTCTTTAACCATTAATAATAAAAAAAAAAAATACAGTCCAAACTCTATCGTTGTCAAGAGTAGTTGATTCAAAAAGCAGTTTTGGATTGTACAGTGTAGGGATGGAAGAAGAGAATGCCATGTGGTTTCCTGTGGAATAAACCCTGGCTCTGATTGGTTTGAAAGTTGTTTATTGAGCCTTCTCCATTTATTCTTCAAAGGCTACATAAGGATGGTTATAGCATGTCACACTGGAAAAATATGTTTGAGAATACTGCAGTAATTTATGAATACTTATGAATATTCAACTTAGATTCAAACTAGAATTAGCATGGATGTGTCTTCAATGCTAGAGAAGACATAGATTCCCCTTGTTCTTAGATGATATAAATGCCATATCTGTGTCACTGTGACTAAAATAAACATGATTAACTATCTGGTCAAAATCTGAGTCACTATGACTGACACAGCAGGCATAAAAGATCAATATTTCTAGGTCTGTGTTAAAGTAATGGGACCTCATATTGATGAATGAAGCCTGCAACAGTTGGGGGGGGGTCACATCTATGTTTCTCAAGGTATCTACTAGCATGGTCTGCTTTCAGAGAAGTGGTTAGTGCCTTGGAAGAAGGAATAAACACAAAATGACCACAAATAGATACAGACATAACCTCCACCCCTCAAAAGAGAAAAGAAAGAAAGAAGAAAGAAAGAAAGAAAGAAAGAAAGAAAGAAAGAAAGAAAGAAAGAAAGAAAGAAAGAAAGAAAGAAAAGGTCATTAGGAACAAGTGCATTAAAATATTTTGCAGAGAGAGAGAAATACTCCAGTTTAATTACAATTAAATCTATACCAAAGAGAATCATATAATATTAACTCAAAGAGCATTTTGTCAGGCTTAGTTATGTTATATATCCAGCTTTTTAGAATGATGTCATTAAGTTGAATTAGCTTGACTACTGTACAGAACTAGTGACCCAGGAAGAGAAACAAAGCAGAAGACCAGAGTAAGCTGGTCTGTGAATCTTTCATGAGGGGGCAGAAAGGCATAGCACTGAGCCCAGTCGCATCGCCATTCAGTGCTTGCCACACCACGTGTGCCCACGAAGGTGGCACTGCTCTCCACAGTGCACCCAGCTTCGCAAGTTCTTTCCTCAGCCACAGTGAGCATGAGAGAAGACAACACTGTTCTCCACAAGGAGTCAGGAGGAGCCAGTGTAGGACCAGCCACAGTGTTTATTTCAGGTCCATATCATGGACTGTGTTTGTGTTGTGAAAAGACAAGATTATAAAAACAAACAAACCAAAACCAAAACCAAAACCAAAGCCAAACAAACAAAAACCCTTGCTTTGTAGTGAGCTGAAATAGACCAGCAAGGCCAGGTAGGAAAAGACAGTTGGGAGGAATAAAAACCAGTCTGCTGAAGTCCACAGTTATGGCTGCTGAGAAAATGGGATTGATACTTAGTTACCAGGAGTAAGAACCCATTTTTAGCTAAAGCCTGAAAAAAGTATACAAGGCAGAGTTGCAAGCAATATCAGACTGCAAAATGGACAGCTGCAGTCAATGTTCCCACTAATATTTTCCGTCCCTGTCTGAGTGAATTTGTAATGTTCAGCTGAAGTCAAGAAAACAAACAGATGTCCGCCACAGGCAGGAAAACAATGCAGGAACATATACAGATTGTGTGAAGCCTGCATTTTTGATGTTTTTCTGCTGGTGAGAGGGCATTGCAGAAAAAGGTCACCTATTTGTAAAGTTGTCTTCTATTGAAGATGAAGCTGTTGATGGGCCCCCCAAACCTACAATGTTTTGAGCTCTCTCTAGTGGATCTGCATCAACTCTGAAATGCCCTCTAACTCATTTGCACGGTGAGCACAGTGCAAAGTTGCCAGACAGCTGGACGCGCGTTGCAGTGATGCAAACGGGCCGGCCAGAGAACCACATCTGTTACCTTGGCCTCATGTGCACCCTGCTGAAACCAGCCTCTCCCCTTGGCCAAAGACATCAGAGAGTACAATTACATTGTAATGGATTCTTAACATTAGACAAGGCTCTATAACTGAGTTTGTACATTTTATAGGGAGAAGAATTTGGACTAGAAATTTAATTGATGACACTAATGCTAAATCTATATGAGTGTATTACATGGCTTAAAATATCCTTTATAATTTGTCCCCACATGCTTCTCACCTTTATTAGCCCTGCCATTCCCTCGCTCATCCACAGCACCTTCCAGGCCTGCAAGCTGCATTCATGATAAGTATCCTACACAGGAGTACCATTTTTTACCACATTTTTACCGTACCTTTTCTATGGTCAGATACACAAATACCACTGCATTACAGTTGCTTACACTATTCCGTACGGTACCATACTGTACAGTTTGCAGCCTAGGAGCAATAGGTCCTACCATACAGGGTAGGTGTGTAGTAGGCTATGCCATGTAGGTTTGCGTGAGCACATTCTATGACGTCCACACAATGGCAAAATCACTTAACAATGCTTCTCAGAACATGCTTCTCAGAACATGCTCCCTTCGAAAAGTGCTGCATGACTGTGTTATAAAATGTGTTGTCTTGTATATTCTTGCAATATTACTAATAGTAATTAGATTTCGCTCTCCCCTTCACCTGGGTTTTGGTGAGAGGTTAGAAGCAGGAATCTATTATCGGCCCCTCACCTAGCCCCTGCCACCATATTGCCAGCCTCTTGCCTCAGTTCCATTTACTGAAGAGAGAGCTGATCTGTTCATTGCCGATTTGAGAGGCCACCTCTACCGGATGTGAAATCTCCCATACGTACGCATCTCTTTCTGGACCTTTTATTCTCTTCTGTTGGTCTGTTTGTACATTTCTACCTCAATATACTCTTTTTACTTCTTTTTGTTTCTGTAATTACTATTATTTTTTACACAAGCAATACATAGTATTTTCCTTGCACATGGTTCAAACAGTACAAAAATATCAAAAGAAAGTCTGAAAGGTTTTCTGAAAACCTGAAAACCTTTCTTTCCCTCATTTGCCCCCGGCCCTTCTCCCAACTGTCATAAGTTGGTAGATATTATTCTACCTTCCTCACATGCTTCCATGTATACATGAAGCTATATAGCCATATCTGGTTTTGTTCTTATTAATACAAATGGGACCGTGCTATAGATGTAATTTCAACATGCTTTTGTGACTTAACATTTTTAGAGATCTTTTCCTATCAGGGCATATAGTCAGAACTTACTTTTTTTAAACAATTGCATAGAGTTCCATTTTTATATGTGTGTATGTATATATGTACACACATATATATACTATATTTATCTACCCTTCTCTTTCTGAACACACTGTTTTAATTAGTGCAGGTTTATAGAATTTAAATGTGTAGGGCAATAGTAAGGTGATTTTTATTTGCGTAGCAGGGAAGGAAGCCTGGGACCTGGGCAGCAGGCAGAGTCAGCTAGCAAAAGAGGAGGAGGCAGGACACCCACCTCGGAGGCTCCGGGGTGCGAAGACCCTGAGCAGGAGAAGCACGGCCTGGGAGAGATTCTACAGGAAGGCCTTTGTGGCTAAAACCTAGTAAGTAAAGCAGGAAAGGGAATAAGTTAGACCGGGTTCAGATCCTTAAGGTCCTGTACGCTTATCTAAAATAATTCGCCTGGCTGGTGTAGCTCAGTGGATTGAGCGCGGGCCTGCGAACCGAAGGATCGCGGTTCGATTCCCAGTCAGGGCACATGCCTGGGTTGCCAGGCCAGTTCCTGGCAGGGGACATACAAGAGGCAACCGCACATTGATGTTTCTCTCCCTCTCTCCTTCCCTTCCCCTCTAAAGATAAATAAATAAAATCTAAAAAAGGGGGAAAAAAAGAACTTAAAAAAAATCTTTATTAAAAAAATAAAATAATTCGTATTTTACTCTAAAGCAGTAGAGTTGTTGAAAGATTTTTAAGCTTGTAAGTGACATTCTATAGTGAGCTGAGTTGTAGCCCTCAAAAGATAAGTCCAAGTCCTAAGCCCTGGCAGTTGTGAAGGTGTTCACAGACATACTTAAGTGAAGAATCTCCAGACAGGATCATCCTGAATTACTCAGGTGGGCCCTCAGCCCAATGACAAGTGTCCTAACAAAAAGGGGAAACCACAGGAGAGAAGCCTTGTGACGAAGGAAGCAGAGACTGCAGCTACGCTGCCGAAGCCAACGACTCCCTGGAGCATCCTGAGGCTGGAGGAGATGAGGAAGGATTCCCGCCCCCCATAGCCCACCGAGGTGTTGGAGGAAGCACAACACTGCTGACACCTGGCTTTCAGACTTACGGTTTCCAGAAGTGAGAGAATAACTTCTGGTGTTTTAAGCCACCAAATTCGTAGTACTTTTTACAGCAGCCCTAGAAAACTGATAGGTTTGCTTCCTTTCTCCTTTTATTCATTTGCTCAGATATTCAACAAATGTCTATTAAAAAGATTCACTGTATATTAAAACCGTTCAAAATCCTGGGGATACAACAGTGAATAAAGCACATACAGAAAGTTCCTGCCTTTTGAAGCTACGTTCCTCTACCGCACACCACCTCTCCGTGCGGGGCCCGGGGAGAAGCAGCCTTAAAGTCCTCTCTGTCTTCATTCTTACCGATTGCCACATCTGGTTTGATTTTACTTGCAGCTCTCACCAGAGGGTGTTGTGAGTGGGCCTTGAAGTATGCTGATAAAATTTATTCTCTGCAGCTGTTAATAGTAGCTCATTTATTTCATCCATTTTTATGAAGCTTCCCTCATTGTCCTAAGGAAGATTTTCCTGCTTTTGTGACAGAAGACATCACACTGTGTGATAATCATTTACTTTTTTGTCTTTCTCACTAGACTTTGAGCTCCCTGTTTTCATTTGTGTGCCCCTAGGGCCTGGCATAACCCATGCCCATAATGAGTGTCCAATATTTATTAGTCTATTAAATGTATGCATGCATAAAAGAAATGATCGATAAGTTGAATTTTATTAAATTAAAAGCGTTTATGCTCTAAAAGACTTTAAAACAAACAATTGACAAAGGATTGGTATTCAGATTGTATAAAATACTCCACTAAGCAAAAAAGGAAAACACAAACACACTATAAAAGTAGATTTTAAAAAAATTCAATAGGTATTTTGGAGAAGAATAAACACATTTAGTCAATAAACATATAGTAGATATGATCATTCTAGTAAGAGGAAATGCAAATTTTCAATATTATTTTATGCCTTTTCAGCTGAAACAAATTTTGAGAAATCCAACAAAACCAAATACTGGAGAAAATATGGTCGGGGAGCTATCTTTAAAATTGCTAGTAGAAACGTACACTGAAGTAACTACTTGGGAAATATTTGACATTATCTCATAAAGTTGTATATTCATATACTCTATGACCTAGCAGTTACACATACATACATACACACATACATACAAGGAGAAACATTTGTACCATCAGGAGACATACACAATAATTTCTCAGCAGTAAAATAACAAAATATCCTTAATCTTCCCACCACCAGCCCTTCCCAAATAACCCTATAACTGGAACAACTATGATGTCTTTTGATAAAGAACTCTCACAAGAGACTGAATGAATAACTTGTTATGTATTCTCACAATGGCCCATTACATGGCAATGATGACATGTAAACTAGAATCATAGACAACACAGATGACTCTTATAACATGATGTGGAATTTAAAAAAAAAAATGACAGCTTTGCTGGATAGAGCAATTTTGGATGTAGGTTCCTGCTTTTCAAGATTTCAAATATTTCTTTCCAGCCCCTTCTTGCCTGCAAGGTCTCTTTTGAGAAATCAGCTGACAGTCTGATGGGAACTCCTTTGTAGGTGACTGTCCCCTTATCCCTTGCTGCTTCTAGAATTCTCTGCTTCATTTTAATCTTGGCTAATGTAATTACGATGTGTCTTGGTGTGTTCCTCCTTGGGTCCAACTTCTCAGATAAGGTCAAGTTCAAGGAGTTCATCCTCACCAAGCTCTTATTATATGAAATGTTAAAGGGACTTATCTAAGAAAAAGAAGATAAAAAATATGACAGCGAAAAGACAGCAAACTCACAGCTATTAAGAACCACACCTAAAACAAAAGCAAACTAAGCAAACAGCTAGAACAGGAACAGAACCACAGAAATGGAGATCATATAGAGGGTTAGCAACAGGGGCGTGGGAGGAGGAGAAGGGGGGAAGGTACAGAGAATAAGTAGCATAGATGGTGGGTAGAAAATAGACAGGGGGAGGGCAAGAATAATGTGGGAAATGTAGAAGCTAAAGAACTTATGACACATGGACATGAACTAAAGGGGGGAATGTGGGTGGGAGAAGGTGTGCAGGGTGGGGGGAATGATGGGGGAGAAATGGGACAACTGTAATAGCATAATCAATAAAATATATTAAAAAAAAAAACACAAGTCCCTGAAAACCTCATGGAGTGTTAACACCCTTATCACAAAGCTCAAAAATAGACAAACCTAAGTAAGACATTATTTATGCACAAATATATGTGATTTTAAAATGATATTCTTTAAAAAATATGAAAACTGTAAACGCAAAATTCAAGATATTGTTTACTTCTTGAGGGAACAAGGAATGATGAGGTATTCATTAATAGATGTAAGTGGATGGCAATGGTGGATGGCTGGTGAGTTAGTTACTAACTTTGTAAAATGGTGGGTCTTGATCACAGGCACGAGGCTTCAGAGCTTTAGAGCATCATGAAATGCAAAAAGTGGAAGTTCAAGAACATGATAACTTTTCAATGTATATGACTGCAGTGAAGGTGGGTCATCTTAATATAAGAAAACACATGAGTAACTTTGGCCACAGAAGCATAAGAGGATCCTAATTAGAAATGTCAAATTTGAAAACAGTTACAAATCTGACTAAAAATCAAGTAAATCTAAATTTGACTGAAATTAAGATAGAGGAGCAGAGGGAAAAGTTTGTCATAAGGTCCCACAGAGCCACAGTATTGAAATATAGAATTATCTCTACAATTTCTGGCAAAAAAAAAGTAAAAATAAAACTACAATTAATACTTAAAAAGCTCTGTCCCGTTTCCAGCCCTCAACAGGGAGAAGTCCACATTACATTTCTGATGCAGTTGTAGGAAGGGCTCATCCCAGATCTCCCGGGCATTTGATCCTGATCTAGGATCTTAAATGTGTGTATTTATTACTCAGCGCTGCCTGTATTTTTATACCTTTCTAAGAAATATTTAAGTGTTTTTAAAACTCTGGAAATACTTCAAGTGCATTTTTTTACATTTTATTTTATTTTATTTTATTTTATTTTATTTTATTTTATTTTATTTTATTTTGAAAATACACTCAGATAATGATATTTAGAGTAGTGTATTCTATGTCCACATATATTTTTGCAGGTAGCTTGTAATGCCTGGGTACTAGCAGTTTTACAGTGAAAACACATGTAACTCTAACTGGTGTCCCTTGAGTAAAAGAGCACAATGTTACAAAGTTTACAAGAAACATTTAAAAAGAAAGAGTTGACATTTTGCATATAGTGTTGATGGTTGTCTTGTCCCTAACTTTGGTTTAGATCATTGCCAAGTAAGAATGTTTTGTAGAGTCCTTGGACTATTCAGTTCCACCATATCCATTATCAAGAGAACAAGGAAAGAAACTAAGAATCTACTCCTGCATCTAACCTTAAAGGCTGAGCTTGGAAAAAAACACACTTGGATTTTAAATCAAAAAGGACTGGCTGCAGAACAGGAATTGAGTTATTATAAAAATCGACCTCCACAATCAGACTCCAAACATCCACTGAAGCCCAATTTCCCACAAGGGGCTCCCATCCCTCATGCTGGACATCCTGTAACAGGGGTGATAGACATGTCAGCAGAAGGCACAGGTGAACAACAGCCTGTTCTCAGAGTCTGGTATTTACACAGGGAACATGATGCTTCCCGAAAACATACCTCTGCCAGAGAAACACACTGTGTGAGGTTTCATTAGCAACCCCAGTCTTTCCATCCTGTGGTCTTTTTATTGGCAAGTGAAAGCATCATCAGGATCAAATACGGAGGTTTCTCCTTAGAATTGGAAAATTATACTAACACAACATCTTAGCTAGAAAATTACATTATATCTCAGGCACTGGGCACTGGAGACAGATTAGTCATACCCCACCATTCCCAGAAACCCCTCATAGTAAATCAGCCTATAAGCTGAACAATAGTTTACAGAAAAGGCCTGCATATGTATGTGAGTTTGAAACTATACGAGCTAACAATCCTGAGTGTTTTCTATTTTCCTGAGACACTATTACCTGTTTCATGCATATTATTTCATTTGTTTCTCATTCTATCCCTGGGAAATAGAAAACACCGTCCTCCTATTTAAGGGTGGGGAAACTAAAGCTCAGAAATTGAAGCTCGGAGAAATCAAGTAAGTGACCTAAGACCAAGTAAGATTTGAACGCAGGCCAGCTGCATCAAAACTTCATACTGGTAATTATTCTACTATTCTGCCTATCCTAGGGTTTCTGTTTGAAAATACGTTGGAGTCTTTTGTATAATTCATGGCCAGCCAGTTGGAAATGAAGGGTAGTTTGTAAAACTTCAACTTCAATAAAATCTGCAATGGAAAATTCAAGTCTCGAACTTATGCAACGTGAAGACTTCAATAAGACAAAGAAAGTCAGCCAGAATGGTATTTCATATGTTTCTGTAACATATTCTTCAAAGTCAGTTCCATTCCAAAAAGCAAAGAAGCTGCTCACTTCAAAGTGTGTTGAGTACCCAAGGACTTGCTGGTTCAGGCCGATCTACAGTTGACAGTGCACTCTACAGCCACCTGATGATCATCTTGGCACCACCTTCTCTGCAATTTGCAAATGTCTGTCAAACAGTAAATAGTAGGAATTACTATAAACAGCAGTGGTGCAGTTTCAATGGCCATGGCTCTCTACATTCTAGAAATGTAATCTTACACTCTACCTTAAAATTGGATATAGCACATGAACTCCTTCAACCATGCAGAAAGTGAAAATGTATATTATAGAGATCACCGCTGTCTGCAAGACAGCTGATGAAGAGTCACAAAAGAAGTTTTAAATGCCCTGAAGAAATTCCTAAGCAGCATTAAAATCACACATGGGGAACATGTCAAAGTCTTTGTGTACTGAAAATCAACCTTCAAAAGTTTTTGTGTTAAGTTTTAAAGCATCTTGAGCATAATTTTTTAATGTATAATTGCAAGAATTCTCAATATATATGACCAGTGAATAGTTACTATAACTTATTTTACATGATATACAGCTGCTGAAGGATTTGGCAATATCTTCTATTATAATTTAAAATACTTGGATTCTTTTCCCTTATTTTTATTCTTATCCCCAAGGCGCAATAAAAAATCTGGAGAATATATATACATGCGCGCACACACACACACACACACACACACACACTAATGCTGAATCATTCTGCACATGATAGCTGGCCATTGTTTTGATTGCTAGCATTTATATTTGCATTTAATTGTAAACACAGTTGTTGGAAGAGTAATGCAGTTCCTTTTGGAAGGAACATTTGGCTTCAGGGTTTTGTAACAATGTTTGAGCATTCCCACACTTTGATTACCACACCAGTATCTCAGGGGAAGAAAATACAACGGATAGTCAATAAAAATACTGAATTTTTAAAAGGTCAACTACATAAGGGACTGAGTTTCTGATGCTTTACCTTTTTTAATTTTAAAAATCTGCTTTAAATGGAAAATAGAAAGACTGGAAGCCATGCTTATGGCCGTAAGTGATTAAAAATTTTTTACAGATAGTAATCATTCTTGCAACAGTCCATTCAGAGAAAGAGTATAGTGTTTCTCACTATAAATTGTTTTGTAAAGGTAAGAAAAGTAAAAGAAAGAAAAACTCTGATTTTCTGTTTACTGATGAGTTTTATCTTCCCTTAAAGCCTACATTATACCTCGGTTATAAATTGAGACTTAGGGAGTTCAGTAGACTTTGCACTGATGCCTAAGAACTCACTTTGTTAACTTTTGCTAAGAACTCACTTTGCTAAATAGAGATGGAGGGTTAGTGGTTGCATTTCTAAGATTGATTTTAATCCTTTCCCCTGCTAACTTTATTACTATTTATGTTAGAACTCTTGTGAACAGGTCTTGTTCATGAATCTGTAAGTCACAAATAGCCTGACATAGAGTTTGAAAAAGGTATAAAATGAAGAGAAAGAAGGCTCTAAAATTCTTTTTAACTTTTGTTTTCTACCAGCCACAATTTTAGCCTAGGGTAGTGTATTATTCTCTTAATGATTTCTTTTTATTTATTTTTAGAGAGAGGGGAAAGGAGGGAGAAAGAGAGGGAGAGAAACATCCATCTGCTACCTCTTCTACATGCGCCTTCCAGGGACCGAACCTGCAGCCCACTCATGTGCCCTGACTGGGAATCAACCTGTGACCTTTCACTTTATGGGATGACGCCCAACCAACTGAGCTTCACTGATCAGGGCTTTATGCATATTTTAAAGTAGAATAATTATCAAGTTACTTTTAATTCTGAGTACCTTTAAAAAATAAGATACAGAAAGAATGAAACATATTTTAAGCTTTAAATGTTAACTTTAGTATTATAAGTAACCAATTCTCATAAATTTCTGAAGGATTTCAAAGGTGCCCTTCATTGAACATAAAAGTATTATTCAGCTTTGTGTAGTTTAAAGATCTACCTAACACTCTTAAAAGGTTAATCAAATTTAATGAGATTGTTAAACCAATCAATATTTTTTTATAGACACATTTTTCACTTGGTCTCCTGAAGGAAATTCCCCAAAGGAGATGGAAACAATGTTCACTAGAAAATGGAGTGTAATGAAAACACTAGGGACTCACCTCCATTTTTTCATTAAACTCATTTTTTTTAGATTTCTGATTGCTGATGCTAATGTATCCTAATGGAACAGTAGAGCTACGTTATTGCACTTTCAGATTCAATACTTTCTCTAGCTGGTCAAAGACTGAACAGTACAGTGATTTCCCACAATTCCCAGGGTGGCACCTGGACCACGGTTTGTTGTTTCTGACAGCGCTGGTGCCATCTCGTCAGGAGTCGTCCTCCCACCGACTCCCTCAATAGAGGCAAAGATACTTTTTGAAATGTGTGCTCATTGTGTTCATAACATCTTCTCCACTATTTCTTGGAAGATTCACCAATACTTTCCCAAAATTTTCAGTGACTTTAGAACTTGGCTCTTAGTTACCCTCTTTAATAGGAGCTCACCCTTCACCCTAAATTTAGTATCTACTCCTCTGCTTTCAGCTTCGAAATTTGTTTTCATTTGACCTCAGACACCAGTGGTTCAGTCGGTTCTTTATATCTCACAATATTTGAAATGGTCCTAATTCACTTCAGATAAGAAGTTCCTACCCTTCACCTAAATCTGATGTTTAGCCTCAGTATATTTTCTGGTACTTGAATCCTCTTTTTCCCAGTTTGTGACCTTTTTGCTCATGTATTTCTACTTTCTTCTTAGCCTCCACTCCCTTTCAGAAAATTTAACATCGTGGTCAGAATGATTCAGGATACCTCACCTACTTGACTATCCACCTTCCAATTTTGTTGGTCTCCAACCCAGAAGATTTTTTTGGCTGCTTTGACTTCTGGGCTACTAAAAACAGCTGGGAAAGCTTCTTATTGTCTCCCCTGTCTTGAGCCATCAAATCTGCATCGCTGTCCCTTTATTCACCACTAGTTGGCGTCAGCCAAACTCCCAGCAATGATTTGAAACACCCTCCTTTGTCTCACAGTCCCAGTCTCGGTTCTTTCTCCACATTTTCAATAGATAAGCTCATCTCTGCCACAATTCCCTTAATTATCTGTCTTATACTTCACAAGTTATCACTCATTTGTCATCTCTTTCTTTCTCTGTCTGTGAAACAGAAGGGCAAAGGGCGGGAGGGGGAAGGTTTTTTTCAAACTTGTCACTTCCCCAAGCTGATGCTTTATTTCTTCCCCCCTTCCCTTAAGTGTCAAATAAAATCTATACCTTTGGCTCCCTTCAGTCATCTTTTTATAGTTATAATTTGCTTTGACCTCACAACCTTGACACTGTTATTTAGTTCCTTCCTGAAATTTCTACTCTCCTGTCATTGTTGTTTTCTGGTTCTCTTCTTTGACTGCCTTTTCTCCCAGAAAACAGACACTCTTCCCTCAGCAAATCAATCATTTTCTTGGTGGCAAATATACACCTAATAAATCACTCTTAAGGATATTTGTATAGTTTAATTTTCTTACACTACTCCAAATCTCCATTCCCAATGCTTCTCAAACAGTTCTACATAAGAACCTTTAGCACCTCAACCAACACGTATAAAACCAAACCTACTTTCCACTATACCTACGGTCTTTGAATTCTGTTTGCTACAATACCTTACTCTCAGTCAACCACTACTGGAGCTTCGGAATCACTCTAAACTTCCTTCTCTCTTTTTCATGCTTCCCTCTTAGGTCTCAAGTCAGTTTCCAATAGGTTTTACTTCTGCAGAAGTTAACTCTGTCCTTCTGACGCAATACCACATCAGTATGTCAGGGCTTCCCGTAAGAACCACTGTACTGATGCCGACCCTGGCTCATGGGGTCTGCCACATTGTGGATGAGGCATGAGAAATTCACACCGACTACCGAGTCCTGTGGAGGAAAAGGGACAGCATGGCCCTTGCCATGACTGGCCTTTATTTCTTTTCTGGGCACATTACATGAGGGTCCTCATTTACTATGCACAGGTTTGTTTTAGGTGGTTACCTTTTACAGAAAACAAAGGAGATGATGCCACTAATCACATCACAGAAGAAGGATATTTGCAAATGCAAAGGGAAAAGTGGTTGAACCGGTTACACTCCATACCGGGGAGTTTTATCATGGATTTTAGGAAGTTACAGTAAGTACTTGCTGTCTCAATTCAGGGTGAGGGAGTTTTAGCGAAAGCAAGTCTCACAGAAGTCTAGGTACAACGCAGGCCTCATTCCCCACAGGAGAACCTATCCGTGGGCGTGGGTCCTGTGCATCTCCAAGTGGGAGCTGGGCCCACACCACGCAAAATGGTCTTCTAGACTGTATAATAAATCTCCTCCCTGATTCTCTATCTCTTTGTACACTGCTGTCAGATCATTTTCTTGAAGCTGGATTCCAGTACCACTGAAACCCCCATTTACTCCTCAATGCCTACGAAACAAAGTTCATATTCCAAAATGTGGCAATCATTGTCTTCATACACTAGCCTATCCTTTCTAAGCAACCTTACCTCCCACAACACAGCTTTAAGATCTTATGTTTCTACAACAATAGAATAAATGATTTCACCATAACCTAGAATTCTATCATGAGGTTTATTATTCCAGATTCCCAAGGCTTAGGAATGGAGAGGCATAGATATATACCCTATACATCCCAAAGAAGGAAATACCTGCTTTCTATCATGAGAACTGAGAGTTATGTCCCAGCCTGGAGTACAACTGAAAAATATGTAAATTTGATTTTGACAACTCTCACCCCCTTTTCTATACCTCTTGCCAATCTTGATAACTGCCTCAAATTTTTAAATTCTCATTTCAAGGCTTCTAAGTAGAAATCTTTGACTGGAAAAGGAAGGTTTCATCTGGGACCCTATTTTAGAATGAGGAATCCCAGGAGTCTGAATCCCTCTAGGTGTAGATGTCTAGAATTATTTCAGAGATAATAATACTGTCAGATAAGGACAAAAAAGTGTTTTCCTGCCTCCATGTTACCATAAATTATGAAAATAGACATTTTCAACAAATTTGGAAGATATGGTTATCAAGGACAAACTCATGTGGTTATGTGATTATTAAGGACTAATTCAAAATATATGTTATAGGCTCTGTGAAAGATTTATTTTGGGAGGGACCTGTGATACATCTCAAATAAATTGATGTTATCCTCCAAAAGAGTTACCTCATGTACAAGCCACCCTCATAACTGCAGACAAGGAGAGTCATGCTGTAGACAGCAAAGACAGTGGCCTCAAATATGAGCTGGAAATTAAAAGTTACAGGGTAGAGATTCCAGGTAGATTTGTAGTCCCTTTGCCCCTTACATCGTCATTTATTTGTACCATGCACTGTAGCTTGTAACAGCAAACTTTATTTCTTGAATAATGGTCAGTGATTCTCTCAAATACTTCAATGGAGACCAGCTACAAATTATAATATAAATTGTTATTGTACACTTGCTGTGTGTGTTGCTCATCACATTCTATGCATCATTTTAACTTAGGCCCTAAAATGATTCCATGAGATTATTATGTAGTCTATTACTACTTCCAGATGAGGGGACTGGAGGTCATTTTTGTCTTAGTCCATTCATGCTGCTATAACAACAAAACCACAGATTGGGTGGCTTATAAATAATATAAAATTATTCTCACAGTTCTGGAAACTGGAAAGTCCGAGATCAAGATGCCTGCCTGGTCAGGCTCTGGGGGAGGTCCTCTTCCTGCTTATAGCCAGCACCTTCTGGCTGCATCCACACATAGAAGGATTGAGGGATGTCTCTGGAGTCTCATTTATGAAACACTAATCTCATTCATGAGTGCTCCACCTCATGATTTAAGCACTTTCCAAAGACCCCACATATTAACCATCATGTTGGGCATTAAGATTTCAACATTTGAATGTGTGGTGGGGAGAGGGTAGGGGAACACAAACATTCCGACCATAGCAGTAAGGAAGATGGATTTGTTAACATGGCACAGCTGGCAAATTGTGGGACTGGGACCAAGACAAAGGCTTGAGACCAAAGAGCTTCTCTCCTCTCTAAGCTTCTCATCTATTCCCAGAAGTGGTCTTTTCCACCCCATCTCCTGCGCCCTTCCCAGGCTCACTCACTCAAGGCTGCCCCTTGCTCCCTCTTCCAGACTCCACGTCTTCCACCGCTTACCTGCAAAGCCAGATAAGACCAGCTACACATAAATTATTTACATCATTTGTATCAAAAATCAATTAGTTATTTATTAACATCAACTTCATCAAATTATAATTCATAACAAACACTTGAATAGGATTATTAATGTCATTGTGATATTTTATATTTAAATATCTTGCTTCCTAAAATATTATGACTAGATAAATCATGCTTTGGGGACTGATTTAAGACAATTTAATGCTTTGTTACATGATCTGAAGTCACATATTATTTCTTAAGTTTATATCCCTGATGAAACTTGGGGTTCAGCTGTATCTGTAAGTTGCTTATAGTTTCTTGGATGGAAATAAAAGGCTGTTTAAATAAAAGATAGAGCTATGTCTGTAAGGCTTGCAATTGCAGTTTTAAAGCTTTTGCAGGTAAATCATGTGTTTATAGCCTGTTATTTTTCCCGCACAGAGCAGCAGGCTCCCAGATGGTGATATGAATCATTGTCCCTGTGGTTCAAGCTTCCTTTCCTCCAGTGAATAAAGACAGCACCCATCTTCCCACCCACAGAAGTTTTTGATATCAATATGGCTACCTGAAGGATAGTAGCTTATGGTCTGGCTCTTAACCCCATCAATGATAAACCCAAACCCTCCTCCCTAGCCAAAATTTCTTTTGGTACTGCAATGCTACCAGCCTCTCTGGTTTCTTGAGAAGTCATTTTCATAAGCAATCAGATGGGAATAGTAGAATGACCCCTCTGACGGAAAGAGCAGGTTTGGACTGGTTAGAAGTCACTCTGCCCTTGAGAAAGCTTTGTATTTAATAAGCACTTGGTGGGGCACACAACCTGATTACATTCACATGTTGCACTTTCATTCTGTCCATAACCAGTCAACAAATACCACCAAATGTGATGGGGAAACTGAATTATCAGTGGGAAAAATATAGATATTAACATCTGCTAACAGTTTCTAAATTGCATGTTTCTAGGCCCAATAATTTTGACTATTGCATATATTTATATAATTTAAAATAATTAAGGCCATGATGTAATTAATATATATGAATTTATTACATGCTTTATGAAATAATCATATTGAAATAATTTTATTTAAATTTAGTAAAAGATATCATTCTAATTCCCATCTTGGCTGCTTTGAATATCCTACTAGCCAGGATTACACTAGTTTAGCAGTTATTAGAATCGCTCGGTCGATTTTAATAAATGCTATTGCCCCAGTTCCACCCACAGAGGTTGTGATGGAAACAGTATGATCTGGGGCCCAAGCATGGGTATACTAGCCAACTTGCCTCATGCTTTTCCCCTGAATCTATTTCAAAGGTTTCCGTTTGCCAATTTTCCTATCTTCACTTAATAGAGTTAGTTGGTTAAAATGTACACTCAGAAGGTAAAGTTGCTTACATCTACATGTAGATGTTCTGCAGAGGTGAGACAGTCTTAAACTATTACTAAACTTAATTTTGACTTTATTTTGAAAAGTTGACTTAGCACCTGCCTTGGTTGTTACAGCTGTGAAACAGGTATGGTCTTTTGTATAAATAATTCTAATTGACTCATGGTGTAGAATTGCTGCCAAGCAGTAGAGGGAAGTATTGGTCCGGGTATTTCTAGAAAAGGCAGTGCAAAGAAAATAACTCCTTGGCATCTGGACAAATGAGGAATCCCAACAACAACAAAAAGTTTTTCTCCTCATTAGTTCAGATAAGTTCTTCAGTTCTTTAATTTGCATTGGAAATCTAGCTTTCAGAGTTTCAGGCTTAAAATTAATCATGGAACCTCTGTAGTGCTAGGAAACATAGCACTGGTAGAGTTATTTTCAGAGGTGGAATTTTCTCTTCCCATCAAGTTTCTTGCAAGTTTCTCACTTCCCCTCCTTGTCTCGTGAGTTATTTCATTCTCTGCTGCTATGGCAAAGAAAATTAAATAAATTATACATGGACAAATACATGAGAACTGACCAGGGATTTGTCATATAGCAAAAACTTACAAAGGACTTGTGAGAAAGGATCCTATGTGGTACTAATTATAGATTTTCCCTATTATCTTGCAAATGGACATCATTCTGTCTTCTTACTTAACAAGTTCAAATCTATGTTTGAAACATACAGTCTGGTTTAGAAACTAGGCCTGTATCTGTACTTGATTAATGCCTAGGATCAAGCTCTTCTCTTCCTCTTGGAGTGAAGATGGAAAAGTAAGTCAGCAGAGGATGTCTGGAAATTGTTAGCAGCACTAACAAATGAGCTGGTCATCCAGGGCCAAGGAGCCGGATATGAGTTCTTTAATAACCATTATACAATGCAGTAGGAGAAATTAAATTACATCCCTTAAATTAATTGACAAAGCAATTAGCAAGCTGTCCATAAAGCCCAAACTAGCCAAACATTATAAATTGTGGCACCATCTGCTGGCTGGAGGAGTTTTTTTGTTTTTGTTTTTGTTTTTGTTTTTGTTTTTGCTTTTTGCTTTTTCTGTAAGCTTCATTTACATCATTATTTCTCCAACAGTGCTCAGGCATCTGGCCTGTACACATTCCCATCACTGCATTGCTTTCTTGGTCATCAGTTACCTTGGTTCAGAAATCAGAAGAAAATTTTGGCTTTAGCTAGCTGAACTCAGAGTAGAAAAGCAAATAAACAAACAAATCAACAAAAACCACGTACTCGTGTTTCCACAATATTTAGTATCCACACTAACAACATTTTCAATATTTGCCCAGAGACAGATGAAATCATGAGCCTAGCAAATCTGTGCCATATATGGATTTCAGCAATGTCCATAAAAAGACATCACACATCATATTCAGCTCTGTTCCCAAAATACATTTTTTGACAGAAGACAAATTAGATCATCATACTGTATGGTGATGGGACCCATCTCTCTACAAGGGTTTGATTAAATGCCTTTGACCCTTGTCATTGACCACAGAAAGGAGAGAGAGAACATAAATAAATTCTGTGATTTAAAATTATACTACAGAAAGTGAGCGTCTGTAGGAGTCCAGCACATTCAGCTGCTGGTCTGTGCTCCTTTGTCTTGTCCTGCCACCAAATGAAAGGGCTTCCTGGGATAAGGCCACATGGAAAGAAAGATGCTTCCCTCCCACGTCTGGCCTGAGGTGTGAATGGAAGAAAGTTGATACAGGACAAAAACTCTAAAGGCTATGCAGTAATTGGTAAAATCTGTGACCTAAACCATGAGAATATGATAAGGATATGCCACATTATGTTTGAAAGATGATTCCTTTTTGCCCAAATGAATGGACTATATCTTTTGTAGCAGATTTCATATTCATTCAGACCATAAAAATGTTCATTGATTCATGAAATGTTTCTTGATAGTACCACCATGTAGTAATGCCATTCCTGCTTTCCAACCTGAGTCTTAGAACCCAAAGTATTAGGTTCAAGGCATTATGTGTCCATTGATTTGGAGGAATATTTTCATCAAACTGTATTCTTACTGTGATTTCCCTGTGAAAATTAGACCAAATAAGAATGTAAATGATGGGTAGACTGTGATCTCTTTTACCACTCACCCAATCTCATTTTTGTTTAGTCTAGCCTCATTTTGTACTTTTGTCTTGATACCTTATACAAAATGTCATTAAAATTAGTAGTTATCTCTCTGGTTTTGTTGATATATCCTTGAAGCCAGTGCATTGTTTTGCCTTGAATGCTGTCCATTTTATTAATTATACACTATCTTATACTTGCTTTGCTCAAGTAATAAGATGCAAAAATCTGCATCAACCAGATTCTTGGAACTCAGATTGTATGTTGGTTATCTTAGGGAAACTTGATCTTTAGTGATAACTTGTGATGAATTCTGAGATAAAGTTCCAATATCTCTCTGCTGGTATATCTACTATTTAAGGAAACAAATGGTTTTGTATGTAATGATTTTCCTTGAAGTGATACATACCCAAGTCACCATTCATCATATTGAATCTTCACTTCAAAGGTAAACTCTTCTCTTACCAGAAAGAAAACCGAAGTGAGTGGGACCATACTGATCCCTGCAGATCTGCTGCTCGCAGAACGTGTGAGGTCGTTGGTGTGGTGGAGTCAGAGGGGATGGATTTTGGAGTATTCTGATTGATCTGTCACTCACCAGCCAGAAGGCTATGGACAAACTGAAGTTCCATAAAGGCTTTATAAATGGGGATAATAAATAATAGCATTTGCCAACTTTCAGTGAAGATAAAACAGATCATCTTTGCCTGATGCTTCCACTTGCTCAGTGCTTTATGAATATAGTAAGTGTTTAATAAATGAATGTTAACATGTAAGATTTGCTTAACAAAGAGCTAGCTGTTCATGTTTGGGGGACTCTGGCCATGAAAGGACACCAAGAACTACCCTAAGAATACAGATCCTCACAGATCTCTTTCAGCCTCAGGCTAAGTTCTGATATATGAATATCCTTTGTATTGGAAGCTGATGACAATGGCCACATATAGGAAGTCTGAGCCTCTCCTGTTCCTAGTTTTCACTTTACAGACATATCTGTGCTGTCTTTTTACAAGTGTCCACAGAATAGGATAAGACAGATATTCTCCCTGCAGAGAAGCAGTCCTGAGCGAGGGGACTCTGGAGCTGACACCTGACCACTGGTGTTTGATACTATTGATCCAGTGTATTTATACTGAGCTTTGCCATTCAGAGGGCACTGTTACACTAGCTTCTCCATTGCTCCTTACTGTACCTTGTAAGTTTGGTAGAACAGGCACTTAGAGATGGACAAAGACAGACCCACAGATGTCAGGAGCTTGCTCACAACCACAGGGCTGGTAAAGGAAGGAGCAAGATGAGAACCCAGGTCTCCTGACTCTCAGTATTTTGGTTTCTTCAGCACATGTCAGTATTATCATCACCAAGGAGAAAGAAGATTACACATATGAGCATCTATTCAGTGGTAGATATCACTCAAAGCATATTTCATTTCACTTTAATAGCAAGCTGAGGACATTATACACATTACAAGAGTAAACTCTAAGAAGTTTAGGTAACTTGCCAAGAGGAGGAGCCAATAATTTCAAACATATTTTCTGTCTGATTTTATTTCTTTCATATATTCTATCACTCATGAGCTCACATCTGTGTATTTTGAGGAGCCCCTGTAGGGTTCCCATGGAAAGGGAACCCATGGTTTGGGAGATCCTGAAAAAAATTCCTGCAGGAGCCAGGCAGACTCCTAGGAAAGTCTATTGGCCATTGAGAGGAGAGAATCTGGCAGTGTGAGGGAGGGGCTTCCAGTAGTCCTCTCATTCCTCTGCATGATGGCCACAGTGAGGACAGTGGTAGCCCTGATTTTGTTCTTGAATGTGTTGTGGCCAGGTAACTCTAGCTCTAACTCCTAGTGTCAGATCAGAGGAGTATGGGTGTCACTGTAGGACTCAGGGTGAGAAACGTGCATGGTGCTGCCTGCACTCTGCTTTCTTTGACAGGCTCATGTAGAAATCAGATCCCTCTCATCCTCCTGAGAAAGTCTGGGCCTGAGGCATAGGTTCACTTTATTTCCTCATATTCCCTGCTAACTGCCTGTGAAAGAGAGGGTCTTCAGGGAACCTAAAATAAAGAATGAAATGGGGGCATTATGGGTGGGGAATGGCAGTAGCATAAGAAATTGAAAGTGTTCAGCTTTGAGTCATTTCTGAGCATCTTTATAATGTCCACACACAGAGACATAAGCACTTACACATATGAGCGCATGTTCCATCTGTGGATGATCTATGATGCCTCTGTATGGTTTTGCTTCTTCTAGAGAAAAATTGAAATCTCCCTTCTAATGATCCCAAACTTGAGTGAAGCTCCACAACTGAAGACTGCCACAGGGCAGCAAAAATGCATTAACTTAGTTACAGACTAGACATTTGATTTTAGCAGTCCCTTAAATTACCACAATAGCCTGTGCTTCTTGTGCAGTTTATCATGTATGCAAGCATGATAGAAATGCAAGAGTTTGGTTCCCTCTAATTCATAATATGCGGTGGGTGGGCGATGGCATAATGTATGTAGAAGTTCAGTGATGCCTGTCAAAAGTTAATGTACCAGGTTAATTTTTTCCAACATACGTTCTGATTTTTATATGTCCGGAAAGGCAGTTTTCTAACTCTGAAATAATGCAAATAGTATGTAAAACTATTGAGTTTTTGCTGAAAAAAATCCCAAGTTATTAGTTTATTTAAAAGCCTCCTACGGAGACCTCTAAAGACAAGCCCTGCCCCCAACACCACCACCCCATGCACACCCACACACAAAATAATGGCAGATAATTTCTGGTTAATTTGAGAATCTAGTCCAACCATTTAATGGTGCAGATGAGGAGCAGAAGCCTAGTGGGCTCTTTCCAATGCAGCAATTTATTGATCGAGCACTATTCTCAGCTCCAGACAAAATTTTGCTGAGTTCTTATTATTGCCAGGAATTCAGCTACCTACTTTACATGTGTTATGACATCCTCAAACCATAGCACAAGGTAGTCTTTATTGTTACTTTATAAATGAGGAGAATGAGACTTAAGGAAGTCAAGTCACTTACCCAAAGTCACCAAATTAATAAGTGACAGAACTGTATCTCAAACCACATTAACTTCCACATTCTACTGTTTCACACTCACAGAAAAAGACGTTATATAGCTACCCTTTTACTAGACACTTACCTTGTGCTGTGCATTGTGCTACATTGCTTGGTCACAGGGTCTCAAAAGTTTAACGTGAGAATTCAGGTTATTCAGATATTCAGACCTGCCCAGCCCACCAAGGCTGGCAATGAGTCTGGTCAGGCCTGAGAGAGCAGGCCAGGGGACTTGGCCATTTGGCTCAAACTCTTTGGAAAGGAAGATAAGCCTATACGTGTGGTGATGCTGGAGGTTGATGTTATGCTATTTGCTAGTTTGTTCAAGTATTGGTAGCCATGTAGGGATAGCATGAACATGAACTTCACTTTTTCATAGGAGGAAACATCAATAACTTTGCTTGTGTCTGCGTGTGTGGGTACACACACACTCACACATCACACCCCTATGTGTGACAGCTCAAGACCTAGAAAGCTTCACTTCCACTTTAAATAAGGCATCTTTCCTTTCATTTCTTCCCACACTTAGAGACAAACCAAACATAACTCAGGGTAATTTAAAGTCTTAGTGATATAGGCAAAAGGCTAAAAGACTCCAATCCTTATATTTACTGTGACCTTCAAACAAAAGGCCATTTTTCTTTATATCTGAGGGGAAGTCTATGTTATAGGAAGGACACCTTCAGCCACCTCCCAGTCAAGAAGCCCGAGCGTCTCCAGAGGACCTAGTAGGAACTCCAAGGCAGTTTCCATAGCAAACCCATTAGCCTTTGGCACCTGGACACAAACCCCTCTGCTCCTCCTGCAGGCATCCAGCAGCCTCTGGAGACAGTGCATTGCAGACAGTAGTGGCCAGGTTTGCCCCATGGCCAAAGATAAAGTGGGGACTTTCCCTGTCCATTTCCATTGCATCTGCACCTGCTTAATGGAAACATGGGCCTCTCCTCCCACCTCCTGAATTCTTCCGTGGAGTCTCTGGGCAGACCAGCTGGCCAGGGTCAGTGGAGGCTGGCTGGCTGCTCTGTGCATACCACCCACATGCCCTGAGTGGTATTGAGTTGTCCACATTGTGTCACAGCCCAGGCAACCCCCATCTCCTTCTAGAGAGAAGAGTTCAGTATTAAACACAGTGTTCATTCCATCCCATGATAAGGGTAGAGAATTATGGTTAATTCTCTGATAGAAAAGTCGAGGATTCAAAGAGCCAATAAATAAGACCCTATTGCCCTCTGAGATGGAAAACAACAGAGAATTGTGGGCATCAGACAGATAAACACATAGATAACAGCTTTATTTTTGATGAAGCTAATTACAGAATGTAATGTGGCTTGGATGGGCCACCAAATAAGCACCTTACTCTGCCCTCTAAACTGAACACATTTCATTTCGCTGCCTCCACCACTGGTGCAGACGCACGCAGGGAATGCCATGAGCATGTGGGTATGCTTGGACAGACAGCTGGGATTGAAAGAGGAAGGGGCTGGCCGGGCATGGTCAGATCCATTCTCCAGTTTCACCAGTCACGTCACAGAAGAGTCAGTCCATGGGTCTCCCCTATTGTTTTTCTCTTCATGAAGGGAAGGCACATTCCCTTTCCTCTATAGGAAAAAAAAGAGGAGTGGAGAGTGAGGGCTTGTTTCTCTCAGAAGAATTTGTTTTATTTCTGTCACCTGAGCCTGGAAAGACATAGTCAACCAGGCAGATGTACAGATGGAGTGCAGAATTGTAGTGGCTCAGAGTGACTGTCTGTAGGAGAAGTGGGTGGAGGCCAGGAGTAAGAAAGGAAATCGGGCCTTGCAGAAGTTAAAGTACGGTTGTGGGAGGTCTAAGATGAAGGGAAGTGAAAGGACCGTAAATGTGCTGCCCACCAGCAGGTCATCATCATCTTCATTCTCTACCGTTAAGTAGGAATGAGAGTGGAAGTCATCACCACGTCCACTGATGTCTGGGGCCACTGATGAGGCAGCAAAAGTGAGAACACCTAGCAACGTTTACAACATGTGTTGTTTAGACACATTCTGAAAAACTACTGGCCTAAATCTTCCGCAGACATCTCTGTGACACATGAAAGATCTACACCTCCTTCGTGGGACAGTTGGGAAAGCGTGAACCTCGGCTGTATATCAGCTGGTCACAGGGTATCGAAGTTAAACTTCCCAAGTGTGGTAATTGTGTTTGCAGTTATCTAGGTGATGTCCTTGTTCTTAGGAGACAGATGTGAAAATAATTAAAAGGAAAGAGTCTAGATGTCTAACTAATTCTCAAATGGTTCAGTGGCAAAATTAACATGGTACCCAAATGACATACACACTCCCACACATAGAAGGAAAAAGAAAAGAAAAATAAAGTAAATGTGGCAAGATGCTAACAATTGGTGACTTGGGGTGAAGGTTAGGCACCTGTTCATCATTCTGCACCTTATCCTTGCAGCTCTTCTGCTGATTGGAAGTTTAAAAAAACAATAGGTTGTGGTGATCAGGGAGGAAGCTGAGGGGCCGACCAGGAGGAGAGGCTGACATGTGGGTGTCATTGGCAGCTCAAGTCTCAAGGTGGGGAGAAGTGGGAGGAACCTTGATCTGCTGGGGAAGGTCCTGGTGTCAGAGCAAAAGAGCCGGGGTAGGGAAGCAGTAGGATTTTAGTGGGGAGCTGGGGGGCCTGAGAAACAAATCTTGTCTTCTTCTCATCGTTCCCCAGAGCCAGGCCTCTCTGAAAGTGTAACCCTTCTGTGTACTCTGAGCTCTGGGGGAGGGGCTTTCCCTGTGTCAAAATCTAAATATTTTATCCCCTGTGCTTCAGAATTTCCTAGCTTCCAGGCCATCATACTCCAGAGAGGCTCCTTCAGGTTTGTTTTGTCTTTTTCTAAATCCATCAGTAACATGCCTTCATGTTAGATTTCAGAATCGTTTTGTGACTGTGGTAGCACCAGAGAAACCTTTGCTAAATTTAGCCGTGTTGCTAATTAGGAACAGAAAACATGTTAAGCTTCAGGCTTAAATACAGAACTTGGCAGGATGACAAAATATGGAATCAAGTCGTCATTTCAGACTGGGGGAAAATCTATGGCTGAATTACTGTGGTGGATAACCTTGCAGATTCTCATTTTCATCTTTCGGGCCGCCTGAACTATGCAGGCACACACACACACACAGATCATCGTTCACTATCCTGCCCATCCTCCAGAAATCCCCATGCCTCCACTTCTAAATAAAAGACAGCAAAGTCCAGGGATAGAGAAGGGTTAGAAAAAGAATGTCTACATTGAGTTTATACTGGAAGCTATTATTGTATGGAGTGCCGTATATAACGACACACCATACTCATTGAGGAGAGAGGCATTAACCATATTCTTAGTTACATTACTGCAAGAGTTCCATTATTCCTGTTGCCATATTTACATCACTTTAGATCCAGACAGCGACTGAAACAATAGCTATGCTCATCCTCTAATCCAAGTGTAAAGTAGGTCTTTTAAGTCAGGCTTTAGGCATCTGCACAGCTGTATCTAATGCTGCAGTGCTGCTAGTATTTAAGGAAAAAAGGGAGCAGCGCCTGAGATATTTGTCACTCTAGGCTCTCTATCATTTGACCAAAATAACTCAAAAAGAGCCTCGTTCTCATTTCACAGAGTCCTGGGCCATTCCCCAGGGCACGAGTGGCCCTTGGAGCTGTCAGCCTCTACCCTGCCCCACTCCCTCCCTCCAGCCCCACCATGCTTGTCATGACAATGGAAAAACCAAATAGGGAAATAAAATGCAAAGGAGATGAAAAGGGAAAATAGGCACACAGAATAAAGAGCAGAAAGAAGAGTTGCAGTTTCTGCCATTGCCTTGTATTCTATTCTTCCTCCCTTGCCCCAGCAACTAGCTCTTCTGGCCTCTCAAGTGGGACGCTCCTTATATTTCTTGGCTGAGGCCAGATGCTGCCTGAACTTGAGCCTGGGCTTCTAGCCTCCCCTGAGGAATGGCCACTCCAACCGGGTTTGTAAGTGCCAGTGTCAGAGGGAGAAAAAGGCCATGTGCTGAAACCAGGCCTGCCCTTCGATGTTGCTCCGAAACATGCCTACAGAGGAGTATTTATCATAAAGGAAGAAAACAATAATAGCCCAGAACTGTCTGTTTGTTCAACTCCAACTTGAATGATACCAAAGATTAAATCTTGGTTTCCAATTGTTTCATGCCAAGGCTGTTATATTTAAGGTCCAAATATGTGCACCATATGTCATACTGTAGCTTGACAATTACCTCAACAGGCAGTGTCAGACAGATGGTAAACATTACTACCAGGCATACGTACATTTAGAATTAGATATTTAAATAAATTCAGGCCCATCTTAAGCTTATTAAAAGGATCTGGGTCTGTAAAGCCATTTTGGGCATCTGCATATGCTGTAGTGTCTTTTGCATCCTGAACAGATTCGGTTTGATTTGAGCACCTCCTGGCTGCAGATGGCAAGTGACATGCATTCTCTTTGAGCCCTGTACCTGCAGTTAGGCCAATAATTAGGCAAAATTTAAAGACATTTAAACGTCAGTTCTTGTATTACCACCATGCATTCCTGCCCAGAGAATCACCAACCTCTTAGAAACCACAGAAGTTCAGAGAAGAGATTAGAAAGCTACAAAGGTACCTGCCTCAAGACCAAGTCAGAATCTTTCTGGTTTAAACCTCAGGCTACAGCAAGCTTTTAACATGACTCTCACAAACTGCAAATAAAGGTTAGCTTTCCATGGGAGAATTGAAAGAAGGCTTCAGATGAATGTGTTTTGAGATATTTTCCCCCATCACTGTATAAAAGCTCTCTTTACACTCTCTTCTTTCAGGGGGTTTTGAATCCTACTTGGCATTGCAAAAAGGTACAGTATGCTTTTGTGATAGGAAACTAAAGAGGCTGCGGACAAGGCCCCTGAGTTCTATGAAGTTGCAGGTGTAGCCAGAGCTACACTGTAAGAGGGTAGCCCCATGGAGTAGTTCAGTTTGATCTCTCCGAAGGCCCTGCGTATGGTCCATGTGTGCAATTCACTGCGAGAGAATTTCCCTGCTTAGAACTGCTAGTTTGCTCAACTCTTTAAAGGCAGTTTCAATAGATGTGCATTATTAGTGCTTGACAAACCAGAGATGTTTAATACCTTGGAGAGGAAGGGAGGACAGAAGAAATGAAGGGAAGAAGGAATGAGAGGCAAGTCAAAACTGTTTTTCAAATGCATGCCTGACCTTAGGATCCCTGCCTAACTAAGGGTGCGAGCCTCGTGTAGTAGTTAAACACACCAAGGCTGATTCTCGGCCTTTCTGAATGCAAATCCTGGCCCCACCTCTTACTGTGTGACCCTGTCACATTTTTTGACTTCTCTGTGTCTTGGTTTTCTCATTTGTAAAATATAGATAATAGGCACCTCCTTTATGAAGATTAAATAACAAAATGCATTTATGGTGTTTAGAATGGTGTCCAGCACTATCTGTCAACCATTATTTTTATTTGAGAGACAGAGCTCAAACACAATTTTTCCCCCCAAACAGAGCCTATTTAGAAGGTTCAGTACAATTTGCCTTCTCTAGCTCTACTTGGTAGATCAATTTTTCATTCTGGACAGCTTCCAACTTGAGTTAAAGACCTCTCTCTCCCTACTCATTTGCTGAGAGCTTCCACATCCATCCCTTTAGCGCAGGGACTAAATCTTTACTGCAGAGCTACAGTGTCGTGTGGGTGTGTGAAGAGGTGTGTCCTAAATTCTGACGTACCTTTGTGTTTCTGTGTGAGTCAGTGATAATAAAAACAGAATCCGTACGCCCTGGGCAATGGCTAAATTGAGACCTTTGTCCCACTTACTCAGATGATCTCCAGAAACATATGGAGTGGCTTTTGGAAGAACACATGTCTCTGTTCTATTTTGATTCCCCCTTAATAAAGACAGATTGGTTTAGTGGCTTAATTATCAAGCCCTTTTGTCCAGTCTTCCATTGCCTCCTGTTGTCAGCCTCTTGGAATCTCTGTACAATACTCCTGCATCCTCTGTTACCCAACAAGTGATCCAGGTTCCCTGACAGGACACTGAAGACCTCCAAAATGAAGCCCTGAATTCTGGTAGTCTCATCTTCCCACGCAGCTATTTGTCATCTCCAAACATTCTGGGTGCTTTCATATCTCCCCCCCTTTACTCATACTTTTTATTTGGCAATGTTGCCCCCTATTCCTTTAAAGAAGGTAAAAATAGCTACTGAGATGCTTTCCATTATTTCATGCTTATGTTCCCTTTAGCTCAATAGTTCTCAAAATATCACCCCGGAACCAGAGACTAGTTCATCACCCAGGGACTAATGAGAAATGGAAATGTTCAGACCCTTTTCAAACTGAAAAAGAAACTCTGGGAGTGGGGCCCAGCAAGGAACACCCTCCAGGAGATTCCGGTTCGTTCTAAACTTGGAGAAGCATACCTTTGCCCATCATTTGAAATGAATTGCTCTCCTCTTTGCAAAACATTGTTCTTTTTCCCCCGATGACCTTTGTGTTTCTGTGGTTATTTGAAAATATTTACCTCTTCTCTTCCCCCTGGTAAATGCTTAAGACAGATATTCTCAAATCCACTGGTCTATCTCCCAACCTGGCCCATAGTAATCTATCCAAAGTCTATGAAATTAATTCCATTCAAAATGTGTTGATTGGCCATTACACTTGTGCTAGCCTCCAGTCACTGGCCCTTGAAGAGATAAGAAGAGTGATATATCAAGGGATATTGGTCTGAAAGAACTCACAATTGAATTGGGATGTCAAGACATGCGTATATGAAATGATTAGGAAAAGAACATGGATAATGGTCAGAGCACAGAAGTGGATCATGGGTGCTGTCACTAAGTGCCAGAGGGTGTGAGGAGGAAGAGACACCTGTGGACTCGCTGTACGGGGGCTGTTTCCTGGAGAAATGGGGCTTGGGCTAAGCCTGAAGGGCAGGGGATGTCAGTGGGCCCAGGGGCATAAGGATGCATTTCCCCGAATGGCAGCAGGGAGACTCTTCTGCTCACCGCACACCTCTTCAGACACCACTTTCCATATGGCACTTAGATCTTCGGGGGTCGAATAAAATCCACAAATACTTTATTTTATGACTTAGATTAACATGATATTAATACCTTGCTAGAATTAACCAAGTACTTTATAATCTAATTCATGAGAGAAAAATCAGGGTGTATAAGTATTCATAATACCACCTTATGAGTGAACGCCAGCATGCACTGCTTCCAATTTCCTCAGGGTTTAAATGGTGCTCCTGAAACCACCTCTGCAATTACACGTGGCTGTTGTTGGAGTGCTGAGCTTGCAATTAAGCATTTATCTTCCTTAAGACTGCCTTGGGGCGAATTGTGGAGGAGGCAGGATTGATTTGATGGGTTCCTCCATCCTTGTTGGGAATTCCATTAGCCACAGCTGAGTCTGTGCCCTTGTGGTGTCCAAAGATCACCGTTGTGACACAGAACTCCATGCTGAAAAAACTTCAACTTCCACATTGAGAGCATGCAGTTTTAGTGGAGGAGAATGCTCAGAGATGCAGCATGGCCTGACCAAGGCTGTACAGTTGTCTAGTAATTGAACCTCTACTGGATCCTGCTTCTTGTCTCTCAGACTGATTTTCACTCCCCACAAAAATATTAGGTTGCCCCTCTACCTTGACATTATTGTCTCCCTTCCTCCCTGACCCCAACACCTGGCCTGTAACATAGTCCTTCAGAAACTTATATATGAGCCATTAAGTCAATAATTCCTATTTTTGTTAACATGGCTACCTAATAGATTTCCAAGATAAAAAAAATTGATGGTGGGGGGAGGGTCAGGAAATGAGGAAGTCGAGTAGGGCTCTAATTCAATTCATCCTGAAACCTGACTTTAATGCTGAAGAGATGATCTCCATGGCAAATGCGAGGAGGAGATAACTGTAAACCAGAATGCCTTTGGTGAGGCTCAGGCCACACAGACACTCCAGCATTTAGAAATAAGCCACTTGCCCTGGAAATCAGCCTGCCTCAGTCATGAAAACTTTTACTCTTATAATTTGTTATATTATTTAACTTTATCAAATGTTTGACATTAGGCGCACTGTCTCACTTCTTTCTTTTGTTATGAGGCTATCATTTAAGTTTTTTGGGCTCTGAGTCAGCATTCCCCAAACTGAATGCTGATGATATGTTAAATGCTGATGCACATGCTGATATAACCACTCACTGTACGCATATCCCGTAGTTATATCCCCAGGATATCAGGCTGTGCTTAGCATCGGGATCACTGCACAACCCAACTCCAAGGAGTGTTGTTTATATTGTGATACGCTGTACCTTTCAGATGTTGCATATGGTACCCTCTGCAATTGACCAGAATGTAATTCGCATAGTAGTAAGCAGTGGATCAGGTTAATATTCTTTATTCCTCTTGCACGCTGCACATGGTAAAGCAAGTGTCATGCATGCACCACTCACAATGTCCACACAGTTAAACCATCAACAACAGGTGGATCCAGCAGGCAGTGAGTGTGGAGGGTCAGATGACACGCATCATGCAGTCCTGACAGGTGGGCAGAGCACAGAAATGTGGGGTCATGGAGCAGACAGACATTCAAACAGGCAACACCGGGAGACACTGTCAATTCCAGGGTTCACGGGAAGGACTTTAATCACTCAAGTAGAGGGCCTGAGGGAAAATGCAGGAAATAGTCCTAGAAGGCTGTGAGGACTGGGAAGGTTACCACATTGGGGATGTCAATAGAAAAGAGCAAGTCAAAGGTTGCGCTGCTGGAAATGGGACAGAGGTGGGAAGCTGATCTCTGGAACAAGGCAGAAGGTCCTTTATACAACTGGATCGTGTGGTCTAACAGCACAGGCAGCTATGCTGATTTGATCCTGAGTCACCTAAATGTTGAAGAACTCTTTAAGTCCGTGTGATTAAAGTTGGAATTGGACCTAAAGCCTGGGGACGAGTATAGTCTACATACGGGGTGTGGATGTGTCCCCTGCAGTGGGCAGTGGTGGGCTGTGGGAGCAGGAGCCAAAGTGGGCCTTGACAGATCTCTTCTCCTCTGTCACTTCCCAGTGATGCATAAAATGCTATGTCATTATCCCCAGGAGGTAGAACATTCTAAAATGTCAGTAGCTTCAGGAAAGGTATAGATAAATTCATGGATGAGAGATCAGAATGGAATATTAAGAGAAATCAAGAAGTTTTAAGGCACGCACTTAATCTAACCTTTGGGTGAATATCAGGGAATGACAATCCTTACCTCCGTAACATCCCCAAAACTGTGCTGTAGTTTGAGATGGAACACAAGGCAGAATGGATCAAGGTTTACACACGATAGTGTCGATGTTACTAATAGTCCACTTCTATGTATACATCAAAATGTGTAATCTCACATACATACCCTGGCTTATTTACCCAGAAATCTTATAATACTATTCGCTATTACACCATAATTTTCTTAAGGAGAGTACCTAATGATATTCAGTCCTGAATAAGCAGACGGCCCACAGCTTTGCCCTTCCTGGTCTGGGGAATTGCAGCAGGCCTTAGGCATGGGTGTAACGGAGCCAAATAGGTGTTCCAGGAAAACAGATGAGCCTCAAGTTCCATTATCTAGGTGGCAGGTAGAGAAAATAAGAGAAGTAAATAAATCTGCAACAGAAGGTTGACCAGATGGAATGAGCAGGTTTGAGGAGTGGATCCAAGATAGATTCCCAAGGGCAATAGGAGGGGTGTGTGTGTGTGTGTGTGTGTGTGTGTGCGCGCGCGCTCGTGCAATCGGTTTGTTCTTGAAGCCTCTCAAACCAAGCTCAGCTATGAAGAGTACTGTAGCATTCAGAGAGATAAGATCTATAGGTAATGTTCTCTGTAGCTTCTATATTGTTTAGGCCATATCGTATTGCTCATTCTTTGCTGTTAAAGGAATAAATGTACCTGCTACTACCTCAAATGAATGCTTATTCTTTACCTCTTTCAAAACACTGTATAGAAATTCCAAATTGCTAACCATTTAAATGATAATTCATGCAGATAGATGCAGCTTCATTGTGGAAGCTGAGACTGTGGGTGGTGAGAAAGTGAACCACTTCACCCTTTCTGCATTTGTCTATAGTCTTTAGTAGAGGCACAGTGGCCTTGTGACTTGCATGGCAGAGATGCGATATGAGAGACTTGAGAGGAGACTCCAAGTGCTGCTTGGGGTGAAACCTGAAAGAGACTTCTCTTTCCAGCCTTGTTCTCTGCTGTCTCCCCAGTGCAGGAGATCCCTGATGGAACTCCAGGGGATGAGTGCTACAGGGCTGGTACTGGTCTGGTATCTCTATCTACACCCACTCTCTGGGTGATCTCACCCAGTTGGATGGCTTTGTATATCTTCTGTCAGCCACTCCCACACTCATCTCCAGTCCAGCACTCTGTTCCAAGTTCCAGATGCAGCCTTCTAAACATCACCAGATGCATTATGTCCAAACTCAATTGCTAACCTACCTCCAAAAGCGTATTCTACTTGTGGCATTCCCCCTTTCAAGCTGATGTTCAGTCTCTCCACTTCCCAGACACTCAGATCAAACCCTTCAGCATTATTTCAGTTCCTATCTCACACACAACTTCTAATCCATCAGGAAATTATCATAGCTCTTCCTTCAAAACATGTCCAGAATCTAATAGCTTCCACTGACACCTCTTTGATCCAAGTCATCAGTACTGCTTGCCTATATACTACAATAGCTTCCTAATTAGTCTCCCTTCTCCTCTCCCTTTTCCCCTCTGCAGTCTGTTTGCAGTAGTCTCAAACCTTTCAGTGGGTTTCCCACTTAACTCTGAGTAAAAGTCATTTACAGTGGTCAAAAATTCTGCTACTTGAACTATTGGCCATTAAGCAGCAGTATCAGAAGCAACTGGGAACTGGTTAGAGAACAAGAATCTTGGGTCCTACCCCACCCCAGGAGATAGAACTACTCATTTTCACAAGATCCTAGGTGATTTATATACAGTCAAAAGTTCAAGAAGCACTGATCTACAAAGACACCACATGATGGGAACTATTATTGTTTGACCATGCCTCCTACACACACATACACACACACACATGCTCAGGCCCCCCACTCACGCCATTGCAGTCACACTACAAAGGCCCACCTTAGCCTCTTAGATGTTTCCAAACATGGTGTGCCTGCCCTTGGCCTATGGCTTTCTCACTGGATGTTGCTTCTGCCTGAAATGATCTCCTCCAGGCATCGCTATTGCCAACTCTTCCTCATGCCCTTCAAGCCTTTGCTGAAACATCCTTTTTCAGCGACCTACCCAGACTACTCTAAAATTGTTAACTGCCCCTCTCCTGAAACTTTCAATTCCTCTTATCTGGCTCTGCCTTTTTTTTTTTTTTTTTGTCTTAGCCCTTATCACTGACTAACATATTCTATGATTTATTCATTATGTCTAGTTTTATAATCTGCCTTCCTACTGCCCCCTGCCATGAATGTCAACTCCACAAGGAAACCTCACTGATATAGCTCAAGTGCCTAAAATCATCCTGACACATAGTAGGCTCTCAATAAATACTTGTCAGATAAATTGAAGAACATAGTAGAGACAGTCTGCTGCTCACTAATTTGGGGATGGACATAACTCCCTGCAGCAACATTCCTGGTAGGGATTTCTTATCTCTAGAGAGAGTACAAAGGTCTGAAAGTACAAAGAAGGAGCTAGGACCCCTGATGGAGGCAGCCTCCGCAGAGGTGGAGCTTGCAGAGAGTTTTCATGTCCTCTTGGAGCATCTCTGAGGGGTGGGAACAAAGTTAGCATCACCTTATAACACGATCTGCAACAGGCTATTGGGAGCACGTGTCTTCAGTTAGTGAAAGGCATGAGCCATGCACAAAACAATTTCTCAATGAGACCGTCTTGGGTCATTTTGATATATTTTAACTCTGTGGGCTAGACTTAGAGCAGAACAAACTAACAGTGCAATTACTTTTCAAAAAAATACCCTTTTCACTATGCAGTCATTCTTCCAACCCTTCTTCACAGCCAAAGCTGTAATTTGGGTGGATTGGAAAGGGAGACAGAGTTACTTTTGGAAACTAGAAAACCACACCTCAAATTGTAGGCAACAGGTTGGCTGCAGGATGGAGTCTCAGACTTGTAAGCTATCAGTTTCTACTTGCACAGCCACCCCCATTGAGCCATGGGAAATGGGTGGTTTTTGTCTGGAAGCAACACCATTGTTTATCTGCAGGCCCTGATCTTAGGAGTGCCAGATTCACTTCATAATGTTGTCAGTTGTATTAGTGTCCAGTTACCTTGATGTAAACTTAACTCATTACCATGCTGAACCACCTAGTCCTTCAGTTCAGTTCCACAACATGAGGCCTCTCAACTAACTGAAATGAAATTACAAAAGGATCTTCTGTAATGAAATGGTGTGCCTTGTCTATTTCTCTCAGATGATCACAGCAGCCACAGGCACAACAAAGTGACAGAGTCAGCTTACTTTTTAGTGCTATTGATGTTCTAGTTTTGAATTTAACCATTACTGTCAAAATGAGTTGATTTAACAAAAGCCTAATTTACTATCTCATCAATTCATTGTACCTTCCTGGGGACTAGAAAGAGGCGTAGAATCCTCACTCCTCAGAGCACCTCCACACAGTTCTCCTGGGAACATTCAGCCGAGAGACAGGGAGCCCCACCTGCCTGGTAAGAAGACTGTGAATTAGTATGCATCACAGAAGCATACCCTCAGCTGCAGCTCTATCGTGCTAACAAGTAAGGTGCCTCACTTCTTAAAAGAAATTAGTTAGAAGACGACATCATTAAAGTGATAAGCATTGATGAGTCGTAAGTTTTGCTCATGCAAAATAATCACCAAGTGCTAAAATATTCTCACAGCTGATCGAGAGCTTGTGTCTTTAATATGGCCAGGAGACCACAGTCAGAAGTAACTGTTTTGAATAATGCATTTTGTTTAATTCGGATTTTTTAATAAAAAAATAACAAACTATTTCAAAATTAATCTTTAAGTCCCTAAGAAGAATTAAGGCGTGTTGAGGGATGAGCAGGACTGAGCAGTTTCCTTGGGTACAAAGCAGTGCTTTCTAGAAAAACACTCTTTTCAAGAGCCAGTTCTGCTCTCTAATTTTGTAGCTTCCAGCTGCACTTCGAGGAAAAGTGATACCTTGGTCAGTCGAATTTTCAGGTCCTTAGCTTTATAACGAATGAGGAATGAACTATTATCTATTCTCCTCAGATATTCAAGGGAAAGACACTTTCGTAGGAGGCCGTTGTGTGGCTGACCTTGATTCCCAGGCTGCCGGCTTTTTTTATTGTGATCACATGGGCAGACCAGGAGTTTCAAAGTGGGTGCATTGAAAATTAGATCACAGACTCTCAGATTGGAAGGCAGATGTCTTCCAGGTCAGACAGTCTCACTCTGAAATCCACCCACTTGAAGGACTCTGGCAGGATGTCTGAGTATGTTTTTTTTAATATGAAAAACCTATTTGTTCTCTTTCATGCATTACACACCTATACTGTGGTACAGGGAATGTGGTGAATTCTATTTTGAGCTTTCCTTGTTCTTTTTTAGAGGTACCTCAGAAGACTGAGAGTGGGAACAAAAAATAGCCTTAAAAACATCAGGTAGAGAGTTCTATATTTGTTTTTGTTGCTCTTGTTGACTCTTCTCCTGACCTTGGAATGCCCTTGATATACAATGCTAAGGCTCATTGACCTACACTCAAAGCCTCTGGATCCTCACCTCAAAACCTTCTTTAACTTCCGTGACTGACCTCTGCCCTTAACAACTAATAAAACTGCTTTTACAGCATTAGCAGATTGGGGGAGCTGTCTTTTCTCAATCTTCTGGAAATGTGTTGAAATCATCTCTTCCTTAGGCTTCCTGGTTTTCTCTTCCTTTTAATTCACCTGGCCTACTGTTTGTTTCCCAAGACAGGCCATTCCAACTTATTTCAAGAAGCACATTGACCTGAGCGTAAGGACTTTGACTTACTTCAGCTCTCCATGGCCAATACTGAGACCTGAGCTTCACAGGAACTCATTAAGTGTTGATAATGGCAGTGAGATGGGCACAATGACAGATGCCATTGATCTGGCCATTTCCTGACTTTTTTTAACCCTAATATGAGGATATGTTTATTGATTTTAGAGAGAGAGGAAGGGAGGAAGAGAGAGAAAAAAAACATTGATGTGAGAGAGAAACATCCATCTGTTGCCTCCCGTACATGCCCCGACTGGGAATTGAACTCACAACTTAGCTATGTGCTCTGAACAAGGATCAAACTTACAACCTTTTGGTGTATAGGATGGCATTGCAACCAACTAAGCCACCAGGCCAGGGCTGTTAACTTACTTTTTAAACTGGAATTGTATGTGCATTTGTGGAATGGGGGGTGGAGGGGGAGCTCAGGTGGGGGTGGGGGACAGGAGGAGGAGCTCAGGTGAGCTTCTCTCAGGGTTGGTTCCTCACAAGCCACAGACCAGTATCAGTCCACGGCCCGGGGGGTTGGGGACTCCTGATTTAGAGCATGGAATTGGAATTTAATTTTCAGTAATAAGCAAGAAAACTCAGAGGCATACAAGGGAGAGAACAAAGTAGCAGAGATATTCAAGCTAGAGAAACCAGGAGAAGCCTTTGTCTTACTTATTTTCTAAAGGGGTAATGACTAACCATGAGAAGCTTTTTGGTTTATTCTTTTTAGGCAAAATGAACCCAGGAACAAGAACTCATGATAACCAGGGAGTGATAAGTCATTGTTTATACAGATGACAATCAGAGGGTTAAGAGGAAATCCAGTAATCACTAGTTTGTAGAATCCAGATTTTATGCAGTAAAACATATCAGGACAACAAAAATGACTTTCCAAATATACGACCAGACAGGCCTTAATCAGTGATAAATGGTTGTCCAAAGTACCATTTATAAAAATCAGGTGTACCGACTTGTCTGGAGATCTACAATGGGATATAGCTTCTGGCCGAAGACCGTGCCAAACCCCTCCCTGCCTTTCACTTTAGCTGCTGTTTGGTTATAAAGGGCAACAGACAATTTATAAGGCTCTAGTTCAATGCAATGGCTCACTTGGCTGCTGCCATTTCTATCATATTAGTGCCTGCCCTCTTCTTTCCTCATGGGGAAGTGGCAAGGATGATTGATGCAAGGCCTATGGAATTCTCTGAGCTTCTTTAAAGAAATACAAAGTGTTTTCATTGTTATCATCATCACAAAATGCTAGAAAATGTTTTCACACTGTGCCTCATGCTTGGATAGATCCTGTTTTCAGCATTGGACTTCCAGCCTATGTTAATCCTTCCTTATGCTGCTGACCTCCAAGTTCTTCCCTAAATGAGCTTAAGGAAAAGGAAGAAGAGTTTCCCCACTAAGCAAGAGATTCGGGACAATAATGAACAGAATCCTCACATCCTCTCGTGCCTGCTCACATGCCATTCTCTGTCTCCACGAGACCTGCACAGTTCTCACCAGGCAAGTTAATGGGGAAACCGATGGATGATGAGAAACCAATTGTACTTTGGTTTTAAAATGTAATTTAAAATTTATGTTAGCAAATAATGTCCTGAGAATTTATTTCACAGGTAACAAATTCTAATAGTAAAAAACGCTATGGGGAAATGGAGACCCAAAGAAGCTGAGGCCATCAGCCCTCAGCGAGGGGCAGAGTGATGAGCAGAAACCAGGTCTCCCGGGACACAAACTAGTGTTCATTTCTTTTTCATCACGTCATACTTGCACAACATGAGAAAACGCAAGATGGACATAAGATGCTTTAACACCTTTCTACTCACATCTTGGACAAAACTTGCATAACATGATTTGAACTACGAGCGGGCTAACTCTAAAAATTTTACTTCCGATTCCACCTGTCAGAACACAGTGCAGAAAATACACAGGAGGAGACATACTGCTTGGTGCGCTGGCCTTCAGAAAACTCCGGAGACTATTTCTGAGAAGTATCCTATGGACACCTGCTCCCTCAGCCGCAAATGGCAGGGCCTTGAAGGGATGGTGTGAAGCAGAAGAGTTGAGGTTGAAATGTTCAAAAGTCAAATAATGGGAGATTATTTTGGAGAATCTGACATTAAATACTAGACACATTTTTTCCCAAAAGCAAAGAGGAATGGCAGGTTCCAGAAGGAAGCCAGAGTCTTGCTTGTGGTGTTTCCTTATTGGCAGTGTTTGAGGCAGAGGGGAGTCTCTAAAGACTGGAGAGAACTCATTCTTGGATTTTACTTCTTGAGGTTCAGTGACCCTGCTTCGAGCAGGGTGAGTGGGGTTGGAATTGGAATTGGAGTAGTGGAAAAGTTGCCTTTATTTTTTTTACCATACCAGCATAAAACCACCTCTTCCAGTGGATGTTGACTCAGCTGTGCCCCGCTGACAGGAGCAGCTCTGTGCTCGTCATAAGGCCATCTTGAGGGTACATGGGTCAATAGGGGCTCACTCAGTTTTACATCAGTGCCCAAAGCGTGGCTGGACACAGGCTTCAGTCTTCTTCAAGGGCACTTAGAAGGAGCAGAGACATCATAAGGGAGGCCCTGAGGAGGGGGGCAGTTGTAGAGCGAGTGACCTAGGTTCTAAGGGAGCTTCACACTTCCACAGAACCTCTTAGAGGAGATTTGTTTTCACTACCTGCTACTGGTCAAGGCCCAGGACACTTGCCTCTCTGAAGGTTGTTTCTGCTCCTTCCTTGAAGTTCTGAGCAATCTCCTCCACTGAAATGGGAATTCTTCAAGGACCTGCTTGCTTGGATCGCCTCTGCCTCCCCTGTGTCTGTGCCTAAGCTGGCATGTAGCCAGCATTCAATAACTGTTAGTTGAATAAATAGATGCTCCCTCCCCAATCGTTGCATGATAACCGTTTAGAAAAAGTTTTCTTTTCTTTGAATATACTCCAGATTGCAATCCCCTTAGAACAGTGAACCATAATAAATTCTTTTGATTTTATTTTTAGAACTAGAAAATAAATATACCAAAACATTCATTATCAAGAATGCCCTCAGGGGGACTGCATCTCTTTACCTACTGGTGATCTGACTGGATGTGTCCAGTGCAGCTCCAAACCACAGGTGGACAGCACAGTCCTGTGGGCCCGGGGTTGACTGGATGCAGGTCCCATGAAACTGATGTGAAACCAGGGGCAGCCATGCACTTGGAGTTCACAGGGAGTCTCAGAATGTCTTGTGCTTTTCAAGAATAATGCAAAATATTTGTAATTGTATTTCAAAGTCATGTTTATTAGATTTTTTTAAGTACAGAAATCCATCCGGGAAATATTTTCATAGATGAACTACAGGTTATTCCCAGAAATCAGGCATCTCGCATTGGCCCCTTGAACCATTATTTTTACAGTCATGAATTGCATGTCTTGTTTATTGTCTGACTTCCCCTGTTAGTCTGTAGGCTGCATCTGGTCAGGGACCACACCTGCCTTTATCGCACTTTGTCTCCCCAGGGCCAGCACAGAGACTCAACGCACGATTGTTAAATGACGAATACACAGAAAGTTAGGTAGATCAGTACCCTGTCAGAAGTTCCAAATGATATTTCCTTTGGAGGAGAAGCAAAAGGAGGGGTTTGTAAGGTGTGAATGGTGGTGCCAGTGAGTGGTGACATGGCAAGGGGCATGGTGGCATAGATTAATCCTTCGGTGGTACTCTTTGTTCACTACAGGCAGAATTAGGCAAGGAAGGTACATCCATCAGGGGCCCAGCAGGAAACAGGTGACAACTCCCAAATCAGGTAATTAGCAAGATAATTGTATTAGCAAAATCACTCAAACATATTAAAAAATAAATGGACCTTACTAAGGGGTGCACAGGTAAAGAGACACCTGTAAGAGATGGTAAGGCCGTCCACACCTAGCAATGAGAGGTGTCCTCTCAGAACTCTTACACCTCTATGGACAAGGGAGCGAGGGTCGTGGAGCCACAGAGCTGTAGGAAAAAACTGTTAAAGGGACTGTGGCCTTCCAATAGTGGGACAGAGCCACCTACCAAGGAGACAGTGGGGATTTGTGGGGGGCAGAGGGGAGGAGGTGGGGAACAGATGTTAAGTATCCCTTTTATCTCCTAATGGTGGCTTTCATTGGCTGAATCCAACTGAAAGCCAGAGGGTACAGGTGCCTGGCAGCCCGGAGTGTCAGCCTCCCAGGGCACAGAACAGGGGGCAGAGGAGTAGCAACTAGATAGTGAAGGTCAAACGCACTATCCATATAGCAGGCTAGGCCCAAAATCACAGGTTTGCTGGAGAAAGCTTATAAATATCTTTCTGTCTTAAAGAGAAACAACCAAAATAAGTTGCAACAACAAAGTAAAGCCCCATAGTTTGGAGGTTGGGGTTCTTTCTTTCAATAATCTTTCAGTAAACAGGGATCGAGTATCTCCTCTGTACCAGGCATGTGGGGGCTGCCAGGATAGAAGAGTGAATGAATACAACACAGGGCCTGCCTTCAGGGGGCTCCCATTCTAGTGAATAGAACTGTGCTTTTAAAGGATACAGGTGAAGAGGTTGCTGAGCGAGCACCTGGAGAGGACTCCCCGCAATTGTGAGCTTCTTCAGTAAGCATTTCCCAATGGAGACCACGTTGGAGCTGTGACTGGAGGGCAGGAGTCAGGGCGGGGCCAGGAGGGAAGGAGGGTTGGTTGGGAAGGAACACAGGGTCCCAACCAGAGGAATGGCAGGTGCAAAGTCGGGAAGTAAAAGAACGGGACCGTTTTGTGGAACTCTTGAAGTGATGCCTCAACTTTAACAAGATGGCTTGGTGATTCTCCAAGTTGGTTACTTACTCCACAAGCCTGCTCTCATTTTGCTCTTAGAAGGTGGATAGAAAACACTTGGTGTCTTCCGCAGGCCTTCAGCAAGGCCTGATTTCTGTGAGCATTCTCTTGTGGATCAACCAGAACACTCTCAGATGCCCCTTCAGCGATGACTGTCATCTCCTCTACATGTGAAAGCAGCCCAAATTTCTGCCCATTATTTTCAGATTGCTTCCTCTGCAGGAAATTGTGTCAATTCATTTGGATATTTGTGGTTTCACTGTACTCCCTGAGCCCTTACATCATGATGTGGCAACTCAGAACTCCAGTGGCACATTATCAGAGCTGACTATTTCTGGAAGCCAAGAGATAACAAACAAAGCGGCTTCATTTGGCCTATAAGCATGTTAAACACCCTCAGCAGAGGACAGTGGAATACAAATATGCCTTCCTCCTGACTTTTATCAAGGAGAGGAGAGAGACGTGGGGTGGATATAAATTATGTGCCCTGCTTCAGCACAGGATCTATCATAAAATCTATTGCCACTGATACAAACTGACTTCACTGTATAATTTAGTGACAGTTTTGTGCATTATGTCTCCTTGCTGACAAGACTGCTGCTTGGTGAAATGTTGTCTTTCTAAGTATGGAGAGGCCTGCCTGAAGATTGCAGCCATTTTATTCCATCCTGAATTAACATGCTCAGCCTAATCCTCATCTCCCAGGGAGACTGTGAATTGGGAGGGAGGATGAGCAGCAGGCTTTTCATGCAGGTGGCTGGGGCCTGTGTTTCCACTTGCCTGCATACCATTCCCCCTTGTGAGGCTGCTGATTGAAACTTACTCAGAGATTACCTTGGTAATAATTTGAGCCTTATCGCAGAAAAAGACACAACAGATTAATGAAGTTTCTGCCGATATAAAGAGCTTACTTTCCTAAAGATGCCTGATACCCTGGATAAATTATAGACAAATAGAAAGCTTGCTATAGTTTATGCCTAATTATAAATGACTTAATACCAAGTCAGACCCAAAAGATTCAGGGGTGTGATCATTCTGAAACCTAATTAGTTAGTGGGAGACAGTACTACAGTATCAAGATTTTTATTAGTGCAAGGAAGTCTCTTCTCTACTCATATGTTGCATTATCCTGTGTCAAATAAGGAAATGTATCTTTCTGAGTAGATGAATTGGGCTCAGGTACTGAAATATATTGCTTAAAAATTGCATTATTGGACTAGGCGAAGGCAGCAAATGTTTGGGCCTCGGCTGAGGCCAGTGATCACAGAATGGGTCTTCATTTCGGGCTGTTTTAACAGAATACCAGAGACTGGGTGGATTAACAACAAACATTTACTTCTCGGTTGTGGAAGCTGGAAGTCTGAGATCAGGGCGCCAGCAGGGCTGGGTTCTTGGTGGAGGCTCACTTCTAGGTTTGCACAGAGCTCTCTTTTTGTGGTGTCCTCCCAAATTGAGGAGAGAGCTAGTCTCATTCTTTACTTATAAAACCACAAATCTCATTATGGAGTCTCCACCCCCATGACTTCACCGAAACCTAATTACCTCCCAAAGCCCCGCCTCCTAATACCACCCCACTGAGGGAAGTGTGGCTGCCTGTGGCTTTCAGGGGGCGTACACAGGCAGTCAGTAACAGAAGGTGTTCGTGTCTACCAGGAACCAGGCAGAGCATGAGCACACTAATGGGATGACGAGGGATTTGCTGGTGACCATGTTCATGGACCGAATTTAGTGTGTCGTGATGGCCTCAGCATCTCTCCAGGCTGTTCTTCTCCTGGCATGGGGCTGGCTGGGTAGGCAATGGACTCCCTTTCTGCTCTGGTTCCTCTCTCTTCACAGGCACTTTTCTTCTGCCCGCTTCACTGTCTTCCCTTGTCCTCCTTCCACGTGCTTTGTCCCCCAGCCAGATTCTCACTCTCTGTCCTTCCCTGCTTCTATCGTAAGTGATCTTCATCAATGAAAATAGATGATTTAAAGAGAGAGAAAAGATGAAAAATGATTGCCTCTAGGGTAGCAAAAATAAGAGATTTATAATTGTCTGAGTTGACCTCAGATCAGCATGGGCCTTTTATATAAATAGAGCTACAGTTCTCATAGTTTTGTAAACAGCTTCATTATCAGTAAGACACCTTAGCAGGTGAAGCCAGGGCAAGCTCTGGGCTACGTTGTTGATTACATGAAGAAAGCCTTCAGGGCTTCGTCTTCGACTCTTCAAATTCTCCTGCCACCTGAGTTAGCAGCCCTTTTATTTCTTCTCTTTAGAAATCTCTTCCTCCTCTCCCCTTTCTCTTATTCAGATCTTGCTTCTTAGGGCAGATCTTAAAAACTCAGGCACAAGAAGGAATCAGAAGTTTAAAGTACATATTACCGTTTTAACAGAGAGCCTCACCTCCAGAATAATTGTTCTCTACTACTCACCTGCTAGAGAAGGTTAAGATTGGACCCCTGAACTGGCTGGAGCCTGGTTCAAAATGCTCTCAAACATCTGGCCCCCTTGTAAAATCCTGTAGTTCCCTTTGTACAATTTTAGATTCAACAAGGGTGGTAGAGGCAAGAGCCTCACAGGGGTCTCTGAAATCAGAGAGGTACCTTCCTATGTGATTTATTCATGTGGCCATTTAAAATAGTCTTTAAAAAAGACAACAAAACAGAAAAACAGTCCAGGGAGGTAGAAGAGGGGAGAGAGTAGACCACCTACTCTAGAAGGTCTCTGCATCCGTGCGGGAGGAAGCCTCTCAGATAAGACAGCCGCCTCTTTGTGGGGTTTCTGGAGGCAGCGCAGTGAGAAAGGGTAGCTGTGCTTTCAAATTACGGTCTGCTGGGCTCTTCACTCTCTTCACTAAGGTCAGTCATTGGCATCTTCTTATTTCCAATATCTGTACCTTAATTTCTTATTTCCACTCCATTGCTTCCTTCCCTGCTATTAACTGGTACCCCATTCCGACAGGACTTTGCCCTCAACCAGCTATCACACACATTTCCCTTTCTCAAAACTTCTAAGGGCTGTGTCCATCCTTCTCAGAGCTATTTGCCTTTTATTAGGAAACTTCAAAAGGACCTCAGATATTACCCTCAGTCATGTTCTATAATTCAGAGAAAGATTTTTCTTTTTGTTGAAGAAAAATCAACAACAAAAATTACTTTTTAAAACATTTTTATTATATTTTTTCCATTTTTATTGATAAGCAAGGAAGAAGAGAGAGAGAGACATTGATTTGTTGTTCCACTTATTTATGCCTTTATTGGTTGATCCTTGTATGTGCCCTGATTAGTTTTCAAACCCGCAACCTTGGCATATCGGGATTACACTCTAACCAACTGAGCTACCCAGGTAGGGCCAAGAGAAAACATTTTGAAGGCAGAGAGTTCAGAGTAACATTTCTAAAAATGTTGCATGTAAGCAAATACCTATTTATAAAAGGCTGGCTTTGAGGTAAGTTGTGACTTGCAAAGCACTACTGGGGACATCAATGTTATTAATAATCCTTCCCAATAACCAGCCTTATTCAGATCAAACTGTCCAGCCAATCCCTTGGAGACATGCCCAATAATCAGCAGAGCCTATTAGAATGCGTTGGACATTTTAATTTTGAATTTGTCATCTGTCAGTCATGTCGGTGGGTAACCTGCTATCCTGGCCTGCTAGAATTGTTCTGTTTTGTTTGAGGTTGGGTTTTGGCGGTGGTGGTGGTGGTTGGCATCAAAATGGAACTAGCAATTCTTAATTGGACTGTCCTTCATTTACTCAGTGTCCCAGGATTTTGGCTCCTGACAAAAATTACCCCAAAGAGAAAAATGTTTGCCAATCACTTTAAAGTCCTTCCTGTCAGGCTGAGTGGGTGTAAACTGAGCCTAAACCATGACGACTGCAATTTTTCTAATAAAAAGGCAGAAACAAGACAAAATAATTCCCTCCAAAAAATAATACACTAATTTTCAAACTCACAGTGACACACTAAATATGTCCATTAGCTAAAAGGAAATTTTGAAAAGAAAAAGTGTTTTGTTTATATTATACAAGTGTTTTTAAAATATATGAGTATCGTGGATACATAGTTTGGCAAAAGGGTGTTATGACCAAAAAATTTTACAGAAATGTCAAAAAAAAATCTTGTGACACTATGTGTAGATTGTTTTGGAGGTTGTTAGTGATCTAGTTCCAAAGAAGAACAAGAAAACCAACCTCCCAAAGATTTTCTGTGAAAGAACCAGTGAAGGTGTTCTTGCACATGTGTGTTTTTGTGTTTGGGCTTCTTTTCCTAGAAAAATAAAGTGTTTGAGTTCATAGCACAAAATGAGGAAGGCAATTTTGTATGCCCATCTTATAATACTTATAACCTTACTTTATTTCCCCACCACGTCTGTTTCCTTTAGAGCATGCTGAACAGTGGGAGAAAAGAAGGAAACTAAGTTTATATTCTTAGATGCTTCCTGAAAAAATAAAAACACTGGAAAATGCATGTGAATTTTTTTCATGAAAATTTCTGTAAAATAATCCACTGTTGAAATTGCTAACAGCTGTCTTTTCACACTCTATAACCCACAGCAGGTAGGAAAATCCCCTGCAGATTTCAAGATATTGCATGTCAGTGTAGTAAAGCACAATTCTTTATTATTATTTTTTAAGACCAGGTTTCCAGTATTACTTCAACTGGAAAGTTCCTGTACTATACGTGTAACTGTTTCCTAGCTGACAAAAGATAGTGTCATTTTATTCCCAACCAGACTCTGAATGGATCAGCACTCAACTCCTCATGCTTGACTGCACCCAGAACCAAGCCAAAGAAAGTATAAGGTACCTGGTTGATGTAATCCTGAGTCTCTGTTTTAAACTTTAATGTGGACACTATGTTCATTTTCAGCTGAGTAAAGGCAGTGCTTCTTTAGCTCACCCCACACTTATTCACTATAATCAGAAACATAGCAAATTATTGTGTATTTTTATGGTTTTTTTTTCTACTTAGGAAATAATCGAGGAGAGAATTCCAGAGAGGAAAGCTCCCCCATATCTAGGTCTTTCTCATCACTCCATGCCTCAAGGTTAGATTGTTTGACCCTTGTCTTAAGGCAGCTGGGAGTACAGTCCTGAAACTCTAGTGAAAGGAGGTCAGTTGGAGTAGCAATGAAAAACAGAAAAGGTTGTCTCTGGGACAGTTTAACTTGTGTCTTAGCTCCCAGTTGGCCAGCAGTTAGGAGACTTTAGATTTTAATCCTTAGCTATAATTGTGAAATGAAGAAATATTTTGCTTTTAAATGCATGGTCCAAGAAGTTCTACCCCCATGTAACAGAACGAAGGAAGGGAAAGGTTCCTCCTGTAAGTGTGCAATACAGAAGTTTGAGGTATCACTTCCTCTCATGCCCCACTGGTCAGAACTAGGCAACATCTAACTGCAAAGGAGACTTGGAAATGTCGTCTTCATCCTTGGTGACCCTCTGCCCAGCTGATAATTCTGTTAATATGCAATAAGAAGAAAGTAGATGCTGGTAACAAGACTTGGGCTGGCAGGGGAGGCTCAGAAGTCGGAAAGGAGCAAAAGGGAAGTGTCTGGGCAGGCTGTCGTCTACTTTCCTAAGGCTGACCTGTTTGCCCTCAGATGACAGGTTCCTGGACTTCTGGGTCTTTCTCTATTTTAGCCCTAAGCAGTTGTGACATTAAAAATGTCAGCTTACTCTGAAGTATATTTTTTACTTTTCTTAATTTATTTTCTAAATCTTTAATTAGTGATGTCTTTGGTAGCCCTGTTTGGAAAAAAGTTTTGTTCCACAAATGAAAATCATTGGTATAAGCATCTTGGAGACAGTAGGGTTTAGGGAAGAATATCACATTTATCTTTCAAGAATATACCTTTTCCTTAATCTTTAGGTTATTTCATGTAAGGCGGTGATTGCTCCATCAATTTGCTGCAAGTTTGGAAGTTCGTGTTCCAGAAATATATCTTAAATTTCTCATATTTTTTCTTTATTCTTTGGGTGATAGTCTCAGTCTGAAAGGCACCACCCACCACAAGTCATAACTCCATCCTGAGCTCACCCAGCTCCACAGGGAGGAGGAGACAGTCTCCATGGCCTTAGTCAGCTGTCAGGATGGAAACAGGTCGCATTCTCTCTCTCTCTCTCTCTCTCTCTCTCTCTCTCTCTCTCTCTCTCTCTCACACACACACACACACACACACACACACCTTCTTTTCTTTATTTTTTAAACAATTTTACTTATTTATTTTTTAGAGAGAGGGGAAGGGAAGGAGAGGCAGAGAGAGAGAAACATCAATGTGCAGGAGATACATCAAGCAGTTGCCCCTCACAGGCCCACAACCTGGGGACCAGGCACGTGCCCTGACCAGGAATCAAACCAGCAACCTTTTAGTTCTCAGGCCAGTGCTCAATCCCCTGAGCCACACCAGCCAGGGTCAGATCATATCTTCTGATTTTGTCACATGCTTTTGGACCAAGAAGATGCTTTTTTTATGATCTCAGGCTCTGAATCACAGAACAGAGCGGGAAGAGCTGTCTCCTGTGACAGACGCATGCTGCAGTAGCAGTGAAAAGGCAGTTCCAGTTCAACAGAATCTCCTCTGGGAAAGGTGGGCTTTGATTTTTAAAACTTTCCCTACGTTTCTTCCCATTGCAACAAACTTCTTCAAACAAAACATCTAACTTCTGAGTACAAGTGCATGAACATGTTTGATTCTGAATACCAAATGCCCTGATTTGAAATGACAACATTAGGCTCTTCATTAGTCAACGATCCCCCAAACTGGAAGATTTGTACAAACGCTGGTTGTCATACAGAATGTACACCTAATCTCAAATCCTCCTATCCTCTATGTTTAATATTATTCCTTTAAAAGTATCCTTTATGATTATTTCTTTGACAGAATTAGTTTCTTAGTTTATGTAATTAAGATCACAAGACATTTACAGAGACCTCAGACAGATTTTGAATACACTATGTATACTAAAGTGCATTTCTAGAGGCAACAAGGCAGAACTGGTGTTTTTAAGATCCAGTTTCCCAGAATACAAATGTGAGCTAAATCATCTGCCTGCGTAGGAGATAGAGAAAGTTGTGTGGCTCGGTGGTGATGATGGCAAAGTTCGGAGACAGGCAAGCTGGAGCTGAGTCCGGCCACTGCTGCTCCTTAGCTGGATGATTTTGGAGGGAATTATACAACTGCTGGTACCCTGCTGGTGCCTTATCTATAAGATGGGGTTCATCCTGATGCCTATTCCACATGGTGTTGACAGAGTTAAATGAAAAAATTTCAAATTAGGAACTTAGCACACTATCTGGCCAAGATCAACATTCTGTAATTGTATATTACTGTTGGTATAATTATCTTATTTTATGTATTCACATGTAACAAGTTTACTCAAAACATTAAAAATAAGCAAAAATGAATCATGGCAGCCCATCGAATTCGCCTTTATGCAACGAAAACAGAATCTAAGTGAAAATAAAAATAGGTCAAAGAGGTGTACTGTTCTTTTGTCTGGGAAAAGTTTCCTACCAAATTAGACTCTGGAGAAGAAAATTATATAGTGTCAATTTGCTATAAATGCACATATAACAAATATTTATTTTATGATTATATATACATTAAGATTATGATTGGAAGTGCAGAGGAAACTAAGATTCAAACAGGAAATCCTCATTGTAACCGTATTTCTGCCCCTTTGCTCCCATATGTATAGGCAAATTACATTTGGGCTTTCTTTACACGACCACACACACTGGACTCTGTAACATAGTTTTGACCAAAGTTATTGGGTATTGGAAAGAAGCTGCACATTTGGCAGATGCTTTTTTTAACTAGCGCTTTATATCATTACATATGTTGTCAGGCAAAAGTGGCTATGCATATGTACATATACACTTATATTGCAATTATTTCCTTTTTGCCTAATGAATACAACAGTTTAGCCAGTGCTTCCTCTGTGGTTGTTTGTTAGAACGGGGATTGGGAAGAGCTGAGGGGGATACTGCTGACCTCTACTCAGACTTATTCTTTTTCAGGGATCAGGACAAAATGAGGTGTTGTGAACCAGAGGAAAGGCAAGCTCTGGCTGGTTACTACCTGCCTCCCCTTCCTTCTGCTAACTCCGCCCTCGCCCTCAATATTTATCCACTTTGCAAATGAGCTACTTATTGGAGATCACATTGCTGTGTATTGTTATGTGGGAGGGGCAGGAGTGTTGGTTCTAAAACACCCAGTGGAGAATAGAATGTTCTCTGCGGTAGAATGGTACCCATACTCTCCACTCCACCCTATACACCCCTGTCCACTCCCAGCACTTAACCCTACCACTTCTCTCTTCTTGGTATCCAAAGATCTTGGCCATAGCATGATCCTAGAGAACTTTCTCAGGCATCAGTAGGAAATGAAATCATAATCCAGGAAGGTTTGGGTAACATGCATTACAATACATTTTAATTCTCTGAAAATTCGGCTATCCTAGTTGACTCTTTCTTTGTCAAGCATAGTTCAGTTTTAAAGAAACCTCATCTCCCATAAAAAATTAATGAATAAAGGCATTAATTAAAAAGCTACAGTAAAATCCATAAAATCCCACTCAGTGAAGTACTTCTTTCCCATTCCCTCTGTCTATTTCTCTCCCTCGTCCTCTGGGCTTGCACCGTTACCTACCACTACTGCACACGGCCCCTCTCCTCTCACAGCACACTGACTGTTCTCCACAGCTCTTGGTTCTAGCTCCCTGTGGCATTGGCTGCTGTGATACTCTGAGTTGTTATGGCACTGATTCTGTCCCCAAGACTTCGTCAAATGTCAAAGCTATACTCTGCCTTGTCATTCTTCATCATCTTGTTCAAATTCTTAAAAAGGAATAATTAATAGTTGGCTAGTCAGTAAGTGTATTAATTCTTTGGGGGCCTCTTTTCACTCCTGATCCAATCAGCAGTGTCTAATAGAGACCCTGCAGCTCTATGTCCTGCTGTTTTCTATGGCAGATCAGATAGGAAGAAGTTGAATATGCCTTACAATAGACTAAATATCTTGATTTCACTAAAATCTTTTATTAGGATGAATATTGCAAATCTCAATACTGCTGGATAACAAAAAATTCATTATGGATACATTTCAGTGTTCTTATTGCCCATTTTAGTTGATTCGGGTATAAAATGAAGTGTATATTGTTCAGTACAGTGGCATTCCAATGTGGTTATTTAATCAAAAATCACTTGATAACATTGGTGACGGTGATAATAACGAGCCTGATAAGCCTGAAGAAAAGTGAACCATCTTATATGTCACATTCACAAGTAAAATAGAAAAACAAGTCATCATATATTATAATATTTTATGGGCCACAAATGATGACCCACAGAATGGCTAAAATAACATTGAAAAACCCATGGAATCTAAACATTTTATCCCTAAGATAATATTGTATTTTTCCTACCTGCTTAATATATCTGTAGATTATAAAAATTATAATGATTACTTGGTTAAAATTTGCAAAAAGAAAACTTAAATCTAGTTCAGGAGGTGTAGGTATAAACCAATAAACCTGACAATAAAAGTATTGCAAAATAACAGAGAGACAGCCTCTTCTCTTCTGGAAATTGTTATAACGATTTAAGCAATGTTTAAAAAAACTAAGAAACCTTGAGCATAAGCATGGTGATAATAAATTGAATACAGCATTGATCTGTGAAACATATCATGGAGATTATTAAATAACTATTTAAAGTTCAAAATAAGGTGTGCAGGTTTGCTCCCTGTAGGGTATGTGAGGTGTCAGGAAGTGAAGATGGGGAGAAGTGACAGTTCACTGAGCTGAGATGGGCGATAAGGGGTGGAAGTCTGCCTGAGGGGATGAGCGATATTACTGTTGCCAAAACTGTACCCTTGACTTTGCCCAAACCAGAACATTATAGTCTGTTTGTGGGGGACAGTGTACAATTGGAAAAAAAGCTTTTGGCTTCTTCAGTGGATAGACAGGTAACTGGAACTTGTTACTGAGTCTAACACAGAAGCCGAAACTGTGATGTCCCTTAGAGCTTGCTGCACACTCAGACTAAATGTGCTATGATTGCTCTAACGGCATGAAAGACCCCAAGTCAATATGGTAGAATTGTGTCGGGTTTGTAGTATAAGTGCTTTTAAAGATTTGCTGGAAAATGCAATTGAGATGGTAACTTTAAATGAGATACAAAGACGTAGAGATGTGCCGTTGATACTAAATCCTTATACATGAAATCAATTCAAAGTTATGCAGTTCTTCAAGGCACACACAGTCAGAGTGCCTTATTGGCCAAAGGGGAGAAGGGCAGAGAGGAGAATGTGGGAATGCCAAAATACTAAGATGTTTCCAACTGCAGGACAGCACTTGCAGCAATGCGTCTAAGGCAACAACCACTGATATACTAAAGCTGAATGCTTTCAAACGAACTCATAATTTTCATTGAAAAGAAATAGAATAGTTGCTAGCATTCATGTATTTATGTAAGTATATATGAGTGTGTTGACTGTTATAAGCAAACAGCCACGTAAACAAGGTGTTGGGGCCGATAATGTCCTGGTGTTGGAGAAGCAATGTAATGCTTCTGAATATTTCTGATTCTTGAAGACTGTTCTTATGTAAAGAGGTAGTATTTCACCCAGCATGAATTTTTGCCCTATCTCATCCCCTCTTACCTATTCATGCACAAAATATTCCTTTTATAATACCATTTCTACCACAATACTGCATCTCCCATGTTTCTCCTTGCCATACTGGAAAAAAAATGCATTTGTCATTTGCATATTATAGATCTACTACTTTGTTCTATATGTGTACATTAGCCTATGCAAGAAGTAAATAGAAATGTACCTATTTGTAATATTAAACTCAGGAAAACTAGAAATAATAAGGAATAGAACAGCTATGGAGAAAAAAAGCATTCAACACCAGATAATTCAGGATCAGGCAGTAAATAAGAATATTACCCCACTCTCCAGAGAAGAACTAGGGAACAGCCAGAGGAAAAGTAACCTGCCCCAGGTCACTGGCTAGAAGGAAGCAGAGATAGGATATTGGCTGAGTCAGTTTGTTACAATGTCTATGATGTTTAGCACTAGGCTATACAGCCCCTAAGCCTTGCCCTTAAGCTGGGCCAGAGGATTTAGATGTTTCTTAATTCTGGAAAACTTTTTTATTAGGATTCAATAAATACGTTTTAAGTTCCTACAATGCATGAGTCCTGGGTACCTTTGGGAGTAAACAAAAAATCAGGCCACTACACTAAAGGTAGTTAAGATGACTATAAAAACCACTAAAATACTAGGTACGCTGCGACATAAGTATTAAAAAGAAGACACTGATGAATGGTATAGGAGTTCTCAGAAGAGAGAAATTAATTTCCCATTTGCAGGGGTCAAGGGATGTAAGTAGGGAGGGAGAGGGTGTGAGGAAAAGCCTCATGAAGGGGGCCTTCAAAAGGTAAACTGATTCACGTAGCTTCATTGAGGTAAGGGGAAACTGTTGGAAAAATGTGGGTGGATCCTGGAAACAGCTGGTGGTTTGCTAGCCTGTCTTAACTTCAGGAGTACTGGGGCCATGAGGCAGAAAAAGTGAATTAGGTTCAGGTTGTGAGGAGCTTTGAATGCCTTGTGAGAGTATTTGGATTTCATTTGGTTGGGAACTACAAAAAATTTTCAACTAGGCTTCAATGAGCTTCATCAGTTACTTAGAATGGTGTGGTTACTGTAAACACTAATGTCTGGGGTGGATAAAGCTGTTCATCTGTGTTCAATTCAATGGGACAATCATTTCTCTAGAGCCTCCTAGGAGCATGGTTTTGTGACGAGTTAGGGAATATAGAAATAAATAAGATATTATCCCTAACTCTGAGGAGCTCCATATAGGTACTGTGTTATGAAAATTAGCAAAGTTCTGTGAAGGCCAAGAGGAAAGCGGGATCAGCTCTGACAGGAGCTCAGTGAAAGGCTTGTGGGGGATTAACTTGTGAGGAGCTTGTTCCCTCTCTTTTAGCCAATGCAGGTTCGGTCAGAGTTTTCAGACCACACCTCTGGCTCCAGACTCAGATCAAACGATTTTCCATCACTAAGGGACAATTTGGAAGAATTACCCAGTGTACACACACCAGCAATGAATGTGTTCATGTTGTCTCATACTGTACGTATCTCCCACATCTAGCGCAGTGATGGGTCAATAAATATTTATCAAGAGACCAGTGTGAAGAGCCTGGGAGTTATCACAATGAGGTTGGAAGCTTTTGCCATATGTCTCACCTTCCACTCTAATTCCCATAGAACCCAGGAGAAGCATATGAGGCAAGCTGAGGGCTAGAAGAGCCCCAGGTATTTTACAGCAGTTTGGGTTAAAAATTCACACTAAATCATAGTAGTAAACCTGGATTATACCAACTTCAGAAAAGAAAACCAACAGCTTAGCAAAGATACCATGTAAAGTCAGTTATCTATACCAGAATCAGCTGGTCTGTTGACTAGTGCAGGGGATAGCACAACAGCTATTGATACTTATCAGAAAATATAAGAAAGTGTGGTCTTTAAAACAGCAATGAATAGGCATCTTAGGTCAGGCAAACTTTATTATTCTAATAAAGGAGTCCTTTTTTGTTAAGCTTCATAACAAATAACCTCAGGATTTTCTATTTGTCATGGAGTTTACTAAAATTATGACTTGGCATTAGCATACCAGTCTGGCAAAATATGGTTTAGAAAACTATAACAAATAAGTTTAGAAAACTCAGTTGTTCAAAGAGAAAGAAAGCACAGACACACCTTCGACAGCCATGTAGAGAAGGTAAACCCAGAGGAAGAAAGAAATAATTTTCCTGGTATCGAGAAAATCTACTTAGAGCTCATGGGATAACATTAAGAAAAGGGACATTAAGCTAAGAATCCTGTAAAACTCTCTTCTTAATGAAAATGCTCGAGCTATGACTTAAGCTTCAGGGAAATTGATAACCACGCCTTTCCTGGACAAGGTGCTCAAAAGCATTTTGCAAGAAATATCCTGCTCTGCTTAATTTTATGATCCAGCCAGAAAATTTAGAACATAAAAATTTTATTTCAGCCCTTCCTATATTGTGATATGCTTGTCATCACTTGGTACTGCCGTTGAAATTTCTACTAACATCTGCTTACAACTATGTCACTAGCTACCACATTCCCTGGTGACAATTAAAACATTGTAAATTTATTCTCAGAAGAAATGGGCTTACATAATCAAAAGATTAACAATATTATAATAATGTAATTTTACATGCCTCTGAGGAAAAGGCCATTCACCATATAACCCTGGACTCAATTATATACCAAAGAAATAAATACATAAACAGAAACACAGGAAAGACCTCTCTTGATTATGCATGCTTAGCGCTGTTGAAAACACAGGCACAATTGTACAGAAATGTAGCCAAAAAGATAGTGGACAGAGAGCTTGGGTCCAGGTCTGATCCAGGAGATGGGTTCTGAACCCTTCTCTGTTGTGTTTGAGTTTCATTTCAATGGGCAAATCATCGATCCTACTGGTACTTATTTTCTCATCTGTAAAGGGGACTGGTATTAGCATCCCTAGTCTCATAAAATCTTTGAGAACATACTTTGGAGAGTCAGAAGGACTCAACTCATGTAAGAGATGAATAGGAACATGATCCAAAGAGCTTTTATATTTAGCTCTGTAGTGCTCCTTTAAAAAATGTTTGCACTTACATTTAAATATGGATGTGTCTGGTGCCCTGGGAATTCACAACACTTCAACCCATGTAATGAAGCCACATTGTAAACAATTAATTTAGAGTAGGTGCTAATTTTTAATAAGAACTTTAAAACATGGTTTATTGGGAATAAGCCATAAATCAGAAAATTCACCCACATGTAAACGAGATTTGCCTGTAGTTTAGAAAGATCCACTTTAAACAGGATCTGGATAAAATGTCTGGGAACATTATTTCCAGGTTGCCACAGTGTGTTACCTCAAATATAGAAAATATTTCTAAATTAATAAAGCATTTTTGCTATCAACAGAAAACTTAGTAAATTATTTCATCTGCTTGTATTAAAAAACTATCGTATTTATTCATTCGTTCATCCATTAAATCTTACAATTTGTTCAGTAAATGGTGAACGAGAGCATGGAGCTGCTGGAGCCGGAGACCCTGCAGGCTGCACCCAGCCAGCATGCACCTGTTCAGACGGACGGATGTGTGTGGCTGGCATCCTAATTGGACAACAGGTCAATGCCTGTGTAGCACTTCAGAATACAAGAATGCAAAGACAAGGCTCTAGTCACAGGGAGAGTTCCATCTCACTGAAAAGCAATATAATCAATCCTATAATGAAGTAATTCCCATTATCCTCAGGAAGAGCTGGAAAAGAACATGTAGGGCTGCCCTGGGAAACCTGAAGGAAACTTCCAGAGGAAGGGGACAGTGAATGGGAAGGGTAAATGGAGCGGCCCAGGTGGAAATGGAAAGCATATTCCAGACAGAGGGAGACGCAAAAGCAAAGCAGTGGAGCAAACGTGGGGTGCAGCAAGAACAAGTAACTCATAAGTGATGGAGGAGAAAACTGAAGGAATAGTATGCAGGAGATAAGACTAAACATGAAGTAAAAATCGTGTGTAAATTATAAGATTTAGGACAAAGATAAAAGGGAACCATGGAAGAATCTTAATGGCATGGCCAAGTTTGTGTTGAACACTTTGCAAAGACGCTGTGTGTGAGAAGAGAGCTAGATCCTTCTGTCAGGGAGCTTCTGAAGTTCAGACATGACAGAACATTCATGTGCAACATAGTAAACTGCATATAAAAAGCACTCAAACACATGGCTCAGAGGGTGTCGTTAGGTGGGCTGGTGATGGACTGAAAGGTTTTCAGAAAGATGTCTGAGCTCCACTACACTACAAAATCAATAGGGTAATTTTTCTCCCATAACTTCTAAAAGTGTTCATCTGAAGACCATGTGACCGTAAAAAAATTATCCAAAGAAGTTGAGATGAAAGGATCCCTGTAGTAAATAAGAAACTTTCATGACTAGAATTATCCAGATTCTCTGTTAGTCTGAGCCTCCAAAAACCTTGTTTGATCTCCACTTGGTTTCATGTGGACTTGGCCAAAACTGATGTTTCTCACAGCAATTTCTATGGAGCTCAGCAAAATGGTGCCAGAGAAATGGGAGAGAAAAGGTACAGAGGAAGAGAGACAGAGACAGAGACAGAGACAGAGACAGAGACAGAGAGACAGAGAGAGAAAATTAATGAATCCTCTTTGCAATTCTGGCTTTTCTTCAGAGATGGCCGTGGTTTTACCCTTTGCAAAATAGCATTTAAAAACAGAACCCTATATCTACAGATGATCTGGGGAAGTAGCCCAGCTGTGCTTTTCATATATGCACCTAACTTATTTCAAGGGTGTTTTTGTTTTATTTTTACAGCTGCAAAGTGTTAGCAATCCAAAAGGAGCTGCCAAGAGTACAATCAGATGAATTAGCTTAGAGCTGGTTTTCATGGTATATTCAAAGCTGTTCTAAATAAGTTCCCTGTGTGGTTGCTGAATACCCTGAATGATCAGAGCTGTTTCCCAAACAGAGTCGGGATGGTTATTTCCCCATTTGCAGCTGCTTATTTGATTTTTAAAAAGACCCTTCAAAACATTTCACATTGCCTTAAAAAACTGCTATAGGTGCCTATATACAGAGTGAGGTTGCTGTTATAACAAGAAAAGATGAAGACATTTACAGTCAGCGGAATTCTCATGAAGACCAATCACAGACTGAACTGCAGGTGCACCAGAGTTTATGGATATATTATAAAAATTAGTCAGTCATAAATTCCTATAGTATTGTATTCTATTTTCCTCTGGCTTCCACTATAATGTTCAAGAAATAGTCCTCTCCAAAGTGAAATAACCCAATGGACTAATAAGAATATTTTTTGTCAAGGAACAGATTAGACTAAAAGCTAGCCCTATGACATCTGGAACATAATAAACCTTGGAGAACTTCTACGGCTTCCTGCACTTGGCGATAAGTCACCACCCTTAGGACCTCCTTTCCGCTGTAGCTTCACTCCTATTAAAGCAGACAGACCATAGAAATGCCTCTTATGCCTGACTCTACGTGTGCAGTTAGTTCTTGGACTCTAGCCCTTGTGAAGCTGCTTGTTTTGCCTGGTGATTTACAGTGATTGGTCAAGCCTGTGTGCAACTCACTGGTAATGGCACCACTGAACATGTGACCTATTTCGGCTTAAAATTTTAACAAGCCAGAGGTTTTGGCATCCTCCTTTTCTTTCTTATCCATTCTAAAACTTAGAATACTATTTTGCTTAAGGCAGTGCTGTTATTTTTTCTAAGATTTTTTTAGTCAATCTCTTCTGCTAGTTACAGTCAATACTACATGAAGCAGATCCCTAGATGTCACAAAAGCACTAGTGTGACATTGGGGAAAATATGACCAGTAAGTCAGATATTCTCAGCAATGATTCTATGTGTCTGTTCAGGTTGGCAATGTGGCTTAGAAGAGAAGCCTTAACTCAGGCGTTTTACATGACCTCAGGTTGAGCTAGGTGCCCAGCCAGGTATTCCCACAATGTCCTAACATCTATTGTGCTCATTAGACTGTGAGTACCAAGGGTAGGGACAATGAGTCTAGCACTCTCTTGCATCCCTGTATTACCAATGCTTTAGCGGTGTCTGACGCATTATAGATGTTCAATAAATGTGGTGTTAGAATAAAGTAACGACTTCATGACCAAGAATGAATCATCATGCTACAGAAGAATCCTGGAATAGGAACTAAAGGGCCTACATTTTCATCTAAACTTTCTTGTCACCTTGAGCAAGTTATTAAGTCAAATCTGGTTTTGCCACTAAAGGAGTTGGACTAAGTGATTTCTAGTGATTTCTTCCAGCTCTGGCATTCTATGACTGTTGGAGTGTTATTTCAATTCTATGTTTCTACTGTAGGATGTTAACCTACTATAATTGATTCTGGGTACCTTTACAGTGCCAAATTAAGGGAAGGGAGCATAAGCAAACTTACAAGAATAAAGCTAAAATGATGCATCTCAGAGATTAAAAAATGAGGAATTTGCCCCACCAGAATAAGAAGTAAATCACACAGATGAATATACAATAGTTGGTTGGTAGACTTCTCATAGAATATTCAAAACTCTACCATTGATCCGAAGTTCCCCTATTCATTTCTAATATAGTAGGTAAAATAGTATTTTGTGAATGTCGATCACTGGAATCACCAAACTAAAGAATGTAGACTCAAACTCATGGACACAGAAAACAAACTGATAGTTTCTAGACAGAAGGGGAGTAAAGGCTGGAAAAAAAGGTGAAGGGATTAGGAAGTACAGATTGGTAGTTACAAAATAGTCATGGAGAGGTAAAGTACAGCCCAGGGAATATAGTCAATAATGTAATAACTAAGTGTAATGTCAGGAGAGCACTAGACTTATCAGGGAAATCACTGCATGAATTACATAAATGTCTAACCACTGCATTGTACACCAGAAACTAATATAATATTGAATGTCAATGGTAATGAAAATTTTAGAAAAAGAAAAAAAGAATGTAGGCCCAAGGTTAGATATTTTAAATTCAATTAGAACATATTAATGCCTATGAATTGGATGTAACAAACTATTTCATACAAAAACCTATTTTTGTGAAATTAATTGTATTAACCTTACCTGTGATAAATCAGATAATCAGTAATATGCAGCATTCAGCATAACCTCTGGAGTACCTAATCCCAAAGTGCCCCTTTGAAGCATTCTCTGAGTTTTGATGACACTACCATTATATACATCTTTGACTTAAAAGTTTGAAGACACTGTTAGAATACAAACAAGCACCCTTTTTCGTTTACCAACAAATAGCTGTTGAATATTTATTATGGGCTCAAAGCTATTTCTTGGGAACCTAGAACTCAAAACTGAGTTAAAAATTACTATGGTCTGTTCTCTTATGAAGCTTATATTCTAAAATATTGAAGTATTAGTACATCAGGCCACTATAGCCCGTTACCTCTAAGATCAAATAATTCACATTGAACTAACAAGCAAAATAGAGACAGACTCGTAGATAGAGAGCTGGATGACAGCTATGGAGGTTTAGGGGGTGGAGGGATTGAGCAAAAAGAAAAAAGGGCTCATGGACACAGACTACAGTTTGGTGATTGTGGAGGGAAAGGGGGTACAAAGGGGATGAGCAGTAATGAAAAAATACGATAAATGTAATAAAATGAATACATAAAAATTAGTGTTTGCCTCCAAGAAGTCCTGGGAGAATGGAACTCAGAGGGTGATTGCACTCTGATGCAGAAAGGAAGCAGGAAAACTTCTAGAATATGAAGGAAATATTTGGAAATACAGAGCAGGGCAGGGCGCCCCCATGTGTGGCTCTGGGCACACAGACAACAGCTTTAGGGGAGCCAGGAGGATCAAACAGAGAGACAAGCATATGGGTGAGGGACTTGTATTTACTGTGGATGGTCTTCAATACAGCTTAAGCCTGAAGAAAGTATTTTTTTCTTAAGAACTCAGATCAGCAATCTATCAAGTGTCATGAATGATACTCCCAAACAATAAGTGGACAGATGCTTTTTAAAGATATCTATATGGAAAAAAATAAACCTGAAGAACAGCAGGTTGATGTTAAAATTGTAGATTTATCTAAAGCTGCCATAATGGGAAATTATAGTACACAGACTAGTTTCTCTGCAAGATGACATGGGGTTGGGGAAGAGGAAATGGACCTTTTCTTGTACAATTGGGTCAGTAAACAAATCTATCACTCAGAGCTTGCCAGGAAAATGTAGGCAAGTACCAAACAGTTGAGTTTTTATTTCCAAAATAAATAATGCTTTAAGTTTCTGAAGTGACCCAGGGTAACACTCAATCTACTTTGATTGAAAATTGATTAACACTTTGGGGGAAAACGTGTAGCCAATTGAATTGCAAATTAAGGTAAATTAAAACAGGCTGCTAAGTTATCCATCACTGGGTGAATACAGTGGACAGTTAACAATTTGCACTCTATCCACCAATACCTACTCTAGATTGGATGATCAATAACCAAGGTTGTTGGTGGTGTGTCCTGAAAGACAATCCTTGGGCTATAATACATAATCAGATTTGAGTCTGCCTCATGCAACATCAGCCTTATCACAGGGCAGTAGCAAGACATCACACTGTCTTGATAGTAACAGATATTAGGTCAGAATATCGATGCATATTCCCAATTTGTCGGTTTCTGAATTGAATTGCATAGTCCCTTTTTACTTTGCATGTCCATGAATAGGTTACTCTAAGTCTAGCTTCCAAGATTTAAGTAAAGATGATCAATTTGTAATAAATACTTATATTTTTTGAAAGAGGTAGGTGATGAAAAAAACACCTTCCACCATTCAGATGACAGAATGAATGGAAGGAGCCATGGAGTGAACATCTGAGGACATCCTGTTTCATTTCAATTCAGGTGTTTTCTTCTGTCCCTTACAACACCATCCTGTTCTAGTACTTCTCCCTCATTTTCTTCTTCCCCTCCCAGTGTGGCAACTGTGCCAGGCCAGGTGAAAGGCCCCTTTCTGATGGAAGCAGAAAGCAGGAAGTTGCACAAAACTTAAGGTGGAAAAGTGTATAGACAAGGGGATAAGTACTGCCCGAGGCTCTCAGCCCCAACACATACACACGAGCACACATTTTCTACAGTTAAGGAGGTGTTGGCAGTGGGAGAGGTTGGAACTGACCCTACTAGGGGGCAGAGAAGAGTTTCCTAAGTTATTATGAACTGGCATAAGGAATTTTCATTTAAGGAAACTTAAAACTCCAAAACTGTAGAAGTGAAATGGACTGGAAAAGAGTACGACTGATCATTCTGGAAAGACAAGGAGGAGTTCAGAGTATTACCAAAACAAATGGGAAAAAAACAAGTATCGAATAGATCCCATTTTATGGCTTGGGAAACTGAGGCTCAGTAAATTATTTAACTTTCCCAAGGTATAGAACTAGAAAGTAGTGTGGAATTGGGATTCCAATTTAAATTTGTCTGACTCCAAAGCTGAGCTTCTTTTTTACTGCACTACCTTGCCTTTTTAACTAATGAAATCTAGCCAATAAACCCAGACTAGATAGATGTAATTATCTACCTATAAGTATATTACACCTCTAAGTTTTTTCAAATAAGATTCTCTCTCAGGGCAGAACACAGTCTCAAATTACAATTGAACTTTGGCTTAAAGTGTCCAGTGTGGATGACCTAGAAATTAAAGCGTGGAAACCAGAGGAACCACCCTCCCATCCCCTACAGCCCTTTACATTAAGGCATGAGACTAGCACACAAAGGAAACAACTCACTGTGGTGGGACATTTATTTCAATGAACATGACTGATCATACTAGACCATTTACACATGGATTTCCCTTGAGATCAACCATATTCAGCTCCCGGCCAGATGACCGGGGGCATCTGTGTCCCTAAAACACAGCTGTATCCTCTGTTCAAAGCTAACTGGTGTCCAGCCTGTGACCTTGGCCCCATCACTCCATGTTCCAACCCAGTTCTGTCTAGTATTTGTGCATCAAGAGCCAGACATTCTAGCTGACAGAAATAGGTTGTTCTCAGCTTAGATGCGCTAGGGAGAGTCAGCGGTGGGATCGTTGCTTACACATACACCAATACCTCTGACTTTAGGTGCATTTGTGAAATGACACTGTTTTTGCCTGTAAATTAAATCATACACATATAACTACTTGTTGGGAAAATTATTATTATTTCTAAGGGATCCTGATATCTGTGGCTAGGGAATTAAGACAGCCTTAAAACACAAGGAGAAAGTGAAGAAAATGCACCTCATCTGCCAAAATCAACCGTTTAATAAATCTTCACCACACAAGCCCCTGAAATGCTTCTAGCAACATTAGCAACAACACCATTACCACTAATCACAGGAAAATTGTGGTGGGGCTAAGTTCATAATCACTGCTTAATTTTATGTAACCCAAAGCTTGAGAAAGACTTCACCGAATGCCTTGTTTTCCAACTTTACTGCTATTTTTCTGAAATATCCTCACTGGCATTTTTGCTTTTTTCTTGTTTTAAACATCAAATAGTCCTGTCCCCACCCCTTTACGTGCTATATTGACTTTTGACTATTTTTTTTAACTTTCAACATTTGGTAAGTCCCAATAAAATGGAAGAAAATGTGTTCATCCATCTTTGTTCTTGTTTAATATAGATTTGTTTCAATCATGTTGTTATCTGCACTTGAAAATAGCAAACTCATAGAATCTTAGTTTTAAGCTAAAAAATATGCAGACAGCAAGCATAAAGCTTCAAAAACCAGTCACATTGGCCCAAGGCCCTCTAAACCCTTGTAAAAATGAATGTCTAAAACATTAACATCCATCTCCTACCCACACAAAAGCAGTAAAAATGATTTCATGTCAGCTCGCTGTGACTCTCATTCTCGTTCACCTTAACCAAATAAAGAACAAAAGGACTCCATTTTCTCACCTACATTTGTGCTAATTAGTCCAAGAACACAGAAGATTCTGGAATTCCCCACCTCTAAGGTCAAAACTTGTTTCCCCCCAAATATGTAACTGCTGACACATTCTTCCCCTTGATTCAGTTTTATCCTGTGCCCTTTTATTGGCCATGCGCTCTTGGAGGAAAACGATGTGTTCAAGATAAAAGTGTGCTCTGCCTACCACAGTTGATGGGAACTGGTATCGAAATGCAGAGCTTTTTGAACTTTCCCAATTTAGTAGTCGGGAATCCCCAGTGATGGGCTAAGTGGTAAGAAGATCAAATGGTTGGAAACACAGAAGTGAGTCCTCTGAGTTTCTCAAGCCAAGAACACTTCCCAAGCCGGCTTCGGTAGGCAGTGTGGAAAGGCAGCTGCTGCTCAGCTGAGGGACTGCTGGTTGCTACATGTTTTTATTATCTTAAAGTCCTCACACCTGCCAGAAACACCTCCTTTTTGAACAAGCTCGGCTCTTTCTTGGCCCTCTCCCTTCTGGAAGCAAGCACAGAAATGGGGAAGTACACAAAGTGTAGGTAAGGGAATCTGCACATGTGCAAAGACAAGGAAAGAGCCACCGCCCTTCAATGCAGCCTTCGCAGAGCTCTCCTGGGTCATCCTGCTGGCCATTTGGACATTCCTCAAAGCAGCATGAATGCTCTTAGGACAGCGTACTGTGTCCCCAAAAAATGTGTGACAGAATGAGAGAGGCCCCTTCAGTATGATGATCCAGATAGGTAGACACGCATGTCATTATATGCCAACATATCACACATACCGGACACATGCATGCATGCGTACAGATTATGCACATGTACACATACATACATATGTGTGTGTGCATGTTTATTGTAAATAACATAAGTTTATTGTAAACATTTAGAAAAATACAGGAAAATATGATCCCATAACATTATAATGAAATTTCCTGGGAGAACTTTTTGTCTATTACTATCATTATAGTATCATTATTATCATCAACAGCACCAACCACAGAGCATCAAGCATGACATCCATGCTTTCCAGTCACCTCATGAGTTACAAGGACATGCTGCTGATCTTTACACTTTGGTCTGAATCCACTCATCCAATTCTCAGGCTGAAAACACACATAGTCACTGAGCTATGAGTATCACAGGGTATTTATTCCCCAGCCCCTGTGAGCCAAACACGTACTTTTCTTCCCACAACAACTGGCAAAGGAAACACACGGCAGGAGGGCCTGCGGTGAGCCCTTGAAGTCGGGGGCAGCGTCCGTCAGGCTTCCCTGCTAGAGGAAACCCAGGAAACTCCATGCCAGCTGGGTGTACGAAGAGGAGCTTCCCAACCTTCTGGCAGCAAGGTCTTGGTAGCCTCGAGGGTCCCTTCTTTCCCCGGAACAGTCTGTTTGTTTTCTGTAAAACTCCTGTGAGGGCACAGAGCCACTCTGTGGCATGTCTGTCATGACGCCAGATTCTCTGTGACTACGGTGCTATTCCATGCCAGGGAGTTGGTTTGGGGTCAGGGGAAGTCATTTAACTCCATTTTATTGGAAATAGAAGAATATTGATTTTGTTAAAAATCTAGAATATCAACAGATGTTTTACTGTGAGTTTTATACACAGGGAAATAAATTCATTTGTATGCTACCAAATAGTATAACCATAACCAAAGTCAGTTTTAGAGTTATTGACACAAAAATGACAAACTATAAATATTTATAATACTGATTTATATAATCTTTCCTTATCCTCATCCTAGATATTTTTTAAAGATTTTATTTATTTATTTTTAGAGAAAGGGGAAGGGAGAGAGAAAGAGAGGGAGAGAAACATCGACCAGTTGCCTCTCACATATTCCCAACTAGGACCCTCGCCTGCAACCCAGGCATGTGCCCTGACCTGGATCAAACCAGCAAACTTTCAGTTCACAGGCCAGGGGAGATATTTTAACTTTAAGAAAATGAGATGTATGAAAAGTGGGCCTTTCTTCACTCCAGACCTGGGCAAGTGTCATTCACCCCTGAGAGTCTCACTCTTTTTACTCAAGTGCCAATCAGTACTTGAGTAAAGTTGCACAGCAGATAGTAACAAAGGTCATTGAAATCTGGATTTCCCACTTGGTGTTTTCTTCTTTCATCCTAAAGGTACTCTGTGCACAATCTAAGTTTTCATTAAAAAGCGAGAAGAAACCTCACTGGGGATGCAAAACCCCACATTTTATAGATGCAGAATAAGGTAGTGGTTGGAAGTAGTTAAGAGCGTGGCTTCTACAACAGATTTAAACTTAGACCCCAGCCCTACAGTTTAACTGGCAACCCACTGGGTGTGTCTAAAACCCTGTTTCCTCATTTGTAAATAAGGTTGTTGGGAAGATTAAACATGATAATATATGTAATGTGTTTAGCATTCAACCTGGCTTATAGCAAAGGCTTAGTAAATATTAGTTGTTATTAGTTGTGGAGCTGCTTTAATATAACATTTATTAATAGTTTAGGGACCCCGGTCCACTGACATTTCCAAGCCCATCATGCCATTATTTGGTGTTGGATTTCCTCTTTATCTTTTCTCTGCCTGAACTAAAGGTATTTTAGTTCATATCCAATGATATTTGTTGAGCACTTACTATATACTATAACTAGATACTGTATCGAGAAAGTTTTAGAATCCTATATTTACGTTACATCACTCATTAAAGCTTCAAACTACTCCCTGCAGTTATCACTATCATGGGCATCTTACACCTAAAAAAGTAAAATAAAATAGAGAAGAGAGTTGCTACTACCCACATGTTGGCCTGAGAGAATGGAGAACATGTTATTATGGTACTTCAAGAGATTTTTAACCCTAACCTTTCAAGAGATTTTACTTTTATTATATCGTGGGAATCTAATGCTGAAAGACAGTGAGCAAAAGTGAATTTTCAAGCTAGAGTTTGCTTTCCTTCCAAGTTTGAAGTTTCGATCCACGGGAAGAATGGTCAGTCATCCTTCCTGCACCTGTGTTTGAGTATCAGTGGTGTGAACTAAGACAAAACTCCAACAGCCTTCTAACACCACAGGGGAGGTGGGAGAGCAGAGTTACTGCGGAAGAGGACAAAGAGAATCACTCCCAGACACTATGCCCTCCCTCATTTCTCTCTCTTAAATGACAAATAGCTCAATGCCATTTTCTCCTGCTTTCAGTTAATCGTTCACATAGATCCCTGTAGAAACACCTTTTTTATAGGACACAAAAATTATTCCATAATGTGAGAACCCACCTACAGCAAAAGAATGCAGAAGTGTTCTCATGAGAACCTCTTTGGCCAAATTCATCTCCACTGAAGGGCTGGTCCACTGCTTAGCGAAGTTTCTTTTCTCCACCCACCCACCCATGTAGGCTGCAACCGACAAGTGAGAATCATATTCATCAAATGTACATACAGAGCAGTTCCCTTTTCAAGCTCAAGTAACCCTCAAGGCTCATTTGCAAGAATTATTCTGGAGGTACTTGGTGCCTGTATTACTATCTCAGTCACTCTTTTGTGGCTGGGAAACTGATGCCCTATAAACACCAAGGAGCTGACACTTGTGATTGTTGTCCCAAGCAAAAATTTTCCAAAATGAAGGCAAAATTCTATGTGGAAGAAAATGTAGAAGTAAATACGGCATTACCATTTTCAAAGTGCACATTTGCTATAAAAAAGACATATATTATTCATGATATTAAAATAAAAATCAGACTAGAACCACCATCTATGAAAAGTTAAAGCTGTGCTTTTTATGAGAGCTAGAACAACTCCAGATATCAAGAAGCTTTGCTCCTTACACTTCGGCTATGTGGAGGTTTTCACCTTTCCATTGCATTGACTCAGACTCATTCCTGCCTTGGGACCCTGAGTGACTGGTGTGAAATGAGTTGCTGACCGTGGTCCAGTCTCAGGATTAGCTGACCACAACTCCTGATCCGTGTTGGTGTGAGCTCAGAGAGGTCATCCAGCACTGTGCCAGCCAGGAGTGCACTTATTCCTGGTGCTCTCCGCCAGTCCAGGGCCCTGCTCCGTGCACAGCTCCACAGGCAGCCCTTTGTGTGTTTGGTTAGAGGTGGTTGATAGGGTTGTGAGAAGGACTGAATATGCACATGTTCTCACTGTGGTTTTCAGAGGCAGTTAGACTATGGAGAAAGGCCAGGTGGACCAACAGTAACACACCAAGGCTGCTTCTCTATACCAAATAAATGAGCATGCAACCTCCTTAGGAGCTGAAGTTTAGTATTGAGGTAACTGAGGGAAAGAAGAGGAGAGGATGAAGTAAGAAAGTGGGGAGACTGAGCTCTACAAATGACATTTCATTTTTCTTTGCATCTTAGTGCTTTTAATACATAAGGGCAAATATTTGATTGATTTCCCAACTCTCCACCCCACTCCAAGTCTAACGTCTGGGTCTATGTGTGTGGGCCTGAGCATGCACTTGGATTTGAATGCTGTTATATTAACACCCATTGAAACTGCAGGAACTAAAGGGCTTCAACCAAGACCAAAGATTCAGAGATATAGTAAGTGCTTTAGAATTATATATAATATATTGAAAGCATATAAATAAACATGTTGTTGTGAATTTGAAATATGCAAAATTTATAGATATACATTGCGGGAAGTCATGTAAATGGATAAAACACTTTGCAAGGAGATTTGACCTTAGGAATCAAAAGCTATCAAAATAAAAAGTGCATATGTTTTAACCTGGTAATCTCACTTGTGGGGCTCTAGTCTAAGAAAATGGAGTAAAAGAAAGAAAAAGCCATAAGCACAGAAACGTTCATGTACAATAGTGAAACATTGGAAACCATCTAAGTACTCAACTGCAGAAGACCAGTGTAAGGAATTCTGGTTCAGTCATCCAAAAAAAACATGGGCAGCCTGTTAAAATGATGATTGTGAGGACTATATAACAACACTAAAAATGCATAATATCAAATACTGAGGAAAACCAGAAAATTGTATATACACTATAGTTGCAATTGGTAATGAACACAATAAAATTGTTATGCTGAAGAAATGGTGGTAGGTGATTTTTTATGGCTTATGGCTTCCAGTGTACTTTTTAACGATAATAGGGAGTGCAGAGTGAGTTTATGTTTATTATCAAGAAAATGTCAAACAAAGAAATCCCAGGGCAAGTCATGAAGAAGCATGTACATGTGCGCAAGCATGTACACATGCACATGTTTCAGGTTTCTCAAGAGGCAATGGCATTTGCAAATCTTAAATTCCAAATTACGGTTGTTTGAAAATACAGACTTTGAGCATGAGAATGATGACAGAGAGACATTTCGTGAGCACTAAATTCAAGCAAAATTACAAGGCGATAAGCTCGATTTTATTTCACAGTGGCAACCTGTTTCAATTTTATGCCCTCAGTCACAGAACTAATCTTTCCAAAGTTGCAGGTGAAATTACTTAAAAATTTGTCACACTTCAAATGACAGTTTTGGAGCTCTAAAGAACATAAATATTTTTACTGTATCACGTAATTGCCTCTAACTACTAGTTAATTTAACTATATGGCTGTAAAATTGTTTTCTAAAGCGATGATGTCCCGGTGGGGTTGCATAAAACACCTTTCGCCCACACCCACGCCTGTCACCCCTTTCCTTTTAGCTGGCACATTACAGCCTTGCTAATGGCTCACATTTCCTGCCTGAAAGAGACATTTTAAAGCTACTGATGTATTGTAGCATTGAATATTGGACTTGAAAGAGAGAACACCAGGGAGGGGAAAAGACTTTAAATCATGATTAGGAATGAAGTTGAAGTTGTGTGCAGGGTGCAAACCCAGGCTTCATTCAGCTGTGTGTGAGGACAAAGCATGTTTTTCTATATTATTCCCATCTTGCAGAGGTCATTTCAGTGTTGATTAATAAGAAGGCAAAAGAATGGTAAAAATGTTTATAGACATTTAATTGTATCTGAGGAGTTTTCCCAAACTCTCTTCTAAACAGAGGGTTAAGCCCCAACCAGTGTGGCTCAGTTGGCTGGGCATTGTCTCTCGAAGCAAAAGGTCGCCAATTCGATCCCCATCAGGGCACATGCCTAGGTTGCAGGTTTGGTCCCTGGTCAGGGTGCGAGACTGATGTTTCTCTTGTACATCGATGTTTATCTCCCTCTCTTTCTTCCTTCTTTCCCCTCTCTCTAAAAATAAATAAATAAATATTTTAAAAATTAAAAATGGGTTAAATATAAAGAGGTGCATATTATTAGAGAATTACTTACCCAAGGTCACAGAGCTACTGGGTGATGGAGGCAGGATTTGAACTCAGATATTCCAATTCAAGATCCCGCATTCATAATCGTTATTCTCTCCAGCTTCCCTACTTAGTGAGGACAGAAGAGTCACTAAACTACAGATATTTAGCCTGGAGAAGAACAGGGGCAATGTGAGGATGCAAGTTATAGAAGGAAAGGAGGGTGGTCAGTCTGTGTAGTGCTGTACAACAAAGTTGGCCCTTTGGAAAAAGAGGTGTTCTTTTGGAAGAAAGTGGTGCAGCGATGGGAGAAAATAAACTGTGTTGCAGGATAGATCTGCCTAGGTTTCTTCATGGCCCTACTGAGATAGGATGTATGTGGTGATTTCAGCATTCAGTTTTCTCTTAATGCCGAAGAAAGTAGCTTTATATCTTTACTCTTTTGTCATCTTGCTGGTCATTTTTAGCAAGACATGTGGCTGCCAAGACAAACCCAAAGTGACACACAGATAATGAATCATGTGTGACACGAAGGGTGTACAGACCCTGAGGTCCTCTCTTGTAAGTTGCTGCTGTAGGTGACATCTTCGATAGTCTCAGGTGAAGATTTTGTTTTAGTTGTGTAGCTTCTGTGTATTTTCTCTAAGAAGCCCTCATTGGGGAAGTGCTGAAGCAAGGAGGTCTGTGTTCTCAGGGGGATTATGGTGATCTTAGGATAAAACTATGCTCAGTAGGGCTCAGTCCAGAATAAATGATTCATAATTATACATGAAGACAAGATTTGAGCTGCATGTTATTTTTGCTCTGATTGAAAATAGCTTTGCATCTTCACAAGGAGGCAATGCACTCTTGACAAGAGCTACGGCTTCGAAGCAGGCTCATTTGAAGGACTAAATCCCTAATGTATGTACAGAGAATGGACACATCAACCTTTTACTTTTAACAAGAGAGGTAGACTGGAGCCACTTTCCAAGGAGGACATTGAACAGGTTTGGATGCACAGAACACTGGTTTGGGTTCTCTGAGAGGCAGGTAGGTTTCATTTGAAGGACACAGATTTACCTTTCAAGGTGTCCTAATGCTGCTCACCCCTAACCACCTCCGTGACAGCCCGTCCTACCTCACAGTCATGTTTCAACTTCTCATAACCACTCTCCATGGTTAACCTCTCCACTCCCAAACCCTAAGAGAACCTGTTCTTTCATGGTAAACTGATAAATTAATTCAATCTAACACGTTAGTGGCGTATAACATCTTAAAACATCACCCCTCACATACAATACATTTGAGTTTAGATAACTTCCATTGTTTTGACCTGAAAGAGTAAAGTGAGCAATAAGAAGTAAGTAATCAGCCCTGACACCTTTTAGCTAATGGAGGACAGGGACGAGATGGGAGATATTTTAGTCTGGGGATCCTAAAAGTTTATTGATCACCCACCACCCAGGAAGCTTGCTAAGAGGGTTTTGGAGCTCATTCCCAGAGTTTCTGATTCAGAAAGTTCAAGGAGCTGGAGTATTTGCATATCTAACAAGTCCCCAAAACTCAGGGATCACACTTTGAAAGTTACTAAAATAGACCCTCCTGTACCTTTGGTCATTGTCAAATCACATGATGTAATAGGGGGTGACTGACACTTTGGGTCAAATTCTGTTAAGGAGGGCCACATATAGATGCTTTGGTGGTGGCCAGTGTGAATTAGAAATGATCTGCAGGACGATGCCTTGATATCAGGCTGATGGGCCCACAGACAATAGGAAGACTTCCGGTGGAAGAGCTGGTAGGATGCTCTGGGCTGCTCAGCATCGCATGCTGAGATGACCCTCATCAGTGCTTTCCTCCATTAATGCAGTTGGTTGGGGATTGATTGTACTTCACCGCAGCAAAAATAAATACCTTGCTCCAAGCCAGAGTTCCAGCAGAAATAGAAGTGCTACATTTATGCTTCCTGATGGTGTTGGCACACACCTTACATGTTTTATTTTTAATTGCTATTCGCTGTTACACTTAAAAAAATTATTCATTGCACAAACAACATCAAAACAGGTTTGATTGGAATGAAAGGGAAGAAAAATATCATCCCACAATCCCACCATAGCAACAGATTATGATTTCCATTTTTGTACTTCCTCTTCCAATAATTTTTCATATGCACTCAATTTATCCTCATTGTACTCATAGCATGGATAATATTTTATTCACTGCTCTTTCCACTTAACATTATAACCATGTGTAATGACTAGACAAATATTATCATACAAAATAGACCAAGAAATGTTTTTGTGGGAAGACTTCCATATCAAAAATGGCAAATGAGTATGTATTACTTATTTGTTATGTGTGAGGCGTGGTGCCTAACATTGTGCTTATAACAGTAGAAAAAAGGTTTCTTGGCTTTCCTCATATTTGTCTTGCTATCGTCTGTAGTCCACGTTATGGAAGTGTATGCCCTGGTGGCTCTACCGAGGTATTTTAGACACAGAACTAAATGAGAAAAATCATGCAAAGTACCTCTTTTCAGATTGTTTTTCCCTGCTGTGGGTCCTCGTTCCCCAAAAGGAGAGCCCTTGATGGCTCTAACATGGCTAGGTCCATGTTTTTTCCTGAGATTAAGAGAACAGTAACTGGGAGTGATGTATTTGGGGTGCCCAAAGTCAAAATCAGAGATGAATATATGAAACCAAGGTGTCAGTGCAAAGGCGATCCGGTGTTTAAAACCTGTCTTTACGACTTAGTGACTATGTGACCCTGGGCATGCCAGTTCATCTCTTTCAGTCTTGCATACATGATCTCTCAAACAAAAGTAGCAATGCCTAACTTAAAAGAATTGTCATGATTAAATGACACAATGTAAGGTATCTGGCATGCAGTATTTACATCTCAATAAGTGAAAGCAGTTATCTCTAGTTAGAGTCTTATACAATAGGGAGTGTCTGAGTGGGTACCAGGGGGAGGGCCCAGAAAAAATTCTGCAGGAGCTTATTATAAGATGTAAATGTGGGTTGTTTTAAAAGGGCAGAAGGGAAGTGTCTATCTATGGGGGAGCCTGTCATACTCTCTTAGCACTTTTTCCCAGTGTACCTTTGCCCTATTAAAACAAAAGGACAGATTTGACAGTTGTCTACCTAATTTATTTTGAAGAACCTGCAATTATGATTTTACTCTTTCTTTAATTTGAGGTTAACATCCTCTTAAAGATCAGCAACCTTCCAAACAAAATATTCTGCTGTTAAGTGAATCAGATATGTAGATCAGTTTTTGCTTGAAGTTGATGTTTTAGGTGCTGCCTCCAGTAAGTACAGCTAGAATACGGGCCTGCATTGGCTCGCTAATGCTCGGCCACCCGCCAAGTGTGGTGAAATCAGCCTGAATTCCAATCTCTGTAATAGATGAACCAAGGACTTACTATTGCCCTCATCAAGCAGAACTGATATTGTCATTAAAGTTTAGTAGCTATATACTTCACGGAGACTAGGGTCTATTTGCTCTCTGTTTTGGTTAGGGAAATCACATCAGGTTTACATTTTCTTGTTAGTTTTGAATTTACTTCCTTGTTAAGGGCCAGTCAATACATTGGGGTCTATTAACATCTTTCCATCAAAGGAAAAGCCTTGGTAGTTAGACCTGCTAACTCTGCTATTAGAGTGGGCCCGTTAATTTGTTACCCTACAGTGAGTGCAAGGTCAGCTGCACTGTTGGCAGTGAAACACTTTGAATATAAATTCAGTGACATGAAGAGAAGCACCTAATGAAACTGGGAATTCTGATGAAGCCAATGGTTGTTGGAACATGTGCAAAGCCACTGTTTCACCCTGCATCTCTGAGGGAAGAACAGGCAAGAGCTTTGGAGGCAGTCTCATCAGCCGGCCGGAGACCTCTGCTACTAAGTCACTGGATCAAGTCATCTCGCCTCACCAGACTTCAGTGATTCCATCTGAAAAGGAGCAACTATTTGAGTTCACCTACGAGGGTTTTTTCCCCCCTGGCATTGACTTCCTCTGACTTTACAGGACACACCCTCCATATTCAACCAATGTATTCTAAAAACTGATTGTAATTTATAAATCCAAGATTGAGCCTCACTCATTCACTTATTCACTTATTCATTTAGTATATAAATACCAAGTCAATTTTGTAGCAAGACATACTACCAAAGAAGTTATAGAAATAAGTCCTTGCCTGAAGCTGGTGTTCATGGCCAACAGAAAAAGACGCACATGTGAAGCCATGATGCAGGACAAAGGAATAAACACTATAGGCAAAATACAGGACACACTGCAAGTTCAGGAGGGAGGGAATCAGGAAGGCCTTCATGAAGGAAGTATTTCATCTAGACTTTGAAAAGCAGGGTGATTAAGCACACTGCTATGTGCATGGTGTGGAGAGAAGTGTAAAACATCTTTTCATGATTTCTACTTTTCCGAAGGTCTAGGACAAGATCTCCAATCAGGCAACCATTCACTTGATTAGATTCCATTCAACCTACTAAACCTGAATTGTGCACTAGAGATAGCAAAGATTTCAGTAAAATCTATGAGATGCAAAATAATAATAGCTTTGCCTCTGCCTTCAATAAATGTGGTCTCCTTGGGGAGATAAGGAAGAATGATGCATAAAAAGAATAGTTAGGAAAAGAACATATGATAAGATCTGTGTAATTTCCAAAAAATGAAGCCAAAGCATTCAAAGAACAGGGAAATTGGAGTGAGTTTGGAGTAATTAGCAATGACTTTATAAAAAAGGAAGTTCTTGAGAGGAATCTTAGAGAAGCAACTAGTTTGCAAAGAGGGAGGTAATACATTCCAGGGAGTGCTAATAGATGAGAAAACTCTTGGGCGCTTGAATAAGCTTGTTATTTTCTGGAGACAGAGCAAGAGATTGGAAATGAAGGTCCTATCCATTTTGTTTGCCTCAGTCATCTCCAGAATTGGTCTAGTCTATCTCCCAAGCTGCTAGGACAAAAGGCACCTGGGATACAGCAAAGAGTCAGTGCACAATGCTGAGGAAATCAAAGATAAGGCTGTCAAACCAACAAACAAGCAAACAACATCCTGAAATAAGAGATTCCCCTCAAGCATAACAGAATGGGAAGGCAAACAAACCCTCTTCTGAAAAAGCAATTATAAGACTGAGCAGAAACAACAGAGACAACCATTCTGTGCCACTGAAATAAACTAAAGGCATACAACAAATTAAAAAGCATTTATTCTTGAAAAATACTGGACTTAAGCTAAGAACAGTATTAAGTCTGTGGTACTCTCGTCAATGGCTTCTCCCACTTCTCTCTCAAATCTTTTTTTTTTTTTTTTTTTTTCTTTTTTTTTTCAATTTTTTTTTTAATTTTTATTTTAATTGTTGATCTTGTACAGTTTTCTGTCTTTTATTCTCACCCCAACCCACCACCCCAGCCCTTCCCTCCCATTTCCACGCCCCCATAGTTTTTATCCATGTGTCCTTTTTACTTGTTTCTGTAAATCCTTCCCCTTTTCCCCTGAAATTCCCTCCCCTCTCCCCTCTGGTGACTTTCAGCCTGTTCCCAATTTCTATGTCTTTGGTTATATTATGCTTGTTTCTTTGTTTTGTTGATTAGGTTCCTGTTAAAGGTGAGATCATATGGTATTTGTCTTTCACTGCCTGGCTTACTTCGCTTAGCATGATGCTCTCAAGTTCCATCCATGCCGTTGCATAGGGTATGAGCTCCTTCTTTCTTTCTGCTGCATAGAATTCCATTGTATAAATGTACCACAGTTTTTTGATCCATTCATTTACTGATGGGCATCTAGGTTGCTTCCAACACTTGGCTATTGTAAATTGTGCTGCTATAAACATAGGGATGCATAGTTTCTTTTGGATTGGTGTTTCAGGGTTCTTAGGATATAGTCCTAGCAATGGAATTGCTGGGTCAAAAGGTATATCCATTTTTAGTTTTTTAAGAAAAACCCATACTGTTTTCCATAGTGGTTGTACCAGTCTGCACTCCCACCAGCAGTGCAGTAGTGTCCCCTTTTCTCCACAACCTCTCCAACACTTGCTGTTTGTTGCTTTGTTTATGAGGGCCATTCTGACTGGTGTCAAGTGGTATCTCATTGTTGTTTTAATTTGCATCTCTCTGATAGCTAGCGATATCGAGCATCTTTTCATGTGTCTCTGGATCCTCTGTATGTCCTCCTTGGAGAGGTGTCTGCCCAAGTCCTTTGCCCATTTTTTAATTGGGTTGCTTGTCTTCTTAGAGTGGAGTCGTGTAAGTTCTTTGTATATTTTGGAGATTAAACCCTTATCTGAGATATCATTGGCAAATATGTTTTCCCACACAGTCGGTTCTCTTTTTATTTTAATACTGTTTTCCTTGGCCATGCAGAAGCTTTTTATTTTGATGAGATCCCATTTGTTTATTCTTTCCTTTATGTCCCTTGCTTTAGGGGACATATCAGTAAAAATGTTGCTGCGTGTAATATCTGAGATTTTCCTGCCTATGTTCTCTTCTAGGACTTTAATGGTGTTACGGCTTATGCTTAAGTCTTTTATCCACCTTGAATTTATTTTTGTGTATGGTGTAAGTTGGTGCTCGAGTTTCATTTTCTTGCACAAAGCTGTCCAGTTCTCCCAACACCACTTGTTGAAGAGGCTATTTTTACTCCATTTTATGTTGCTGCCCCCTTTGTCGAATATTAATTGACTATAGACACTAGGGTTTATTTCTGGGCTCTCTATTCTATTCCACTGGTCGACGTGCCTGTTTTTATGCCAGTACCAGGCTGTTTTGATTACAGTGGCCTTGTAATACATTTTGATATCAGGTATTGTGATCCCTCCTGCTTTGCTCTTCTTTCTCAAGATTGCTGCCGCTATTCTGGGTCGTTTATGGTTCCATATAAATTTTTGAAGAGTTTGTTCTATATCTGTGAAATATGCCATTGGTACTTTAATAGGTATTGCATTGAATCTGTAGATTGCTTTGGGAAGTATGGACATTTTGATGATGTTAATTCTTCCGACCCATGAACACGGTATGTGTTTCCATTTATTTGTGTCTTCCTTGATTTCTTTCTTCAGTGTTGTGTAGTTTTCTGCATACAGGTCTTTTACCTCCTTGGTTAGGTTTATTCCTAGGTACTTTATTTTTCTTTCTGCTATATCAAATGGTATTTTTTCCTTGATTTCTACTTCTGTTGTTTCATTGTTGGTATACAAAAATGCCTTTGATTTCTGGATATTGACTTTGTATCCGGCTGTTTGGCTAAATTCATTTATTAGGTCGAGCAGTTTTTTGGCCGAGACTATAGGATTTTCTATGTATACTAACATGTCATCTGCAAACAATGATAGTTTTGTTTCCTCCTTTCCAAGTTGGATGCCTTTTATTTCCTTTTCTTGTCTAATCGCTGTGGCTAATACTTCCAATACTATGTTGAATAGAAGTGGAGAGAGTGGGCAGCCTTGTCTTGTTCCTGATTTTAGTGGAAAAGAATTTAGTCTTTGCCCGTTGAGTATGATGCTGGCTGTAGGTTTCTCATATATAGCCTTTATTATGTTGAGGAATGCTCCCTCTATTCCCACTTTGCTGAGTGTTTTTATCATAAATGGGTGCTGTACCTTATCGAATGCTTTTTCCGCATCTATTGATATGATCATGTGATTTTTGTCTTTGCTTTTGTTTATGTGATGAATTACATTTACTGATTTGCGAATGTTGAACCATCCTTGCATCCCTGGGATGAATCCCACTTGGTCGTGGTGTATGATCTTTTTAATGTGTTGCTGGATGCGGTTTGCCAATATTTTGTTGAGGATTTTAGCATCTATGTTCATCAGCGATATTGGCCTGAAGTTCTCCTTCTTTGTTGTGTCTTTATCTGGTTTTGGGATTAGGATGATGCTGGCTTCATAAAAAGAGTTTGGGAGTCTTCCATCTTTTTGGATTTTTTGGAATAGTCTGTGGAGAATAGGGGTTAGCTCTTCCTTAAATGTTTTGTAGAACTCTCCTGTGAAGCCATCTGGTCCAGGGCTTTTGTGCGTCGGGAGTGTTTTGATTACTGATTCAATTTCACCAGCCGTTATTGGTCTGTTCAGACTTTCTGTTTCTTTTTCATTGAGTTTTGGAAGGTTATATTTTTCCAGAAACCTGTCCATTTCACCTAGGTTTTCAAATTTCTTGGCATACAGTTCTTCATAGTAATTTCTTACAATCCTTTGTATTTCTGCAGTGTCGGTTGTAATATCTCCTCTTTCATTTCTGATTGTGTTTATTTGAGTCCTCTCTCTTTTTTTCTTGATGAGCCTGCTTAAAGGCTTGTCGATTTTGTTGATCTTTTCAAAGAACCAACTCCTGGATTCATTGATCTTTAGGATTGTGCTTTTAGTCTCTATATCATTTAATTCTGCTCTTATCTTGGTTATTTCTTTCCTTCTACTTGCTCTGGGCTGTCTTTGTTGTTGTTCCTCGAGTTCTTGTAGGCGAAGGGTTAGGTTGTTTGTTTGAGATGTTTCTGTCTTTTTTAGATAGGCCTGTATCGCTATAAACTTCCCTCTGAGGACTGCCTTTGCTGTGTCCCATAAGTTTTGGGTCGATGTGAGCTCATTATCGTTTGTTTCCAGAAACTTTTTGATTTCCTCCCTAATTTCATTCTTGACCCATTCATTGTTTAATAGCATGCTATTCAATCTCCATGATTTTGAGGGTTTTGGGTTTTTCTCCTTGGGGTTGATTTCTAGTTTCAGTCCCTTGTGATCAGAGAAAATGCTTGGTATGATTTCAATTTTCTTGAATTTGTTGAGGCTTGATTTGTGTCCTATCATGTGGTCTATCTTTGAAAATGTTCCATGTGCATTTGAAAAGAAAGTGTATTTAGCTTCTTTGGGATGAAGGGCTCTATATATATCAGTTAAGTCCATTTCCTCTAGAGTGTTGTTCAGTGCCACAATATCTTTGTTGATATTTTGTTTGGAAGATCTGTCCATTTTTGACAGTGGGGTGTTAAAATCACCTACTATAATTGTGTTGCTGTCTATATCTTTCTTGAAGTCCTCTAAAATTTTCTTGATGTATTTAGGTGCTCCTCCGTTGGGTGCATATATATTTACAATATTTATGTCTTCTTGGTGGATTCTTCCCTTGAGTATTATGAAGTGGCCTTCTGGGTCTCTCTTTATGGCCCTTCTTTTGAAGTCTATTTTGTCTGATATGAGTATTGCTACCCCAGCTTTTTTTTCCTGACCATTTGCTTGGAAAATTTGTTTCCAGCCCTTCACTTTGAGCCTGTGTATGTCTTTTGTCCTGAGGTGGGTTTCTTGTAGGCAGCATATGTGTGGGTCATGCTTTCTTATCCATTCAGCTATTCTATGTCTTTTGATTGGGGCATTTAATCCATTTACATTTAAAGTTATTATTGATAGGTATTTATTCATTGCCATTTTCGTACCTGTGTTCCTCTGTCTCTTTCTCTCTCTGTCTTTTCCTTTCTTCCCTTAAAGCAGTCCCTTTAGTATCTCTTGCAGCATTGGTTTGGTAGAGGTGTATTCTTTTAGACTTCTTTTGTTTGGGAAGCTCCTTATTTGGCCTTCTATCTTGATTGAAAGCCTTGCTGGGTAAAGTAGTCTGGGTTGCAGGCCTTTGGTTCTCATTGCTTGGAATATTTCTTGCCATTCTCTTCTGGCTTGGAGCGTTTCCATTGAGAAGTCAGATGCTAACCTGATTGGGGCCCCCTTGTATGTTACTTCCTTTTTCTCCCTTGCTGCCTTTAAGATTCTCTCTTTGTCTTGGAGTTTTGCCATTTTAATTATGATGTGTCTTGAAGTGGGCCTGTTTGGGTTCCTTTTGATTGGGACTCTCTGTGTTTCCTGGATTTGTGTGGCTTTTTCTCTCACCAAATTAGGGAAGTTTTCCATCATTACTTTTTCAAACAGGTTTTCTATCCCTTGTTCTTGTTCTTCTCCTTCTGGTATTCCTATTATACGGATATTATTCCGTTTCATGTTGTCTTGCATTTCTCTTAAACCCTCTTCATTCTTTCTAAGCCTCTTTTCCTTATCTTGCTCATTCTGAGTATTTTTTTCTATTTTGTCCTCCAACTCGCTGATCCGATCTTCTGCTTCGTCGATTCTGCTTTTCATTCCTTCTACTGTGTTCTTCAGTTCAGAGATTGTGTTCTTCATTTCCTCTTGGCCCTTGTTGATAGTTTCTATTTCCTTTTTCATGTTGATATAGTTTGCCGTGAGTTCATCATAACTTCCCTGTAGTTTATGGTAGCTCTTTGAGAGCTCATTGAGCTTCCTGACAACCATTGCTTTGAACTCGATATCTGATAGTTGAGTTGCCTCTGTTTCATTTAGCATTCTTTCTTGAGCTTCCTCCTTTCCTTTCATTTGGGGATTGTTCTTTTGTCTTCCCATTGTTTGTACGACTCTTGTTGTTAGCCTCAACTTCTTAAATTGATCTGTTCTGGCTCCCTGGGTTTGTGGTATGACCTTCTGTGGTAGAATATCTGTGAGATTCAATGGTGGATTCTCCTTCGGATATCCTGTTGTTCACTGCTTCCACTGACTCATCAGCTGGAATACCCTCTTTTGGGGGCCAACTCTGGATCTCCCCCCGCCACAGTTCCAGGCTTGCTTGCTTGTTTGTTTTGTCTCACTCGTGTGTATTTACAAAAAGAAGAGGGGGGAAAATTAAAAAAAAGAAGAAAGGGGAAACAAGAGGAAGGTAGAAAAGATAAAAATTGAAGAGAAAGGAAGAGGGGATAAGAGAAGAAGGAATTCAAGGAAGGCAAAAGGAGTTGGGGAGTAAAGAAGAAGATATAAACAATGAAGAAGGAGTAGTTAAAAACTCATATAGATATACAGGCTTACAAACAAAAAGACACTAACAAACTGGCAAAACAAAAAAGAGACACGCACACAGACACCCCCACACAAATATAAGCAGCCAAAGGGGGGAAAAAGAAAAAAAAAAAAAAAAAAAACAAGCAAAGCACAACAAAATATTTAAAAAAAATAAAAATATATTAAAGAAATAAAAAAATTAAAAAATTATTAATTAAAAAAAAAAAGAAAGAAAAGAAAAGGAAAAAAAAAAAAAAAAAAACCCTCTTGTTGTTTTCAAACTTGCCAGCCGGTTTTTTTCAGGTCTTGCTGGCTGCAATGGCGGAGGGGTGATCTTATTGCTTTTCTCTGTGTTCAGAACTCAGTCCTCACTGTGCTATGTATCCCAGCGTTAGTGGGCACCTCTCCCCACAGGGTTTCCAGCGTGTGATCTGAACTTCCTGATGTGTGCGCACTTCTCCAAGGTTATGGGTGTGAGCTAGGTTCTCCAGACGTGCACAGCCGCCTGCCTTTGTCCCTGGGAGGCTTTCAGTGTTCGGGCACAGCTGCCTGCATTCGGATCTGAGAGAGGCCTGCGTTCCAGCTGCTATCCGGCGCCTGCACCTTGGGCCTGAGCTGTCCGCGTTGCGAACCCGCCGGTGAACTGGCGCCTCTGGCTCCACAGCTGTCTCCAGTGGCCTGCGCCTATGTTTTCGCGAGTGTCCACTAGCCTGAGACCGTGTGCGGTCCCCTGAGGGTGTCTATTTTCGTTCAGCTGTCTCACTTCGCCCGCGCCTCTGTCTCTCTTGGGGTGCCTATGCTTTCGTAGTCGCGCGGCGACCACGAAAACTCGGTTCAAAGTCGCGCAGTGACCTGGTGCGGGGCACCCACTTTCGCTCCCTCGCAGGGCACCCACTTTTGCTCGGGCGCAGTCGCGCGGTGGCCCCTGAGATCTCCCAGCCGGTTCAGCGGCTGACCCAGCTCCCTCCCCAGGGCCCTGGGGCAGGCTTGGCGGAGCGCCGGGCCGCGGCCTTGGCCACCCCGTTCTCCGTGCGCTGGAACCCTGGGCTCTTATTGTTCCGAAGAGCTCTCCTTACCGCTTGTTTTTCAGTGTCCGCTACAATTTCCGACTTCTTATTCTCCAATATGCTGTATTACTGTTCCGTGTCTGTTCTGATCTTTACGTAGATTGATCTGGTTTTTCTCCCGTGTGTAGAGGGGGAGTAGGGTCTGCTCCCTCCTACCACGCCGCCATCTTCCCTCCTCTCTCTCAAATCTATTAGCTGTGAAAACTAGCAACCTTGCTACCCATGCAGGAGAATGCTCACTTGTATTGGATCATTGATAGTCAAAGTAGTCAGCTCAGTAGCAAACTAATAGGAAAACCCAGGGGCTCCAATAGCTTGAGGTTGCTGTCCTATTTAGAGCAATCAAAGGACTGGCCTGTCAAAAGGCTAGAAATTTAGCTGAAAGTTTTGGGTGTGAAACAGTCATGGGGAACTGTGTGAGTATTCCACACATCCTGAACTAACTGGACACTGTGCAGATGTACAGGAAAGACTGGAACAGACTAAAGCCATCCAAATGCCTGGTTGATGGAGCATGCACACATTCTTGCAGGAAATAGAAGAGACCCTGGAAGACAGCAAAAGTCAGAACAAATTTGAGAATGGCCTAAAACTTGAAAGCACTCCTCAGTCTACACTCAAATCCATTATTAGACAGTGGAAAGCCTTACTAGCCTAGGGTGTTTGAGCAGAACTTCTGATCAATCTTTGCTTAAACATTATATGCAGACAAGTGGGAAGGTGGCTTAAACATAAAAACAAAACAAATGAAAACAGAGTAGGGGCATCAGTAGGTGTAACTTGCAAGGAAATCGAGTTCACAGATTTAATCCATGCAAATTACTAAATAAACAAATGAATAAAATAATAATAGAAACATCCCTCAAGGGAGAAAAGTCATACTCCAGATTTACCGCAACCAATTATCTAAAATGTACTCAAAACTTTTCAAATTACATAAAGAAACAAGGAAGTATGATCAGTATTCGGGGCGTGGGGGAGCCACAGTCAATATAAACTGTCCCGTATTATCACCAGGTTTGGAATTTAACAAAGACTTCAAAACAGATTTTATTAATAAGTTCAATTAACTAGAAATCTGTGTTTAGAAAACAAAAGAAAAGCATGATGATGATGACTCAGGGAATCTCAGTAAAAAGATAGACATTATAAAAGGGGACTAAAGTGATTTCTAGAGTTGAAAATCATATCTGAAATAAAAACATTTCACTAGAGGGCTGAAGAGCAGATTTGAGATGGAAGAAGGAAAATAAAAGTGTGACCCTGGAGATCCATCAATACAGATTCCCGAGCCCGAAGAACAGAGGAAAAAGATTGGAGAGCGATGAACAAGGCCTCAGAGACCTGTGGAACAACATAAAGCAGACATCGTACACGTGATCGGTGTTCTAGAAGAAAGGGGGAGTGAAAGGATTAAATGGTGTCTTCCAAAAAGTTGATGGAGTCCTACCTCCCAGGACCTTTGAATGTGACCTTTTTTTGGAACTAGGGAATTTGAACACAATCAAGTTAAGATGAGGTCATTCATTAAGATGTGCCCCAGTGCAGTATGGCTGCTACTCTTACAAAAGGGGGATATTTGGATGTAGAGATAGACATGCACGGAAGGCAGACGACAAGGCAGACATGGCGAGGCTGCCGGGAGCTATGAGAGAGGCTTGGAACCAGTTCTCCTTCACATCCCTGCAGAGGAGCCAGCCCTGTCAACTCCTCGATTTCAGACTTCTACCCTCCAGAATTGAGAGACAAAAATTGCTGTTGTTTCAGCCACCCCACTTGTAGCATGATATGCAGCCCAGGAAACTAATATAGAGCAGGAAAAAGTACATTTGAAAAAATGGTTTAAATTTCTACAAATTTAATTTTTAAAAAGCATTAATACAGGTCTAAGAAGCTCAATTAATCTCATTAAAAAAAAAACAAAAAACAAAAAACAAAAAAAACAAGGAGATCCACACCTAGAAAGGCTAACTGTTTATAGTCTAAGGAAAAGAGAAAACTTTGAAAGCAGCGAGAGAAAACTGACTCATTGCAAACGGAATGATGAACAGATGCTAACAGACAATTTAATCACCAAAAACAATTGAGTCCAGAAAGCAGTGGAATGATACCTTCAACTGAAAGTGGGGAAAAAGACATCTGATCAACTACATATTTTGTTTCCAGAAAAGCCATTCTTTGAAAATGAGGATGAAATGGACATTTCTAGATAAACAAAGACTAAAAAAGTGTTTTTGCTTAAAGACATGGCTTAAAATAAACACTAAAGGAAGTCACATAGGCTGAAAGGAAATGACACCAAAGACCAACAAAAATGCAAATAACTGAAGATCACAGGAAATGTTAAGTGTGGGAAAATATAAAAATATTCTATGTATGTGCTTTTTATTATTCCTTAATTTCTTTAAAATGGGTAAGATTATAAAGGCAGTAATTAAAATGCTGTTGCTAATTTTACAACACACATTGACATGCTGCTGTACATGACACAGGAGCACAAACCAGGAAAGATGCATTGGAGCCAACGTTCTATATTTTACCAGAACCGAGTTAGTATTCTTCTGGAGCATGTCGTGATAAGTTACGATACATGTTATAATCTTAGTGGAGCGACTACTAAAGAAATAACTGTAAATATATTTATCAACAGAGCAATTAAAATAGTACAACAAAATACATTTAGTTAACATGCAGGGAGAATAGAGGAACAAAAAAGAAATGGTGAAATAGAAAACAAATACCAAAATGACAAAGGTAAATAAAATAATATTATTTTTAAAGGTTTTATCTATTTATTTTTAAAGAGGAGGGAAGGGAGGGAGAAAGAGAGAGAGAGAGAAACATCAATGTGTGGTTGCCTCTTGTGCATCTCCTACTGGGACATGGCCGGAACTCAGGCATGTGCCCTGACTGGGTATTGAACTGACAGCCCTTTGGTTCACAGGTAGATTCACTCAATCCACTCAATTCCTCAAGCCACACCAGCCAGGGAGAAAAATCCTATTATTAATTATAATAATTCTGAATAGACTAAGCATCTTACTCAAAAGGAAGAGATGATTAGAGTTGATTTTTAAAAAGGAAGTGCATGCTATTTACAGGAACAAGCTTTAGATTCAAAGACAAATAGGTTGAAAGTAAAAGAAGGAAAAAGATATACCAGGCAAGCAATAACTATAATAGAGATGTGGCTATTTTAAGAGCAGATAAAATAAACTTTAAGATAAGACATACTGCTAGAGAGAAGAGAGACATTCATAGATGCAAAATTCCTTAACAAAATTAATTGATCTCTGCAAAATATAAAAAAGTTTTACATTTATGACCAAGTTAAATTTATCCCAGGAAAGCATGCTTAGTTAACATCAAAATAAATTAGTATACTACATTGTGTCAGCAGACTAAAGGATGAAAACTGTGTAATTTCAATAGACACAGGAGAGGCATTGACAAAATTCAGCACTCATTGATGATGAAAACTCTAAACAAACAAAAAATAGGAGAGAACTTATTCTATGTGATAAAGGACAAAATTCCATGGCTAACATTATGTTTAATGCTAAAAGACTGAATGCTTTCTTCCTAAAAGCAGAATATTCATTCATGCTACTTCCATTCAACATTGTATTAGATGCCCTAATTGAAAAATAACAGGAATAAAAGGTTCTAGAATGAATAAACAAGTTTGATGAGATAACAGCATACAAAATCAATCTATAAAAATTAATTTTATCTACATACCAGCAACAATAAAACTGAAAAAAAATTAAAATTTTATTTGCAATAACATAAAATAGTAAAATAAATTAAGAATAAATTTAACAAGGAGTACAGATTTATGCAGTAAAAACTACATGAAATTGCTGAGAAATTTAAGGAAGATATAAATAAATGGAGAAATATTTTACTTCTATGAATTTGATGACTCAGTATCTTTATGATACCAATTGTTCCCAAATTGATTTATGTGGGTTCAACAAACTCCTCTTCAGTTTTGAATAATATGCTAGAGTGGTTCACAGAACTCAGAGAAATAGTTTACTTGCTTTTACTGAGTTTTTATGAAAACACATGAAAGTGATGCAGATGACCAGGGTTAAATTACGTGGGAAGGAAGTGGAGCTGCCACGCCGCCCTATCAGGGCCCCTACTCCCCGGGCACCTCCACGTGTTCACTACCTTGGAAGCCCTCCCAGCCCCATACTTTCGGGATTTTATGAAGTTCATCACATAGATATGTTTGATCATTAGCTGTGTTTTCAACTTTTCTCCCTTCTCAAGAGAATAGGGGGTGGGCCTAAAAATGCCAAGCTTACAGTCAAAGCTTGATCTTTCCAGTGGCATTCCCCATCCAGAATCTCCCCTCCCCCACCCCCACCCTGCCCCCAGAGTCTCCTCATTAGCACAAAAGACACTCCTATTACCCAGGAAATTACAAAGATTTCAGAAGTGTTCATGTCAGGAATCAGCATCAGAGAACTATATATATTTTCCATTATTTCACAATTGTCTACTTTGTGTTACATTGTCTTTGCGTGCCTTTTCTCTTCTTGAGAACAGGGAATAAGCTTTCCACATTTTTGTGTTCCTAGTACTATACTGGCATATGGAAGATGCTTAACCAGTATTTATGGAACTAATAAAAGTATCACATTTGCATAGGTATTTACCATTACAAAGATCCATCCACACAATGAGCACCTTTCCCAACAATGACTCTGGCAGTGGGTAAAGAACTGCCCTCATTCTCTCCTTCATCCTCCTTGACAATGACAAGAGTAGCAGGTAGAAGCCTCTCCTTTTTCGTGAGTATAAGTGCATGATCAGCATCTCCCAACCTATGTCATGCCTCCTTTGAGAGGGTCTGACCACCATCTCAGTCATGAGTTCCAAGAAGCCGGACCCTACCTCTGATGGCATCTCCAACCATCTCCTTTCTGCTACTTTGTCACCCCTGGCACTTATTCGTTCACAGGCCCTCACTCTGTGTACCACTCACATAATGCTGTGCAAAGTCTCCTGGAACATGTTAAAAGTCAAACACAAGTGTCAGCCTGTCCATGTGAGCTTGTCCCCCCATTCCTTGAGAGGAGACACCCCCTCCCAGGAGGCAGAACTGAGAAGAGAAGGTGGTTTGGGTTTCCAGCCCCACTTCTGGCATGAAACTGTGGGAACGTAGGCAATTACTTAAACTCTAAGCCTCTGTTTCTTTATTTGTGATATGATAACACAGGATATTAATGTAGATCCCCATTCCCTTATCAGCAATTTCCAATTCCCAGAAATCTCTCAAAACAGAGCCTTTAAAAATATATATATATGTACATACATATATATATAACTCATTTGATGTCAAAACTTGACCTGATCTGAACTTAGTTGGCTAAAAAACCTTACTTAAACTGATAAGAGGCTATTTATAGTCTTCATTTAATTCCACTTAATGAGAACATTCATACTTTTGGCTGAAGAAATACAAATGTGTTTGATTACAGGATGCTCTCCCAGATGCTGCTGGGAATGTTTTGTAATTTATGATACATGTACTGTGTTGCCTTTTCTAAAATCTGAACAATCATGAATCTGGGAGACATCTAAGCACAAGTGTTTTAGATAAAGTTTTGGAGTCCTGCCCCTACTTCTTAGGGTTTTGTTTTTTTTATTGGAGGGAGAAATTAAGTGAGATAACAAATATGTAATGTATTATATGTTGTTCTCTTCCTTCCCTTTTTGCTATCTTCATCATTGTAAAATTCCAGAAAAGTACAATTGGAAAAGAAAAATATATTTAACTCAGTGCAAAGCAGGGAGTCAGCAAAATTTTTTTCATCATCTCTTCACTTCCCATTAGATGCTCTCTCCCACTGTTGGTGTTTCTCTCCTGGCTGTCAACCCTGTCACTACATATGTTCTCTTTCCTTAGTCTTCAACTGAGTTATAAAAGTTTAAATATTTTGCCCTGGCTGGTGTGGCTCAGTGGATTGAGTGCCAGACTGGGAACCAAATGGTCACTGATTTGATTCCCAGTCAGGGCTCATGTCTGGGTTTCTGGCCAGGTCCCCAGTAGGGGGCGCTTGAGAGGCAACCACACGTTGGTATTTCTCTCCCTCTCTTATCTCCCTCCTTTCCCCTCTCTAAAAATAAATAAATAAAACCTTTGAAATACTTTTTAAAAATATATCAAAATCCCAAAGAAATATTCTTATAGTGAATAAAAGAGGCAGCTTATTATAACAGGACTTCAGGCCTTTACAGTCACTTCCTTAGCCCATGACCTCGGGTTGATCATGTAAACTCACAGAGTTTCCGTGACCTCATCATCAAAATTGAGACAACACCTGACACCTGACAAAGGCTGATGGCTGAATGAGGTGATCTCTTGAGGGCACTTCTAGCAATAAAGTCTTCGAGTTTCTGGGTCCACAGGAAACAGAAGGCATTTCCAAAGTCTTTGGATTACAGTGCTTGGGCCTCCATCTGCTCTGCTAACTTCATGATGGGTCTAATTCAGGCCACACTGAGTAAGAGAGGGATCTTTTCTTGCAAGCAGTAATGAATGGGAAGGGTATGAGGCAGATAATGAGGAAGAGGAAAGGACTATGAGGAGGGAAGGCTGAGTGTGGGCACTTGAATTAAGTGTGCTTTGGACCAATCTGTAGGTTATTGAATGGCAAAGTGTATGTGAATCAAGGATTCAGAGCCCAAGACAAGCTCCCACATCTGCGGGGACAGGAAGGCATTCTAGAGAGCTTCTTAGGAAGGCCATTCTGTTCTAACACTAAGTGGGGATCTGTTTGAAATCAGAAAGAAGTACCTGGCTCAAATCTGGGCTGTACCACTCAAAATTCTGTGACTGTGAGTCAGTCGTTTAACCCCCTGAACCTGAGTTCCCACATCTGATTGTCTCCAGTAAAGGCTAATAGTTTAGTCCTGGCAAAAATCTGAGTTTTGAAGAAAAATAGAAGATATTTTTTGTTCATTTGAGGAGAAAACAAGATAGTATAGCAGAGAAAGGAAAAGGAATAGCCCTCACCTTTTGCCCTTTCGGACAGGTGTGAAACATGTTAGCTTCCCTTTACACTCTAGGATGAGATCATTATCAGAAGCTGAAACTTGCTGTTTGAAATTATCCAGCCACCAGTATTTACAGCGCGGCTGTGGAGTGTCATGGAAGAACTTCCTAAGAAAAAGACAACCAAACTGAGAAATCTACAAACATTTAAATAGGTAATATGGTACCTGGAAGGGGAAACTCACATGGCAAATGATTATACACACGTTATCAGTTAAATAAATTTTCTTGTTGTGGATGTTTTGGCAAAAATTTGAAAATGTGTGACCCAGAGCAATATTTCCCTGTGTTTCTCTCTCTCTCTCTCTCTCTCTCTCTCTCTCTCTCTCTCGCAAAAGGCCTCTTTTCTTTCTTTTTTTTTCACTTTTTTTAAAGATTTTATTTATTTAATTTCTTAGAGAGAGAGGAGGGGAGAGAGAAAGAGAGGGAGAGAAACATCAGTGTGTGGTTGCCTCTCATGTGTACCCCCTACTGGGGACCTGGCCTACAACCCAGGCATGTGCCCTGACTGGGAATCGAACCAGCGACCCTTTTTGGTTTGCAAGCCATGCTCAATCCACTGAGCCACACCAGCCAGGGCCCTCTCTTTTATTTTAACATCAAAACCTATCAGAGCCCTTTGCTGACCTACTCATCTCCCCTCAATTGTTGCAGGAGTCACTTGGTGAGTCTTTACCTGAAGGAAATGCAGAGACCTGTGTATTCATAGAGCCTTAGGCTGGCTGGTGCTGCCTGCCCTGCCCCCATGCAGGTGGTCTGGTAGAGCCATTACTCACCAGGATCAGGCTTTCAATGTCATCTTCAAGTGCAGTGATGCATACAGTTGACAGAGCGGTGTATTGACTGGGTTGAAAGCAATAATTCAGGCTTCAGATTAATTTGTGACCCACCACCAGATCACACTGCATATAATGAACTCTACAATGATATATTTGTTTTAAATCCTATAATTACCTTGTAAATGATACAATTGTGTAGATTTTTTGTATAAATGGGGTTTGTTTGTTTTTGCTTTGCTTTGTTTAAAGGTAAATATTTAAATATGGCACAATTTTTGAAATCTCATTTTGGCTTTTGTCTACTTTTTAATATATCTTAACACTAAAAGAAAGTAAGTTCCCACTTGACTCCTGAGACTTTCCCAGGGCTCTCTGCATCATGAAGGACTGGACTTTGAATTCTATGATTGCCTCCCTTGTCAGCCTCCGCTGGTCAGCCTCAGCACCTCACCCCTGGTCCTGGCCTCATCTGGTCAGGAAAGTCCTCCCCAGCGCTCTCACCCCTGCACCAAAGTTGTGCTCCATTCAGTTCTGAGTCCAAGAGGCTGTCCCTTGGTGCAAGACAAATTGGGGCACTTTGTAGCTCTTCCCAGGCTGTGTCGTCCCAAATGATTAAGTTGTGGCCAAAAGACACAGCAAGGTCCAACCTAAAGCTCAGCTGGTGGGAAGCGGCCAGGGGAGCCAAAGTGATGAAGTGTCCTGATGCTGTGAGAAAGGTTCAAAATGCTGCAGCTTCTCAGAAAAGAGTCGCCGAGGTGCAGACGCTTTTGTGCTCTGCCAAATATACATCTGGGGCTGGGGAGTTTTTGCCTCCATGAACGGATCCAAAAGCTGCCATAAATTTTAGACCGTATACAATCCAAAATAGCACAGAACAACAGACACCATCTGAATTCCCTCCCACCTTCTCCTCACTCCTGCCTGTCTACAAGATACGTGTCAATCTTTATCTCGCACGTTTCGCCATGACTTTTCTTAATTGACAGGGTAATAGATTACTCCTCAGCCCACTTATCTGAAATATATTTAAGGTCAGTTGTAAGAGCGTTGTTGTACTCACTCTGTAACAGGGAGAGAAAAAATCCCAGAGCCCAGTTTGGAAGAAAGCATTTGAAAATAAAACAAAGGATATTTTCAGAGCTAATGTTCCTGGAATTTATACAAGTGGCCGCCATGGCCACTGGTCCAAGAGGGCCACTTGCAGCTGCTTTTGCCGCCTAATTAGGGAATTCTTGAGTTCAGAGCACTGCATCACGTCAAAGGGTAGGCCTTTGCATTCTGATTAATGGATTTGACTAACCATTTATAATTACAGAGTGATTTAGAAACATCCCAGCACCATCACTGATTTTTCATCTGGGTTTAAGAAAGCTAAACTATCTGATGCTGAGAACTATTTTGTGGCCAGAATGGTTTCCTGAAAAAACATTGCAGAAAATATTCTGTTATATAGTTTTACTTAACAGCTATGTTTTAAGCATATTTAGAGTTCCATAGACATTGGGTAATGCTCACAAGAACCACAATATTAAAGTTTTGTAAGATCAGTTTTTGGTAAGGAACAGGAAATGCCCAAATATTGGTTAAATTATGAAAACATAGGCTCCAAACGTTGGACAGTGTGTATGTGTGCGTTTGCACACGAACAGCCTTGAGTTCATCCTTACCTGGAACCAATAAAAAGATGGTGTGTTACTCTAGCAAAAAGTCCTTGAACAAAGCAAAGCCTGTTATTTTCTGGTTGGGGCTGAGTTTCCCATCCATAATTAGTACAAAATATTATAAAAATAGAAACCAAATTGCACATTGCGATAGGTTTAAAACAGCATCACTCTTGACTCTAGGTAAGGTTGAAATCTCCAGCCTGAGAAGCACCTGCTTGGTGCCGAGACCGTGCGTGTTTCCCGACACACGGGCCTCACAGTTAGTACAGTCCTCTCCAGATCAGACGGCATGTACCGGCAGCAACCGGGTCCAAAATGTCTTACAGTGAATCTATAATGGTGGCTGATTCCCTCTGACCAAATACATATCAAATGAGGGGCATAGGTCATTTTTAATTTTTTTTAATTTTTTTATTTTAATTGTTGTTCTTGTACAGTTTTCTGTCTTTTACTCCCATCCCAGCCCACTGCCCCAGCCCTCCCCACCCCCCTCATTTTTAATTTTTAGAAGACTTTTTAAGCCTCAACTGTCTTTAGAAATAAATTATTTGTGTGTTACTATCTCTGTCACTTTTTGAACTGATTATTGTGGTATAACATACACACAGAAAAGCACACACATATTCCATCCTTGTTTTATCACTTAGACCGCTGGGGGTTCGCTACAGAAGATTTTACGTTAGATGGGGACGTCTGTGTCGCACTCGGAGGCTGCACAGGCCCTGGCGCTTCTTTCCCGGCTCCCCACAGACACCATCTTCCCAAAGGACGCCTTCCACCATCCCTCTCTCCTGCTTTCCTAGACAACCAGGATCAATTTTCAGAAACAGGCACTTCTCCAGTGACACGTAAAGAATCGAATCACACGCACTCGTGCACACAGATGCACGGACACACCAGCACACGTAGCTGTTCTTTCCAGTACGAGCAAAACACAAGGACCGAATCTGTACTATTGGTCTTCCAGGAAGTCATAAGATACTTGGAGTGCCATACTCATTGTTTTTAATAAGAAAATATTTTTTCAAGTAAATAAATCATTCATTTGTTTGACAAATGGTTCCTCAGCCTTGGTCAGACACTGTAGCAGATCGAGAGGGAGACCCGGAGTCACATGCAGCACACTCTGTCCTCGTGGAGATGCATTCCACAGCTAAGTCAGACTGGAGCATTTGAAAAAGAATATTAAGTTTTAATATTTAAACATTTTTGACACTGCAAAAAAACAAAGCTTTGTTTGTAAAATCAAATTAATCACTGAATTATTAAATGTTTTACATGCCCAACTATTTGATACGCATTGTGTGTGATAAAAAGAAAACAAAAAGTGTATCATCTGTAGCGTACCATAACTTCAGGAAGAAACAGCACAAAATAGTGGGGACAAATGTGAATTTGTAAGTTAAGTCAAAGAAACAAAGAACCATTCAAATGTTTTAATGTAACAAAAATCAACAGCTGAACTGCACAATGCAATTAAAAATGAAATATCACCAATTAATAAGAAAAGTTTCAAACAACTGGCATGTCATAGTTTTTATTCTACAAGACAAAGTTAGGAAAATAAAACATTAAAGATACGCTTTATAAAACAATCAAGGTTTAGTTACAAAATGCATGCTAAAGAAATTATTTGGAACCTCCCAGTACAGAGAATTATTTTAACCTGACATACTTTTGTTGAATTAAATTCTATCCTTTTAATTGCTGAAAGTGAGTCACATTAATCTGTCGAGCCCTATCATTTCTCCGTTTGAGATGCCATATGAAAACGTCCCATCCCGTGCCGTCCCTCCACCCCGCCCTGGTCCGGGGCCTCCTCTTGAGTCTCGAGGAGACACTGGGGTTTATCCTTGCCGCCCTTCCTTCCTGCTATCCCTCATCACTAACGTGGCACTGAATCTTCCTGAGATGCCACTGTGAAAACACCTCCCTGGCTCACCATCACCGGGACTTTTTACAGCTGATGAACCTTGGCTGAGCTCAGCCTCGTTTTGAATTTCCTCAGGAATCAGTCCTCCTTACCCAACTGTAAACCCTCAATCTTTTAACATTGACATCTAAGTGACATCCAAATCACTGTCTGTTTCCTCCCGCATCCTTTGGATCTCACTATATCCTTCATCACTGATGTCATCTAGACTCCACCGTTCCCAGAGCAAACCCATCCAGTCTTCTGTGACAAAGCCTATCTGCATGGGGCTCTCCTTTTCATGCATTTTCATTTCCCACAGAATATACTGTTCTCATGATCCTGGTGTCATTTCAAAGCATTTAGATTTCCAGACCCAGCACTCAAGGTCTCACTCAGGCTCCAGTGTCAAGGAAACTGGATTTAAATTTTGTTTCCATCAATGACTTGTTTGACTCTGAAAAAGTCATTTGACCTTTGTTTCGATAAAGACAGGAAAAGCAACAGCAACCAGTCAGTCGGGCTACTGTGAATTTGTGAGATGCCGCTTGTGAAGCCGGTAGTGTGGTGCCTGGCATGCATTAGCACTGCGTGGTTGGTAATTATCTTTATCGTGAAGCAAAATGCCTGATGAATGTGGTGGACTGTTGTAGAAGCACACGATTATGGAGGAAGATCTCAGTGCTTTGGATGGAGACTGTTCTCCTCCTCGGGGTTCTGGTTTCCTTCTGTTTGTTTCCACACAATATTAAGAATGATTAGTATGCAATAAGTGGTATTTGTTTAGTCTTATTTGGATCTGAATACACTGCTCTACCCTGAAAATGGCTAATCAGCTTTAGTTTTGGCTAAACCCTGGTTCAAATTATAAAGTCCAAAGAATTTTTAGCTTCTTCACAAGCCAGCATAACATTAAAAATATGATGCCAGAATGTGCATTGAAGGAAAAGGCTTTCCAATGGTGTTTGCTGAGCTGTATCTATGAAGTGAAACCAGATCTGGTGATCAGATCACTGAGCTGATGGAAACAAGGGCACTGTGGAAACAATTGTCATTTCGTTCATTGAAATGAGTCAATTTATCAATTATGTAGTAATCTGTTCCAATCTACCTCCTCATTCTTTTGAGGGTAGTGAAAGAAGATTAGAGCATGCAGGGCTTTCTCCCAACGTGGAGTCTTTGTTAAATTGGAAAGCTGCTGGGCAGGGAGGGGGTGAAAATACGGTCATTAAGAGAATCAAAATAGTCTTAGCTGAAGTGTCAGCAAAATCCAGGAGTGAAGCAAGCATCAGGAAAGCAGGCTAAAAAACACAGGTAGGCGCAGGTGGATGGAAGCTGGATAGTACAAGATGGGAGCGTTCCAGCAGTGAGAGCTTTGAGGTAGCCTCCTGGGGATCTTGTAAAGAAATCAATAAACATGTGTTATCTCACCGTTGTGGATATAGAAGTGGCAAAGGGACATGCATGTTTAAAAATTAACAGAAAAGAATATATCGTAAGAGTTGGATACATATTATTTAAATAAATACCTACCATCTTTTCTACCTCCCAGTTTTTCCATTCTGGCTGGATAAGGTGCCATGATAGAGAAAATTCTGGATTTCCCTACATGAAATGTTTTCATCACAATTTTTTACGTATCAAAATGATTCACCATGGTATCATTCCTTTAAACTGCAATTTTTTACAGCATTGATGATTATTTATTTTTTTAAAACCTTTCAGGAACCAATTTATTATCTGTACTTACTTTTAATTTTAACTGAAACTCACCTTCTGTAATATTTAGAATCTAGTTGGGAATTTATGTTTTTAAATACAGACTTATAGAAATATATTCATACAATGGAAATAAGGGAAAGCAAAGTGACTCCCAAGTGTCCCTGAACTCAGCACATCTTCCCATCACAGGTAAAGGAAGCCAAAGGACAAATACCTACAAATAAGGCCCCATGCAGGCCCAGCACCAAGGCACACTCCCCAGGGGTAGCGTCAGATGCAAACTAGAGAGATGTCGATGATGAGTGTGGAGGAAGGGAGGATGAGGTGACTTGATCCCTACTATCACGACTTTATCTCAGAGCTCAGGCGTGCTGACATCCTCACATGGCTCCACTTAAGGACTGCCCCAGATGGGCCTTGCCCGTCACTGGACGCAGAGGCAACTTGACCAGCCGTCCCCGAGGCGTTCATTCCATTGGCAAATCGAGGATTGGATTAGAGGACTACGAAGGCCACTTCCAGTGCTGTGACTCTAAGGCTTCTTTTATTCAAATGCTCACTCCGTGGGCCTGGGCTAGGCACTGGCAGAATACTCGCAGGCAGCATTTTCTCTGGCGTGGTGTAAGGACTAATCCTCTTTAATTCTTCCTGTATCCGAACTGTGTCACCCAAGCCCTTTCTGCAATGCTTATTAATTCAGGACCAAACAGGCTCCATGTGGTCTTCAGATCTGAGCAGTCAGATGTTCCCTTTTGTTTCTGAGCTCTCATTGTCTGGGACTGTATTTTATGTGCTTGTATGTTTGTGTGCTCAGAAAAATACCTCTCGGTATTTACTCACACGTGTAGTGCTGCTTTTACCCACAGAAGAAACCTGCTGTCAGCAAAAGCATTAATTGTGTTTCTGTTTATGCTTCTATTCCTGGAGCTAGGATTTTTTTGTTTGAGTAAGAATCTGTGTCTTAATTATAAACATTAGTAAGTGAAAAATGTTTGTATTTCACAAATATACATCCTGTTTCACAATCTTTATAGGAAAATGTCAGGCTCATGAAATATAATATTTATTTGCATAATTCACTCCTTCCCCCCTGATATTTTCACTTCTATTGCAAGAGTGAAAAAAGTTATACAAGCATATGGGTTCAGCCTAACAATCATCATTAATCTCTGCTTTCCTCATCCCTGTTTACTTTAAGACTGAGTTAAAGTGTATCTGGACTTTCTCAACTTTTTCTACAGCAATGCTTCACATTTCTAAAAAAAAAAAACATTTTCAACAAAAGATGGCAAGAAAGGCACATGGCTGCATGAGTGTTTCTGAGAAAAAGAATAATCATTTACAAATGATAGAAAGCTGGTATTAATCGTGCTCAGGATATTGTTTAAGCTGGGGCATAAGCATCGCTAATTCACTGGAAGGGGCAGTGGATTACTGTAGAATTATTTCCCTTCCTCCTGGGGTTCACAGTGCCCCAGGGAAACGTCTTACACCTCAGCGTCCAGAGAGAGTGGGGGCAGGCAGGGAGGGGAGTGAAAGGAAACTGGACAGTGATTGAAGAATGATAGCTAAAATTAGTTCTTGCTGCCCCTCCCTGACCATTAGCAGACAGTCTGCTTCTCCAGCTGGCTTCCTTTGAAGTCAAAAAAAGTTAACCTTTTCTCTGCCTTGTCAAGGACAAAGCATGTTCTACTCTTGCCTGTCAGTGTGGTTGGAGTTTTAAAATGTGAGAGGAAAGATAAGTACAAAAATTGTCGTATTGATTTTTCTTTTCAATATGGGAATAAGGAAGAAAATGCAATTGCCAAATATATAACTATAGTATTTTTATGTTTAATACATCAATAATAGCTAATTTTTTGAGGCTTTTCTAGATGTTAGCAGTGCTTTAAGCACCTTGAATGCATTACGGTATTTTTTTCTCAAAATAACCCTCTGAGATAGGCATTATTATTATTCCTAATTTACAGTGAAGAAAGTGAGCCGCAGAGGTAGCTTAGCCCAGTGTCTTGATTTTGTTCAGGCTGCTATAACAAAATACTGCATAAACAATAGAAATTTATTTCCCACAGTTCTAGAGTCTGGATGCTTGCGATCGGGTGCCACCACCACTGGGTGAGGGCCCTCTGTTGGGTGGCAGACTCTTCAGTGTCCTCACCTGGCAGAAGGAGCAAGGGGTCTTTCTGGTCTCTCTTTTAGATGAACACTAATTCCGTTCATGAAATCTCCATCCTCAAGACCTAATCACCTCCCAAAGGCCCCACCCACTTAAATCACCACCTTTGGGGGTTAAGATTTGAACATAAGCATTGGGGTGGGGGGACACAAACATTCAGACCATAGCACCACGGTTTCCTAACTAGCAAATGGTGAGGTTGGGGTCCCCTGACTGCAGGTCCTTTGCCCTTAACCACCAACGATCTGTCTCAACTAAGGAAATAAAGCTTATTGATATAAATGGGTATAGAAAGTTAAATTACAGATACTCCTTAACAATGAGGTTATGGCCAATAAACACACATAAATTGAAAGTATCATTAAGTTGAAAATGCTTTTAATAAACCTAACCTACCAAATAGCATAGCCTAGCCTAGCTTACCTTAAATGTGTTCAGAACATTTGAATTAACCTACAGTCGGGCAGTTATCTTGAGTCTTATCTCAAGAAGTAGTTGCCTTCCTCTCCTCACCAGAAGCAAGAAACACAGCGTGGATGGGCATTTTATAGTCATGATGGGAGAAGAAAACAAACGTACAGTCTCTGAAAAAACGCCAGGCACACAGCCGACTGTAGGGGACAGGTTGTTTACCCTCAATCGCAGGGCTGACAGGGAGCCAGCACAGCCGACAATGCCCAACAACACAAGAGAGGATCATACCCCATGTCACTAACCTGGGGAAAGATCGAAATTCAAAATTTGAAGTATGGCTTCTACTGAATGCATATCACTTTTGCATCATTATAAAGTCAAACAATCCTAAGTCAAATCACTGAAAGTTGGGAACCATCTGCATGTTTTGTGCAGTAAGTGTTCAGGACAAGCCTGTGGAATGAAGTCTGCCCTTGTTCTGACCATGAGGCAGATCCTTGTTCAGCCTCTGGCCCTTCTTTGTCCTGCTGTCCTCAGACTGTATGTGCATGCGTTCACTAAAATCTAAATCATCTGAATTGAATTGAACGTGGATGATTGATGTATAATAGAAAACTTAACTCACATGGAATACTCCAAAGGTCTACATCTAGTGGGATTAAGAAGACTTCTCAAAGTGCAATCTAAAAAGAACACAGACTAGTCAGTTAAAAGCAGCAGATTCTATACCATCCAGGATCCTAGGGTTTAGAGGTTATCCTGCTGCTCAGAGTATTTTGTGAGTCTCAGGCAGATGCTGTCTCAGTGTGGGGAGCACAGGAAGCACCCCGGGGACTTGCTGAAGACACAGACTCCATGCCTCCACCTCCCGAGGTAGGACTCTCTAGGTCTGGGTTCAGGCTCCAGGCATCTGCATTCTTAATGAGCAGCCACTTTGAAAAATGTTGATCAGGTCCCTTGAGGACCTGCCCTAAATTAAGAGGGACTGTTTCTGTTTCCTCTCCCAAGACAGGAAGGTAGCTTCCTGTACTTTGCTTCAGAAAACCATATGCCTCACTTTGCTTGTATTAAATAAAATCTTCACTGCATTCATTTTGCTTGGTAAGTGGCATGTGACTACAGTACATAGTAATTACATGTTCCTGAAGACTACTTGGTAATTTGCACTTAATAAGACCAAAAATAATTACCCTGTACTCCAATCTAGAAAACATAAATAATCGTAAATATATGGTACTCACCATGTAATTACTTTGCCACTCCACTCAACTCTCCATAAGATTGAGCAGTTACTGAGGAAGTAAAGAATCACAACAAAATAGTCCCTGTTTTGCCTGATAAACCAAGGCAATTCAACCACATTTGGATTTTCTGGCACATTTTCTTGGGCTCCAAATTTAAATCAAAGAAAATTTAGAAGATAGAGCATTCCCTAGATCTTCTGGGGCTTTCTAATTTGACCTTTTACTTAGCAGTGCTAGACAATTTCCCTGAAATTTAAATAATTTCAAACTCTTTAGGAATACGACATAACCCACCTGTCTAGGATGACCTTTCAAAGCCACTTTTAATTTTGTTCTCTGACTTAGTAGAAAAGTGATTAAATTCTAGATCTGAGACATACTTATATGGAGAGTAGAGACAGAAGCTAGAATTTCCCAGCAAATTTGCAGGTGTACAAGCTAGACTTCAGCCTTCTTTCATTCATCATGGAATAGAGGCCAGGTGCCGTTCCACCCAACGGAGGGTTTTGTGTAGTGTTTGGGGTCCTACCTCCATCCATAGTCCTGCAGTGACTCTTCAAAACAATCCATGATTAGAATCAAATATTTGCAATCCGTAGAAGGAGGCTTAGATATCTTCATGACTGCAAAGGTCAAAGGATGTAGGTGGACATCGCAATCATTTGTAGTAGGTTTTTCTTTTTTTCATTTCTATGTTTGTCTTCAAAGACTATATGCCCCCAGCACAGCAATCTTGAAACCCCTCTCATCCTACTATGACTGCTTTCACCAAATGCATCCATCACACCAGTGAGGGGTGCCGTAACCCTTGAGAAGGTCTAACTAGTACCTGGGGAGAGAAGAAAGTTGTAGGAAGGTCTATTCATTCATTTATTCAACAAATAGTGATGGAAAGCCTACTGTGGGCCAGGCTCTTCAGACGTTGGTAATAGAGCAATAAATAAAAAAAGTTCCCTGATGTTATTGAGCTTAAATTCTAGCACCTGGAGCAAATGCTACCAGATCTCCAGTAATATTTGTTTTGAAAATGTGAATTTATTCCAAAGCAAGTGATATCTTAGGGAACAATTTGAGCATAATGAAAATTTCATTTTCTTATGCATGATGTTGTTTATGAAAAACAGTAGAACGCAGATAACTTCACCCAGCTAAACTGTGTCACATGGGAATATGCAAACTGAACGTGTGTACACACCTAGACACCCGCCAGCTACCTCAAATCTCTGTGAGGGGTTTGAGCACATCTGGAACTATAGCTGTTTGTCTGATTTCACATAACGCTCCTTCTACCACTTCACAACAGCTCGCAGGCTGCAACCCTCCCCATGCTATTTTTAGGGTTTCCATCTTGTTTTCACTGATGAACTTTTTGAATGTTGGGCCCACCACCCCATTTTTCCTGAAAGCCTTGAGGTTTGTGTTATGCAGTATCACATACATTTTGAGTTTTAGGATCTCATGGCATGTTATAACAAAACCGTTTGTGAACAAGCAAACTACCAAATAAACAAGATCGTTTCAGGCATAAGTGCTTTCAAAAAACAAAACCAGGGGATGTGGTTGAGAGCATCTGGGTGGAACAGGGAGGCACTCTCTTAGGTCGAGTAGCCACAGAAATCTTCTGAGAAGTCACATTCGAACCCAATCCACTTACAGATGTACACCTGAAGTCTGGAGAACACATCATATACAAAGTCACATTATCAGATAGAATCTAGGTCTCACACCTGTTTGCACAGGAATAGGCATACATATGCAGCAGTCCCTAGGTGACACCTTCATTTGAAACTGTAGGGAAGAAGACATTGATTGAGAGATTTTTCCAGATTGTCCAAAACAGATTCTGGATCCATTTATTGCCTCCTCAAGCATGATGATATTGGGAAGAAGTCCAGTTTAACTAGCCGGTGTCCCGTGTCCCATCTCATCCCACTAGTGAAAGGAAACTAGACAACCCCAAATGTCAACTGAGCCATCACAGAAGTTCGCAAGGTTTGTAAGGCAGCCAGTCTTGCCGAGAGCAACTGCCAGAGCGTAGATCTACCCGCCTGAGTGGAGCCTTTAGAAAGTCTAATGATGCAGTCCGGGGGTGCGGGCATTGCTCTCGCGCTCGCTCTCTCTCTCTCTCTCTCTCTCTCTCTCTCTCTCTCTCTCTCTCTCTGGTCTCCTTCTAACTTGACATCAGACACAAGGCATGAGAATTTTCTGACAGTGGGTTAAAAGGCCTGGCAATGAGTCCTTGAAAGAAGTTGTAGGATTTTCTTTTCTTAGATAGATTGACACTTGTTTTTTATCGAAGCCAGTCAGGAGACAAAAAAATAAATTTGACCTGACAATAGGCTAAATGCCACAGGGTAAATGCCTTGGCCAAAAGCAGCCTGTTTGGGGTTTGCTCTACACTAAACGGAAGAGGCAGCTGCCTCCAGGTTGTGGTGTTAAGAGTTTGCTCAGTGTCGCTTGAAGGTTGGAGCAGATGGCGCTGTGTGCACAGAGCTCATAGGGTGAGCTCCCCAGTGGTCGCTCCGCCTCAGTCCTGAAGTCCTGCCTTAGTTTCCACTTCTCTTTGTGAGCCTCCTTTCCTCTGGAAGGCTGGGGAGGAGGGCAAGTGGTGACACGCTAAGCAGATCTGTGATTCTCAGGGTAAGTAAGTGTTTCTTCCCAATCTGGTCCCTCACCCTCAGTCTATCAACTTCTTGAGGGAAGGGCATGATCCATATGTGATTTCTACTCTCCCCTTCTACACTAGTTCTCTGCCACCCATTCCACACTGGCACAAGCAAGAGTCCTTTATGTAGTCATTTGTCCCTTCTCCGAAGCTACCATTCACCAAAAAATATTCCCACAGGGTGCCAGGAAACAGGGCAAGGTCCCACTTATTAATCCAATCATCACATATTTACTGAGTGTCTAATGAGAGCTAAGCACTGTTCTAGGTGCTACGAGTTCACCTACGAACAAGACAGACACAAGTCCTGTTCGTCCACACCTCCTCTAGAATGTGTGTCCCCCTTGACATTATGTCTCAAGGGTGGCTCTAAGACCACCTCCTTGAAGGTTGCTGTAATACTCGTTAAAAATTCAAATTTCAGGACTCACTCCAAACCTCCTGAAGAAACAGAATTTTCAGGGATGGAGCCTTGGGATCTGCACTATTTCAAGCTTCCTGGGGGACTTTTTTTTTATAAACTAAAGTTTAAAAACTGCTGCTCCATGGAATGAAAGACTGTAGCTGAAGAGGTTCTTTCTCCCCCTTACAGTCTGCTTTGGGAGCTAGGGCGCATCTTTTCCTGCTGGGGAGGCCCTCCAAGGATGTTTTTTCTGGAGACTCCTTGCCTTCCAGGTACATGGGGCTGGAAGTTGTTTGGGTCTTGGATTTGAGGAAACCTCTCACTCCAGAAAGCTCTCACCCTAACAATAGGCCTCGGAGCCTGCATTTTGCAAGGTTACTTTATGCCCAGGCCTGATCATCTTTCAAAATCAGAGAGTCCTAGGCATGCCCTGGTCATAGACCGGCATTGGTACAGATTAGGTTCTGGTCACTGTTTCTGATGATAGCCAGTGGAGAACAGAGTCCTATAGGAATGGACATTTTTATCCCAGGACTCGTCACCAAGACGGCTTGCCAGTCTTCTGGGAAAGGTGAAGCCAGGCGGCTGTTGCAGCCTTAGGGCTTAAGTTGTCCAGATGAGAAGGGAAGGCGGGGAAAGAGGAGGCAAAGGGGCGGGGGTGGGGGGGCAGGTTTCTGGGAAAGCTGAGGTCTCCTTCACAGCTTTGCCTGGAGCTTTATCTGCTTCAGCTGGCTTCTCTTTAGGACGCATCACGAGCAGATGCCATGTCCCCTGACCTGCCTCCACAGCACGTGTCTGCGACCTTGCCGCAGCTCCGATCTCTCCTGCCTGGCACGGGGGTGGATTTAAGGGTCTTGTCCATACACGTCACTACCACATACCCTTGCCCCAGGCTCCTTCCTGTAGTGTGTAAACTCCTTGAGGGCAGGGCAGGGTTCCCTTGTGATTCATTTCTGCCAGCCCTACACTGCCTGACGGCTCTTACGGGTGGAAAGTCCCGAATAAATATCTGTCAGGGCACACGGAACAGAACTGTACAGGGGTCTGAGCTTGACTCGGCCTGATTTATTTAGCCCCTGGCATAACATTCCATGCAAATAACCATTTAATACTGTTTTTTTGATGATGGAGATAGTGAATAAAAAAAAAACCTGCCAGGGATGACTGAAGATAAGGCTCTTTATTGTTGTGGTCTTTTGTTGTAAGCTGCTACAAATCTTTGTTAAAAGTGGGCAGCGTGTACATAATTAATAAACGAGTGGATAAGACTTTTCAGCCCCTCTCATACCCCCAGGGCAAAGCAGCCTTCTGGGGCTAGAAGGTGACAATAATTTTTTTCTTTATTTATTCATTCAACAAATACGTATTGAAAGCCAGACCACACCACACTTCTCTTAAACGATAACATTGCTCCAGGGTTGCTAGACAAGTGGCTTCTGGAGGTCTCTTTCAAAGTTATGATTCTTGATTCTGCTCAGAAATGTTGGCGATATTGATGAAGCAATCTTGATAAAGTCCCACACGCATCAGAGATTCAATGGGCACATGCGGGCAGTGGGTCTCCCTCATCCCTCTGTCTGTCTTAATATACTGGCACCTGGCAAAATTGCTTTAACGCTTTGTTTGGCATCTGTTTATGTCAAGTCAGATCTTCTCCTAACACCCAAATGAAACCTGATGTGACCTCACATACTGTAGTTGACGTGTCACCTTGTAGCAAACTTTGAACAAAGGTCTTACTTGATTTTTAAATGCATCAAAATGGGAATTATTTATGATTAGATTTGCCTTTCCTAAGCATTTTGCTGCTGGTGATAGCTAAATTATACCACCTGATTAAAATAGGCAATCAATGTGTGCCCGTTGGAGGTGTCTTAGCTTGCGATATATACTTTTGGTAAATAGCACAACATTATTTAAATCTGTAAATCGGATTTGTCAGGTCTGATTCATTTAAATGGCTCACATGCCCCAAATTCTCTCTGACAGCCCCAATGTGGGAGCCTGTCCTCATCTTGAAAAGTTAATATTGCCTGGGGCTTGTTGCTAGTTTAATAGAGGCAAGAACACTGTGTGTCGCAAGAAATAAGAGAAAGACAGACCGCCTTTCCTCTAACAGGTTTCTGCAAGTGTAGGACGCTTCCACCATGCAGCGTCTTTCCACGGAAATTGGGAGAATACTGACTGAGGTAGGGGAGAGAGCAAACATATATTATTTGTACCAATAACACTATCGATAATAATAACAAAATGTATGCATACTTACTTACAGGGCTATGCACTGTGCTAATTTATGAAAATTAATTATCCTGTTCAATACCTACAACAACCTTGTAAAATAGGAACTGTTTTCTATGCATAGAATGTCAAGTTGAGAAAAGTTTAGAAAATTTGCTCAGGACCTCTCCAGCTCCTGCCTGCAGCCCTAACCACTAGGCACGCAACCTCCCTCCATGGAGTTACCATGGCTCACTGACCGTGTGAAGGAGCTATGGGGCCGGTGGGGGCGGGGGGGCGGGCATCCCTGCAGGGTGGCATCCCCACCCAAGGCCCCTGTGGCTCTCCCAAATCCTACTGCACCCACTTCAGTCCACCTGTTGGTTTGTTTTCCAGCTTTTTTAAATGAGCAGCCTTTCCTACAGTTTTTTTTTTAAAGAATATCTTAAATATCCACTGATTTTAAAAAATGACAAAAGGGGCCTTTGAAATGAATTCATTATATGCCATCTATCAGGGCCTTTTCAGATATGTGTGTGATACAGCCTTTACTGGGTGTATGGATCACGCCGCTCAGTGGGCTTAAGCACTCAAGGGCCTCTTGCAAGGAATAATATAAGGGCCCATTATGAGATGAGAACTAGTGTTTTCTAACTTAGAAAATGCAGAAAAAATGCCAGGGAAAATCCCAAGAACTACACTGGTATAGCCTTAGCTAGCAAGGCAGTTAATCTCACTGGGCCTCAGTTTACTCGTTTTTCCAAACGAATAGCTCCCTCCCAGATTTATCTACCTCCCAGATTGTCTGGGAAGACTAAATATGGTCACTGCTGTTCACAGTGCTTTGTCCCTTAAAGTATCAGACAAGTGCAAATAAATGCTAGGTGGTCATATTATTCAGATGATCTGATTTCCAATCACCGTATACACAAGATTGTACTCTGGGGAGGTAAAACATTTTCAAACAAACAACATTTTCTTTCTTTCTTTCTTTTTTAATACTCACCCGAGGACAAGCTTTTGAATTTTTAGAGAGAGAAGAAGCGGGGGGGAGAGAGGGAGAGAAACATCGATCTGTTGCCTCTTGTCCGTGCCCGAACCTGCAACCTAGGCATATGCCCTGACCAGGGATCGAACCTGTGACCTTTAGATATATGAAACAATGCTCCAACCAATTGAGCCACATCAGCCAGAGCTAAACAAACACCATTTTAAATTGGAGTTCTATGAGCATGGCCTCCTTCATGCCCCAGCAGCTGGTGCATAGTAATAGTGCTTTGCTGAATTAAACAAATTTTCTTCAACAAAATATCCTATGGAACAGATGCATTCACAAGCCCCCCAACCCTATAGCTATCAATTTTTAAAGAAAACTGTTTTGTGCTAGAACTGTATTTAAATGCAGGTGAGAGTTTCAAATGAAATTTGACAGTTTTTGTTTGTTTTTTTCACAAGACCCATCTGTGTCTGTGTTCCTTCCCTTCTCCCCAAAGTGTTTCGTCCAGTGAGTCAGAAAGACTGCCGAGGGTGGGCTGGAGACAGAAGTCTTGGTGGTCTGGGTGTGAGGGCCAGGAAGGGAAGAGCAGAGGTGATCACAATACAAGAGCAACAGACCGGGAGAAGGGCTTTGGCTTGTCTGTATAGGCAACCTCAGGAGGAAGCCCCTTCCTGCAGCGGGAGGGGCCTCAGTGGGAAAGGAGCAGAGATGGAAGAAGACAGGAGGGCTGAGAGGGAGAAGGACCCTGGGAGACGAGGCTCCCTGCACCCTGCCTCATCCCACCAGCTACCTGGCTCTGTCTTCAGTTTTCAACAGACTCGTCATCTTGTCACTCCTTCCATCCACACATGGCTTATCCCAGCCTTCCTCTTTCCACCTCACATCCCTGCAGACTTGAGGGACCACAGAGACGCTCGAGGCAGCACTCTAGACCTCTCTGAAAACCACCACTCACTGGGACAGTAAGGAAACCTAAACATATATTCTTCAAATACGGTCAGTCTTTTATTGACAATCTCACCCTCTGTTTAAATGCCGCTATAGCACAGTGAAGAAAAGCAGGCACCTGGGTGGCATGAAAAATGACTCTGCTTTCCATGCTCTGGAGCTTGGTTAGCAAACTTCTTATGTAAAGGATAGACAGTAAATATTTTAAATGTTCAGGTCATATGGTCTCTGGCCACTAATCTTCTCTGTCATTGTAAGCAGCTGTAGATGATATGAGTGTGGCTGCGTTGTGATTACACTTTGTTTATAAAAATGGGTAATACCTCAGAGTCTGCAGACCACTGCTCTGGAGCAATAATGACTTTTTAAAAGCGAGGTACCAATGGCATCTTGGTAAACTACAGAATGCCCGGATCTCCCGCCCCTTCTTGCATCGGCAGTGAGCTCGCTCGGGCAGCGAGCTGAGTTGAGCCGGCGTCACTGGGTTACTTGGACGGAAGTGCTGTCTCTGAAAAGAGTGGCTGGAGGTTGCATGTGTGCATCGACCTCCACAGGAAGGCACTGAAGGAAGACAACCGGATGCCTAACTAGTGCAAAACTCCCCTCTCCCACCCTACCATGGAAAGACCGAGCTAAAGCAGCCGCTTCTCCTCACTCCTGCCCCCCACACCCAACACACACTCCCAGTCTCTCCAGTGAGAGTTGGCCTGCTCCCAGCATCCCCCAAAGGCCTTCGGCCCCTACCCCAGCCAAGCCTCTCCTCTCCTCTCCTCTCCAAGAGTTTCTTCCACCCCACCCCGCTCTCTGCGGTACCTGGAGCCTGAGGATCTCCTCCCAGGTGCAGGTCAGGCTTACCTTTCCTGGGAACATTTCCTTTTCAGAGAGGAGCAATGAACTCACAGGAAACTCCAGCAAGGCCAACTGTCTTGAGGGAAGAAGTTTAGCCTATTCTCTTTTCTACCACAGTTCTTCAGAGAACATCTTACTCCTTCCGTTAACTTAGGGGAGTTGACTCCTTGGTACCGGCCTTCCCACCGCCCTCTCTGTAAGCCGCACTCCTCAGGCTTGGCGCAAACCATCATTGCTATGGGAGAAGTTTCCAGTCAGCACAGGAACCGCTCGTATCTGAAAACACACATTACACACTCGGCATGGCAGACAGCCTCCCTTGAAGGCATTTGGAGGTGCCGTGTGAAGAGCAACATCTGGATGTTGTCGGCAGGCCTGTGCCTCCGTGGTGGCTCTGTCTGCGACTCGAAGTCAAGTCCCTGGAAGAACTTAGAGAGTGGGAGTAGTGGCTGAGAAGGCGGTTATAATTAAACACGAGCAGTATTTCCTGGAGAAATGAGTTTTATAGTCTCCTGGTAATAAGCAGAAAGCCAGAGAGGGGGGTTGTTAGTCATGAACTCAATGTAATGGTTCTCAATAGAGAGCAATTTGAAAAATTTCTGGAGACATTTTTGGTTGTCACAACCCCAAGCAGGAGGATTACTTATAGCATCCTGTGGGTAGAGGACATGACTGCCGTCTGTCCTGCTTCCTACAATGCACAGGGCAGGCACCCTCCCCAGAGAGTTGTCTGGCCCCAAACGTCCATAGGGCCAACGCTGAGAAAGTCTGAAGTAATGCTGTCTCTTGTTCTGAATTGCATTGCACTATCGTGTGTGGATAGTCTGGGTTAGTCCCAGGAGGGTCCGCTCCCATCAGGGTGTGAGGGTGGCTGGACAGTAGAGGGCACCATGCGCACCTGGATTGGGGCAGCAGGAAAGGGTAAGTGCCTGGGAAGTCCTTCTATGGCTCCTGCTCCTGTCCTGAGCTCTGTGTCCCTCTCTAATTTGTTCCCTCCGTCTCTGTAGAGCCTGCCTTTATCAAGGACACTACCCCTTGCCCCTCTGGCTCCAATACTCATGGTAGAAGGCCCCCAAGAAAAGGTCTTGCTTTATTTTTGTGGCAACTGCAGGTGAAGGAGCATGTCTCCCCCAGCTGCTCTGCATGGAACAGATGAGGAGGGAAGAGAAGGCTGGCTCTGACCCTGACAGAGCCTCCTGATCTTGCTGACTCAGCCTGGGGTCTTCCCTGGGCTCTGTGGGGCAGCAACTGGTCCCCTCCTCAGCTAGGGGTTCCTCGGCTATGTTTTCACTCCCTGTTTCCATCCAATTCCATCTGCTTTCCATCTTTAAGAAGCACTGCGACTTTCTGTTCTGCTAATGTCACCCTTCTTTGTTTTTTCAGGGGGGTGACAAATCTATTCTCTTTTTTAAGTATATTTTATTGATTATAATATTACAGTTGTCTCATTTTTTTGTCCCCATTATCCTCCTCTGCCCTGCAACCCCCTCCCACCAGCACTACCACCCACTCTTAGTTCATGTCCATGGGTCATACATATAAGTTCTTTGGCTTCTCCATTTTTTATACTATTCTTAACTCCCCCTGTCCATTTTGTACCTACAAATTATGCTTCTTATTCCCTGTACCTTTTCCCCCATTCTCTCCCCTATGCCTCCCTGCTGATAACCCTCCATGTGATATCCATTTCTGCATTCCTATTCTAATTGTTTTCTTAGTTTGTTTTTGTTTTTTAGGTTCAGTTGTTGATAGTTGTGAGTTTGTCATTTTACTGTTCATAGTTTTGATCTTCTTTTTCTTAGGTAAGTCCCTTTAACATTTCACATCATAAGGGCTTGGTGATGATGAATTCCTTTAAGTTTACCTTATCTGGGAAGCGCTTTATCTACCCTTCCATTCTAAATTATTGCTTTGCTGGATAGAGTAATCTTCAATGGAGGTCCTTGACTTTCATGACTTGGAATACTTCTTTCCAGCCCTTCTTGCCTGTAAGGTCTCTTTTGAGGAATCAGCTGATAGTCTTATGGGAACTCCTTTGTAGGTAACGCTCTCCTTCCTCTTACTGCTTTTAAGATTTTCTCCTTATCTTTAATCTTGGGTAATTAAGTTATTATATGTCTTGGTGCGTTCCTCCTTGGGTCCAATTTCTTTGGGACTCTCCGAGCTCCTGGCATTTCCTAGAAATCTATTTTCTTCACCAGATTGGGAAAGTTCTCCTTCATTATTTTTTTCAAATAAGCTTTTAATTTCTTGGTCTTCCTCTTCTCCTTCTGGCACCCCTAGGATTTGGTTGTTGGAACATTTAAAGTTGTCCCAGAGGTTCCTAAGCCTCTCCTCATTTTTTTGAGTTCTTGTTTCTTCATTCTGTTCCAGTTGAATGTTTATTTCTTCCTTCTGTTCCAAATCATTGATGTGAGTCCCAGTCTCCCTCCTTTCACTGTTGGTCCCCTGTATATTTTTCTTTATTTCACTGTTCATAGACTTCAGTTTTTCCTCTATTTTGCAACCCTACTCAACCATATTTGTGAGCATCCTGATTACCAGTGTTTTGAACTCTGCGTCTGATAGGTTGGCTATCTCTTCATTGCTTTGTTGTATTTTTTCTGGAACTTTAATCCGTTCTTTCATTTGGGCCATATTTCTTTGTCTCAGCATGCCTGTTACATTGCAAAGGGTGGATCCTTAGGTATTCTCCAGGACAGAGCAACCCATGTCTCTGCACTATGGCACTGTATGTGGGGGAAGCCCTGAGAGGGAACAATGCCATTTGCTCGGCTCTCGCCCACTTTCAGTCACTTTCCCTTCTACCCACGAGCAAATTGGGTCCTTCTGGTGCTGATTCCCAGGCACCTGGGTTTGTGTATGTTCTAAGACCCTGTGGGCCTCTCCAATGAACTCTCTTGTGAGTCTCGGAGTTTCTCCCGCTGCCACAACCCCCACAGGTTTTTACAGCCAGAGGTTTTGAGGTTTTAAATTTCCATGCTGGAACCCTGGGTTGTGTTGTCTATCTTGCTCCCCAGTTGCTCCTCCCGCTTATCCACACACGAATGTGGGACTGCCCAGTCCACTAGCTGCTGCCTTGCCTGGCCCAGTCTGTCACTTTGCCGTGTATCCTCTCCCCTCCAGCTGCCTGACTCCACCCCTTCTCCTAACTGTCCTGATGAATGTTTCTTCTTTAACTCCTTGGTTGTCAGACTTCCATACAATTCAATTCTTCTGGAAGTTCTGGTTGTTTCTGGTTTTTAAATTGGTTGCTGTCCTTCATTTGGTTGTGCAAGAAAGCAAAGCATATCTACCTACTCCTCCATCTTGGCCAAAGTCCAGCAACAAACTCCTGATGAATCTATTCTTACACACAAATTCCTTTGGTCATTTTGATGAACTTGAGGGAGGAAGAGAGGTAGATATATAAGCTATGTCACCCTTCTGGAACAGCACCTCTGTCCATTGGATCTAACACCAAGGAGGTCACTGGTGACCTTATCAAAAGAGTGTGTTGGCAGAAACCAGGCTACAGTAAGTAGATTTGGGTAAAGAAAGGCATTTCAGTCATCTTTTGCCATGAGACAAACCACCATAAAATTTAGTGGCTTAAAATCACCATTTATTATTCTCTCTCACAGTTTTGTGGGTTGACTGGGCTCAGCTGAGCTGGGTAGATTGGGTTTTGTTGCAGGCTGGATTGTGTTTCTCAAAATAATATCTCAGAATGTAACCTCATTTAGAATAGAGTCTTTATAGAAGCAATTAACTAAAATGAAATCACCTGAAGGTAGGTGGGCTGTTAATAAGAAAATGAGAGAAAGACACAGGGAGAACACCATGTGAAAACAGGCAGAGAAAGTGAAAGTGGCACAGTTGCCATCCAAGGAATGCCAAGGGCTGACAGCCACTACCAGAAGCTAGGAAGAGGCAAGAAAAGATTCTGCCCTATGGGTTTCAAAGGTGCACAGCCCTGCCGACACCTTGATTGCAGAGTTCTAACCCCCAGAACTGTGAGAGAATAAATTCCTGCACTTTAAAGCTCCCCAACTTGTGGTACTTTGTTACAGCCTCCCCCAGAAACTAACACAAGATGTCTCATGCAGTGGTAGTCGGACCTTGACTGGGGTTGAAATCAACCACAGGTCTTGTTAGGTCGATGTCTAAGAGGGCTTCTTCACTCACATGGCAGGTGCCTCACCTTGGGTGATAGGAACTATGAGGGGCTGGCTAGGGGAAATTCTTTCCCTCCACACCACTTCTCCACATAGCCAGTTTGGGTTTTCTAACAGTAATCTCAGGGTAGTTGGACTTTTTACATGGCGACAAGCTTCCTGGAGGGTGAGTAGTCCAGGAGATCCAGGTAGAAAGTGCAAGACCTTTTATTGACCTAACTTCAAAAGTTAGACAATGTCATTTTGCAGCATTTTTTTTTTTTTCAGCCAAAAAGTGTGTCACTAGTCCAACCTAGCTTCAAAGAGAGGGAACTAAACAAGGACATGCTCACCAGGGTCATGGTAGGGTCATTTCTGTGGACTGGCTAACACAGAAGATAACAAGAGTTAGAAGCAATTTTTTTTTTTAAAGTTTGATTTCCGAGGAGTAGAAAGGTTGAAGGAAAGTCGACATGTGTTTTTTTATTTCAGATATTGATGGGAAAGATGTATTAAACGTTGAAAATATAGGAGGGAAGAGCTACGAGAGGGCAGGATCCAGAATTTAGAGGCTTCGGCTTCCCTGTATGAGAAAAACCACTTTCATTGTATCAGGAGAGAAGCGGGTGAACACAGGTGAAGACAGCAAATGTATGGATGAAGAATGGGCCGTAGAGGCGGGCACCGAAGTTTCAGGGTGTTGAGAGGGCTCCCGCGTTGGCTGCTGGTGTCTCTGGGTTCAAAGAAGGGGGATTATCTGCTGACACTGATAAGAAACACGGAAGCCTTGGAAAGAGCAACACTGTGAGGAAGCCACAGTAGAGATCAGGAGAGAGAGCTAAGGACAGTAAACATATATATGCCGAAAGACCGCAGCACCTATCAGCAGGAAACGATAAACTTTGGGGGAGGGGAGTGAAATCCAGAAGGAAGCAGTCCTTGTCTGCTGTCAGTAGCCTTCTTGGTGACATCGTCTGAGTTTTCCAGCCCTACCGTAAGTCTCTTCAGAAATAGATGTTACTTCTGAAATCAAGGGGATGGGAGTTGGGAAGATAGGATCACTGTTTCACAAGTACATTTCATTAAAAATCGATATCTGTGTATTGTCCGGTAGGCTACAAGAGAAGAAGTAATGGGAAAGAAAAATGTGAAAGCATTCGAACATCTCATCCAAGCACACTTAGAGAATGTCTTCCCCTGTTCTTGTGAATGAATTGTCCCTATTCTTCATTTCAACCACCTGTCCTTAGAGTGGGAAAACAGGACCTAACATATAAATTCCTTTGTCACTCAGACAGCACCGATTAATTGTATCTCCTTACAGAAATGTTGTCATGGTTGGGCCATTTTGCTGTGCTTGACTTCCTGGATATGGGTGAGAGGCAGATCCATTTCCTCAGTATTAATATCAGCTGTAGGTGTAGCCATTTCTGTTGATAGCCAAGCAAGTTTCTGTGCTTAGTCATTTAACTGTGTGGTAATTGCAAGCTAGAGTGTTTACAACAAGCCTCTTGCTTAGGAGACAGAGACTATGTCCAATAACATCCTATGAGAATTACATAAATAAAAATTTGCATCTAGAAGGACCCTTCATGAAAATTATGAAAAGATGTTGTGGAATGTTTTATTCGCATTGTGTATTAGTTCTCTAATTGACAAACAAATTGTAAGTACAGCCCATAATACTCTATATCCAAGAGTCATTCATCATAACTGCATATATGCTTATGAGTTGGTTCTTTATGAAAAGTAACAATATTGGCAAGCACACTCTTTTCCTTCTCGAATTAGTAACGAAGTACGAGGATGCACATAATGTCCCAGAATGGATTTACTGATGGAACAAAGAAAGCTAGGTCTTGGCACAGGACAGATCATGAAAAGATTGGCTTGCCCTGAGGCCTCTTCCTGAGAGCCACAACAGCACCACTCATCTCTGCTAAGTGTCCTTGATTCGCGTTTGGTCTGAAATTTTAGAAGGATTCATTACTCTTTGTCCCATGATTAGTCAAGTAAAGATCTATACCCTCAATTCCAATAGGGAATTACATGAGAAATTCTGAAAATGAGCATTTTAATTTAAGCTCTTGGGTTTGGACAATTGCCTGGAAAGACTTTCATTTTTTAAATAATCAGAAGAAAAGCTACAAGCATCAAGACGTTCTTCCTTTTTGCAAAAAAATTGAAAGAAAAGATTTCAGGGTGAAGTGGCACCACAGTCGACTATGCCTGAGGGAATTTAAACTCATCAGTGCGGAGACAACATAATTCACTATCTCCTGCTCAGCAAGAGGGACAGGTGCCATTAAACTTGGAAGGATAATATTTGTTTCTCTGTGGAGCTGAAATTGCTGTTTCAGGACTCATTTTGCCCAATTTTCCTAGGTACAAACACATTCCTTGCTTTGAGCCTAGAAATTTCACTTCTTTTGCCCTGACCCCTGTGTTTTTTTCTCCTCTTTCTCACCTCCTTCTTTTACTTTTTGAAAGCCCAATATTTATTCTGAAAACACTCTTCCATTTCCAAACTTAGCCAACCCAACACAATACTAACAATTGAAATGCGTCCATGCACGTTTTTCAGGGACACCCACAGTTACATTAGAAGTAGTTGTTCATTGCAATCCTATCCTGGAGAGAGCTTACAGGAGACATTCCTTTACTCATGCTCTCAGCCAGCCGTTACTGGGGGCCCAGTGGACATCAGCACAGGTAGAGGCTCTACATTTCAGCACACATACTTCCTGGCACAACATCAGCATTCCATGTTTATTGAACAGATAGATATCACCGCCTGCTTCCATGAAGCTCCCCATCTAATCAGAAAGTCACCCTTGTACACAGAAAAGTATAATACACTTTGATGAGAGTTCTAGAATAGACAGGAATATCTACAATAGAAGCACGAGAAAGCCAGTAACTGAGCGTGAGTTAGTTGACAAAGGCCCCACAGAGGTGGTATGTAGATTAGATTTGAGTAGATGTTTATTAAATGGGAAAAAACAGATTTGAAGAAGTGTGTCTGAGGGAGTGACAGGAGTCTGAACATGGGCATTCTAAGCAAGAGGAACAGTGTGTGCAAAGGCATGGAGGCCAAAGTACCACGGTAGGTTCTGGAAACAGTGTTTACACACTGTTACAGCTGGAATCCAGAAGGTGTCCAGGTAAAGGACTGAGGGATAATTGAGAAAAAGATGGTTGCAAGGTATTGAAAGACTCTGTGACCTTCATTGCACTTTGGCCTTTGCCACCAGGGAATCAGGTGATGGTCCAGTAAGAAAGAGATAAAAATTACATTAAAAAAAAAGGTAACTCTGATAGTTACATGGGGACAGATGAGGTTGGAGTCAGTGGACAGGAGAGTTAGGTGCAGTCTGGGTAGAGTTGATGGGGGCCTGAGCCAGCCCTGTGGCTGAAGAACTCAGGGGAGAAGCTGGCTTTGGAAAGTGTTGGTAGCAGGTCACTTAGGATCGTGTGTACCGGGAAAAATCCTAAGGTTTAGTGAGTGAAACATCAAGAGAGAAGGAGCCTGGACTCCTGGATGACTTCTTGGAGCAGAGTCCCCAACCTACCTCTGGACCACGACCTCTGGACCAGTGGTTATGAAAGTTTAGCCTTAGACTCACCCTCACACAAAAAAATTTGTACTTCTAACAAGTTTTCAGGTGATGCTAATTCTGCTCCCCAGGGGTGGTCTTTGAGAATTATCATTTGGGACTATGTAAGTAATTACATATATGAAAGAAAAATGAAAGTTATCTTATTTGCACCACTGTTATTCTGTTCTCCTTACGCACAGCTAAACCTACAAGATGCTCAGGAGGGGAGAAGACCTGGAGGTCAGGGCTTGCATGGCTTGCTCTGATGGGATGGGAGGACACCGTCTCTTCCTCACAAAGGCCCAGCCTTCCTGCCAGGGCTCTGTTCGGGCCTTGTAGCTGAGCTGCCACCTGCAATGTTAGGCTCACTTCCAATCCACTGAAACAATATTTCTTGAGCGTTAAGTTGGAGAGTCCTTCAAAGTTGCCATTGGGGAGTGGGAGAATGATGAGCCTGTTAGCTGTAACTGGAACGTTAGGACATGGAGCTGATTTAAGGGAGTCGTAGCATACTTTCCAAGAGTGTGCTATGCAGAATGCGAGTTTTACAGAATGTTCACAGGTGCTATGTACAAAAATTGTTTCCTGGGCTAAATAACTTTTTTCAGTGATAGATGAAATAAAGTTAACATTTTGCCTCATTTTAAGAGAACGCTGAATCTATAATATTATTCACCAAGAATCTCAGAAAGGGGGTTATACTGCCAAGCCCCCACCACACACTCCTTTGTTCTAAAATCCCTTATTTAGAGGCCTCCAGGAGGTTCTTTGTAGAACTGTGCAGCAGTGGCTCCCGGGGGTACTTCATAGACTGGCTCCAGGCCACAGCAAAGTTACGCATCTACAGTGGTGATTTTCAACCTTTTTCATCTCACAGCACACATAAATTAACCACTAAAATTCTGCAGCACACCAAAAAATGTACTTTTTGCCAATTTGACAAAAAAAAATGGCATAATTGTGATTCATTCACACCAGATATCTATCTTTAAGTTGGCTGTTGTCATTTTTTTATTTGACAACCTAAGAGAAAAGAGGTCAGTGCACCTAACTAGTCAGGTATTGCAGGTTTTAAAAAATCCTTGTGGCACACAGGTTGAAAATCGCTGATCTACAATAACGTGGGGAACATAAGAATAATGTAGTATTTTACTAAGTTTTTTTTTCAACTTAAGGATGGTCTATATTTTGAAATTATGTGCTTTCTATGTTTTTAGTGCTAAAATTTTTCTTCTCAGTGGTTGATGGTGGGGAGAGATGATCATTTCTCCAATTTTTTTTAAATGCTTTAAATTAAAACGATATATTTATACCAGTCCTTTCATTTTAGCTGAATCGTGTCATTCTTTCAGACACTCAGATATCGTCTCCTTCAATCCCAACATTAATAGATTAAGGAAGTGAAGAAAAATGATGATAATATGTTTATCATCACTCATGCAAGTATGTGCCATGGAGTCCTCGAGTGTGGGTCGGAAACAGCCATTCCACACTCGAGGACTCCATGGCACATATTTAGGCACTTTGATGCCTTTCATAATAGGAAGTTGAAAAGTTTGCGCTATCACAAGGAAAGCATGGAGTATCTCATGAATTGGTGGGAAATTAAAACCAGCAGGCTGTCATATGTCCATTTCAGTGTTTTGGTTCTAGGCAAATCCAAGACAGTACAAAATTCATTATGATTAATAGTATTTATTTACATCATTGGTTTTGTGGATATTTCCATTTGAACTCAGAAGAGGTGAAAATTAAGCAGAAGCCTGGGAATTATTCAAGATCACAGATAAAACTTTCTATTAATGTTTCAGATCATCCCCATTTCTAAAATGCTTCTCCAGTTAGTTTCTCTGCATGAGAGCTTCTTCACTTAAAAGAAAATTAGACTAAATTTTTTCTGAAATCCTTCCAGCTATAAATTTCAAGGATTCTATAACTTACATGGAGTTAAATAGTAAATAAGGGGCCACATTACAGTCTACATTACCAAAATTGTCTCCCTTCTTAAGTGATTTATAGCTTATCAAAGTGAAATAATGCTTAAGCCTAGTCATATATCTGTCAGGAAATCATAAAGGAGAAGGAAAGACATTTGCAAATCATGAACAAGTTGCAGGATACATTACTGTTTTTTCAAACTTAAATATTTATTGAGTACATACTCTGAGATAAGATATCAATGTAACAAACTGTCCACCCAAGGCTTGGCCCTGGTACTGCACAGCCCAAGATCACTTTTCATGTAATGGCCATATTATCATAATTGCCTGGAAGCTTGCTAAAGATCCTCATTCCCCCTCCCTGGTGTGGCTCAGTGGCTTGGGCATCAGGGCATAAAGAGAAATGTTGCCGGTTCAATTCCTGGTCAGGACACATGCCTGACTTGCCGATTTGGTCCCTGGGCAGGGTGCGTAGGAGAGGCAGCCCATCAATGATTCTCTCTCACATCGATGTTTCTCTCCCTCTCTTTCTCCTTCCCTTCCCCCCTCTCTAAAAATAAGTAGATATAATCTTTTTTAAAAAGTAAAGAAAATGGACATTCCCAGGTACCAACTTTTTGGAGATTCAGAATTAGTAGAGCGGGGCTGGAGCTCAGGAGTCTGCAGTTGGAATAAGCTCCCCCAGGGGTTCGCAGGCACACTTAAATTTAGAAACCACTTCCCCTAAAATACAAATCACTGTGCTAGGGGCATGGTACTTGCAAATATCCAAGCAATAAATAGTAGAGGGAGTCAGAGGTGAGATCAAAGAGGATTAATATTACCAGGGGTCAGATAGTTCCTCACTTCATTCTAGCCAGTGGCAAAGAAAGAGCTTGCTCTCTCCTTCACTGCTTGTCTTTTCTGAAAGTTCAACAAAACTTTCCATTTAGAGAGCCCTCTTTCTGAAAGTCATTTCAAAGTCAGTGTGGGCATGGAGATGGAGGGAAGCAACGGAGGTTGTGGATATATTGGAGAAATACTCACCTTACTTTGTTTTCTCAAAAAACATATGGAATTCATGGAAACTAAGGTGATAGTTCACCAGGTGAACTTAAATGTCATAATGTAAGTACATTTCCAACTAAGATAAAGAGCCAGTACACACATCAGAATTCAATGCAACTTAAAACACATCCATTAGATTTAAAATAAACACCGGATTTTTTTAATCCTCATTCAAGGATAAGTTTACTCATTTGAGAGGGAAGTGTGTGTGTGGGGAGAGAGAGAGAGAGAGAGAGAGAGAGAGAGAGAGAGAGAGAGAGAGAGAGAAACATCGATGTGAGAGAGAAACATGGATCAGTTGCCTCCCATAGGCCCCCTGATAGGGGATGGAACCCACAACTTTTGATGTATGAGACGACTCTCAGACAAACTGAGCCACCCAGCCAGGGCTAAGTACAAAAATTTTTAAATGCCTTCAGACCTTGCTTTTTCTATTTTCTTCCATTTGTGAAGTTCACTATATTGCTGAATGTTGATTTTCTTTTTCTTTTTTAAATCCAGGCCACTATTGTGTACCAAGTGCTGTTTCTGCCCTAAAGCTAAGAATGTTCTAGGAAAACTAATCAATCAATTTTTTGCTCATTAAGAAAGAGCACTCAAATAAAAAGAATCCTAACCTTTGGATGAATTTGGTAGCTATTTGCTGAATACATTTTTTCCCATGGCGAAACACCAAGAAAAGAAGCTGTCTCACACCTTAAGGAGAGGGGAAAGCTCCCAGCTCCCAGGGAATTATGTGACATTTGGGGAAATTTTTTCAAATCTTTGAGTATTGATGGACCATGCTATCACTTGGTGGTAGCGGTAGCATTTTTAATTAAGTTTTTCTAGCTGAATTTGGAGGATACACATATTTAAAATATAAAATAACTGCTTCCACAAACCAAACTGGGGACAAGATATGGTACTCAGCTTAACTGAGCAGCTAATTCAGCAAATAGCTTTTGCACAATGCTGTTCAAAATACCTTCCTTCAATTTTCAGACTCTGAGGTTTATAGAAGTGATCGTGTACCTGATTTATTTTGTAGGATGTGAGTTTCGAACTTGTCATTTGCATGTCCGGGTGTTCTATGCCTGAACCTGTTGGTGACATGTGCTCCTCCAGCCTGACTGTTAAATTAGAGCAGTTTGAGAAGAAAAACGAGATACGCTGTTGCATTTCGTAAAACCAGGAGTCTCAGCACAAAGAAAATGTTTTCTCATTTGTGGATAGAGATTTAAAAAAGACATAACCGAGATCTTCAAGTTGTCAAAAGTTCAAAACAATTGTTTCACAACTAAGTCCAACCTGCCACAGTTTTTTACTCCAATTTATCTCCCTCGGCTGAATGTATTCTTAACTAGATAGTGGACTTAAATAGGGAAATTAGAATCAGGTTAAAATCCAACTTGCCTTAAACCATTTTATTACTTCAAGTGACAGAGATATCAAATTGGAAAATGACAACCGTGGTGACAAAGGTCAGAATAGAATATTAATCCATTTCTCTTTTCTTTTTTAGGTTTTTGACCACACAAACCAACCTTCTCCAAGGTAAACGACATTATACTCTTCTCTAACTTGTTGGGAAAATCCAGCATAATTGTTTTGACTTTGAATACATGATTGCTGTGTGGTGTCTCAAAGTCACGCGTGGGACATTCGAATGGCGCCCAGAATGAGGCGTTCATTGGCAGTGTTAGTGATGAGGGCACCCTAAGAACATGGCTTGGTGGCTTGACTAAGCACTGGACTGGACCAATGAGAGAGAGAGAGAAAGAGATTGAGACTCTTTTTCTTGCTTGATTAGCCCTTTTATGAGACAGCAGACTCTTAGTCTCTGATGTTCACAGACAGGAGGCTTCTTTGTGAGCAGCTGGGGCAGGGCTTGCACCTCTCCCAAAACCTACACTGACAGAATTAAAAAGCAGAGTGCCTCTCAGCAGGGCCTCAGCGCTTTAGCTCCAGTGCGCCTTCCTGCCCAGGTCCAGCGGGACAGCATTAGCCAAGTTGTTTAACTTTCCAGGAGTATCTGTCAAAACCAGCTATTGAGGATGCGTTAATCTCATTAAAGACACAATAGGAACCCTTTTTTATTTCATTAGAAAATCAGGATGCATTTGATGTGCACCATCTGGTTTGTGAATACAGGAATAAGGTTTTCAAAGGGGCACATTTCCAAGTTCTATGTTTCATATGCTTAAGAAGGAAAAACCCATAAGCAGTTCTATTTTTAATGAGAGCAATGTGAAAGCTAATAAGATTGGGGTGGGATTTCAGTATGTGCCATTTCTCCTCAACTACATGTGTTTGCAGTACATTTGGCAGACTTGTCCTGTTTAGAGGCTGGGCTTGCAGTGGAAAAAATATTTAAAGTTCTCCATGTATTAATCGGGAAATAGAAAGAGGCATCATTGTAGTAAAGCAGCTGGCTCCTTAGGTATTAATTGCGGCTCTATCTATCACAAAGACTAGTGTTTTAAAATCGTCCCCTGTTATTTATTATGATACTTTTAGAAACTGTAAGTTCTCAAACCATAGGGAAAATCAAGTTAAACTTTATTATGTATTGTATGCTTTGTAAAAATGTCTTTTAGATGCAATCACTTATATAATAATAATCACTTATTATAAAAAATAAGTAGTAACTAAGTAGTGAGAAAATACAAATTTACTATTTGTAGTTCATGTTAGTCCTTAAAAATATTTTTATTTAAATTAAAATATAGCTTTGGAGGGTAGCCATCTCACTATGCAGTATAGCTCTGTACAGAAAGGAACGTCCTTGGATTGGCTGCTTTAGCGGAATAATTCCTTCAGGTTCCTACACAATTTTAAAAATCTTTTATAATATGAAACATGATTGGTGAAGCAATATGATGCTCTCCTTAACCTCTCAGTAATTGGAGGCATCTTCTGTATGTATTCCACAAGTCCAGCTCAGGCTGATGAAGGAAGTATAATTATATTACAGGCAGACTCATCTAAGGTAATTACAATTGTCACCATCAATCCAATTACAGAGGATAACCAGCTCTACTGAGTTGGTGCCCCAAAGCTTTCGGACTAAGTCCAGGCTTTGGGATAACAGTGTGGTTGAGGATTTTGAAAATTTTCATTTTCCAAAATGTTGCTTATTAAGATGGATAACAATGTTGGAGGGTGTTGTGGGATTGAATATTGGTAGAGATTTTTTATTTTTATCCATTTAGTGATAAATTTCTTATTTCTAAGCACAGAAATCAATATACATTCTCAACACCAAAGCTTCGGGCTACACAAGATCTTTATGGAAAGGTTAACATAGCATCCCAACGTCATAATGGTCCATTGTACTCTCCTGGCATCTCATCCAATCTGGCTCCCCATCCCATTATTCCTTCACAGACCTTCTATTTCATTCCACTTAAAAATACAACACACCATCTCCTGTCTTTGCACTCTGTACAGGAAGTTGATTTGAGCAACAGCTCCCTTGCCCTGGCTCATGTGGAGTCAGTGTGGCTGGCAATATGATTATTACGAGAATTAACGATGTTCGCCTTTATCCCATACCCAAATGTAAGGCTTGGACACAGGACCCAGACAACAAGAAGTAAGAACGATGCCGCTCACTGTGACTAAGATTTAGAAAAGACCCAAGAGAGATTGCATATGACTATACTGTATGACATACTACGTGAAGATACTGGTGTTTTCTTTATGGTCATTCACATTTGAAGACATATAGCAGATAAACTTAGGGGGTCAGAGGGAAGCTTTTGCTCTCTAGCATCAGTGGCCCCCTTAGTCACTGTTCGGCATTCTTTCGGTATTCCACACCCTGGCTTTTCCATTCTGTGTCTGGGCTCTGCCACATGCCTTAACCTTTTCCTTCCCTCAGCCACCCCACACTCCTTGCCATTCTTGGATGTGTGTTCTCTGTGTCCATGTAGACACTTCCAGTCCTGCTTTAGAACTTACGTCTTCCAGGGAAACTGTTCACAGAAGTGGAGGAGGGGGCAGAGAAAGGACAAGGTCGGAGGGCTGGGCTGTTCTATATTCCACAGCTAACCAGCTCTGTGATACTCAACAAGTCAACAGAGGTTGCCGAGGCCCAGTTTGCTCATCTGTAAAATGAAGTCATTAACCTCTGTCCTGCCAACCTCATTTTAACAAGTATCTCAAGCAAAATGATAAATGTGGAAAAGTCCTTCATGATACATAAAATTGCAATATGAGGGATTATATATACATATACTTATTATCATTAAGCCCATCCACTGTGGTCATCTTCTCCTGTTGATTCCCCAGCCCTTGCACTATAAATGGTCCTTCCCGATTATGCTTTGTCTCCTGTTGAGTGTTTAAGAAACCTGAAGGTGGCATCATGCTGCTTACTTCTTTTCTGTTTTTTCTAACGTGTAATTCGTTCCCTGACTTCCTGAGATCGGATGGCTGGTTAAAACATTGCATAGTATTTGCTCTCTCTCTCTCTCTCTCTAGTTTTTCTCCAACCCTGGTAAGCCTGCGGCCCAGCTCGGGCTGGAAGAAAACATGCTGCAGCCCGAGACAATAAGCGTAGGAAGGACTGGAGTGGGGCCTGCAGGCTGGGAGGCTGGCAGGACTCGGAACTGCCATGCTCTCTCCAGGGGCGCCTCCCTCCACTAAGGTCATTGTTCTTCCCAAGGTGGAAGCTACTCAAAACGGTGTTTGGGGGTTTTATGGAAGTTTCATTTAGTGGGTGTGGTTGATTAAATCACTGGCCATTGGTGACTATTTATCACCAGCCCCCCTCCCCTTTTTGGATTGGAGGATTCAGGGTGGGGGGTTGTGCTGAAAGTGCTAAGCTTCTAATGAGTCTCGTTCCTTCTAGGGACCAGCCCCCATCCTGAAGGCATCTAGGGGTTGCCACAAGTCCCCTCATTATAACAAAATATGCTCCTATCATCCTCATCAGGAGATTAGGAGCTGTGGTCCAGAAACCAGGAACAAAAACGAAATGCTTTTTATGACCTAGCCTCAGAAGGGGCCGAGGGAGGAGAGGCAGGACTCATACTGGGTTCTGCTCAACATTTCTCAGGCCACTTTGTTTTTCTGTTTCTTCTCTTTGTCCATTTCTTACTCTTTTCAGGGCTCTTTGTACTGTTTTTGACATAACTGAGGTCATAATTTGGCCTCAGAGAGTGCAGTATGTTCTCTGCTCTCAAGATTATTATTCAAAAGTTTTCCAGCTTATGTGTAACCACAGACTGTGTTCTCTTTGCAGTCAAGATAATATTATAGAATGATGTATTTGGATGCCAAGTAGGCGTAGACTTGGATTCTCTGCCATTTCTTTAAAGGGATATCATGGACATTTATTTACTTAGATGATTTAAAAAGTGTAAAGCTCTTTAATCCATAGATTATTGATCCATAAACTTCTCTCCCGTATGCTCTATCACTATTCATCTGATGTATAGAAAGTGCAAAAGGCCACGAAAACTTTTACATAGGCAAGGTTAGTGTACGGATTCTATTTGTCAAGATAGGCTAGATGATACTGCAGTAATACGCTATACCAAAATATCAGAGGTTTATCACATGAAAGTTTCTTATTCAGGCAAATCAGCAAAGAGTCCAGGAGTTTCTCCCGGACAGCCCATTGCTTCTTGTAACACCCACCAGGCACTGCACACATAATCTGTTCTGCCTAGTGGTCTTGTCTTTCTCGCTGCCTTATCTGGCCCAGTCATTATCTCCTGGTGGTTGCATTAAAAATACACAGACTGTCCCCGTAGCCTTCAAGAGAGTAAGGAGGATGGATTTCTTCTGTGTTTGAAGAGAGGTCCTAAAGAAGTGTTGCTTAAATCCCACTGAGTTAGCCACTTTAGGTGCTCTCCAATTTTGCTGCTAGCCCCCCCTTCCCCCAGGATCTGGGGGGTTTCTAAGCCACTGGGTCAGAGGCTGGTTCAAGTCACAGACACGATGCCAGAAGCAGACTCCCCGCTCTTCACATGAGCAAGAGCATCTCAACCGAGTCTCTCCTCCCCTGAGTTGGGTTTCTCTCAGGAAAATACTCAGTGCCACTGCCCCCCACCACCGTGCCCCTGCTAGACCACCATATAAATGCAACATGCATTCCAACAGTGGGTTCACCCTAACCACATTCCCACCCCTAAGAAAAGGCGGGATTTTATTGGAATGAACTTTTCTTATGTATTTTACTACACATGTGATGAAATTTGCAGACATGTCTGAACCATAGTGGTGAAGAATAATAGGCCAAGGCTCAAGCTACAATCTCACCATAACGAACATTGATAGTTTCCTAGTCTTTTTGAGAAACAGTTTTCCATAATATGCTTTCTTTCTAGATATATTATCTTATTCACTCATGGTATAATAATTTATTCTTAGTACTATTTTTCTTCCAAACTCTTAATAGCAATGCTCTGTGCTGAAATGTTAAAGAAGACATTTTCTCAGCACATCCTTATATTTGTACTATTGAAGAATATAGTTAATAAGTGATAGAAATGCCCAATATGATTGATTCCAGTGTAGAAAGCAGATTGAAAGAAGGTAGGACAGGCAAAGAAAACAGATACTTGTATAACTCACTTCAAAGTTAATTAAGTTATTTAAGGAATGACTTCATGTTATGGGGCAGTTTAAAAGATTTTAAAACAGCTAGACATGTTCAGAACATATGTCTTCATGTGGCAAATAGCACACAAATGACTGAAGTGCTCCGACTTTCATAACGTATGAGGCACCTGAGTGAAAGCACATGAAACACCATCATAATGGAAGCCACAGCAAGGCACCTGTGTCAAGGTAGCATATAATTGATTAGTTTACCCACCTTGACCTTCACACACACACACACACACACACACACACACACACAGAGGAGTCTAGGACTTGGCCTCTGAATTTAAAAGATACCACAGGCTTTGCGCTTTTCTACATTTCTGCTGTAAGATACCTTGCCTTTTTTCACATCCCACATATCTAACAATCAAGAAATGATTCAACAGTGACAATGACATCTATTTTATGGGCAAAGAATCATATGTGTTAAGATGTCTTCTAAACAAATTTTTAAGGATACAGGAAAATACTCAAGCTAAAAACATTAAATAAAAAAAACAATGGCAAAACGTTATATACTATATGTATAATGAATGTGTGTGTGTGTATGAAATATACAACAGGCTTATCATTAAGCTGATGTGATTACAGGGAATTTTTATTTTTTCTGTAGGATCTATAATGAGCATATATTAATTAGATAAAGGAAAATGGGATACCATATAGGAAAGTAAATCTCAGAACAATGTTTATAGATATTTAAGACTCACAGGATCATTGCAAATGTCATAATCTTGGAACACTAGAAAAAGCCTTAAATAGTTTATGAGGAAGGAAAGCTCATCCCATAAAAATCACTAAGGTGACTAAGGTGAAAAATCAATAGTGAAAAGCTGTTTTCAGAGGAAGCTACATTTTTGAATAAGCTGAATTAAAAGCGCCACATTTCAGGGGAGCCAGAGCAAGCAGGGGAGCATGCGTAAGAGCTGCTTAATAGTCGCGTGAAGAAAAGGAGGCAAGAGTGAGATGTAAGATAAAAACAGTGTGAGGGAACAGAGGAAATTAGTGGGCACAGGTAGGAGGGATGGGAGTTCCTGCCCTTGGCATGGTCCTGGGTTTAGGTAATCCTGCCCGTGGATGTGGAATTAGCTGGCTGAGTTGAGGCAGATTGTTAGGCATTGGAAAGGTATGTTCTTGAGAGAACAGTATACTGAGTATAAGTTTTATATTAAAACACTACCCTTATGCTGTGCCTGTGGCTGTACCATTGTCCCTTTGCATGTTTGGATTTATAATAGACTCCATTAAAGAAGTGCAAGACGAAGTGAATTGAATCATGGTGATCAAATCTCAGGGCTCATGGTGACTAAGACAGAACTTCCTACTGAGAAAATAAGCATTTTTGAAAACAAAATACATATGCAATACAATCATCAGTCCCATGCCTACCTAAACAGAAGAAATTCAATGCATTTCTTCCTTCAAGGAAAAGTTAACACAATAAATTTTTGAACTGAAAAAATCAGTGTGGTATAGAAAGCTGTTGTTCAAAATAATTCCAGGGAGGCTAAGCTTATGGGCACTCCGAGTTCCTTTTCATGCATATTACTTCTTTTCTCTAACTTCCTGGCTCTTTGCTGTCCCTCCTCACTGTCTCCAGCAGCCCCCAAGCACTTCTCCCTTGCCCTTTGCAGTTGTGTCTAGGTTTGCAAACTCCTGATTAGCATGTGCCAGAGAGCAGGGGCCCAAGGCTCTTTCATGTGGGTCAAGGGCACAGGCTTTATCACTCAGGCTCCTATAAAAAGACTGTTTTGACAAATCAAAGGCCTTTTCTTCCCCTTACTTTTTTACTTTCAAAAATTTTATTCTGCATAATTGAGCTTGACAAATACATGGGTTCTTGTAAGTGAAGTGATATCAGACCTTTGTTCTCTTGGTAACTTGCTACAAATCTGAAACTTTTCTAGCTTCTTTTCTAGATCTTGAAGTTATTGAAAACCTGCACAATACGAACATAAATTGTACAATGTAAAACACATTTTATAACCTATGTAAATGTAACATAAATAAGCTGTTTCATGGTAGTGAGCTTTAAGCTATATGGAGCTTAAAACTACAGATTATTTCTTTTTCCATTATTTTTGGGAAAAAGAATGCTACTGACTATTCCAAAATCTAAGGAATTTTAAAAATGCACATCTACATAACCCAGAGATAAACAACTGGCTACAAACACAGCACAGAGACATACCTACCCCAGCTCTCCTCCCCACAGACAAACATTTGCAAAACAAACAGATTTCATCTCAACTCCCTGTGTTTTACCCCTTCAGTTGTTGGGTGGGGGGTGGTCTTTAAACTTCCTATGTTCAGTTACTAGGAAACATCTTAAGTTTTCCCTGTTTTCTAGCCTAGCACTATCGTAATTAACACGTCATTCATTCATCCTCAGATATGTATCGAATGTGGGGAGCTCCTTCTGGGGAGCTCCTTCGTGTGCCAGGTACCCTTCCAGATGCGGGGATGAAGTGGTTAACAAGACAGATAAGGTCTTCTCTCTCAAGGGTTTCAAATTTTGTTGGAGGAAGACGGTAAAAAATGCATTTCTAACACAAAAATCCTAGACAACGCTCAGTGTGGGGTTAGACACTAAGATGGGTACACTTGGCCTTTGCCATGGTGGTGCTTACAGGGCAAGTTGTACACAAAGATGTTTGTAAGTGCAATTTATCTGAGCCATTAAGAGTCTCCCCTAAAGTTTATTTTAAATGATGGTATTATTTGGGGGAATATTGGAACTTAGTACAACTCAGTGCCGTCAGTATTAAGTGGCAGTTAAGCTTTCCCATTCCAGTTTAATGCTCGAACAGGTCAGCAGGTTCAAGGGTGGAGGCCTGAAAGGCCCCTTTACAGAAACCCAAACGAAATGCAACAAAACGAAAAACAAAGACCGAATGAAAAAAAATGTACACCAAGAACAGTTGTCTCATAACATGGTTACAAAATGTGTCCCCAGGCCACTGCCCCCGGCCCATTTCCTGTTGATGAAGAAGCAGGCCATCTCCGTTTGCAGGCACTGCCTGCGGCAGTCGCCAGGCCCCCTCCCCTCCCAGTGTTCAGGCCACAAGGCGGCTGGGGCGCGTTCAGGTTTGCCCGTGGTGTGTCACACCAAGTGCCAAACCCCGTTTCTGAGTCAACAACCCTGATTTAATTTCTTTGTAGCTCAAATCCCCCCTCTTCATCTTCCAGATCTCCTCTAAGAACGGAGATCCCTATCTAAAGTTACTGGGATCCTGAATGAGCTTGGAGGGCTAAGCTGATAAACCCGTCCTGCCTATTGCTCTGCCTCCCACGCATCTTTCTGCGTCGCCCTCCTGATCATTCTTAGGATCCACCCCTCACCACGGCGCAAGCTCCTTTCGAGTCTGCCCTCCCACCCCCAATCTGTGTGGGTACAGGATCTGGCGCAGTGCAGGCCAAACGGGAGTTGAAATACAACGTTGTGTTTGAGTTCAGACTCTGCCATTTGGGATGTGTGACTAACAATTTACTTAACCTTTGGAGCCTCCATCTTCTCGTATGTAAATAAGATTAATAATGGTACATATTTTATACTTGAGCTAATGAAGAAATGAGATGATGAAATTTTTAAGAAAAACACGTCATGTAGGTTGTCTAAAAATAGCATACATTTAAACTCATCTTAAGAATACACTTAACCCTGGCTGGTGTAGCTCAGTGGATTGAGCGCGGGCCTGCGAACCGAAAGATCGCGGTTCGATTCCCAGTCAGGGCACATGCCTGGGTTGCCAGGCCAGTTCCCGTCAGGGGACATACAAGAGGCAACCGCACATTGATGTTTCTCTCCCTCTCTCCTTCCCTTCCCCTCTAAAGATAAATAAATAAAATCTAAAAGGAAAAAAAAAAAGAATACACTTAAATTATTCCTCTTAGTTTAATACATATTTAAATCCATGCTGTATAGTGTTCCTGCAGAAGCTAGATGTACGTTAGACTTTTTTTTTTTTTGACATTGTTTGCCAGCACCTGACCATTGTTTTTATTCCTATTTGCTTAATACAGTCAAGAGATACTTTTTTCAATGCCTTGATATATGTCAACTACAACCTATTAAAAATAAACCTGAGCCCTGGCTGATGTGGCTCAGTGGACTGAGCACCAGCCTGTGAACCAAAGGGTTGCTGGTTCAATTCCCACTCAGGGCACATGCCTGGGTTTCCGGCCAGGTCCCCAGTAGGGGGCATAGGAGAGGCAACCACACATTGATGTTTCTCTCCCTCTCTTTCTCCCCTCCCCTCTCTCTAAAAATAAATAAAATCTTTAAAAACTAGAATAAACCTGAAATGATTGGAATTCAGGATGAAGCCCAGGGGCATCCTAGGAAAGTTTCCTTCAACCCAGTACATGCTAACTTTCTGCCATACGACAGCTTCTTAGTTTTCTTTTTGTGCCTGTAAAAATCAAGACTTCATTTATGTACCTGCTTTTAAAAATTTTCTTAAAGTGTCTGCTCATGTGTTTATTTTACAAAAATGAGGAAGCTTTAGAGTTTCTTTTTCACCTATCCCAAAAAATATCCTTATAAAAGAGAACAAACAAGGAAGACCCAAGGGGCATAGATTCTATATTTGAATAGTTGGTTCCAGGATCTTTTATTACCACATCAATCCAAATGATGATAATAAAAGGAAAAGGAAGTGTACTGCACATACGAGGGAAATTCTATTTTATTTAACACTCATGCAAGGACTGCACAGAAATGTTCTCCTTGTGAGACCATTTGTATTAATAAAGTAAAAATATGAAAACCACCTCAGATGGATCATTAAAAATCTGCAGTGGACATGAGCTTTGTATTTTCAATCAAAATATATACAATATCAGGCATAGCCAATTGCTGGAAAGTGCATTTTTCTTCTTGAATGTCTGGTAAACTCCTAGCACATGCCAAGGCCCATCTCGGATGTTCATACATTCCCCTCTCCCTGAAGCCTTCCTATACATTAGCTATATCTGTGAGGGGCACATGTAGGTACACAGTCCAGTATGATTAGGTCTTGTTTGAATTAATCATTTACTGATCTCTTCTTCTCTTTCAACTGTGATCTCCTCAAATACCTAGACCCTAATTTTAAGAAAAAAAAAATCTGTTTCCAGTGCCCTGCGTGGCTGTGGCACAATGTAGGTGCTTAAAAAAAAAAAAAAAAAAAAAAGTGTGCGGATTGTTTATGGCATGTTATTGCTCTGTAGAGCTAAGCCCAAATACAACACTACAGATGAGCCTGGAGAGGTGGTTGTTTAATTGTGTAGATATTTGTTCAGGTGAATAATGCATGCCAGAGAGGTTTGGGTTAGGGTATAAATGTATTCTTTCTGTGTGCGGGAACTCTTGGTGTCCATATGGAAAAGTAGATGCTGAAAATAGAAGACTGTACACCTAGGGACAACTGTACACTTTTCTTTGTTAACCTCCAGCTCCCTTCTCCCTTTACGGAATTCAAACTTCAGCCTTCCCATCTTCTCTCAACAGTTCTATGACTTTTAGACAGCACTGCCCATATGTCGAGAGGTATTTTAGATTCCCTCAGCTGCTTCCACTCAACTGTTAAGAAACAGCTGGTTTGGGCACATGTGCTTTTTTACACCTGAATTTCTAGTCACATATTAGCCCAAGGCCAAGACTTGTAGCAGCAAACTTAGCTCCCAGGCATGAACGTTAGGGGGCCTGAGCCTCCTATGAGCTCAACAGTGAGTCACCCGCCAAAGTCATCTGTTGCACCTTGATCTCATTGTTAGTTGAGCTCAGGATTGCTCTCAGAAGCTGGAGCTTGTTATTACTGCTTCTCCAAGGTCTCCTTCAAGGTTACTTAGAGTCTGTAGGAAAGAATAAATTCATCTTTCAGACTCCAGGCTGTTGCTTGAAGGCTTGTAGGAAACTGGCTGAGAAAATCACAGTTAGTAGTTAATTATAGGATAATGAAAACTAAAGGGTCACAGGGGTGTCCAACCTTTCAGCACCTCTGGGCCTCACTGGAAGAAGAAGAATTGTTTTGGGCCACATATTAAATACACAAACACTAACAAAAACTGATGACAAAAAAAAAAAAAAGGTTTTAAGTACATTTACAATTTTGTGTTGGGCCACGTTCATAGTCATCCTGGGCCGCATGCAGCCCATGGGCCACAGGTTGGACACCCTTGGCTAAGAGGGCCGTGAAAAGTAGTTGTTAATGGGACAGAGTTTTGCCCCGAATTGGATAATGAAATTCAGCCTCTTTGTTGTCTCTTTAGAAGGATTCAGTAAAAATTTGTCTTATTTTGAATGTGACACTGTAGCAGAAATAGGCTTTAAGGAAAGAAGAAAACGGCCAAGTTTGTATGTTTAGTTTGGCTTGGTCTCTGTATTTCTTCCACTTTAAAATATAACGAAATAATGTTGCAGAACATTCTCTCTGTCCTTGAGAGGCATATAAAACAGTGTCTAAACATACCCTGAAGAGGTAAATTAGTTGATTTAGATCCAAGATCTGCTGACCTGGCATAAACTACCTTGGGCAAGATTCAGTTTTTCACCTGTAAAATGGGATGGTACCTAAGTCTTAGGGCTAAATGGGGATTAGCTGAGTTAATCTATGTGAGCACTTACAACGGTGCCTGGCACAGAGTACGAGCTAGATACTATATAGCCTTAGGTACTTTTAACATCTCTCTCTCTCTCTCATTTGAGTTTATTTCCTCCAACTGAGATTTCACTAGGCATCCATTTGGTATGGTCCTGATAAGATGTCTTTTCTAATTCCTGTCCGTTCTTCCTTAATTGAGTTGATTCTCAAGGTTAATGCATCTTCATCGATTTATCCCTGTGAAGGTAGAAGACAGTTCAGAAAATATTCAAACTGGGAGAAACGATTTTGGCCCCAAAGTAGTTCACTGGCTGACCTAACCTCTCTGGGCTTTGTTGCCCTCTCCATCTGTAAGATGGGGATAACACTATTAATTCTCTTTCAGTGCCTAGACTGCTAACAAAAAAGCAGCATAGCAATTTGTTAATGGAAAGAGTCAATAGGTACTTAGTAATTGAGATAAGACCATCCTGAAAGACAAGCCCATTTGTATGAAAAGCAAGCCCATGGAGGGAGAGGTGCCCAGATCTTGACTAGGCAAGCAGACCTCTGACCCAGTTTCTGAAAGAACAACCAGGTGAAACAGAGGAGGCTGGACAAGCAAACCAATTGGCTGGTGCTATGGTAACGCTTTCAGAAGAGACTTGCCCATTGCTATATCTACACAAACCTCTGAAAAATAAAACATTCAGTCAATGACTTGTATTGTCCACTTGACTCTTCGACCGATCAATGTGGCTGATCTTGTCAGTGAATTAATTGGGTCTCTTTTCTGTGATGTAGGTATAGGGATTTGGGGTGTTTTTCCTATTGTAGAAATGGTCGAGTTAATCTCCACTCCATATTTAGCTTCACATTTGACCTTTGCCATCTCTCTGTGTTGGAAAGTGTGGGAAGAGTAAGATAACTAAATGAGGATAATCTCAAAAGTAAGGCGTAGTGCAGCCAGTGTGACATGACTGCTGTGAAACAGTAACTTCCTGGGGAACAGTGAGCAAGTATGCTGAGTGTAAATATCAGTTTCTTCATCTAAAAAAAAGTGAAGCAATAATAACTTTTTAAGGGTTAGCTTGAAAATTGAAAGCGACAATGTGTGTGAGCGTGCCTTATAGATGATATAGTCTGATAGCATAGAAATAACTCTCTCTGCCCATCTGGGTCACTTCCTGGATGTGAGGTAAGGTGACATTTCTGGAACTGGACCCAGGGGCCAGAAGAGCTGTGAGCTGGTGCCCTTTTGAGTAAAGGTGGCTCAGGAAGAACTCAGTGAATAACATGCCGCTGGACTCAGCCACAGGCACTTCTGTAGGCCAGGTGGTTTCCAAGGAATGAAACTCTGACAAAAACAGCCAAATCACTAAAGAAAGACTTACATTAGTCACCATTTAGACTAAACAGGCACTACTTCCCTGTCTCCAGGGCCTTCCCTCCTGGCTACCCTCATGCCTCCCCTCCTCAAAGGGGATTAAGCCACGAACTCAATGAGCATGCTGGGTGGGTGGTGGAAGAAAGCATTGCATTCATCTTCAAACCTTTAGCTAAAGCCCTACCCCAGGGGTAGGAGTGTCAGCGGAAGGGGTGTGGCATCAGGTGTGAACTTACACTTGGTCAGTGGGATCTGCGTGACCCGAGCCCATGTAGGAGGAAGTGTTGCTTGGATGTGGACAAAATAAGTACCAGTCAGTGAGCTCTAATGAGGCTAATTCTGTTTTCTTTATAGAGGTGTCCCTGATAGGTGGCCCATAGACCAGCAGACCCAGCATGATCTGTGAACTTGTTAAGAAGGTAGAATTCAGGCCCCCAGAACCTATGAATCAGCTTTTCTAGGGGTATAGTTCAGAAGGCTGTCCCATTGATTTCGATGCTCACTATGTCTGAGAAACTCTGGCTTAACAGATTGCTTTTTAGTCTGAATTTGGGGCATTAAAATGTTTTTTTTTAAATAGTAATAAAATGAAAGTAAATGGAGTTTTTGTCTTTGTTTATTATAACACATTTACTTGGAAAAATATAAGATGATATAAAAATATAATACAATATTATATCATTTTTGTTGTCCAGGGAAATCCAAAAGTCAAGGATGCAGATTTCTTTTGAGAACCTTCCAAACTCAGATTTTATTATTTTAATTTATTCTGTCTCCCCATTCGTGTTACATCTGGTGATTAATGCAAGATGTGAGTGAGGGAACAAGATGTCCTAAAAAGGGGGTGGCAGTGAAGCCAGGGGGTTAAAATTTGGCACCCAAATCTGAATTTAACACTTGAGACATGGTTGCAGCAGTTCACTGCCCAGGGAGACTCTCATCTCCAAGTCCTGTTCACCAAGCATCTACCAATTCAATCTAAGGATGCACTGACCTCCAAAATAGCAATCTCACAGGGTTTGTAGCAAAGGTGTGCCCATCCTGGGTGTGTGCAGTTGATGTTTCTGAACTCTTTAAATGGGCATTTCCTTTTGCAAAGTCCTAACCATGTTGTATGGGTGTGCTGGGAAAGGTGGACCCCTGAGGGGCGGAGGCGGAGGAATGCCTAGGCTGGGGAGTGAGAACATCTTCTTCAGCACAACAGCACTCTGCCCGCTTCCTTCTTAGCACCAAGGCCATGGAAACCCCTAATTTCAGGGCACAAGGGAAGGAATAGCTAATATTTAAAGTTTCAAAATTAAGATAAACACGCAGCCTCTGGTTGCGTATTGATCCAGTCCTGGGTTATTTTTAAAAACCAAATCAGCCAGCTGTGCCGACACTCAGCGTATTCATCATGCTGTCAGCGCCATGATCTAGTGGGCACTAAAGGTAATAAATTAGAGGGTGCTGGTTGTAGTTGAGTGGTTGCGCCTGCCTTTTTAAAAAATTATCTTCTATTTTGCAAATATTATTTTATCATGGGCTCGTTTTTCACCTTGCGATTGGAGGGGTTTTGAGGAATATATGTTGGCTACCCACCTGTCCAACGTGGCAAGGGGAAGCTGGGGCAGACTAACGTCTAACCTGACCCCAGGCTGGATGACTAATGACAATTCCTGGAAAGAGAACGCTGAGTGTCCTGCTGCATGTCGCCGTGTGTCCCAGCTTCTGTCAGCACGGAATCCCAAGTGTGTATAATAGGAGGGATCTCATGGAAGGGGAAGAAGAACTCTGAGTAACACATGAGGTCTTACGGAAAGACACCCGGGTGGTACACACAACAGGCACACACACTCAAATAGATGGGATCGTACACCCTCACTAGCTCACAATCAACAGTGAGAAAATATCCTGGAAGGAACTAAGCCTGTTCCAGTCTAGACGGCAGCATTTTCTCAAACCTCCCCTGGGTGAACACGTGCACACACGTGCCCGTGCACACACGTGCCCGTGCACCCGCATGACAACAACAGGTGAGAGCGCCACCTGCAGAAACCTGCAGTGCCCACAGGCCTCATAGATACTTGTCTCTAACTTCTCGCTAAATAAAACAAAAGGATCGCCTAATGTCATAAACCACGATCAGGATGAGAAATAGAAATGTGGGAATTATGAGCTTTACACGTCCAAACTCTTCTCCCAGGACAGAATCTTTATTTTAGCTGAATTAGCTAAATACTTAAGCCCAGTGAGTCAACAGTAATGACTCACTTTAGGTCTTTCTTTGCGAGTAAGACTAAACCCGTGCAAAGAGAGCAGCTGTGCTGGGAAAGCCAGCCTGGGGCTGTGGGCAATATCTGGGAGCCCCAGGGTGTCTGAGTTCACAGCCGCAATTTATCTCTCTTTCACACGCTGCCGTTGGATGCTCCTGGGCCTCGGAGAACGGGTCGAGGTCTCGTCCTGCTCCCCACAGCCCCACCTCCTCTGCAGAGAGCAGCAATCAGAAAACTCTGATTCGATTTGGCTCTCGGCTCCACGTTTTCCCTTTCCGTGGCTCTAAGGCCCTCGCTTGACCTTTCTTTGCTTCAGTTTTCTCACCTGTCCCTTGGATAAAATTTATTCTCCTTCTTCACAACATTGTTACAAAAGTAGCACACACGAAAGCACTTTGCAGCATGAAAAATTTATGAAAACTGAGAAATTATTAGTCTTCAAGCATGACACTTTAACCCCACCCCCGGTTTCCAGAGACTGTAAAATCTGGAAGCCTCAGCCTCCTCGGTAGGTGGGGTAGCAACTCGGAGGGTTGATTCAACAGGACCAAAACCTCACCCCGGAATCATCAGGGTAAATTGCCAGTGGCTGAGGTTATAAATGACTTCCTGACCAAACCCTTTTGTGGTAGCCTGAAACCAGGGAGCCTCTCAAATCTATGCAGGTCAAACCAGCCATTGAAACTATGGGACAGATTGCTGACTCAGCTACCCTCATTCACAGGAATTAAGGGTAACCAAAGTTCAACTTCCCCGTCTCCAAAAGAGGCTAAAATGCTGTGTGCTTTCCAAGAGGCTTCCTCTAGTGTTGCTTCTGTCCTGAATACGAAAGAGGACTGTACTGGAGCCAGGGAAATCAGCCTATCCCAGCATATCAGTGTAGAAACCACTGGAGAATCAGCCCAAGCCCAGAGAGCTGGGTTTGTCTTCAGTATCACTGGCCTCTTACTGCCTCTCTCCAAGTTCCCATCTTCTCATTCCCAACAGATCCTGCAGAGCTAACCCTGAAATAAGCATGTGAGTGTGAGTTGTTACCAAGGAAGGGTTCCAGGAGAAACCTGCAAGGGAGGGAGAAAGATGAGCATGGATAGAGAAGTCCAGCAAGTGTGCAAGTGCAGGCAAAGTCCCAGCCCGAGGCCATGAGGAGCTCTGGAGCACAGCACACCTTAGGGTTTGTTCCACCGAAGGCTGCAAGGCTGGGCTTTCCCAGGCCTGCACTGGTCATCATAGGTAAGGCCTCCTGAGGGGCTGTGAATTCTCTGATGTCTCTGTCACTCTGCAAGACCAGGCACAGGACCTCCAGTAGTCATCAAACAGCCCTCGGGACAGAGTTGCAAGCATGGCTCTTCGAAGGGCAAAAACACAGAGGCTGGGGAGAGGGTGCATGGAAACAGTGGAAAGGATCCAAAAGGAGCTAGACGGAGCTCAGATAAAGTCTGCCACCTACTACAGTGACAACTTTTTGTTCCAGAGCTACCCTACTCTGCCCTCCTCTCCTTTTGACACTCTCTTTTTAAGTCAAAAAGAGAGAGAGACAGAGAGAAACAGAGAAAGAGAGTTATGTCAAACCACATTTCTATGTGCTTGAGTATCTTTCAGCTTTACTTATAGAGTTTTGTTCAAGCTCCACATCGTAGCACAAGAGCCCCTCCCTGACCTGGCTGGGCCAGCCTCTCGAGACTCATCTGTCGCCCTGCCCAGTGTCAACCCTCTGTGTTCGTTGGGTCTTCTGTTATCTGTAGCTAAAATAACGATAATAATCACAATACTTAGCATTTATTGAGTGCTTATTTCTGCAAGGCACTCGTTTATGCACTTACATTAATTTAATCCTCACAATAACCCCATTATCTAGGTAAAATTATCACCCTCATTTTAAAGATAAGACAACCAAAGTGAAGTCCTGTTTTGTGACAGCCAATACATCCTACCTGATAAGCCAGCCATCGAGCCATCATTCTGAGGCGTCTCCTAGGAGGCATCACCAAGCAAATAGAGAACGAAGGCCTCTCTGACACAAAATGTACACAAAATACAAGCAGTACTTTGCGAAGAGCAGGTAGCCCGGCTCAGTTAGATTTTCTCCTGTGACAGAGTGGTAGCTGTGATTGACAAGGGAGAAGGGACAGACGTGATGTATCTTCTTCGTGTACTTGGTAAAATATTCTCAAGGGCTTATATCAGGTGGTGAAAGGGAAACAAGAAACAGAGCCACGTCCTGTGTGAGAGAACTTACAGTCCAGAAGGGGAGATAAGACACACGTACAGATGGCTGTGATCTGGCTCTGCTTCAGACCGGGCCCTCTCTCCAGCCCATCCGTCACACTGAAGGGGGAGTAAGTCTTCATCTTCCACAAAACAATCTGAGAGTGTACGGATTCTACTTGAAGAGTCCTTTAGTATCTTTCCAGTGACCTCAAATTTCATCCTTCCTCTGGCTGACAGGGCCCTTCGTGAACCCGAGCTGCCATCTCTTACCAGTGGCCCTAGTCCCCTAGGACTGCTTTCAGTACCCAGAAGAAAGATAAGCTGCCACCCTCACCTTCAGACTTTTGTACCTGTTCTCTTGCACGTTCTCTTGGTCATTTTTTTTTTTACCTGCCTCAGCATAGATGCCACATGTTCTTGGAAGACTTCCTTGATCTCCTAAGACTATTAGGTACCGCACAGGCATCCTCCCTGAGCCCTGCGCATTTATTTACTCATATCACTGCACTTTTCCCACTGCTGCGCACGTTTCTTTTAGCCTAAGCTAAGGTAAAACGTGTTATTAAAGGCCCTGCCCTGGGAAGCTCTCTCAAATACCTTCTGGTAGGGAATATATCTTTTTTTATCACCTCTATAAAGAACTTACAAATATATTTAACAAATGTGTACATAATATTAAATTAGATGGGGTTACCAGAATTCTAGGTGTAGGAGAAAAAATAGAATGTGCTCTTGAAAGATTCCCAAACAACTTCATCAATAACACTGACATGTAGGAGGCAAATGCCAGGTCATCCTCCAAAGAACACACGTCCAGTAACAAGTATATAGCAGAGAGAAGCATAAACATAGCAGAAAAACACTCGGGATGCATAACTAACCATGAGATAAATGTGAGTTGGCAATGAAGGGCCATTACAGACAGAAAATGCAGGACAAATTCATATTTCCCAGATGCACTAAATGAGGTCTGATGTATTCCACAGGGAGGGGATTTTTACCTCCACTGTGGCTTCAGCAGAGGGAAGCAGCCACTTTCAGTCACCGAATCATAAACCAATGCAACGTATTTTGAAGGGATATTGAAGCAAATGAGGTTATTTAGTGTAGACTGGAAAAGGGAATTACTGTTTCTGAGAATCAGAAATGCTGCTACGTTATATTTTTAAACTATTCCAATTAACAACATGCTACACTAACAAACATTGTGTCATTTGATTTGTAGAAAGTCTTTTGGTTTAAATATTATTGTCACCACTTCAGATATGTATATAGATATACATCTAATATCTAAATGTATAGTCTATCTAATATATAGTCTGTCCAGAAAGTACCCAACCATGTACTATGAAAAATAGACATTTATTAAAGAAGATATAAGATACCATAAACATGTACATAGGACAACGATACCTCAGTCCCCTTCAAAGTGGGCACTTTGGGACCTCACACAGTTTCCCCAATTGCCATCAGCTGCCCTGTTATATTTTCCTAAATCCCATTGATGGCCTGACTCTCTTCCCTTTCAAAGGTGATTTTAGCTTTGGGAAAACCCAGAAGTCATAGGGCACCAAATCTGGGCTGCAGGGGACTGAGTCACCTGGGCGATTTGATGTTTCACCAAAAACTCTGCATGAGACGTGATGCGTGAGTGGGCACATTGTCACGATGAAGCTGCCAGTCACCAGTTGCCTATAGCTGTGGCCTTCTGAGTCATTCAAATAGTTTCCACAGAGGGAGGTTCAAGCTTAATTCAAAATTTGATGCAGATTCATTGCTCTACTCACTCAGTCATTTTGAATGTGATGGCCACACAGTATACCCGCTCGCTCAATAGTATCTACCGCCCCCACTGACTAGTACAGTGAAGTCGTCATTGTTCACACACGTGCATTCCAGTCCACTCTCCTTGGCTGCCCGGTTACATCGATGTTGTGCAAACAGTTCTTGTTATATTAACAATGGTTGAGGGGGATGGACTGTGGGAGTGGGAAGTGGATTGATTGGAGGAGGGCAAAGGGGGAAAAATTGGAGAAAACTGTAATAGAATAAATAAGAATAAAAATTTTTAATTTTTTTAAAGAAAATGGCTAGACTTTTTCCAGACAGACTATATATATGTATATACATACACATTCAGGGAAGAGCGATGGGCTTAAAATTGTAGTTGACAAATCATTTTTCTCCCAAAGCCTCCTTTGGGGAAATATCTTGCTCAGGGGAAAGAAAAAATAATTCTGAGCTAAAGCCATTTACCTAGCTTATGGCCTAATTATTACATACTATAATAATGTTTAAGTGATTGAAGTAAATGAATGCATAAACACACACAGGGATAAAAATGTTTAGATGAGTCAAGACTGAGGGCTGTAAAATCTCTCTCCTTTAGAAGGAGCTAGACCATCATCTGCCAAGCAGGGTTTAGATGGGTGGGCTCTACAATTTTGGTGTTTGCATCTTGATTAGTATAATACCTATTGAAAATACATGCAAAATATGAATATTTATCTATAAATGACATGCATGATTATGTACTACTAAAGTTTATACTTTTATGCATAAAAAGGGATTTAAAAGGGTAGAAAGAACTATAGACAAATTTTATTTTATGTATTTTCCTCCTATACCTCAATATAATAATTTCCGCACCTCTTTGTGGAGACCACTCATTAAGACATCCACTAGCTGGAGATTCCTCAGGATTTGAATGGACAAGAGATTATGAAAATCCAGGAGAGAGGTAGGAAGGGGAACGAGAGAGAAAGAGAAAGAGGGAAGAGAAACAGAGAAAGAAAGATTGAGCATTAGTAAACTTTTGAATATGTAACTTGTGTCTAGAACATCAGCCCTTTCCAAGCAAACAGCGTTCCAGGGCCGGGAGACTTCCACAACCAGGCTGTCTGAAGAGAATGCACCAGGAAATGCATGTGCCTTGCTCATGAGGGAATGGATGGCAGAGAGCATCGACACAGCCTTGCTAGCTGTACATGAAATCGGGGGTCTAAGGCTACCTCCCCAACAGAGCCCCGGGACAGAGAACAGGCTCAGAGTTCCCCTGGATGTGCTGACACTCTGACCTGTGACACAGAGAAGGTGGGCTCTCTGAGTGCACGGCTGGCCTCCAGTGGGCTTGTCACTGATGCTCCAACTCAGACGGGCTCCCAAGTGCCCAGGAAACCATGTGTGTGGACTTTCTGAATAACTGTCATCGGCAGCTGCCCAAAGGCTTGAAAAAACTGAGGCTATTCAATAAAACCCTACATTTGTCATCCTAAAAAAATATAAAAGTTTTCAATATTTATATCTATCCAAGAAACCAAGAAAAACGAATTCAAGGGCTCAGAAAAAATAGGTTTGTTACTGCTGCAGCTGCTGTTGCTATTATATGTTTTCCTGATGTGCCCTTTTACATACACCTTTTCTGTGCTTTTTCTTGTTCATTTTGTGCTCTTTCAATTTTGGAAATGCATAACAAGTCCCCTTGTTCAAGAGGGTGGGTCGTTAACCAAGTAAATGGAAGTCAGTCTTGAATTATCTACTAAAATATTAATGCTTTGGCTGATGGAGATGTTCCAAAATGCATGCAATTTCATGTTTAAGGGATGTTCAGAATTTAATTTCCTGATATTTAAAATCATTTGACAGAATAGGTGGCACAAAGGAACACTAACAGTAGGGACATCACTTGAAACAAGAAAGACAGAGTTTCTTACCAGAAAAAGTTTAATTCTATAAAAGCAAGCTGGTGGGAGAGAGTGAGCTCGACTTCTCACCACAGCGAGCTCTCTTTGTTCAGCGTGATGAAAGCGATTAGTGAGACAGCTTCCTCAGGTAGCCTCCCTGACTTGCTTAGCAATTCCTACCAAGCTCCTTCTGCCTTGGTGAGATGGTTCTGGGTTGGAGGGAAGGGAAGAAGGTGTAAAGAAACAAAAATAAATTCATCTTTGTCTTTGACAGTGTTGTTCTCAGATCCATTTATGTATTCTTCTCAGATCCATTTATAGCAAATGCTGCTTTGAGATCAGTCTAGATCTTAAAGGAACACCACTGAGAGTATTTAAATATACCCAATAAGCAAAAATCACGGAGGTATGCGAAATAAGCCAGGCAGTGAAAGACAAATACCATATGATCTCACCTTTAACAGGAAGCTAATCAACAAAACAAACAAACAAGCATAATATAAACAAAGACACTGAATTTGAGAACAGTCTGACAGTGTCCAAAGTGGGAGGGGAGGGAATTTCGGGGGAAAAGGGGAACGGTTTAGAGCAACAAGTATAAAGGACTCATGGACAAAAACTATGGGGGGTGGAAATGGGAGGAAGGTGGGGAGGGCTGGGGTGGTGGGCTGGGGCGGGGTAAAAGACAGAAAACTGTACAATATCAACAATTAAAAAATACTGATTAAAAAAATTAAAAAAAATTAAATGTCAAAAAAAAATCACGGAGATATGGAATTAAGTGAATGAAATAATTCACTGATCACATTGATCTGCGTTCCAACTTTTTTTCACTTGACCAGGGTTAAAATTCTAGCTGTTCCTCTATCAATTATGTTTCTAAATCAATTTAATTCTTATGTCTAAGCCTTACTGTTTCTTATCTGTAAAATAGAACAATAATGCATACCTCAAAGATATATCATGAGGATATAAAGCTGCAGTATATGAAAAACATTCAGCCAAGGGTCAGCCATATAGTAAGTGATCCATAGTGCGAGGCTTCCTCTCACCCCCATTAGACTATTTTACTTACGTGTTTCAAATTGAGATGATTGTAGATACACCTACAGTTGTAAGAAATAATACAGAGATTCTCTGTACACTTTACCCAATTTCATCCAGTGGTTGGTAATATCTTACAAACCTATGGTACAATATCACAATCAAGATATCAACATTGATATAGTCGAGACAGAGTGCGGTTCATCACCACAGGGATCCCTCCGCTTGCCCTTTCATAGCCAAACCAAATACTCTGTCCCTCCCTTGTCTTCTGACTGCCAGCAACCACTCACTTGCCCTCCATTTCTGTAATTTTGTATTTCAAAGATGTTAAATAAGTGGAATCATATAATATGTAGTCTTGGATTGGTTTTCCACACCCAGAATAATTACCTGGGCATTCATCTGCATTGTTGCATGTGTCAGTAATACCTATTATTCCTGTGTATTTAATTATTACGAGCTATTCTAGTTGATTAGTCTACCCATCCACTAATATTACACACTCTTACTTACATGATATGGATATACCAGAGTTCATTTAATTGTTCACCCACTGAAAGGCATCTAAATTGTTTCCAGTTTTAGCTATAACAAATAAAAATATTATGAAACTGTTCTTACAAAATAAAATTATCATAAACATTTGTGCACAGGTTTCTGCGTGCACATAAGTCTTCATTTCTTAGGGATAAAGCCCAAGATTGCAATTGCCAGGTTGTATGGCAGTTGCATGTTTAGCTTTTAAGAAAACCACCAAACTATTTTCCAGAATAGCTGTACCGTTTTACATTCTCACCAGCAATGTAGGTGATCCCATTTCTTTTCATCAGCATTTGCTGTTGTCACTATTTTTATTTCAGCCTCTGTAGTGGTATCTCATCGTGGTTTTGATTTGACTAATGATATTGAATATTTCTTCATGTGCTTCTTTGCCATCTACGTATCCCATTCAGTGATTTCTCCTCATTTCCTAATTGGATTATTTAATTTTTAGTATTTGTTTTTAAATACATTTTAGATCCTCATTCTTCGTCAGATATGTGGTTTGCAAATACCTTCTCCTAGCCAGTAACTTGTCTTTTCATCCAGCCGATGTGGGCTTTTGCAGAACAAAAGTTATCCATTTTAAAAGCTCTGAGGCTCTGATGTTTTTCTTTGATGGATTATACTTTCAGTGTCAAGTCTATGAAATCTTCGAGGAGTCCTAGATCCCGAAGACTTTCTCCTTTTCTTCTAAAAGGTTTTTAGTTTTACATTTTACATTTAAGTCTGTGATTCATTTTGAGCCAAATTCTTAATAAGCTGTGAGATTTAGATCAAGATTTTTGGTTTTTTGCCTGTGTATATCCAGTTGCCCCAGCACCTTTGTTGAAAAGGCTACCCTTCCTCCACTGAGTTGCTTTTGTATAATACCTTTGTCAAAAAATCAGTTGGGCATATTCATTTGGATCTATTCCTGGGTTCTTTATTCTGTGTCATCGATCTATATGTCTATCCCTCCACTCATATACCACACACTCTTGGTCATTGTAGATTTATGATAAATCATGAGGTTTGGTAGGCTGATTTCTCCCACTATCTACAAGGCTCTCACTTTGGAGAAAATGGTTTCTCCTACTTTATTATTCTTCTTTTAAGGATTATATTAGCTAGTCACATTTACACAATGGAATTCTATGCAGCAGAAAGAAAGAAGGAGCTCCTACCCTTTGCAACAGCATGGATGGAATTGGAGAGCATTATGCTAAGCGAAATAAGCCAGGCAGTGAAAGACAAATACCATAAAGCCTGTGCTTTTTTTAATACAAATTTTGTAATAAGCTTGTCTATGATGACAAAAAAAAAAAAGCATTGCTGGGAGCTAGATAGGAATTGCAGTAAACCAATAGATGAATTTGGAGACCATTGATATTTCTACAATGTTAAGTATTCCAATTCATGAACATGGTATATCTCTTGATTTATTTGTTTGCTTTAATTTGTTTCATCAGCATTTAAAATTTTCATCTTACAATCCTACACATATTTTGCCAAGTTCATCTAAGTGTTTTATTTTCTTAAGAATGATTTTAATTATATTGTTTTAATTTTGATTTCCATATGCTTATTATAATTATGTAAAAACGGGGTATTGATCTCATAGCTTGCTGAAGTCATTCATTCTAGGAGATTTTCTAATGTAGATTTTTTTAATTACTTTATTGTTGTTCAATTACAGTTGTCTAATGCAGACTTTTTGAGATTTTAGATTTTGACAATTATGTCATCCGCAAATGGGAACAGTTTTATGTCTTCCTTTCCAGCTGATGTGCCTTTTCTGTCTTTTTGTCGCCTGTGGCATGGACTGGGATTCCCAGCACTGTGCTGGGTGAAAGCACTGAGAGTGGGCGCCCTTGCTCCGTTCCCAGCCCTCAGGTGGTGTTCAGTTTTCACCATCACCTATAACTCTAATTGTCAGCTTTTTGTTCTTTTTGTCTGGTTTCCCTCTGTCCCTACCCTGCTCAGATTTTTAAAAACTTGTGTGCATGTGTGTTTTACACTTGGGCACATTCTTTTTCTGTATTAATTGATACGATCATGTGATTTTTCTTTTCCTTCTTTAGCCTCTTGGTATAGGGGACTGCACTGGTTGATTTTTGAATGTTTAACCAGGTTTTCATATACCTGCATTGAATCCTACTTGGTCATAACATATAATTCTTTTTCTATATTGGTAGATTTGGCTTGCTAATTTTTAAAAGTATTTTGCATCTAACTTAATAAGAAATATTAGTCTGGAATTTTTTGAGGGGGAGAGTGACTATATTTGCCTGCGTTTGGTATTGAGATAATATTAGCCTCGTAAATGAGTTGTGATGTGTTCTTTCTTCATCTATTATCTGGAAGAGGTTGGATAAAATTGGTGTTAATTCTTCTTTAAATGCTTGGTAGAATTCTTCAGTGATGCTACTTAGAGCCACCCCACTTGGTCATCTCAGTGTCACGAAGTGTGACTGTTGGGCTACATTGCTCCATGACAAGCCCTGTGCGTACTGTGTTTTCTCTACAACTTCCTTATGTAAGCCAGATGTTATAAACTCTTAACTTTCTTTTAGGAAATAACTACATCATATCATGGCAGATGTAGGAGGCACAGTGTTGGCCTGAGATTCAAGCACCCTCCGCTAATGAAATAAACAGTCCTGCAAATTGGTTCTGACATCTGGATACACATCCTTCCATGAATCTACCTCTCACTTTCTTTCCCAGACCTTGGGGGTGGCAGTTGGTGTGAAATGGGTCGAGCATCTTTGTGCAGATGGACACCAAGCACACACCTCATACGCCGGAATGGTGTGTGCCAGAACATAGTACATATTTACATTGGTCCTTTCTGACTTTTGCATAAATTCCTGATTTGCCCACCACAGATTCTATGTAGAGAAAGTAAGGAGTAAAGAATCTTTGTTAAACATATAAATGTGTAACAAGATTTTTCAGTAGAGCAGTTATTTTCTTCCTCCAGAGTAACATTGCAAGACAGAGTTGTCTGTGACATTTGAGGTGAAGTCACACACCGGGCCTGGGACACCTACTCCGCAGGTTCTGCCTGTCTCAGTTCTGCTCGAGTTTCAGAGCTCAGCCCAAGGGCCCCCAGCTCTGCGGAGCCTTCTCTAGCCCCTCCGGACTAGAGCAATAGCTTCTTTAGTATATCTTAATAGAATATCTTAATCATATTTCTTTCTTCTATTATACACACAGCCACTTCCCCAATCCTAACCCTAGATCATAACCCCCTTGAGGTATTGAAATACATTTTATTTGTCTTTATAATTGCCATAAAGTCCAGCATAGCCCCACTAAGCCTGTAGAAGAGGCTCGACAGATATGTGACAGTGACTGTCAACTTCAGCTACACCGAGACTTACCTAGACCACCTTTAAGATTATCCATATGCAGACCCTACCAAGATCAACTAGATCAGAATCTAGAGAGAGAGCCCAGGAACTGGAACTTCTGCAGGTGTCCTCCAGGTAATGTATCATAGGAAGACATCTGACCTTTGACCTAGGTGTTACAACAGAGCCCCTACAACTCTTGGAATTCCCTGAGTGACAGGTTGATAGGGGTGTCTTTTTCTAATGTGGTGATGCTTGGCAGCTGCTCTATAGCTTCAGGAGGGAGGTTGGTCCCAGAAAGATCAAGCCTTGACTAGAAGCTTGGAACTTTCAGCCTCATCCGTGGCCTCCAGAGAGAGTAGAGGGGCTAGAGAGTGAATTAACTTCCAGTGGCAAAGGATTTTGCCAAATCTTGTCTATCAAATGAGTACTGCATAAAAACCCCTGAACAACAGGGTTCGGAGAGCTTCCGCGCCGTGAGCGCATCCGTGTGCTGGCAGGTCAGTGCGCCCTGGCTCCACGGGACAGAAGAAACTCCTGCACTCTGGACGCTTCGGCCCTCTATATACCTCTTCATCCGGTTGTTAATTTGTATCCTTTCTAACATCCTTGATGATGAATAAGGATCGTGTGTTTCTGAATTCTGTGGACTGTTCCAGCAAATTATCAAACCTGAGGAAGGGGTGGTGGGAACCCTTGGTTTACAGCCAGTCAGTCAAAATCATAGGCGCCCCAAGACTTGTGACTGGCACCGGAAGTGGGGGGCACTGTTGTGGGACTGAGCCTTTAGGCTTTGAGCGCTGTGCTCACTCTGGGTAGTTGATGTCAGAATTGAATTGCGTTGTTGAACAAACAGCTGGCGCCCGGGGAATTAGAGAATTGGTTATCGGTGTCAGAGAACACCCGCACCAGGGCGTTAGGGTGTGCACCCAGAATTGAAGATCTGATTCTTGGCCTTCAGGAAGCCACACCAGCAGGGACGCGTGACAGATGCTGCGCATGTTTTAACTAAGTATACCGGGGCGGGGTGGGGGAGTCAGAAAGGCTGTCCTGGTTGTCATTGTCAATAAACACTGCCCTTGACCAAAAAACAAAAATTTACAAAACTTAAGTGCTAAAAAAATCTTATTACTGAGGAAGATCATTCTATTTAGAAACTTTGAGTGCACAGTGATTTTCACAGATGCAATCTTGAGTATGAACATGCGTATATTGCTTTTGCTTTCAAAACTGACACAGATGGGGAGCGGCATGGACTGCACAGGTAAGAAATGCTTTAGAGACGATGAAAATGTTCTGAAACTGGATCGTGCAATGGTTGCACAGCTTTTAAATCTACGGAAAATCATTCAATTATAAAAAAATAAAATAGTAATAAAATAAAATTTAGGAGCACCACATAGAATTTTCTCATTTCTGAATTAAGAGTATTTTTTCAAACCTGAATTATATTCTTGATATTTAATGGTGGTCATGGATGGACCAGCATGACACCCAGTGGGGACAAGAACTCACCTCTTTGTCCCTGATGACACTCTGGTTATGAGGGAAGTGCAGGCTGTTTGTAAGTTTCTGTCTCTCTCCCTCCCTCCCTCTCTGTCTGTCTCTAGTCTTCAACATGGATGATAACCATCTCCTGAATTCGCCTGCCCCAGATTTCTCATCAAGCAGAGTCTGCCTTGGCTGGGGTACACTCTCAGGGCTTCCCACGTCTGCAATTACCAAAACCCCAGGTGGTGCCTTCTGGCCAGTGCTCTTCTTCCACTGTCTTTGATGATGCCTCCTAACAGCAATACCATCTCATGGCCAGAAAAGACACTCCCTTTGACCCCGGTGCAGTTCTCTGGTCCCAGCAGGCAGGGAGCACTGTACCAGGGTCACAGGGAAGAGGCCAGTGCGCTAGTTTCTGTCCCACCGTAGCACTGCTGTGGCACTGGGACCTGTGGCACAGAGGGCCCCCAAACCCTACCGGCTCTGTGCAAATACAGAGCTCCTGTCAGTGTTTCTAGTCGGTCTCTCCTTGTTGGAGGGTCCTTAATTTTTTTCCACCAGCCCCACACCTGCTCCTGGCTACAGTAGGTTGGGTTGAGTTATGTGGATGCAGTGAGCAGGCTAATAATTTGATACCTGATTAAATCAGTGTTCTTGAAACAGTGGCTGAGCATTTAAGGAGATATGCGTGTGATGCTGTTGAAGGAAGGACAGAGAAGGGGGTCTATTCGTGGTTCTCAGCAATCAACTCTAGAATAAAGTTTGTACATCTTCTCAACACAATAAAAGGCCTACTTTGGTGTGAATACACCCTCTCCAAGGCAGTGTGACTACCACCTATCGTTACTAGAGCATGCAGTGGAAGACATTGACTTCCACCCCATGAAGCCAGTAAAATACTCCTGTACACTCCAAACAGCACTCTCCTTGAGAGAGATGCTGACGACTAATGTGGTATAGTGACTCTTGCTACATTTCAGCGCATGCCCCATCACCCCTTATGGGCTGGGAATCACGCAGCTCGCCATCCGCTAATCTGGCTATGGCCCCCAGGGTACTATCACTTGGATGATATAGGGGACATTTTTTTCCTAGAGTATCAATGGCAGAGTGCTCATGGGCCTTCCTCTACACTGAGGATATGAAAATAGAAAATAGTTCTCACCTTCTATTGCCAGCATCTTGCCAGTTTTCCAAGGGGAGGTACTTTCATGTTGGGAATCACAGGGCAGCTAGCAAATAGTTCCGATGCTGTGATAAGCTTGAGGAGTTGATATTTTCAGAAGGGCTTTTAGAACCTTTCCATCGTGCAAATAAAATAGTTGCCCACTGATCTAATAATACTAGCCGTCCTCTCTGCTAAGCATCTCCAACTACATTACGGATCCTTCATGGAGAGGACATCCCATGCTTCCACACCACACCTGACAGTCTTCACCAATAACCCATGCGCTCACACAGCCACCGGCCCCGTGTACATCCCAGATGACACACAGATCACAAGGCTTTCTTATGATGCCTAAACTGTCTGAAACATTCAACAAACCACAACTAGAATAATATCCAAGTAGGAGAGTTATACTGCTGGCACAAACTGATTACCTGTAACATATAGATTGCATTAACAGATTTGACCAAGAGCATGAGGGGCAAAAACTCATTTAAAATTGTATTGGTCTAGTGACTGGCTATCTAGGCTACTGATTTCTTAATTTCATTTTGCTTATATGAGACAAAAACCCAATTTCTTAGTTCCTCAGATGCTAGAACAGCAATTTCATTACAGTCTCTCCATGAAGTCTTTTTGAGAAATGACGATATGATGTGTGATGATTCCGTGATATTTGCTCAGTAATATTTCCTGAGAACCTGAACCTCCTCTCCGTAGGCCTTGCACCAAACAGGGTAGAAAGGTAAAAGGAATCAGGATGTGAAATCCTCTAAGATCCTCTAATGATAAGCACAATTAAATAAGGATTATTGTTACACATTTGTATGGATCAATAGACTTGATTAAACTTGAGAGTTTTAGAATGATATCAGACTACTGAAGTCACTACATTAATGAAACAGACCCTAGTACCTCCTAACAATGTGACAGTGTGTATGAATCATTTATACAATTTTTTTCTGTCAAATGATGTTTGACAATAATCAGATGATAATGAAATGTATAATTAATAATAAAAATGCCAACATCTGTTAGCTTGTTATTACAGACTTATTTTTCAGTGTACTATTTCGAATGTGTCATCATTAACCTAATTTATATTAAAATCTGCTCTATACAATCTGCTTTCATTAGTCGTTAATTTGGGTTGGCACATGGCACCAAGGAGATGCTTCCCTCGCTGCCCTCCCGCCCTGTTTCTCTCCCATCTAAACCACAGAGTCCCCCAAATGTCTTTTAAAACTGGCTGCCTCCGCTCAGATGCTCCGTCAGCAGATGGAGCAGGCTGGCTGGCTGGTTGCTCTCGGCTGTAGATGATCGGTCCCCTCAGCCTGAGAAAGTGGGACTTGGTCTCGGAGAGGGGGCCGTCCCTCAGCTGCAGTCTCTGTCTCGTATTTTTCTGTCCCCTGTCACCTGCCTGTCAGGGGCATCCTCCTTCACACCGGCACACAGTGGCACCTAGAACCTGGGCCGCTTCCTTAGGTGGGAGGACACAACTCTGCTCCCATTCGATACCCATCACTGTGGGATTTTAAACTTCTGTTCTCAGGCTCATTCAAAGGCTGGGGGCAAATATCTTTACAGGAACAAAGGAGGGTGACCAGATGGTTTCCACCCATGTAAAGCTCATGTCCAGGAGGAGCCTGCAGCATCTTGTAGTGCCAGAAAGTAAGGACTTGCTTTAACTAATTTAAAAATAATGTTTTAAAGCCAGTGTCACGGGGATGTGAAAGGGGCACAGGTGGCCACTGAAAGAGCTCCCAGTGGCCAAAGCTGGAACGACCGAGGAACAAAATAAAGTAGTACTGAGTTATAACCCAAAGTAGAAAATAATTATCCATGGAGATATACTAAATAAATGAATAAATAGATAAACACATGGAAAATAAGAGTCAAATCTCCAATGCAGAAGAATTCTAAGTAATTTATGGAGGTGCAGCTCCCTCAGGGAGGGGAATATAACTCCCTAAGCCAAGCTCTGGCTGCGCCGCAGAGTGACGCCCTTCCGAAGAGAACAGAATCAGGGAGGGGAGGAGCACCGCACTGGAGAAGCCTGACACCTCCACCTCAGCCAGGTGATCGACACCAACCTCCGCGTTCATAAAGCATGTTGACAATCTGCACCTTCGCTATGCTGTCAGGACAATGGCACTTTACCTGTGCGGTCTTCCTCCCAGGAACCCATAGTTCCAATCCTATCACAAGAAAAACATCACATAAATCTCGGTACCGGGCGTTCTTCAAAATACCCAGTGAGCACCCCTCAACACTGTCAAGGGCATAAAAACAGCCTGAGAAACAGCCAGGAGGACCTTAAAGTGGCATGACAATTAATGTCATGTGGTATCCTGGATAGGATCTGGAAATAGAAAAAGAACATTATCAATATTGGCTTAATATAACAAATGGTTTATACGCTGTTAATACTAGGGAAAACTAGGTGTGAGGATAAATGAAGTCTCCGTGACTATCTTCTAAATTTTTTTGCGTACCTAAAACTGTTCCAAAACATCAGGTCTATTTTTCTTCTTTTGGTAACTCCCAACTGTATTTTTTTTTTTAAGAAGTTGGATACCAGGGACAGTTCACAATGTGAGAAATAGCTGGGACCACAGCAGGATTTTCATGCAAGTCATCTCACCATCAGCAGGGACAGCCCCAAAGAGGGGATGAACCAGTCATCTCAGGAAGAAAATAAAAACAGAACTGGGCCTGTCCTTTAAGATACAAATGCAAGTGTTTTATCTTCAAAAGCTTGTGGTGGCTTTAGAGCCACCCTTCAAATCCTGCTTAACTTCCCCTTCAAGTGAACTGGGAAAGGTACCTGAGCCTGGAGGGAGCTCAAAGGAATGTCTCCTATGCCAGTGAAGTTGGTGACTGACTCGCAAATAGGTCAGTACCCATGAGTGAACTTTCAATGCACCTTAAGGGATCACCATCAAGGATGATGAATATTAATTAATTAAAATGAATGTTATGCTTCCATGAGATCTTTTGAAGTGTTCTGTCTTAACAGACTTAGTTGAGGTATTGGAGATGTTTCTTTCTCTTTTTTAAGAACTAAAGGTCATCAGGATTGGCTACCTGATTCCTCAATGCCAGTAATGGAGCAAAGATGTTGCCTAGTACAATTCTGAAGTCAGGAGCTAACTAGTCACACAAAAAAATCCTAATTGTATGCACCCAAAGGAATATGATACTCATGTTCAATACAGCCATAGGCCAGTCTGGGAGGAAAGCTGAAAATTACATACCTTTTTTTAAAAGATCATTTCTTGAACAAAAAATGTTAATAGTACACACCTACACAGTCCTTTATATTCAAGAAAGCTCACAGGACTTCACCAGTTATTTTTTTTCATATCTACAGGGTGCACATCTGGGGGGAAAGGAAGTCAGTAGTGATTAAAAAAAAAAAAAAAAAAAAAAAAAACAGTCCTCAGCGATCTGCCTTTTGAGAGCCAAGTTACATGGGGCAGAGTGGGAGTGGGGAGGAGTTGCTCCAGGTCCCCATGGCTTCTAGCCCCCAGCGTCCATCTCTCCTCCGTCCCTTCCCACGTCCCACGCCCCACATCCCGTATGTTTATGCAGCTTAGGGATCAGGGTGAAAAAAATGAGTGGCTGTGGTGAGCAGCGAGGATAGCAGGAAACAGGAACCACTTACAGATATATCGTGTCTTTAAGCAGATTTTTAAAACACATTGAAACTCTTCAGGACGTAAAGCTGAGAGGGAGTGAGACTCGCATTCACTGGCAGAGGCTCCAGCTATGAATCCTGCCTGGCTCTGTCACTTCTGTTACTTGCTGTTTCTATAGCCTTTGGAGTGTCTCTGTCTCTCCATTTCTCTCTGTCTCTCCATTTCTCTCTCTCTCTCTCTTCCCCACTCTTCCTCTTCCTCTCCTTCTCCCTTCCTCATTGTGTCTGTGTCTTTCCAAAATTCCTAACTCCTGCCTTATGGAGTGGTGCCTGGAGCCTGCATCTTGGTGAGGCTCATCCAGGCTGGCTGGGCTCTTCCAAAGGGCTCTTGGCAAGAAGTTTGTGGAAAATGAGGCTCCTCTGGTGAGGAAGAGGGAATGCCCCCAGCCAACCCCACCTAAACGCCCATTCCTGAGATGGGCATCCAGCTTGGCAGGACCATCGACCCCTGCTCCTCTCCACCCACGTCTGCCTTCCCACCTTCTCACCCTTCAACCACACTCAGCGGTTTTTAGTTCCCCAAACCTCATTTCTGCATTCATGACTCCCTCTGCCATGAGTACACTGTGCTCCCCGACCCTGCTCATGCTAGAAAATTCACCTGAACTGTCACCTCTTGATAATGCCAGTGCCCCTACGGTGGCACCGTGCTGTGTGTACCTCTGTCAGTTCCTTTGTCTGCCTTTCCCTCTGGCCAGGAGGGCTGTGTTACCAGGGCTCCGTGCAGTGTCTGACACAGACAGCCACTCAGTGTTTGCTGAATGAATTATGATCTGTTTCCCCAGCCTCCTTAATGGAGGCAGCCTACCCAACTTGGTAAGGATGATAAAATCAGATCTTTCCACTTTAGAGAGAAATTGATAGACATTATTGCTCTGTGTACAGATAAGTCATACGCCTATTAAAGTGGATTTGAACGCAGCCAGCACCAGCAGAGGTGTGAGAGTTGGGTACTAACAGAAATAGAGCAAGTCTGAGCTGGAAGGAAACACAGAGATGACTAGTTCAGCTCCCTCTTTTTACAAATGAGTAAACTTGGGTACAGAGTTTAAATATGTTGGCAGAGATCATTCAGAGAATACTGCAGATTTTTGACTCAGAACTCAGTGCTCTTTCTAGACTTCTATACCCTGTGATAGAAACAGAAAGCCACACACACTCAGTGAATAGCAGCTGAGTACGCACTGGGAGTGCAGCAGGGGGCATGGCCTCTTGGGCACATAAAGTCATAGGCCTTCCCTCAAAGGTTTTCGTGTTTCACTGGAGAGGCAAGGCAGAAGAGCAAGGTGCAATCCAAGAGGAGGCATGAGGCATCAGAAGACTTGGGATGGTGCAGCCAGGAGTCTGGGAGAGAGGGAGCAAAAGAGACAATTTAGGGGAGCAGAAATAGAGTGGACTGTGACCTCCAGAGGGTGCAGCTAAATATGCAACAGTGGTGAAGAAGTCCATTCCAGGAGTGTAAGAGCAAGCAGTGAGGCAGGAGGGGCTGGGGCGATGCATGCCCTTATCCAGTGCTTTTACTGTGAAGCAGTTCAGGCAGTGTTTGGAAAATGGAGGACTGGCTAGATACATTAAGAGATGGAGGAGATGGATCCAGAGGTAGGACTAGAAGTGGAAAGTAAGATAGAAATGGAGATAGCAAAAGAGAAAGAAAGGCAAAAATAGGGCTAAGGTAGGGATTATTCCACAGCCAACTATTGGGAAGGACTCCCTGAGCGCATAAGGAAAAGGTCAGAATGGCACGTGTCTCTACTGAATCATATCTGGGAGATGTCTTTCTCTGTGGTCACCACACCTGCATTGACAAGAAAGTAGCTCGTGATGGATATACCACACACAGTGCATGCAGGGGCTTCACTCCATTGCTTTGCAGAAGTGTCCTCTGTTTCTCTGATGAAGAACATATTTTGGACTCATTGCCATGAATGTGCTTGCTTCTCTCTGCCACATACAGTGTCCAGGGCCTGCATTCTCACTGCTCTGGAAGATCTGACAAATACCAGAAAGCGAGTCTTGCTTGCACAGTGCAACCTCTCAGTGCCTCTAGCAAGGCTCCTGATGCAGTTTTGCAGGAAGAAGGGGCAAGGCTCAGCAACAGGCTTCAAATTTGTAACCCGGCCATTGTGTGTGACGTGGTATAGCAGGTCTTCTCAAACTTTGACATACTTGCTAATTACCTGGGGACCTTATTAAAATGTAGGTTCTGACTGAGTGGCTCTATCAAGGGGCTTGAGGTTCTGCATTCATAACAAACTTCCAAGGAATGCTGGCACTTGTCACAGCAAGATTGCAAAGCATGCCTTTGAGGACAGTCAGTTAATCCCCTCTTGTCCTGGAAAAGTGACCCTCTTTCCTGGGTATACCTAGGGGGCTTTCAAAAACTATGTCAGGTCTCCCTCCAGCCATTCTGGGTGTGTTTACTGTAATGAAAAACACTCAATGATCAAAATATTTGCACCATTATTTATTCACCTACTTAATATTCACTCCTTCCAACATTATATACTTTTAGCCCTGACTGGTGTGGCTCAGCGTGTTGAGTGTTGACCCACAAACCAAAAGGTCGCCAGTTCAATTCCCGGTCAGGGCACATACCTGGGTTGTAGGTTTGGTCCCCAGTGGGGGTGTGCAAAAAGCAACTGATCAATGTGTCTCTCACATATTGATGTTGCTCTCTCCATCTTTCTCACTCACCTTTCCTCTCTCTAAAAATTAAAAAAAATTTAAACAATTCATCAGTTTCTGGCATATTATGGGTCCTTAATGAATGGTTGATAAATGAGTGAAAATGACATACAGATGTTAAGTGCATACGCAATTACACAGTCAGCATTAAAAATCATTGTATCATGGATAATGCCATATCATTTAAGCAAAACTGTTTAATTATGGTAAAATTGGATTGCATCAACTCTACATTTTGATGGAATTAATCCTAGCTTTCTGCTCACCCACAAGAAGGAGGCCTTTTCCACACCCAAGAGTTTATGCTGGTGGGTCATAGAAATAGCCGAAGTGGCCTTTGAGCCTGTCCTGCTCCCAGATGCAGGTGTTTTCTTTTGGAAGCCCGATTTAGTCTCAAAGGACCAGATGAAGCCTACTAACATTAGGAGAGGGACTAAATTTAGCATACTGGAGATTTTTCAGGATGCAATGTGTTGATCTGCATGTCTCTAAAAGGGCAAACACATCTGTTTCCAAGACAACAAATGAACATCCACTCTGCCCTGGCTTGTGTGGCTCTGTGGATTGAGTGCTGGCCTGCGAACCAAAGGGTCCCTGGTTCGATTCCCAGTCTCGGGCCCATGCCTGGGTTTCGGTCCAGGTCCCCAGTAGGGGATGTGCAAGAGGCAACCACACATTGATATTTCTCTCCCTCTCTTTCTCCCTCTCTTCCCCTCTGTCTAAAAATAGATAAATAAAATCTAAAAAAAAAAAAAGAACATCCTCTCTGGTGAAGAGGTTGAGATCGGCCTGTCCACAGTGAAGTGAGCCTGTGGGTGCTGGGACTGTATGTGAAACCTAGTTGAGTTTCAAATCTGTTTCATTGCCGATGGCTTTGATAATTCAGAGAAGGAAAAAGGAAGCTTGGGAAAATTATGTGTTGCTTTCACCCCTTATTGGAAACATCTTTAAGAAAACAGTCAAGTTGTGGATAATGAGCATCTTCCTTTCATCTTATTCCTCTTCTCATCTATTGTGTTACTGCTATTGTCATCGCTATAGCAGTTTCCAACTTAAGCACTCTCTTCTCCCTCTGTGAAGGCACAGGGCAAGCATATGCTGTCAGGCGTAATTCACAAAACATCTAGGAAACAATAAACCTTCCACAAATGCTCCTTGTCTCACCTGGCCTTCTCGCCCAGTCTTCACTTTACATAGACTAATTTTGCAGATTAGCTTGGGTTCAGGGTAGTTGCATAAAGGGTGTGAGGTATATGCCAGGCATTCTGAGGAAGGATGTTTGAGATCATAATACTTACCCAGAAATGAGAATTTGCTGAAAACACTTGAAAATGTCCATTTTTTTAAACTTTTGCTGGAGGATATTTTTTCGTTGCTTTTAGAGAGAGAGGACAGGAGAGAGAGACATCGATGTAAGAGCGGAGCATCCATTGGTTGATTCCAATATGCACCCAGACCAGGGATCATACGCACCCAGAGCAGGAATTAAACCTGCAACCTTACAGTTACTGGAGGGTGCTCCAACCAGCTGAGCCAGCACCGAAGTGTCCTCATTTTTAACAAGAAAAATACACTTCCAAAGAAATATTAATGAAATCATTTGGGGGAAAGAGAAAATCTCCCAAATGGTACTTTCGAGATTGTTAGAATGGAAAGGAGAAAATCAAATTGCCGTAGCCGAGCTGGAAATGCTCTATGGGCAGTATGATTCTGAATCTCTGTATCTCTCTCTAAGCCCAAAGGGCCCAGTGTATACTGAGCCACAGTCATACTCAGGCCCACACACTCATTTTCTCAGATATGATGATATAAGCAGTCAGGGGGTCAACTTCAGGGTGAGAGTGGAAGGAAATGACTGCTGTGTGGGTAGGAGGGACTCACTAATTCACTAGGCAAAAAAACATTGTCCCCTTTGGCAAACTGGGTCACTGGCTGAAAAATCTATCACTATCCACCATCTTCTCTGAGAGGAAGTTGTGATAAACAAATTCCATATAAGAACAGGATTTTCAGAGACCAGAAAAGATCTGCACTTAGGTTTCTTCCAGACTGCAGCTGTGACCAAAAGCAACCAAGCAGAACTATGGTTAATTGTTCAGCAACCTACACCCTCCATATTCCACTAAATCCCCAGGTGATCTTTTTTTCTCTTGTCACTGCTGACTCAATGACAGGTACAACATTAGCTCAGTAAGGGCTTTCCTAAGACAAGACAAAGCAGCATAGTTTGGCTATGTGGTTTAAATGCTGTAATTACAATTTTCCTATGAGAGCAATATTTTGGATATAAAGTGTACTTTACAACATAGTGTGTTTTAACTACCAAGATATACACCTTTCTAAGGGAGCCCAATTAAAACAATTTAATAGTATGTCAACAAGTACCAATGTAGGTGTAAAAGCAGAATTGGGTGGTTTGTTTGCATGCAGTGAGCTAGTTCTGTTAGGCTCTGTCAAGGGCCATTGAAGCTCACTTCAAACTCACAGGATTACATGATTGGAATTATATTCAGTGAAGGTCTGTATTTTTCAGGAGGACAAAGGGGGGCACACTTAAGAACTACTGAGTATTTTTTGCATGTGCAAATGTGCACGTTAATATGGATTTCCAAATTATTACAAAACATGGTGATGTTCTCTGTTAATGTATAACAAAGCACATGATTTTTTTGTATCCTCACCTGAGGACATGCTTATTGATTTGAGAGAGAGGTGAAGGGAGGAACCAAGAGAGAGAGACATCGATGTGAGAAGAAAATATTGATCGGTTGCCTCTCATACACACCTCAACTGCAACCCAAGCATGTGCCCTGACTGGGAATCAAATCTGCAACCTTTCGGTTTCTGGGGATGACACTCCAACCAAGTGAAACACACCAGCCAGGGCAACAAAGCACACGCATTTAAAAACAGGACAAAATAGGAACACATTCATTCCTAAATCAGTATTGTCAGCTGCAGATGAAACTAAATTCATACATTTTGAATCCCGGAAGTTCTACTGAATGAAGTTTTCCTAGATCGGGATTCATACTGAGCACACCCAACCGTGGACAGAAGAATTTGGCACTGATAGCCTTTATGGAGGCAAATTCGGCAGAGGACCGCAGTAGCCTGGCTCACTCCGCAGACTGTGAGACGGCTCCGAGGTGGTGGCGCACTTCGAGATGGCAGGACAGAGGCCTGGCCTTCCATCCCAAAGCGGGGGCCGAGGGATGGTGGCTGAAGTATTCTTTTCTACACACTCACATGTTTATATTCTGCATAATTTGGAGAATATAAATCCAATAGAAAACAAAAGAATCCAAGCCTACTTAATGATACAAAACATATAAAGTGTCTATGGGTAATATACATCCACCTATGGGTAATATCTATGGGTATATTTCATGTATAAATTATTTATGTATAAATAAATGTCTTTGTATGTGCCTATTTAACATGTCAATATATTGGTCAATTGATGATACAAAATATATATATATATATAATACATCTAGAGTTGTTTTTATCTGTGAATATATGTGTGTATTTGTATGTAAATGTTCATGTGTGCTTTGAACCGGCCTATTGTAATATGTATTTATAACATTGAATTCACAACCCTAAGGAACCCATTTCATAATGTGAATAAATGGTCATTCCTGTAGTTCGCTGTGGCTGTTTCAATGGTGTAAGGAGGAAAAAGGCTATAGAAGGACTTAGGTATAAAGAATTAGATACAAGGCTTTAATGTGTCACTTAAACAGAAACATTGAGTCAGACAGATGGAAGAGACACGTCTCCGAGATGTATCTGTGGGGCAAAATGTACCAAAAATAAATGCCTGACACAGATGACACTGAGTCATTCAAAGCTGAACTGCACAAGCCACCGGGACATTATCAGTTGACAGGGAAGAGCTACTGGACAGCAATCAAAGTGGTCTGCCCAGGAAGGGCCTTCGCTTGGAGACCTTTGCCCAAATAGAGAGGGAAAGGGTACCGGCCACGAGTCATCCAAAGAACGGGCTCCAACTCTGTCTTGTGCAAATGCCTGGAAGACTAACAGATGGCAGTTCACTTTCATAGAAGCCAAAGCTCTACAACTTTTCAAAGACATTGCTACGAAATAGCTCCTGTAGGCAGTTTCTGTAATGAAAGCATGAGGGCTAATAGTGTATCCTTAAAATTTCTTTCTCTACCAGCTCAAGAGTCTCAGCTGAAGAAACATTATGTGAAAAAGTATGGGCTTTGAAAACTATAGACTGAAAGTATTTCTTGTAAACATAGCTGCTTACCATCCCCAGGTTAAAAAACCAAACAAACAAACAAAAAACAAAACCAGAGGTTAGAAGCCAGATTATTGACCTCTGGTGTCCTTTCTCAGGCACCACCACCAACACAGACAACACTTACTGAGCATCTGTGACATGCCAGTCATGTGCTAAGCACCTATGGACATGGTCACCTTTTATTCTCTTAGCGACCGTGGGAAGACTTGTCCAAGGCTACAGTGCTAGTTGACCTCAGGGTTCAGAGGTAGACCTAGGTTTGTCATACTCTGCAGACCTGGCCGAAACCACTGTGCTACAGTCTCGTTCATGATATCCATACCCAGCCCATAGATGAAGATGTCAATGTCACCTGGGGAGGCATTTGTGATGCAAAAGCATGACATCTTTTTTAAAAGATTTTACTTATTTATTTTTAGACAGAGGGAAAGAAAGGGAGAAAGAGAGGGAGAGAAACATCAACCTGTGGTTGCTTTTCTTGCGTCCCCAATTGGGGATCTGGCCCACAACCCAGGCATGTGCCCTGACTGGGAATCAAACCAGTGACCCTCTGCATCGTGGGCTGGTACTCAAGCCACTGAGCCACACCTGACAGGGCTAAGAGCATGACAACATCTAGTCTAGAAAACCACTCTGGCTACTTGAGAACTCACAGCTGAGTGATTTTTGCTTAATTAAAATTTGAAGATATGCTGCCATAAGAGAGGCTCAACATAAATACTAATATATATAACTGACCCCCAAATCAGTAATGAATTTCTGATTTCCTCTCAATAATCAAAGTACCGTGCATATTATATAGTGGTTGGTATCACAGGTAGCTTTTATTTCAAAATTCATGTTTATTGTCATTTTATCTCTACAATAACATTGGAACTTAAGCAAAACAATCATTTTTGTCACCACTATACAGATTAGGAAAGTGAGACTCAGAGAGCTTAAGGAACTCACCAAAGCCACGCCAGCTAGCACCGCGCCGACCTGAGGTGTAAGTCCGGGGCGGCATTTCTCTCACTCTGCTGCATCTCCAGGCACAGTGACTTAGCTATGTAGCATTCTGTCCCCAATGCACTGAGCATAAATAGTTACTTAGCAAGACCTGGCAAAAAGACAAACAAAAACAACAACAACAACAACAACAAAAACACTATGCAGTTTCTGATATACTATTAACAGTAGCATTTCCAATTGTTTCAGTTTAGGACTGCTTGCCTTGGAATCTGGTCCCAAGCAAACCAACCCCTCAGCCCCCATGAAGGACCAGAGTTCCAGAGTGCCAGTTCCTTTCCATGGGACAGTACCTATATGATAGGAGGCATCCATTAATGTTTGTTAATGAGTATATAACCATAATCTCAGCATGAGCATTTTATAATGACAACAGCAACAACAAAAAGGCTCTTCTTCGCCATTAGTACCTCTGGGAAAAGAAACTGCAAGACATTGACAGATAAATGAATAGCGTTCAAACATTAGTTCCTCTTCGATTTGGAAAAATCATAATATGTCAACATTGTGTTAATCAGTGTTGTTACTCTGTACTCTCCTGTCTTCCAAGATGTACGTATTTTGCCAAACTATTGCGAAAAGAAGATGTATTTGAAGTCCATGACAAAGTATTATCTCATCAATCTATCTGTATTTTCCCAGTACTGATGTGGTTGAGATGAGCAATACAATGAAAATAAACAAAGCAGTGTCTCATGTTTAGGCACTGAATAGACTTGGGGTTAAAGACTGGCACTCAGGAAACAGAGAATGCAATGGTAAGGAACAAACAGGCTGACTGTGCCTTGGACAGCGTGTTCTACGAATGCAGCAAAGTGAAAGACCATTAATTACAGCTTCAAATATGTCAGGAGTTGAATAGAGTCTAAATTTTCTCTTGCCCCAGCACCATGCCCTGCAGATTAGTCACCAAGGCCTGGGGGTCCTTTCCCTCATATTCATCCCCTTCTTCACCCCACCCCCCTACTACTACCATCTCAGTTCACAGATTCAACCCCTAAAAGGAGCAGTTGGGACTATAGGCTACCTGGAGCCTACTTTGGACTCACAGAGAAGTATGTGAGTTCTGTCTGGCTTTGCCAAGAAAGGTGTGAAATTCTCTGAGTCCCAGTTTCCACCACTTGTATTAAATGAGATAAATGTGGAAGCACTTCCTAAAAAGGTGAAATCCTATAGAAATGTACAGAATTATTGTTCTTACCCCCTAAACTCTACAGTGTGCCCATCTTTTGTCTCCAAACGGTAGCACACACCAGCGAGGCGATCGTTTTTCTGAAGCATCCCCTCGATTACGTGCTTATTAATGAGAGAGTCTTCATCATCCTACACAATTGGGCCCCAAACTCCCTGTTCAGGTTTCTCAGTGCAGCCATCCTCTGTGAACCCAGCTGTACCAGTCACTCCCTTGTGTTTTGAAACCATTGCATCTCGCTCCCGCCTGAGCAGCCTCACTCGATGAGAAGCCTAGTGACCTTCAAGAAAGGCCTGCTTAAATCCTGGCATACTTCCCTAATTTCACAAGTTGGTGGTGATCTCATCCTACTCTTGTTATTCATAATCTGATTATCTGAATCATTTCTTGCCATGCACTATATATTGCTCTGCTCCACTGGGAACTGATCGTTCCTGGTGGTAAGGAAATAATTCTTTATATTTGGAATTCCCTCCTCTCTTTAAACAGTATTTTGCACATAGGAGCTTTACTCAGTTAATATCAAGTAAATGAATGCTTCTAAGACACAAAATGATAAAAGAGAAAAGCACAAAACAAGTCCACTGTTTTCATGAGAAATGCCACCTGGTCCTCGTGTGGTTTTCTGGGTTTGCATGGGACTAGTACAATTGGGGTTAAGAAAAGTTTTACTAACGTCTGCAGCTGTTTGTGGGGGAGCTTAAGGATATTATGAGATTAGCAGGAACAGGACTTTGAAGTCTGTGCAAGTCTACGGAATTCCCCAGTCCCCACTCCACACCCCAACTACCCGATTCTCTTCTTCGAAACCCACACCCCTCCCCACTTTCCAGGGAGTGTTAAAAATGCAACTTTGGACTTATGTAGCTAGATAATGCTGAGTATTTTTGAGTCATATACACACAGAGGTTCTTGCAGAACATTCTTCGGTCCACTCCAAGTGTAGGCAATGTTCCCATGGCATACATTTTTAAATAATAATAATAATACGTAGAGACTTTGCATGTAACTGTTGCCTCACACATCTGAAAAGAAAACAAGATCCAAACAAGATTCCCAGACGGGACTGGCACTATAATCAGCTGACTGGTGCTCCTTGTACATGGAGCTTGTGGTGTCAAGAACTCAAGAACATTGATAGACTTACTCTGTGTGCCTACTTATTCCTCCAGATTTGCTTGGCTAGGAAAGGGTACGATAAAAATATTTCTGCCTTCTTAGCAGATAAACATGCACATACACCTGGCAAAGTATAATTGACGGAAGATCAGTTTACAAGGAAAATGCACGATAATGAGAAATATTCTTAAATCAAGGCTGAATCGCTCTTTGCATAGAAACACTTCAAATAGAACTGTAACCTGAAGCTGCTCTCATGTAAGTGTGCTTAATGTGCAATGCAGTCTGCACATAAAAAGAAACTTGACTCCTCAGGAAATAATAGAGACTCTTCAAATATGCAATGAAAATAAAAATCTCAAAAAGCAGAGAAAATCAACCGCTGGTGCTAATTCCTAGTACTCACACACTTTCCAAACCAAAACTCCTTCAGAGCCAGGCCTGCAGAGAAAAGAGTCGATGCCACTTCATGTGCTGAATGTTCCTTTGACTGACTAACTTTCCCATACACAGCCTGCAGGTTCTCCAGGAGCCACCGAGAGACCCTGTGTGTCTGGGAAACTTTGCCTAAACACTGTCTCAACAGCAATACTCACTATCTTTGCAATTCATTGAGGTGCTCCTAAAGATAATTATTTAATATGGATTACTAATATTTCACGTGCCTTGTCCATACAACTATATTATACGTTTTTTGATGGTAAGAAAAAAAAATGTTGCCGGCTGCGTGGCAAACAGCCACCTGGAAGGCATGCTTGTCCAAGAATAAATGAATGGGGAATTAATCAAGGACTGAAAGTCCCTGCCTCATACATTCCCAAATAAGTGAGGAGCATCATTAATATGCTCATCAAATATTGAATAAGATTTGCATTGTTCCAGGCACTGTACTAGGTCTTAGAAATTTAGACGTGAGCAAAACAGGGATCATTCCTGCCTGTGCACATTTATAGTGAAATTAAATCTTATCTTCCATGTTGTTGCGCTTTCAAATCTTCTACCAATTTCCCACAAGATTAGTGGTTTTCTTAACCTAAGATAAGGAAGAAAGAAGGGAGGAGGACAACCTTTCCATCCAAAATTGGGAGACTCTTCTTCTTTTATTTAAGATGTTAGATTGTCATTTACAACTGTTTAGCTAGTTTTTAAATTACATGATGTATCTTCATCCTTCTTTTCATACCTCTCATGACTCCTCATTGAGGAAGATGAAGTGAATGGAGTTGGATGGCTCCTAATCTCCAATTCAATAGATCTCAATCTGGCTCCACATTCAAATAACCTGGGGTACCTTTAAATACATTATAAATGCCAAATTTTCCTGCACAGAGATGCTGATTAATTGGCCCAGGTTGGGATCCAGGCATTCATATTTTGTTATTTAACTTCCCAGGCGATTCTGATATAAAGCAGTGGTTTAGAACTACTGTCATAATTTCTGCCTCTCCATAATTATATTCTTAAATCTGTCTGCACAAAAAGTCAGGAACCTAAGAGAGAGTAATATGTGCATATATACTGTTGCTATAAATATTTACAAATATCTTTTTAAAGATTAAAGGCAGTCCAGGAAAATTACATGGATCAATCTGTGATTGTTTTTAAGTGAGCATGCACTTCATTTTAAATATCGCAAATGTATTCAGGGTTTTTTTCAAGGAAGATGAGTTAAAAGGTCATTCTTCATATTTGGAAACCCGTTACAGAAAGAATGAAGGTCTTAGAATTAAACAAACAAAGCTCTGCAAATTACCAATGAACACATTGAAGCTTCTCTACTACAAAGCTGCCCTCTACCTCAGCTTTCTCATCTGTACATTGGACATACCGAAGTTCATCTTTGAGAGTTACTTTAAATGTTAAATGAAAATTCTAATACAAGTGATCCTCATTATTCATGGATTCAGTATTACCAACTAGCCTACTTGGCCAAAATTGATTTGTAACTCCAAAATCAATACTCATGGCACTTTCCTAGGCATTTGTGCACATGCACGGAACGGAGAGAAATTTGATTTGTGTGACACATGTTCCTAGCTGAAGCGGAACACGGCTATGCTCTCCCTTCTTGTTTCAGCCCTCCTATGGTAAGCCAGCGATTTTCAACCTTTTTCATTTCATGGCACACATAAACTGAGTACTAAAATTATGCAGCACGCCAAAAGATATATGTTTTTTACCAATCTGACAAAAAAATGCATGTAATTTTGATTCATTCACACTGGACAGCTATTTTTGTTTGTTGACTGTTGTCATTTTCCCCCCGAAAATCTAAGGGAAAAGGGGTGAGTGTCCCTGACTAAATAGTCAGGTATTGCATGTTTTAAAAATTCTTGTGGCACACCAGTTGAAAATTGCTGCTATAAACAGCTAGTCTTTTCATGGTCTATGTAGCACCTTTATTTTTATTTTTTTGCATTTTCTTTTCCTTTTGTTAGTAATTTCACTTTTTCATAAAATGCTTCCCGATGTAAAGCTAAAGTGCTGTCTAGTGTTTCTAAGGACAAGAGGCTGTGATGTGTATTGTAGAAAAAAATAAACGTGTTAGATAAGCTTCACTCAGGCATGAGTTATAGTGCTGTTGGCCATGAGTTCGATGTTAATGAATCAATGAACAATATATATTAAATAGGGTTCCTTGAAATAAGAAGACTCATAAACAAAGTTATGTATTGATTAGTTGACGAAAAATGTGACAGAGGCTCACAGGAACGTAACCCTGTATTTCCCCTAGGAGCAATGATTCAGCATTTTCTCATTCAGTCTTTGTGGTGACTTTATGGACTATAAATACTATGACTCAGGATAGGGAATGCACAATACAATATACAGATGATATATCATAGAACTGTAAACCTAAAACCTATATAATTTTATTAACCCATGTCACCCCAATAAATTCATTTAAAAAGTTTTGAAAAGCTGTGAATAATGAGAATTTTTTAAAAGATTTTTTTTTATTTTTAGAGAGGGGAAGGAAGGGAGAAAGGGAGGGAGAGAAACATCAATGTGTGGTTGCCTCTCGAGCAACCCCTAATGGGAACCTGGCCCCCAACCCAGACATGTGGCCTGACTGGGAAATGAACTGGTGACCATTTAGTTTGCAGGTTGGCACTCAATCCACTGAGCCACACCAGCCACTATGAGGCCTGGCATAAAATTCTTGCTAGAAATTATCAGCTTTTTTGATCTGGTCACCCATTATTAGGAATTTTTATCATAAAATTATTTTTAATTAAATCCAGGTGTGAATGTACACATTGATTCTATTTGTAATAAAGTTTGCTTGTTTCTTTATCGGTAAAGAGAATTCCATGTGAGTTTCTGCTGTCCAGAATTGAGCCTTCTGAAGTAGCCAAACTTCCAGAAAACCTTCACATTAATAAATAGTTAGAAAAACACGTGGAACTTTTTAGCAGCAAAGAAACAGTGCAGCACCAAATGTAGCTGGTACAAGCTGCTGCATGGATGGCAAGAGCCCGCTGATGAAAGAGTAAGCCTGACTTTGGCAAAAAAAAAACTATAGAACATGCAGAGAAGCAAGGTGGTAGACAGCATGCTGACATCATTTAGTAACAGAAACAGGCGCGGCAACCAGTAAAGACTTTGAAAATGGAAAATAATGAATGACAAAAGAAAAACGACGACAACTTTTAGGGTGCAAAGAATACCCTGTTGAATGCTTCCAACCCTGGAGGTTATCAGGCTGCCATGTTGAAAACAGGTCATCCGACGAAGTGTATTCCCTAGGTCATCTATCGTATCAAACGCTAGAACTCCCAAATATGCTCCTCTTAACAATAGGATGTGTGTAATCCCTGCGGTGGAGCACAGCACTGGAGAAACTGGACGGTTTGATTTGTCTTCTAGTGAAAGGCAAAAGACTGAAGCAAAAAAGTGATTGCTAACATTTGTAGACAAACCTGGGTGAGCACAGACAAATGATAGCGAGTCAACTGAGTAGTAATCTTTTAAGCCCTAAAAATCAGAATTAAAGAAGGAAAGCTGTTAAATGTTTGTAGTTTCTTGAAATTGTACATAGTGACATACTTAGGATTTCTGTGTAAACAGAGAATATGATTCCCATTGGTTTATTTTTGTGTCTGTTACCAGAGTTTCATGATTTTCTTCAATGTGTTCCAACTCATTCTTAGTTATTTCCTAAGTTCTTAGCATTATTACAATTGTCATGGACAATATTTTTTCCACTTTAATTTTGAACTAGGGGGTTACAAGTATAGAAGAAAGTTATTGATTTTTGCATTTTATTAGATTTACTTTAAATTTTAATTCAGAAGGAGAAAGAATGTGTCTAAACAATTCATGTTCTCCTCCTTTGCAACATTTATACCTTTTGTATTGATCCATCAAAATTGAGAATTCATAGAGAACTGTATCTCATCAATGACAGAGGACTTCATTTCTTTATCCTCACCTTAATATAACAGTTGTAGTGTTTTATTATAAGACAGATGGTGGTAGTTGATTTGAGACATCTTTACAATGCTAAAGAAGTGTTATTGTTTAACTAAAATGTTACTGACTGTTTAAAAAAAAATTAAATGTTAAATATTATCCAAATCCTTCAACATCTCTCAAAAAGTTCATATATACTATCTTGTACACATCACATGTAATTAATCATATTACTAAATATAACAAACTGTCCTTGCTTTCCTGGACTGACCTGGGGAACATACATGGTTATAATGTTATCATAGTATTTTCTCAATTCTTGAATGCCATCAATTATTATGATAAAGAACTTCTCAATAGTAAAAAGGAATATTATTATGTAAGAGATATATACGTGGTTTATAAGGTACTTCACAATTTCAAAAACATTAAAGTAAGAAAAATATATAGCTTAAATTAAAGAAACAAGATAAATAAGATAGAAGACTTCTAAATTTATATTTCAAAAATTTATTTTTAATTTTATCAATGACAGTTTTTAATGACACCTGACAAAGCTGTCTTTGCCCAGTTTTGGTGTTGACTTATCCAGTGTGTCTCCCCAATACTTTTAAATACTTATCCATCATTGCCTGGCATATATTATGCTATCTTACATAGCTGTATGTAATGTTTTTCTCATGAGTCACAATAATCTACGAGGGGTGTCCAACCGGTGGCCTTTGGGCCACATGGAGCCCAGGATGGCTATGAATGTGGCCCAAAAAAAAATTGTAAATTTACCTGAAACCTTTTTTTTGCTCATCGGTTTTTGTTAGTGTTTGTGTATTTAATGTGTGACCCAGGACAACTCTTCTTCTTCCAGTGTGGCCCAGAGACGCCAAAAGGTTGGACACCCCTGGAACATAATATCAGCAAGTTGTGCTAAAAGAAAAAGTTAAATTATATTAGGCATACTCTGTTCAAGAAGGCATAAGGACTGTCATTCAGCTTCTCTAAATTCATAGACACAATAGCTCTGATTATACAATAGGAGACAATAGCATTTTAAACAACAAAAATAACAAAAATCTAGGAATAAGCTGAACAATAAGTCAGCATAATTTTTTATGAAGAAAACTACTGTGGAACAAAATGGACATACCTTATCCTTGAACAGTAGATCTCAATGTTTTTAAGATGTCAGTTTTCAAATTAATGAATTAATTTGATGGAATCCAAATGAAAATACTAATGGACTTGTTTAAATTACAAAAAACAGAATCTAAAGTCCTTGTGGAAAAATGAATACATGGGAATAACCAGAAAATTTCATAAAAATAGAAATAATAAGTGAGATATAACTTAATTGCTACATAAATATATTTCCACAGTAAGCAATTTGATACTAGCACATTATATACAGTAAAATAATAAGATAAGTTAGAGAGTCCACGTCCTCTATCTTAGAAAATTTAGTATATATATATATAATGTTAAAATCAATGAAGAAACAGGAATTGTTAAATAAAATGATATTGGGAAAGTGGCCAGCCTTCTGCAAAAGAATAAAGCTTTGTCTCTTATCATATCAGTCAAATGTTTTCTAAAGATGAAAGTAATAGAAGAATAGATGGGATAATAATTTTTGTGTTGTTGTTTACAAACTTGGAGTGGGGAAGGTTTTTGTAAGCAAGAAATTAATGACTTAAATTGTATTACAAATTTGCATGACATAAGATTTTGCATGACACAGTATTTTTAAGAGACAAATTTTTATTTGTGTCCTAGGACAAAATGATGGCTTACTTTATATATACAAAGTTCTTAAAATTCAATAAAGAAAAAGGTGCAGATCATGAATACAGGTCATAGAAAAAGGAATACAAATGGCTTATTATGTATACATATGAAAGATGTTTAACCTCACCAACAATTAAAAATACATAAGTTGAAATAAAATTTCAACCTAAAAATTAGAGAAGTTTGATTATACTGTTGGCAAGGGTGTGTTGAAACAGATACCGTCATTTTAAATTGATGTAACTCCTTTAAAAAGTAACTTGATGATACATATTAAAGTTTGAAATGCATGTGCTTTGCGACCCAGAAGTTGCTCTTTTAGCAATTTATGTAAAGTATGTAATGACATATATGCTCAAATACAATAAACAAGTAATAATGATAATTATCACTTATTGAACATTCATTATAGACCAAACATTATTCTAAGTGCTTTACATATACTATTAATTTATTTAATGCACACAAACACCTTATAAACTATGTATCGATTAGGAGTGCTCTTAGCTGCAAGTAACTAAATGCCCACTGAAGTGGGCTAAGCAATTTAGAAGTATGCTAGCCATTTAAACAGGAAGTTTGGAGGTGTTATATCCGTAGTGCACATTTGCAGTGTAAGCTTGTGGTGCAGCAGTCTGGGCTCTGGCTGGTGCCCAGGCAGTCCTCTTAGATTTCTCAAGGTGGCAAGTTGGCTGCTGCAGCTGTCACAGCCTCACAAAACTCACATGGAACCTCAGAAGTAGGAAGTCAACCAATTGATGCCTCCTTAGTCTATCTCAGGATCAGGATTAAAAATCTAACTAGAGGCCTCATCCAGCACAAGCTTTCTCTTAGGTTTCATTGGACAGATAATATTAATTGCAGCTTTATTGAGTACTTAATAATTAGCAGACATTGCTCTAAGTTCTTTATACCTATTCACTCATTTGGTCTTCAAAATGTCCTTTACACAGTAGGTACTATTATGGTCTCTAGAAGTGAAGAGTTTAAGTAACCTGCCCAAATTTACACAGCTAATAATTGCAGGACCCAGAATTCTGACCCAGGCAGCTAACTCCAAAGTCACACTCTTAAATAATCAACTATATTGCAAGATCTTGTGCTTATGCTCAAAATGATCACTAACAAAGTGGAACATTATCTCCAATCTTGCGAAGAAATTATTTTTTATCCTCTAAAACTAGATGAAGAAGGGTGGGGAGGGGACAACTTACCTGAACATGTTGGATAGCCTCCAAGACAAAGCTACCATTCTAAAAACTTTAAAAATGTTTTTAAAGTTTAGAAGAGAGAATATAGTTGCTGGAGAGGCAGTCAAAAGACTCTGATGTAGATAAGTTCTATCACTGTCTCCAACGAACAAATAGGGGAAGTGAGATGCAGAAGAAATAACTGCCCTGTGGCCCTGCTTCTTGTAAGGGAAGAAATTTCTTGAAATGTTGAAGGAAATATCTGGAAGTAATCTATTTGTGTATGAATAGGAGGCCGGGATAAATAAATTATGGAGATGAACACAATATGATAATTTGCTATTGTTGTAATGGGGCGGATTTCTATGTAAATATAGAGAGGAACTATGGTATGTTCTAAGCTTAAAAAAATAATAGTACCCCTGGGTGGTGTAGCTCAGTGGATTGAGCGCGGGCTGCAAACCAAAGGGTTCCCAGTTCAATTCCCAGTCAGGGCACATGCCTGGGTTGCGGGCCAGGACCCCAGTGGGGGCCATGTGAGAGGCAACCACACATGTTGATGTTTCTGTCTCTCTTTCTCCCTCCCTTCCCCTCTCTCTAAAAATAAATAAATAAAATCTTTAAAATTAAAAAATAAATAAAAATAAAAAATAATAGTAGCAGAGTAATAGTAACAGGAAAATGTATGTTTTCTGTGGGCAAAAGAAAGATATAAACATGTGTAGACAGACATGCTTGCATGGGCTCTATTTGCCTGTTTCTGGATAAACAAGTAACTAGTAATAAGACTTGCTCTGAGCTAGTTGACCCAGTGACCAGGGTAAGGAGACAACATACCTTTCGGTGAACACTTTTTGAAATATTTGAATTTTTGCCAGAGATGTGTATTGCTTTGTTATTTTTTAATTTCATAAACAAATTTGCAATATTGCTTTTTAATTAAAATGTCTATTTTATTTAAAAATAGTTGTGACTTTACAAGTGATATTTTTCTGTATCCAGAATGACTCACAAGCTTCCTGAAGATCTTGAAGAGCTGATTTTTCACTCTATTTCTTTACACTTGTTTGGAGAGTTTGAGAGACTCATGTTTTCAAAAACAGGTTGAACTAATCCGGAAAGCAAGCACAGCCTGCCGCATTCGTGTGCTAATAAAGTTGGGTTGGGGTACAGAGACAGTCACATTTGCCGAGTATCTCCTTAGACTGGGAAAGAGCCTGAGGGTCAGGTTTGGACTCTCAGTGACAGATGTCAGCTCTTTTTCCTAATCATTTAATTTTTTTTTAAGAAGCCGAGTAAAAGAAGAATAGATTTCCTTTCTTGATCGGCTGTAGGTGCTACCTTCGTCCTTGTATATTTCTTTAAAGAATGCTTCCCTGACAGTCCCCTTCCCCAGTCCCCTCCTCCATGAAATGTCCAGTACGCGCTTCCCCTAGAAACTGTCTCATAAGAGATGTGTATGAAGATTAAACTTGACTCTGTTTTTGAGATGGGCTGTTTAAATTCCTTCTTCTTATATACCTTTATATCTTTTTTCTTACTTGAAAACAAAAAAAAAAAAAAAGGAAAAGAAAAATGGATGTTGAAAATACTGATGATATACTAATCTCTGCCTACCAGGCTGAATTAAAATTTTTTAAGTCTATTTTGGCATCGACACCTTGGCATTGCCCAGCTAAATCTACAGTCCTTACGATTTTCTGGGTGAGGGGTGAAGCTATGGAAACTGCATGAAGAGCTGGCTTCTCACATTCTCTCCCTAAGGGAGGAACTCACAGAGAAAAACAGCGTTAGTGAAAAGCTCATTCCAGGAAGTGAACAGAGGAACTGACTCTGTGGGAAAATGGAGACTTTGAAGGTAATAATGTTTGTGCTTCCAAGAAGAATAATGACCAGCTTGTGTCCTGAGAAGGTGATGCTGAAGTCCTTTTGTTCCAAGCAAAACCACGTTGCCTGGTTACAGAGAGATTTTGCTCTACATGTCCAAACTGCAGGCAGGAGTAGAATTAGAACCCATGTCTCTAAAACAAAGCAAAATTTTAAAAAGGGATGCCGATAGAGAACTTTGTAATTCAAACACGCTTTTTATCCCAACTGAACAATCAGCCCCGATACTTGCGCAAATCTCGGTTAAATCTGCCTCATTTCACTTCTGGTCTTCCTAACACCAGCGATGAGTTCACCTGAGTCCCCTTCCCAGCCGGTCACTACAAACTGCACGTGGAATAGGCAAAGCCCAGGAACGTATGTGATTTGCCTCATCTTGGAAGCACAAGTAGAGTGTGGAAGTCCAAAAAAAAAAAAAAGAAAGAAACAGAGAGAGAGAGAGAGAGAGAGAGAGAGAGAGAGAGGGAGAGAGAGAGAAGAAAAAAGATAACTCTCGTCTCACCTTCTAAATGCTAGCTGGCCAATGACCAAATGAACAGAAACAGATTACCAGGGGAGAGCATCCAGAGTTTATTACAGGAATGTACGCTCAGGAGTGCCGACGGCATACAGACTAAAACACTTTGGGCAGCTGAGGCTTTACGCTCGGGGGCAACGGAGAAGGGAGACAAAGGTCTGAGATTCCCAAGGGGACTTAGGCAATTCCCAGGGAAGATAAAGAGCAGCCACCTGGTAAGCAAGTTCTAGCTGGGTCATCCAGAAACAGTGGGACAGAGGGGAACTGGCTTTGCCAGATCCTCCCTGTCCAGTCAAATATGTGCTAATTCACAGGTGCTAAGGTGACTATGCTCAGTTTCCCTTCGTGAAGCAGATTTTCCTATCTAAATCTGCTTAGGCAGTGGAGGGGAAAGAGGGTCAAACTTTCTTTCTGAGTCTTGTTTCTTAATGTAGGACTCTGAAAAGAGCTGCCCCAAGATATGTCTCAGTGGTATGTGGATTATTCTGAGCTAAAGGCAACCAAGACCCTGCAGGCTCATGAGAAACTTGTGCTTTTTCTCCTTAACTATCTAGAAGAATTTAAATTAGGACCCTGGCCTAGGATAAGAGTTCAAAACAGAAATGACTTTGTAGCTATCTATGTGGCAGGCCAGACTAATAATTACTGGGCGCATGCTCTCCCTGCAATTGTAGCCGAAAGCAGGCCCGACTGCAGGCCACTACAGAGGCCAATACTCAAGACACAGGTACTGATGGAAAGGGAAGTGGCTTATTCAGATGCCCCCCCCCCCCCCCCCGCCATCTGGAAGATGGTAGGACTTCTGTCACAAAGCCCATCTCCTTGGAAGTTGCGGGGGATCACGTCTCAAAGCCTATCTCCACATCTCAGATGAGGCAGAGGTTTTCATAAGGAGGGAGGAGGAAACAGAACAAAGAGATCAAGGGAGGGCATTGAAAATTCTCTACGTGCAGGTGAGCACAGTCCATTCTGATAAGGCAGGTGATGGTCTTGTTTGCATCATCCTGGTTTAGTCATCCTGGATTCACATCATCCTGACTCCACAGTTAAAGGTCAGCAAATCCCCTAGAACTGGGATGCTTGAAAGTTGGAGTTTGTATCTTTTGAAATTAGTTCCTAGGATTCTTACACACACATGCTGTTTATCTACAAGCCACGTATTTTTCATTGTCAGCATTTGCAGAAACAACATCAAAAGAATGGTTGGGTGGGTTACAATTTCCCACCGTTACACAATTACCTTCTGAAGCCGTAAAGTGTATTACCTTATCCCCAGCTCAGAATGTTTGGTGTGCCTCACCATCCCTTTCCATCTCTGAATGTCTCATGCAAGTGGAATCACTGACTGCCTCAAGTATGTGGGGGGTTCCCACACAAACATATGTATTACATTTGGTCATTTTCTCTTGTTAACCTGTCTCATATCTATTTGATTATTATACGAACTGCAAGAACCTTGAGAGTATAGGAAAGTTTCTTCTTCCTCCCATATTAATAAATAGCTTGAAATCAATATCCCAGAAGGTACGTTTTGGGGTGACTGCCCCTCAAGAGCTAGTGGTGTTGCATGTTAGAGCGCATCAGGGCACGTCTGCAGTATTTAAGACCGTGGCAGCTTGCAGCATGTCCGACAGGCTATGCATGCAAAGAAGAGGCAGCGATGGATCAGGAGTGTTTCCACTGCCCCCACACACAGGCGATCAGAGGAGCGTGCGTGTGATTGCGTCCCCACGGTCCTGAGCACCCTCTGCCCGAGCAGCAGTGTGACAGCGATCCGTTGCTGTGATTCTGCCGCTCTCTCTGAATGCACCACTGGAACTTAAAATTAGCCACGTCTTTATGAAACAGCATTCATCTCCATTTTATCTGCTGATGACAGTGTTGTAAAATCAGAAAGGCCAGAAAATTCTGTTATTAGCTCATCACTCTTTATACATACTTCTTAGAATTTATCTCCCTTTGTTTCTATTTGAGCCCTAAATGTGTCCAAATACATTTCAGCAATAACCTGCCTCATTAGGCAGTATCTGTGTACACATATCTACATCACTTACTGCACTTAATTTTTTTACACTTGTCTTTTAATCGAAGAATAAATGTACCCAATTCAACACAATACATATATTTTGAGGACCACTACGTGCTAACTTTTTGTTGAGTAGAGCACAAAAGACTTTTTTTCAGCAGATGGCATTTTACCTGGAGCTCCAAGTAAGTAGTTATTGTTTACCAAAAAAAGGATGGACTCATACGGAATGATAAAAGTTACAGCTGTAGCAGATCAAGGGTGTGTTTAGTGAACAGCAAATAGCTCAGTGGCAATGAAATAGCACCATACTACGTGCTGGGAGCAGTAGGCTCAAAAGGTAAGTTCAGACCACAGTCCAGAAACCGCTGAAGATCAGAGTCAAGTACTCGTAATTTAAAGCAATTTTGATCATCACGTGAAATATACATAAGGCAGGTGATAGTGTCTGGTACAATGTAGGTGCCTGATAAACATCAAGTTTTTTTTCCATTGTGTGGGCAGTGGGATCTTTTAGAGATCACCCAGACACTGACAATGTCCAGAGAGAATGCTCTGAGCACATTGCTCACTGTGGAAAAGGTCGGCCATGTGCAGCCATGGAAACTTCCTTTTTCCAACTAGTAAGGCTGTTGAAATCTTTCACTCCCTAGGGTTTACCAGGGCTAGTAAACTGTTCATTCTGATTCAATTCAGTGTCACTAGAACTGAATCACCTTATTTCCGTAACCTGAATTAATCCTGGATTGATCTCTGAAATAACAGATTCAGGATCTTTCTTTGTTTCATTTTCACAGCGATTGGGAGCTTTGAAAAGAGATCTTAATATGTAAACTGGTGCTAGACCTTCTAATACCCCCAAATAAAAACCTATGAAACTTAGAGCCATAGGAAGAGAACACCTGGAATATAGTGATCACAGTTCTTCACCAAAATTCTGGAAATGAAACTGACCGAGAGATTTCAGTCCTTCTCCAAGTTCAAGGCAGCCTGTGTAATATCACTTGAAAACTGAACTGCTAGAATTTCCAAGATGTTCTAGTGGTTTGAATGGGAGAGAAGAAAGAACATTTGAAAATTCAGGCAGTTGGATATGATACTTAACCACCTCTAACCCAACTCTCTTGTTTGGGGATGCAGAAATGCAGCTCCAGAAATGCAGAATAGTTGGCCATGGATGCCCAGTCTATAAGGAGTACTCATTGGATCAGAGCTTGAGTCTTTGATTTCGGGGTCTGTCTGTACCTTACTGTGTCAAACTTCTTCATTTTGACAGCATAGATATTTCTTTTGAATAAAAATCTAGAAACAAGTGTTAGAAGAAATCTGAAAACAAATGACACTGGATTTATTAATAGAGCCTCAAAGCAAAATAATTTTCAACCTGTGGTACTATATCTACTGCAATACCATTCATTTGTAGTTACTGCTAACGTACAATTATACCCACACATACACACACAAAATGGCAACACCTCTTTTACACTGACAGATGCCTATCTAATGCTTTGCAAACGCAGGCACAACTACAGGTGAATTTGCTCTGACTAAGTTATATTTTAAGATTCCACACCTTGGTAAAAGTCAAGTCTTGTTTATACAATATTTAGTGAGCTCTTACCACATGTGCCAGGCAAAATGTTAGGCATCAGTAATTTTACTTAAGGAGTCTGCTTAACTTAAAAAGACAATAAAATAATTACGTAGACACAAATCTGTACTGTCATGGGAACTGAGTCATTTATCATGTATCCCAGCTATAAAATATTCAAAAACAAGTAGCATACAATTGTAGGCATAATTGCAATTTGTAGCATATAACTAACAATTCCTCCTCATTAGGAGGTGACCCCGGGCAGATCATTCAGCATCTCCATGAAGACACTTCCTCAGCAGGAATGAGATCCCTTCCTTGGTTCTGCCTTTGGTGTCCCTTTCCTTTTGTGCTCAGTAGGCACGTCTTGTCCTAGAATCACATCAATCTGTGGTGATCAGCTATCAGAACTAAACACCTAATTGCAAAGTTTCCAAGCATTCTTTTTGCAGTTGTTCAAAGCTCATCTTTAGAGTTGAATTCCACCAATCAACTCTGTATGCTGTTCATGGAATTTGCACTAACTGGACAGATAGATGCAAATGTTGGGCAGGATCAGTGGTCAACCTCAGCAACCATGGCAGAGACAGAACTCCTGCTGGGATTGTGGTGGAAGGGCTGTGTTCAGATCCCTGGCTGGGGGAAGTAGGTAAAATCTCCCAGTCTGAGGGTCACCTGGAAAACCCTCTCTCATCTCAGAAGCCCTTTGAGCTCCATAACATAACGTCTTTCTCGGTCAAGGAGCCCCCACCTCAGCCAGAGTAAATGCACATTGACTTGGTGGGGCTTGTTATTTAACTTTTTTTATTTAAACCATGGTTTTGAATGATTCTTGGTATTCTCAGTCCTTGAGTAGGAAGGAAAAGGGTCGAAGGAAAATGATTCATCATTCTTTTCACAATTTTAGATAATCTATTCTACTGTTAAGTGTTACAGATTTTTGAAGGAAGATTTTTATCTAATTCTTCCAGTCTGCCTGCCTCTTTTCCCTTTTTCTGTCTTATTCAAGTTTTTGTCCTTATTTTCTGCATTTTTCCTTCCATTCTTTTCCCCATCCTCTACACTTTTCAGAAAGCCAGAACAGTAGGTGGACAAAGAGTAAGGTCATGGTTACAGAGAGTGTGTGGACAGATGTCGCCTAGGGAAAATATATTCAGCCCCTTTTTAAGAAGCCCCCCGCCTTAGTGACTAACCTAGAAGAACTCATCAGCATTGCATCTGTTTTAGCACTCACATTTTACAGATGAACAAGCAACCCTAGGGAATTACGTCTGGCTACAATAAAGCAAAGAGCATCCAGAATAAACTCAGAGTTTCAGGGTTCTTCCTATTGTTAAATCATGTGTCCCAGTTCTTAGATTGTAAACTATTTCTCTCCTAAAATGAGGACCTTGTCAATAATATATGGATGGTCCCAGCAGCATGAAAATCTAGATTTCATGGTTAAATTTTGGATGATACAACACCTTTCTGTAAACTTACAAAAATGCTTTTGTTTGTAAATCCCCACTCAAATGTCCTTCTCTAACAGTGTTTGCATCTTCACTGTGTCGTAAGAAGGCTGTGAGAGGAAAGAACTGTCTTCCTGCTTCAGGAAGTTGGGCCCAGACATGTCTATATGTGTAATGGCAAGGCTGGCGCCCTGAGAAAAATCCCTACTCTACCCCTGTTGAGTAACTGCTAGCAATTAGATTTAACACCAGCCTCGCTGGGGCAAACTGTGACATTCAAGGGATAATCCCATGCTTAGCCACCAACTGCTTTAGTTTTATTTAGACGGAGAAGTGGGAAGGACACACCTAAGCGAATGCTTTCGAGCAAAGCAGGTGGCATCTTTCCGAAACCGAAACTGGGTAGAGGCAGTAAAGCAGAGACCAAGACTGTAAGTCTGTACACTTTGTGTGCAGAGTACAACGCTACATTTCCCTGCCCTTAGAGAATTCTTTACTCGCAGAGTGTTCAAAGCACAGCTAAATCGCTCCCACTATGACCCACCTGTGAGAATCCCCTGCTCCTTCGGCTCCTGTTCCCTATCACCTATATTTAGGGAGTGCTGTTCATCACACTCCCTAAATGAACAGCAAATGAAGCTTCTCAATGTGATGCATTTCAAGTGTTTGCGGGGGCGGGGGGGAGGGACATGCTTTCTAAATGGTTAAGGGCTAGCATGGCCCTTAAATGGCCCTAAACCAGCTACAGTGGAGGACAGTGAGCCACCCTGCGGCTGTCATGCTGGGAGAGAGCCCAAGCCACATGAAGAGGCCACTAACAGGCAGGCATCCAATCAGCAGTCCCAACTGAGCTCAGCCTTGGTTGGAGTCACCACAGCCCAGTCCTCCAGCACAGGAGTGAATAAGCTTCCAGATGATTCCAGCATCCAGTTGTCTCGTCGCCCCCAGCCTTCACATCTTTTCAGCTGAAGCACTGAAAATCAGGGCACACAGCCACCCACACTGTGCGCCATCCAAAGTCCTGACCCCCAGAATCTGCAAGCATAGTCTGCCATTTTAAATCACTGAATTTCGGGGCGGTTTGTTACAAATCGAGAACAACTGGAACAATCACCATCGCCATCACTCATGAACTCATCATTCTGAAGTTTTGATTTTCTGAAACCCTGGATGGTTGTGCGAAACACTAAGGGTATTTAAAAACACAATTCAAGCACAATGCAGTCTAATTTTCTGTGAGCTAAAGCATTCCCTAGCACATCCGACCTTGTGCTTTCCACAAAGCTACATGAAGAGGCCCAATTCCTCAGGCTGGGTGGGCCCCACGGAGCCCAGACAGTTCCGTGGAGGCCACGCTGAGGGGGCATGTCCAGGAGACGCCTGGGCTGGTGCCAAGATGAAGAGAGTGTTTCCTGCTGTATTTATTCCCGTCGTTGCTTATTCTCTGTTTTTATTGTTACATAAGATAGTCTTAATCTTTTGTTTTAAAATCCTCTTGAGCAAACATAATTAACTGGAATTTTTATAAAATTTCTTTCTTAATGCTATGTTAACGCCTTAGCATTACAACTGTGATATATATCTTTATCTCCAAGATGCATCCCTGATCCTGTACTCCACTGACTACATTTCCTCTTTGTAGCCTCAAAAATATTCTGCTAAAAACAATAATCCAAAACAACGCCCAGTATTAATGGCTCTGAAATAACTGGAGTCCGTTTGTTCTGTGTCCTGCTCTAAACACCTGCTTGGTCTGACAAAGGCGAGCATTAAGACTGAAATGAAATCTGACCTATTCCAGCCCGGTCTTAGCCAACTCATTTCCACACTGCTGTTTATAACATTTACACTATTTCAACATCTTATGTATAAAGAGTTAGGTAATATATGGGCTCGATTCTGCTCCAAGCTGCTTGCTCTGGTTTCATACATCTCAGAAATTACAAAATCAATGAGATAAATGCCACCCTGCCTTCCATCCACCTCTCTCTGCAGGCTTCACTTCAAGAAACCAAAGTTTATTTGAACTTACAGGGTGAGACCCTCTGCAGATTGGGAAGGAACAGTCCCTTCCAACACTTTAATTTCATTGCTTTTTGACCTAACGGATAAACTCCTTTCTCTGGCCGCGACTGGCCTGTCTGCCACTGTCTCGCCCCACCTCCCCCTTTGCGGCCAGGCTCCGACCTTTCCGCCCACCGTTCCTTTCCCGGCTCCCTTGCCTCTGCGCTGTGGTGGCTTCCACTGCTGGAATTCCTTCCTGTCTTCCAGCTCCTCCTCCACCTCAGCCCTCACCCACCAGCAGGAAAGTAAATTATGGTTCAGTTCTCACAGTAGGGTATTTCTTTTTGTTCTCCACCAGTTTGTTTGTTTTTTTTTTTTTTTTTTAAATTCAAGGTTACAGAAAAGCTGGGAACAATTACAAGGAACACCTGTATAGATTCACCAGTTATTATTTTGTTGCCTTTGGCCTTACCCAGATCTTTCTGTCTCCCTTTCCGTTCGGTGGATGGCTTGAAAGTTGGGAAGGGCCATCAGATCACTCCACCCCTGACTATGCGGGCACAGAGCTCCTCCGCACAAGGCCATGTTTAAAGCTCCACCTTCGCAGTCCTTTCCCTGCACACAGGTGGAATCCTTACCTCTTCTTTTGAGCCTCCCCTTCCCTAGTTCTCACGTAAACACACCAGTCTTTGCGTCTGTGAGTCACACGTCATGGAGTTGTTTATAAGGCTGTATCTTCTTGACCGGCTGTAAGCACCTAAGGATAGAGCTCCTTTGCTTTTTTTCCTCTGTGTCATCAGTGCCTGGCCCAGTGGCTGGCAGGCAAATTAATGAATTGTTGAACAAGGTTAGTCTTCTCATGATTTCCCTGTCCCTGAACTCTGAAGCTGCTCGTCCCCTTGGCTGTCTGCCACACCTGCCTTGGCAATCCAAAGACTTCTCTCTCATGCTTCAGAGCTACTGTTCAGAACTCTTGCCACTCCCTCACCCCAGCCTTGCTCCTTTCACTACCCAAAGATGACCCGCCTGTCTCTTTGCCCATATCTATCGCTTTCTCCATCAACATCCTTCCCCCCACACCTGTCTCTGTCATTCTGTCTCCGTTGTTTCAGACAAAGAAACATCTTTCTTCCTTTGCATCCGGGATTCATCAAATGCAGTTCTATCAGATGTAGAACAAACATACCTGGACTTGAATCCTCGCTCTAAAATTTTGCTACTCTTACCAGCCTCTCTTCTTCCAGAATATGGAAAATGTATTGTTATCATAGGCAATTGTAAGTTTCAGCATTTGTGCAACTACTACTCTATGACAGTTTTTATTTGTCCCCATCCTTGTGCAGTTCCCTGAAGCAAATCAAGTTCTGTCACTCATTCAGTGCCTTTCTTTGGGCAGGTTGCCCCTGCCTGAAAAGTCCCCGGCAGCTCTCCAGATGGACAAATTTTGCACACTTTTTAAGATCGTGTTCAAACAACATACTAACTGCAACATTCCTGCAGCATCACCTTCTCCACTTGAACCCACAAACAAAAAACAGAATGAGTTGATCCCTTTTTGATGCTCCCTTAACTCTCAAACAAAATAAACCTCATGACAAAATATTCGTTGTGTAGGATTGTGCACACCTACTGAGGGGCTGTCATACTCACTACTCTGTGAGCTGCTGAGTCTTAGTTTGTCTACACACACATGTGCCAATCCTGCCACTGAGGATGTGGTGCATTATACGATACACAGTTATGCCTCACAGATGTCTTGAGTGAGAGGCAGGTTTCCGTGTGTCTGTCCTTCCTTGCTCAGTGGCGTGCCTGACTGGAGAACCAGAGCAAAGACTGTGAGTCTTGGTTGTCTCACAGCTAAAAGCCAGTGAGACCTGGGGACAAAGGCACGTGGAAAAGCACTGCTTGATGACACCTTCCTCACATTGTAGATGCCCTTGGAAGAAGGCTTAGTACATTTCCTCTTCCCTGTGTGCAAGGAAAGTCCTCTAAGGGATTAAAATAGTTAAGAGACCGAAGGTTGAAGAACAAGAGGGATCCCCTGTGTCTCCTTCCTGTACTCGCACACACGCTTCTACATTTATGAGCCCGCTCACCTCCCTCTTTTCTCACTCATTTCTGAGGGGCTGCTATTAAACTCTCCAGTCCAGTAATTTCCTTCTTGCCATCTGCGTCTTCATCCTGCTCTGTTGGTTACCAGGTGTTAGCCAATTCCATTTTTGGTAGCAAGAAATATTACACAGTAGTGTTTTATAAGGATTTGGGTTTCCATTTGTTTACTTTCAGTAAGAACATTTTCTAAATCAAGTTTATGTTCTGGAGAAAACAATGGTAGTGTGAAGATGATAGCTTTGGATTTAGATTACATTTTGATAATAGAATATAGAAAAATATCTTCATACTTTTATTCTATTTTCAAAGAAATTGGTGGTGGGTTTTTTCCTTTTAATTTAAACATTTCCCTGCAGTGTTGATAACTCAAAGCAAATCTTATTATATACAGAGAATATAAACTGGAAAATGATGCTGAATTGAGCTGAAAAATGAAACAGAGTAGTTTCGACTACAGTGGTTATTCTAAGAATATTTGAAATACCTATTATTTGCTTGTCACTGTACAAGACAATGCAGGGTGTGTCAGAGGACTGTCAGAAGTAGCCTGTGCCCTCAAAGGTATACGGAAAATATGGACACAGTCCAAATTATAAAATAAGACCATATAGTATTTGTTCCTGTGGCAAGAGGATAAAAGATATAGATGAGACCTACAGGAATTGACTTAATAAGAAATGTCTGAGAGTTAGGAAGAGAAAGATAAGCAGGAAAGCAGGTAGGGTTTGAATAGGTAGGAGGACTTCTGATGAAAGAAAAGCGATCCTGACCATAGCTTTTTGGAAGCACGAGAAATAAATAAGCTTGCCTGGAGTGCTGGGTAATGGAAGGCAATAACATATTTGGTGCCTAGAGATGAAAAGCTTAGGTTGACAAAGTAAGGAGTCTGGACAGTGGAGATCCAAGTAGTAACTAAGCAGGAAAAACATCTTTTAATACCACCAAAGATGGATTGGAATGGGAGAATTCTGGAGGCAGGGATAGCCTTTCAGAGGCTGTAACCGTATTTCCAGTTTGAAAACCTGGTGGCGGTAGCAATAAAGTGGAATCAAAGAGACGTGAAAGAAGAAGCTATAAGGCTTGGTAATCAGGTCAATACAAGGACAAGCAAGAGAGAAGGGCCTTAAATGACAGAAAGGAATGTGGTACCAATGCATATTATAGGAGGGGAAGCTGGACCACCCTGTTCTGAGGACAAGGGTACGTATGTAGGGTATGTTTGTAAAAATGACAGCTACTTCTATTTATAGATCATGTACTGCATGACAGGTAGTCTGCTAATAGCAAAAGCAAGCATTTGCATTGTGAGTACTATGTGTCAGATACTATTCTTAAAACATTACCCCTGTGAACCCACAGAAGACTTTTAGCATCTGTATGTGATGTTATTACCACCACATATCATTCTCAGAGTACCCTGACGTGATATGTTCATCTCCATCTTACACGGGAAGAAGCTGAGGCATGGAGAGGCTGAGTGAGTTGCCGAAGTTCACACGCAAAACCAGGGTTGGAAAACCGAGTAGCCGGGCTCCAGAGTCTGAACTCCAGAGGGCTACGCTACCCTGCTGAGCCTTTACCTGCCCTAACCAATCGCAGCACAGCAGAGCCCGACAGTAGTGAGAAGTGACTCTCCTGATTATCCTCCTTTGCTGTGTAGAAAACTGACTTTTAGAAATGGACATTTTTGGGAAAATGCCAACTACTTTCTTGGCTATTGACCACAAAAGTTTACCAAAAAAAGCAAAACCAAAATTATATGTAAAAGTAATGGAGACAAACCCTGAAAATGGTTTACACAGTGAGGAACGTAGGGTTAAATCCTGAGTTTTAAGAAAAATATATGCCAGAAATATTTTAATTAACTTGAAATAAATATATCACCAATGTAATTTATTCTATCACCAAGTTGTATTAAAATGTTTATTGCCAATCCTGAGCACATGTATTAATGACATCAATAAAAACGTTTGTACTAGGTTTTATTTTCCTAATTGCATCAGCTTCTCTTTCTGGTTAAATATGATAATTATATAACATCAATATGAAAATTACACTCAACTTGAGTTGCTTCTTTTTATTTTCCCACTCTAGGCAATGTATTAATAATGATCAGAATAATTCAGTGCAACCTAATAAATATAACTTAATAATACCTAATCACATTAATATTGTAAGTGGCAAAAATTAAATGACATTCAGAAATGTTCCCACAATTTTAATGAACTGGTTGGGCTATCAGAATGACAAGGAACTTTTTCAAATGGGATTTTTATTGCAAGCCATCTTCTTTAGCTTCTGAGGCCAAAAGCAGAAAGATCCGTCATCTCCTTGGCTGCTGTCAAAAACAGGGGAGAACCACTTCTGCACGTTTCACTGGGCCCTGAATGACATGTGCCCCTAGCCTGGCAATCTTCCCTCACCCCCAGAAAATCCCCCAATGGCCAACTATCCACTTGAGCCACATCCCTACAATTACTCTTTGCAAAGGGAAAAAGAACAAAATTATTTGCAACCGAAAAATCTGTACCCAATCATAAGGAGCCTGAGGCTAAAAATCTGTTGTATACTTTTCTTCTTCTGAAATAATATTAAGCTCAAGCATATATAATTATACAGGAACCACCAGGCTGTGAAGGATGAGAAAATATAACACAATTATCTCTTCACAAACCGCAACTGAAAGCTGACAGAAATCAACATGAGTCGAGAACACTCCTCCCCTCCCCTCTTCCTCTCCAACTTAACCCCTGCTTTCAAATGGCTGTCTACCAGAACCCGCGTCTGGGAATGCTGCCTGCACGCCTGTCACACGGTGACTGGGCTGGACCAGAGAGTATTCACGGGAGATGTCACGTTCAATCCAGGGATAAGTTTTGCAGGGAAAGCGTGTTGTTTTAATGCCGTGGCAACACTGTAAGCTTCATAATCAGCTGAAAACCAGCCCAGTCTATGGGACAAAGCCAGCTCTGCTCAGGAACTTGTGGTGAAGTAGGAAAAGAAAGGAGGAGAGAGCTGTCACATGGGAATCAGAGAGCCAGATACACACCAGGATAATTGAGAGAAGAAAAATAATGAAAAGAAACCAAGGATTTAATTTCCCAACTACGCTGATGCCTGCAGGAGTGCCCCTCTGCCCACGCAGGAGAACCTACAGGTATGCCTAATGCAAGTCTCCATGGGAGGAGTAATGCTATGCTTCCATTCCTCAGGATGTGTCTTCAGGCTGTGCCCTCTGCCCCCTACTTTCTCAAGCTAGTTTTTCTGTGTCTCGCTACCTCTGCTTCTTATCTCCTTGTCTCCTGTCTGCTGCATCTGTCCTATTGGTAGTTACATCTAACTTTGTCCCCAGGTACTCTCTGTAGATCTCCCTTCGCACTGCGCAACCTATGGAGCAGAAGCCCTGGCTCCTGGGACGCGACGAGGTAAAGTGCCCCAGAAACCGATTGGTTTGAACCTGTAGAAGGTGAAATGTGGAAAATATGCTGTTGGCAGTGGAACCATCTCCAAATAAGAACTCGGAGTCTATTTCAAAAACCATTTTGGGGGTAATTTTCAAATTTCTGCAATGTCCCCAAGCCTGGCTTTTTCTCCTAGTAGACTAGAGAATGGCGAGGATGAGCTGGGAGGGAAGAAGCAGTCTGTGGAAACAGCAGTGTCTGATTTTCCAGCCACCATCACCATTGCCATCAGGAGTCATCAGGGCCATGTTAAACCCTGTGATTCTACTTGAATAAAGCACAGTCTTGAGACAGCTTGATTCATGTTAAAAACATCAATTAGCTATTTTCTGATTAAGGAGATAACTTGAAGTTTCCATCGACTGTGTCACTTTTGACCCCTTCAGTACCACCTCTGCTTTCTTTTCCCCTATTTTTAGCCATTGTGTTAAGAAGGGGGGAAAGTCTGTTATCACCACTCAAGATTTCTTATTAGACTTTTCTTTTTAAAAATGTTTTTATTTACTGATTTTTGAGAGAGAGAAACATTAACTTGTTCCACTTATTTATGCATTCATTGGTTGATTCTTATATGTGCTCTGATGAGGTATCGAACCCGCAACCTTGGCATATTGAGACAATGCTCTAACCAGCTGCGTTAGACTTTGCTTTTTAAATACTAAACGACACCTTCAGACGCAGCCTAGTCCAGCCAAAAGCAATCTTAGAGGGGAAGGATGGCAGCTGGACAAGGCTGGGACTTCTGTAGTCTCAGAAGGCATTGTGTACAAGAGGATTAAGGTGGAGCCAATTATAGGAACGAACTAAGGAAGCGACACCCTTTTTTGCAGCTGCCACTTTATTGCGGATTCACAAAGCATCTGCCTCTCTTCCCCAGCAGAAGTGGGAAGTCCTATTAGTTGACGGGTTAGCGAATAATTAGCACCTGCCAAATTCTAGGTCTCTTGGAAGACTCCTGGCTCAGTGATCTAAGTAAAAACTAATGGTGGGGCCTGTACATGAGCAAATAAAACAGACTGGGTTACACGACAGAATATCAACATAAAATGCAGAGCAGGATTAAGAAATGTCTAATCAAGGAGTGACCACAGTGTTACAAAGCCATATAAAAATGTTCCTTACGTTATTTGCTTTTGGTATTATCAACACTGGTATTTCGTAGTTAGCACATACAATTTAGACTGACTTAATTTTCCAATTTTCTGATTTTTCTTTGTACCCTGTATTACAAGCTTAGTACCTCAGTACTAAGTACCCCCAGTACCTCAGACAGTGACCATATTTGGAGACAGGGCCTTTTAAGAGGTAATTAAATTGAAATGTCCTTATAGAAAGAGGAAATATGGACGCACAGAGGAAGAGTAGGGTGTGCCCACTCTTAGGAAAGACTGTGTAAGGACATGGCAGGAAGGTGGCCATCTGCAAGGCAAGGAGAGAGGCTCAGAGGAAACCAAACCTGCCTACATGTTCATCGTGGACTTCCAGCCTCCCGAAATGTGGGAAAACAAATTCCTGTTGCTTAAGCCCCCCAGTCTGTGGTATTTTGTCATGGTAACGGTAGCAAACTATTATGTTCTCCGCCCTAAGAGGCATTAATATGAATCAGCATTGTGCTTTGCTGTATATAAGAGAAACTCCAACATAATGACTACTTACCGACGGTCAGCCTTCATTTTGTATGTCAGTTCATGATCACCAGGGCTCAGCCTCCTTCTGTCTTTCTGGCTCACCATCCGAGCGCTGGCTTTTGTGGTGGTCTTTGGATTTGGAATCATTTTTAACTTTTTCCCTAATCTGCCCCGTATGCAGGGAAACTGCTGTTTGTATTTCCCTAGTTCCTGAGATCATTGGCTTCCAAATGAGTTAAGCTCGTAGGAGGTTTTGACCAGAGTTCAGGGGACAGGAGGAATGACCTTGGGTCCTTACTCCAGAGCAGCTGTGTCTCTCTGGGCACTAGCTCCAGCAGGACAGATCCACTGTGCACAGTCTGTATTGGGTGAGTCTGCACTTGGGCTCCAGCAATACTGCCCTTTTCCTTTGTCTCCCAGCACAACACTGGTGGTTACAACCTAATGTTGCTAATCTGAAGGTCTTCTCACCATTCTGTTTGGCTTCTCAGCTATTTCAGTATCTCTGCAACTAATTCCCTGCTTTGAATTCAATTAGTGCTAAATATAAAGTGTGGTATTGCTTTCCTGGTTGGACCCTGACTGATGAAATTTCTGTTCTCAACATCATCCCATTGTCCAAGGAAGCTTCAGGAGCTCCCTCCATCATGTCTAGTTCTGGGAAAGAAGAAGGAAACTAAAAAAAAAAATGAAACAGTCTTGTCTCTTGGCTACTAAGTCAGCTCTTTTAAGTAAGCTTTCTGAAATTTTCATCCAACATTTCTACCTGTACCTCACTGGCCAAAATTTCATCATATGGCTACTCCTAGCAACAAAGGAAGCTGAGAAATGTGGTCTATTAATTTGGTCCACTGACATAAATACATTAGGATTCAAAGAAGATGAGAAAAGAGGATATTGGATGGCAAATAGCTATTTCTGCCACTGTTTCTTTAAGAATGATTTCCATATCTCTATGCCTGACTCCTTTCATATTAAACTCTATGAGGCCTGATGCTGTTAGAGACAACGATTCCAACGTCAGCAGTCTGAAAGGCCAAGGCAAGGTTTCCATCCAGGCAAAAGATAGCAAGTTACTATTTGGGCAACTTCAGGAATTCTGACATTCAAAATTCTTCCAATCAAACTCAAATTAATGGCTGTCAATTTCAACTCTGTGCAGCAACTGAGACCAGAGCAGTAATTACATTATATCCTGCTAATCCCAAGTAGTTTGAGAAGTAGTGTGGTATCAAAAAGAAGTAGTGTGGACTCTGAGAGCCTATGAAGCGTTATGTACTCTTCAGGTTATTTGTTGCAAAGCATCCCTAAGACATATATCTTGAAACATATTCATTATTGCTCATGGTTCTGTGGGTAGGCTAGATTCAGGTGGGGAGTTCTCTCTTGGGGTCTCTCATGAGGTCACAGATGGTGGCCAGACTTCAGTCTTCTAAAGGGTTTGCTGACCTGGATGTCCAAGAAAACACACTCTTGGCTAGGAGCAAGTGCTGCTTATGGGCTGGGAGCTCAGCTGGGGCTTTTGAGTGTGTTGTAGCCTCTCCACGTGGTCTGGGCCTCTTCTGGTGTAGGAGTTTGGTTCTAAAAGAGAGCATCCCAAGAGGTCCAGAGCGTCCCAAGAGCTGCTAAGGTCTCTCATGACCTAGTCCCACAACTTTCTGATGTTACTTTTTCACATTCTATGGGTCAAGCAGTTGTAAGGGGAGACAAATTAGCCTCCGTATCTAAGTGGGAGAGTGGCAAACAAATGTGGGAGTAGGAAATAATATTACAACCATGTTTAGAAAATGCAATTTGAAATAGTTACCAAGAACCAGGAGATTGAGGTCCACTCCTGTGTGGTCTTGGTTTAGAGGCCTCCCCTCTCTGAGCTACAGGATATTCAATTCTCAAGTGAAAGAATTGAACAAGGTTATTTTTTTTTTTACAGCATATTCACACTGAAAACATTTGGTGTTTGGCCCTTTGTGATCAATGGCATCTCTATCTGTCTAGTCATATAGGTCCTGAAAACCAATAAGTAGTAGAAAAAGAAAAGCTTAAATTGCCAGCAATTCTCATAATGTAGCTTTTAGACTGAGAATGTAAGAAATTAGATAATTAAAGACTTCTCACAAAAGCACGCAATATTTGAAAGCTGTAGAGCACCAAAGAAGCATTATCATCCCACTAAATTAGAAAACCTCAATAGAAAAAGGGAGTGTGAAAATAGGGAGTATCCCTTCTCAATGAGAACCACCCTGTGAACGTTGCTTTTCTCCTGCAAATCTCAAAGCATTTGACACATTCACCAGCCTGAGGTCTCACTTTTTTTTTTTTTTTTATTGAAGAGGTACAACTGATACAGAAAACATAATTTTATCATGGAAAATTAGAGCTGAAAGGGACTTCAAGGTCATCTTACCCAGTGCAGTAAAACAGGGCAGAAGAGTATAAATTGTATACACCCACGGAGATCGGAATCCGGAGATTAAATAATGTTCTGAGCACCAAACAATGAGTTAGTAGCCGGGCTGTAGCAAGGGGGTAAAGTTCTCAACTTTTCACCCACAGAATAGCAGAGTATAAAAATGAACTAATGTTCCTTTTTAGTTCCTGACAGTCAAAAAATGCTTTATGATTTTCAAATATTTTTGTATCCTTCCTCCCTTCTTTTTCTCCCCTCCTCCTTCCTGTCATTCATCCTGTCTTTCTCAATCCTTTTTTATGGATAGATTATACATCAGAAAGTGTTACCTAAGTTACTTTATTTGACCCTTACACCAACCCTAAGACACTGCTAAATACTTTCAATACTATGGTCCCCGTTTTATGACTACGGGAAAGGAAGCCCTTGTAAGATCCTGCTGATTCTCAGTCTTGCCAGAGGCAACACCCTGTCTTTTTTTGTTTTGGCCTCAAAACTCCCTCTCAAAGTGCTTTATGAGCTATATATATTTTTTAACTTATAAAAACTAAAATAAGTTTCCCCTTCACAAATTTTGCAAATATTAAATCACCTGGAGGAAAAATAATTGTAATAATTACAAATAATATGTCTGTAATATTCTGCATATTTTCCCAATTCTTGGCTCATTTGGGCCTCAAACCAATCCTGGCTTTCACAGAGATGAAGCCTGGAAACGTATAGTTTAAGTGACTTTCCTGAGTGGCTACCTGGACTGTCTCCTATCTCCAAGCTGTTAAATGGCAGAAGTGGGCCCTGCTGCATCCTTGAATTCAGCTTCAGTTCATGCCAAGGACCCAGGGTTCAAGAATCACCAGATATACCCTCATCATGGAATTGCCCATTTACCTACATGAGACCCTGGATAGAACACGGCAGAGCGTAAATAGGCCCCTCCCCGTGTTGACCAGGAGAGGTGATGGGAATTATCTTTCTCCCTTTATGACGAAACAGCAAAAATTTGCTTCTGTTGTCCTTTTAATCACATGCCTGTGGCAGCAACAGGCATACACCCAGAATCTTCACACTATTCTTCATACTAATTCTTGTGATTCAGAGGTGCTCCCTGAAGCATATCCCTACACTCCAAAATCTTTTCTCCTAGATATATCTTCTCTCTTCAACTGACTGGCACTCTCCACTCACTAGAGGTCTTATATTCAGTGTCATATTATTTACAAATTCTGCTCTGACCACAGAATGAATTCACTTTTATACGAAAGCATGGGTACTAATTGGTTAATATGTTGCTTCTTCCAGATAACATGCATGTATTTAAAAGACTTTCTGTCCTTCCCCTTAAAGAAACAAAGTCGATGACATAAAAGTAGTTACCTTAACACATCAAAAAGTCATATATACATACATATATATGTGTATATGTGTGTGTGTGTGTGTGTGTGTGTGTGTGCAAAGTAGAGCCAGGCTCACTGCTCAAATGGCTCAATATAGACAGTTACTAGATGGTACAATATAAAGTGAAAATGTATGCAAATCATATATCTGACAAGGGGTTAATATCTAAAATATATTAAGAATTCCTATGACTCAATAATAAAAAAATAACCTAATGATTAAAAAATTGACAAAGAAATTGATAGATATTTCTTCAAAGAGGGTATACAAATGGTGAACAGATATACAAAAAAATTCTCAACATACCTGATGATCAAGGAATGCAAATCAAAATTACAATGAAATATCACCTTGCACCTGTTAGAATGGCCATTACTTTAAAAAAGAGAGAGAGAAAAATAACAAGTGCTGGCAAGGAAATGGAGAAACTGATACCCTTATACAAGATTGCTAAGAATGTAAAATGATGCAGCATCTATGAAAAATAGTATGGAAGCTCAAAAAATTAAAATAGAATAATCATATGAGCTAGAAATCCCAATTCTGGATATTTATCACAAAGAACTGAAATCAGCTTCTCAGAGAGATATCTTTGCATTTCCATATTTATTGTAGCATTATTCACAATAGCCAAGGGGTAACAAACAAAAGGAACCCTAAATGCCAATTGACAAATAAATGAACTTTAAAAATATGGTATTTACATATAACAAAATATCATCCAGCAATAAAAAAGAATGAAACTCTTATACATGTTGCAACATGGATGAACCTTGAGGACATTTAGCTAAGCAAACTAAGCCAGTCACAGATGGACAAATATTGCATGATGCCACTTACAAAAAGTATCTAAAGCAATCAAAGTCATAGAAGCAAAAAATAGAGTGGTGGTTGTCAGTGGTTGGGGAGGGGGAGTGAGGTGTTGGTGATCAATGAATATAGAATTTTAGTCATGTGAGATGAAAAAATTCTGTAGATTCACTGTACAACATCACATCAATAGATAACAATGCTGCACTTCAAATTTGGTAGTGGGCAGATCTCCTGTTATGTTTCATTTATCACAATAAAAAGAGAAAAAGAATGAATGAACAAATGGATGAATGAATTTCTGCTTCAGACCAATCTCTGTCATTCAAGCACTGTATGACATTGGACATAATATTTACCTCTCCAATCTGTAGATAGTAATGTCTTCTATACAGTGGCAATGTGAGATTGCAATGACATAATTAATTGTAAAGCATTCTAAAGCATAAAAGTGGTTATTAATTGTAAAGCATGTGAAATGAAAGATGGGTTTATAACTGTTATCATAAATTGTATTAGTACTTCTCCACTCGGAGAAGAGATCATCACAGGGATATGTGGTCGATGTTGGTGGACTTTCTCAAGTGTAATCAGTACTAAATGCATGTGCCATAAAAATTACTCTCTAAGGAAAAGCTATTGAGCTTTTTGTTAAGCTCAGTTATGCTCAGCATAATCTTAAGCATAGTTATTTCAAATAATATTCAATTTTTATACAAGCCAAAACTGATCTTACTGTCACTGAGTAAGGTGAGACTTAGGAAACATAGATGAGCCTGAAAGGGCAAAGTTAGCTCGTAGGTCTCTTAGGGCCAGTTCATGTGTCAGGAGGCAATGGTGCTACCACCTGACCCAAACATGCACTTTTGTGTCCGTTACATCTGTAGTACTACATCACTCTGAGTCACATCTCCCAATCTCATAGAAAATATGTAAAAAGTTGGTGTCTGACTGGCTTCTCTCTTGATTCCCCCAATTCCAAGGCTTGGTTTGCCCACCCCGCAGACCAAGTGTTAGAGTCTTCTTCACCAGGATGGCTTAGCCATGCCATCCTGCACAACCACAAGACCAATCAAAATAGATTGCAAATCAATCAGTATTATACTCTAAGAATAACACAACTCTGCCAAGTAATAATACAATGTTCCCATTAAGCTGAAAATTAAATCAATTTTATGTGAGTTCCTTTGCCTGAGCAGTACGTAAAACTCTGCTCACAAATGTCCACTGAGAAAAATGCCGTCCCTGAGTACAACAGAAACACCAATTGAGAGGAGGGGGACAGATGTCCTCAGCAAAAGAGCTTAAAAATGCTGTTGACTGATTTCCTGCACACAGTGACCATGCTCAGGTTTAACCCCACAGCTGCATGAAGAGTCCAAATGGGAGCACATGGGGACAAATTCGTGCACATATTCATGTCAGGATTATCACCTAAAAGTGGTGATGTCCAAGTTCCAAAAACAGAAAAACTAGTAGTTTACAAAAATCTCAAAATCCTTAAATTTAAATTATATTATAAATTCTGCACTTGGAAAGCACAACACTTTTTGTGTTGAGTATTTACTGGTTAGCAGAATGCAATATGTTTAGTTGTATATTTTGTCTGTATTCTTTTCAGGAAAAAACCAACCTTGAATATTTTATTTATTTTGTTTTTTAATTTTTTTGTTTTGTTTTTATTTTTGTTTTGTTACTTACTTGCTCCATTTTTTATAGGGTGGCACCATACATCTGAGCATGCCCAGAATGGTTACTTAAGTATTGCTAGCATCAGTATCATACACCTAAGCACTCATGTGGCTGTGCTAGCACATGAATGGCTCATTCTTCTCTGGGAGTCGAGGCATTGAGGCCATGGCTGAATGAAATATTGACTGCACAAAAAAGTGCATTGAATCTTCATTGAGTTCAGTTCTGATAATGTCTTACTAAGGTTATTTCTTTCTAGCAACATGTATTTAGTGACCTTCCTCAAGTTTAATACCTAGCAATGGCAAAATCCAGGAGGTGCTGAAAACAGACAATAAACAGGCAGGATTCTTTAAAGGGACGGATGTGCTTTGTATCAATGTGGAGTCCTCTTCAGAATGGCAGTCAATGTTCTTCACACTAAGCAGTTTTAGCAGAGAGAAAAGCATTAAAGGTCCATTACCTTATTCCTAAAAGATGCTAACGCCTTTCTAAGGCTGCATCAAGTACTGTGGCAATAAAAGGGGGTCATGCTTCACTATTTCTATGTGATTTACGCAGTTCTATGGAATATTCCTAGATCTAATAATAAAAAACAATATAATAACGAACTAGTATTTATTGAGTGTTGACTGCATGTTTGGTACTATCTTAAAAACATATATATTTTGAACCATATCATATTTCATCATTTTCTCTTTTAAAAAAGTTTGAGGTAAGAACTATATGCATTTTGCAATTAAGATGAAAGCACAGAGACATGGCATAAAATGTAAACTCTACAAATGCAGCAGGTTTTGACTTACTTACATAATTCCTTGTTTCCCAGAGTCTATAATAATGCCTGGCACATACCAGGGGCTCTATAATTATCTACTGAATATATGAATTACTGTAACTTGTCTAAGGTTACTGTGCCAGCAGTTATCCAATTATACTTGAAAGTTAAATATTTAGCAAATTGTGAGACTTTTTAATATGAGAATTTTGTTTTTAAAAATTTGTATTGGCAGATTTATTCCAACTATAATCAGTTTCAATTATTCAATCTAATCATAATAGAGAAATGAAAGTTATCCCACTCATTCAGTTATTCATACATTCATGCACTTAAATATTGACTTTTAAAATATTCATTGGATGGATTCTTTATGCCAGACTCAATGCCAAAATCAGAGATATAAGGAAACTTAATATAAAAGCCAATGGTAAACAAAGTGAAATAATGAAGTGTAAAGAAAGAAGAAGCAAGAGAGGAAGATAGAGAGGGCTAAAATGTAAGATTAAATAATACATTGAAAAGCTCACACCTAATTCCAATCCTTCTCAAATGTTCCCGCTGAAGAACTCCTAAGAACAGAACAAGCCTGTCTTTCCAAGGAGGCTGGTTGTATATCACAAAAGGCCTGTGTGAGCATTAAATAACAAGGAGAGTCATGTTTTATCATAACATTCATGAAATTCTTATGCAATACCATCAAATAAGTTTTCCTAGGATCCCTAGAAAACTGAGCCTGACTCAAATGCTTTCACTCTAACACTTCATTGGTTAGTGCAACCCCAGGGAGGCAGGCAGGAAGGAGGCAGGGGATGAGGCAGAGAAGGACAGTGAATATGAGTGGCACCAACAAACAGGGCTGATCGCCTGGTCTGGTCTGGTTGGAAGTCTGAAGGCTGTATGGGGAGCACTGTGTTGCTGAACAATTCATTGGAGGGGATGGGGAAAAAAATGCAGCAATTTATCTGCTGATTCTGTTCCATATTGATCAAATTTTCCCCCCAGGGAGTTATTTTCCCTACATTCTGGCTTGGACCACATGAACCTTTTGAGAATCCAGAGCAAGTCACACCTTTCACAGGTGAGATAGTTCTTTGAGACCAGAAGTGAGGGGAGGTTCCTGGGACCCTGAGCAGGAGCCCCAAACCAATACGGTTATGATAAGAGTTGTGACCAAAGATCCTGGAGACAGGTGAGGTCCAGAGGATCTGGAGTTTAATACAACTGGCAAGGAAAGCTGACCCCAGGAAGATGTACTACATTCTTGTTGTGGCTTTACATCTCCTTTCGACTGCACTCAAAACCTGCAGGGGAACTTGTAACAGAGAGAGACACAGCCTGATTTTATAAAACATATCTGTGAGGTTGTGGCAAATAGTTGCCATGATATCAGACTTCTCCAGAAACTATTGAACCAGTTCTTGACTTCCTCTTCTGGTATTTTGGGGCTGCCCAGTGCCAATACCTCTTTGAGGGGCTGGGGAGATGGCGATGCAGCAACCGTGTGGCTGGGGATCACCTTTAGGAAGTCGTTCTGAGGCCAAGGCTCCCACAGGCTGCTGGGCAATCTGCTCTACCCACCTCCTGCACTGGCCCCAGCAGCTGCTGCGCCTCAGTTTTCATCTCTGAGTCGTCTGGAAGAATCCAGCTCTCTCCATAGCTGTTGAAGTACAGCATGATCTTGTATTCGGGAAAAGAAAAATTTTAGGTCTCAGCCCAAGCCTCAGTTCTCTATGGGCAATGGTCTGTTGTTGATTACTTAATATACGGTTTACAAAATTAAAATTCCAGTGTTCCTACGGAAAAAACAAGTAAATCTGAGAAATTGGCCAGTGAAGCAGTGTATGATTACTGACACAAAGAGTCCACTTAGCAGCAGTTGGGTCTGGATATACAGGTAAAAATAGAAATAGCTCTGACCAGTGTGGCTCCATTGGTTGCGCCTTTCCCAGGAACCGAAAGTTCACAGTTCAATTCCGGCCAGGTCACTTGCCTAGGTTGGGAGTTCATCCCAGTAGGGGTGTATTGAAAGCAACCAACTGATGTTTGTTTCACGTGGATGTTTCTCTCCCTCTCCCTCTCCTTCAAGGGAGAGATGGGGGAGAGACTGAGAGAGAGAGAGACATGAAAATATTGGATATCATTTATTTAAATGAAAATATAGATATTTACTCTCAGCTACTGTCCAGGTGGAAGAAGAGGGTGAGGAGTTCTTGCACAGTGGCAAGATATATATTGTTAAGAAGACTTCAGTCACTTATAAACTACCCATTAAAACTATAATATAGTTTTTTTCTAGGAGGAAAAACTATATTATAAAATCATTTGAAATGGTTCAAAAGTAAAATTAAAATTAAGTCATGAACTGGGAGCAAAAAGGAAAAGTTTTCATCTTTTACATCTTAGACGTGTCATCTCACTAAGTTTCAACCTTCTGAAACTTCCTAAAAGTGCTTCAATGGCAGTTTTTTTCCCGAGACATAAAGGATTAGTCATATAACCATGGTTACACAGACTCAAAAACTGTTTAGACAAAAGATACACATGCTTCCATGGAATGAGATTCTGCCAAACAAGCTATCTCAAAGAGGTTAAGATGTTCTCAATGATAATCCATGTACCTAGGCTGCTCACATTTCGGACGAGCAGAACCGTGAAAAGGTGTCACGCACATTCACTGTTGCCAAACTCAGTGAGGCCCCAGCGTAGCTCCATGGTTGTTTTTCCCATGCTTCTGGTCAGCCGCCCTGGCGGTTGCCCCACCTCTCCAGCCACAGCCATCTCTCAGCGTGTGAGCTCACCACCAGTTCAACAGGTGTGTCAAATTCCTTGAATAAACACACAGAAGATAGTCTTATCAAAACTCTAGATGATATAGACAGACAGAATACCCTAAAGGAATTTGAAAGTCTTAAGCAATAGAACAGAGCTAGGAAAATGATGCTTTTACAGGGATAACATAGACGTTCCTGCACTTTCATCCTTCCACAAATACTAATAATTTTGAGTACCTGCTATGTACCTGCCTCTGTGCCAGGCACTGTGGATATAGTCACGGGCAAGCTTGAGATGCTGCCCTGCCCTCCAAGCACTTAGAGTTCAGCAGGGTTCTAAGCAGAGAAGGAAAGTCATGAGCTAGCAGGATGAGAATGTATGGCCACGTGCTGTGATAGTAGCAATAGTGTTGGGGTACCTAACTTCCCTGGGGGATGTCTTCCTAACCCCAGAAGTGACCTCTACGCTGGAATCTAAAGAAAGATTAGAAGTTAGGTAGGTGAGGCAGAGCTATTTCAGAAGGGAACAGTGTGTGGCATGGTTTATTCAATTAGAAAACATAGCCAAAAGCCAGATTATGAAAGCCACATTAAGTGATTACATTTTATTATTAAAGCAACAGAAGCCCAATGAGAAGTTTTAAGCAGGGAAGTAGCATGATTAGATATGAGTCTTGAAATGTTAACCTGGAAACATTTGGGATATAAGCATGTGTAGGAGAAATCCATGCTGATATCGAGTAACAGTGAGAATTCGAGAATGGAAGATTATGGGGTTGAATCAACTGGATGTGGTGAGTTATTGGACATGAGAGGTGAGGAGATAGGGAAACTTGCTGAGATTCCAACATTTCCAATTAGGTACCTGATTATATGATTAAGCCATTCACTGAGAAGAAAATATTGAAGGGACAGATTGAGGGTTTAAGGAGAGAAATAAAAAAGGACTAAAATTTGGGTCATGTGGAATTTGACATATCTATGAGCTATCTAAGTACAGACAACCAGGATGTGGTTGAACATAAGAATCTAAAACTCATGAGTGAGTTCTAAGCATTTCAAAGTACATATTTGAGAATCAACATATATGTGATAACTAACGCCATAGGAGTAAATAAAACCAGCGAATTAGTGGAAGAATATGTAGGAAATATGGTTTGAATATACACTAAGTTTGTAGAGTCAACAACGTGATGTGACTATCAAATAGGCAAAATGATGATAGTACATATTAATAGAGTTTTTGGCTCTAAATAAGGTAGCAGAGAGTCCTGTTCTCCATGGAGCTGATGGACCGTGCTAAGTATCATAGTGGACATGACACTAGAAGCATCAGAAGAGAGTCCAGGTGATGAAGCAACTGAAAATCAAGATGAAACTTAAGAATTACTAAAGCAAGCATAAACGATCAGGCAAAATAAAAGATGATTCTTCATCAGATAGAAAAAAGGCAGTCAGAAGCTGCGTTGGAACTAGTATGCATTGCCCTGGCTGGTGTGGCTCAGTTGGTTTGGCGTCGTCCCGCAGTGAAGGATCACTGATCTCATATCTACGTTTCTCTCCCTGCCTTTCCCTTTCTCTAAAAATAAATAAGTAAAAAGAAATCTTTATAATTATTATACATTCACTTATTCCACAATTATTCATTAAAGTCAAAAAGTCATTTCTTGTCCCAGGGTTATTTATTTAAGCATAAGCCAGTAAATTTTTTATAGAGTGATAAGATCAGACAGATGGTAAGGTTAATGAACCTTTAATGTGCTTTCCAACCTTGAGAGTCTATGATTCACACTGACTATGGATGAGAAAGGAACACGTACGAGGCAACATAATTTTAGTGGACTACCTGGAAGAGCACTTGTTTCGTGGTTCTGAGTTGACCATTTAACAGTATAGCCTGGCAATCTCAACACACTGCTTCAGTCCCCCCACTGAAAGATGAGGAGGGATTGACAGGATGTTTGCTAAGGTCCTGAAATTCTGTCAAATTTCATACTGTTTGGCTATTATTTCTGGCTAGACTCTCTTCCCGCATTTCCCACGTATAGCCAACACACTTTAACTATGCAAATTTATTTCATGCGCATTGAGGTTGGATGGAAGGACTTTAAAAAAAAGGGGACTGGGGAGGAAAAGGAAATAAGCCTTGGCTCATTGTGCAAGTTGGCAGACAGGGTAAGCCAATTTTGAGTCATGAATAAGCCATTCTGAATCAGGATGAGTTTAATGGATTTAATATTGCTCCAAGACCCACCCAGGAAAAGGAGGGTCCAGAGGCCAGTGGCAGATATTAGCTTAGATTTTACATTACAATGCATGCCAGTGATACTTGTTCACACTTGTCAAGCTGAACAATTATACTTATATTCAGATTTTTTAAACGTATGCTTCTAATTTTAGAAACTCCTTGGAATTTCATTTTAATATGGATAGTTGGAACATCTCTAGGTTTTGATGACCTGTTCAGAAAGGGGTAACATCTTAAGAGTTGCTTGAGGAAGGCAGTTACAGACAGCATGTAACTGAATTCCTAGTCAAAGTTGGTTTGGTTCCTTCATGAATGAGTCCATATAAAATTACACCAATCAGATGGCAATTCCCAGAGAATTCTGTCATGTTTGGCCAATTGGTTGTACCTTAGAGTAAGGATTCTGGCCTTATAAAGTCAGCTTCTAGTTCAAAGAAGTGACGGAAAAGAACATTAGAAAGTAAGTAGTCTCTGGCCCTGGCCAAGTGGCTCAGTTGGTTAGAGTGTCATTGCAAACACCAAAAGGTGCCAGGTTTGACCCTGGGTGAGGGCACATACCTGGATGGCAGGTTCAATCCCCAGTTGGGGTGCTAACAGAAGCCAAGCGATCCACTTTTCTTTCTCACAGGGCTGTTTTTCTCTCTCTCTTCTCCCCCACCCCCACTTCCTCTCTCTCTAAAAAGCAACGAAAACATATCCTTGGGTGAGAATTTTTAAAAATAATAAAATAAGCAGTCTCTAGCATCACTTCGGGTAGCATATTTCCCAGAATGTCGCTGTGTCATGGCTGGCCCTGGCATCAGATAAAATGAAAAAACTCCTCTCCTCCCTTCAGAACCTTCAGTATAGAGTCCCAGTCAGCCTACGAGCTCCAGCAAAGGGGATATTTGGCCTCTATAAAGCCTAATTTCTACTGGCCCTGGCACCTCCTGCAGCTGTACTGCCAACTTACTTGGGAATTGAACTGGCCTGTAGGGTTTAGCACAAGCTCCTGACTCCATTCCGGCTACTCCTTGGCATGCCTTTCCTCAAAGCACCAGCTTCCACAATAGTCTGATGAAATGAGCTTGTATGCATGAATTTGCTCATCATCATCTCTCCTTTTCACAGCTCCTCAGGGGTTTCCTGGGCAGCAGCAGATTTGCTATGGGGCGGGGAAAGCAGGGATTTAGAGCAAAGTGTTTCCCCGAAACACACTGCCTAGGCTGGCCTGTTCTGCTGTTTAAAAGCTCCTCCACGGCCGTGTGTCTCCATTCCTTTATTAAGTGGAGTGTTACGGTCATAAAGACAGAGGCACCGGCTCCCTCCATCAATTACACCCAGTGCTGCCCTTCTGCAGGCGTGGCGTTTTGCCCATTTATGAAGTTACCATAGGAAACAACTTGGAGCGACTGCAAAGCTCAGAAGCCTCAAAACCCAGGTGACTCTCCCTTATGGCTTTGAGAAGTCACTGCTCCCAGAGGCTGGCTAATAATTAAACTACTGTGAACCTTTTCCTGGTCTGTCTCAGGTATGATATGTATGGTAAAGATAAGGAAGGGGTAACATTTGAATTAATCTTTAATGATAAATGGAGAAGGGAGGAACCACAAATTTTAAGAGAGGTTATAGTTATGTATAGGCAATTAGTATCTACATCCCTTCTTGATTTCAGACTTAATTCATATTTTCCAGCAGGAAGTCCTCATTTTCTCAAGACATGGGGTATGGGGGTAAGCCTGTAGACTCCACACGTTTTTTCCTTGATTCCACTTCTAGGAGACACAGTAATGGCAAAGAATTACCACATCGCACCTTCAGCATTCACCGAACAACCTGGGCACTGCACAGCGGTGCCCCCCGACACCCAGCCGAGATTGCCCATCTTACAGACAAACTCTGCTCTACCCACTTTGGTACGCTATGGTTTTGTTTTAATATTTAGAAACTGAAATATTTGTGTAGCTTTTTTGACATTTCATTTTGTATTAATTCTACCTTTAAAAACTTATAAAAGTATAGAGGTTTCTATTAATGCTTTGACCCAACTTTTCCCCTTCATGTCATCATTTTGCACAATTGTAGAACAATAATCGACATTGATACCATAATATGAACTCGCCTGTAGACGTCATTTGAATGTCAGCACTTGTCCTTCCTCCAGCTCAGGGGTCAGCCCAGGGTCCACCTTGCTGTTAGTTTTCATGTCTTTTTCATGTCCTCTAATTGGGACTGTTTCTCAGGACCATATGAAATTTTGAAGAGTGCTGGCTAGTTTTTGTTAGAGTGTGCCTCACTTTGGAGTTACCGATGTTATGCTGGGATTAAAATGAAGTTATCTATACATTTTTTTTCAAAGGTAACAAAGAAGCAATACTGAGCCCACCTCAGAGCAGCGTATCAGAAGATACTTACGTCACGTCTTATTACCGATGATGGTGTCTCCCAGGTTTCTCCACTGTAAAAGTTACTGTTTTTCCCTTTGCAACTATTATTTTTAAGAGACAAGGTTTCAAGATGATATCCTGTAGCCCACATAGCCCATAACCCACTATAGTTATCACTGTGCACCCCAGGGTGCTTGAAATAAAGAGCTGAAACATGCTCTTTCTCATCTGTATCTATATTTACTGCCGTGGTAGGCAGTGTAAATACTTCTCCCATCTTTCCGCTGTCACTGGCTGCTTTAGTCTAGGGTAGCAGGGGACTATAGTGACCAAAGGGACAATTGTTACGCTCATGATAAAATGAGAATGAATGAGTCAAATCATCCTTGGTTTGAATCATAAGTCTGTGGTCTTGGACAAGTTGCTAACCTGCACTTCTACAAAATAATAATAATGGTATCTATTTTTCAGGATTGGTTTGAATATTTGAGATTATAAATATCAGGTGTCCATGTAGGGCCGGGCTCAGAGTTGGTGCTTAATAACAAGTATTAAGCATGTCAGATGGGAAATGGGGTAGATGTTTCTGTCCTAATGTAACATTGTTCAGCTGTCCATATTCATGAAACTTGTTTCATTCATTCATTCAAAAACTCTATGAATGAGGTTGAGTGCCTACCAGAAGCCAGATGATGGTTGGATACTCTCTGCCTTTATGGGACTTATGTTCCAATAAAAGAAAAGCCAACAAATACATGGAAAACATATAAAATGTGAAACTCTCATAAAAGAAAAATAGGAGAAGAAACATATTTAGATGGACTAGTAAAAGAAAACTTTCCTGAAGAGGTGACATTTATGAGGAAACCTAAAGGATGGCAAGGGTTGCTGAATACAAAGAGCCAAAGGAAAATTGTTTCTAGCAGAAGGAATAGCAAAGACAAAGACTCTGAGTTGAGAAAGAGCTTGAGGTGTTTGAGGAAATGGAAGATGACCAGAGTGGCTGCAACACAGAGAAGAATTTAAGAGCTACCTGTACTTAATACCCAAAGCTCTTCAGAGAGCTTATTCACATGTTTTTTCTTCTCTTGATTAGTACCATCTAGAGTCCTGCTCAGTTTTAGGCAATTTTCTAAGTCACTGGTGGTGTTAGAAATGGATTGCTTACCCCTCCACCCCACTGCTAGCCCTTATCTCAGTTCTGCTCATAGTTAAAAGTGCTGTTTATTCCACAGTTTTCCTTCCTCTTCTGTGAACATATCAGAATATTGAATGTGCACCCACTTACAGCGTGCTTTCCCACTCTCTGATGCCAACGGCTGTTCTGCCACCCTAGTAATGATCTTGCTAAGGTCCACTTGCTGATTATGCAATTTGCTCTGCTTTCAAAAATCCCTAAGCATGCTGCAAACATAGCACCCCTTCAGCACAGAGAGTTAAACTGTGAAAACAAGGTTGTCTAGCACCTGAAATATTGTCATATTACATTAAAAACATGTTATACCTGATTCTCCAATGCTCAGAGCAAAGCAGAGTCATGTAAACCTGTTGGAAAAATCTTGGCCAGCTGAACTGGAAAGGGTGCTCCAGTTTTCTTGGAGTCTTAGATGTGACCCAGGTGTCAACTGGATGAGCTTATCACAGTGTATACCAATGACCATCTATTTTCTAGTTGTGTAGCAATGACCCTGGAATTCATTCTGATGTCTCGCTGTTCTGCCTCAAAGCACCGTATGAAAAGCTTGGACTCTGCAATCATAGGCTGAGAAGACAATATTTACAAAAGATTGATTCTCTGCAATTATAAAAGGCTTTGGTTTGAATAAGAAATCTGCAAAAAGGAGCAGAGAGTCCCTCCCCAACCCCCAGACATTTGCAGTTTTAGAAAAAACTGTATGTGTTATAGGTTGAATTCTGTTCCCCAACCACCTCCAAATTCATATGTTGAAGTCCTAACCTTAGAATGTGACTTACATGGAGACAGGACATTCACGGAGGTAGTCAAGTTAAAATGAGGTCATCACAGTGGGCCCTAGGCCAGTGTGATCGGTGTCTCTCTAAAAAGGGGAAATTTGGACACAGAGATGTGCACAGAGGGAAATTCACATGGAGGGAAGACACACGAAGAAGGCTGCCCCTTACACGCCAGGGAGAAAGACCTAGAACAGACACTTTCCTCTGGTATTTTTTAAAAGGTCTTTAAGTGATTCCATGGTGAAAATAGGCTTGAAAACCTTGCACTAACTTTAGGTCAATAGTTCACAGCATGTGGTTCCCAGACCAGCTGTATCCAAGTCACCCAAGAACTTGTTAGAAATGCAGATTCTCAGGCCCCACATCAGCCCTGCCAAATCAGAAACTTCTGGGGTGGGTTTAGAAGTCAGTGCTTTCACAAGCCCTCCAGATGACACTGACCCAGGCTCACATTTGAAATGGATTGGTCTAGTACATTGATGTTTTACATGATGGCAGCTCATAGAATCTGAAAGAAAAGTGTATGTACACAACATTTTTTATTTACTATCAGGGTGTTCAAGGTCTATTCCTTGGTCTGTGAACATGTCTCTTAGGGTCTAAAGATCCCAGTTTAAGAACTTAAGGCACCAATCTCCCTCCAGTCCAACAGACCATGCATTTAGAAGAGAGCTTTTTGCCCTTTCTTAACTGCAAAATAAGCAGACTTCCAAGGAAGGCTTCTCTCCTGTCCTGCTCACATGTGCCTCTCCAGCTAAGTCAGGGGCTGCTTGGGTGAAGCCCAAGCCTCCTGTTGTCGCCATCAATTTCCCCGTAGCGGTTTCCAGGCCTGAGGTGGAGCTGTGCATTCACTCACCTGATACAAATGGCAATATTTTTTCCTAGGCTCACATGAATACAAACAACCCAGCTGTGAAAAGATCAATGCATGTGTCTGTTGTGGCCAGTCAACTGCAAGTTATGTCTGTCAGCAGGGCCGGAGAAGAGTACGGCAGCTTTTCTCAAGTTGGAATCATTTCTATGTGAAAGTGACAAAGACAAAAAATCATGGCAGAGAAGGTTGGTAATTAAAATACATCTGTATCCAATTAGAGTACGTGTTACAGTTACTGAGATAGCAGTAACGTATGTCAGTACCAGAGAGAGAATCCATAGCCCCGGAACTCAATAGACTTTTGAGCAGGGCATTGCCTTAGGCAAAACTTAAAGTTAATATTGATGAATATTACTTATTCATTAAATGGCAACACTGCCTGTGATAGGCCCTCAGGACTTAAAACCTAAGTTACCCAGACAAGCAGATTGCCTAACCACTAGGTGGTCAATGCTTGTTGGTAGGCGCAACTTAATGAAGTTCCTCATCTGTATCCAAATGTAAATCAAACTTCTGTGGACTCAAGCTGATGGATAATACCAATGCCAAACCCAAATTCTACTTTTCCAAATGCAGAAAAGGAAACAAAAAAGGTAATATGTTCCTGTTCCTGTTTGCCTTTAAGAATCTTGCTAGCATAGCCATGTAAATCATGTTCCCTTCAACGAAGCTGTGTTTCAGCCTCTGATAGTTTATGGTGTAAACAATCTAGAGACAATTTGGATATCTTCATTCCCTTGACAGATGCCAAGAATGGTCTCAGCTAGAAAAGATCAGCTGGAAAAAGATTTGCTAATTTGAATAATGGAAGCCCTGATAACTTCTAACTAGGAAAGAGAGGAGTTGTGTACACACGCAATTGCACCCCCCACACAATTGTATAGGGCTTGTTAAATAAAGTTCATAATTCTTATCTTCATCTGATGCCTTCCCTTCACCTGTCAACATTTCCAAGTCAAATCTAAACTTAGTGCATATTATTTTCCTACCTAACAACATATAAAATGTATTTTAATTCCCAAAGCTGGTAAAAATAAAGAGTCCCCTGACTGAAGGTCCATATTGGTGTGGGATTTGAATGCCTGGATGTGACAGCAAGTTGACTCATATTGGATTCTGTATATTCTGGAACATGTAATGAGTTATCGATCTGTGATAAACTAAGCTGACAGTTTTGTAACCAGTCAGCCATCAGTATATCCAGTATATCCAGTGAGCATAGGTTTCAGTAAGGTATTACAATCAGGTCACTGGCAGTTTAGGACACATTTTCTAGCATTTGTTGCAAGAAGGAACATGCATATTTACAAGAGGGCATGCATATACACAGGTTTAATTCTCTCCTTTACCCACTAGGAAATAACATTTTTCATTAACACAAGAGAAACCTTCCCTTCACCTCCAATGTGCTTTCTTGATGACAGTTGATGATCAGTGGGTTAAAAAGACAACCCAAACTCACTTTGATTAGGAATTTAAAAACTTGTTGGCAGTCCAAAGTCTCTTTAGATGACTGAACCATCAAATGCAGCAGGTCATATTATCGACTCTAAGAGTCAGTTGGAAGTTTGATGATCTCCACTCATCCCCAGAAGTCTAAGTTGTCCATTGCTGAAATTCTAAAAGTCTCCTGGGGAACGAGGTCTCTTGCTAAGTTCAAGAGGGAGGAGGGACTTCCAGGGGTTTCTCTGAGCCTGAACAACACACTTTAGACATTGCTCTCAAGGACTGCAACTCTCCACAGTTATTTTTAGAAGCAGGGGTGGGAGGAGGGAACAAGAGGGGGTCTCTGTGGTGAGAAAACTTGGCAAAAGCTCCAAGTGACTTCTTTGCTGCCAAAATGAATGGAAAGGACAGAAGCAGTGGTAAGGACTTGACATCTGCTCTGCAGCTTCTTGGAGGCTAAGGGCTGTGAAAGACACTCTACCGAATCCCAGAAGTGTGGGGTTAATACTCCCATTTTGCACATAAGAAACTCAGGCTCAATTTATTTATTCTGTATAAGACATATAGGTGGTGATAGACCTAGCATTTGAACCGCTTTGTAGGGACTGCCTACACATACAATAGACATATAGTACTGGTGATAATAATGCCTGTTGCATAGATTTGTTACAAAGATAAACATTTGTAAACATTTGCACTTAATTAATTAATTAAGTACTTGATACAATAGAGACTCAATACCTGGAAACTGCTATTACCATCATCATCATCACCAGCTTCTTCATGGAATCATCATTATCACTTTATTATCCATATTACTATGCCATGGTACACTTTGCTTGGCACCTTATAAGTGTCTAATACATTTTGTAAAATTATCAAATTGGGGAAAGGATGTATTCACTGCACCTCTCACTCTCACGTCACACCCAGGTTTTAGAGAACACAGTAGGATGTGTTGGCTGCTGTTCCTCTATGCAGGAAAGGCAAGGACAATGCACATCTGTGAACTTACTGGAAACAAGGGAATGGGATATGAAGATCTCTCCCCACTGCCACAGCAGAGGAGCACAGGAAGGGCACGTCTATTCACAGTGTATCCTGGTCTGTGTTTGGAGGCTTAGCAGTTATCCTGCTCTCCAAAAAGGGCAAGTCCTGCCACACTTTGCTCTCTGAACTCCCCATAAGAACCTCTTAGGACTCAGTGCCCACCATGTTGGTTTGTGGCCGTCCCTTGCCCCTTCTCCTCTCCCACCAGCAAAGGTTGTGGCAATTTTTCCCCATTGGTTGATTATTGACTGATATTCATTGGATTCCAAGATTGATCCTAGTTTACTTCTAACTTTTAATTATTTTCAGATAATAATCCAATAAATTATATTTCTTAGAATTCAGACTCCAAAACAGTGTTAGCCCGTTCATTGTTTGTTTTTCAATTGTCATTCAATCTTTCAAAATCTCTCTTCCTTATATTGAGAAGCTCTGCTGGCTTGAGACGAATTCTAATTAATCTAATTTTATTTCTATCTCTAACTAAATCTTCTTCAGTTTTCAAATTCAACCTACTCACCCCTTCCTTTAGACAAGCCTCTTATCACCCTTAATACATAGTCTTATCATCTTATTTCTGACAGCTCTTTTCAGGGGCAACATTTAGTAGAAAATGCGATGACTGAGTCTCAGAGACTGGGGTTCCATTTCAACAGGTGGTTTATGTGACTCCCTAAAGCAAAAGCATCATTAAATTCCCCAGGGCCTCAGCTGTGTTAACAGTAAAAGAGAAGACTTAGCCATAGATGATCTCTAGAAGCTGTTCCACACTGAGTCCATTCTATCAGAATCGCCTGGCTTTTAACATGCCTGTAGGCACTATGTGTACTTTTAAATTTTCCCTCAAAATAGTTATATTGCATTATTAAAATATGGGTGTAGTGACATCCTTTGGGGATCGCATATTTTTTTGCGGAATCCATGAAATGTCCCGCGTGAACAGTGCTCATGGTGAAGTGGGGAATGGTCAATAAACATTTCAGTGCGAGCTATTTTAAATGTTCTGCCTCCCTATTTATGTAACCAATGGAAGAGATGAGAAATGAGAAAAAGAAGGCCAGTATAAGCTTAGGCAGTACTCAACAGACAAAATGATCAAAATTTCCAATGGCAAGAACAAAATGTTATAAATGCTTTTTGCTTCTACTGCAAAGCCTCCAGCAATAAAAATAAAACTCTCTTAAGACTTCTTTACAGCATGGCTACTAAAATCTTCCTACCAGGGAAAACTTCTCAAGAGGGAAATGAAAATTTTTTTGATATAGATGAAACGTAAAAATGTGAATCTACTAAATGAGAAACATTTATAAACTTGATTATTCCCTTCCTGTCTGGAAATCACCTGTTATTTGTTCCCTTCCTCCATTTCTTCTCTGGTGTAGCTGATTCATGTATACGAAGTAGAAAGACGAGGTGCACAGGCAGCTGGCCCCCTTTCTTGTGCCTATGGCAGGAATAATTAATCAACCTGTGCATCCTTTCCTGTGCATCCTCCTGCAGCCACAGCATTTTTGTCAATGCAACAATGCATGTAATCACTATCTATCAAAGTTGGCACAATGTATTACACTTACTGGCCTCCCATAAAGTAGAAACAAACTAGGTTCCCAATAACATGGCTTTCCAGGCCCAGTGACAGCCTACCACCATCCTCAAAGTAGTAGCTGCATCATTCTCCATTGTACCGTTCAATAAACTTAAATTTAAAAAGGCCTGTGAGGAAACTTCTAGTCAAAATAGAGGTATAGGTAAACACGGCTCACCTCCTCGCACAACCACATCAAAATTACAACTAATATATAGAACAACCATCACTCAGAACTGTCAGAAATTGAGTTGAATGGAAGTCTGACAACTACGGAATTAAAGAAACCACATCCATCCAGACTGATAGGACGGGGTTAAATGCAGAACAGGCTGATCCCACACATACATGTGGCGGATAAAAATGCAGGAGTGACAGCTCAGAAGCGAGGATTCCCTGTCCCACACCAGGCCCTCCAGCCTAGGGTACTATTGCCAGAGACATAAATCCCCATGACTTCTGGCTGCAAAACCCAGCAGTGATTAAGTCAGTGGAAGAAACTTCTGGAGTCCTAAGCAGTTCCTCTTAAAGAACCAATACACAGAATCACCTCTTCACACTCACTCCCTCTGAGCTCCAGCACCAGAATAGCAGCTTGAAAGACACCAGTGACATACAGGGAGGAACTGAAGTGTCTGGCATCAAGGTGAGAGCTGGGAGACAGCTATATCCCAGACAGAAAAGTGGGCAGACTCCATCGTCTCTTTTCTGAACCCTCCCCGAAAAGAGCAGCAGATCCAGCAGGCAGGCATCATATCTGACTTAATCAACCTGACTAACACTGCTTGCCCCACCCAGGAGATCCCCTGAGGCTCCATCCTACCCAATTTATGGGCACACCAAAGCTGTTAACAGTGGCTTCTCCATATGAATAACTGGTCTTGGCTCATGCTTCACAAATTTCTAAATCCTCTCAAACAACAGCCAGCCTCAGTGAGCCCCCAGACCTCATATCTCCTGCTAAGTGGCCCCAGGCCTGGCACTAGCAGCAGCCAGCTTCGGATCACAGATTGGCTTCATGTGGGAATCTCCAAGCCCAGCACAAGTAGCAGCCATCTCAGATTGCTTTATAGCTCAGGCAGGGTGGCCATGGACAGAACACTACTGGGGACCGACCTTGGCCTACAACACCCAGGAAACCCCAGAACCTGCTCGCCTAGTGAACAGCTGCAGACCACATCAGAGCTTCACTACCCTGCCCCTACATAGCTGATCCTCCACAGAGGGCAGAGGTTGGAGATCAGTGATCACAGCTGGTCCTTGCTACTGACTGGCCTGGGTTAATTCCTCTCATTGACCTGCCAACAGCAATCAAGGCTCAACTATAAGAGAAGAGTGTACTTCAGAAGAAAAGGGTGCACCTTGAATACCCAGCTTGGGTGATAGAGGAGGCTGTGCCACTGGACCCCAAAGGACACCTACAATGTTAGGCCACACTGCCAAGACAGGGAGTCATAGTAGCTCTACCTAATACATAGATATAAACACATGGAGGCTGCCTAAGTGAGGAGACAAAGAAATATGGCCCAAATGAAAGAACAGACCAAAACTCCAGAAAAAGAGCTAAATAAAATGGAGATACGCTATCTATTATATACAGAGTTCAAATCACTGGTTATAAGGATGCTCAAGGAACTTATAGAGGACCTCAGCAGCATAAAAAGATCCAGTCAGAAACGAAGGATGCACTAATTGAAGTAAAAAAAAAAACAATTTATAGTGAAACAACAGTAGAGTGGATGAAGCTGAGAATCAAATAAATGATTTGGAACATAAGGGAGCAAAAAAATCAACCAGTCAAAACAAGAAGAACAAAGAATCCAAAATAATGAGGATACTGTAAGCAGCCTCTGGAACAACTTCAAGTACTCCAACACTCACATCATAGGGGTGCCAGCAGGAGAAGAGAGAGAGCAAGAAATTGGAAACCTATTTGAAAAAATAATGAAAGAAAACTTCCCTAATTTGGTGAATGAAATAGACATGCAAGTCCAGGAAGCACACATTCCCAAACAAGATGGATGCAAACAGGCCCACTCCAAGACATATCATAGTTAAAATGCCAAAGGTTAAAGATAAAGAGAGAATCTTAAACGCAGCAAAAGAAAAGAAGTTAATTAGCTACAGGGGAGTTCCCATAAGACTGTCAGCTGATTTCTCAAAATAATCTTTGCAGGCAAGAAGGGAGAGGGAAGAAATATTCAAAGTCATGAAAAGCAGAGACCTACAAGCCAAGATTGCTCTACCCAGCAAGGCTATCATTTAGATTTGAAGGGCAGATAAAGAGCTTCCCAGACAAGAAAAAAATAAAAGAGTTCATCATCACCAAACCACTATCATATGAAGTGTTAAAGAGACTTACTTAGAAAAAGAAGATCAAAACTATGAACAATAAAATGGCAAAATAATGCGTATCTATCAACAATTGAATCTAAAAAAGAAACTAAGCAAACAAGTGGAATACAGACAGAATCATGGATATGAGAGCATTTGGATGGTTGCCAAACTGAGAGAGGGTGTGGGGAAACCAGTGAAGAGGTGAGGGGATTAAGAAGTACAAATTGGTAGTTACAGGATAACCATGGAAATGTAAAGTACAGTATAAGAAATGGAGTAGCAAAAGAACTTACATGCATGACCCATGGACATGAGCAATGGTGTGGGGATTACCTGAGGGAGTAGGGTACTAGATGGAAGGGGCAAAGGGGAGAAAATTGGACAACTGTAATTGTATAATTAATAAAATATAATTTTAACTTTTTAAAATAAAAATAAATAAATAAAAATGTCTACAAAAGTAATGGCAGACTTAAAGGAAGTAACTATAATTATAAAAGATGGAAAACATGAACAAAGAATAATTTCTAAATTCCTTTTTTATCCTAATTATCTATACAATTCATTGAACATGTACTCTATACCCATCCCAGTAAAAATTAGAAGAGCACATCTATGCCAGCATTTCAAAGGCCTTTACGTCACTTCTCCCTTTATTTAACATGGCTCAATTGGCAGTTGTATTTCATCTCTGAAACCAACCTCCATATAATGATAGGATTTAGGTAAAAGAGTACCAGACCTAAAATTTATTGCAAGCCTACTAAGTGCCAAGCACTATGCTAAGACTTTTGTCTACATTTTCCCTTTTAAGTCTTTAACAACCCTATGATATTATTGATATTACGATATTGATATTATTGCTATTTTATACATGAGGAATGTATAACTCATCAAATTAAAGGAACTTTTCCAAGGTCAAACATCTATTAAGAAGTGGAATTGGGATACAAACCTGGCTTCCTTTGTCTCTATGCAGTGTTCTTTCTACTACATCAAATTACCTTTAAAAAAGACCTCAAATACTTGGCACTCTTTTTATTAACAAATAAGCAAACTGAATCCTGGAAACCTAAGCTACCATCCACAAAGAATAGTGGCTTTCTCTCCAAGCTACACCTAAACATGAAGCTTAAATTGCCCTCTTGCATGGAGCATCAGTTTGGTAGGAAGACAGGGAAATGTTTGGGGGAGAATAGAAAACAGGAAAAGCAAGAAAATTCAAGTTAATCCTACTTTCCAATCACCCTCTTAAAGCAGAGTGTTTGTCAACACTTCCAAAAACTGATTATGATGCAATGTGTGTGTGTGTATGTTTAAAGAAAAGGATGGAAGGATTTTGAATATAATTCCATGAATTTATTATTAAGAGAAAATGCATTTTTATTTCAAATTTCCACGTACAACTTTTTCAAAAATGACATGAGTTATTGACATGACCCTTTAAGAGAATTTCTAAGTTCTAATGCAGTCGTGCATATTGTCAATCAAGTATTTAATATTTACTATAGCTAGCCCATTAGCATTAGCTAACTGTAATTTATGGCATGGCAAAATTGTACTTTTGTAGGCTATACATTCATTTTATAGTACTTTGGGGCCTTTTGTCTAATCAATAAAATATTTAATGCTCTTTTAATAGGACATGAAATATCTTGCTGTTTAAAGTAAATATGAAGGCCCACATTTACATATTTAAATTTATTACATTGGCTATAGCTGTTACTTATGCCATAAGTATCAATAACATTACCCATTTTTGTTCAGCTATTTAAACTTTCAGGCATATCATTGTTCCTGTAGAAGAAGAGAAAAGAGCCCATTATGAAGTGACACACTTTGTGACTATTTCCAGAAATGTCTTGCAGGGAAAAATGATGCCTGGGAAATATGGCTTCTACTGTTTGAACTTATATTTTTATAAATCAAAGTAAAGTACAAAATTAATATCTAGATAATCCTGACATAAAAAGCCCCCCTTAAAATATCCAAATCAATAATAGAGATAAAAATAAGGTTTGGGTCTAATACTAAATAATGGCCCAGTTTTCTTTCTCATTTTTTGGGGGGAAAAAAGATGAGGTAGGCTTATATGTGCATGTGTATCATGTGGGAACATATTGAAAAGTTTTACAAGGGGTTGGACTTTCTTAATAAAGATTACATTTTTTCTCCTATAAAATTAATTTTTCTCAATGAAAGAAGAAAATTTCTGATAGTACATGGAGGGTAGAGAAGAAAAAACTTTGGGCTATTTTAACACACACCCCTCATTTTGATTTTGTTTCTCAAAAACAGAGGCAAATGAAATAAGCTTTATCTATAGCCTATCTTTATCTTTTAGTATATAGTATATGTATTTTCTATGCAGAAAATATTAATATGCTCCATAACTTTAAATAGTTATATAGTATTCTACTGACTGAATACACTTAAATTTAAATATTCTCCTATTAATAGATATGTAGGTTGTTTTAAACTTATTGCTATTATAAATAGCCCTAAGTATTTATACATCATGTGCAGTTGCCTAATTCTTGTTTAGAGAATTAACTCACAGAGATAGACCTTCCAGTTAAAAGGATAAGGACATCTTACTTTCAGATACAGAATCCCAAGTTACTCCTGCCAACTCATTTAAGGATGCTCATGTCCTCACATATCCTCAACATTGCGTTTTACCAATCTTTTAAATTCCTGCCAACCTTACTGAATATAAACAATAACTCATTGTTTTAATTTTCATTTGGATTACTATTGAAGTTGCTCTTTTTATAAATCAATTGGTTGAAATTATCTGCTCAATATCACTTGTCCATTTTATTATCGACACATCTGTACTTTTTCTTATGAAGTACACTTAACATATTAAGAATATTAGTCATTTTGTACATCAAAGAATGAATTTGGAGCTCTGCCTCCCACCATATAAAATTAACTCAAAATATATCTTAGCTTTGTATGTGAAAGCTAAAATTATTACATTTTTAGAAGAAAACAAGGGAGTAAAGCCTTGTGACCTTGGCTTAGGCAATAGTTTCTTAGATATGACACTAAAAGTACAAGCAACAAAATACAAAATAAAGTGGGCTGCATCAAAATTTAAAACTTTTGTGCTTCAAAGGACACCATCAAGAAAGTGAAAAGACAAACCATGGAATGAGAGAAAACACTTGCAAATCATATACATCTGCTAAGGGAGTTTTATCTACAATATATAAAGACCTCTTTTGACACATTAATAAAAAGGCAAATAACCCAGTTTTAAAATAGGCAAAGAATTTGAATGAACATTTCTCCAAACAAAATGTACAAATGGCCAATCAGCATACTGAAAGATGTTCAATATCTTTAATCATCAGAAAAATGCAAAGCAATACCACAATAAGATATTATTTCACACCCACTAATATGGCCATATTTTAAAAGCTGGTAATAGCAAGTGTTGGTGAGAATGTAGAAAAGTTAGAACCTTCATACATTGCTGGTAAAAATATAAAATTGTGCAGCCAATGTTGAAAACACTTTGGCACTTCTCAACAAAATGAACATAGGATTATCATAGCAGTTCCACTCCTAAGTATAAACCAGAGAGAAATGAAAATGTATGTCCATGCAAAATCTCACATGTAAATGTTCATAGCAGTATCATTAACAATAGCCAAAAATTGGAAACAACCCAAAGTTCCATAAGCTGATGAATGGATAAACAAAAGGTATATTCACACAAAGGAACATTACTCAACCATAAAAAAGGAACGAAGTACTGATACATGATAAAATATGGATGGACCTTGAAAATTTATGTTAAGTGTCAGGAGCCAGACACAAAAGACCATGCACATAATCTGTGATTCCATTTGTATGAAATGTCCAGAATAGGCAAATCTATGGAGTCAGAAAGTAGATGAGTGGTGACCAGGAGCAGGGGAAGGATGTTGATGGAAACAGGGATTCCTTATGAGGTGATAAGAACATACTAGAATTAGATTGTGGTGGAAGTACAATTTTATCAATATACTAAAAATCACTGACTTGTATACTATAAAAGAATAAACTTTTTAGCATGTGAATTATGTCTTGATATACCTGTTATTTAAAAAAGAGTAATCTTTTTGTTCTTATATTGCAAATGGTTTTAAATTGCTATTTTCAAGGTTTATTGTTTTTCACTGTATATAGATTTTTATATTTTTGTAGTCATTATATCTTTTTATCTATTTATCAGTTTTTATTTATCTATCAGTTTTGTGCCATATTTAAAAATTCTCTTCTTTAGGTTCATGAAAATAATCACTTGTATTTTCTTGTAATCTTTTTTTAAAATTTAGATATTCGATTCATTAAAAATTTACTTTTTGGTGGGCAACAAAGTAAAATATAGGATTTTAGCTTTTCTTTCTAAAATGGATAACCAGTTGTTTCAACTTGGTTATTTAATAATTTATCTTTTCCCTGTTCCTTAAAATGCTACCATATTTATATTTTAATTTGCATGTTATGATGATTTTAACTTTTATATTAAAACTTGTGTCTATCTCTGTATTCTATTCCATTGACTCTGATGCTTCCTCCTACATCACTGTAGCATTGTCTTATTCATTGTACTTTTTTAAAAATATATTTTATTGACTATGCTATTACAGCTGTCCCATTTCCCCCCTTTATTCTGCTCTGCCCTGCACACCCCATCCCACCCACATTTTCGCACATTTAGTTTACGTTCATGGGTTGTACATATAAGTTCTCTTACATTACATATATCTCTTACATATAAGTTGTACATTTCTTATGCTGTTCTTAACCTCCCCCTATCTATTTTCTACCTACCATCTGTGCTACTTATTCTCTGTACCTTTTCCCCCTCTCTCCCTGTCCCACTCCCCCACTGATAACCATCCATGTGATCTTCATTTCTGTGATTCGGTTCCTATTCCAGCTGTTTGCTTAGTTTGTTTACTTGTTTTTTTTTGTTTTTTTTTTTTTCTGATTAGGTTGTTAATAGCTGTGAGTGTTGTCATTTTACTGTTCATAGTTTTGACCTTCTTCTTAGGTAAGTCTCTTTACCATTTCATATAATAAGGGCTTGGTGATGATAAAGTCCTTTAACTTGACCTTATCTGGGAAGCACTTTATCTGCCCTTCCATTCTAAATGACAGCTTTGCTGGATAGAGCAGTGTTGGATGTAGTTTCTTGCCTTTCATGACTTGGAATACTTCTTGCCAATTCCTTCTTGCCTGTAAGGTTTTTTTTTTTTTTTTTTGAGAAATCAGCTGATAGTCTAATGGGAACTCCTTTGTAGGTAACTGTCTCCTTCTCTCTTGCTGCTTTTAAGATTCTCTCCTTATCTTTAATCTTGGGCAACTTAATTATGATGTGCCTTGGTGTGTTCCTCCTTGGATTCAATTTCTTTGGGACTCTCTGAGCTTCCTGAACTTCCTGAAAGTCTATTTTCTTCACCGGATTGAGGAAGTTCTCCTTCATTATTTGTTCAGATAAGTTTTCAATTTCTTGGTCTTCCTCTTCTCCTTCTGGCACCCCTATGATTCAGATGTTGGAACATTTCAAGATGTCCTAGAGGTTCCTAAGCCTCTCCTCATTTTTTTGAATTCTTGTTTCTTCATTCTGCTCTGGTTGAATGTTTCTTTCTTCCTTCTGCTCCAAACTGTTGATTTGAGTCCTGGTTTCCTTCCCATCACTGTTGGTTCCCTATAGATATTTCTTTATTTCACATAATGTAACCTTCATTGCTTCCTGGGTCTTTTTTATGCTGTTGAAGTACCCAGTGAGTTCCTGGAGCATCCTGATAACCAGTGTTTTGAACTGTGTGTCTGGTAGGTTGGATATCTCTTTGTTGCTTAGTTGTATTTTTTCTGGAGCTTTGAACTGTTCTCTCATTTGGGCCATCTTTTTTTTGTCTCGGCGGCGCATCTGTTACACAAAGGGTTGGAGCCTTAAGTGTTCACCAGGGCAGGGCAACCCACATCGCTGGGTTGTGATGCTGTATGTGGGGGAGGGGTCCAAGAGGGAACTGTGCTGCTTGCTCCGCTCTCTGCTGGTTTTCAGTCATTTCCCCTGCTACCCACAAACAAATTGGGCCTTTCTGGTGCTGATTCCCAGATGGGTTGGCTTGTGTATTCTAGGACCCTGTGGGTCTTTCCAACGATCTCTCCTGTGAGGTTGGGAGTTTCTTCCACGGCTACCTGAACCCCCACAGGTGTTTTCAGTCAGAGGCTTTGAGGCTTTATTTCCCCTTGCTGGGACCCTGGGTTGCATTGTCTGTCTAGCTCCCCAGGTTTTCCTCCCGGTTTGTCCGCATGTGAATGTGAGATTGCCCAGTCTGTAAACCACTGTCTTGCTGGTCCACCAGCCACTGCCTTGCTATGAGTCCTGTCTGCCCAGCTGCCTGACTCTGCCCCCCCTACCCAGTCTGGATAAATGTTTCTGCTTTAACTCCTTGATTGTCGGACTTCCATACAATTTGATTTTTCTGTCAGTTGTGGTTGTTTTTTATTTTTAAATTTGTTGTTATCCTTGTTTTGGTTGTGCAAGGAGACACAGTGTGTCTACCTACACCTCCATCTTGGCCAGAAGTCTTTATTTGTTATACCTTTAAAGTAAGTGTTACCTTCTCTGTCCAGCTCTATTTAAACTAGTCATATATTATAATTACAATTCAAGTGTTTTTAAAAGCAGTCATTAATATCTTCACAAAGAAAAATAAAGCACTGGGAACTTAATACAATTGCAGTACTTAGAGATTAATTTAGAGATTATGGATATATTTATCACATTGAGACTTCTCATATAAGAATAAAATTTGATTCTTCATTTACTTGTCTTCTCCCATGTTGTTCTGAAGAGCATTATAATTTTCTTCATATATGTCTAGCATATTTCTTTCTAAGTTTATGCTCAAGTGATCTATGTTTAATGCGGCTTTGTGAATGTGGTGTTTTCCCCATTATATGTTACAATATTTGTGTGATATTTGGCATATTCCAAAGGATTATGTCAGTATTATTTGGGTAAATAAAGAATTAACTGTGTCTTCAAAAAAAAAAAAAGAAAGAAAGAAAGAAAAGCTGGCAATTTTTGCATTATTTTATGAACTATTAACCTTGGTAAACATTCATTCCTTCTAAAAAACTTATAATGTTTGCCTCCTTCCTTCTAATATTTATTAATATATTTCATTTTCTTGACTTATTGCTTTAGCTGGAAAATTTAAAAACATGGTATATAATAGTAGTAATTGGTGACCGATATCTATGGCTTCCTTTGGAAAAGAATGGTATATTTTACCACTAAGAACTGTACTGGATTTTGATATGCACAGATTACATTTTGCCCACATTAAAGAATTATCTTATTCTAGTTTTGTTTCAGAGCTGTGTTCAAGGTGTATGTAAATTTAAAAAAAAATATGTACTATAGTAATAGGAATACATTTGTCTTTCTGGTTATAATTTCTGTTATCACTCAACCTGTCTATTCAATAAATACATATTTAGCCAGACCTGTGTGTCCTAGGCACTAGGGATACAAATACGGTCCTGGCTTTCTAGCACTCATTGCTAAAGCCAGTTGCTTTAGCCTTTGTATTACTCTGAAGAACTAATGGGAAACAGTCTAACAGAGGACCACTACAGCAATGATGCTCCATGAGAGAGAAGAGAAGAGGCACACTGGAAGTGAGGGGAGAGAGGCAGGCATGGCACATACTTAACAAAGCACCTATGTGATTCTTATATGGCCATCGGTTTAGTCACTGGACTTTAGTAAATCTAAACTTATTGTAGGGTTTTACAGTTTTACTCCATAAAATTTATATGTTTTCACAAATAGTAATTACTCTGTTCCTAACAATAACCTCATGTTATATATTATCTCAACATTACAGAAGATGAAATGGAAACTTGGAATTGTTGGAATGCCAAAGCTAAGCAAAAAGAAAATTTGTGCTTCTTGCACGTATCTTAATAAAAAACAATTGGATAACATAATATATGACTGAATAATTCCATAATCTTTAGCAGAGAGTTCTACAATTCATTCTTCCATGATTTTTTACCCCAAAGTTCCTCATTTCCCATTTCAGTCAGAGAGTCACACCAGGCCATCCCAGCCAGTACTTTCCAATCAATCCCTCTGAACTGCACAAATACCTGAGACCGGTGCTCTGGGAAAGCCCTGTGTTCTTGTCCCATATTGACTTATACTGATCAAGAGGCAAGGGAGGGGTGCTCAAATCAGGGCCCAAATCTATGATGTGGTATAAAACATGTTGGCCTTCTGTCAAGCCTTCAGGGCTTAAGGCCGTCACCAGGGAGTCATACACCTTTGCTGGATAGCCACACTCCTGCGACCTGAAATCAAAGGAAACCTGCTCCTGCTCCTCCTTCTCCAGAGTGGGAACTGCCTCAGTCCCAGACTCCTCTTCCTAATCTACTTCATCCACAGAGCACTCATAGGAGACTGTTCAGCAACAAGGTGTTGTATTTTTCCACCTCCCTGCAACGGAAGGGACATCTGAGGAAGGAAAGTGGTAGAGAGAGCTCAAGAGGCCAGATCAGCAATTCAGTCTCTGCTGAAAATGGCTCCAGATCTCCGTGCTAAAGTGGAGTCTTGAGAGCTCTCTGGCATATTAAATATTCATCAAAAGCTAAACATCACTTTTTCAACATTTGACTGAATAATACAAGTGTAGATTTGCCCCATCTCTGCTCTTGAATTGCTTAGATATACATAGCACTAAATTATGGTTGTAATGAAGTCAGTTTAAAAGATGAGGAAAGAATCCTTTGTAGTTTTGCCCTGCCTTTCACTTCCTCTTAATTTAACCATAAACTAAATGGATCCATAAAAGGTTTATAAAGGGTAATAAAATTTTGTTTTTAATACAAAAGTTGTTCATGTAATTAAGCATAAATTCTATGATATTCGTTGTAATTTGAAATGGTTTGCAAGGAATTAACAAATACTTATGTCTATTTTATTTCTCCTTCCATTAATGGCAAATACTAAAACAAAAAGGAAAAAACAAGTTCCTGACAATAGAAGTACCTACAGTTCAAAAATTGAAACTGCGGATGTTGCTAAAGATTTTATCCTTTTCTTGGAAATGTGCCATTAGATTTAATTAGATTTCCCATTTGTCCTCCTTTTATTTCGCTCGGCCACACTGTTTTTCTGCCCTCCCCCTTTTATCCTGCCTCTCTTCCTCCCTTAAATACTAGCCGAATGCTATGAGTTTTTTAAATGGCCTGCATCATATAAATGAAGAAACTGATCACTATAAGAAACGCGTAAAGTAGCCATTTTTTAAATCTTATACTTATGACATTATAAATAGTCTGTAAGGTAGAGTTACTGCAAAGCTCGCCCTCGTCATTGAATAATCTCGTGATGCACACAGCTCCACCACTTGCTTTTCATATACTTTCTTTTTCCAATAAAAAGGGAAAATATGCTTGAAGAATTCAAAGCATATTCTGTTTTTTCTAGAACTTTTTGTAAAGAGGATTGGAAGTGATCTAATCTTTATTGTTATAACATTTTATCATCTGGCTATCAAAATGTGATTTCTTACTCTGAAATGATCCATTCTCTATTATATTTCATGCTAACATTTCAAATCAAGAAAAATGGCAATGTTCATGTTGTTTAAGATAATTGGGGGAAAAAGTCACTGAACTGTATTTCTGTAATTCATTTAGACTTCAGCAGCAAAGATTGATAATCAAAGTCAAAGGATGCCTAATTTTACATGGAGTGATAATGGCTTAAGTAAATTAATTTTTGAACATTTTTCTCATCTACACCACACTAAGACGAAGGTTCCCTTAACACTTCTAAAATGACTTTCGGATGTTTTCACAAAACATTTTAAAAGCAACTATCAGCATTTTCTGAAAAATACCGCTCTGCAAAGGCATCGCTGAACAGCTGGCTTAAAAAAGCATTAGATAAGATATGATGGATTGCCAGGCCTACTTTTCCCGTATTTGTAACACATGAGCGAAGAGTGGGAATAACTCCATGACTCTCCTCTGCCTGGTTTCCGTGTTGGATGGAGCAGTCCAGGAGCAGGAAGGACTGACGTTTCTTACTTCTATGTTTCTGAGCACACAAGACTTCGGTCACATAGGCTCCCCTAGGTCATTTGTCGAAAACTAGACTTAGATTTCCTCTTACTTTCATATATGTATTTGGCTCATTTGGATGATGGTGTTTCTCTGGAAGACAGAAAGTTTCTCCTGTCTACCAACTGTAATTATAATAACAATTTCTAATTTCGCTGCTGGGCATCCCCACATGGTTACCAAACCAGCACTTCAAGCTCCACTTGTCCAAGACCAGAGTCAATTATGACCCCTGCAAACCTGCTCCACCTCCTGTGTCCCCATCTCTTATACTAATTCAACTTTTCTTAAATTGGGCCACACTAAGAAACTTGGAAAAATCTCCCTTGCCCTCGCTGACATTCAAACGTCAGCTCAGTCTGCTGTGTCTCTGCTGTGTATTCTGTTTTTCTATCGATTCCACCACCACCGAAGTCATTTTCTCTCCTGAGCCCTACACTAGCATGCTTGCTTCTGAAATCTCCTGCTTATCCAACCTGTTGCTCCCTCTAGCCTGAGTATTGTCTCTCAAAACCTCAGCCTGGGCTATGATATTCCTTTCCTCAAAAAAAAAAAACTATGGCTTCTAAACACCCCAAGAAAAAACATTCAAACTCCAGCCAGTGCCAATTCAGAAATCCCATGCAATTATTCTCACCTGTCCTTGCAGTCACATCTCCTACCTCTTGCCCCCAGGAACACCAATCATGCCCAAGCCCTATCACCCTTCCCTGCCTTTGCTGCCCCTCAGCCCACAATAACTTGGTTATATTCCTCTATCTTTGACACAGCTTTCAGTGTTCTGGGGGCTCAGCTCCTGTGACCCCATGTCATGAAGTCTTTTACAACCCACACTGTTATTCATTTCCCCTTCTTCTGTCTATAACACTTTCCCTCCACCTCTGGATTGAGCATCTACAGCATTCTGCCACTTACGAAGTTAGCCTCTGACACATCTATCATAGGTTGCACACTCTCCCACTCATTTTCCTTCCATCAGACATGTCTCCAGGTTTCCTGTCCCAGTCACTATTCTAGACACCAATGACACAAAGACCTAGTTCTCTCTCTAAAGAAGCTCAGTCCAATAGGTGATAAAACATGTTAATAATGCACTATGGTGAGATAAGCATCATAAGGAAGTCCAAAGGAGAAGGGCTAGGGAGGCAGTGTGATAAGTACAGGACCTAGACTCAAAAGAGTCAGGTGTTCAAGGTCTGGTGCTGCTATATAACTAAGTTATAAAAAGCAAATCTCCTGGTTTCAGTTTTCTCATGGCAAAATTAGTATCCTTACTACAGAGTGTTCTATAAGGATCAAAAGAAAAGTAAATCATGAGTTTCCATTTGCTCCACCAGATCCACTCCCTGTCCTTTCTCTCTACTCTGTCCCTCTAGAAGTTGACTTCTAAATGCATCTCCACAGCACCTGTACGTCTCCAAGTTCTGCTAATTGCTCTCTCCTCTAGCTCCTTTGTCCTAGGGGCAGGCAAGCCCCAGGGTACTCTCCCTTGTGGTTTCTCTGCACTCTGCCCACACTTCTACAAATAATCCCTTTATTAAAGGCTCTGCAAATTACCCAAGTCAAATGTGCCATCTGTTCCCTGCCAGGTCTCTGATTGATAAAACTGCTTTTCAAACTTTAAGTTGCTGTCTAAATGCAAGGTATTTCTCATTTATCTCTACACAGTGCTTTACACAAAGCAGATTACTGCTATTAATAAATGGTGAAGTGAATGTATGCAAGGATGAACGAGTGAATGATCTTGCCCTCTTCCACTGTAGTTGCATTCTTATCAGGGGAATACCTCCGTGTCACCTTGATTGGATTTTGCAATGCCTAATTTGATTTGGCAGGTCCCTGTTCGCTTAGAACTGGCTGTCTCTTAGGGAAAACATTTCTGCCAATAGTCTTTCTCAGCCCTTGCACGTTTCTAGTGGTTAAACTTGAAAGGGTTAACTATGTTTGCAGTTTTTTCTAGAAACGCTCTCCTATAAGCTGCACAATTACTTGGGAGCAAAAATGGATTACTTATTTGTTTATTTATGTATGTGTATCTTTGGTTCATCAATGTAAAAGATCACAAATACATTAAATGAAAGCGAATTGATTATTCCCCTATTACATGGGAACTAAGAGCATATTTAAAGAAGCAGTAGCTTAGAGCGGGGTAGTTTCTTGAAAGCACAATGAAAACACAAATAATTGCCTGCACTGCCTCCCTTTTTCTAGGCAACACCTAGCCAATGGATGGGCAATCCGGTAGCCTCACCAAATGATCTAAACACAGTTAAATCACAGAATTCAGTAACCTGATATTAATGAAGAGTTGAAATCATGACCGATTAGACTAATATTAAGTTATTCCCAGAAATTTTAGGCTATTCTTGTCTCCTGAATCCCCACACATCTCAACAAAATAGGAGATAAACTGTTTCCTCTTATTTTATTTTTTTAAAGGTTTTATTTATTTATTTTTAGAGAGGGGAAGGGAGGGAGAAAGACAGGCAGAGAAACTTCAATGTGTGGTTGTCTCTCAAGCATCCCCACTGCAGACCTGGCCTGCAACCCAGGCATGTGCCCTGACTGGGAATCGAACCGGTGACCCTTCAGCTCACAGGTCTTCACTCAATCCACTGAGCCACACCAGCTGGGGTGGTTTCCTCTTATTTTAGTATAAGGTCAATGACTTAAAAATGAGAAAGTGACCCATGGAAACTATCTTTATAAAACATACCTTGAGTAAACACATTTAATAGTATGCTTTGGTCCTGAGTAGGTATTATTCATTAGCAAATAATTGCATAACTGGAATTCTTAATTAAAATTTTTGATGAGAAATGAATGTGTTTATTCTGTAATTATGACCCAGATTCAGAACATATTAGAATGGTTTATGAGTACAGTTCCAAAGATTTTAATATAGCAAAGAACTCACAAAGGTTTTGAACAGGAACTCAGAGAAAAACATACCCCCTTCTCTCCCCTCCCATAAATGTGCATGAAACCAGAGGCACCGAAAATTTAAAAGTCCATCATTGAATACAACTTCAACATGGAAATACTCTAATTTAATTGATCTGTGATGATGTTAAAAACCTCTAAACAGTCCTCTGGACCTTTCCGGATTTTCCAGAAGGGCTCATGGCCAAACAGTTTCTTCCTTCAGCTTTCTTATTGAAATACAAATTCAGACAATGGGGAACTCTGTGAGGATCCTTATCCGAGCTTTCAGACAAAAGACAAGTCTGAAGGGGTTTTTCAGCTGACAAAACCTGTACCGTAGCTATTATTCCTAAAGTACACAGAAGTATGATTAAGCAATTCCAGTGGAATTACCATCTTTTTATTGGATCCTAGGGTAGGGGCTTCGGAAGACAGCTGTTGAGGGGGAGCTCATTCTTGGCCACAGTTGAGTGAATCAGATAATGTTTAAGTCTCACTCGGTTGCTAGGGTCAACCTGGTGAGAAAGTCTGGTATAAACATTTACAGGCCTTAAGTGTTTTTACCTGTTGGCCGTCAGCTGATGATAGGTTCTTGGTTCAAAGGCCAAAGAGATCTGGGGACAAGGAGAACTGAGGCAGAGCACTCTGTGGAACCAGCCAAAGGTTAGACAGACTGTAGGTTTCTCCTGAGCCTCCTTCTAGGACATCGATGAAACCCCTGTGACTGGGGCTGGTGGAGAGATCATTACCTCCAGTCACCTCCTTTGTGTTGCTGCTGACTCAGTGACACCACGCCTCAGACCCAGATTTAAACGCTGTTGGCCAAATGTATCTTCCCATGGGCCACTTCATCACAGCTTAATAGGACATTTGGGATTTTAGAAAAGTCCTGTAATTAAGGCGGACCGCAAAGAGTGTTTGTTTGCTATTGATTTTTATCCCAGAATGTCAACTTCTTCCTGTCCCCCATTCACCTATCCCCCTTCGATCCTTGCATTTAGCAGTGTAATTTTCAAAATGAATCTAATATGTTCAATATGCATGAGATGTCTGTATCTTCTCAGATAGCAAATATCCTATCTGAGAAGACACAGGAAAGAAAAAAAAAATGTATCCTTTATGTTCCTTTATTGGGAAAGACACAAATTACCTAGAATCCTATACTCTCTTTTTTAACCAACCAGCAGTACAAATGGTTTCTAGCAATGAGCTGGCTTTGAAACTCTACCTACGACAATAGTTCCTGTATGCATTCAGTGATTCGGGTGTTCTTCATTTGGTTGTGTGTGTGTGTGAAAGTTGCAGTTGTACTGCCCTAACCATTAATCGCAACATTTATAACTTAACTAGTAAGGTTTATTTTAATAAAAATGGGCATGCTGTTAAATGAGTCTTTTTTCTCATTATTTTTAAGTGATTCGGAGATGCATACATAATAGAATGCCTATAATGCACAGGGGTTTAAACTTAACTGTGCTATAAAACCCCATTGCAGAGTTCCCGACACTAGTTTGTATGTGACAAGCCAAAACAATCAAAGAATTAGCAATTGAAGCACATTTTAACCTAGCTTTGAGCATCTAGTTGTGTGTTTTTAAAAGATTTATTTTCTGCATTATCCAAGACATACTTGTTGCAAACCTGTATGCTTTCCATGGTTTCATAGCACAGTGTCCTAGAAAGAAAAGTAGGCTTGAGAGCCCAGCAGACCTGCGTTAGACCCAAAACACCATCATCTTCCAGGGCCGAAAACCCTGATAAGATGGTTAACTTAACATGCTGGGTTTCTTTGTTCCTAAATGACGCCTGTCTCCAAGAGCAGTGGCAAGAATTAAGTGACACTATTGTGGCTAGCCAGTATCTGGGATGTAACAGGTATCCAGTTAGTTTCTTCTCCTTTTGTTGATTTGAATTTTAACATTGGCTTAAGAAAAAAAAGATTAAAGATTAGGCAAGGGAGGTTTGTTTTTAAAAACAAATTTAAAAGTATTTTAGAAAAACAGATAAAATGTTCTAATTCTCTACCACTTTAGGTTATTTTCATTCTCTCTCTTCCTTGTTAAGACATTCTAACATTTGATAGATACCTCTCAGCCCCAGTTCTTCAAGGTCACAGGCTTGGTCACTGTGAATTGGTGGAGAAACAACTGTCAGGAGTTTCCATCTGCTGGGATGTGAGCTGGCACCCCTGCACCCTATTTCCTCCCAAAGTACACAGAAGTACAATTAAGCAATTTTGGTGGAATTACCATCTTTTTATTCGAGCTTCCCTCCAAAAAATTTATTTCGCTTCTGTTTGTTCAAAAGATCTTTGACAAAATAGTGACAGCACTCCTGTCTCTTGTCTGTTTTCAGATGAGTTAGCATTATTGAAGGCTGTTTGATGCTCATCTTTCTGATGGAAAAAAGATAGCTTAGCTCTTTCCATTGGGCTTGCACACTCAGTGTCCTTCCACGCAGCACCTGCAGAGTCATTAGCAAAATTAGATAAGCAACTGATTTATTATTTCTATAAATGCATGGTGCATTCCCTTTACTCAGAGAGTACAGCAAAAATTATTCATGCTAGGGGAGGGTAATCAAAATGCCTAAAAAAAGCACATTTTTATCATTCCAAATATAAGCCTAGCTGTGGTGGTATACTATCATAGCACATAATAATAGAAATGAATTATGTCAGTAAACTCTTGAGGTTGAAGATTTACCGTGATAAATATTTTTCATTAAAGTGAAATATCTTGGCAGAGTCACTTTCATATATGCAGACTATTGACACAAGGAGGCCAGCTGTGCCTATGCAGATGCCGAGATTTGGGTCTATACTATTAATGATTTATCACGTCATGGAGAGCTTGGATTAGTTTTGGAAGCAATCCCTTGCCACAAAAGCACTTTCTATAATGTGCAGATGCAAGGAATGCTATATGCGCTCTTCAAATTAAAGTAATCGCAGAAGCTGTAGCTACCTTCGAAATTTCAATACCTCTATGTTTTTATTTTGAAACATGAAAGGTTGCATCCTAATCTGTATTATTCATTAAAATTCATACAAATGTTATTTCATTTTGGATAGTGAATAGTAAATCTGAATTAATAAGCACACACACCCTGATGAGGGAATGAAGGAGATGGAATGGGACAAAAATTAGTTGCAAACCCATTGTGTGCCACATACCCAATACTTTTATTTTAAATCTCACATTTATTGTGAGGTGGGATTAAGTTTCTGATTCAATTCTACAGGATTCTAAGATTGCACGCCTTCAGAGCATATGCAATAACATTGACTAATATTCATTTAGTGCTTGCTGTGTTCCAGGTAAGGTGCTAAACACTTTAAATGCATTATCACCTTCAGTCTTCATGAAATTCATTTGAAATATTGCTATCACCCGTTTCACAGATGAGGAGACTGAAGCACAATATAGTTGAACAAATTATCCCAAGAGGAAGTGTCTGATTTTGAATCAAGTTGTCTAATGTTTCAAAACCTTCTATTAACTGTGCCCTCACTGTTAAAACTACTATTAAAACTAATGGGTAAAATTCAGATCCTATTTAGTTATTATCTTTGTGGACCTTAGCAAGTCATTTAAACCTTCTAAGCCTCAATTTCCTCTTACATAAAATGAAGACAATAATAGTGCTTACCTCATAGACCTGTTGTGAGTTAATATTTGCTTAGGACAGCATTCGGCATGTGTTAAGCATCAATGCTTTGTTTAACAACTGTAGTAGTTAAATAGTGGTACTCTCTGATGATTGATAAAATTTTATTGACTATCGCACACAGATTTTCTATAATTTTCAGTTAGCTTTCATTCTTAAAACTGGGTTGGAAATAAAAGAGATAAAATTCTGAACTTTACTTTTAAAGTAAACAAAAATAGATTGTAAATTAGGTTACTACTTACCACGGATGGGAGACACATGCAGATAACACTACAAAGCATAGTCACTGACTACCTACAGCACTGAGCCCTTTAAGTGGCCTTTCTGGGAACAGAAAAAAACAAATATCTTCCTTTCCTCCCTTCCTTCATCATTCACTCTTCCAACAAACATCCTTTGACAGGTACTGTGCTTGCCCAGGTGAATAAATCCCTACTCTGGAGGAGCATGCAATTTAGAGATGACTATACTGTCTGTTTTGGCACATAAAATAATGTGAGCAAGTTCAAGGTTCCCTGATCAGATCTGTTTAACGAGTATTTATTGAGTGTCCATTAAAAATCAGGCACTGGGTTAGGCACTGTTGCGGCCCAGGTAAGTAAGACACGATCCTGTAGTTAGGAAGCAGTCAATAGGGAAGACATCCTACACAGATACTTTTCCTTCAATCTGGTAAGTTACATAAGTGAACTTGCTAGGAGAGTGCAGAAGAGAGGAGCTAAACCCATTCCAGAGGCAGTGGGATGGGGGAAATTTTGACACCTAACCAAAATTTTTGTTCAAAGTCAAGAAAAGCAGACATTAAAGTGCATCCGTTATGGGGAATGAATACCCCAGAAATCAGAGATGCCACAAGTGAAGACACGAAGACATGTCACAGGATGGGGAGCTACCTGTCTACAGCATAAGGTGGTGGTTGGGATGCGGGGTCGGACTAGAGAAGTAAACAGGCTAACAGGTTAAAAGTGTATGAAATCAACTGAAAGGGTCAGATGCCAATAAATTGCTTAAAGGGTGAGCAGTTTCCTTAGAATTCTTTCCACTAAAATCCTAATAAAAAGAGTGCCACTTCTCTGATTCTGGGAACCAGGGAAATGATCAGCCCTTAATAAGTCAAAATCATTTTGATCCTGACCGAAAGACGAAGGATGGTTCCTTGGATGCCAGTGGACTGTCAACTTTCCCACCTCTGTCCCCCTTAGCAAGCCAAACAAAGGGATTGGCTCTAAGGGTCTAGACTGATACTGAAAGTGAAAACGTTTCTAATTTTTGGTTCGAAGTGACCTATCACCATATCGTTCTGTAACCTGAAGTTGTTTCATTCCTGGATTTAAGAACTCAGTCTAGGACCCCGTTGTCTCCTGCACTGTCAGGTGACACTCTGGAGAGGTGGCTGGCCATCACTGAATTTCAGGGAAGAATTCAGGAATCTAGAGGACTGAATTTCTTCTCTTTGCTGCTGCTGCAGCAGACGCAGCACAACTCCTGAGCTTTCTGCTTCCAGGTGGGTAGCAGTCTGATTCCTCATCAAGTCAGTGGTCACCTTCCCGCATCTTCATTCAGGGCACAGAGCCCTCTGCCTGCAGCAGAGCTCGCTTCCTTGATGGACAAAACACAGAATGACTGGATGCCAGTAAAACAAGCATAGTTTTCTGGGTCAGAAGTTGGCTGGGGGAGGGCCCTGACTGCCAAGTAACTTGCAGTGATGTCAGATCCCAGCACAACCCAAAAAACCAGCCACCCAGCCAACAATAGCCTTCACAACAACAGAAAAATGAAAGAGCTGTGTTGCCAAAGCTGTTCTTTCCGCCCCCTACCCCTTTCTTCCAATAGGAAGAACAGCGGGAAGAGAGTTTATATTTTAAAAGCCACTCCCTCCTCATTCCTCCTCCTTCATTTTGGTAACAAGGTGTTAACTACCGAGGAAACAGTCCTCCTGATGAGTCCCGCAGCAAGCGGTTCCTTGAGGTGTCTTTTCTGAGTTTCTTTTCAAGGCTGTCGGTGAAAGGTTCAGAAACAACCCAGAATAGGGTATTTTCCAAATGCAATCTTGCAACTTTGTGCTGAGGAGAAAGCAGGAACCCTCAAGGAAAGGAAAATCCTTTTTCTGCCCCCACCTTCTCTCTTTCAGGGTAATTAACCATACTCAAATGAAAATTAAATGTCTGGCAAAAGGGCTCTCCTCTTTCTTTTCCTTTAAATAGAGCACCATGGTTCATTCCAGCCATTTAGAGCCCTCAGTGATTCATAATTCAACTGGAAATTAGTAAAACGCAGCCCATTCTTGGAAATGAAGTTTGGATTCAGATCCTCTTGTTATGGAATACATGACTTTTTTCTTTCATCTGTGACAGTTTTAAATGATGTCACTTCAAGGACATTCTCATTTCTCCCACAACATATTACACGAAACACTTGCCTGTAAAACTGGCTCATTAGCCTGCAAAATTATACTGTACTGGATGACTTTCGTTCAAACTAGAAATGGGATTTTTAGTAGGCAATTTCTGTATTTTTATAAAGATAAAGCAATGTTTGATTGCTTCTTCCCAGCTGTTCTGGTTAGTGGTTATAAAGAAAAATTGGAAGGGGGTAGGGCGAGAAAGATAATATGGGGGCGGGCTTGTAAAGATGCACTTAAAAAACAAATCTTAGATTAGGAAACTAAGGCAGAACTTTACAAAGCAACTGCGCCTGCGGCTCATCTGATCTGCAATACTTTGTCCTCTGAGTAGCTGGAGGAAAGTGACGGAGTGAGAGAAAGAGAGGAAGAGGAAGAAAAGCGAAAAGGCTGCTTCTCAAGCTGCAGCAGCCACCGCGAGCTGGATGACTGAGGCGCTGGGAGTTGCTGGAAGGAGTAGCTTCAGAGGTGGCGAGAGGGAGGAGGCGCAGCAGAGCGCCAGGGAGGAGGGACGCGGAGGCCACTGAGGGGTCAGCGGGGCCGCGGCGCCGGGCTGGGGGCCTCCAGGCGGCGCTGGCCGCGGGGCTCCTGCGAGGGCGCTGGGCCACCCGCGCCTCCTGCCGTCCGCGCCTGGGGGTGGGCCCCGCGCCGCCTGACGGATTGACTTGGAGATGGATCGAATTACACCATTTGCCGTGCCTCGATTTGTTTTGCTCCTGCTTCGTCCCGCTGCTGAGGCTGCTGCTGCTGCTGCTGCTGCTGCTGTTGCTGTTGCTGTTGCTGCTGACGCTGCTGCAAGGACCAGTGGTGGCGAGTTTCAGGATTATATCAAGGAAGCCAAGATCTAAAGAGACAGAGGGATATATATGTATATTTTGCATTTTTCTTTATTTTCTTTTTTTCTTGAACGTGACCAGCTTTATTTTTACCAGCGTCCCCCCATGAGGTAAGACCCTCGGGTAAAAATGTGCTAATGCTGTGGTCGCCTGGTGGGGATCGGACCTAGATCCTCGGAGCCTGAATCGAAGGCAGTGTGCGCGCGTGTGTGTGCGTGCGTTGTCACTGGAGAGTTGATTTCTTTTCCAACCAGCTTTCTCTGCCTGCCGTGCAAGGGACACGCAGAGGCTGGAGAGGTTTGGCGGACCCGTCAAAACTGGCAGAGCTGGGAGCTTAGGGGGAGGGGCATGGGGACTTGGAGGCCCCCCTGCACTGTGCACCCCTTGTGGGGAAAAAGCGGAAGAAGGGGGCAAGTAAAAGTTTCTTGCCTGGCAGTGCCAGGTCCGCGCTGCCCTTACCTTATCAGGGGCAACCTGGGCTGCTACGGTACCGGGCACGGCGTCTCCAGCCGAGCCCAGGCCAAAGGAGCAGGCTGCGGGCTCGCCACCCCCTTCCGCCCGCTGCCCCGGAACCGGCGCTGGGACCTCTGGGGTCGGCAGCGCCGGGTCCGGCCAGGAGCGGATGGGCGACACCTCGCCAGAGCCTGAAGAAGGGGCGTAGCACAGCCCCGGGGACCCGAGCAGCTCCCAAGCTTACTCCGGCTACCTGTCAGTGCGCCCCCGTTGTCGCACGTAGTGGCGAGGGGCGGGGGCTCGAGGCGCTCGGCCACCCCCACCCTCGAAGCTCCAGCACGGGTTCCAGCTCAGAGGGCGGCCACTGCCCACCCTCCCTCTCCCCCTGCTGGCGGAGCGCGCGGTGGACGGGCTCTGGGGCCGGGGGCTGCCGGCCGCCCACCCCACCTCCCACCCGGCGACCGGGTTTCTCCTCCTGGCCACTCTCCCCCGCAACTTTCCGTGCTTTGTTCTCCGGCTGGAAATGATTTACGGAAGCGTCTTGGACAGGGTCTCAGCCAGGCAGCAAGAGCCCGGCGCTGAAAAGTGTTACGTTCTCATCTACCCATCAATTATGGATGGAAACAAATAAGAAAGAGTCAATTTTGCATGAGCCCCTTCTCCGGCGGCGAGAGGCGTCCAGCAGCCGCGAGGGAACCGCCGCTCGCGTCCGCAGCCGCTGGCAGGGAGATGGTGAGAAGGAAGGTAGGGAAACTTTTATTTCCAGTCTTGTCAGCGATTGTTTGTTCCTGGGCTGCAGACAGGTTTAACGCTTCCTTCGTCGTGTCTTACTCTTGGATTGAAATAAAAGGTCATAAAGGACTTAAAAGTGTGGATGAGAACTGGGTTTGAAAAATTTCCGCTAAATCGACTCTCGGGACCAGTGCTGTCAGGTGATTGTTTAAATCCTGAACTTGTGAAAAAGCTAAATGTCACAGAGCCAAGGCGGAATGAGGTAGCGGAATTAATTAGTGTTGGAGGAAGTCAGGGGAGAGCTCCCAGTTCAGAGGTGAGTAGTCAGTAGCCCAAGTTCTAACATCCCAACCCTTCACCTCTCTCAGCTGGGTGATTTTCACACAGAAGGGACGGTGGATCGTTATTGTGGATATATAGACTTTGTAAACAGTGATTGGATCTATGTCTACCTCTACAGGCGGCTACTTTCCCATAAAAATAACAGTAGTGTTTCCGTTTTCTAAAGAAAATAAGTGTCTAGGGCAATTTTCCCAAGAACTTCCAGCTATTAAGAATTTTAAGTCTTCAGTATCTACCTACATTTGGGGCAATAAAGTAGATTATTTTGTTTATTTCAAGGTTGAAGCCCTAGAGTAAAGCTTATCATTTTTCTAAATTGGATTGTCTCTGCATTGCAAAATAGGAGCAATACTTAGTTGGAGAATTTTTACAAGGTCTCTTCCTGGTAGAACTGAGAAGTCTTAGCTCAGAGTGATGACTTTACCACCTTCATTGGTGGTTTACACAATAGGTTTTGATGCCTGTTTATTCCTGTTGTTAAAAAAGAAAACCCTAGCACTCTTAGCTGTCTAAGTCGGGAAATTAAGTTGTGTGTAGTCATGTTTAATGTAGTGAGTGACAGGCATATTCTGTCAGTCTGGCAAGTATTACACAAACGTTTACCCTGCCTTAGATAAATAGAAATTGCCAGATAAGCTCTGAGATTTGGGCCTATGCATATTACCACAAACTTAAATGTCTGAAGATGTGCCATATAAGGTATAGCACAGCCATATAGCTGGGTCTTGTTTTTTGTTTTGTTTTGTTTTTTTAGTTACTGTATGTGCTTTGATTTAGGTCTCTAGAATGTACACTGAAAAACGCAGTAACCCTCAGATTTCCAAAATGTGTTGTTCAGCAGACCATTTCCCTCCATTGGCACATTTGGTTAGATTAACAACCAACTACTGTTTCTTATTGGCTCCTGCAGAATATTGCTACCTGTCCTTCTTTCTACTACAGGCCCTACATAGATAACCTTTTTTGAAGCATGTTTCTATGATGTGGGACAGTGTGCCAGGAATATTGTGACTCCCCCACCACCAAACAGCTGGTTAACTTGAATTTGATTTAGATTTATGGACATTCTGCCCTCTTTTTTTGTTTTTTTGGTCACGTTCCCCTTGGTTTGATGGATTTGAAAGATGGCTGTGATGTAAACCTATTAGTCCTTAGAGGGAGGGCCACTTAGAAATCCAGTGGACTTCAGTTCACTGGCTGCTGGCTGCGAGGGAGGGATCTGTCCAGTTACTGCTGTGGGTAAGTGGGCCCCTGGATCCTGTGCGGTGGTTCCTGCTGCTTGAAAGACACACAGGCAAGTAGGCAGGAATCAGAGCTTTGATTCACAAAGATGCCCATAATTTTTAAGGATTTACTGAAACTAGAGAAGTTCTTCACGTCTTGCTGCTCCATCATAATGAACCTTGGTAATTAGCTTAGTCATTGTTCTTGCCTGTGAATTTCACTAAGCTACAGGGAGTGAAAAACGCATCTGAAATAGGGTCATTTTTCAGCCTTCTGATGCATTTTATGCAGAGTTAAGAGCCTGGCCGAATGCCTAACCATTATTGGTGTAACCATAGGAGGTGAACTCCTTCTTTAGCATATTGCAGGATAAAATATTACCTTTTATTTCAATTAATAGACTTTAAACCTGCACATTCTAGATCCATTTCTAGAAGAAGCAAGAGGCACTTGGGGTACACCAACCACTCAGTATTTATTGAGTGTTATCGTTCGCAAGAAGCTATGCTAGTCAGCGTTCCAGCACCAGGTGAGGCAGACATGTTTCTGTACGTTAAATTTAAATCAGCATGAAAAGAATCAGAGACTGGCAAACACACCATTAGGCAAGAAATGTAAATATGCACCCCTTTTCAGGAAGCACATTATTTTATTCTAGAAATTAAAGAGCAAGATTAATTATACCAGATATTTACAGAAGTCCAGCCTTCCTGCTTTTAACGCTAATAATCCAATGTACTATTAGTGTGTAATTTATGTACTGAAAGTGTCATTAAAGTGGAAGATCTCACTTTCCGTGGATCATGTGAATGGAGACAGAGCGTTACGATATACCCAAAGCCAGAGTCTTAGGTGGTCGCTTATTTTTGCACACTTGCTGCCAACTTCCAGTTGGGGGAAAACGTGTGTTTTGATATATTCCCATGACATTCGGAGAGAATAAAAATCATATAACTGTACTGTGCATATCATAATCTTGTTACTTGAGGTGGCAGTTGTCTGGCTGACTTCCCCTCAGCCCCTGATGACAGTTGATAACTGAAGCTGCTTTCATCGTCCCAACAGGAAAGCTGGGTAACATTCTCCTTTGCAAAGCAACTGTTTATGTAACCAAGAGCCATCAAATCAGTGGTCCACATAGGTATCACATGAGGTGTATTTATTTCTCAAACTTCTCTTTTCTATTCAGCTTCTGTTAACTCACCCAGATTAGCATTTTAACAACCCTGAAGTGAACTTCTGCCATTCTCTCTACTTGGACACAGTGTGTAGATCATCCATCATCCTGTCCTTGGCTACAACAGGCTGCTGGCTCCATCACCATTTGGAGCTACACAGAATCCATCCGACTGTGAACAGCACAGCTGGCTACAGCAATTTTTTCTTCCACACCACTGGCATCATTGTCTGGCTGTGGTAACTAAAGTTAACACCCAGAACGGGAAGTTTCCATTGTTTGGCAACCTGGGCCTGGGCCCCCCGTCCAGTCCTGGGGGCACACCTGCAGAAAGGCTGGCTTGCAGTGGTGTGTCCCACTTAAGAGGGGCCGTGTCCCAACCTTACATGACCCACTGGAAGGCCTCCTTAAGCCTGATACTATTAAACCACCGGAATTACAGAATTAGAAGGAGCCATTCAGACACCACTGACTCCTAGACCTTCAGAAGCCTCTCTATTTGAAAAGAGGAAGAAAAAATGACGTGTCTTTTAGCTTGTGATCCCAAAAGGCTGAAAACAGAAAAGACCTGGTCTGGTTCTCTGGAGAACGGAACAGGTTGCTGTTCTGTCCCTTTTCACAAGGGATACGTGCTGTGCCTGAATCCGAGACCCATGTGCAAGAGTGCCCAATGCTTTCCATCACTTTTTTCCTTCTTTCTACTCAGTAAGAGATCTGCTACAGCAGTCATTGCTTACTAAAGCAAGAATGATGTGAACTAGGTGGATATATTTGTTAAGTGATGTTGCCAAGCTTAAAAAAATAAAAACTGGTATAATTAGAAGTATTGCCTTTTGGACTTTGATGCAGGAAGGGGCATTAGATGCACCTTGTGTTCTGGAGGGAGACAGCATTTTTGCTTCTTATCCTAATAGGTACTGATGAAGTCAGCCACAAAACAGCTGGGGTGCTCGTGTGCGGACTACAAAAAGGAACTGATGCTTTTCCTCCCACCTTCTGAGTTCTTCCAGCTGGGCTAATAATCAAATTAACAGAGATAAATTAACAGGAGAAAAATCAAATTTAGGACATGTGCATGGGTGTTTCACACAGGCATGAAAATTCCAAATACAGTGAGGCCACGTTGGGTGTGTAAGACATTTGTGGATGAAGGATAAATGGGTAGAATGGGGCATTAGATTTCAAAAATGAGAATGAGCCATTTCCAGGTAGTAGAGGAAGAGCAGAACACACTTGGCAGTGAAATTCTTGCCGGGCAACACAGTAGTTATCTAGCTGACAGGCCCCTGCCTGAAAAACCTCTTATTTACCATACTTAATTCAAATTAGGGTTAGGCCAGCATCCTAAAGTCTCCTTCCTGAAGCAGGTTTATCTGTCTGAATCTCTGGGCAGGAAGGGGGAAGGGTCAAAGTTCTGAGTCTTTTGTTTCTTAATAAACAGCTTAAAATCGGTATCCGGAAAGGCTGCTTCAGGGTGGCAAGACTGTAGTTCCCTTCAATGTGATGATGCTTCTGATGATAAAGAGAAAGAGGAGAAAACACAGCCACTTACTGTTGGTCAGCTTCCAAAATTCTAGGCACCATCCAAGATGTTCATCTTCATTATATCATCTTACCCCAAACAACTGCCTCAGGTAGGTTCTAGATCCGTCACTGCATAACCAGAAAAGACACTCAGGCCCCTGAGAAGTCAGATTATTTTCCTAAGGTCACACAGCAGAAGGTGTGTGAGTCAGGCTTTGAACTAGGTCTGCACTGAGTTGTTTCCAGGAACAGGGGCCATTCTGCAGTTTTTTTGAGGCCCTGATAGTTCAGACATTTGTTTAAAAAAAAAAAGTCAGATTTTGAGGGAAAATTTTCCGCAGCATAAAATGCTATGTACAGATTGGGTACGCTCTTAAGTGTTAACCTTTCTCTGAACTAAATGGTAACATTGTGCTCTTCTTTCCTTTCTATTCCTGGTGGTCAAAAAGTTGTGACACGCTCTTTTTTTCACGTGTCCCGGAACAGTTATCTTCTCCCACCATTCTTCTGCATGTTAGATTTTCCTGTCCAAAGTTACAGTGGCAGGGGACAAGTGACAGAATCCATCACTCTCCACCAAAAAGTGTTCCTGTGTCAGGGTGCGATTGACATTCATTTCCATGATCTTGGCAGGTAAAGATCCATTCTGTATTCTTGTCCCATTTCCCAGGAGTATTTATGGGGCCCATCAGCAGAGGCAGTGAGAACTGCAGCTGTTCAAGCATTAGTGGCACCAGAAGGGAAAGTGTAGTGCTGAAGTTTGAGGAGGTATTGTACTGTAATATACATTTTTCTTAGTTAGGACTGATTGTGAGAGAATCCTTTCACCTTGATGAGTCATCAGACACATCATTAAAAAACTGTCACTTTCGCATCAGCGTGGTGGTGTTCTCTTTTATTCCGTATTCCTATGGGAGGGAAGAAAAACAAATACACATGACTACTATAATAATGCTGAAACTTCAGGTTTTCCAACATATATTTTTGGGAAGTAAATGTGGGTTTTAAAAAGTTCAATATGTTGTTGGTACATGTATAATAAGGCCTCAAGATGATCTGAATTACTTAGCCTATTATTGGAGTTTGTATTTAAAAATAAAGTCTGGAGTTTCTGCTCAGCTGAGGAATTGGCACATAGGAACCGGAGCAGATGAAGCTCTTTGAGAAAATACCACTTCCCCTCTCAGGTGCTGGCTGTCGGCAGAGCAGGGACTCAGACTCCCCCTGCTTCTGCATTGGCCTTGGCCTTGCATGTCATTCTAAGGGTCTCAGGGAGCTCTTTTGGTCTGCAGAATTGTCTCCAGGTATCATTAAGTCCCCAGACCTCTCCTGGGTAATTGGTGCATGGAGTAAATATATTTGTAAAGCTGCAGAAGGAGGAAATAAAGAATGCTGCTGTTTTTGCGGTATCAGTGAAGAACGTTTCTGTTTTTGCCATTGCTGGGGTGACCATTTGTTCACCCAGCTCAATTTTCCCAAGTGTCTGTGCTTTACAAGTTGGTGCCAGGGTGGGGAGAGGGTTCAGAGAGGAACATGACACAGTTCCAGAGCTCTGGGGTGTTACCAAGCGGTATCTGGAAAAGACGAGGTCAACGCATAGCCAAAATAAAAGGGCAAGTGTTTTCAGCGTTGGGAAACATACACACAGACCTATGGAAACTGAGAGGAGTGAGAGGTTATTTCTGGCGAGGGTGGTCAGAGAAGGCTTTGTGGAGCCACTGATATTTGAGCTGGTCCTTGAACTAGGTAGGATTTGGACAGGTGGACAGTGAGGGGCAGTGGGGGAGGTGGGGAGAAGGAGGGCATTCCAGGCATAGAGAACAACTTAGGCAAAAGGCCCTGGGGTGGGGGTGGGGGTCTTGATCAGTTGTCCACGTTTTGAGCCCTAACCTAAGACAGGCTTGCATTTCAGGTGTGAAGAGGCAGTTTGTCTTGCAATCCACAAGTATTGTCCCTGGTCTACTGTACTTAGCCATTTAGCAGATGGCCCTGCTGCTTAAGCCATCAGAATGAATGGGATTGATCTTGTGATGATTCAGCAGATTGCTCCTTGATCATAACTGAACCCCCCACCCCCATGTCAACTGCCAAATGGTTCGATGCCACACATGAACATTGCGGAGGATGGGATGGCATGATTTGCCTCAAATATCCCGGGAAGGTGGCTTCTCCCACAGTGTTTAGCAGACCCTACCCAGAAGGTTGATGCCTCGTAGGCTTCATCTTTTTTGTTTTTGAACATGAAAGGATTCTAGACGTAGATTCTATAAAGAAGAGTAAATTGCGTACATAGGAGAATTTTTGGTGGTGGGAGAAGGGACTGTGGAGGTAGGAAGTGGAAGAGAGAGTAGACGCTGTTGAAACTGAGAAAAGGGTAGGGAGCTGGCCTCTAGGTGCTCACAGCCTGCAGCCCCAAGAGGCCCGACTGCCTGTTCCCCCTCTCAGTTAGCAGAGCGAGTGACGCATTGTAGACGAGCAGCAAATATTTCAGTAAGTGTTCGCAGAGTCTCACTTTTTAATACATTGCATTTAGAGCCTATGGTGGCTGGTAAACTATGCAAGAAATGGGGTTGGAGCTCTTGACTGTCTTTTGGTAATAGGGAGCAAGCAATAAATGATTTGGAAAGTTACCAATCCTTCCTTTTTCAAAACCCCATCTTTGAGAGTCCCTGGGGCTTCGCACCTCTCTCTGGGTCTGAGCTTTCAAGATAAACACGTCCCCCATCCATGGCTCCCCAAAACCCCACTGTCTGAACTCCCTCCTCTTCTCTCTCCCTCCATGCCCATTTCTACTTCAAGCTGGTGCACTGTTTGGGTATGGGGGTTGTTTTCAAGCCATCATTGACCCCTTGAGTTAACATAAACTGTAATCAACCAGTGATTCAGTGTAATAGTGGACTTGATAAGCTTTGTGGAAGGAAGGACGGGAAGTTCTGTCTAGTATAAGCATGCTTATTAGAACACATAATAAAAAAATAGAATGAAAACATTTACATTACGGAGTGATTAAGCCAATTGCTTTGCCAAGAATTGCTCTAGTAGTTTAATTTTCCTTGGTATATTTAAGTCTTTTGCAAGTTAATAGTTACATGACAGACAGAGTCTTAAGTCCGAAGAATCACTGCCAATGAAAGATCAATCAGAAATTATAAAATAGGTCAATGGGGAAAAGGATTAAGCCTACACAAATTCAATATCAGGAACCTTTCAGGAATATTCCAGTGATGTAAAGCAGAGAACCTGTTGAGTCCAGTAATTAGTCTGGCTCCCACCCAGTTACTTTTTGAAGTGAAGGGCATGCTTCCCCCTCCTCCCCCTCATAGAGCACAGTTGCCTTCCAGACAAGACCTAAAATAACCTGGCCTGGCTCAGCTTGACTAATAATAACAGCTAGTGCTTACTGTGTGCTTACTGTGTGCTTACCGTGTGCTATGGCACTGTGCCTAGAACTTTAAATATGTTACCTAATTTAATCCTCACACTGCCTCTGAGAGTGTAGGACTAATAGCTAAGAGGTAGCATTTATTGACTATGTGTCTGATACTCATTAAGTGTATATATTAAATTACGTGAGCCCTGGCTGTTGTGGCTCAGTGGATTGAGTGCCGGCCTACGAACCGAAGGGTCACTGGTTTGATTCCCATCAGGGCACATGCTTGGATTATGGGCCAGGTACCCTGTAGGGGGTGCGTGAGAGGCAACCACACAATGATGCTTTTCTCCATCTCTTTCTCTCTCCCTTCCCCTCTCTATAAAAAATAAATAAGTAAAATCTCAAAAAAATAAATTATTTAATCAGCATTCTATGAGGTAGATACTGTTATTAATAACATCAGCACATAGCAGAAAACTGAGGGATGGGAGACCTATGTGATTCCCCAGGTCAAACAGCTAATGAGTAGTGAAACCAGGGGACTTGGATTCATAAGAAGCAGCACAGTAGGGGGGTTAAGGACGTGCACTCTGAAGCCAGCTTTTTGTGGTGTGAGTACTGGCTGTGTGACTGCTAAGCTGTGTGATCTTGAGCAAATTACATAATATCTCTGAGCCTCAGTTTCACCACATAAAAGGTGGATGATGATGGGTAGTACCCACTTGGTAGGGTTGTTGTGAGACGTAAATGAATTACTGTTTGGACAGCATGTAGAGTAGTGCTTGGTGTGCAGGGAGTGCTGTATGTATCTCAGTGGCTATTCAAGAAAAGTGAATGCAGTCAGGCTCCAGAACCCATGTGCTTGCCCCAACACTGAGCCACTTTTTCACCTGTGAGTTTACCATATGTCTTTAACTGATGCATGTACCTTGAAGCCAGATTCATAAACAAGCTACCTTCTGCGTCCCACCGCCTACTACACTTGCCACAGATTCAGCCTGATTGGAAAGGAGAATTTGGCAGAAGGGAGCCAGTGGCCTGGAGATTTACCCCAGACCTTGATGCCTGGTTGCCTACCCCTGACCCAGATTTCAGCTCTTTCAGACTCACGATGTCAGAAAATCAGGCTGTCACTGTTGGTTGTGTCGAGGGACAAGCACAGATGATCCGTATATGTTCTCTGCTGGTGGCCCCCTGGGCTGAGGAAAGCCCGGATAACACTGTGGAAATTCAGGCACACCCCTGGACCCTCCTTGCCATCACCCCCATCTTTGATCTCTACCAGTGGTCCTCAAATGTTAAATGTCATCAGAATCCCTTAGGGTTGGAATGCAAATTCTCGGCCCCAGCACCAGTGGGTCTAGGACAGGCCCAGGAGTCAGCATTGTTAACAAACACCTCGAATGACTTGTGCCCCATTGTGTCCCTGGCCACACTTGGAGAAACGATGGTCAAGTGCCGCCGGAGCGCAGGTTCCCATCCAGGCGAGGCACTAGACTTCAAGGCTGGTATTGTAGGCTACCAGGTAGGAGAGCTGAAGCCTTCTGCCTGCAGCACAAGGAGAATGCTTAGGAGCTGAAGGCTTCCCAGCAGACTAATGAAAGAGCAAAAAGGTAATAAAATCTGCTTAAAGCAAAAGAGGCTTTTTTTTTCCAGTTTGCAAAGGAGCTTTACAGTGAGCAGAAACTAAGAAAGAAAAAGGGTGCTCACTTATTTCTGCTGACTGGCCTCTATCATTTCATAAACGGCGTCCTGGGCCAGTATTCATAGCAACATTTTTGATTTAATGATAAACTGAGATAAGGGTAATCAAACTTCACGCTTCAGGGCATAAGGTGATTGCCTGCTGTGGTCAGGATGGAATTTTTTCTCTTGTGTTTTGCACAATTGACTAGATGCATTAGAGAGAGTGCTCGGGCTGTGTTTGGAGAAACCCGGGCCTCCAGGCCCTGGCAGAAAACTCCCCGAGATGAGTTCATACGGGAAACAGTCTGATGTCCGATGAACAACCCCATCGTCAGTTTTGTCTTGTTGTGAAGACTCCGCATTCTGTGCGTATTTCTGTGAGCCACACGATGAGATTGGAAGCCTATTACATTTTCAAGGAGATGACCTAGATCCCCTACTTCGGCCAGCAGCCTACTCTGAGTATCCCAGGAAAGCACTTTCCCCTCACCTGCGGACTCCCAAGGATAATGAGCATCAAATAATACAGAAGAGGTGAAAGTGCTTCGTAAAAACCACCTAAGTGCTGCTCAAAATGTAAGGTATTATTATGATGCAATGAATGACACTTATAGAATCACCATTCATTATAATCAGCAATATGTAAATCCCTACTCTATATGATGATATCATATGCATAATGACAGTGAACGGTTATTGAGCTCTTAGTCTCTGCCAAGCACTGAAGTGTTTTAGTTACATTTTCTTACGTAATCCTTGTATCAGCCCTTTGGGGCACATATGTTTTTTTACCGTTTTATAGACGAGGACACAGATGTTCAAGGAGCATCAGTTTACTCTTACTGTAGTAACAACTTCCCACACACAGAGGCCTAAAACAACAAATGTCATACCTTATAGTTCTGGAGGCCAGAAGGCCCCAAGTAGTTTCACTGGGATAAAGTCAAGGCTGTTCCTTGTGGAGGCTCAAAGGGAGAACCCATTTTCTTGTCTTTTCCAGCTTTTAGGAGCTGCCTTTATTTCTTTACGTGTAACGCCTTCCTCTACCATCAGCCACAGTCGGCTGCGCCCAACTCCGACTCTGCTTTCGTAGTCACGCCTCCTCGGACTCGTACCTTCCTGTGGTGACAGTGGGCTCACACAGATCATCGGAGACCATGTCCCTACTTTAAGATCCTTTATTTAATCACATATGTGAGGTCCCTCTTGCTGTTTAAAGCAGCATATTGACAGGTCAGGAATTAGGGCACAGACATCTCTGCGGAGGGATAGAGACATTATTCCGTCTGCCACGGTGAAGTACCTTGCTAAGAACGCACAGTGGCGGAGGCAGGATTCATGCCTACGCCTGTCTGACTTCAAAGCCCATAATCTCAACCACTTACTGTAAAACCTCCTCAATGCAATCAGTGGAAGAAACAATAAAAATATAGCACATGAGTGGTGAGGAGGGCCTTGTTACTTTTAGAATAATCAATTGGGTGGGGGCTTTTAAATATAATCATTGTAGTAGTAACAACACAAAAATGAACCTTACTGATCTTCATGCCCTACTTTGTATGAAGCATACTATGTATAGTCATTTCTTTCTTGTGAGCATGAATATTATGTACTTAGTTAACTGAATTTACAGGGTCCCTAAATCCAGTTGTCTTTTGTGAGGTGAGTGAGTAAAGGAGCCTTTTGGGGACCAGGGAACCATTTTGGAAGACTTTAGGGAAGGTGTTCTCATGGGGCCACCAGTTTGGCAAAGATTGGTTGACAAAAAGTGATGGCAATAAGCTGGTCATCCTTCACTGGCTCTGGCGTTGCTTCTGGCGTTGCTGGTCTCTGGGCCAGCTGGGTGGGGTTCTGCAGGTAAAACCACCCCACCCTGTTCACTGAAAGCCAAGACCATCTCCAGCTCATGGGACTTGATGTCCTCCGAGGTCAGTGAGAAAATCAGAAACTTGTGTTCTGCCAAGTCTCCAAAGAACTGTAAAAATGTTATTAGAGATCTCTTTCTCCCTCCCTCACTTATTTACCATCTCTCCCTTCCCGCCCCCCGCCCCACTCCCCTTCTCTTTGCTACACACTTAGCTGATATCGAAAGCTTAATGTAATTATAGAGTTCAAAGTGTGCTCCCGTCACTGACAAGGCTGACAGAGCAATCTGAACAAGGAAGAAGAGGACAGAGCTGAGAGTCGAAACCCAGCCTGGCTCAACTGCTAGCCAACCAGATGTCTATGGACAAGGCACTGGCCTTGCTGGCCTTAGTTTTTTCATTAGAACAAAGTGAGGGGGGATGGGCAGCAGAGAGGATCTGGATGATCTCCACAGTTTATTTTAGTAGAAAGATTCCTTAATGCTATACTTATTTTCGTATTTTCATCATGTAGGTAGTAGGGTCAAATTGAATGGTGATTTAAAAACTGTGAATCCACTTCACATATGCGCATCTAGCCAGCTATCTGTAAAAAGAGACAGACAAAAAATAATCTAACTTCTCAAATTTATTATTGCCATTTACATTTTACAACACTTTGCCCTTTTCTTTCGGGATCACTTAAACTTCATTGCTGCTAATATAGTTTTTAGACTCAATTTTCAGACATACATGGATAATATTTTCAGTGAGCAGTAATTGCACCTCATTCAGCTCTCAGGTTGATATGCTACCAGTGCCCAACTTCCCCATAATTTTCAGTTACATCCTCAAAGAGCCGTCCCCCACTGAACACAGTATGTGGGGCAGACAGGGCAAATTAGTTTCAAAGTAGAAAGCCAAACCTAGCTGCTTTGTAGCAACTGCTGAAGCTTGTGTTATAGAAATTTGTGGGGCCACATCCAAGGTCAGGGGAGAAAGAATGCCTTGATTGATTAGCAAATTCTTCTGTGGGAAAGGGAGAGTGCATGGTTGTAACCTCCACACACAAAATTTGCCACCTTTGATCCAGAATTTTCTTTAGAGACACATATCACCCTTAAAACACTTACTCATTAATGGTCTTGGTGATAAGTATTTAATGAGGATGTTATCTGGCGCAGCGTCTCAGCGAACCACAGGACAGAGTTTTGAATTAGCTGACCCACGAGAAGGAAAGTAAGTAACTCCTAATGGAGAAGGCACTTTGCTAATGATTATTTTCCCCAGTTCTTACCATTTACTTTCTTTTGTTGCATATTCCCTCAGTTATGCCTCCCACTATTTTTAACATTTTATCAAAGAGTCAAAAACGAGATAAATGATTGTGTTACTACAAATAACACCTTCACCATAGGTATGTAACTGTGGACGTATATTAAAATATAACACTGCTGCATGTATACATAGACACACAGGAGATTTTAAGCTGTCAAAGTTGGACAGACTAGATTGGAACCCCACCCTGGCTGCTAACCTGATGTGAGAAATTGGGTATATCACTAGTTTCTCCAAGAGTCTTGGTTCCTTTTCTGTTAAGTGGAGAAAATAGCCTTTATCTTAGATGTTAAAATCATTAGAGAGAATGTGTGCAAATTGGCCAGTATTGTTTTTAGAATACAGTAGGTATTCTCAGTCAAGTAGGTGTTACCTACAAGTAAGAGAAAACCCAGCTCAAAATTGTGCCCACTGTAAAGAAATGTCAGGTCACCGAGTAAGATGTCCTAAGATGAGGTGGCTCAACAGCGTCGCCAAAGACTTCCACGCTGCCTGTGTTCTCCGCTCTTCTCACCCTGTCCGCCTGTTCTGGGTTAGCTCTTTGCACGGCCCCACGAAGACTGGCACACTCCAGGTGCACACAAAGCAGATCGGGAGACCAAACCCTCCTAAGAAACCTTTCCGACGCAGAGTTCTCCCCAGTGTCCGTGGACAGGGTCCTGCCGTTGCTGTCACGCCCTGAGCCCTGATATGTATGGTCTTGGGGAGGGGAGAGACCACCACTGCCAGGACACACCAAGACGGAGGAGACTGACTCACCAATGGATACGGGTACAAAATCAGCATTTTCTTTTGAAGTGTTTCCATTTTTACATCATTACATGTGCATGTTGTGTAAACACAGTGTATATTACACAAACATATTCACATTATTTGGCCAGAAATATCTTTCTGCCGTTATTTGAAAATTTTTCATACCTAGGACAGAATTTTCACTTAATGAGCAATTAAAAATTATTAAAAGACATAACACTGGAGGGCAGTACTATAAAAAAGTAGACAAAATCTGCAAAATGAAGTGCCTTCATTATGCTTACATACTTTTTCTTAATTTTTTCCTGTAGCTTGTCTTAAATGAGAAGTAAGATGTCTCTACCAGATTAACATTTTGAAACATCATAATAAATATAAGCCATCGGTGTGAAAGCACTTTTATCTCTTGTTAGGTAGAGACAGAAACACTAACTCTATTCTCTTAAACTCTGAGACATTTCATGATTATAAATTGGCATTTTCTCATGGTTCTTACCTCAAAACGACCATTAACCCCTGAAGCTCTAAAGTGAAAGTTGCATGTATTTGGCCACATATTACAAATCCTGTATGTACAGGGGAGATTTACCCACTTCTCTTCTTTCTTGTCCATGAATGAAGTATATTATTACAGGCTCCCTGGCCGGAAATCTTAGCATGGTTCTTCCTTCACTCTGGATTGTTTAACTAACCTCTTTTCTTGCTACAGTAATGCAACAAGTTGTCCTTGGAGCCCAATAAAATATGGGTGAGGAGACTCTATCTTTGTTCAACTTTGTACCTGCCTTTGTACAGTCCGTCTGCCTTTGCAGGATGCTATAAAATTAACCATCTAGATTTTCAGTATCAGAAATTTATACTTGGTGTTTTATGGTTGTGTTTTTGTTCACCAAAGTGAAACTTCTTGCAGGCCTTATCAAATGAAAGTCTTATTCCTTAATATGAGAAACAGCCCTGTGGTGTGTTCTCTGTATATGAACCTGCACTTTTTCCCTCCAGAGAACTCTCGTCTCTCCAGGAGTCCAAATGGCCCTAGGTCAGATTCTGATTCTGCCACTCAATCTCTCAGAGCCTTGTTTTCCTTATGGAAAACAGGATAATATGTCTACCCTTAGAGATGTGATGTCTTTCTTCAGAAGGAAATGTATGCAAAGGATTTAGAGTGGTATCTGACATAATAAAAACTCAATATATTATACTAGTTTTGTTATTAGTACTATTGTTTTCAAATCAAGGTTGCCTAGCAATGTATGAGTGAAATATTCATATCTGAAGGGCTTGTAGATTTTGCATATGGATAGGTTCCATAAAACATCTGGATGGCTATTTCTAAATGCACAGAGACAGAAAAAAATACAAAACAATTTTGGTAAAATAATCAGCATTCCTTGATCACATAAAAGCACAGTAATACCGCCACATGCATTCATTGCCACTCCCATTTTGCACGCGATTCTGGTGACTTAATTGTGTTGGGGCTTGGAAAGTTTATTATGCTGTAAAGTATTTTCAGGTTATGAATTGTGATCCTTAAAAAATGGACCAGGTACTTTTGGTGACTTACTGTATTAACTCAACCTGACTCTGGGTCTTAGCAGTTTTCCAGGCGCCTTCCTTCACTCGTACACTTATTCATTTATTTATGCAAGAGATCATTTTTGAGCATTTTCAGCGATCAAAGAGCTTTCCTTCCCCTTTGCCTTCGTAGAGTCAAAGCCTAGTAAATAATGAAAGCTCACTGCTGGGCAGTTTCATGGGTGTGTGAACCCGTGTAGTCACACTTGGCCCTATGCTGAGAGTGCTCTGCTCTAGCCATCTTGAAATTATTAATATGTTTTGAATAAGGACCCCCACCGTTTCATTTTGCATTGGCCCATGCAAGTCAGGTGGCCTGTTCTGATTGCTCCTTTTCACCGTTGGTGTTTACTCTGTGTTGATCTGAGTAGACGTACATCAGTTTTTGGAAAGAGGCCCAGACTGGGCCTGTTCCCACTGTAGCACATACTCGGGCCAGCCGCCCAGTTTCTCCGGGCCTTGTTCTCTCAGTTGTAAACGAAGACAACATGGACTGGTCTCCGGGGTCACTGCCGTTCATCTTCACCCTTCAGGACAGTAAGACATGAGTGTAAAATGGCATCAGGCCTGAGTTTGGTTGGTGACTGTGGTGACCATACTTAGAGAACTCAAAAGGACTCATGAGGACATGGGGGTCATGGGATCAGAAGAAAACAAAGTTGAAATCATAACTCTTTCTTAAGAAGTTGAGCTGTGTAGTTGAAACCTTTGACCTCTAGACTAGGCCTATGTAAACATGCTGTTTGGTGGTTTTACAATAGAAAATCAAATTGATGGAGCACTGGCATTATTCTGCCCATTTCATTTGGATTTGAACTTTCCTCTCTATAGATTTTATGCTAATATCCCAGAGGAGATTTAACTCACTTCAATAGTTTTGCCACACTTAAAGAAATCTATATCCAAGACCTTAAAACTCTAATATGGAAGTACTGGCATCCTTGAAAATTCTGTAATTTATAATCCAAGAAGTTTTGTATATTGGAAGATGATCAAAATATTTAGCCAGCCCTCTGGCACAGGTGCTGACCAATTAAAATGGACCTCACAATGTGGTACCAAGTGGGTGCCAGCTCTGGGTGAATGCCATGTAGTCTTACACTTGAACGTTAGCTTTTAGAAAAAAGTGCCACTGTATTAATGGTGGCCCAGATATCTAGTTCTACAGAGACTCTGTCTCTCCAAGGTGTAAGAAAGAGGTACCCCTCTCTACTCATTGTGAGAACCAAAATCTTTTCTGGTTCAGTCATTCTGACACCCTCGAGAGCATTGTTACAATATCCGAATTAAAACTTATAGCTGTTTAATGGCAAGCAGACTTCAGACACAAATCATGTTTTGCAATCATCATTGGTAGATACACCTTCAGTTCTGCCTGAAGGCACCTTCTACTTGAGCAAATTTTAGATCACAAGAGAATTTGCAGCTCAAAGAGTCTCTAATCATCACCCAAACATTTGCATCATTAAGTGGGCCTTTCCACTGTACAAGCATTCTGCCAGCCTGTTTGAGCAAAAAAGAGATTGGGGCGGTGGGCGGAGGGACCTTCTGTGGTGTTAAAAGCGCACAGACAACTCCAGCTTAAGACACAGTACCAGGAGCCAATTAAGATCAAAGCCATGATGCTTAGTGGTCCCGATTTCATCATTTAACTATTAAGCAATTTTTGCTTTGACATTGATCAGGAGGTGTTAATGTAGATTCTTTTAAACAACTCAAATAATTTAAAGAGAAAGAACAAGAGTGGTAAATGTTTCTTCTTTCAAGAGCTAGAAGTATCATGTCTTTGAGCCTCCTAAAAGTTACTCAGTTTAGGGGTTTATTTCCTTAATTTAGATTAACCTTATTTAATTTTATTTCACCATGGTGGAGAACACCTTGATTTCTGCCTGTTATGTGTAATAGGATGCTTAGCTAAGAAGCCTGGGAACCAAATAGGAGTTTACATTTTAGTTCCCAAGATATTTCTTCAGCCCTGATGGTTGATTGACTGATATATTTATATTTATATTAGCATTGAGTGGGCTGATTTGAAAAGGGCCACAGAGAGAGCTGAAAGCTAGTAACTAGTCTGGTTAGCTAGACTAGAATTACAGAATTTTTCTTACCTGCTATGGTATTTTCTTTTTTATGACTAAGAAGAATGACTCAATGTGACTAAAATTCTGAAATACATTCAGTGTTCCAGCAGCCATTTATCTTTAAGGTAAAATGTAAACAGTTCCACTTGGGAATTAGTTTATGAAAACACATACTCAATATTTTGCTTACACATTCAAATAAAAGTTTACTTAGCGCTATAGATTGACAGTGTTTGGTTTTGGATTGTGGTGCATCAGGGCGCTCACCCCAGCAAGAGCAAGGCGCGGGCAGAGGCAGGATCCGGACTTCCTGCCACACTTCACGCACAGGGCTTTAACTGGAAGTTTGGGATTTGGATGAACCAAGTTTTCCTTTTCCATTTTTCTGTGCATGTTTTTAGAGGAGAGAAAAAAGACCTTAAATCCAATATTTGAACAACTAGGGTAAAAATGGTTTGGGCTTTAAATATCCAAGCGCACAGTTGCAATCCGTTTTCCATTTGCTTTTCGGGTGCAGGTTTGACCACGGAGCAGGCTGAGCCCAGTTTCTGTCCCCCGTGTGACCGCAGCTCTGAATGCGTAATGCCATAGACAGTCTCTGTGTTACCAGCACGAAAAGAGCAGCAGCGATTTTTTTTGAATTGGCATGAATCTTTGTGAAAATTGGATTAAAGTTCACTCTAAAGATACAAATTGTTGTTGCTGGTTTTATTTTAGTGCTTTATATTTTAGAAGCCCAGGAAGAAAAAAGTAGGAGGGTGGAAGGGAAACAAAGCCAAAATTATAATATGCTAATTTAACCACAATCTCTGAATTACCTCCATTTTCTTGTACTAAACACCCAGAGTATAAATATGTCATTTGATAGAGGACTTATTCTCAAGGAAGTTACTAAAGTACTTTAGCATTAAGTTATCCATTTCAAGAAACATATGCCATTAAATCCAATATTAGTTCTTAGTTTTGTTCAACAGACGGGCAATAACTGTTTTTACCAAGAAAATGTTGGGCCTAATTGGGTGGGAGAGTGATTTTATTGCTTTTAATGAACCATTCCTCCATCCCTTCTATTTAAAATGTTTTAAAAAATACCAAGTGTTTTCTCCCTGATTTGTGTGGCTCAGTAGGTTGGGTGTCCTCCCGCAAAACAAAAGGTCAGCAGTTCGATTTGAAGTCAGCTCACATGCCTGGGTTGTGGGCAGAGTCCCCAGCTGGGGCACAGGCGAGAAGCAACCGTCCGTGTATCTCTCGAACATAGTGTTTCTCTCTTTCTCCTTCCCTCTCCTCCTCTCTAAAAATAAATAAATAAAATCTTTTAAAAAATACAGTTTTGTTTTTAAAAGGAAAAAAACTAATATAAGCTATTATATAAAATAACTTACTTTGTCTTTATTTGACCTCTTTTAACGCTTGTTTATGTGTACCTCTTTTTATAAGGTTGTAATCAGTGGGTATATAATTTTATACAGAGGTGGGCAAAAGTAGGTTTACAGTTGTTTGTATGGAAAAATAAATAATGGAAGAATAAATAATAATGCAAGAATAGACTTTGTTTTGCATATTCACAACTGTAAACCTACTTTCACCCACCCCTGTATTCTAATTTTTTCCCATCGCAGCCTCATCATAAGCTGAGGATTACCGGTCTTCATTATTAGCATCTTAACGATTGCATAACATTCCATGGCAGGAGCATCACATACTTTTATTTAAACTATTTCTTCATGTTTAGAAATTTAATCTGTTTCTAATTTTTTCACCATGATAAATAAGGCTGCAGTAAGCATCTTCTTCTAATAAGTTTCTTTTTTTTTCTCTCTTACTTTAGATTAGTCACTTAGGATAAATTATGAGAAGTAAAATTATTGAGTCAAAGGTTAGCATTGTTAATGTGCATGGATGGGAGCTTGTATGTTACACATTGCCAAATGATTTTCTAAGTGGTTGTACTAATTTATCTTGTCGTAGGCAATATATTGATTTCATCCCAACTTCACTAACGTTAAATATTATCCTTTAAAAACAAAAAGCCAGCTAATTTGGCCAGTGCAAAATTGCCCTCGTTGATATAATTTATATTTCTGTGATTAACAAGAAGCCTGATTTCAAGAGACTGAGACCAGTCATTTTAGGGACAAGGTTTGTACCGCTTGACACATAAGTAGACAATCCGAAGACTATTGCTGGGGAATTGTCATAGCATTTGCATTCTGACCACAGGCTCCCTGCCCTTCTGCAGTATATCCAGCTTTGACAGCTAATTTCAGTCTTCAGCTGGTCTAAGAGGAGAGAGCAAAGAAAGCAATGTTTTGGGATAGAGAGAATACCTGAAAGGACCCAGGAAAGGATTCTTCCCAAACCATGGAATGTATCAGTTATCTACTTGCACCAGAAACCATCCCAAAACTGAGTGTGTAAAAATATGATCATTTGTTTGACTCATGCATTTACAGTTTGGGCAGAGACTCATCTCTGCTCCACATAGTGTCAGCTGAGGCTTCGTAGGGGCTGTAGGATCCACTTCTGGGATGGCCCACTCGCGTAGGGGACCAGTGGGTGTTGCCTGTCAGCTGGGGGCTCAGCTGAGGCTGAGAGCCACTCCTTTCCTGCCTGCCTTTCCAGGTGGGCTCTTCATGAAGGCTTCTCCCCAGGCAGCTTAGACTTCCTCATACTATGGTGACTGGGTTCAACAATTTACCCATTTATTAAGTTCTGGGCCCAAAAACTGACACGCCACTCCCACCATATTCTATCATTCAAGCAGTGATACTGCGGATTCAAGGGGAGGAGATATATATCCACTTCTTCCTGGGAACGGTCTAAAAATTCTTGGGGACTTTGTCTAGCCCTTTGAGAGACAGAAAATCTCAATATTTAGAACCCCAAGGACTGGGAGGTATTGTAGCACTAACCTCTGCTCTGCTCTTCAGAATGCTCCAGCAGTGAATTCTCCACTGACCCAATCCACCTTTCCCACAGCAAAGAATGCAGCCCAGTGCCTCTTGGACTGATTTTTCCTTCCTGGAAATCTAGTGGTGTGCCTTGTAGCCCCGCCCCACCCCACCCCAATCTTCCCCAGGGTCTTCGTGCTTTTAATCGCCTGTGGCATGGCTCTTTTCCAGTAAGACACATAGTAGAGGTGGGCCTGTGTGTGCGATGCATCTCAGGAAGAATAATGACATTAAATGTATTTGGTATATTTATACTGGGAAAATGCTTAACTTGTAATATGCTGAGAGCTAATATTTATGAGACTCTCACCTGATTGCTAAGTGGTTGATTTAGGCATTCTTATTACTAGTGCCAGGAAAAGAAAATTATTTGAAGGCAGCTTCTCTGTCCAGTCGTCCAAAGAATATGCCAGGAGAAAATTTGGAACATAGAAGACAACACAAATCACCGGAGGTGGTCTTCAGGAAGCATTAGAGTATCATACAAAAGGGAGGGGACACAGCAGAGAGAAAGAAAAAGCAGAGTGATGCTAACAATACTAACAGCAATAACCATAATAATAGCTAATACTTACTGCACTTATTTGCTAGGCATGGTTTTAAAGCTTTCCTGTGTATTAAGTCTATAACACTCAGAACAACCCTTTAAAATAAGTCCAGTAATTTTCTATTTCTTACAAGTGCAAGGTGAGGTAGTTTTTCCAAGCTCACATAGCTAATGGACGGCGGAGCCAGGGTATTTTTAAGTTGTGCTTCCTCATTGGATTGTATGAAGGTTTTTTCGTTGTTGTTGCTGTTCACGCATGGTGAGAAGATGACCCATCATCCTATAGGTCCTTCCTTGGATTTCACACACTGACAGCTGCTTTTTCAGCCATTGTATAGGGTGTGGATGAAATCCTCACCCTTCACTGGTCTCTTTTTGGTCCCTGAAGATAGAAAGTAAGGGCAGTAGACAGGGCTTGGAAAGAAGGAGACTGACTTCTTCACATGCGTCCCCCTCACATCGTTCTGAGAAGGGATTTCAGAGGAAGCCTGTCTTCACTGGGGAGGGCCCAGGGGCCTCGGAAGCCCATCCTTCCACCCTCTCTGCGTTCCCACACAAGAGCACCTGAGCAGGGATGTTCCCTGGCCTTGGGGAGGGTTGCTGCGGCACCCCTGCCCTTCATTCCTGGGACGACTGAAAGGCGTTGATGTTGAGTCAGACATGGTAGGGAAGAGGCCTCTGACCACTTCAAAGGGGGAGGTAGGAGCAAGAGGTGGAAACCAACTCCCAAGACCTATGGAGGCAGGATCTTAGCTCACTTCCCACATGGAACTCCTCTCTTGTTTTACTGTTTCATAGAAACTTTATTTTTTTGCCTCATACAGTTAGACTAGAAGAAGGGATGGGATGGGAGGAAATGGTGCTGTCTGTATCTTAAAATAATACTAATAAAATCAAGCTACAAATATGACAGTATTTCTGTCTCAATAAATTACAAACCCTCTTTCTCCTTTTCTTCTGCGTTACCTTTTTCTGGTGCAGTGATTAAGACCACAGACACTAGAGCCGCCGCAATCCTTGTGTGACTGAAGGCAGATTACCTCTTTATTTCCTCATTTACAAATTTGGAAAAATAGCACCAGCCTCCTAGGGGGTGCTTATCGCAATGCCTCGCGCTTGCTTAGCATTCAACCATGGCTTGTTATGATCATTATTGTCTCTACTTTTCCAGCCTCCAGCACGTGCACATTACATATAACTCCAGGTGTGTCGCGTGAAAACAAAAATGAGCATGTTGTTAGGCACACTGCTCTCTCAGTGGAACGGGCGCAGGAAATATTTTATATATTAGCGCATAAGCTTATATCCACCAATATGTCATCAATTCTCCCTCCCAGGAACTCCCAGTCTCATCAGAAAGACAAGTAAGCAGACGTGCTACCCACCATGGTAAGCCTGTAGTCCAAACGGATGGAGTGTTGCAGAAAGAGACCGGAGAGAGAGATGGAAAGGGGCTCACACTGGGGATGGGTCCTAAGGGACTGTTAGGAACTTGGCAGTCGGAGGAGCCTTGGAAGGTGGTGCAGGTCCAGAGTACAGCGGGAGGCCAAGGCAGGAGGCTGCGCGGGGCTGAGACTTGCAGAGGACCTGCTTCCATGGAAATGGAAGGTTCACGTTTGCTTGGGCCAAAGCATAAGCACTCTCAGTGTACCGTGCTGAGGCAAGCTGCGACTAAAGAAAGCACTGATAATAATACTACTTCTTCACACTTCTATAGCACCTTTACAATTTACAAAGTATTTTTGTTCACATTTTCTCACTTGTCCTTTAAAAAACCACAGCGAGGTAGTCAGCAGTGATACTCCCTCATCTCACCTCAAAAGAGGTGACAGTGTGTGGGGGAGTGGGGCACGGATGCCTGTGCTGCAGGGTCCCTTCAGTCCTTCTCAGTGGCCTCTATTTCCTCTTGTCCCCTGGGCAGGTTGGATGCTGCAGAAAGATGCAAGTGGGCAGAGAAGGTGTAACCAGCTGACCTGAGAGAGTGCTCAGGGCCAGGGAACTTCTGATTAGAGCGCCTCCGAAAGCAGTGCCGCCGCCCCCCAGGCCCATTGGGTTGGATATTGTGCCTGAGTTAACAGCCGCTTCTCCTTGAGTTCCGACACTCTGAAGGCACCCTGGACCCTTCAGCATGCGCGACACGGAGAGGCAGCTCTCCTCTCTCTCCGGCTCCCTATAGAACACAGCCGAGGGAAAAAACCCAGAGGTGCTTGTGTGTTCCTTTTCCAAATCCGTATGAAGGATTCGCTTACTCTGGTTGTAAACCCACTTTATCCTTGTACCCTTTATACAAAAGACCCCAAACCCTCTGCTTTCTGTGGCTTTATAATCCTTTCCTTTTATCAAGGAGCCACAAGTCTGTAAGGGCAGGTGGAGTAAGGAAAGCCAGCCACACCTTTCCCTCCAAAGGTAATTAAGCTCATTTCATTAGTGTTCAGCCTATCCACATGCCTAAAGTAGCACTCTTATCTCTACCTCCCCAGGATGCTTCCAATGACTAGGACAGAGTCTGTGACTGCAGGTCCAAGGCATGGGCCACTGTAGGAAGCAGGCCAGAGCATACACTGGGGCACTGGCAGTCCTCTGTGCCCACCCAGCGACTGCAAGCTCAGTGGGAGCCCAGGTCTTACTGCGGTCAGGTCAGCAGCTGTCAGAGGAATGCCTTCCCCTCAGGCTGCGGCATAATCTCATGTGAAGGGGGTGTCCATGTTCGCTGCTGCCGACCTGGGTGACCCTCGATAGCAGTTCACAATCAGTGGGAAAAGTGCTCTTCGGAGATTTTTCAGCTTTTTGTTCCTTGATAAAGTACAGGCTTGCATGTCGCAACTCATTCAACAAGCAATTGTTAAAAACCTGTGTACCAACCACTGTTAAAGGAATTTATTTATGACACAGTCTCTGCACTGAAGGAACTCACAGTGTGGGACTGGGGAGGGGAGAGGAAGTTGACAAAGTAAGGAAATGTAATATTGTTTGGTACGTGCGCTGATAAAAATAAGCCCAGATTTTGGTGGCAGAAGGAGGAAAAGAGGGAAAAGCCTGGTGGGAAGTGGTTTCTGATTAGGAGTTGGCCATGTAAAGGAAGAGGAAAGGACCAGAAGGGCATTCCAGGTGGTGGGCACAGCACATGCAAAGGCAGAGAGGCAGGAGAAGCTGGTTTGTTGTGGAATTAGGAGAATCTGTACAAAGAACAGAGCATCGTCTGAATGCGGTCCTCGTCTCCCGGAGGGCTTCATCCTTGTAAGATCGCTCCTGACTATCACTGTGGAAACTAGTTTTTATTTCTGTCCACACAAATCCACTTGGAACCTCTCTGAGATTAGCCACTGAGATGTTCCAGAAACCTCTTATTAACACCCTAACCTCAAGCAGTTCTTTAACTCTTCTTCTGTACAGTAGAGATTGGTTGACCGACGGCCAGCATTCTCTCAGTAGATACTTGTTACGCCGAACCATGGTGGTTTATAAAGATAAAGGAGAGAATAGACCCAGTGTTAATTTCTGTCCTCGTGAAGCTGACAGGAAGTTCAGCAGAGATAGTAATTTCTGCCTCAAACCTTTAAAGACCAAAACAGATGAGGCACATTTGCTTTGGAAAGCATAAGATGTTGTAAAAGTGGAAGCTCATTGACCAATCCCTGGTTTGTGACGAACATCGCCGAGACCGGGGAGTCCCTGATCCCCACCCCACTCATAGAAGTTGATGAAATACCTCCATCAGCTGCAGAGCACTTTTGGGAAGGCTAAGAAACCAGGAGGTCCTAGGTTGGGTGTACTTGACCAGAGCTTCTCACAAGCGTATTGAAGAATTTAAAGAAGAAATTGGAAGTGACCTACTGACTGTGGGAGGGCCTGTACCGCTTGACCCCTTGGGTCCAGGAAGCTAGAGGCAGCTCCTAAAGGCAGCATTTCCCAAGGTCACATGATTGTGAGGGGAGAAATGCATTCCCTGCCATCCCATCTGGGACACCATCCGAATGCCAAATCCACGTTCGTAAGTGCCAGCAGAGGCTCCTTCGGTGTTCCACGCATCGGCCCCGGCCCGTTTGCACTACAAAGCCCATTTGTTGTGACAGATCAGCGGCAGGACCGTGGCAGCCTCCTGTCTGGGGCTTCAGAAGGAGCCCAGTGCACTCTGTATCCTAGGCAACGCCAATGCTATAGGAAAATTTTAGAAGTGTAAATTGAGAGTCATTATACTTTTCATAGAGAACAGTTTGTAACCCAGACACCAAACTCAGACTCCTAGAATCTGCTGACTTGGAGGGGGCCTTGGAGATGACTGAGATTCTAGCCCAACCTCTCATTGCAGAGTGAGGAAACAAGCTGGGGGAGGTGAAGTGGCTATCTCATGGCCTCTTGGCTTCTCAGAAGCTGAGTGAGAGTAGAATCCAGATTTCTTAACTGTTATCTCCAGGTGTGTTTGCTGTCTGGGAAAAGATTAACATCTCCCTGGGGTGATTCATAAAGGGAGGCAAGAATAAGTGTAGGTAAGGGTGATGTGATGTTTGAAGCACACAACCCCTCCTCCATGCCTTCAACCCTGAACAGGTTTCCTGGTGCACACACGTGCCAGCCATCCTGAAATACTCTAACTCCTGTAATCCCCACAGCGACTCTGTGAGGTGGCTGCTAGCATTCTCCCCAGTTGACAGGGAAACCGAGGTACAGAGCAGGTCACCAGCTTGCTCGAGGGCAGGTACTAGAAGAAGAAAGGACCAGAAGCGCATTTCAGGTGGAGGGCGCCCCACACGCAAAGGCAGAGAGGCGGTGGCTGGTTTGTTGTGGAATTCCGTGAATCTGCACACGCAGAACGCCGGGCGCTAAAAGAAGCATCCGCCTGCGGTCGTCTGCTCCCGCCAAGGCCTCCTGTTTGTGAGATCGCTCCTGGTTTTCTGGGTCCTAGTTTTTATTTTTGTCTACACAAATCCATTTTGTGCTTACTGATCCAGAGGCGGGATCGTAGCTAGTTCAGGGGAAGAGCCGGAACTCCTACCTGGGCGTTCAGCCTCCGGAGTTCTGTTTATGATCACGTAGGTGCTGCGCTGCTTGGCCTCCAGGCGGACTCCACAGCTCACAGGAGAAGAGCCCTGTGTTTCTCAGGCCCTCTGGGTGTTTAGTCAGTTTAGAAAAATCAGCTCTTGACAACAGTTTACCTAAACTCCCTTTTTTGTCTCTGTGGGCCCAGAGGTATACGGAAAGGTCAGGTATCAGATATGAAGCCCAGACAAAGGTCTGCGGGTGAGTCACCTTGAACTGATTCAGGCCCAGTGTTGACCCTCGGAGAGCTTTTACTGTAAAATTCACCTGGGTTACTTATTCTCACTGGTGGTTACAGATTCATGTTCCGTCCAGGGCTGTGGGACTGAGCCTTCCTCCCTAGGATCTCACTACCATCAGCGGGACAAGATGCACATATACATTGCACGTACGTGCACACACACACTCATAGGGAGCTGTGACGGTAGTGAGTCTCGTGTCCTCCTCACCCAGAAAGTATGTTTTTAAAAACAAATCAACTGAAATTTCTAAGGGAACAGGGACAGTGGTAAACGCTTTACTAGAGCCTTCGGAACAATTAGTAATCATTCTCCACATTTGCCATAGACAAACAACTGTTACTATGTTTCCAAATGCAGAGGGCACCATACAAAGGCCATATTTTTGGTAACCGAAAACCACAGGACTTGGACTGGGAATTCTTGGCTTTAAAATCTTTTCTTAAAGACCATTTTTCTTTCTCAGAGTTGTTTAACCCTTCTTCGAACCCTTCATCCACTGTTTTAAACCATGACATCACCTGGGAACCTCTGGTGAGGTGGCTTGCAGAATATAAAACGTGAAGACAAGCACCTTTATACACAGCAAATTCCTCTTGTCATCAGCAGTGATGATAAACATAGATCACTGCACTCTCATGACACCTGGGTGCTGTGCTGGCTTAACCACTCTGGGATCCTAAGTCCCTTAATTTATCTTCCTCTCTCCCAGGAAGAGCAGCGGCGGCCCATGCGCAGGCCTTCCTGGCCTGGGTGTTAGTCGTGTTCTTTGAAAACCTGAAAAGGCACCGGGGAGGATGCTGAAAGCCAAGGCTCCACAGTGGTGGCATCGGACAAGTCAGTGGAATCAGAGCAAACACCCTCTACTAATGTGATCCCTGCCCAGAGGGCAGAACCAGGCATGGACCCAGGCCCCATTACCCTGAACAGAATGTCACACGCAGGCCATATGGCAGCCCCAGCAGGTCATCTGGTAGAATAAGCCGATGCTCCAAAGACAGGCTGAGTCCTTTGGCGTCTCCACTCATCCCTTGGAACCCTGGCCCTTCCTTTGTCTGGGATGGTTCCTTTCCTGGAAGTCGAAGGGCAGCAGCGTCCTAACCCCTTCCCCTCTGCCCCCCTCCCCCGCCCACTCCCCAGGGACCACTCTATGGAGAAGACAACAAAGGAGAAGGCTTGTAATTTCTCTTGTTACTAAACGACACATAGTTGTGCCTATTTCCGCCACCTTCTGCCATCTATTGTTTTTCTTTTGTGATTGTAGAAGGTTCCTGTGTTTTATATTTTCACAAAGCAGATCCTCATTTTTATCTCTCAAGAAGTTAATGTGTGGTGTCATCTGCCTAGAGAGCAGATTCCCTCTGATTTGAGACAGGGCTCATTAGTCTCTTGTACTGTTTTCATTTTAAGTGAAGACTGTTTCTAGGATGCTTTAGCTTTAAAGTGTTACCTGATTTCAGTAAGGGTGGACAAGCAAAAACTTGTAGGCAGGTTGTCACTAGGACTTTGCTCCCCAGAGCCGTGGTGCTAATCAGAGGTCAGATTCTGGGATCCCTGTCCAGATTTGCTTAGAATTTGGCAAAGACAGGTTAGATCCTGTTTCGTGTCCCTTCCTGCCCAGTTCCTTTTCAGTTCAATTTCCCTTTGAATTATTAATATTTGTCCAGAAGCATTGAAAATTCAGACTTAAAGTGAAAATCTTAAGTAAGAGCTGCTTTAATTTTCAGGAAGCTCCTTTAAATAGACAGCTTTCCTCATGCATGCAAAATATAATGAAAATAAACACAAGCGCCCTAACTTTGAGGAAAACATTGGTGGTAGAAACAAGGCAATACTAAGGAACCCAGCAGACTCTGGACTCCCCAGCATCTCCTTGCCTCCCTTCCGTGGTATCTGCTGCCACCTTTCTCTCTTTTCTCTTCCATCAGAATGTAGCTGCAGGAAAAAAAAATTATGAATGTATTCATACGGATTTCTGGCTTATATTACACTCTAACACTACTTACTTTATAACTGGAAAAAAAAGGCTAACAGCCAAAGAAAAGAATTTCCCGTTGCAGAAACCTCAACATCAGCCAGCCATTAGGCAGGCTGATTTTTATTTTATTTTTGTTTGTTGGGTCAAGGGGAGCCAAATAAGCTTCCTTCTCAGCCAGCCCAGAATGTCCTGCCCTTTAATCTCAGGAATGGGTCTACTTTCCTTTGTTCTGGGAGGTGACAGAAATCACTTCCTCCTTCCGCCTGTGTTGCCCATCTCTTTCACATCAAAGAGCACTTTGTTAATGATGGGTCGGTGTGAAAAGAAGCCTCTGCTGCTGATTGTGAGAACCTCTTGGCTTTGCAGCACCTGGAAACTCATGGACTGGAAGCCAGCAAGGACTGTGTGCCGGTGCTGTAGGAACGCAGTGGGAGGCTCAGGTGTTCGGGGTGATGGGGGAGAGGTACTCGTGATGTGGAACCTGTGTCGCAGCCTAGTCCGGTCACATGTGCCACCTCCTTCACTTATTTCTTCCTCTGTTCAGTAAATACTAAGGACCTCTGAGGTGTCAGGCCCTGTGCCTGATGCTGGAGACAGAGAGGGTGAGGAAGATGTACTGTCTTCGTCAAGCAGCCCAGTTTGATACAGCAAATGTGAAAATAGGTTAACATCACTAGGAAGTGGTAAGTTCTGTACGGAAGTATTTACACGGTATCATAGTATGATCGGCCATCCTGAGGGGAGCAGTGTGGCCAAGAAAGAGGGATTTGGGGTAGGAAGAATAGGAGAAGGGAGACATCCGGGGGCATTTTGAGCTGGTGAGTAGACAGTTTCCAGGAAGGGCATTTGAGAGGGAATAGTGTATACAGAAGACACTGCTTTGAGATTAAGGTGGGGAAGCATTGATTGCTGAAACAGAAGCTGGCAAGAAATCAGATTGTGGAAAACTTTGTAAATCTTGGAAGTGATTTGGGCTTCCTCATATAGGTCTTTGGGAACCATGGAAGTGTTTTTAGACAGGGAAATAGCACGACACTGTTCGTGCTTTGGAAAGGTCGCTGTGGTGGCTTTGTGGAGGATGAGGCAGAAGTCTAGGAAAGCGGGAACCAGCTAGGAGTGGGCTCTGGGACAATGACAGGAAAGTATCAATGGGACATACTGATAATTTGGAAAGAGAGAACAGTGGAAAGGAAGTGATCTAGGATGACACCCAGGTTTAAGGCTTGCGTGACTCTAAGGATATCAAAAGCATCAACAAGAATATTAATAATGGCTGTAATTATTGGATCCTTACCAGATGCAAAAGGTTTGGCTAAGTGCTTTGCACAAACTGTTTCATTGAAAAACTATAATATTAGTGCTATAATTAGGCAGGAAAACTTGAGTCTTTGAGAAGTGAAGTAACAGACATGCCCAAGGCTCAGTGGCTGGTAAGTGGTAGTGCATGAATTTGAACCCACGCACTCTGAGCTCAGAACTTGCGCTCTCTGGGGGAATTGAGCAGGAGGACAAGTCCAGGAGAAGTATGTTAAATTCAGTTCTGAACATACCAAATTTAAATTGCCTGTATCTTACTGAGGTCAGAATATCTAGCAGAGAGTTGAACAGCTGGATCTGGACCCGAAGGATGTGGGCTGTGCTGGACATTGGGAATTGGGATTCCTCAATTCACTGGTGGTGATGAAGAAGGTGGGTGTAACGTTGGGTGAAACTCAAAAGAGCCAGGAGGAAGCACGTGTAAGGGTGCATGTGTTTGGGCGAGTTTGGGAAGGCTGCTGCATAGGAGTGGCTAGAGAGACAGTGATGAAAGTCAAAGGTACAGTTTCAAGATCTGATGGAGGCACCAACATGATTAAATTCCTCAGGGAAATGAAAGAAGACTTAAAATGAGGATTGAGTTGGTTTTGGCATTTAGGTGTTGATGGGCAAGAACAGAAATTAGACTGACATGGGTCAGTATTTTCTTAAGTGAGAAAATGGAGACAATGGGCTCAGACTCAAAGAAGCTGGAGATGTTGGTGAGAGACGGGGAGATAATGGAGGCAGCTTCAAGAACAGGGGTGTCCTGTCTGTTTGGGGGTCACTGCAGAGGCTGGAATGCAGGCAGTGGAGAAAGAACCTGAGAAGCACTGGGGATTACACGTGGACCTTTACCCGAGTAGGTCAGGGACGTAGGATTCTCCCTTCCAGCCCTCGGAAGGAGATTGTGGACTCAGAGTGAAAACAGTGATTCTTACACTTTCAACTTACCCACCTATTATCACATGAAGAAACTCAAGCCAGAGAAGTGAAGTGACCTGTGTGTGGTCACATAGCCAACCCATGACACCAGACCTCCTGGTACCTGGGCCCTTTCCTCTCTTTCTGCCATCGTTGGTGGGAGCAGAAGGATCCCTGAGATGTTCCTCAAGGTTCTGAGTCCAGGCCTCAGGACAGCTCTCCCTGCTCCTTCGTTGTACACATCCTGCCAGATTCTGATACATCAGCAGGGCTTCAGCCCCAAGGAGAGGGAGTCGGAGAGCTGCTGTCATTTCCTCAGCGTGCCATGGGGCAAAGTTTTGTGTGATTAACTATAAGGTGTCATCAGTATAGCAGTGCCGGGTGCTTCTGTCTCTCCTGAGCACCCAAGCTCCCAGAGGGAGGAAGGGTCTCAGAGTTAAGGGCCTTTCAGCCACCTCTTCCTGGTCCAGAGTAAGGGAGGATATATCGTTCATTCATGGCACCCAGTCCCCAAGCCTGTATGCAGGAAAGGATTGTGGGGGTTGGGGGTGGGGTGGCAGTAGAGATTCTTTAAATGAGAGAGCCAGTGCTCTCCCAAGAGACCTCATCAGTCGAGTCACTTGGAGAGCCTGGATGCAAGCAGCTGTGCACACTGCTCAGAAGGGCCCTTGCCTCAGCTTTACTTATGAGCTTCCTGGAACCCGTGTGTATCTAGTGGTGGTTCATCGTCCCTTTTCATGTTCTTACACACCAGAGGTTATACTGTCGGCCTGGATATCATACCATTCTGATTAAATACTGATGCTGCATGCTGATTACAATCCACAGCCTTACAGAGAACACACTGCCTAGAATTTAGACATGTGAATGCTGTGAAATATAAACCTCTCTTTCATATGACCTTCAGTTACAACCCTCTCTCTGTAGGCTCTAAGGAATAGCAACCAACTTGATTCTCTTGGCTCTTTTTTCAGTCTACCTAAACCCTTCGTTTCCTCCTCTTCCATCTGATCATGTGGGGCTGTCGGGTGGTGGACCTGTAAGCCTCGTAGTTCCAGGGGCTGCCATTCCCCTCAAGTACCATGTGAACTACCATGCGAAAGACGCACCCTGGAGCTGCATGGACTGTGGAGTGAATGGTGCCCCTCATGCTGCAGGTCTGGTTGTACCCATTCACTCCTGTAGTTCACAGCACCCTCAACTAAAAAACTGAGTGCTGCCTTCTGGGAATAGGGTGTCCACCCTCTGTGGGTCTCCTGCCCTCTTTTGTTGTTGTTGTTGTTTATTTAACAGCATTAAATAAATCTAAATTGGACAAGAATCCAAAATGCTAATCTTGCCCTGAGAGATTCAGCAGGGCTTTGGCAATTCAGGGCACGTGACTAGTTCTTTTGATTATTCCTTCCTTCACTGCTCATTCGCAGTTGTCTCAAGAACTGACAGCTGTGAGAAATGCTTGCCCCAAGAGACTGAAAAGAAGGTTCCCTAGGCTCTGGAAAGTCAGGAGGACTTAACCAGGCCAAGACTGGGAGAGAAGAAGGGCCACCCAGGAGGACAGTAGAAGAAAAAGCTGGGTAGACATAGGTGGCATGACACGATGCAGGCCAAATACAGAGCCCGGGTGCTAGAAGCCCAAGTGAGGACTAAAGGGGGAGACGACTCAGAACACGTAAGGCCACACTGCAGACATCTGGGCCATCTCCTAAGAGCTGTGGGGAGCTACTGGATTATGAGGTTATCTGAAGACACATTCTAAAAAGCGTAATTCTCACTCCATCTGGAAAAAGAATGAGAGGCAAACAAGGGACAGACAGAAAGGTAGGTAAAGGGCAGGAGAATGTGACATAGGGAAGGCAGGGAGAGAAAGTGTTTTGAAAAGCTGTGGATACTCATTTGTTTCTAGAGCTGTTGAGCTATTACATGAGACAGGACTGTTTAATTTAATTACCTGGAGGCCATCAGTGACTTTACTGAAAGGCCTTATTGAGAGAGGAGCTAGAAAGGAAGTAGACAAATGAGTAGGAGGTGCAGAAATGACAAAAGTGGACGATAAAACTTTTCCAGTGTTTGTGAATGGAGGGAAAGAGATGGGTGGTGGCTGCAGAGGATCTGGGGGCACTGGGCCTTTTTTACTCTTGGGGTGTGTGTGTGTGTGTGTGTGTGTGTGTGTGTGTGTGTTTTAATGTGAGAGAGACTTGTCAAATTTAAGTGCTGGTATATAGTATTTAATCAATACAAAGTTATAGAATATTTAGAGAGAGAAAACATCAGAAAAGGCTGTCTTTTCTGTTTCAGGAAAGACAGAAGTGGTTGTGTTTAAACACATGGAGAGGAATTAGGGAACGAAATCTTAAAACAGGAGAGAAGGAGGAAAAACTAGATGAAGATGCTGATAAGTTGATATATTTGGTAACAGGAGATGGGTATGGAGGAAGTTCTGGTCTGTAGCTTTTATTTTCTATGTGAAGTAGCTGGGGGAGGGCAGGAGGAAGATTGCAGTAGAGTAAGGAGAGAGAACTGATGAGGGCCTTGGGGAAAACAGAAAAAAATTAAACTTTCTGATTTGGAGAATGAGAAAATCTAATAGAGAAACGTAGGGTTCCTCACAGAGTTTTAGAAAACTAGCTGTAGCTGGTGACCAAGAATGCTGTGATGTCACTACCAAATTGCCCCAGAGTGTGGCTGTCTTCACGAGGGCTCAGCTGCATTGGGACAGGTGCCGAAGGTGGGAATGGCCAAGCTCACCCAGGGTAAGAACTTGGCAAGAAAGGCTGACGTAGGGACAAAAGATGAGGGAATCTAAAGTATAGTCAAATGTATTATTGAAATGAGTGACTAGGAACTATAACATGTAAGATACGTAAAATTGTCAAGATTCAGGAAAGCTATTAAATTGGAAAAAGGGCAGAGCAGGCAGTTAGTAGGACAGAAGGTCCTGATAAGAAGGACAAGCAGTCATGGCGAAAGTGGTCAGACAAGCAGGCTGGAAAAACGAGATGGGCAGCAAAGCATATAATGCTTGTTGTTGTGACTTCGGAGGTGAAGAAGGAAGGCTGATAACAAGTCCCAGAGTGGAACCACCCACTGGGCCTACTAAAGTCTTTGGAATGTCTTTCTCAGAGAAAGTGACTGGGCAGTTATCAGCTAAAAGAGAGGAGGCGAGGCAGAGCCTCCAGCAAACAAAGATTTTTCTTTTCTTCTAAGATTATGGAAGCCAAGAGACTCGAAGAATCATTGGGAAACAGGGAGGACTGATGCCACTTTCAGATCCGGAGGTAGATGGAGTATGAGAAGCAGCCTCTCCAGAAGACTGCCAGGGGAGAACTTTACAAGCAGCAAGACCTCTTCCTGGGTTCTTGGGCCTGGGGATAAAGTTGGCTTACTCCATTTCTGCATTCTCATTTCCTTTGAATTAATGTAGCTTTCAGGGAGGCAGAGATTATATACCAATTTCTCTATCTGGGATTCATTAATCTCAAATGTGGCCACTGTGCTGTAACCATAAAAAGAACTTGCATTAATCAACCCTGTAAATTCTCCTGCTTGATGAATCCTTTTTAGTATTTCTTTTAGTTTGGGTGTGCTAGCAACAAATCTCTCAGTTTTTGTTTGTCTAAAACATCTTTATTTTGCCTTCATTGTTGAAAGTATATTCACTGGTGATAGATTCTAAGCTGGAAATTTATTCTTTTTCAGCACTTTAAAAATGTCACTCTATGGTTTACTGGATTCCATTGTTTCTGTTGATAAGTCAGCTGTCAGTATTGTTCTCCTTTGAAGGTAATATATCTTTCAGCTTTTAACTTTTTTTGTGATTCTGCTTAGCATCTTGACTGTGGTGTGTTTTTCTTTGTATTTAGAAGTTCTTAGAGTTTCTTGAATGTATGACTTACGGTCTTTTGTTAGTTTTGAAGTAGGATGCAGCCATTATCTTGTCAAATAATGCTTCTGTCCATCTCTCTCTCTGTCTCTCTCTGTCTCTCTCCCTCTCTCTCCCCCTCTCCACTCTCAGGGATTCCAGTATGTTGGAAATTTCCAAAGCTCTTGTGTGTCCCTTACTCTCTTACCTGTTTTTTCCAACCTTTTTTGCTCTCCATGTTTCTGTCTGATAACCCATCTTCCAGTTGATAAATCTTTTCTTCAGCTGCAAGAAATGTACTGCTAAAAAAAAAAAAAAACTATTAAGAAGCTTTAGTTATTGTGTTTTTTAGTTGTATAATTTTCATTTAATTCTTTTAAAATAGGTTCCATTTCTATGGTAAATTTTCCGTCTTTTTTTCTTGAACAAAATAAACACAGTTATTTTTTAAGTCTATGTCAAGTAACATAGATTTACCCACGGGTCTATTTCTATTGTTTTTATTTTCTTTCTTAGTCTTAACTCTTAAAATGTCTAGTAATTGCTGATTGAATATTGAGCATTTTATATAAAAAAAAAACATAGTCTCTGGATGATGCTATTGTTGTCTAGAGAAGTTTCACTCTATCTTTTCTGCAAGTAGCTAGAATGGGAGGGGATAATATTTATTCAATCTAGGATTTAGCTTACTGGAGATCAAGTTGGAGTTTTGTAAGATTTGGCCTATCTCATGTTTGCCTCCTCTCCTGGGGGTATAGATCTTCAGATACCCAGATGAGAACCTTTAGATGTTTACTAGAACCCCTTCCTGGTGGGTCCTCAACTTTAGACTGCCAAACTTTTGGCTTTTCTTTATAACAGCTCTTTCATCTGTATACAGTTTAAGAATTGGCAAATCCCATAATGTGAAATCAAGTGCCAAGTGTGGGGCCCCTTTCCTTCTACCACCCTTCTCTCAAAGATCCTGCCATTCGGAGCCTTGGTAGCTCTCCACTCCTTTTGAGAACTTTCCTCATTGTTATTCAGCTTTAACATCAGGGATATATGGAAGAAGCTGATATAATACCAAAAATGACAAAATATCCTGCAGTATCTCTGTTTTCTGGCCGAAGGGAATTACATAATATAGTTATGTTCTTTACTGTAAGCTTGCACGTAGGAAGGTGGTTCCCTCCTCCTCCCCAGAGGCATCTTCATCTATGAAGCTCTGCCTTAACCCCCCTAGCATTGTTATGATGGCATACATAGATGGTTTTGCAAATAGTTGTACAAGATGAAAGAGTAAACATTTCTCCTCCCCCCTTTTGTGTTTGCATTTTTGTCCCATAAGCTATAACAGTATTATCTTGATGACATGATAACATTCACAAAAATTTCCTAGGAACTTACAGTGGACCAGGTTCTATGTTAGATACTTTATATAGATCATCTCTTTTAATCCTTAGAAGAGCCTATGAGGTAGAAAAATTTAATTATTTTTATTTTACACTTGAGGAAACTGAAGCTCAAAGAGGTTAGGTATACTTAAACCAAGTCCCAGAGCCAGGATGGAAATGGCACACATAAGCTTGAACTTGGGTTATTCTAACCCCATGACTGTGTTCTTTTCCAACATTTTGTCCTGCCTCTTAACTGGCCCTCTGTCAGCGTAACTGCTTTCATGATTTTAACTGAGCCCTAGAATTCTGAGATACTTCCTTAGTAGGATAAGAGCTACCTAGTCTGAGGGGTTTACATGCAAATAAATCTCCTTCCTGGTACCTTTCTCTCAGGTATTTCTAGATCCTTCCCTCCCCCACTCAGCCTTACTTTGATATATATTTTACATTAAATATTTCCATTTATAATTTCTGTGGCAAATCTAAAAGTAATTCTTTTTAAAAAAGGCTGTATTCAGGGACAGGAAGCAATTAGTGGTGAGGCTTTATTTTTGGAGGATGAGATTGGCAGGGGGCGGGGTCTAAGGAGAAATTGCCTTCTGCCATGTCAGATGGATGAGTTACAGGAAGTAATCACTCAGCCAGCAGCTTGGTGCTAGCCAATGAGTCAGCAGTGAGTTCATCCTCAGGCTCATTACGGGAATCACAGGTAGCTGTGACAGACACTCCTCCTGGTGAGACCCCTCCCTGCCCTGCCCTGCCCTGCCCTGCTGTCGGGCATCAGGCTTTGCCCCCATGATGTGAACTATTCACTTACCTGTTCTGGTGGAAGAAGATTCACAGAACTGTCTTCTTGTTTTCACGAAGTTATTTCTAAGTGTTTTTCAGGGCTGATGGGTGATTCTTAATTTTTCCCGTCACCCTGCAGAAACATCAGTGACTTTATTTCCAGAGAATGAAGTTTGGGATTAACGTCATAACAGAATTTGGTTTTTAGGGCAACATTTTGTATTTTCCTACTGCTTCAACTCTGTAGGGTCTTTATAAATGGCAAGACACATGGCAAAGTAAGACAGGAAGACACTGCTTCAGGGGAAGTGACGGGTCGAAAGAGGTCACCTTGTCATGATTGAAAATAGGTGTGTGCAGTGAGAAGCCTAGAACCAAGTCGTCGGAGTCATTGAGTTAGGGCGGTAGCACTGTTGGTTTTTCTTTTTCACTTGTTTTTCCAGTTTTGATAAGGGCTCAAGTGATAACATTTATTCTAAAAATAATTTCTTAGTATTTTAAAATAACTATTCATATGTGAAAAAGAAATTTGGCCAAATACCTTTAACATTTTACAGCACCTTTTTCCAGACCCTTCTCAGACTGTTCTGATCATCTTGGTCACATGCATGGTGTCCAGTAGAGTGAGGAGAACTAACTTTGCTCAGAATCTGGATGTGCAAGGCATTTAGTTCTTTTTCATCCTGTGGAGAAGGTGGTGTTATCCACATATTAGACATTAAAAAAAAAAAAAAAACTAATGCTGAGAGAAATTAAAGGAATTTTGCTGGGTCAGTGAGCTAGTATACTAGTGACCGAGTTCTCTCCAAGTCAGATCATCGCCAGCAAAGTCCACACTCTTTCACCTGAGTACGGAAGGACGCTGCCCGGATCCCGAGAACTTATTGCTAGATTACTTATCTGTGAAGAAAAATTCTACCACAATATCGTTCTCTCTTTTTTGTAAAACTAGATTCTAAAACTCACATAGACTTGGCTTGTACTTTACTGAGAAAGAGAAATAGTGAAGCATTGCGCAGGGTGCTATGTGTGTGTGCGTTTAATGTTTAGAAGGTAAAAGAAATGTGGTAAGTACCTGGCCGAGTGCTTGGAACCCCCCAGAATTTGGAGTGATTCTTTTCCTCTCCCCTAAAGTTCTTAGTTTAGATACATGAAACTGAAGATAAGCCTTAATGTTTTCACTATTCCATACAGGAGTTGTAAGTGATTATTTTGGTTGAGGAAGGGATGGTATTATTGAAAAGTGGAGCATTTACAGTTTCACAAAAATACCCAACCCATTGGCCCAGTAGGGCCCTAATTTATTTTTTAATAAATGGATAGCATTTAAAGATTTTTTTAAAAAGTTTGATACTTCATAGCATACAATTAATGCCGTAAGCTTTGTTGAGATATTGACAGAACATACTACACATATGTAAATGTGCAATTTGATAAAATTTAACATACGCATACACCTGTGAAACGCCACTTCAATAAAAGTAATGAATGCATTCACTACCCCAGAGAGATGTTTTGTAATGCAGTACTTTTGAAGACAAAAACCTATCATCTAATTTGATGAAAAGAGCCTGACTCGGGACTCGGGTGATAGGGGTCTGGACTCAGCTCTTTCCCTACACAGCTTTATGGAATTCAGTGAGTCCCTTCATTTTTCCAGCCCTTAGTTTTCTCATGTGAAAAATGAGGAGGCTGGACTGGATGGTCGCTAAGGCCCCCGGTGGCTCTAAAGTCCAATAAAGCTAAGAGGACAGGCGTACTTAGGGTATTGGTTTGCGTCCAGATGGTTTTATGTAAAAGTGTAGGCATCCCCAGTGGTCTGGCGGCAGCTGTGCTGCTTCATCCCTGCCCTGCTTGGCTTGATTGATTGATCGTGAAATCATTTCATTTGTTTTAATTCCCTTCCACCCTAATTCAAGGTCATTCATGTCATTGCTTCCACCTTGGTATTACTAAGCTTAGGGGACTGTTCTACTTAAGAATTTAGGGCTCAGGCTTGAGTAATGCTGGGAATTTGGCAATCCTTAAGCAAAGATCAGATGAGGGGCGAAAGGACCCTCAGCTCCCCAGATATTTGCGAGGCAGCCTGAGTGTTTTGTGAGGGGCAGAGGCGAGCTCTACTGGATGTATTTCAGGGCTGGGGGCAGGGAAGCAGATTGGAGTTTAATTAAAATTCTAATCCCAACATTGCCCATCTTCTTGCCAAGTCAGCAGCCAGCATTTCTGTTTGTGGTTCTGGGGATTTTGCTGTGATGACATACATAGTTACCTCAAAAACTCTTGCATATTTCCCTAGAACGTCCTTACGCCCTGCAGGTGCTTTAATCAGGACTGGCCCGCTGCCGTCTTTTGTCTGTTTTCAGAGATACCTCCTTCACCATGGCCAGGGCTCCTGGTGGGAGGAGGGCATTGGAGAGAGCTGGTGGTGAAAACTGAGCTGATTACAAATAAGAAAATAGGTTCATCACAGCATAGAGGTCTTTTCAAACTGTTTCTGTTTTTTAGGTAGCTAAGCGGGATTCCTGAGGAGGGGCTGCTCTGACTTGACAGGGGCCCACCATGAGGTTCTTCCTGCTTCGTGCCTACATGCTGCTCCTGATGATCTCCCAGTTGAGGGCAGTCAGCTTTCCCGAGGATGATGAGCCCCTCAACACGGTTGACTACCACTGTAAGTAATCCCAAGAACATCCTCCTTTTCTAAGAAGGGAGATTTTCTGGTTTTGATTTCTATAAGTGTATTTGTTTTTAGAAAGAGTTATATATATATATGTCTTAAAATGTTTTACATACTAATTTATCCCCAATTGTGTTTGGACAAAAATGGGACAGTTTTGCTGGGAGCTTTTCTAAGGCAGCCCACATATAGGTTATATATTTTCAGTTAAAAGAAAAAGACCATTTGCTGGCATCTACCGTTTCTTACTCATTTATATTCAAGATCCGAAGAGAGGAATTTGGTTAAAACCCTTCTACAACTAGTATATACAGTTAATCAATGCTGTATATTGATTCTTTAGCTCCATAATCCTGACTGATGGTTTAGCCCATTTTTACTTGCAGATTCAAGGCAATATCCGGTTTTTAGAGGACGCCCTTCAGGCAATGAATCGCAGCACAGGCTGGACTTTCAGCTGATGCTGAAAATTCGAGACACACTTTATATTGCTGGCAGGTAATTTTCCTCTCATTGGTTTATTAGATTAAAATTCTTTTCTCTTGTGGTGCTTGCATTAATGTGTCTAGTTCATGAAAAACTAATATGTGATTGTGATCAAAAATCGCAAGTAGCCAAAAATATTCACAGAGAAGAGTCAGTGTTGTGTATGAGGAACAAAATGCAGAGCAAAACCCTTCAGCGGCACAGTTTTATTACTGCCATCAAGAAAGGGTACATCGCTCTTTATTCCTAAAGCAGCAGGGGAAAATAATCTTTTTTATTCTTTTTTAACTTGGAATTATTCGAGCAAATATTAGAAGTATGCCTATGCTAATACAAGCAGCGGTTTGACCCACGCCTGGAGAGAAGAGCTTTCTTTGCTCCCTAGCCATAGTGGTATATAAAAGCTTCTCACTAATGAAAAAGTACCCTTTGTTGACTTTGCTGGAGACAGAGAAAATCCAAATGATCTCTAAGACACAATAAACGCAGATCTGTAAAAATAAAATAAGAAGCAGCTTAACATTTTTATGCATTCACATGATATGACTTACTGCCTTGCTTCCAACAGGGATCAAGTTTATACAGTGAACTTAAATGACATCCCCAAAACAGAAGTAATGCCGACCAAGGTAAGCTAGTGTAGTTGGCAAATTTGTTTGCATTCCCTCATGACTTGGAAGATGCCCCCCACCCCTCTCAGAATTTTCATAGTTAAAAATTGGACTTTGGTGTTGCTTGATTAATGCAGAAGCTGACATGGCGGTCAAGGCAACAGGATCGAGAAAACTGTGCTATGAAAGGCAAACATAAAGTGAGTAAAACAGACGAGTGCCTGCCACATCCGTTCTTTCTGTGGTCTTGACCCTGCGATGTCAGCATATGGAACGTCTAATATCAATGTCATTATTGCCTTCTTTAGGATGAATGCCACAACTTTATTAAAGTATTTGTTCCAAGAAACGATGAGATGGTGTTTGTATGTGGTACCAATGCATTTAATCCCATGTGTAGATACTACAGGGTAAGTATACTTTATATAATGTGCTTTTTTCATTAATTTTTCTTCCTTTACTAGTATGCTATTTAAGTCAAACCCTTTCTACTATAACCTAGTAATTGTTTTATCTCTAACACTATGGAAGAATAAAGACAGAATTCCTGAAGTAGAATTTTAGTACAAATAAAACAGGATTGCCTTCAAACAGGTACATTGAACAGATGTGACACTAGCTATTTATTTTTCTTTTGCAGTTGAATACCTTAGAGTATGATGGGGAAGAAATTAGTGGCCTGGCAAGATGCCCGTTTGATGCCAGACAAACCAATGTTGCCCTTTTTGCTGGTAAGATCTTGTAGTGTAATGAATATAAATGATTAATGACATTGAAGGTGCAAAAGGAATTTAAAGAAGAGAAAAGCTCAAAACTAAGATAGCTATCTCAACATAGGTGTTTCAAAGTCTAAAAGCTATGGAAAATTTTCCCAAAAAGAATTAAAAGTAAGCATATTGCAATATAGTATTCTGACACTTGGTTCTGTTGTTAGCTAGGCCAGTGACCCTGAATATGTTGCTTAACTTTTTTGATGCTTAGATTCTTCAATTATAAAATTAAGTCATACTGTGGACCAATCTGTTACAGGTAGACTGTGGCCATCAGGTTTAGCTTTATTTCCCCATAGAGGGATAACAGGCGAAAGCACTCCAGAGACCATAACACACTACCTAGGGTAACACACTGCAGGATAAGTACGATTCTCTTACTCAAATTGTAACTTTGGTTTCAGATGGGAAGCTGTATTCTGCCACGGTGGCTGACTTCTTGGCCAGCGACGCTGTTATTTATCGAAGCATGGGCGATGGGTCTGCCCTTCGTACGATAAAATATGACTCCAAATGGATAAAAGGTACCTTTGAAGAGCAGTGTTGTGGGGTGGCCAGGTGGGAACAGGAGCCGTGGGCATCAGGAGGTTATGTGCATGACTTTATCTTGTTTATTTAGACCAAGTATAAGCTGCTTTGGTTGTGAACAGAAGCATTGACAGGGAATGAAGATGCCTGTAGCCAAGGCAAGAAAGTAGATTCGTCCAGGATTTTATCTTAGATGACCTCAAAAAAAAAAAATAGAGATCCCATTCCAGTGTGCCAATTTGCCAAACTCTCCATGCTCACAACCTTCCTTGCCCACCCTCATCTACCGGCCCCGAAGAGTCAACAGTGAGAATCAGTTAGGTCGTATCTGCAGAATCATTTTATTCTTTGGAGTCTGGAATTCAAGATTTAAAAAAATTCTCAACGAAAGAGGTTTCCATCCCCAGTTAAATAGATTCATGAATAAATCTGTTGAAACAAAGGCCTTTGCTGTATAGTTCAGTTCCCAGTAGGCTTTTTATAGCCCATCAGCTGACATTAAAGACCCTGCTGTCCCTGGAGCTTCAGCTCACCCATGTCGGGACTCGTCAGCCTCACGGGCGCGTCGAAGTTCTCATTGGCTTGAATGTAGCTGTGTGACATCTGTCAGTCATGCCTAGCAGTCAGGGCCATACACTCATTGAGTTACCCTTTCAGAACCAGTTTGTTTGTAATTTTTCTTCCAGAGCCACACTTTCTTCATGCCATAGAATATGGAAACTATGTCTATTTCTTCTTTCGAGAAATTGCTGTGGAACATAATAACTTAGGCAAGGCAAGTATATGCACCTGACTTGTGTTGTGGACTTTCACCGCATGGAATTGGGCCCACTGTGGCAGAGTTATGGCCTCTGCATGTTCTCCAGCACTCACTGCATTTGGGGGCACATGCAGAGAGGCGTGTAGCTTATCATGAGAATGATTGCTGAAAAACACCTGAACAATGACCTGAACGGGAACAGCAGCCTTAGACCTTGCGATGGTTTCATTTTTCCAGTCTCTGCAGAGTGCTCTCCAGGCACCCTTGAGCTTGGGATGCTTCTTTAACTCTTTAGCAGTCCATTGATAGTTTATTGTTTCTCTGTGTCAAAGGCGGGATGGAAGTAGAGGCCTTTGTTCAGTTTTGAGTGCTTTGGTAAAAGCCCACATGAGTTTCAGTTGTTGCTATGCCAGGCTTAAGGATGGCGCATTTCATTGGCAGTAGGGGAAGTGAAGTGCAAGACGAACTGCGGGAATGGTTTCCATTCAGCCAGGGGTTCGTGGCTCCCTTCATGAGGAGCTTGTTTGGCAGAACAGGAAATGGCCATTTTCTCCTCACAGGCAGATCTCGTTTACATTCTTAGTCTGCAGATCCCTGCAGACAAGACTGCTAGATTCTTTGGAACGAGCTCTAGCTGTAGCATGTTTTGTCCCTCCCACAAAGAGCAGCTTTTGGTTTGCCTTCCCCCTCCATGCTCATCACCCCTTGCCCTGCTTTGTCCCGCGGGCAGGCTGTCTATTCCCGTGTGGCCCGCATATGTAAAAACGACATGGGTGGCTCCCAGCGGGTCCTGGAGAAACACTGGACATCATTCCTGAAGGCTCGGCTTAACTGCTCTGTCCCCGGAGATTCGTTTTTCTACTTTGATGTTCTGCAGTCGATTACAGACATAATACAAATCAATGGCATCCCCACCGTGGTTGGAGTGTTCACCACACAGCTGAACAGGTGAGAACTGCTCCTGGGCACCTCAAATGACCTGCTGTTCGTGCTTGTGGGACCCGCAAACAGGCCTGTTGACACCTGATGGTTTTCTGATGGTTTCCCCCCTTTGCAGCATTCCTGGTTCTGCCGTCTGTGCATTTAGCATGGATGACATTGAGAAAGTATTCAAAGGACGATTTAAAGAACAGAAAACTCCAGATTCTGTGTGGACAGCAGTCCCAGAAGACAAAGTACCAAAGCCAAGGTAAGGAAAGACAAAAGGGTCTTTGTACAAAAGGGTTTTTGTCTTTAGCAAAAACCATCTGGCCACTAGGAGCATCCATCCTCAGAGAGCAGATGGGGCAACGCCCAGGCTGGGAAGGGGTCCCTGTGCAGCATGGCAGGCAGGCAGGCAGGCAGCGTGCCCCCGTGAGCATGAGTGTGGGAAACCCACTGGAGTCGGGGAAATGGCATTGCTCTTTGGCTTTCGCTTACTCTTTTTTTACTCTTGACCTCTTCTTTCAGAATGGACACTTATTTATTCCTTAAATAGAATTTGTGATGCAGGGGAAAAAACACTGTTTTCCTTTCAGGCCTGGTTGTTGTGCGAAGCATGGCCTTGCTGAAGCTTATAAAACCTCCATTGACTTCCCGGATGAGACCCTGTCATTCATCAAGTCCCACCCCCTGATGGACTCTGCTGTCCCACCCATTGCAGAGGAGCCATGGTTCACAAAGACTCGGATCAGGTGAGGCTGAGCGGAAAGGGTGGCCACTTCCATCCAGGACCTTCCCGTCCCGTGGGCCTCACGCTCTGACTTGGTCGCCTCGTCCGGCAGGTACAGACTGACGGCCATCGCTGTGGACCATTCTGCTGGACCCTACCAGAACCACACTGTCATCTTCGTTGGCTCAGAAGCTGGCATAGTACTTAAAATTTTGGCAAAGACCAGTTCTTTCTCTTTGAATGACAGCCTATTACTGGAAGAGATTGAAGCATACAACCATGCAAAGTAGGTATATTTTACGAGAATACTCTTCAGCACTGCTCAAAAATTTCCGGAGTTTATTTCATCTAGTCATTTCCTTTCAGCCCTCTAAATTAGCAGTGGTTTGGCATATTAGTGTTTTGGGTTGTTTTTTTTTTTTCTTCTCACTGAAATAAATCCTGGGTTTGTTTTCTCCCTCAGTCTAATGGGGCTTGGAGGTGGGCAGTTGATGAGGTTAAAAATAATTCAGCCCTTTTATTTCACCTGTGGAAGTGGAGAGCATTTTACCACCACCCTTTCTAACTTGCAAATAAATTTTGGGATGCTACACACAGCTGACAGTTGCAGGCACACACATATACCCACACACAGAATGCAATTTTTCCAGCCATTGATATAAAAGATTATTTAGATCATTAACACAAACAAGAAATAGATGAGAGAAATGGAGCAAGAGACTAAGGAGAGATCCCAGAAACATCTAGCACAGGAGGATTTAAATGCATTAAAACAGCCCTGGCTGGTATGGCTCAGTTAGTTGGGGCATCATCCCTCAGGCTGAAGGGTCATGGGTTCGATTCCTGGTCAGGCACGTACAATCAGGCAACAGCCACTGTTTCCCACTCACTTCGATGCTGCTCTCTCTCTTTTTTAAAAAAAGATTTTATCTATTTATTTTTAGAGAAAGGAGAAGGGAGGGAGAAAGAGAAGGAGAGAAACATCCATCAGTTGCCTCTCCACACCCACAACTGGGGACATGACCTACAACCCAGGCATGTGCCCTGACTGGGAATCAAACCAGTGACCCCTTGGTTTGTGGGATGACACCTAGCCTGCTCAACCACACCAGTCAGGGCTTTCTCTCTTTTTCTTCCACCGTCTCTAAAAGCAATGAAAAAAATTGTCCTCTAGTAAGGATAAAAAATAAAATAAATGCGTTAAAATGTAGCCCTTTTTTCCCCCTGTAGTCCAACATGATCCTCACAAATATAGTTTCCTTCAATCATCAGAATGGGAAAGCAGTCTTAAAAAAACCTTTTATCCAGTCTGAAATTTAACTAACCATGCAGAGCAGTAGAAGATGAATCACATAATTATTACTTCCCAAACTTTGTACTTGCCTGGTTTGCTACTGAGCACATTCCTTACAACCTCCCCAGCTCTCAATAACTACAAAAAGCAAACCCCACTTGCCTTGTATACTTCATGCAGCTTTTGACTTACCAAACCTATGGCTTCAAATTGTCTCCCACAATACAGGTGTAACGCTGAGAATGAGGAGGACAAAAAGGTCATCTCATTGCAGTTGGATAAAGATCATCACACTTTGTATGTGGCATTCTCCAGCTGCGTTATCCGCATCCCCCTCAGTCGCTGTGAGCGTTATGGATCATGTAAAAAGTAAGCTGATGTTTCTGTTCTTAGCCTGGGTCTTGCAGCATTAAGGCCTTCGATGATGAGAAAATCCAAGTTACGTTCCCTCTGCTTTTGTGCAGGTCTTGTATTGCATCTCGGGACCCATACTGTGGCTGGTTGTTAAGCCAGGGTGCCTGTGGTAGAGTCACCCAAGGGATGTTGTAAGTACACTTCGTCACGTCAGCCAAGATCTCCACTTGCGCTCCTGTCCTCCTCATGTCTCTAAAGCTAGAGATTTTAGAAAACTTCCAATAGCGCTACCTTTATTTTCCCCCTTTTTCTTTTTCTTTCTTTCTCTGTCTTTCCTGTTGTTGTTTGTTGTTGTTGTTGTTGTTGAAGTAAAAAACAGAAAAGGGAAATCTGGAGCTGTGGGAAGGAAGGGAGATTATAGACAATATAATACCTGTGAGAAATAGGCAATTCTCTTCTGCTTTCTAAAACATTCCGGTCACCAAACGTTTAACAGACATCCTCAACTTACCCAGCTATGTTGAAATGTCCATTTTTTTCCTCTCTGCCTGTTCTTACTACTAATCGATTTGTGTTTTTGATTCTGCTCTGGATGTCACTTGTGTTCCTATGAAGGCTGTTAACTGAAGACTTCTTTGCTTTCCATAACCACAGCGCTGGAGGATACGAGCAAGACACCGAGCACGGCAACACGGCCCAGCTAGGGGACTGCCATGGTAAGACCCAACCTTCCTTGGCCTCCTGGCATTTCTTTTTGACCACATTTGCACGTGAACATTATTTTACAACCAGCCTTTTAATGACACAGGACACATGCCACCTAGCATTTAACTTAAACTTCGCAAAAGCCGAGCTGTTTGGTCATGGGGATGTAGTAGAGAAGAATCTTAACTTTTTTTTTCCTTAGAGAATCTTACTTTTTTTTTCTTCACCATTTACAATTTTGTAGGAAATCTAGAGAAAGGTATTCTAACCTGTAGATTAATCTTTTCATTTATAGTCTTTTCTTTTTGACTTTTTTAGTTAACTGGAACTCATACATTTTTGCTTTCTTTTGGTTACTTTTTACTGATTACTTGTTCCTTTAATTCTTTTAGAAATTTTGCCTACTTCAACTACACCAGATTACAAAATATTTGGCGGTCCAACATCTGGTTAGTTTTTTTAATTTTTTTGAATTAACAACCTTTTCTTTCCTTCAGTTCAGCATTTTCAGCCCCTCCTCCCCTCCTTTTGCGCAGTGTGGCAGCCCTTCATTTTTGTGCTTTGACTCATAATCACACTGATGGTACCAAAGACTTTTTCCTGCTCAGTACTTCACCCCGTGGAGCATGTTAACAGTCCATCATTGGCCAAGGCACATCCTCTAAGGAAAAGCAAGTGGATAACATAGACCACATTCCAGCTGCACGCGTCCACCGAGCTTTCTCCTCCCCCCTGTGCATTGTGAATGCTGCCTCTGGCCATCTACATGGAATGGATGGCAGGATTTCATTATTTTCCCCTTCCTCTCCTCACCTTTCCTCAGACTTAGTAAACAAATACACATTTCCCCAAAATGTGTATTTATAAATTTTAGAGATCTTTTTTGAATGGTTTGCGGTAATCCTGGGAAATTTTTGAGTGTTGTGGTCTCAGTGGTGTGAAAAACCTGGTTTTGAGTAAAGCTGGTTTCTGATGTAGCAAGTTGCTCAGTGGGCTCCTCACTACCCTCTGTCTGTATCTGTTTTTGAGTCCTCATTGGTGACCACTACACCAGGCTGAATTGGGGTCTCTGGAGTTGTAACCTAAAATCATATGCTTACATCTTAAAGGAAAATGTCAGTAATAGACATGTTAAGAGGTTAAGTCCCTCCTGATCCTACTGCTGCTTCTAAAACTCACTAGCAGTTTCATTCCTCAGGGGTGGGGTCGGTCGGGGGAAGGGATGACAGATTTACATATCAGAATATCCTAATTGAGCTTGTAAATGCCGTTTCTTTTGCATGAGTTGCTGCTAACTCTTTGGAAGAAACTCCCCAGGCATTTTGGAAGGCATGGGCAAGGTTCGTCCCTGCTTCGGTGCTTTACGTGGACAGTGAGCCCTCAGTGCAGTGAATAATCTACAGGTGGACGGGGGCCCTGGCAAAGCAGGACGACATAGGCAGAGCTGGTCTGTTGGGTCCCAAAGCAAGTGTTTGCGCGGACGTACCCAGGTGCTTTCTGATGAAGTTACACTTAGGCTCCCCAGTGAAGGAATACAAGTCTCCCACCGTCTATGGAAGTGCGTGAAAAATGTACACAAAAAGAAATGAAATGATGTTGTCTCGCAAAAGGATGAAAAAAATAGTGATTAATCTTTGGGGTTAGAATTAACTTTTCCACCAGTGTCATTGGTCCCCACAGGGGCTTCTTTCCATAGGAGTGTTTTGGGTATTGTCCATTTTGAAACCCGCTTCATGTAGCTTTACTGTTAATATTTAGTTTTCATTTTTCCCTTGTAAGAAAAGGATTTGGTGTAGTCTCTGTGGATGTGTTTTGATGAAATCTTGGGACAGGCTTTCTCAGGAAATTTAACTTCAACTGTACTTAAAAATGCAACAGACCAGTCAGAAAAATCTGCTGACGCGACCCACGTTAATAAACATCTGTTTGCCACCACAGACATGGAGGTATCTTCATCTTCTGTTACCACAGCAAGTATCCCAGAAATCACACCTAAAGTGATTGATACCTGGAGACCTAAATTGACGAGCTCCCGGAAATTTGTAGTTCAAGATGACCCAAACACTTCTGATTTTACTGATCACTTATCAGGTATCCCAAAGGGTAAGGCCTCACCAGGGAAATCACCTCTCACTGAGTGGAAACCTGATTCTTACTATCTCTGAGAAGCCTAAGGGCTGAGGACCCCGTGCACGTGGGCCAGAAAGGAGCTGCTGTTGGCTTTCCCACCACCTGCACCGGCCGCAGTCACTGAGTGTTCTGTGGATGTACTGGAGTGCGTTCCTTAACAGACAAGTGGAAAGCTGTTCAAGAAAGGGCAGTTTCACAGCCACGCAGACAATCTAATGTGTCCATTTCTGTCTGAAGGAGCTGGACCAGACTTCTGGGTATTGTAATTTCGAGGGTCACTCAGCCAGGTCAAAGAACAAAACTTGTTAATTGCAGATACCCAGGTATCAGATGTTTTGCCCAGTGCTTCCCAGTCTTTTGTTTAGCTATAGTTCAAAATGCATATAAATAGGATATGTGAGGTGCTAAGTTCCTTGAATGCCACAAGCGATAAAACATTACTGTGTTTATACAAAACTATCCTTTTCAACCCATAATAGAAGCAGTTATAACATAGCTGCCTATGGAGTAGGCTTACTAGATAGATTACTACAGGGGAAAAAATCTATACTTTAGTGCTTATTAAACTATGGGATCAGGTTTCCAGTCAGTGTCTATGACAGTGTCTTGTTATTTATGTTTTACATCTGTTGATTTTGGTTTTATATATTTTCATTGTAAACAATTTCATAATCATTCTTTCTGCTTTGCTTTGTTTTTTTAGTAGTACCATTTCTACTTTTCTTTCTTTGTATTTCAAAATGGATTACATAACCCTGGACACTGGTGAAAAACAACTAACATTCAAAGGCCTTAGTACTAACTTAAAGCAACCGAATCTTCCAAATCCCTCTGACTTACCTTACTCTGGGATAGCTGTGTTGATAGCATGTAACAGACCTGATACCTCTTAAACTAACGCTTCTGTGGGCGACTGTTAGATGTCTGTGGTTGCATTAAAAATTCCAATAATGAAAACTAATTCACTCTTCTTCTGGTCTAACTTAGATATTTCTAAATATCTTAAGGTACTTGAGTCATCTTCCTTAACTAATACAAAGTAGACTGTTTAGATTGTTTAGATTTCTTTCATAGCAGGCAATTCAAGGCTGCTTCACCCCAAAATGGAATGGAAAAAAAATCAAAGCACGCACAAAAGTCTGTGTTTGTAGCTAACAATGACCAAGCAGATGCTTTTAGTTTGTGAACAAATTATGTGTTTTCATTCCGGTTAAGGTAGCAAAATTGTATTAGCATCATTATATTAGCATAATATATATTTATGCCAGTTCATACATTTCCCTAATCCTAGCCACTGCCCTTTAATGCCGATTTATGAATTAGGAGGAAACCATGAGGTAAAACACTCCATGAGTGTAAAACAGGTCATTTAGAAAATATACTTTTTCATTCTAATTTTTGGGTAGAAACTCTTAAAATTTCTGATGTTATTTCACAACTACTTAAAAGGGGTTGGGGGAGAAAAGACAGAGAATTTACATTAGTGGGAAATTAGAGTTATCCTAATCTCAGATGTCTCTGGGGATCCTATTGTGATTAAAGAAAGAAATATATATGGAATTTTAGAGTTGACCTGACCCTCCAAGCTAAGCATACAGACCATGTAAAGGTAGTGTCGGCTCAGTGGAAGCCATTTGCTGGCTGATACCTTTTTGAAAAGCACCTCAGTCAGACTCTTTCCCTGTGTCTATTGCAGGTGTGCGATGGGAGGTCCAGTCTGGAGAGTCCAATCAGATGGTCCACATGAATGTCCTCATCACGTGTGTCTTTGCTGCGTTTGTTTTGGGTGCATTCATTGCAGGTGTGGCTGTATACTGCTATCGCGACATGTTTGTTCGGAAAAACAGAAAGATCCACAAAGATGCAGAATCTGCCCAGTCCTGCACAGACTCCAGTGGAAGTTTTGCCAAACTGAATGGTCTCTTTGACAGCCCAGTCAAGGAATATCAGCAGAATATTGATTCTCCCAAATTGTATAGCAACCTGCTCACCAGTCGGAAAGAGCTGCCACCCACTGGAGACACCAAGTCCATGGTCATGGACCATCGGGGCCAACCTCCGGAGCTGGCTGCCCTGCCCACACCCGAGTCTACCCCGGTGCTGCACCAGAAGACCCTGCAGGCCATGAAGAGCCACTCAGACAAGGCCCACGGCCACGGAGCTTCCAGGAAAGAAACCCCCCAGTTTTTCCCTTCCAGCCCTCCACCCCACTCCCCATTAAGCCACGGGCACATCCCCAGTGCCATTGTGCTCCCTAATGCGACCCATGACTACAACACGTCCTTTTCAAACTCCAATGCTCACAAAGCTGAGAGAAAGCTTCAACACGTTGACCACCCTCTCACGAAGTCATCCAGTAAAAGAGATCACCGGCGTTCTGTGGATTCCAGAAATACCCTCAATGACCTCCTGAAGCATCTGAATGACCCAAACAGTAACCCCAAAGCCATCATGGGAGATATCCAAATGGCCCACCAGACCCTAATGCTGGACCCTGTGGGACCGATGTCAGAGGTCCCTCCCAAGGTCCCTAACCGGGAGGCATCACTCTACTCTCCTCCTTCAACTCTCCCCAGAAATAGCCCAACCAAGCGAGTGGACGTGCCTACCACCCCTGGAGTCCCAATGACGTCTCTGGAAAGACAAAGAGGTTACCACAAAAATTCCTCCCAGAGGCACTCCATATCTGCTATGCCTAAAAACTTAAACTCGCCAAATGGTGTTTTGTTGTCTAGACAGCCTAGCATGAACCGTGGCGGGTACATGCCTGCACCAACGGGGGCGAAGGTGGACTACATTCAGGGAACGCCAGTGAGTGTTCACCTGCAGCCTTCCCTTTCCAGACAGAGCAGCTACACCAGTAATGGCACCCTTCCTAGGACGGGGCTAAAGAGGACACCGTCCTTAAAACCTGACGTGCCACCAAAGCCTTCATTTGCTCCTCAAACGACGTCTGTCAGACCACTGAACAAATACACTTACTAGGCCTCACGTGTGCTAGTCCCCATGTGGCTTTATCCTGTCCGTGTTGTTGAGAGGATGATGTTGTAAGGGTACCTTAAGATAAGAGACTTTCTTGTCTTTTAAGAGAACCAAGTGGCCAAAGAAACTCTTTCTAGCTTTGGCAACACCAGAACTTGCCACGTGTAGCTACTGCAACAAGGCTTCTGTGTACTTGCGTGAAAACAAAGGAAGGTGCTGGCCATTCCATTTCTTTTGTTTGAAGCTAAAGACAGGGAGTGCCCCGTGGGGCTACCTTACCTCCCCGGTGTAAAGAGCTGATACAGTACACAGAACAGTCTGTGAGCAAATACTTGAAAATGGGTTCCATTTAGACTGCCATTACGTGTGGTCTTCCCATTCAATGTGAACATTTTACTATGTATGCATTCACCTTGCCTCTTGCACAAGTGTCAAAAACAATGGTAATGTCTCAAAGAAACAAACTTGTAGATTACCAAACAATTTGCTAAGAATTCAGTCTCTGACCCAAACTGTAGCATTTTTTCCGTGTGGGGCATTTTTTTCATGCCACCAATGAACTGTGGTGTGTGTGCGTGTGTGCGTGTGTGTGTTCTGTGCCCACTAGGATTTGTTTAGGTGCCCATTGCGTCTTTTTGTGCTATGGAGTTGTTTACATGGAGCGTGACTGCATAAGAGACAAGTACTTCCCACAGTGGGCCATTGGGTTCAGCTTTGAGAAAGAAGGAAAATCAAGGCTGATTTGACCATCCATACGATTGACTTATGGGGTACCCAATGCCAGAATATAAGAGTTCTAAGTAATTGTGTGCTGCTATTCATTAAAACTTTTATTACAGTCCTGCCAGCTTAAGGAGATAGAGAGGCTGAGAGGTATCCTTGATTTACCCCACGGTGTTTTACGGTAGTAATATTTACCTGTCCACTGTGAATCCAAGCCTGAGTCACTCTATTTAACCTTGGACACACTAATATGGTTTTATTTTTATTGTGTTTGGTTTTTCCCATGTGGTCAAATGTGTCTTCCTTTAACTCTTCCCACTGCCGAGATTTAAATTAAAAAAAGACAAAAGAAGGAAATGTGAAGAGTATTGTGATTGGCTTAACAGACACTAGTCTATTAAAACCTAACAGTGGTGCAATCACATCGTCTGTGTTGTGTTACGGGAGACTTTTCTCCTGAGTCATGCAGGTAATGACAAAATACTGTAAATATTACATGTGAGTTTACCTGAATCTGTGCATTTTGTGCCTTATTCATGAGAATGATAGAAGTACTAAAATATGTCAAGTGTTTTCAGTATAGCACATCATTTACTGAGTGCCAGTTGTAAATGTTTTTCAACCAGCACCTGAAAAGACTTTTTAAAAAATCCTAACAAACAACCTAGAACAATCCATTGTAAAACAGTCCGCCCAGATTGCAGCATTACGCCCTTTGCCATGACAGACATCGCACTCCTGCTTTCCTAAGGATGCAACGGTGAGAATGTGAAGTCAAATGAGGTTTCCAGGGTCATGTGACACCTGCAGAAGCCACTTACAACTGTTGATGGGCAGCCCCAATGACCGTTTCAGTCGGTCTGCTGAGCATCACACCTCGGTTAATTGGCCCTGATCTAGAAAGCACCCAGGCAGAGGAGCGCTCCTGACGTAGTCAGACGAATCAGTTCAGCCGATTTCTTGTGATAATGCTGATGCTAGACATTACTGAGGGGAGGATGGGTGACAGAGGACCAGAGCATTTTTATACAAAATGTAGAATACTGATACAGTTATTCTTTATCCTTTGAGAATATTGTTTTATAAAAAGAGTGTGATGCCCTGAGATCTCTGGAAGTTCAAAAGCTAAATCTTCTGTTCTTGAAACACTTCAGCTTTGCAACTAAAATATTACAGATTAATAATAAATTAAACCAACCAACGATAAACACTGCTCAGTCCACCGCCGACAAATGTGTTTGCGTTCACCTTACCCGTATTAATCCCGGCGAGCGGAAAACAGAACAGTAACTCTGTGTGGTCCCCGGGTAACATTTTGTAACATTGTGCTGCCTTGTAGTTTGTAATGTGAGTTCTATCAGTATTTATGTTGAAATTTCTAACATTGAATCTAGTCTCTATCCTGTTAATTTAATTTTTAAATGCTTTATCCATTTGTGCAAAGGTAAACACAGATTGTATCTTTTTTAATGTTACGGCATAAAAAGTAACCCTAAAGTGAAGTGGCTCTATACTGTTTTATAGAGTACTTTAACATGTATAGATATCTTGTAAACTTGTATTGTGGAAGTGTAAATAATATGTACTTTGGGTTTTTAACACCGCATGTAAAGTCAAATAAATATATAAATCATTATAGCCTGACTTCTGATATTGAAGAGGTTTATAACTTAGCATGTGTTCAAAATGTTTTTGAGTCAACACCAGTGAGAGTTTATTTTTTTTAAAAAAAAACCACCAAAATATTCTTGTCTGGAATATCTGCTGCCCAGCAGGGTTGCTCCCCCATTCTCGGGAGGCTGGTACGGATGGGCAGCCCCGAAACACAGAAACGGTTCCGGACACTAGATGAATGGTGTTGCATCAACAGTCAGCACTGCAGGCAGACACGCTAGTGGCACCTGTGTCCACATATCTAGTTCTAACATGTTTAAAATGCATGATTTCTATTTCTACTTTTTTCAATGTCATTTTAAGTCCCAAAATTACAGCCAATATACCAAGTTCCTATGAATATTTCCTGCTGCTTGGAATGTAACATTTCTCTATTCTATTGTTTTAACCAAATAGAACATATTAATAGATACCTTTCCCCAAATATTGACATGGAAGGTAAAATTACGATTCCATTTAGTTCTTCCCTTAGCACGGACTGAGTTGGTGGCTCTGCCACGGGCTCCTGTGGACACTGATGCCGTCACACCGCTTCTGGGAGAGACAATAGGAGTGTTTGCAGCAACCCCTGCCCTCGGGTCCAGCTGCTGCTCCTGGCTGAAGCCCCTCTGCATCTCTTCTGTGGCCACATGTCTTTTCCAAGAGTCCCAGCAGCATCTCTGCAGAAGCGGAAGTTGCCCTATTGCTGTCTCGGTCCTAGTTTTCATTCACAATGTCATCTAATGAGGAGTGCTGTGTTTCCATGTCAATTCATGGTATTGGGGTCTCTTTTCATTCTTATCATGGCATAGTCTAGAGATGCAAGGACGAGTTCCCAGGAACCCTTTCGTGAGAGCGACACTGATGGAACGCCTACTTGCCCCTTTAAACAGCTACCGCCACTACTGCTGTGCAGGCAGCAAGGCAACGCCCTGGGTCAGGGAGCCAGACTGGCATCCTGTGCCCTGTGGTCCGCTGCAGGGAGTCTGCGAGCCTGGCCCCCCCCCCCCCCCCCCCCCCCGCTACCGAGCCGGCGAGCAGGGTGGGAGGGTCTCCCTCTCACTGACTCGCAGAAGTCCCTTTGTAACTCTTGGAATTTAAATGAATGAACCAGGAGACAAGGGAAATGTATCTTCATCATTTCTGGGTTTCCTGAGCATTGAAATCTCTTTTATTTACATTCTGTATTTCTATTACATTGGTGTTCATTATACCTTATGGCCACTAGACCAGTTTTCCTGGGTTCTTTGCTTTTTTTCCTCCTTAAAAAGTGCATCTTTCTCTTCTCCCCTGATAGACAGACTTAACCTTTTTTCAGTTATGGACATCTTTGAAAATAATGCTACAGACTGAGCTGAATTTTGCTTTTCAGGAGATTTCCAGACCCCTAAAACTATGAATCTTCAAGATAAATATTGTGGAATCATTTAAAAGAAGGAGCTTTTCATAAGGAAGACATTGTAAAGGCACAAATTAATTAACCAGGAGAGACCCCCCTGTTCTCTGGGTCGAGAAATCCCACTGATTAGGCATTTAGGTCACTTTGGGGTGTGGCAATTTTGAAGCCAGGTGGCACACTTGAGGTGCTGGTGCAGGCTAAGAAGAAAGGGCATCTCCCATGCAAAGCAGGGACCTGATGGCTCAGGTGCTGCCCAGGTGCTGGAAGGACTGACTTTCCTGCCCTCTGAGTGAGGCCAACTTTCTCCCCTCCCTAGCCAGCTCATCTTCATCCTCCTTGTCAGAGGAGTGGGCAAAGAAAAAGGCATCCTTTAAATAGCTCTGCATCTAGGCCTGGGAGCTGGGTTCTAATCCTGATTCCATCACTCGTAAAGCAAATTTGTGGCACCATATGTCTTTTGACTTCAGTTTTCTCATTTCTTAAAAGAGATGGTTTGACATCCATATCTCTGACAGTTTTATGTTACCTGTCAGCTCTATAATTCTATTACCTATTTTATGAATGCTATGCTTAAATATTACTCTTTCAATAGCTTAGTTTGTAGGCTTTTTATGGGTGTGTGAGGTCTATTCCTGTTAGATGTGAGGTATACATGAAATTAGCAATAAGATAAGGCATGATAAACAATGCACTTGAAGCCATTTAGCTTGGGTCTCTATTTGGTGTTCACCTTTTTTGCACATACAACGTGCAAAACAAATCTCTGCCAATGTTGCATTCTTTATCAAAGAGATGTAATACCATAAACAGAAAGAATTGGACCTATAATAAAATCAAACTTTAATTCACATGGGGATCAGGGTGAAGGGATGGGAGTGATCAAATCCTGGGCGTAAATCAAGTGGAATTTACACACAAAGGAAAACAAACTATTTTTAGATACTGTCCCATAATATGATTCTTTTTAAAATTAGGTATTGATTACTGGTGGGTAAGTCTCTTTGTAACATGCAGTTTGGTTCATCTTAGCCTGTTATGCTGGGTTTAAGTGAAGGAAAGTGTGAAACTCTGACATTCGTTACTATGCACCGTTACTTGTAACTGTTCTTCATTTGGGAGAAGTGGACCCGCCTGATGCTAGTGTAGAGACGGACTTGAGGCCAGTTAGAGGGGCTATAAGAAGGAAGATTTGTCAGTGTCAACGAGGCCTGTCCGGTGGAACCTTCTATGCCGCTGGAAATGTTCCCTACCTCTGCGGCTCAGCGTGGCAGCCACTAGCACACATGGCTTCTGAGCACTTGGCATATAGACAGTGCCACTGAGATGCCGTGTACTGGATGGCGCTGCTCTAGAAAGCCACCACTGCTGCCACCGCTGATGGAGGCCAGGCTGCTGCTCTGAATGCAGTGATCCCACGGGGACATGTCTCTGATGAGAACATGAGACGGGCTGCGTACATTTTGTTTATCTACCCTTTTGCCTCACGGACAGCTGGGCTCACGATTGATCACCAGTCAATCACAGATCTAGTTTGAGGTTTTGTTTTCTTTTCCTATTTAGAAACTGTGAGGAGCACCTCCATGGGTCCCCATGAGAGGGTCAGTATTTGGGTTGCATGGACAGGCTTCTCTAAGGGTGTTTTGTTTTGTTTTGATTTGAGATTCTGAAGCCTATTCAGTTAATCTCCAACATGAGAGCAGCAAGATGTTGCCATCCCCATTTTCAAGGTACAGAAACTGAAGTCCATGGGGGCTGTGACAACTATAAAAATAGAGATGACAGCCAATTCAAAAATGAAGGCTAATTCACTTATTCACACACTTGTGTCCTGTGTACACACCAGCACACTCCATGAAAGGGCAGAACGAGAGAGGACGTCAGTGTTCAGTCGGAAAGGATGGCCTCTCTCCAGTGCTTCATGTATAATGAGGAGAGACAAAAAAGGTAGAATAATTATAGTATCCAGGGACATATGCCAAACACTCAGTGAAGAATGAAACATGGAGTGAATCAGTCACATGCTGAGCCATCATGGTGAACATGCCAAGCCAATTATTTGAAAAATCCATGGACTGAGTTAATGTGTAGGTTGAATGGAACCAACGAGACTGGACTCCGCAATGTTGAAGAAGCCAACCTGATGTGTCCGCATCATACCCATAGAGATCTCTGGGGGGTCCTGCCAGACCTGCATCTGTGGACGGTCAGGGGAGAGTTCACTTTATTTCTTGTGTTGAAATTTCTTCATATTGAGCTAGGCTTGCATATTGGGAGTTAAACACAGTTGTGATTTTTCCACTGTCCCCTGTGGTTGGAGGAGCTACAGGAGACAGACTTCATCTTAGAGGAGAATGTTTTCTGGTGCCTTGAGCTGCCTAGTCTTCTGTGAGGTGCGGAGTAAGCACCCAGAAAATGTCTGCTTCATGAAGGAGCAAATTCGACCATTGCCCCTCAGAGTTTTATGCTAAGTCAGATGGCTGGGCCTGGCTGGGTATTTGCGACTGTTAGTGCTAATAAGCCTACTAGAAGCATACCCTCCCTTCTTAGCATTTGCAAATCAGCTTCCCAAAATAAGAGGATTATAGAATTCTTTAAACATTCTGAAAGGGGCATTCCATGGCTTTGGGGATAGCTTTAGAAAGTGTAAAAAGGAAATGGAACCCTTAGGGTACTTCTATGAATTTGAAAACCTCAGGTGTTAGTGAGCATTTGGTTACTGAGTTAGGCTCCAAAGTTCTATGACATCGCAGGCTGAGTGACAGAACCATTCACTAGTTTGAGCAATTTGGATGTTTGCTGGTCAGTATTTAACAGTGGCAACTCATAATGTTAAAATCAAAACAAGATTAAACCTGACTGGATGGCCTCTTCAGACTATCTAAGTTAAGGCTGCCCCCTAAATAAGTCCATCTGAATTTCAGGACTAAGCTATTATTTCCAACCCACCTCCAGAGAGGTAGGAACCACTAAACTCTTAATGTCTGCTTAATTTACATAAATATCAAAAACTTATTTAATGAAAATAGTAAAATACTATTAAATAAGTATTAATAGTATCACATTAAATCAGAAAGTGATAGAATTCAAATGATTTTAAATGTAAATAAATATACACATAGGAGAAAGAGGGTCTAGAAAGAAGCACAAAAATAGCTGGTTATAGTCATTAAAACTAACAGCATGGATGGAACTGGAGAGCATCATGCTAAGTGAAATAAGCCAGGCTTGTTTCAGTGAAAGACAAATACCATTTATGATCTCACCTTTAACAGGAACCTAATCAACAAAACAAACAAACAAGCATAATATAACCAAAGACATTGAAATTGAGAACAGACTGACAGTCACCAGAGGGGAGAGGGGAGGGAATTTCAGGGGAAAGGGGAAGGGTTTACAGGAACAAGTATAAAGGACACATGGACAAAAACTATGGGGGGTGGAAATGGGAGGGAGGTGGGGAGGGCTGGGGTGGTGGGCTGGAGTGGGAGTAAAAGACAGAAAACTGTACAAGATCAACAATTAAAATACAATTTAAAAAAACTAACACTTTTTGAAAGTTTCTAAGTTTGATTGTAAATTTGTTAAAAAAAAGAAAAATCCTGACTTGACTTAGTTATTTGGTCTCAAGAAAAGTTGATCTCTGCTCACTGCTGAGAACAAAATCCCTGAAGGTCTGCTTTTACTGAAACGGAGGTGTCACTGATTATGACTGACCTGGAGGTCCCTAGGTTTCCGGAGGGTGTAAACTGTGTATCTCTGGGTTGTGTTTCTTTGTTCATTTGTTTGTTTTGCTGGAGATGCTAGGACTCAATGGATGAAATATGGAAATTTTAGAAATACCACACACAGAAAAGAGTTTTCTGAAGAACAGAGCAGAGACCCAGGCGGAGTAGCCTGGACAGCAGGCAGCAGCCAGGGCATGTGGAGTAGGCGGCAGAGAGTCCAGAGCTGGAGCTCAGAACAAGAAGCTGCACGCGCCAGCTCTGTATTGTCCTGTCTCAAAGGGCAGAGACACAGAAATTTACAGCCCTAGTTTCTCCTTTGTCTGCTCTTCCAGAATAACAGAAAGCAAGGAAGTGAGTGAACGGAGAGCCGGCAGGTCTGAGGACAATGAGATTGTTATGGTAATGACAACTTGTGAAAGTATGAAATAATTAGTGGAGCAAAATCCTCTCCTGCAAGACAGCTTGCCAGCTAAGGCTGTCAGGGAAGCCACACCCCTTTACAATATTCCCTTGGCTTCCTCGCCTCTCCCCACTTTAAAAAGTAAATTTCCTAGAAGAAAACTTTTTAGGTGAATTTTTTCAATTTAAGTTCTCCCTTTGAAGAAGTGATTTCATCCCTCTCCTCTATTATAGCTGTGTACCACCTTGAAGAGTTTAAAAGCTTCTTTAATTCTTTTTTAAAATTATATTTTATTGATTATGCTATTATGGTTGTCCTGATTTTCCCTCTTTGCCTGCCCTCTACCCAGCACCCCTACTCCCTCAGGCAATCCCTACACCATTGCTCATGTCCATTGGTCATGCATGTAAGTTCTTTGGCTACTCCATTTCCTGTACTGCACTTTACATTCTCATGGCTGTTCTGTAACTCTATCTATTTGTACTTCTTAATACCCTCACCTCTTCACCCATTCACCCTACCCCACTCCTATTTAGAAACCATAAAAACACTCTCTGTATCCAGAATTCTGTTTCCACTCTTCTTGTTTGCTTAGTTTGTTTTTCAGATCCAATTGTTGATATATTTGTATTTTTTTGCCATTTTATTGTTCATAGTTTTGATCTTCTTTTTCTTAAGTCCCTTTAACATTTCATATAATAATGGTTTTGTGATGATGAACTGTTTTAGTTTTTTCTTGTCTGGGAAGCTCTTTATCTGCTCTTCCATTCTAAATGATACCTTTGCTGGGTAGAGCAAGCTTAGCTATAGGTTCCTACTTTTCATGATTAAGTATTTCTTACCAATCCCTTCTAGCCTGCAAAGTTTCTTTTGAGAAATTATCTGACAGTGTTATGGGAACTCCCTTATAGATAACTAACTTGTTTTCACCTGCTGCTTATAAGATTTTTTCTTTAACCTTTGGCATTTTAATTATGGTGTGCCTTACAGTGGGCCTCTTTGTGTCCATCTTGTTTGGGACTCTCTGTGCTTCCTGGACTTGCATGTCTATTTTGTTCACCAAATTAGGGAAGTTCTCTTTTCTTAGTTTTTCAAATAGATTTCTAATTTCTTGCTCTTTCCCTCCTTCTGGTACCTGTATGTTGAGAATGTTGGACCTCTTGAAGTTGGCCCAGAGGCTGCTCATACTATCCTGATTTGTTCAGATTCTCTTTTCTTCCTGTTGTTCCAATTGGTTGTTTTTTTTTTTTTTTTTTATGTTCCAAATCATTGATTTGACTCTCAGCTTCATCCACTCTATTTTGTTTCCATGTAAATTATTCTTTATTTCAATTAGTGTATACTTTATTTATGACTGGATCTTTTTTATGCTATTGAGGTCCTCACTAAGTTCCTTGAGCATCCTTATAACCAGTGTTTTGAACTCCACATATGATAGATTGCTTATCTCCATTTCACTTAGCTCTTTTTCTGGAGGTTTGTTCTTTCATTTAGGCCATGTTTCTTTTCCTCCTTGTTTTGGCAGATTCACTGTGTTTGTTTCTACGTATTAGGTAGAGCTTCTTTGACTTTGTGTCTTGTTAGCATGTTCTAACATAGCAGGTACAGCCTCCCCTATCACCCAAGCTGGGTGTTCAATGTGCGCCCTCTGTGTGGACTGAGTACACCCTCCTCTTGTAGTTGAGACTTGGTTGCTGTTGGCAGAGCAGTGAAAGGGATTTACCCAGGCCAGTCAGCTGCAAGGACTTGCTGTGACCAATCTCCACCCTTCATGGAGGATCAGCTGTGCAGGAGCAGGGTGGTGGTGCTCCAGCATGGGCCGTAACTGTCCACCAGGTGCACTGGCCCTAGGGTTTCCCAGGTGGTGCAGGCCAAGGGCACCCTGCTTGAGTTATAAACCAATCTTGAGATGGCTGATACTTGTGCTGGGCTTGGAGGTTCCCAGGCAAAGCCAAGCTATGAATCTAGGCTGGCTACTGCTAGTGCAGGGCCTGGGGTTCAATGAAGACAGCTATTGCTTGTTTGATAGGATTTAGGAAGCATGAGCCAAGACCAGCCATTCATATGAAAAAGCAGCTTGGGTTGGCCCATAAATAGAGTAATATAGTCTCTGGAGATCTTTGAGGCAGGTCAAACAGTGTTAACCAGGATGATGGAGGTTCAGATATGGCACCAGCTTACCAGCTATGTTGGGGGAGAGTTTAGTAAAGGGACAATGACCTCTGCTTGCCTTGATGCCAGACACTTCAGTTTCTCCCTGTATACCACTGGTACCTTTCAAGCTGCCACCCTAGTACTGGAGCTCAGAGGGAGTGAGTATGAGTAGGTGAGTCCATATGCAGGTTCTTTAAGAGGAACTGCTTGGGGCTCCATTAGTTTCTTCCACTGACTCAACCCCCCACTGGTTTTTGCAGACAGAAGTTATGGGTACTTATCTTCCTGGCACTGAAACCCTGGGCTGGGGGCCTGGTGTGGGGCTGGGACTCCTTGCTCCTGAGAGATCCCTCCCAAAGTTTTATCCACCACACATGCGTGAGGGACCAGCCCTTCCGAATCTGTGCCCCTCCTACTAGTCTGGATGGATGTCGTTTCTCTAATTCTATAGTTGTCAGACTTCATTCAACTTGATTTCTGACAGTTTGAGTAACGGTTATTCTGTATTATAGTTGTAATTTTGATGTGGTTGCATGAAGAGGTGAGCCATGTCTGCCAACACCACCATCTTGACTGGAAGTCCCCCAAAGACTTTTTTTTAGATCATCTTAACCAACAGCAAGCCAAAATGGACTTCAACTTCCATGTTGGCATTTAGGGGCCTAGCTATATGTCATCATTTTTTTCCTGTTGGTGTTTCCATTGTTCTAACTTCAAGTGTCAATAGCCAAGACAATTCTATAGGAAGATTTTATTCTCAGAAAATAAGCTCATGATGCAAATGGGAGAAAATTACCCTGATTGTGTCTGGATTTGTGTCTCTTGGGTTTATTTATTTATTTATTTATTTATTTATTATTTATTTTGACTTTATAACATTGCTACTTTCCCAACAAGTGAATTTTTTAAATATATTTTATTGATTATGCTATTACAATTGTCCCATTTCTCCCCCATCATTCCCCTCCACCCTGCATGCCCCCTCCCACCCACATTCCCCCCTTTTAGTTCATGTCCATGTGTCATAAGTTCTTTAGCTTCTACATTTTCCACACTATTCCTGCCCTCCCCCGTCTATTTTTTACCCACTGTCTATGCTACTTATTCTCTGTACCTTTTCCCCCTCTCTCCTCCTCCCACTCCTTTTGCTAACACTCCATGTGATCTCCATTTCTGTGGTTCTGTTCCTGTTCTAGTTGTTTGCTTTTGTTTTATGTGTAGTTGTTAATAGCTGTGAGTTTACTGTCTTTTTACTGTCATATTTTTTATCTTCTTTTTGTTAGTGGACCCAAGGAGGAACATGCCAAGGCACATTGTAATTACATTAGCCAAGATTAAAATGAAGGAGAGAATTCTAGAAGCAGCAAGGGATAAGGGGACAGTCACCTACAAAGGAGTTCCCATCAGACTGTCAGCTGATTTCTCAAAAGAGACCTTGTAGGCAAGAAGGGGCTGGAAAGAAGTATTTGAAGTCTTGAAAGGCAAGGACCTGCAACCAAGATTGCTCTATCCAGCGAAGCTGTTATTTAGAATGGAAGGGAAGATAAAGTGCTTCTCGGATCAGGTCAAGTTCAAGGAGTTCACCATCACCAAGTCCTTATTCTATGAAATGTTAAAGGGACTTATCTAAGAAAAAGAAGATTAAAAAATATGTCTCTTGGTTTTAGATTAGTCACCTACCACCAGGGAGGAAGGAGACATTCAGAGGAAGAGCGCTTTTCTCTTCTTTACAGATGTCACCACAGGTGAATAACTTTACGGAGGCTAACAAAGCCAAGTGCAGTAAGTCTTCACTGAACATTGTCGATAAGTTCGTTCTTAGAACTGCAGAGAAAAGACTTATAACAGCACCTCTTTTCCCGTCTCCCTTACAGTGAGAACATGGAGACAACCCACTTCTGGCTGGTAGAAGCTGAGACAAAGTCTGGGAAGGCATTGGGGAAGCTTCCATCCCTAACAGAAAGGGAGTGCATGAGGAGAAGCTCTCTTCTCGTGGATGGTGGCGAGCAACATGTGGTGCACACCACATAATAGCCTCTGCCACCTCGGTAGCGTGAAGGTGTCATGGGAGGAAAGCCCACCTGCTGAAGATGCAAGAGCACAGAGATAGAAAGCCCTCAGATCCTTGATGACTACATAGAGTTGCTTATCTCACCGAGTGGAAGCCCTTCATATTTTCTATCAAATAACGTTCTTATTGTCCCATTGCTGATCAGATACTGTTTCTTCCAGTGAAAGCATCCTACCTGATAGTCACTGACATGCTCCATCCAGGTGGTGATCTCACAGTGGAGGGATGACAGGATAGAAATCTTCTCTCTCTTCTATATCCTTATATAATTTATTCTATATTAGTGGCTTTCAATTCTGGCTGCATATTAGAGTCACCTGGGGAGCTTTCAAAACTACCAATGCCTGGGCTACATCCCAGAACAATTAAATCAATTAAATCAGTATCTCTGGGGTGGACCTAGGCATTGGTATTTTTAAAGTGCTGTGTACAAGGTTCTGATGTGCAGCCAGAATTGAAATGCCCTGCTCTATGTTTTGTCTTTCCTATGTGTCATTCAAATGTTAGTGTAGGTATTTGTCATCTAAGTCTGAAAAAACAACTTGTGTTGGTTTTACATTGTTGTGTAACAGATTAGCACAAATGTAGAGACTTATCAGCACACAGTTCTCTAGGTCAGAGATGAGAGCAGGCTGGACTGGGTTCTCTGCTCAGGGTTTCACAAGCTGAACTCAAGGTCTCAGTTGAACTAGATTCTTATCTGGAGGTTCTGGGAAAGAATCTGCTTCCAACTGTTTCAGGCTGTTGGTGGAATTCAGTGTTGGTTGTATGACGAAGGTCCCAGCTCCCTTGCTGGCTGTCGACTGGAGCCACTCAGCTGCCAGAGGCTGCCAGTGTTCCTTGCCATGTGGTCCTCTGTATCTTTAAGCCAACAAGGGTGTAACAAATCCTTCTCATTCTTTGAATATCTATGACATTCCCTTCTGCTACCAGCCAGAGAAAACTTGCTACTTTTACAGCACTCACTTCAGCATCTTAAATGATCACATCAGGTCCACTGCACAAGGCAACTTGAGGCTTTCAATATATTTGAAAAATCCCTTCACAGCAGTGCCTATATTAGTATTTGACTGGTAAGTAGGGAATGGGAACCTTGGGGGTCAGAGGACATCTTTAGAATTCTGTCTACCACTCTATCCCCAAATGCAATGGCTAACAACAATAATCATTTATTGTCTCATAATTCTATAGGTTGCCAGTCAGGGCAGGGCTCAGCTGGGCAGCTTACCTCTGATGCCAGTTGTCTTTGATGCCAGTCAGTTGGTAGAGCTGGTTGTGGGACTGGCTCGTTCTTGATGGTCTCAAATAATCTTGGGCCTCAGCTAGGATGTCCGGGAGAGCTGGGCCTCTTGTGACATGATCTCTCTCTCTCCCCTCCCCAATCTCTCTTTCTCTCTACATGATCTCGCAGCCTCCAAGAGGCTATCCTAGGCTTGCTTCAAGGTGCAGAGTTCCAAGAGAGAGGGGAAGCTCCGACACCTCTAAGCAGAGGCTTGGAAATTGCACAAAATCACGCCAAATCACACCGCCACCTCCTTTTGGTCAGAGCAAGTCATAAGGCCTGTCCAGATTCAGGGAGCAGATTCCACTGCTTGATGAAAGGAGCTGTAAAAAGAAATTACAGTCATATATAATATGCATAGCAATTAATGGATATTTATGATGATATGTTAACAAAGAGGTGTTTGGATGGTTTCAGAGGTGCAAAAACACACATAGCTGGACCTGAGTTATCCTCAGTGATAGCCCAACACATTTGCTGTGCCCACTACCCAGATGGCAGAAACAAAGCAATCTGCTTTTACAAGTCTGACCTTTCAAATCCTATGGCGCCTACGAAATCAGGCAACTGGAGGTCCGGCACTCTGAAGATACACAGGAATCAAAGAATTCTCTTTCCCACAGGAATGTTAAAAGGGGAGGTCATTTCTCCTTCTTAGGTTGAAGATAGTCTTGCTTGCTGTTAAGGATCGAGGTGTTCCTTGTGACTTTATACATTACTTAAATGATAAGTAACTGAACAGGTTTAGTTCACATTAGTTTCATGAGGACACATTCTATTCACAAACTATACAAAACCCTCAGACTGCGAGGTGGATAAAGTGTGTTTATTTCCATTAATAGACAATAGAGTTAAGACAGCAACATCTATGTTTGGACCAAAAGGCCCTTTGCTCATTGGAGTTTTTTATTGTCACTTTTTGAAAGCAACAAACGCTTAGATGTATTGCACATCAAACTTTGTACGAGACCAACTGATCTTCTATGTAACCATCAGAATGATCTTGCTAAAACAGCCTTGGTGGTTAAAATATTCCTGGTTGCTTATAAAGCTTCAGTCATTCTGTATAGCAAAAAGAATCAGTAATAAAGTCCAACTTCTTTAGTTTTATATACAAAGCCCTTCCCAGCAAACAAGGCCTCAATGATACGTTCATTATTTTCTACCATTTCCCTAAATCATGCTTAGGAACCAGGGTTGTTCATTCAGTAATTTAGTTATTCATTCATTCAAATAAGTGCGCATTGAGGGCCTATTATGGACCACATATACAGGTGTGGGCAAAGTAGGTTTTGGTTCTCAGAAAATGGGAAGAGAAGCAGAAGAATTGGGTTAAAGGGATAAACTAAATAACCTTTGCTCTGAGGTCACTTTGTTTCTTTTTCCCACCCTGCGATCCCTGGAATAGGACTGAATTAGAGCTTGGAAAATGTGGGGAAGCAGGGACATTCCCCTTACCTCCTCTGGTTCTCATGGCGAGCCAAATAATAAATCAGTAGGAGGTGGACTGATCACAGAAAATCAAATGTAACCTCCTGTGTGCAGGAACCCCACCCAGACGTGAGAGTCAGAGACCCTGCACACACGAACGCTGAGAGACAGAAAGGGGAATGGAGTGTATAAGACATCCTGAGCTAGGGAGGAGGTAAGGGGCCTTGGTGGCTTCAAAGGGTCATTGCAGGACGGTAAGATGATAAGAAGTTTTTCCTGCCCTGTATCTAGGTCAAAAGAAGCTATCTCTGAGGATCTCTCATTATGTGCGAGACCTATAATTCAAGTTCTTCTGGGGAGACATGTTTCTCTTGAGCCTGAAACTAAAATTGCCTTTAGCTCACTCAACGCTTGAGGCACACCTTGGCTCGTTCTGAACCCCCCCTCCCCCCAGTTACCTAGTTTAGTATGTTTTTCTGATACTCCACACAATCCCGCTTTACTCCTATTCTTCCTTACCCCCAAATCCTCCTCTCATAAAAGAGGGCCATTGGAAGAGAAAAATGAGAAAGTCAACAAAAGAGAGAAGAAGTATAGGTTGAAAGAAAAAAAAAATATATCCAGAGAGTGAAGAAAGAACAGATTCACAGAAATAATATAATCTAAATCTCTTTCATGTGCCAGAGTCTCCAGTTAAACTAAATTGTCTATTTTCCGCCCATGTAGGGTTTTCCTACCACATTCACTACTACATGTGTGGGTCCCATTTCTCCTTTAAGGGGTGAGGCAAACACAGCCCCCTCTTCTGTGGTGCTTCCTCGGATCTGTTGGCTGGAATAACCTGGCCCCTGAGAACTCCCTAACCTTTCTCAGAGCTCCTTTTGGGGCTGTTATTCTTTAGCTAGGCTGCAATCAAACTACATACTACACGTCATTTTCCAGTCTTCGCTGTAAGCCTGTTTGTTGGCGGCAGACTCTGTGCCTAGCACATCTTTGCCGCCCCCCATGGTGCCTTACCTAATTCTGCACGTAACAGACCTTCAGACACCTCGGGGTGATACCTCAGTCTCACTGCCTACTCCACACAGCTCTCTGCCTCTGAGTGCCAGGATCCACACTCTGTGTTCCCTTTTGCGTCTGTGGGGGTCCACAATGAGTTACCTGGAAGCATGCTTCTGAGGGATACAGGTTGTTCTGAGAGCTAAAGTCAAGTTTAGCCTCAAGCTCGAGTAACATTTGACTGACCCACCCCCACCTTAACTACCTAAAAGAATTTGAATTCGAGGTTTTGCCTAAACTATCATCAGATATAAATATATATTATCTATCTCTAGGGCAGGGCAAAATTCTCTTTATTAAAGTTCTGCTCTCCTTCTCATCCTACTGAACAATGACCTTTTCTACCCTCCCTTTCTTGGCCTTGACCTTCCTCAGACAGAACTCCAGCCCCTGGTCCTCCAGCCCGGAGCCACCTGTTTGGCCGGGTGATTCTGGTCCTGGAGCAAGGCACGCAAGAAGCTAGCCCTGCCGGAACTGCTCCTCGAGATGATTGACTTTTGGCACTTTTCCCCCTTTCATCATGTCTCTTCTGAATTTTCTATGTCTGTTGTTTCTTTAAAATCTCATCCTCCTCAGCAGTCCACTTGGCCCCCTTCTTGCGGCCCAGGGCCAGTGCCTAGTGGGACTCGAACCGCGGTCGGTGAGGGGTGCTGTCAATGAGCACCACGCTGTTCTCTACTTAGGTCTCGGTGCCGACCAGCTTGCTGTTGGGCGCACTGTGGACAACATCAATAATCCTTGTTTTGTGTACACAGCACTCCAAGCCCCAGGAGAAGGTGCCCACATCCAGGCTCAAGGCACAGCACCTCGTGTTGCCTCCCAGCACGCGGACCACGTGTATGTGGCCGGGGCCAAGCTTTGTGTTGGCAGCATGGCGTCCTAGTTTGTGCTTTTGCTCCTTGTGCTGGGGCTTCCTCTTGCACCCAGTCTTGCAGTGCTTGTACCATTTGTCCTCAACGATGCCCAAGGTTCAGCACTGGCTGGAAAATGTGCAATGACCCTTTAAAACTCCCAAAGCACTTACCTCATCCCTAACTCATGATGTCTTGTATACGCATGTTCCCTTTCTAACTCTGAACCTCTTGTGCATGTGGGGTCTCTGATGAACACGTGTATGCGAGGTTCCCATATACACATATGTACTGAATTTGGTTATTTTCTCTTGTTCATCTGTCTCATGCCTATTGATTACTAGACCAGCCAGAAGAGCCTTGAGGGCAGGGAAAGCTTTGTTCCTTCCACTCAGGCCTAAAGAGGAGCAGTGCCGTCTGCTCTTATTAGGCCCCAGTCACTGCCCTTTTCTCTTCTCATTTCCCTACATCCTGCCCACAATTTTGTAAATTCTTTCTTTAATAAACTCTCCTCAAATTTTCCTGATTGGAGTGTGTTGTCAGTTTCTTGCTCAGACCCTAACTGATGCAGCATTTTGTCAATGACAATAACAGCTATTTGTTGGACCACTTTATATATATTTTCCTCTCCTTTAATCTTACAATAAACTAAGTGCTGGGGACTTGTAACCTAACCATACCCTCCAAAGATTTAGCAAGGTTCGGTAATCTACCTTAAAGTTGCACAGTTAGCGAGGTCTCAGTTCAAGTGCCACTTCTCACCGAGGGCTTTCCTGCTTGAAATAGCCCGTTCCTCTGTTCCTCCTGGGCTCCCCCGTCTCTTGTTATGCCCTTCAGAACACTTGTCACTCTCAGATGGTCTCTTCTTTGTTGGTGTTTTATCTATTTGTCTTATTCAATGCATGTTCCACGGAGGCAGGACTTGTTTCCTTCTCGGCTTTACCCCTAGAAGCTAACTGACACTCAGTAAATATGTGTTGAATGAATGACAGATTCTCCTTCTTCAGTCCTGTGTGCTTCCCTTCACACTATGGGTCTCCCATAATAGCCTGGGACTATTTCCTTCCCATTTGCATCAAGATCTTCAAACCCTGAGCTTAGATTGTTAAACTCTATCCAGGTCAACTTTTTGGACCAGAAATTAGAAGTCTCAAATTGATTTTGAGGTTTTAAGAGGAAAATGAAGAGCCGAGAAGCAGTCAAAAGCAACAAAGACAGAGACAGAGACAGAGAATGGGAAGAGAGAAAGGGTAGGCCTCCAGGGCTGCAGCTGCGCTCGGAGCTGCCTGCAGGCCACTCGCGTGCCAACCCAACGCGCCGCTCTCCGGAGTGCACCGAAGGCTGGGTCCTCGGATGACCTACGAAACAAGGCAAACACTTCACAGTTGTTGACACAATGTACCTTAAATCAACAGCAAAGTAAAGATAGTCACATTTCAAAAGTAAATAATCCCTCTAGAAGTTCAACACCAAACAACCCACTATCTTGAAAAAAATCAAATAAGAACACAGTATGTAGTGTATGTTCTATAAATAGAACATTTCCACAATCCATTCCCTTGTGGAAAAAATTTTTTCCACACACTCGATTAAATGTACTGCTTATACCTATAGTATACACCTACATAATTCCATATTTAAAATATTTTTAAAAGATTTGCAATTTATATGATCCTTCCATGCATATAAGTAGTCATTTTCAAAAAAAAATAATTTTAGACTTAAGAAATTCTTGGCAATCCTTTTTGTCCCAAGAACCCACTATCTGCATAGGACTGGTCCCCGCCTGCTGGAGTCTAGACAAACCCTCACTCAGGGTCTTTTCTGTGTAGGGAGGACAGGACTTAGTTAAACTCTCATTTCTCCCTGGTGCGTTCCCTGCCCTCCACCATGAATTTCCCGTGGATATCATGTTGAGGACATTTCTGTGAGCTTTCCAAAAAGTGTAGGCTCTAGGTCCTTGAGCCAAGGACCCCAGTAAAGTGCTTGGCATATTAATAGAACTCAAAATGATTAAATTGGCTGGCTGAAGGAACTTGGCTTTCTTAAGAGGGTAAATAATTTACACTTTTTAAATAAAAATAACTTACTCTAGGCTGTTTGCTTTCTACAAAAAAATAAGTTATTTCCCTGCTCAAAGTCTCCATGATTTTCATACTCTAGCAACTAGATACACAAGACCATCGCTCCTTAAAAACTGCTCCTGAATGAATGCAAAAGGAGTCGTAAAGCCCCTGGAACTGGCACGGACCAGCCTGGATGTCTGGAGGAAAACATCGCAATTTGAAATGAGAACAATGCTGCCCAGAGGACAACGTGTGACAGGAACAGGCTGAGCAACTCCCTTTCTGGCTTTTCATACCTGGAGCCCTGACACAGTCACTGCTGAGACGGACCGAGAGATAAAAATAAAAACCACACCTGTGTAAGTCACAAGGCGATGCTTCAGCACACCTAGACAATTTAGATACGAAGTGTTGTTTTTATTCTTGTTGGATAATTTTTGTTTTTAATCTAAAATGCTTGCTACTTCCATAGAGACATTGTTTCACCAGAAATCTTTGCAATCACTGAGGTTTCTGTCACCTGACCACATCATCATTTTTGGAGCAGAAAATCCAAGCAGCGTGCATCCCAAAGCTGGACGGTGGGATGTGTTCATTGCCATGACTATGAGGACACAGCCTGGCAAGGACAACATCCTGCTGAGGCTGATAGCTTTCAGAGAGGCTCTGGGCTGAGCGCAGCTGTGTCAGCACCTCCTTGGCTATCACCCTCGGTCCAACGGTGGCTCTAAATGGAACAGCATGAGAGCATCTGCACAAGAACTGCGAATTATCAGGCATCTGCAATTCCCTGAATCAATCTTGCTTTTGTGTTTGGGCCAGTAAAATTTAAAGTACAGAAACATGATGGTATGTTTTGGGCAATTCTCTTCTACATTCCTTCAAACAAATTCAGCCCTCGCCCTGAGATGAATGCATTTTAAGACCCAGTTGCTGACCCGAACAAAAGTCACAAAAAGGTGGAGGGGAAATTTTATAGAACATCTTACTCAAGAGGCTTTATGGTTATTTTTGTTTTGTAACTATTTCGTTGTTTTTAAACAGTGCAGCATGTTTTAGGTCAAAGTGCACAGTACTGGGGCTCAGGATCCAGTCCCTTCTTTGCCATGTGAACTTGTAGCCTCAATGTCCTGGGTAACAAGAGGTTGCATTAAATAAACTCTAACATTATGTGAAGTCTTGCTTTTGCAGTGGGAGCCAGTTGACCTGAGGTTGCATGGCCATCTCTATCATTTGTTTGCCTATAAACTGTGTGAAATTGCCCTTCTCCAAAAACTAAACTATCTTCAGTTTAGTCATTTTTAAATGGGCACAATAAGAGTATATATCCCTAATCTTAGGGAGTTTGTGGAGATTAATGAGTTCCTATATGTAAAGTGTTCAGGCAGCATTGGCACTAGGAAGTGCCCTGTAAGTAGTATTAATATTTTCATTTGTATTATTATTGTCTTCGTGGAGGAAAGCTAAACCAACGTTTCTTATTATAAGGCATACACAGGCCAGATGACGGTGTGAGTGCTCATGTAAACATGGACTCGCATAACGAGGTTCTGTGGAGGGGCTTAAGTTTTAGGTGTGATATACGAACAATGGGGAAGGAACCGTCCTTACTCTCTGAAAAAGCTTTCACAGTGTGAACTCTTCCCAGCAAAGTCACTTCTTTCTGGATAAACAAGTCAGGCCCCATCCAGTGGCAGCATTCCAAGTGAAGCTTCCTTTTTGTGTGCGATAGCAGTCGGAAATAAGCATTTCAATTAGATTCATTAAGACAGTTATTACTTGGTAATTGAATAGCAACAGATTGCAAAGGAACACTTATAGAGGTCTAATAAGTATGTAGGAGAGGAATCTTCTCCTGTAATTCCATCAGCTATAAAGCAATGTAATTAGATTCTTACTAACACATTCAAATTGAAGGGAATGTTGAGGCATATAATTGGCATTTAGGAAGATACCTGTATCACGTTAAGGTACTTTCATTTACATACTTACCATGTCAGTTTAAGTTGTTAAATAACTGAAACTAGTGGACAGTAGTAGGTCAAGTGGTTAAGCAAAAATTAAATTCTTAAACATATTAATAAATTATGGCCAGATATATTTTAAAATATAAAATGCAACTTTATTGTATCCATAAATTTGCATCAATCCACACAATATTTCAGTGCTTCTCATGAACCAATTCAGGACTCTAAACTTATTTTCTCAAGTGTAATAGATTCATTCATTCATTCATTCATTCATTCACGATTAGCTTTTAAGCAACTATTATTTGTAAAAGAAAAAAACATGTTATTTGCCATCAATTTGATAATGTAGATAAGAAAGTTTTGTAAGACTTAAATAAAATATGCTGGAAGAGCAAGAACAGAAGGACCAAATGAAATTTTTTGATATTTACCCTGTGGGACACAATCCTCTTTAGGATTTCAATTTTCTATCACTTATGCAAATAGAATATTTCTACTTCCCAAATCAAAGCACAAACTTCAGAGGCAGACCATTCATCTTTATTATTTTTGATGCAAAATGATTACTAGGTGTTCCGTGTATAGCAAGTTAAAGTAAGTATTTATAAAACCTCAGGTACTTTTAAAATGTTGTTTAAGTTTTGGAGAATTACATTTAGTGCAGTTATATTAACAAACAACCAAAATTTGGATATATATAATGTCTTTTTTAAATACAAGAGACCAGTCTCCCCAAAACTGCATAGGGAAATGCAGAAAAACCAAAGCTATTAAAATGGCTACATACACATGTTGCATGAATGGTCCAGGCTGTATTTGTAAGGTAGAAAGCTCACTTGACTGGCCAGTGCTGCAAAAAAGTATATCTTTGCTACCAAAGTCCCTGTGAGGCAAAATAAAGCCAGTCCAGACTCCCACACACACCAAAAAGCAGGACTTGACGATATCCATTTCTGATGATTTCCTAATGAGTAAACCTTGCTAGAATGTGTACAAATTGCTAAAAGTTCCCATTGTTTGCAAGGTTTTTCCTTCTCCTCTCTTTTTAACTGCCTACTTACCTGCTACGGACAGAGAGAAAGAGAAAATGTCTTCTCTACTGTTCCAGTACCATTTTAATTTTACTATCAAAGCCCTGGTAATGCCTTATATTTATAAATCCAACTTCTCATCTAGCGGATCAACCCCTCCCCCTCTTTGTCAGAAAGAACTGCTGCCTCCTCTGCCTTTATTGCTGTCACAGGCCGGCATCTGACACCACCCTTTCTTCCCTGCGCCCGGTGTCACTAAGGCTTGTCACTTTCCCTCCGCAACCTCTCTAATGCTCTATATTAGCTCTCCACGTCTCTTAAACCTTCACCCATGTTTTATCCTGTGTGAAGACATAAAACGGGCTTGTGTCACAACCCCGGGGATTTATCTTAAATATAAAGGAGAATCTCTTGATTGAGAAACACTGGAAAGGCTCCGAAGAGAGTCTGTTGTAATGGTTAAGGATGACAGGCTCACCTTGAACAGGAACCATTGGAAACCTTTGAAACCTGATTTTATCCACCTGCTTATTTGGGATCCTTCTTTTCTCCCATATGCGGTCCTCACCCAATTCCTTTCTCCAGCTTTCATTTCTGCCTCCATTATTTTCTCTCAACCAAGAAAATGGATTTCTCTATTGTTGATACCTTAGCATTTCTTTATAAATTCCCATCAACATCCCCCTCAAGGATCACCACTTAGATAACTATTGCAATAGAGGCTAATATATATTCATTAAGCACTTATTACATGCCAGACAATATTCTAAGCAGTTTGCATATATTATCTCATTTAATCCATAACAGTCATATAAGGAAGTTATGATTATCTTATTTTCCAAGTTGGAAAGATAGAGTTAAGTTAAACAGCTTGTACAGAGTCACATAGCTATTAAGTGATAAAACCTGAAATTATATGTGGGGAGTCCCTCTCTTAACTGCCACAGCATGAAAGAAGTCGGTTTATTAAATTTCAGTTTTGTTTCTGATAGAGCAGATGGTTGCTGTTTACCTATGCAGTATTCATCTTCTTTCTTCATGTGGATGAAAAAGCAGCCAGAAATGAAACCTGACAAGCTCAGGGAGGGCCCACATGGCTGACCTTACAAACCCAGAAACCAAAGTAACTACACAGAGTTGTCTGAATGTAAAAATTCCTAGCCGAAGGTGCGTCAGGGTGAGTAGTCATGTTCTCGGGCTGTAACTACCTTGACAAGGTCAATCTTTACCTTTGAAATTGTCTATCGTTTTTGTACTTCTAAGATAACATACCTTTGAAATGACAGAGTAATTTTTTTTCCAGACCCCTTGGAAAAACAACCTCAGGCACCAGAGGCCTGGGAACACAGGAACTCAGGGCCCCAGAAGCCTCGTGACCAATGGCAGCACCAGCTCCACAAATAGCCTCTAGCGGGGAGCCTGAAGCCAGAAAGCAGTTGGGAACAAACTAAGCTACCTGGATGACTACTTTGAGTTCCAAAGGATGGATTTTAAATAGAGAAGGAATTCTGGGCACTGCCTTTGGTTTTGGTCTTGCTGAGGATGGGTGGGTTTGGTGGAGAAGATGGGCTGTGAGAAAGGGATTCCCGCATTCTCCCAGATCATTCAGCATTTGAATGAAAACCTTTTTCCTTTCTCACCAGCCTCTGCCTCTAGAGTTTGCCTTTTGGTGGAGGTGGGCAGCCAAACCCCACTTTGGTTTGTTACCATGATTAGTTAACAGTCTAGTTTTTCTATAACTTGAAATAAGTCCTAACTAACCCATTCAATTCTTCCTCAATCAAATTTTGTCTTTTTTTATGCTTTTCCCAAACACCCTGCAACTTGTGAGATGATCAGAAAATAAAGATCCCCTGATAAATGGAACATGGTAATTCCTGAACCCTTCTTTCATTCACCAGCTAAAGAAAGGTCTCTTCATGCCCATATCTAATGGTAAGGCCATTTGTGGATCTGGCATCCTGTAAGCTCTGGCCTGCTGCAAGCCACACCTGAACTCCACTGATCACTGAGCACCAGTGCCCTGAATCTAGAAGCATCTCACCCACATTCATTTTGTCAGCAGGCAGAGATTAGACTGTTCCTTGCTGCTCTATAAACAGTCAAATGTAGCCCTTAGAATAGAAAGAACTCTGCATCACTGAACATCATACTGATGCCCTAGTATAGCACATCAATGCCAACACCCTGGGAACCAGATTGAAAAGGTGTTCTTGGCATCTGATACTGAGCTAGAGCAACTACAGATCCAAGCAAGGAACACTAATTATAGCAGGGGCAAGGAAAGAGAAAATGATGAAAAAATAGCTCCAACAGAGAATAATAATTGGGAACTTTTGAATTTATATCCTGAAATGCAGCACAGGCTTTAGGTGTTTAACTTTGGGAAAGAGAAACAATGATTACAAAGAAAAAATAAGAATTAATGTACCATTATTATTTATGTACTTCCCAACCTTAAGTATTTCTTTCCACTGAAATTCTGAAAAGAAAAAAATTGAAAATCTTTACTTTTTCTTCTACTTAATCTTCATATTCCAACCATTTTTTTGAACTGTCAAATAGCAATTATGGCAACTAGTAAAGTACGTAGAACAGGATGTACTGGCTGGACCGCAAATGGGCTCTAGTATCTTGTGTGGATCTCTTTGCCTGTAGTCGTTGTATTGACAATTGCTGGTAGGAAAAAAGTTAAAGCTTGTCTAATGAACCTGGCTGGTCCCATGATAAGTATACTTCTGAGGGCCCCAGAGGTCTGCACCCTGTGGGAAGGAGTCTGATGAGGAGTTAAGGACAAAAAACAGGGCCTGGGTATCACAAGAGAATGAGCGTTCTGAACACAGCTTGGAGGTTCCTACGGAATTTGTCCCTATCCAGGCCAGCAGGCTGCATAACACAGCATTCTCCAACTTAGTAAATCAAAACAACAACCATTGTATACAGGTCAGGAATTGGCTGATTTCTCTGCATCATGTGGGGCTGGCTGGCATGTGGTATTCAGCTGGTGACTGGGTTCATCTGGAGGGGCCAGAGGTTCCACTCATATGCCTTGGCCTTGGCAGGGATGGCTGGAAGGCTGGAGTCAGCTGAGCCCCTTCCCTCTCCGTGTAGTCTCTGGGCCTCCCCACGTAGTTTCTCGAGCAGGGTAGTTGGACTTCTTATGGGTAGTGCAGTGCTCTCAGAGGTTAAGGTAGAAGCTGCTAGTCCTCTAGAGACCAGGGCAAATCCAGTGTAGACTCACTTCCTCCACTGTCCTCTCAGTCACACACAGGCCAGCCAGATTCACAGGGAAGGCGGAGGCCCGCCCTCCGTGGGAGGTGTGTTAAAGAATTTGCTTCCATCTTAATCTACCACATCCATCTACACTAGCACAGTCAGTGTGTCCGTGTGTGTGTGTGTGTGTGTGTGTGTGTGATTTTTTGTTGAAAGCATATCTCTCATGCATGAGAGTTACTCATGTAACCTTGCTCTAGGAATTTTACTCCCTTTCCAAGGCAAAAATGAAGTCCTTTTCTACCATTAGTTCAAAAGTGTGGCCCTAAGCACATCAAGCACATTGTTCTAAACCTCATTTAGGTGCCAACAGTACTCACTAGTGTAACGACACAGTAGGCTTCCGCCTGGGAGCTGGACCATGGAAGAGCTGCTGGCCTATGGACTGCTGATCTAAGCTCAGAGCCCCCTACCCAGGCAGGAGGAAAGAGCTAGATCACTGATTGTTGTGGCATTTTGAAACCTCAAGCTGAATTTCTGTGGGAAACTTTGTCTTCCACCCTCACCAGCCCCACCCTCCCCTTCTGACTCCGCAGCAGTGATGATAAGGATCTCTGGCATCAAGCTGGAGATAGGGTTCTAGTTCTTTTAACATGGTGAACAGTTGATTTTGAATTGCTGCAGGATTCAGGCAACAGCCGCAGAGACAGGAGTTGCATTCTAGAATCAGAATGGTCTCTCCCTAGATACCTTAGGACAGGGCTGCAGAGTCTCCATGAAAATACAGAGCACAAGCTTAGAAAATAATAGAGATGAGCCACAAGACCAGTTACCCCGTGGGGATGGGTGGGTAAGGTAGGCTGTTAAGTGTATAAGGAGCTTGGAGCCATTGAGAGTTGAATATCCAAATTCAAACTGTGCTTTCTGGCTGGTGAAGCCTGAGAGGGCACCTTGCATAGATAGGGGTTTTTGTTCATTTGTTTGTTATTGTTGTTGTTTAGTGAACAGAGTTAAAACATCAGCTAGCTACTGACACCTGACTTAGCAAAAGAAAAGGTGAAAACAGTGGAAGAATGATGCAAAATAAAATCTCATTTATCCATTCCATCTACCTCACTTGTCCATTTATATGGTTTGTGTTTCAGTCCCAGTAGAGAGAGGGACTTACTGTACTCCTGAGCTCCAGTTACAGGCTTTTGTAGAGGTCCCTGGGGCATCCACAGACGCTCCTGCTTCAGGCTGGAGACTGGGGCTGGGCACCCCTAGGATCCTTTTACCCCTGGGTTGTGTGTTTGCACTGTAAACCTGAGACTTGAATGGAAATTATTAATGAAAGTATCACTTATAGTCATCTCTTGCTCATTCCTTCTTTCAGTTTCTCAGAAATATGAATACTGTATTTCACTATAAATGGTCCTACCACAAAGAGAAGAAATTAATAAAAAGGAAGCTATTTTATCTTCTATCTCTTTCTTCTCTTTCTCCTCCTCCTCCTTCTCCCTTTTTCTCCAACTTTTTATGTTGGAAATTTTAATCATACAACAAACTTGGAAGAATTCAACTGTGAATCACTGTGTATCCAACAAGATTAGACCATAATATTGAAAAGCCATCTATTAAAATGCACTTACTCTAAACTTCAGCTTGAATTGCAGTGTAACTCCGTGGCCCTTAATATAGTGAAAACTTTTAATAATAGTTGTTGTGAATTACAATATACTTGAGGCAATGCTGTGTTTAATGTTTTCTTTCCTTTCTCTGTTTTAAGGTATTTTTTTATAAAAGTAAAGAAGAACATTTAATATTTAGATGTACTATTAAGGACAACAGCTATATTACTGCAAAGAGAATAAGTTGTGTAACTTAAAAATAATCTTATTAATTAAATGTTCCAGTGTATGAGAGAACATGTTGAGAAACTGCAAATTTGTGTATGTATGTATATTAAAGACAAATATTAAATATCAACTTAACTACCCTTTTTATAAAACTAAATTCCTTTGATAACATGATTAAAAGTTAATTTATCTCTTGAAAAGAGAATAAAAACTGAGGAAAATAAGAGACTATGTGTTATTGTGTAGATAGAACTTGAATATATAGAATATCCCCAAATCATTAAATAAATGTTTCTCCACTTTATTGAGATATAATTATTATATAACATTGTGTGTATTTGTATATATATGTGTATGTATATATATGTATATAATATAATAACTTAATGCACATATATATTATGAAATGATTGCCACAATGAGGTTGATTAACACATCCATTATCTCAGAGAATTACTCTGTGTGTGTGTGTGTGTGTGTGTGTGTGTGTGTGTTTGGTGATAACATTTAAGATCTATCTGCACTTTTTTTGCAACTTTCAAGTATATAACACAGTTTTGTTAACCATAGTCAACATGCTGTACGTTAGATCCTCAGAACTTATTCATCTTAAAACTGGAAGTTTGCTCCCTTTGACCGACATCTCCTTATTCCTCCCCACTCCCCCCACCAACCACCATTCTACTCTCTGTTTTTATGAGTTTGGCTTTTTTAGATTTCATATATATGTAATATCATACAATATTTTTCTTCAGCTGTTGGACATTTCATTTACCATAATGCCCTCATTTTCCATCCATCTTCTCACAAATGGTGGGAATTACTTTTTATGGCTGAGTAATATTTCAGTGTCTGTGTGTATGACATCTTCTTTGTGCATTCATCTGTCAGCGGAAACAGGTTGTGTCCATGTCTTGGCTGCAAGGAACATAAGACTGTAAATGCCTCTTCAAGATGGTGATTTCATTTCCTTCAGGTGCATACTCAGAAGTAAGGTTGATGGGCTATGTGGTAGTTCTATTTTTAATATTTTGAGAAACCTTCACACCATTTCCCATGGTGGTTGCACCAATTTACATTCACACCAACAGTGTACAGGGTCTTCCTTTTTAAAAAAAAACTTCATTTAATCCTTACCTGAGGATATTTTTATTGATTTTAGAGAAAGAGGAAGGCAAAGAAAGAGAAAGAAACATTGATCAGGTGCCTACCAAATGCACCCTGACCAGGGAAAAGCACCGCAACCTAGGCATGGGCCCTGACTGCTGATGGATCCCGCACCCTTTTGGTGTACGGGATGATGCTCCAACCAACCGGGCCACCTGGCCAGGGCCAATGACCTTCATTTCTCCAGATCCTCACCAACACTTGTTATCTCTTATCTTTTTTATAATAGCTATTCTAACAGGTGTGAGATGACATCTCCTTGTGGTTTTGATTTACATTCCCTTGATGATTAGTGATGTTGAGTATCTATACAAGTCCTCTGCCTATTTTTAAATCATATTTTTTTGTATTGAGTTGTATTACTGTATCATTTTATGAAGATAAAATGATGGATATACTAGGAGCATCTAGCAGGTATGTCTCTTGTAGCACATGGATGTCATACTGAGGAGGGAGTGGGAAATTCAATGGCAGGTGAGAGTTTCTTTGAGTGGTATCTAGGTAGGAAATGTCTAAACCTGTGGGGAATCTTTATAAGGGTTTGAGACAAAACTAGTGACGTTGCTAAGAAGCAGGATCTCAAATGCTTCAGAAAGAGCAGTTTGCAGTTTCTGTTTTGCGTTCGGAATTAAACAGAGAATGTAAGGAAGATTAAATGAAGGTGGAGGAAGCCAGGTGGGGATTGGAGTACAGGAAAGATTATGTGCTCTCTTGAAGGGTCTGTAAAGAGGCATTTCAAAGGTGTGTTAACCTAAAGAAAAAATAGACAGAGCTTGCTTAATGCAAAGAGAAATTTTTATTTTATCCTCACAGGAGGACATGCTTATAGATTTTAGAAAGGAGGAAGGGAAGGAAAGAGGGGGGAGAGAAACATCAATCAGTCGCCTCTCAGACACGCCTAGACTGGGAATCAAACCCACAATTTAGGCATGTACCCTGACCTGGAATTGAACCCATGACCTTCCGGTTTACCTGGTGATGCTCCAACCAATTGAACCACACTGGCCAGGGCTTGGAAGATTTTTTTTATCAGAGCAGTCAGATGAGAACTCAGACCAGCCAACAGCTTGAGTCCACCCTTATGGATACACTAAACAGAGAATCTAGCCACATTCTGCTCTTGACTTACAGAACTGTGAGCTGATAAATGGGTGCTATTGTAAGTCAATAAGTTTGTGGTAATTTGTTACAGAACAATAATAAAACTAATATAATAGCTAAGTACAAATTTTGAAGCACCACCCCCCCAGACAATTCACCAGTACTCATCCAATTGTTATTTTCAACATTTATATGAAAGCAGTATTTGCATTTCTGTAGTCATGGATCTACTGGTCATTGTTAAAATTATAAATTACAACTCAAACCGTCCTTAGTCCTGCAGTTTTAGGGACTGAAACCAGCCTTAATCCATGTTTCAGGTTTGCTTCCTTGATTCATGAATCCCGAAACACAAAATGCATGAAGGTCTGTCTTGAGTGACAATAGCAATGTTTGACTACGCAGATCCTAACAATACACCCCTCAAACTGAAATGCTTTGGATTAACATAAAATCGTAGTGAAGATGGAGTTAGAAAAGAGTTACAAAGAGGTTCCCTGGCCATGCTCCCTCCCATCCTCTTCTCAGAACAGCTCTAAAAGGGAAGCTACTCTGTTTTTTATTTGTAGTTTTTGCAGGCAGATTTAAAAAAGAGCTCTATTTAAGGACAACTGACAAAATAAACAACATGTATTTAAAGGGAAAAAAAGTTATATTTACCCAGCAAAGCTATCATTTAGAATCCAAGACAGATAAAGAGCTTTCTAGACAAAAAACAGCTAAAGGAGTTCATCACCACCAAACCAATACTACACAAAACATTAAAGGGTCTTTTTTTAAGAAGAAAAAAATAAAAAAGATTAAAAAAACATGAATAATAAAATGGCAAAAATATAGATCTATCAAAATTACTTTATTTATTTTTTAAATGACATATTGTTTTATTTTATTTTGTTTGTTTTAGTTTTGATTTTGGAAAGGGTTACGGAGGGAGAAAGAGAGTGAGAGGAACACTGATGCGAGAGAGAAACATCAACCAGCTGCTTTCTACATGTGCCCCAACTGGGGACTAAGGGGCCACCCAGGCAGGTCCCCCAACCAGGAATCAAACCGGGGACACTTCGGTTTAGGGGATGACACCCAACCAACTGAGTCACACCTGCAGGCTATCAACAATGACTTTCAATGTAAGTGGGTTAAATGCTCCAATCAAAAGACATGCAGTGGCTGAAGGAGTAACAAAACAAGACCTTGCACACGGTGGCTACAAGAAACTCACTTCAGATCAAATGACACCCACAGACTGGAAGTCAAGGATGGAAAAAGATATTTCAAGAAAATGGAAACAAACGAACAAAAAGCTGGGGTAGCAATACTTACAACAGATAACATAGATCTAAAAAACAAACAAACAAACAAAATAAACCAACAAGGAAAACAGAAACAGTTTCATAGATATAGGGAACACTTCGATTGTTGCCAGATGGGAGGGGGTTTGGGGGCTGTGGGTGAAAAGGGGGAAGGATGAAGAAGTAGAAATTGGTAGATACAGAATAGTCATGGGGACATAAAGCGCAGTGGAGGGAACATAGTCAACAACAGTTTAGTCACTGGGTTGTACACCTGAAACTAATATAACATGGTATATCAACTCCCATCGAAAAATAAAAAATTTATTTAAAGTAAAAAAAAAGAAAAATAAATTATGTGTCTGGGGCAGACTACCCACCATGCTCCGCCCAGTTAGGAATTTATGATCAGATCAACCTGTGAGTTTCCTTTCCCTCACTGGAACCTCTTTTTTGTCCTCAGTGGCGAGAAATGTGGGAAGACATCACAGACCTGAATAGGGCCTGGATGTGTAGCTCACAGACGAGCTGTGGAAGAGAACAGAGGGCAGGAGACTGCGGTGCTGCAGTGCCGCACTGGTGCCCTAGACTGAGAAACGACGCGTACTAGAATGGCCAAGAGTAAGAAGACTGGCCTGACCGAGTTTTGGAAAAGGGGTGGAGCAACAGGAACTCATGCACTGCGGTGGAAATGTAAGTTAGGGCACCATTTTAGAAAGCTTTTACAATTTTCTAAAAAGTTAAACATTCCACTATGAGGTATTTATTCAAGAGAAACTAAACCATATAATAGCAGCTTTTTTTTTTTTTTTTTGGTAATAGTCATATAATAGAAACAAGCCAAATGCCCATCAACAGGTGAGTAGATAAACTGTGCAGAACAAATCCACATAATGGAATACTTCTAAGAAATAAAATGGAATGCATCACTGATACATGTGAGAAATGGATGAATCTCAAAATAATTATGCAGAGTAAAAGAAGTCAAACAACGAAGTGTATGCATGAATGATTTCTGCAATGCAGTCTACAGGGAAAGCAGCTCACTGTCTGTCTGGGGAAGCAGGGAGGGGTAGAAGGAATTACAAGGAAACTTTGGAGGTGATATTTATGTCCATTATCTTGAGTATGGCAATCACTGTGAGGCTGCATACATGTGTCAAATGTATCAAACCTATGTAATTTACTGTATGTCAGTTTTGCCTCAATAAGGCTGTTCTTTGTGTTTGTTGAATATTCACTTGGCAGATGAAAATAAGAGTCAGGAAAGATAAAATCCCAGGAAAGGAATCTTAGTTGGAGACACAATAATCACTTTATAACTCATACTTAGACCATGGGTGTGGATAAGTGTGGAGGAGGTCAAGGAAAATAAAATTCTTTGTTTTCCAACATTGGGAGATACACAAAGTGCAAGGTCTCATAAAGAAGGCAGGGAACACACTGTTATCAAAGTCTCCGTATTAGGTTGCTCTACGGTTTTTTGTTATACTTTAGTAATCAGACCACCCCTGGCTTAGTTTTTAGACATGTTCTCCAAACTTCTTTCCCTGTGTTAAGAATTTAGACATTCTGTGTAGGTCAGTTTGTCTATGTTGCAATACACAGACCACACTGTCTGCATGGGACATTAGCGCTGATCATTGCATCAGCCATATCCAAATGGAAGATGAAACCAGTAGGAAAATGTTTTTATTTCTTGGACAAATCAGTGATTTTGTTGGCGCAACCTCATTTCCCCCTTTTCACATGACTCTGCCGACCCACTCATTGCCAGTCGGGATGCTCTCTGAGTTCTGCACCTTGAACTACCATGCCAAGCGTGGAAACAGATAGTCATGATTCATGCCACCACATCACCTGGTGCCCAGCTTGCTGGGGATATGATTGATGGTTCAAGCTTGGGTCTATTGACATGGCATTTTTCAACCCATCCAGCTAGTTTTGTGAACTCTCTTTGTTTTCAGAAATATAATAAAACTAAATGAATTAACATGGAAATGGAGAAAGGATTGGTCCCATCTCCTGCAACTATTCTACTCAACTTATGGGGGGCCTATTATACATGAATATAACAGACAAGATGGTTGCTCTTCGGATTTATATTCTAGTGGTGGTACCTACAGGAACAAAGGAAAAGAATGTAAACAAGGTAACTCAGATAGTGAATAGGTCTAGCTGTTGCAGAACTTGCTTCAGAATGTGTGGTCAGGGAAAGGAAGACTAGATCCTTGGGTTTAGGTTTTGGTAGAAGAAGGCAGCCATGCAACCCTCTGGAGAGAGAGAGAGTTTAAAAGGAGAGCAGAGATAGGGAGGAGGCCCGCAGATGGGTTGGGCCCATGCATCTGGAAAAGAGAAAATGAGGTGAACGAGTCAGAAGAAGTGAAGTCAGAGATGGAGAAAGAGGCTATTTACAACGCCCTGTTTGGATTTTCTTTAAAAGCATTTGAATGTTTTGAAATGGGAAGAAGGCTATGGTGACAATCTCAGAAATGTTTCCAAAGAGATCAGTCGCTCTGCTGTGTAGAGCACAAGGCTGGTCACAGTCAGAGGACAGTTGTAGCCTGGAGATGATGGATTAGGGTGGTGGTGGTTGTGGACAAGCTTTCAGGGGGTCCTGATGCTGCTGGTCTGAGGACCATACTTTGAAAAACAATGACTTACAGCAAGAGTTCTCAAACTCTGCAGCACATCAGAACCACGGAGGGGGTTTAAGAATCCCAGTGGTCAACCTAACCCATACCAAATACACCAGACTTTTTGGAGGAAGACCAAGGGATCATTGTATTCTAAAATGTTCCAGGTGATTCAAATGCACAGTCAAGTTTGAGAACCTATGGCTGAAGGTACTGACATATGAGCCAGAATGACTGATCTGTGGGATGTGCAGACAAGAGTGTTTGTGGAATGCCAATGGTCGGTTGTTCTTAAAGTAATGGTAGAGTGAGGGGGGAGGACCTAGTTTTTTTTTTTTATGCGGGGTAGAATTCTTGGGTGAAGAAAACCACTCAAAATCCACTGTTGTTATAAAAATGTCCAAACCTGTGGAGAATTTTTATGCAAGTTTGTTTGAGCTGAACCGATGACACATGTCAAGCAATAAAATCTCAAATGCTCTGGAGAATAACAGTTTTACAGCTTCTTTTATGCATTTGAAATTAAGGAGTAAACTAAGGAAGATTACAGGGAGGTGGGAGAAGCAAGGCAGGCATTGGATTATGGGATAGTTAACAGAGTTATGTGCTCTATTGACGGTAGTTATGGCTAACTTCAAAGGTGTGTTAACCTGGAGGCACAGGAACAATGGACAGGGCTAGCTTCAAACATTTCGAGGAAGAATTTGTAGGTATGGGGCCTGACCTGCCCAGTTAGGAATTTATGATCAGATCACCCTGTGAGGTTACTTCTCATAGAAGTTCCCCCTGCCGCTGCCACCCCCATCTTTTGTCCATCCACACCACAAATGGGAAGTTCAGTAAGAAAAGTTTGCACTCCGCCATGTTTTCCATTTTCAATTCCATCCCAGACAAACCAGTAGTCTGCTTACTCTCTTCAGCCTCTGCGCAGCCTCTCTTTAATTCCTCTCCTGCTTTCAGAGCTGGAGCCTGTGATTTAGAAGAAACAGAATACAATTTGAGCCTAACTGCATATACAGCTCATAAACTAAAAGTAAGCAAACTTGATTATGTTAATGCATGCAGTGCAGCATGACAACACCCTGATCTTTGTGGTGTGTTTAAAATCATAAGCGTATGTTAGGCTTTTCTCTCCAAGTCCCCCAAGCCTTCATTGCTACACTGCTTCCCTGCTTTTCACTTGTATATTAGAAGCTTATGGGTTCTTAATTTTTAATAAATGAGATATTGATTTGTTTCACAAATGCTCCAGCAGGTAAACTGTAATTGACTGTTCCTAAAGACCTAGGTTATAAAAAAGCCATCAGACCCCACAATTACACTTTGAGGGTTTTTTTTCCTCAGAAATTCAGGAGACATGAAAAAGCATGCTCGCCTCTGTGGCACCCTTCAGAACCACTCAGCCCCCTTAAGAGCAGAACCTCTGCTCACTCCCAGAGGAGCCATCCAGTGGAACTCTGACCTCCGCCATCCCCACTGTCTCCAGGGTGACTTTGCGTCTCAGACACTTCAGCTTGGCTTCTGGGGGTCTCTGTGCAGGAGCACACAGTGAGGAGGGGAAAAAAACAGCAATTTTCTAGGGAATCTAGCAGTCCCTTATGCTGACGGAGGAGAAGGGTGAGGTTTCCGACTGTAAAGGGATTACTAGTGCCTCACAGCTGGTCCACAGGAGCAGGGCTCTGGGAGGCAACTGTGAGATTCTTACTTTGCCACTTGTCGAAGTGGCTTGCTCTGCTCCTCATTAGCACAGAAAGGAGGCGGAGGGAGGTGACAGGGCTGGAGGGCAGGGAGGATCATCTGAGCATTACATCTCAGAGCATATGCCTGTATCTTTCTGTCAGATAATTAAACATTAACCCAGGACTCAAACATTTAAACATATGATAATTAAACTAATGCACGAGGCCATCAGGCTAAACAGAAAAGTCAATTTGTAGTTGCATCCTTGGTCCTTGGGCTATACCTTTCCATTTTGAGTCCTGAACCACTGTAAAATGTTTATTTTTCAAAATAGGGCAAAAATCAGGATTTAACGCCACCAGTAAGGCCTAAACAGCTTATGAAAACGGGCCTCCAGGAGGTCTCACGTTCACACAGCAGTTACGGGCAGTTACGTTCTCAGTGGCTCACAAGCCCTTCCCAACCAAATGCTCTCTAGATGTCCTGAACAGATTAGTGCCAGCACTTGGTGGTGGGGTAAACCTAATTGTCTACTTACGGCTTTCTTAATTTGATTACAGATTTCCCCCAGTTTGGCCTACCTGCTGCAATAGTGGTTATCCTGTCAAAAGGAATTATTTCATACTGTGCAAAGATTTAGTCGGGGCAGCATATGGTGCTGTGCAAATCAGCAAGGACAATGCAAATCACCTCAAGTGGAATCTCAATGAGATGACATAGGCTGATTCCATCAAGCCAGGGAAGCCACTTCAACAAATCGCCTGGCAATTATTGGCCCCTCGTAGGTGAAGCTAATGGGATTGTCTTTGTTTTCTCTAAGCACACATACACACATGCACTTTTAATTTTGGGGGGAAATGATAGCTACTGGTAGAAAGATAATCAAGCAATAAAGAGTGCAAGGAGCAAAGTAAGAAAAGCACATGAAGGCCGCCCAATTAAAATAGCCCCTAACAGGGGTGTCAGGGAACTTCAGAGCATCACTATAGTGATCTACGTACAAATGGAATAAGGGAGGTCTGGGAGCAAACGTCCCAGAAATGAAGTTATCATCCAGCTATTTGTATTAAAATGTTTTACATTTAACTTATATAAATGTTAACAGGATATAAGCAAATAAAACAAAACATAATGATCTTTAGATAAAAATTTTTAAAGTTTCCAAAAGATGCCTAATACTTGAAAGTGAAGATTATAGCATTAAGTGATTGAGAATAATTTAAAAGGCAAAAAGGAAAACATCTTTCATTTGACTTTAAAAAGTGTTTGTTGATTTCTCATTAAAAATATAAAGAAATTAGCATCCAACTTTTTCTCTCTATCTCATGATTGTTATTTTTGCTATAAAGTCTGTCCCTAACATTTTCGAGGTCTCTGGCAACAGTAAAATGGAAACTCATCCGCCTTGTGCCTCAACATGTGAGTGCTGTAAATGCAAACTGTTAAATGAAATTCATATTCTTCTGTGTTGACAAATACACCATCATAATATCATAATTGAAAAACATGTTAAACTTTAGTTTTTTTTTCTGGCTAAACACTGAGAAATATCATAGACAAGAGAATATAATTATTTTTGCTCCTACTGATGTGTTTCAATGTTTAATAAAATAAACACGTGCATAATTTATAAATTACCATGTATTTATTTTTTTGTACTTTAGCCAAAGCCCATATTATGCTTTTATAATTGAGATTTTCACATAATTACTATTCTATTGATATTAGTGAACCAAGGGATTCAACATACAATGTAATTTTCCTATAATATATAAATGTTTATAGCAAAACTGTAAATTAGTAAACATAAACATTTTTAAATCACAATTATTTCTCATGAATTTGTCATGGGAGTGATCAATTTTAGCTTATCCTTAAATGTTGTCATGCAAAAGTTTGAGATTGTTCCGAAATGTTTTTCTTGTACTTTTAATTTGCACTGTATGATTGTTTCTTATCCTTTATTATGAGTTACTTTGATGTAGATCATTTTGTATTAGTTTTTCTGCTAATTAGTATTAATTTTGTATTAGTTTTTCTGACACAGTGTGCTATTTTATATAGCCTGGCACACTGGGATGCCATATTTTGCTATTACTACTAACATTACAATAAAATTACTTCTATTAAATCTTCGAATAGAAGAGGCTGCATAGCATATGAACATGAGAGGTGGGATAGCAGAGTGGTTTATTTTTTTAAAATTTATTATTATTTTTTGATATACATTTTTTAATTTAAAAAGAAAAAGGCTTATTTTTTGTACAGTTTTCTATCTTTTACTCCCACCCCAGCCCACCGCCCCAGCCCTCCCCACCTCCCTCCCATTTCCATCCCCCCTAGTTTTTGTCCATGTGTCCTTTACACTGGTTGCTCTAAACCCTTTCCCTTTTCCCCTGAAATTCCCTCCCCTCTCTTCTCTAGTGACTGTCAGGCTATTCTCAATTTCAGTATCTTTGGTTATATTATGCTTGTTTGTTTGCTTTGTTGAGAATGGTTTAGAACATCGGGCCTGGAGCCGGACTCCAGGTTTTTAGTCCCAGCTCTGCCACTCATCCAAGGTCACTTAGAAACCGAGAACACCATGTCAGCAGAAAAACTGATTTAAAATGAAAAGCAAGCTTTCTAGGGTCTCTTCTTACAATGATACTAATCCTATTGCATCAGGGTCCTACCCTTATGACCTCATTTACCCTTAATTACCCCCTTAGAGACCCCATGTTCAAATGTAGCCACACTGGGGTTTGGTGCTTTAACCTATGGATTTGGGGAAGACTCAAACAGCCAGTCCACACACCCATGCAACGGAGACTGACTTTCGTGAGTCTTTTATAAAGAATAAGTGAGTTAATAGGGTCTTAGAAAATACTTGACATATAATAAATGTTATATAAATATCATCCATGATTATTATTCATGAATACCAGCTATATATGTGATACACATATAACATATACATAAGAACATGTATGTGTATATATATACATATAATGTAAGATACATTTACTCCCCATATTTATCATTTTATTGCCATCACTCTATTTAAAAATTATATACCGTGATTCTAAACCGATAATTCCTTCAGACTTGTTATCCATGCCTCTGACAATGTTTACATCCAATTTCTTTCTCCTTTTTATATTTTCCTTATGTGGCTTTCTTCTTTGCAACAGTTTGATTTTTCAATTCCATTTCTTTTCTGTGCTCCGCCAGCTCACTTTCCAAATTTTCAGCTGTCTCACCATCTTTTCTCTGATCTGTTTTTTGAGAGGCTTTTTTTTCCTTCCAGAAAGTCGAGACCATCTTTCATTTCTCTAAGACTCTAAGGGACTAATCTTGTGAATGTTTCTGTTTTCTGTGGTAATGAATTCATTTGTACTTACTTGGCTGCACGTGATAGACACTCCACTCAAACTAGCTTAGTGTACAGGTGTATTTATTCACATCACTGAAAACTCCAACGCCAATGCAGTTTTAGGAACAGCTAGGATCCCAGCTGACCTCTTCAAGTCTCCATCTATTTGTTAAACTCTCTGTAAGTGGTTGCCTGGTGGCTGCTGCTAGTTCAAGGCTCGTATTCTACTGCTTAGCAACACAGTTGCTAAGAAAAGCACATCTTTTCTCAGAGAAACAACAGAAAAATTCCAGGGAAGACTCCAATTGGCCGAAGTTCAGTCACATGCCCATCCTTGATGCTATCAGTCTGTATTCATAAGTGCTTATTCTGATTGACTAGATGCTATCAGTCTGTATTCATAAGTGCTTATTCTGATTGACTAGATTTGGATGACGAACCTCTGTCAGGAAAAGGGAGAGAGTGATTAGTAATCACACATGACATGAGAGTGAGTTAGTTTCCCCAAAGAAAAGTGAGTGTTATTACTAAATTTAGGAGAAGAAATGTTGACCATCTGCCTTTCCTTGTGTTCCTTCCCCGCATTTCTCACCTTGAGAATAAAGGCATGATGTCTGAACTAGTTCTCTTCTGCTTAGTGATAGTCTTTGAATGGAGCTGCCTCTATTGACAGCAGCTGGAACATTGCCGAGAGGGGCAGGAGGGATAAATTGGCCAAGTTTATGTTTTAGTTAAGGTGTGCTGTTTTAATCATGCTCTCACTAAATAGGCCACACTTCCCTAGGGGTAACTCACCCCCAACCCCAGTTTTTATTTCATTTTCCATTTACTGGGAAAACAGAAAGTCAGTGGGGTTCACAATAATGCCATTTAAGCCTCCAGACTCTCCATGTGATTGTTACTTTTCTTTCTTTTTCATCCAAACGTACCTTTAGTAGTTGCTCCTGCACATCAGACCAGCAGGGCATGTCTGTTCTCCTTTATATCCACCTATCATTCGATGAGAAAGAAATTTGCATAGAGACCTTCTTTTACCTTTTTGTTGGCCCATCCAGGCCTCTAGATCATGGGAAAGCCCTCTCAGGATTGTGACATGTAGAGAAAAATCTGTATGCTTTCTATGGTCTAAAGCAATATGTAGTGGTTCTCAGTGTTGTACATTATATCCTGAATTTCATTGTATTAGTTAGTATACTAGATGTCTACTGTTGTGTAACAAATTACTCTTAAACTTAGAGACTTAAAACAACAAACATGAATTATTCATAGTATTTTTGGATCAGGAATTTGGAAGTGGCTAAGGGTCTCTCACGAGGCTGCAGTCCAGATACCTGCTGGGTGTGCAGTCATTTGAGGGCCTGATGGAACCAGAGGATCTACTTCCAAGATGACTCACTCACAAGGCCATTGGCAGGAAGCCTTAGGTCTTCACAACATTGCTCTATCCATAGGCTGCCTAAGTCCTCAGGCTATACCACCTGGCTTCCCACAGAGCCAGTGATCCAGCTGGAAACCACACAATCTTTTACAACCCAGCCTCAGAAATTATACTCCATCCTTTCTGGGATATCCTGTTGGTTTCACAAGTCAGCCCTATTCCCTGTGGGAGGGGACAGGAACAAGGGCATGAATCCGGGGGCCACCTTGGGGGCTGGCTACTAACTACAAGCAGATAGTACTGAGAGTTCTATAACAGAAATGGCTTCAGAGCTTTGCTCTGCCACATAGTAACTATGTGGCATTTTGTTACAGAATAAGCAGGAAACATCATGCAAATTTGGATCTAAGCACAATGCGTATCCTGGAGATGAAAGTAAATTTAATATAAAGCCTGTACCAGTTTACAGTTTCTAACAGACTCTAAAAATATCCAAATTTGGAGTTATATCCATCACGTTTCCCCATAAGCAGAAGAGAAGCTAGAGTCTTACATGAGCCAGCACTTGGCTCTCTTCAAATCCCTTAAGGTGGAAATATTCAGAAACTGTGCTCACGTTGCTTGAGGCCATTGGCTGGAGGGACACTTCCCTGTCTGCACAAGTTGTGTTCCCCTTCAGAACTGGGACCTGGGTACCACCCATGAGCCTCTGGGCCAGATGAAGTCCCCTTTGACCCAGTGTCTGGCCTGCGCATACCTTTCTCAGGCAGGGACAGCCACAGGCGCAGTTTTGAAACCTCCCCTCCCAGCGCTGCTTTTTTACCCTTGGCACTCAACTCCCTCCCCACACATGCCTCCTGTTTTCTTTTCTGCAGACCTTGTTTTCAGCTAGCTGTCATTTACTTGTCAACAAATTTATGGAGGTATTTCCTGATGGATTATACTTATCTCACTCCGAGGCACTGCATTTTAATAGGCTTACTTAAGGAAAAGAGATCTTCGACACTCCAAGGAATAAATCCTAAACAGCGAAAAGGGTGCTGGATAGAGTGAGAGCGAGATTTTGTAGTTAAGGGGCCCTAATCTTTGCTCTTTACATCGCTGCTCACAGGTCAAATCTGCTTTGGGAGTTCCAGCTTCTTCATTGCTATCTCTCCTACCTCCCCTTCCAGGTTCAGTTCCCAAACCCGTGGCTCACACACCCTTTCTCCTCTAAAGCCCATTCCAGCTCTCCTCTTGTGCCTTCCTCTGAAAAGTGCCACTCCTTCCTCTCTGTGCCTTATTCAGACTGTGCATTTTATGGGGGTGCCTTCTTTACTCCTTCTTCTTTCTCTCTTTCCTGAATTTCAAAATCGGATTCATCCTCTAAGTGCCAACATAAATATTCCTGCCTTTGCAAAGACTTCCTCCCAATTCCCCCAGGCTGATCTCATTACCTCTGCCTCCCAGTATTGCTTGGTACCCTTTGATGACTTCACACGGAGCACAGGTCAAGTGTGTAGGGAGCCATTCCTGGTGCATTGTGCCTCCTGAAAGGCAGCTACTGGGGCCTAATCAACTTAGTATGTCTGTCTCACAGGACAAGCTTTGGCTCTTTGGCTCTCAATAGAAGCCTCAGGGGTGTTGTGTTTGTCTGTTTTTTTTCAAGAATAATACGTATTCTTTTGTGCTTTTGGTTGAATCATTTCCATTTCTCTGGGTTTCAGTTTCCTTCATTTTAAAATGAGGAAGTTGGACAAGAATTGCCCTAAAGTCGTTCCCAACAATAAAATGCTATGTCAGAGCATCATGGTCAAATTATTCCAAAGAAAAGAATTAACATTTTGTTCACAGTGTTTTTTTTTTTTTTAAATTTGATGGGTTTGTTTGTTTAGAGAACAGTCGGCACATGTTTACACAAATAAAATAACATTGACGTCTCCTCATTTGGCCTGGAGCTTCAAGTCCACATACCAGAAAGAACTGAGAAGGAACATGAGATAAATACTGTCCAGTTTATTGAGGCAAGCAGGACCACACCCTATTTTTATTCGAAGAGTACCAGCCACAGTTGCCTTCTCACTCCGCAGAATGGGAATGTTCTGGATGGCTTCTCTGGGCAGCATGAGGATCAGGATGGCTGCCAAAGCAGCAAGGGATAGTACCACACCCACTCTTCTCTCCTCCAACTTTGCTTAGGTTATTACAATTGAGATGTGGGAGAAACCCTAAAGGAAATGTGAAATTCAGCAGGACATAGTTCTCTGACCATGATCACAGGAAAAAACAAAGAGAAACATGTTCTTTGGATGGATGAGCATGGTTGCATACACTGTCCAGCCTTGACAGTTCCAAACAAATGCCCATTTCCAAGAGAACGATAATAGGCCTAACTTTTCCTCTCTGCCCACAGTTAAATCTTTTTCCTCTTCTGAACCCACACTCTGCTCCTGTGGTAGGTACTCTGACAGCAGGGCCCAGAACCCCTTTACCAGCCAGTGCCCCAAACCCATCTGTTGTGAGAGATGACTGCTAATGACTCACAGCTGCACCTTCTCCAAAGAACCACCCTCAGAGGACAGGAGCTGTCTTGCCTGGGAAGACAGCCCACAGCCAATGCCTGCCATAAATGGCCCACAGCCAATGCCTGCCATAAATGGTCATACAGAAAGCTCACCTTCTTGTTAAAAAGGGAGAGCTGTTCTGTGTGGCTTCTGCTCCAGAACCTTTCTCACATGCATCGGACCATAGCGAGGCCTTACCCAAGACCACATTCTTGCTAGGCTTCCTCTGTCCTGACAGTGCCGGGCTCTGCTTCTAAGGAACCCAGCTTGACTGAATTTGTCTCTCCTTAGTCTGCCATGCCATTGGACCCCACTAGAAAAGCTACTTTCTCTGGTAGGCAGACTGCTTTGCTGCATGGCTGCCCTTTGGAGGCTTTATGTAATTCCTACACGTTTCCTCTGTGGTTTATTAATATTTAAGGGGCTAGTGGGCCTCTAGTAGTAATGTTTGCAGATCTCTGGGGAGGAGGAAATGAGGCTTCATGGCGATGGAGGCGTACTGGTTTGGAATGAAGAGGAACTGGTGCCGCTCCTCTCCCAACAGTCATTTTGACCAGGGACGAAGTTAATATAGACTTGGGGTCTCAGTTTACTCCTCTGTCAAGTGGAGAGAAAGAAAAGATGAGCCCAAAATGTCCTGTCTATTCTGCCATTCAAGTTTATGATTCACACTGTGGTTTTTTAGGGTTTTTTGTTTGTTTGTTTATTATACCTAGAAGAAACATGCAGGAAGAGTTACACAGGTGCAGGAAGAGATATGGGAATGGGGTGGACCCTAAACTCAATTATTCACTTCCTATCTCCAAAGCAGAGAAGCCATACACATATTTTAGTGATATTTATTCAGCACTTAATGCCTTCAAAGAAATGGTTTTTAATGAAACAGTCTAAGGACCTACTTTTTGGTGGGAATCTGGCAGTGGGATTCATTTCACTCTGGCAACCACTCAGCATCTGTTCTCCTTGGCTCTCTGCATTTACAGAACTCCATGAGGGCCTGTTGGAAAAGGCAAAACCTGCTCGGACCAGCACAGAACTCATTTGTGTAAAAGAGAATGCTTACTGAATCAATCATAAACCACAGCAAGTAGAGTTCACTTGTTTTTCCTTCCCTTTTAATTTTCCAAAATGCCTTCATATCCGTTCTTCATCTGGTCTTCCTGGTGACCCCATGACATACTATCAGCTCTATTTGAAAAACAAAGGCACAGAGGCCGGATGTGGTTGTGTGGACTGATTTTAAAGTCACAGAGGAATGAATGATGACAGCAGTCCTAGACAGCACAGTTCTCAGGCGCTCAGCCGCCAGAATGCCTACCAAATCACACTGCCTTCTTCAACAGTCTGGAGTTTGCCCAAGTGTCTTCTATAAGGAAAACACTGCCAGTTTTTTGGAAGGTGGATTATTGTCATGCAAAAAAGAGTGGTTTTCTATGATGAAATAAGTTTAGGGAAACGCTGGGTTAAGCAGGTTTCTTAAGATACGTTGGAGTTTTCATTTTCATGCTACATAAGCATTCAATGACAAGGCGATGCACATAGAAGCAATTCCAAACGTACTTGACCATACAGACCTTTACTTCCAGATCATCTTGCATCTCAGAAAATGCCCTCATAAGTCATCTCACAGGTGTATATGACACCCACAGTTTGGATTTCTGGGACAAAGGAGGCATAACCTACTATTCAAACGATTTCAGTGACTAGTAATCTAAGGTCTTGGCTTTGTTTCATTTCATTTCATTTCATTTCATTTCATTTCATTTCATTTCATTTCATTTCATTTCTATTTATTTTATTTTATTTTATTTTATTTTATTTTATTTTATTTTATTTTATTTTATTTTACAGAGGAGAGAAGGGGAAGGAGAAAGAGAGGGAGAGAAACATCCATGTGTGAGAGAAACATCAACTGGTTGCCTCTTGCACACCCCCAACTGGGGACCTAGCCAACAACCCAGGCATGTGCCCTGAACAGGTATCAAACCAGAGAACTTTCGGTGGATAGTCTCATGCTCAATACACTGAGCCACACTAGCCAGGGCAGCTTTCCTTGTTTATTTGAGTGAATGGTGCATGTAGGCTGTCAAACCCTACCTGGCTGTAATGAGCATTATTTCTAGCCTTTTGTCTTTGAAAAATTTCCAGCAAAGGATTCACTGACCACTCTTGCAGAATTGACGGGAGATCACCCCCTCAAAATTTCCAATAGGCTAACTGGGCCTCATAATTTCCAACAATTTTGGCACCTGAGGTACACCACCTTTGACCCAGCTTGTAATATCTTAATTATAAACCTTATTAAGGCTGTTTTCCTCTGAGAAGCTTCACAGTCCTCCAAAACAGGCTGAAATCATGCTTAATTACAAGTATTTAATTGCCCATATATAATATAATTTCAAGGAGTGTAAACATTGTTTCCATATAGACATATCATGCTTCATACAGTTAAACACCAAGCACTGGTATTGGATTCAGTTTATTCACTTGCTCAGATTGCTCTCCCCCACATGTCCCTAGGTCTTGGATGTTGCTCAATGGAGAGAGCCCTGGCTACTGCCATCCACTTTTCTGTCACCAGTAGCAGCAGCTCAGGTACCCTATACAGATCTTATCACATCTATAAAGGCTCAGGTCTTCCTAATTTGGGGGCGTGGATGAAACACTTGGACGTAAGGCTGGGGACGGGCCCTTTCCCAGGAGAGCTGAGAAACACAGCTTGGGGAGTGAGGTGGGTGAGGGAAGAGTTAACATCCAGTGAGACCAATAAGAGGCAGGAGGCAGAAAAAAGCCGACAGGAAAACACTGCTCCTGTCCTTCCCTCAGCAGATTGTTCTGAAGTGCAGCGGTTCCTTATGACACTTCCAGAGCCCTGGGAGTCGCTGGCTCTGTTTTCTTGTGGAGTTGTGGCCTGCTCCAAAAGCCCTGACTTAGTTTGCCTGCTTCCCAGCCTTACTCTCTATGCCCTGAGACTGTATCCTGTAGTGCATCACTAGTGTTCAAACTCTGCCTGAAGCTCTGTTCTGGGGAACCCAGGCTGACAATTCCATATATGTATCCAAGGCTTTTTTTCTATTTTTAAAATAATCCTAATCATAGCCCTTGTATACCGAACCTCACTATAAAGACTCCTCACATGCAATACTTTCTACTGCCCATTTGATGAGAACAAAACTGTGATTGGCCACTGTTTATAACCCTTTGTTTACTCTATAGTTTCCAAAGTAGATCTTTCCCAAAGTCTCTCCTGCAGAGGACAGATGTAAGTAAGAGTTCATTAAGAGAATAATTAAGCTCTAGACAGAATGCTGCCAGGTTTCATTACTGTTGAAGCCTCATTATTAGCTCATGATCTTCCATCCCAATCCTGTCCAAGGAATAAAGTGCATTCAGATGAAGAGTGGGAATGGCTTATGCGCACATGTTTTAGAGGCTGTGGGTTACAAACAGGCCTATGAAGAAAGACAGATTAGTTTAATCATAAACTTTAACAAAGCATTTTGAAAGTTCGTTGATTCTCTGTCCTTCCACAGGAAAATCATATGTAGCTAAATATTTTCTGAAACTTGGTTCTTTCCTGTAGCCTAGATAATACAAATTTTCCTGGACTGGAAATGAGAAAGGCTCTTTCACACCTTCATACAAAGAGATGTTTCTGTGAACCATAGATGCTTCTGGTAAAATTTACTCTCATTGGCAGCCAAAAGCCCCACCTTTTCCCAGAGGGGATTGTGAGATTCAGGTAAGATAAGATAGGCTACGCTGGAATAATTAATAGGCCAGTTATCTTAGCGGCTTATAACTGTAAAAACTTACTTTTCACTGTCCCTCTAGGTCCATCAAGGGTTGGTGGTGGTGATAAGGGGGTCTCTGTCTCAAGTCATCCTCCCTTTGGAAGCAACCATCACCAGATCATTGTCAATCACCTTGGCAGGTAAAAAGAGGTGGCAAATTATTCTTAACTCTTAAAGCTTCAGTAAGGAGTGGCAAAGTTATTTCCACTCACTTTTAGTGAGCAAAGCAAGTCAGATGGCCACAGCTCATTTCAAAGGGGGTGAGGGGAAATGGTTCTGCAAAATGTCCTAAAGGAAGGAGTGTCAGAATAGTTGCTGCTAGCCCTAATGACTATGGGTCTATACACTGTCACCAAAGGGAAAAAATATATCCTGGGGAAGGAAGTTCAGGAAGCATTTTGTTCCAAGTGCAGCTGGCCTTTGCTGAGGGCACAGTAGATAGTCAGGTGTTCTCAGATACTGGAGGGAGGTGCTTCCCCCTGGGCACAACCTACTACCATACACACACACACGCACACACACACACACACGCTCCTCAGACTGCCTAGTGTAAGTATTTACTAACTCCCTTCCCCCAGTAGAAGAGGGAGGAGAATTGGACTCCTCTCTGTGTTGAACATCCTGGAAGGGGGTGAAGTAGAAGCTTCCCAGCCCCATCCTGGGGGAAAATGGCACAGAGACATTATACCTTAACTGTGCCAAGGACTTGCTTCTTTCTCCTCTTTCTGCAGACTGAGCCCTGGTGGTAGCATCAAGTGCCATGTGAAGTTCATTGCATTTAGATGCATCAGTAGGCTCTGGAAACCTTTGCAAATGCAATCCCTAAGTTCCTTGCAGCAGCTCCCTGGGAGTTGGCTTGTCTTCTGTGGTGCTTTCTCAAAAAAAAAAAAAAAGAAAAGAAAAAAAGGAAAAAAAAAGAAAAAAGATGCCATTTTTCCAGAGGGTCCCTATGAATGGTTTCTATAAACCTAAACTGAAGTTGAAAGACATGATGGCCAGAGGCCTCTTAAAGAAATTCCTGTTGTTTCTTGTCTGGCTTTTAAAAGACCACATCTTCAGAAGACCTTTTCTTATCTATCTAGAGCTAAGTGGAGAATCCCATGGGGTAGAAACAGAGAGACAATTTTCTTTATTAAGAAAGAAAGAAAGAAGAAAGAAAGAAAGAAAGAAAGAAAGAAAGAAAGAAAGAAAGAGAAAAAAATCATGAGAGTTTTTAAGTACTAGTCATATTTTTTATCATGCTATAAAAATGTTTTTGTTTCTACTTCAATCCCATTAAATGCAAGGAAGGAGAAAAGTACATTTCTCCTTTTTTCCCTCTGAGGTTATTCCCCCTTTACGCTGCCCTTGTGCCCAAAGGTTAGTGCATTAGCATCACCGAGCCCCACAAAGGTCTTGCCTCTCTGCTTACCACCTCTCAGATCCTCACCAGCTGCTTGCAGAGCAGGCAGAAGTTTAATGAGAAAAGTCCCCTTGGAGACTCCTCTTCCCTCTAGGAATTCAGTAAGTGCTTTATATAAAACAGTAATAGGATGGTTCGGCCAGACTTTCTGGCTCACATACACTAACTGGTGTTCCCTTTGGGAAGGAAGAGCAGGTAGCCGAGTGATAAGGCCATTAGGACTGACTGCAGTATGCAAACGGGTAGTCCCTGAAGCTACTTTTCTTGCCTGCTGTAAGCATGAAAGAAAGTTAGTGAATGGCTGATCAGAACAGACCTCCTGGTGGGATATAAAGGTATCCATGGGCAGACTCTAGATAATAATGGACAGAGAGTGATTTAGTACTGTTATTATTGCTTAACAGAGGCTGGAAGAATTGGACCCAAGAAGCCCAAAGGAGATGCAAAAGAGTGACGTAAGAGAAATCAGATTTGCTGGGCGCCCCCATAAGTGAGACAGCCTACTCCCGTCCTTAGAAGGAGCCGAGGGCATCTTTTGGGAGGCCTTAGCAATGCCTCCCAGAATTCTAGGAGACACCAGGTAAAAGAGGACCACACATGCCAATAATTTTTTTCTTTACATATAACTTCACTTTTGTTTTCTAATTCATACATTTTTGTCTTTCTTTGGCTCTAGGCTTCAGGGGTACCCGGGCTTCTGCCTGTGTTGGCTTCTTTTTCCTAAGAAGTTCAGGATGTTGTAAGATCTCAATATTTGTAAGATCAACAATTGGAGTCAGGGAGAAATTAGTTAAAGCCATGAGCAGTGTCAGAATAAGGAACGAGGGGTAAGGGATGAGGATGGAAGTTAGTGGAACAGGATGTAGAGCAACATGAATACAGTTGTGCCCTTCTTCTTCTTCTTCTTCTTCTTCTTCTTCTTCTTCTTCTTCTTCTTCTTCTTCTTCTTCTTCTCCATTCTGCATGTTTATTGATATCTCCCTATCAACTGCACAAATTAGAAATCCTACTTAACTAGTGAGACAATTTTAGATATATCTGAAGATTCTTTGACATTCCTCCCTTTCAGAAACGGATACTAATTCCCCTTCCCCTTGACTATGGGCTGGACTTAGTGACTTCTTTCTAAGAAATACAACAAAGCACACAGTGTGTGACTTTGGAGACTAGATCGTAGGAGGCCCTGTGGCTTACTGCTTGTTCTCTTTCTCTTCTCTCTCACTCAGGGCATTCATTCGGGGGAAGACAGCTGCCATGTCCTGAGGACTCTCAGGCAGCCCATGGGAGGTCCACACCATACGAAACTGAGGCCTCCTGCCAACAGCCTCATGAGTGCGCCATCTGGCAAGCAGACCTTCCAGCCCCAGTCAAGCTCATTGCCTGCTCACCCCGTCAGCATCTTGACTGTAACCTCTCTGGAGCTCCTGAGCCAGACCACCTAACTAAGCAACTCCCAAATTTCTGACCAGCAGAAATTGTGCAATTATGTTTTTGTTATTTTAAGCCACTGAGTTTTGGGGTAATTAGTTATGCAGTAACTATGGCAATTGGGATGTAGTCAGTATGGTGCAGACAGTGGCCCAGAGTAATGGATGACCAAGACAAAGCCTAAACCAATGTTTCTCTAGTTAATGCCACAGTTCCTCAGCACCTCAGAAATCTGAAAAGAAAGAAAAGGAACATGAACCAAAAGTATTTCATTCAGTGCTTGTCTCTGGCAAAATGAATTTGCTCGTTTAAAGCATCTCAGGATTTGTTCCTGGGTACATTTCCTCGGGCCAAGTGAAAAAGTTTCAAGTTGACGCTTTACTCAAAGGTATGGTTATTTATTCATATAATCATCCTTTCCAAGCAATTCAGAAGATCCATTTTCCTATTCTGGGCTTAGAGTATCCTTGGAAAAACTGGAGCAGAAGGAAGAAGAGAAGGAGGAAAAGAGGAAAGAGAGAAAAAAGTAAAAGTGAGATCTATGGTTTATATTAGCTTGCCTCTGAAGTAAGAAAATTTCATATTCTAGCAGCTATAGAAAAGGTGTCCTCCTGCAGTTCAAGCTTGTATGAATTTTGTCCCTAAGTTTTTCACACCTACCTTGATTTCTTAGCCTTTCTCAGCATTATACCTTGAAGCCCTGCCAGAACACAGTGAAATGAAACATCTGGCAAACTTTCCCAGATCATATTATGAAATATCTTCAATGTTCAATTCACTGAAAAGTAAACAAGCCATTGTCTTTCCCAGAAGTGATTCTCTTCGCTGTCAGAACCACGGGCCATGGGTGATGGAGGTTTCTGCGTCCCTCCGGGAGCCGATGGACATGTGGGGCCTTGTTTTTTTGCCGTCTGGGTTAGCTGGATGGGTCAGGTAATTCTTGGATGCTTCGCCTAAACAAATACATCTGCTTGCTCAGTGAGGTGGTTATTTTTATAATTTCTAAGCGATGTGCTTTGACACTGTGAAGGAGTCACTGATGAATTGACATTGTATCAGCAAATAGTAATTGCTTAATTTCTGCAAAGCTGTCTAGTTTAATTTCCATTTCCACTTTCCAACCACACACACATGTGCACACACACTGCTAGGCTTAAAACGACAATAGAGGGAACGTGGCCGCCCACGGCTGCTTATAGCACCACAAAGCCAGATTCGTGCTCAAAGGGAAGAACTCCAGCAGATCATTCCTACGTCAATCTTTCCTGAACTTAATTAAAATGCACAATATTTCTGAAATCTTTGTATTCGTTAAATAGAAAACAATGCCAAGTAACTGGAAAAGAGACTGTTGTGCAGGTGAGTATTTCTAGGAACTTTTTTTTTAAATGAGGCATCTTTATAGATGTAACTTGTAAAGATACTAAGCAGATACACTTGACTGACAGACTGGGAAGAGTGAACCATAAGGACTCAAAATAATCACGGACTAGCTTTCAAATGTTCTGGGCCTCTGCCAAGAAGCTCCGAATGACTTCGAACCAGTTGATCCTACAGGAACCCATATGGAGAAACAGAGGCTGAATGTGGGAAAGAAGTTTGGTTCGTGTTTCACATGAATGATGCCCATCTGGCAAAAACAAGTCAGATCTTGGATGTTGGTGAAAAAGGCAAAGATAAGCAGCTCCGAGATTAGAGTAGGTTAGCACAGCCCTAAAACCACTGCAGCAACCCCACTGCAGAGATCCAGAGATGCCCCTCAACAGCACGTTTTAGCTATTACCTGATCTGATCCATTTGAATCATCCGAGGCTGTCTCAGCAGCCCAGCCAATAGAGGGCCTTCTTTCAGGAAGATGAGCTGTGGCTCACCCTTGGAGAAATTAAATTATAAAGATTTTAAGAGCAGAATCTACAATGAAGCCTTTTAAATGATTCCTATATCAAGCACAGTGCTTGGCACATAAGTATTCAATATTTGTTGGATTGAAAAGATGGAATTGTTCCATCATTTTGGATCACACCTACATGAGCTGCGTACATCTTGCCTTTCTTCCTTTTGAAGCTGAAGGAAGGCAGGCAGGGCCTGCCACGCCCTAAATCTCCTATCTTGAAACAAATGAGTCAGCTGGAAGCCCTCAGATTTTAGGTCTCTAGTGGTATCATTCATGCAGTTTCTCTGCCTATCTCTCATTTTGATTTCACCTTAATAAGCACTAAGCTTATTAATGCTTCCACCCAGGGAAGCAAGCAAGAGAGAGAAGGAACACAACCTGCATTTTGGCTTTGCTTTTCTCAGTGAGCCAAATTATGTTATTTTTGTAAAAGCATCTCTCCTCTTTTCCTATTGTCAACCCCTCAGTCACCTCTTGTATCTGATGGTGCAGAGACTCAGCTTGAGGGCTGCTTATCTTGGTGGGGATCTGGTGGTGGTCCTTTAAAGTTGCTCTAAGCTGAGCTGTATGTCTAAAATTCTCTGTGCTGCTTTAAGGAAGAGAGAGGGAGGGAGAGGGAGAGGGAGAGGGAGAGAGAGAGACATGGAGAGAGGCGGGGAGAGAGAGCCTTCACTGTCTCTTCTGTGCCCTGTTGTAGAAAATGCTGGAGAACCAGTGAACGATTTCATTTTCGGCCCCAGTTTCTTCACTCCTCGAATGCAAGAAGGACAAGAGGCTGGTAAATTTGGAATACCAGAGCCCCCATGTTCACGTTCAGCTTTTTTTGGTAAACATTGCAACTTGGTACCAGAAATGGAGGAGACAGGCAGTCTGAGAATGCTCTAATCAGGAGTATTTTCTTCTGTTGTAACTAGTTATCCTTTTTGTCAAACCTGTTTGGAAATGTAATCCAGGTTTGTTTATAGTCGGCCTCAGTGTGCAAGCTTGCAGGCCTATCAAGCTGGGCACACACGTGTGACCACACTTCCTGTTCCAGCCTCATCAATGAGTCGGAAGTCTCAAAGTCTCATGGAGGAGAAGCTCACCACAATGTTAAAACCAAGGTCAGTTGACACAAGGCGCTAAGAACAGATGGTCTTGCTGGGTTTTTTATTTTACACAAAAATAAATTTGGCAAAGCTTATTCCAAAACTGTTTTTGGAAAACCAGGGTTCAGAAAACAGTGGTCAGAAAACATAGATGAGGCTAAACTGAGCAGAAAGGGGAACCTTGACTCCTCCACCAGGCCCCTCCCATCGGATCAGAGGGGAGAGCTGGTGTGGAAGCAAGTGACCAGCTGCAAAGCGTTGAACACAAATGTGCGGACTTGGTGCTGCTGAGTGGTGACAGCTCGGTTCGTTTGCACGGGCCTCTCTGGCCTGGAGCAAGGGACAGAGGCAGTCTGTAGGTGACACAGGCAGACACTAGCTCATCTAATCTGATGCCCATAAAATAGAGGAAATCAAAGACCTGAAAAATACGAAAGCAAACATTGGTTTCCTAGGCAGACAAGAGGCCACGTAGATGGTACATGGATGAGCTGTCCTCGTTCGTTCGGCCCTCCCTGTCCGTCTAGTCCTGGGTGAGGCGGCGGTCCAGAGAATGCTGAGCTTCTGCAAACGTCTAGCCTAAATGCCACCAGTGGTACTAAAACAATCCAAAGTTTACAATAAATAAATTAATGGGAAGACAAACTACCACTTTATGAAACTGAAGGCAGGTTTTCATCCCAATGGGCAGGATATGTATGTGTTGAAACTGAGCGAGGGCAGGCAGATACTACTCTTTCATTTAAAGGGGCTTTGATTTGTCAAAACAAAAGAACCCGCCCGTGCATACTAAGGCAATCATGAGACTGAGAGCTTGCTCTCACGAGAAACGAAGGGTTTGTTCCCGCTGAGCCAGCCTCAGTAACAGCGAGGAGAGGAGCCCAGGGAAGAGACTCAGTGAGGTGAGCACGGGTCCCAAGGATGAGATGAGGGAGGCCAGCCTGAGGAAAGCGCTCCCACGATTGGATTTCTGATGACGGGGAGCCCAACGCTGAGAGATCAGTGACTCTGACATCCTGCAGCTGGTGTCAGTCTGTTTGCCTGTGTGCGACAGTCCCTCCCCATGATTCTCCAGGCCTTCAGGAGAGCTTGGTGAACCATTAAGGTGAGGGTCCACCATGTGACAATGCTGCTGTGGGAGGGCTGTGCTCACGGTACAGGTCCCAACACGCTAGAGGCCAAAAGGACTGAGAAAGTGAGCCCGGTTCGTACAGAGTGCTCACAGGTGACTCCAGGACACATGGGGAACACTCAGGAATTCTCAGAAACGTCCAGGAGGTCACTAAAGGTGTGCAAGTCAAAATGAGAGATGAACTGGAGCTCTCTTACTTTTATAATAAAACCACAGCTAACTGAAAGTCGAAGACTGGAGGGTACCGTGTCCAATGACTGTAAAGTGCTACTCCTTGGGATGGGAGACACAGAAGCCGTTTGGTTCTGTGGACACAGTGGTACCCGTCGAGCACGGCAGTGCACACTCACCACGCCTGTTTCCAAAACTCGGACTATGCCGTCCCCCCAAATTCCCAGGCAGACATCCTCAACTCTGTAACTCCCCTCCTCTGATCTTCCCCCCGAAGATCTGTGCCTGCACAGCGATTAGCAACCTGCGTCAGTCAGCAGCTCCACGCCAGCCAAGGTGCGTGGGAAGCTGTAATGATTTATTGGATTTATTACTTCCACCAATATGAGTAAACAGGCCAAACTGCTTTTTTTTTTTAAGGTCAGAAATGAAACTACTACTCCTGAGATGCCATTAACGTGAAATGAAATAATTGGTAGAGAGCTTTTGCGTAGTATCATGCTAAATGTATAATGGCATAAGGTGAAATTGCTTTCTGCTCTCTGCTCCTTTTGTCTTACGGCCTGACTCTCTGCGTGATACCATCTGATGATATATATTTTCCATCATTAAACCAGATACAACGTTATTTCTTCATTGTCCTGAGACTTGATGAAATTATTTCATTTCAGCTGTGTTCTTTATTGCTACTTTGGGAGCAGATTTTTTTCTATTTGTTTTATTTATTATTATTAAGCTGAATTAACATTCAGGTAATGAGTTTTGATAAGTATATACACCTGTGTAACCACTTCCCTAATTGAGACATGGAAATTTCCATCATCCGTGACAATTGCCTTGTGTCCTTTTCCAGGTGTTCCCACTCTCCCCCCGCCCCACACACACACACAGCCAGGTGACCACTGTTCTGATTTCAAAGATTAGTTTTGTCTGCTCTTGAACTTCATGTAAATAGAAGCATACTGTATGTAGTCTTTGCTGTCTGATTGTTTTGCTCAACAAGTTTTTGATATCCATCCATGATGTTACATGTGTAAATGATTTGTTAATTTTTATTGTCGAGTTGTGTTCTACTGTATAAATGTACCGGAATGTATGTATTCCTTCTCCTGTTGATAGGCACTTGACTAGTTTCCAGCTTGGATCTATTATGAATAAGGCTATTATAAAGATTCTGGTGTGTAGGGCTTCTTGGACTTTTGGCTAAGATCAAGTGTAATATAAAGATTCTTGTGCAAGTTTTTTTGTGGGTACATTTTCATTTCTCTTGGATTAAAGTAGTGTGGCAAGATCAAAGGGTAGATGTATGTTTAACATTATAAGGAACTGCCAAACAGTTTTCCAAAGTGCTTACAACATTTTCCATTTCCACCAGCAGAGTCTGAGCACTCTGGCAGGTCCGCATCCTGGACACGTTCTTTGATTTCAGCCATTCAAGTAGGTGTGAAACGGCATTCCGCTGTGGCTTTAGTTTTCATTTCCCTGGTGATAATGATATTGAGTCTTTTTATCCTGTGATTGTCGGCCACTTTCTGATTTCACTGAGTCATCCTTTCAGCATCTATTGGAGAAGTTTGTGTGTGTCCTGGATTCAAGCTCTTTGCCGTATCGCAAGGATGTTCTCCAGTCCGTGGCTTTCTTTTTCATTTCCTTAGCAGTGTGTTTTTAGTGAGAAGTTTTAAATTGGATGAAGTCTAGCTTATCAATTTATTTCTTTTATGTTTAGCATTTTTTGTTTCCGCTAGAAAATCTTTGCTTACCTGTTTGGGTGACTTTTTAAAAATTTTTATTTATTTATTCTTGGAGACAGGTAAGGGAGGGAGAAACAAAGGAAGAGAAACATCAGTGTGTGAGAGAAACATCGATTGGTTGCCTCTTGCACGTGCCCAGACTTATCAGAGACCCACCTGCAACCCAGGCATGTGTTCTGACTGGGAATTGAACCAGCGACCTTTTGCTTTATAGGATGACACCCAACCCACTGAACCACACCCATCAGGGCATGGGTAACTTTTCGGATAGAAGCTTTGTAAAGAATATTTTCTAAGTATTCTCAAGAATAAAAATGTCCTGATTATCTTCTCAAAAATATTTTGTATTTTAATCATTTTCACTTTAATTGCCCAAAGGCAGTGTTATGCTGGGAAACTGGCTTTCTGAGCAACAGGGGAAGCCCTCATTTATAGTATTTGCTAATTTCCATGGTATAGACACTCCCATCATGGCTAATATCAATCTACCGATGGCTTAAGAACTGCCTTACAAAGTCCCTGAATATTAGCAACCAGCTCTCACTAGCTATTATGATTCCCTCCAGCCTCCCACTGCAAATGCCACATGAAAACAAGTGGCAAGAGGTAAACCCTTGGGGCAAGGCTGACCCCAGGGAAATTGAAAAGATGCCATGTTTTGAGGGAACACGTGGACCCCCAAATTGGAGAGTCAGGCACCATGACTGACAACAGAGCCTGACCTGACTTTTAAATGTGGCTAATATAAACAGAAGTACAGACATGAGTGATGCAAGAGTTAAAAAGAAACAAACACTTAAAATGAGGAGCCTACTGTCCTGCAAATTAGTATGAAAGCACAGTCTCTGCTAGTATTCCAATTATTGCAGAGATAGAGAGGCAACTTCCTCTTGAAAATACTAAAAGGAGGCTAAATGAGAGGTTGAAGGACCCAGAAGTGCTGGAGGATAGACATTTAGACTATAGACAAAAGGAGCAGAATAGAAACCAATGGGGAGTAGCCCATGGGAAGACCCAGGACCCACGGACACATCTTGCCTGGTGAGTTCACTTGGATTAGGAATTAAACATTAAACAGCAAAAGCCCAGCGAGATGGAAAATGAACACTTTTCATCTACAGCTGCTGCAGCCACACAGTTTGCTTGATGTGGTGACACAGGAAATCAAGACCCTACATCCTAAGAAAGGGTCTCACAGACGACCTTCTTTTCATCAAAATGATAGGAAATTTTTTAGCAACCTCCCACCACAGTGGTAAGTGAAGGAAGCACTTCGTAGAGATCATCCACTAACGATTTTCAGACTGGAGTCAAAAACATCATGGAGGTTTGCAGCTGCGAGTGATTTTCCGTAGCAGCAATAATAGAAATAGAGCAAGGGAAGCACGTTTTAAAATCTGTATTCTTTCAGAACTAAGCTTTGGCCAGTTATGAACTGAGATTTAGAAGTATTTCCAGGTTATATATATTAAATTAATTTTATTGGGTTGGCCAAAAAGTTCATTTCATTTTTTCTGTACAATGGCTCTAGTAGTGATTGGTTGTCTTCAACTGCACTTGAAATAATTTTGTTAGATGGTATTGTGACAGCTGTCATATTGGCGTGCATTTTTTAAAAACTTATCAAAATTGGTAAATTTCTGTGCAGCCATTTTAATATTGAAGATGGAAGAAGATATGCCACATTTTCAGCATATTATGCTTTATTATTTCAAGAAAGGTAAAAACGTAACTGAAATGCAAAAAAAGCTTTGTGCAGTGTATAGAGAAGGTGCTGTGACTGATCGACTGTGTCGGAGTGGTTTGTGAAGTTTCTTCTTGGCACTATTGGCATTTTGGCCAGATAATTCTTTGCTGTGGGGCTATCTGATGCGTTGGAAGATGTTTGCAGCACCCCAGGCCTCTACCCACTAGAAGCCAATAGCAAGAGATAGCTGATATACTCCAAATATCCAAGTCAATAAAGTTATTGGTGAAAATTTAAAAATGTGTCTTTTATTTTATGGAAAAAAAAGAACTTTTTGGACCAACCTAATATCTCACTAAATATATCATATATGCAAGTATACATTTTTAACTTAGTTTAAATAATAATAAAATGATAACACTTATACCCACCACCAAGCTTACTTAATAAAACATCACCAATGCCAATACTTGTTATATATCCCCTGATCAATTTCTCTCACTCCTTTCATTCATAGAGGGAGCTTGTCTTCATTTCAGGCCCCATTGGTTTTCTTAACTTTACCACCTGCTCAGCCATAAACCAAAAACATAATTATTGTTGTTGTTCTTTCATAATTTATCCTGCAGTTTTATGTGTTCTCTGTTAGGAGAGGTTTCTCTGTAGCACTGATACGCCACATTTCCAGAAACAGTAAGTCCATATAGCTTTTAGTATCACTAAATGATAGGCTTGAGTGGCCACGCTACTTGAGGTGCTGGCCCTTCCCAAGGCCTTTCTCAGAGAACGTGTCTGACCCACTCCAGCCAAGTAAGCAGCAGAGCAGGTGACCTTGTTCACACCCCACTCCTGTTAACAGCTGATTGCTTGAGTTTTAGGCACCAGAGACAAGTGAGGTTTGATAAGAAGTGGAGAAACAGAGATCTACTCAGTCCACATTGGCCACTAGTTTCGAGCAGTTATGTAGAATTGGGACTGTGTGTACATACAACTTTCTCTCATGTTTACTCTGTTCTGCAGAGAAAAAGAATGAAGGGAGCGGTTCCCAGTTTCACTCCCTGGTGATTCCCAGCTGTGCATCTCGCCTAAAGGTAATGTGTGCTGCTATTTATCCTTCCAATGGCTGTCTCCTTGCTTGTCTGTTTGAACTACTATGTTTAATGGGGTTCTGTTTCTTCAACGAGGTATCCCTAATCAACACAAGCCAGGGCTGGGGAGAAAGAAAGAGTGATAGAAACTGTAGTAGCCCAATGTGTGAATAAATGGGAATCTAGCCAGGAAAATATAAACCTTTTCAAGTACAGGGTGAGTCAAAACTAGGTTTACAGTGGTGAGTATATAAAATGCAGATTATTCTTGTATTATTATTTATTAATTATTGCATTATTTTCTATACAAACAACTGTAAACCTACTTTTGCCCCAGCTGGTATTTCCAACAGAAAGAATTTAATGCAGGGAATTGGTAACCCAAGTGATGGGGCAGCTGTGCACCAGAAGATAATGAGATAATGTCAAGATTAACAACAGCCACAAGCCCCTACCTTAACCTAGGCAAGAGACAAAGAAAGGAAGGAGTGTTACTTGAACCAAGGAGCTGGGTCATGTGGGGGATCCTGCCTGATGAGAGCTAGAGCCAAGGAGAATGCAGGCTGCTGCCGAAGACACCATCCAAGCAGAGTGGAAGGGGAGAAATAGCTGAGCATCTTCACTCCCCCCATCCTGCAATCTTCTTTTAGTGCCTTCCACTCGGTGAATTCAGCCAGCAGCCAAAGGACCCTGGGACCTGTAGCACGGAGCAGGGAGAGGAGGATAAGGAAGGAATCTGAAGCTTGGGAATGGTAGAAGGTGGAAGCCAGGACTTTTCTCGTCCTCAGCAGAGTTAAAGGACCATGAATGCCATGTGTGTGAAAACAGCCTGAATGCCCAATGATGGATGAGTGTTTAATTAATTATGAAGTATTATGTGGCTTTGAAAAACAATATTTAAAATGTTGTAATTATATGAGAAAATATTTAAAGTTTAATATTAACTTTAAGAAAACATTTAGCCCTGGCCCGGTGGCTCAGTTGGTTGGAGCATCATCCCTATGGGTTGTAGGTTTGAGCTGCAGTCAGGGCACATAAGGGATCAACTGATGAGCACGTCAGTGGTTGGAACAACAACAGAACCAGTGTTTCTCTCTCTCTCTCTCTCTCTCTCTCTCTCTCTCTCTCTCTCTCTCTCTCTCTTCCTTCCCCCCCTAAAATAAATTAGTAAAAGTTAAAAAAATTAAAGTTTAAGATTGAAAAATATTGCACATAGGGTCAAATCTTGAAAATAAATACAGCAAATATTGTGCATAATTTCAACTACTTAAACTATATGTAGAAAAAAACTGGAGGGGTGAATATCAAAAAGTAAACATTGTTTTCTTTTTGAAATAAAAGATTTTGGCATTTTCTTACTTATACTCATATGTTTTTGTATTTGGCAAATGATGAACACTAAGCACCCACTACTTTTATAATCAGAAGAAAGACTGTCTTCCTCTGGAGAATGCAACCCACTGGGTCAGACAGCTCTCAGGAAGATCACCCTCCATCTGTGGACATTATATTAGGAATGGTAGTGATGATGTTCTCCTGCTTCTCATAGTATTTACATTTTGTAAAAACACTTTTAGCATTCTTTTATAATAACCACATGAACTAGGTTTTCCTGTTTTGCAGGTAAATAAATAGAAACAATAGAAGCTCAGATGGGTAATAAAAGGTAGAGCCGAAGTCAGAACATTGACCTTTGTCCCTTGTCAAAGGACACTGGAGGAGTCACGAGTGCTCTTCTCCACTATTTCATATTTTCCTCTTTCAAGACATGTGGTCACTTGGTAGGAATGCACTTCTCCACCTCCTGGGGAGTGTGGTTATGTGATTTGCTTTGGCCAATGATATGTAAGTAGAAATGAAGTAGTTCGCTTCCTGGTTGAAAGAGTGTGCAATTAGGCACAATCTATTCCTAAAACTATGGAAATTATGAGAACACATTTAGAAATGAAGTTTCTATAAGTCTGGGTCATTGAGACCCCATGTCTTCTTATCTGCTTTGAGTGCACAGTGTGAACAAGAACTAAGCATTTATTGTGTTAAGCCACTGAGATTTTGGAGATGTTTGTTTGTTCAGCCTAAAAACCCATTTTGATCAAAACAAAAATTATTCTCTTCACAGCACTAAACTGGGTGTCTTATATCCCTATCCATTCTAAAAGACAATTGAGTAGTGACTATTTGTAGAAATAACACATGCTGTCAACAAAAATAAAAATATTAGAGCAAAATAGTGAAAAATATATTATTTAATTATTTAGGATAATTACATAAATGGTAAAGAAGTAGTTGTCTAAGTTCAAAAACAGATACAAACAACAAATGTAGTTTGAGTAAATACTCAGCACTTGTTTTTTTGCTCTTCCTCTTTCCTTCTTTAAAAAAAAAATGGTTTCTTTCCTTCCTTTATCAAAAAGCGATTCAGGCAGCTCCAAATATGTGGCTGATCTGAAGGAGGCAGGCCCAAACAGGGGTTAGGCGTGCAGAAAGGAGGGGAGCAGCCAGGCAGGTCAGCAGGGTGGTTCCACATGGGGAGCTGGAGATTTGCGAGCCCGGTCTCTCACTATCAAAGGAGGGAATGTAAACATGGAAAGGAGGAAAGCTAGATTAAACCCTGTGGTGTTGGATTGGAACTGGACATATTAACTCGTGGTTTCCAATATAGTTAAAAAGATAGACAATAAATATAGGATGTGTATATACACATATATGCATATGTATACACATGCATATGTTTACACTCATACACACACGTACACATATACATATATAAATCACTGATGCCCCAAGGCTGGGCCAGGCACAGAGCAAGGTGAGTCTGGAACATCTCTTTTTTTGTGACAGAAAGTAAGAAAATGGTGAAAGAATCATAGAGGCTAGCCAAAAGTTCCAGTGGGCAAACATGGACAATCTGAGCATCAAAATAAATGATATAAGATTGTATTGCATGTTGAATAAAATAGGAAACCATGAGCCTACACTGACATAAGTAAATGAATAGATAAACTAATGAATTTAAGTTCATTCTTAAGATAGGAAATCAACTACTGCATGTAAAGGAATGATGGCATTGGAAAACCACTATTTCCATTAAAGTATTAATTAATTCAGTCAAGAAACACACCAAAGGTTGCTAAAATTTGTGGGTAAAAATTAGATGTGGAATTGGACTTTATATAGTCTTAAAATATCACCCACAGTATATTCATTAATTACAAAGCAAAAAAGGGTTACTTTATAGTGGTGAAACCTGGCAGATATTATCTCAATCAATTGATCCAAGTTAACAGCACCCTTTATTTATAGGACAAACAGACATCATGTGCCCCTGGATAGGATGCATTGGAGTGAACTACAGCATCTGTAATAAAATACAGCCTCTCCGTAGAATATATAACAGGGGGCCTAATCATGAGGAAGCACTGGCAAACCCAAACTGAGGAAGATTCCACAAAATGGCTGGTCTGCAATATTAAAAAATGTCAAGGTCATGGAGTTTAGGGAAGACTAAGGACCATTCTGGGTTGAAAGGCTAGAGAGACCAACATTAGGCCTAATGGGTGGTCCTGGTGTGGACCTTCTGCTGTAAGGGATGTCGCTAAGACATTTAGCAAAACTCGAATGGGGCTCTGCGTCAAGAGTACATGGAAGTTTTTCTACTATTCTTGCAACTGTTCTGTAAATTCGGAACTGCCAAAGTATTAAACAAATCTCTTTTGCATGGTGCAATAGGTTCTCAGTAGCCAATAAAGACGAGGTAGGAGGCAGGATATTCTGTTTTTCACTGTCAGGTAAAAGAAAAGTTGACTGAGCACAGGCAAGAGGAAGAAACTAAGGACAGAGAGGTGAGTGAACTGAATCCAAGAGAAGCTGGAATGTAAGCAGCTAAACAGAGAGCAGAGTGCTGGTGAGAAAGGCAGAAGAGCCAGGGGTGGAGGACACGCTGTAAAGGAAAAGGAGGAAGGTGGGGGTCTGAGAAGTCAAAATTAGGTAGTCAGCGTGCAACACTGGGCAAAAAGAACTCAGACCAGAGAACTGAAGCAAATGTGTGTAAAAACTAAAGACATAAAATAAAAAAAAAACTATGTCAGGATGATAAGAAGCAAAAGTTCAGTGGTCCTTAGAGAGATAGGTGGATTATTTATGGTTAGAAAGTGAGATTACAGAAAGCGGAAATAAATTCTGTGCCTGAGAGTTTATGGGAAGGGCTGGTGGATGAGACGCAGAAATACAAATTCTAGGAGGGGACAAAGCACAGCCAGAAAAAGTAAGGGAGCATACATAGTTTACAGTATAAAGACTATACTACGTGAAATGTGATAAAACAAGTTTTAGGACAACAATCACAGACTAGCATTCAAAAGTGGCAGAAAAAGAAATTAGAGATATTTCCTTTAAAACTGCATCCTAACAACAAGAAAGAAACCTGTTCCATATCTTATTTGCTAACTAGATGAACATCCAGTGCTCGGCATCATTCTGGAACCTGAGGGAGTGAGATGAAAGGGAAAGGCTCACCCAAGCATTCCTAGTCGGGACCTCGGGCTTCTGATCTGACTGGTGGGAAGATACGCAGGTTCCCTGCACAGCCCAAGGGCATTCATCTGCGCATTCTCAGTACCCAGTGCGAGTGCCAGTCGCCTAGCAGTTACTCAATAGAGGTTGGTTCAAGTATCTGCGGAATAAAAGTTTTTCTCGAAAGATAAAGGCAAATAAAGAAAAAAGAAGAGGCCTGTATTATTAGGTGAAATCTCTGAGAGAGTATCAGAAGCAAATAATTACAGAGTAAAAAGTTACTTTAAAGCTACCTTTTAGATTTCATTCTGAAACATTTTGGAACAAACCATTGCAAAGATTTTAGCCAGCAATTTATCACTCTAAATTGCAGGGCTGGTAACTCTTTCTAGCCAGTCTTAAGAGAGTACTATATAAAATTTCAAATACGCCCTGACTACAGAACAGAAAATACATGATTTTAGAGAGGGAATTTGTTTTCCTTTTAAAAAAGGCAAAATGAAGAGGTATTCTTCTCTGATAGAAAAGACTAAGATTCAAGGAAGACTTGAATTCAGGAAAGATAGAATCTTGAAAACCACAGAGAATAATAGACCATCCTGAAAGAAGGAGGCAGGCAGGGCGAGCAATTGAATTACTTCTGTTGATAAAAAAAAAAAGAAAAAATGCCAGTAGTAGAGGAGAAATGGCCAGAAGGAGCCAGGCATCATGTTGTTCTGTAATCACAAAGGCATACTGGTATCACCACAAAGGACTCTATTAGTCAGGGTTCTTCACAGACACACAACCATTTGGATATCTATAAGCAGATTTGTTATAAGGAATTGGCTCACACTATTACGGAGGCCGGGAAGTCCCACAATCTGCTGCCAGCAGCTTGGAGACACACGAAAGTCAGGGTGTATGTTCCAATATTAGTCCAAAGCCCTGAACCAGGAGCACTAATGGTGGAAGTCCCAGCCTGAAGGCAGAAGACCAATGTGTCATCTCAAACAGTCAGGCAGGGAGAGTGGAGGAATTCTCCCTCCCTCCACTTTTCTGTTCTCTTCAGGCCCTCAACAAATTAGATGATGTTCACTGGCCATGAGCAGGACAATCTGCTTTACTCAGGCTAGAGATTCAAATGCCAATCTCACCTGGAAACAAGCTCACAGACACCCAGAGTTAACCTTTATTACGGTGCCCAAATATCTGGGCGCCCTGCAGTCCAGTTGAATTGACGCGTAAAGTGAACCATCACAGTGATGGACTCAAAGAGGATGATTCAGGGAGCATCTGAAAGATGCATTGTGTTGTAAACTGAGGTTAAAAACATTCAAACCTATAATTAATAATAAAGGGCACAGAATTATAGATTAAATAAGGCTTAAAAGGAAAAAAGGCCTGTTTCCTGCGTGATTTTTTAAAAAAAGGCTCTTCTTTCTCAATGCTTTGGTCAGGGAATTAAACCAAACCAGGAAAATGATGAGGGCATATACTGATTATAAAAGACCTTCCTTAATACTGAGTTCTACAAACCTAGAATTCAAATGAATTGTGACAGTAGACATCACGGTGAAAATGTTTCATTAAAACCCTGAAATATTAATTGAATTCCATTCTGCAGAGCGAAGAGCTCTCAAGATGAATAAATCAATATGGAGCTCAATCTTCTCTTTCTCTTCAGGGCAGACTTCACACACCCACCTCTGGATTGGCTTTGTCTTCCTAAAATACAATTCTGGCCCAAGGGCTGGATGGAAGATACTGAGCAGATGGGCATTCAGTGTGCTCTGAAGGGCTGAGGTGGACTGACTCCCTTGGGAGCCGTGTTTCAGGAAGGAAGACCAAAGAGACATCAGAGAAGCCAGAATTCCGTAAAGGATCATGCAGTTGTTCTTACGAAGGAAAACCGTCAATTCAATGGGATCTTGAGATCCCAAGGTAGAAGAAATTCCCTGCATCTTCTTGTTCAACGAGCAATTATTGAGCACCCACTATGTGCAGAGCACTGTCGTTAGCACTCAGGCTCTGTTCCCAGTTTGGAATTCTAAGCAGAAGTCATTGTCATCAATGAAGTGTGTAGTTGAATCATAGTGAGCAGGGGAAGTCGGACAGCGAAGACCAAGATGAAGATGGGAAAACGGCTCTCCTCTGTGCGCTAAGACACTGGAAAATTGAGGCTGGAGTGTTAAGGTACATAGATGGTGCACAGTTTGCAATTGGAATTCGCTGGAGGAAGAGGGGAATCTTCATTTTGAAATGATTTTTAAAATAGACTTTCTATTTAGAGCAGCTTATATGCTACTACAAGACAGGATGATGGAATAAACTTTTAAGGTCATCTCAGATTTAAAATTCTGTGTACTTGTGTTTCCTATCTTGATTTATTTGTAAGCTGTTTCTATTCTTAAATGTGCTTAATGCTTAGAAGGGGTGAGTCACTAAATTAAGCAGCTGGAGGCCCAAATAATGAATGAAACAGGGCCTCTGACTTTAACAGATTCATAAAAAAATTTTAAAAAGCAAGTACCCAAATAATACTATATTTTAGAATTGCTACAGAACAGTAAAAAAAAACCCCACAATTAAAAGCTACTTCAAACCAGGCAATCAGTAAAGCCGTGATGGATTGACTGTAACAAGTCCCCCAGGCTTCATTCTTCCTATCCACACCCGCTACAATGTGGTTTCACGGTTTTTTTCATACGGAGTAGAGTCTAGATCCCACCCCTTGAAACCGAGTCAACCGATGGCTTGCTTCAGCCAACAGAAAGCAGCAGAAGTGATGGGTGTGCCAGTTCTGAGCCTAAGACCCAAGGGTCCTTGCACGTTCTCTCTTTCTTTCACAACCCTGTCATCACCATGAGGCCAAGCCCAGGCTACGTGCTGCAGGATGAGAGACCATGCGAAAGGAAACACAGACGCCTCAGCTAAGGCTGCCCTAGGCCACCTCACAGTCAGCCAACCCCCTCACAGGTGAGAGAGCTCCGCCAGGATTAGCAGATCTTTCTGCCATCCCATCGCTGTCTGCAGATCCAAGTACGTGGGTGAACGCAACTGAGACCACAGAACCGTGACCTGTGGACTTGTGAGGACAAATAAATATCTGCTGTAGTACGCTACTACAGTGGGTATCTGTTACTCGGTTCTGTTGTGATGATTGATCACTGATACCAAAGGCTTCAGGAGGTAGTAATCTTTCTTTCTTTCTTTTTTTAAAGAGGTAGTAATCTTTCAATAAAGCCACGAAGAATGAGGAGGATTGAGGATAATGACAGGCAGTCTGAATGGGAAGCATTTCAGGCAAAAAGCAGGGTGTGGATAAAACCATGGAGAAAGCCCAAGATATGCCCGGAGAATGCCCACCACCCAGGTTAATGAAAAGGCTTCAGGATTTCACAATGACCATGCTCACGATATCAGCCAGAAGGAGAGATATGAAAGGGTGGCTATCCTCTGAACAAGCGGCTCTGCTGAAAGAGGGTGCGTTCTGACACAAGGCCCTTAGATGCTGGGGCTGGGGAACACAGTTTGCTCTCCTCCCTGGCTGGGCCGAGAAGGTACAAGAGATGGAAAGAGTCAGATCTGTTTTAACACACGCACCAGGGCAGGGCAAGGAAGCAAACACTTTCTTGAAACGAAGATAACACGACTGGATGGTGGGACAGAAAACTGGAACAAGTGGATACAGATGTTTTTACTGAGGCAATTTTTTTTTTTTAATTTTGCTGGAACTTAGAAGTACTCAAATCAGATTTTTGTATGGGCTTGTTATTTTGCCAAGAAATTAAATTTAGGAGCCTGCAGGTGTTACTGAGATGCTATCACATTGGTCTGCTTCAAAAATCTTTGAGGAAGTAGGTGGCATATGAATAATCAATAAATAACTAATCCCCTCTAAAGAAACTGGAAGAAAAACAAAAACCCAGTGTTGGTGTTCTCGTATTGATTGCTTTCATTTTATGTTCCCCACTCCCACAGCTTCCTGTAATTGTCAGGATGCTAGGTGACCTTTCTGTGTTCAATTACCCAAAAGAAACATGCAAAAAATGAGTGCCAGAGGAAGAGGGAGGTCCCTGTGCTGAGCGTCTTGTCAAAATAACCACCCCCAAGCTCTTTCCTCTTTCTGTGGGGTATGTGATGCTTGTTTGAAATGAACAGAAAATGAAATGGAAAAAGCCTGTGACTCTGAGGCCAGGGAAAATAGAATAGGGTGGGGGACGGTTAAGCTAAAAAACATATTTCTGCATGCAAGAGTCCCAGTGTCATCCTTCGAAATACAGTGGTTCTGAATGACCCATTCCTGGGAATTCTTCAAACAGCGTTCCCAACCCAGACACTTCTGTCAGGGAGCTCTCAGTAATTAATCCAGTTATCTGGCCCAACCCCATGACCATTTCCAACCTGGTTATAGCACAGGCAGAGCCTCTTACATAAGTAATGCTGAAGAGAAGAAAGATGTTTTGAAGATATTGCTACTCAGTCAAGTGTCACACAGCCCTTTCTGTAGCGAGCGTGGAGAAAATAATATTAATTTCTTCTCTTATTACTTTATTTGCATCTGATGCCTTAGGTGTCTAATAAAAGCTACTTTATTGCCCTGGATTATTTCCTGATTTTAGTAACTATTTCACTTCACTATTATGGAGATTGATAAGAGGTGCAGGGAGTGACACAGGAGAACTTCAATCTGAATTATAAAATTTCTCATTTGCAGTTTGGGCAGCAAGACAAAACGGCTCAGCAGCATTTCATAGCCCTCCAGCCAGAGACCGCCCTGGCAGGGAGGCACTCCATGGTCCTTGAGCCCGTGCGTGCCAGGGGGCATCGTCTGACTCTGCAGAGAAACAGCTTAGACCTTAAGAACCTTTAGTGGGAGTGAAAAGAACAAAGCAGTGTGGGAAGCAGGTGAAGGGGACAAAGAAGGACACTGTGTCTATGTGAAGGAACCTAGGACTTGTTTGTGCAGACTGGAGATTACAGCTTTGTTTGCTGTCCACTCAAAGAGTGCCAAGGCAAGAAGGGTCTTAGGGATTATAACCTACCAACTCCCCACTCCATCAAGGGGAAACTGAGGCTAAGAAAGGAAAAGATATTTGCCACACATAGGTCTTCTGCCTCCTAGTTCGGGACACTGCCACACCATGAGCTTTGTTTAGAGTCACCCATGTTTCAGCAAGGACTGCCCTTCACTCCCCATGCACACATACACTCACAAGGTCTCACTAACCTCAGACTTCCAAGCACTGAGCTATTCGTCTCCAACAGGCTACCCCCAAAGCCAACCACCCGGAATGGCACATGTCAGAATGCATGCTCCATTTGCCACCTCAGTGACCACTCCAGGGAGCTGGTAGCATTAAAACACTAAATAAATAACTAATTCCCTCTAGAGAAACTGGAAGAAAAACAAAAACACAGTGTTGACTTCTCATGGTGATTATTTGCTGGATGGGCTGCACCAAACCAATGCCTGTCACGGTCTGGCTCCCCAGACCACACTCTGTTAAACTCAGACCCAAAGACCTGGCTGGACTACTTCAAATTACCTTCCATTTGTCTCAGCTGACTGTTGATCAGAAGAAAATGAATAGCCCTGGCTGGGTGGCTCAGTTGTTTGGAGCATCGTCCTGAACACCAAAGGGCTGAGGGTTTGATTCTCTCTCAAGGCACATGCCCAGGCTGTGGGTTTGCTCCCTGGTTGGGGCAGACACAGGAGGCAACCGATGGATGTTTTCTCTTGCATCAATGTCTGTCTCCCTCTCTCTCTCTCTCTCTCTCTCTCCCTCTCCCTCTCTTTTCCTCTCTCTCTAAAAATCAATAAACATATCCTTGAGTGAGTATTTTTTAAAAAAGAAAAGAAATATCCTCAGCCTTCCTGCACGGGACACTTCTGTAAGCTACCAGTCATTGAAGGGATGATGGCCATAGAGTTCCCCAGTGAGACTCATAGCCCCAGCCATCTGATCGCAAAGCCTGGGGTTCCAGTCTTCAGGCACTAGCCTGAACAAGGAATGCGTGCCAGGACTGCTCATAAAACGGGACTTCTTCTCTTGCCCACAAGAGGGGCACTGTCGCCCTGGCTAACGATATGGGTTTTCAGGGCTGAGATAGTGATTCTTCACCATGCCAAAGGAGTAACTATTTTCCTCATCTTTTTTTAAATGAATAATCCTTTCACTTTGCCTGTGGAGGACAGATTCTTCAGTTCAGCATACTAGCAGCCTTCTGTGGACATATTAGACGTGGTCTTGGGAACAGTTTAGACAGTATCTACCTTTTCATCATTGCCTCTTTGACAAATGCCTCCTCATCTCCAGTTTCCTTGTGAAAGAACATCAGTTATCATGTCTTAGCTTGAGATGTTTGATTTAAATCTCCGATTTATTTTTACTCCAGTCCCTATGCCAGCCAGTGTGGGAGTGTTGAGGCATGTTTTCCTATCACTGAGATGTCAGACAAATGGAAGAAGAAGCAGATTTTTCATATCAGTCAGTTAAAGACTAATTACAACTGCACTTTCCAGCAAACCAGTGATTGTAGGCTAATTTTCAGTTATGAAACAGAAACTGAGGTTAATGAGGCTAATTGTGTTTACCAGCATTTTTGAACAAAAGAAAAAAAAGCCAACTCAATTTTGAAGAGAATTCTTTGTCAGGAACAAATTGGAGAAAATTGCTACAGTTGTATCAGCGTTTCCTGAAACTACTTAGTGTCACGCCCAGGAAACGGACATCCTTGAACATAAGCTAGCAGTCCAGAAAATCAAGTCCTAGACAGGGAGGCTTCCCTGATCCCAAGGGCATTGCTGCATGACAGTGATAGCGGAAATCTCGAAAGCAATACAGTGAGGAGACATTCAAGTGGCCACCTGTCAATTCTGTGCCATTGTGTAAGGGGCAGAGGTAGAGGGAATTGTCATATGCTGATGTGAGATAAACCAAGATATGGCTTTGCTGACTTCCAAAGGTTGAGGGAGGTGACACAGGCAAGCAGCCACCTGAGAATTCTGCATCCGGTTGAGACCGATGTGTCCCTGTCACCCTCACCGTGAGGTGACTGCGGTACTGCCTGCCTCCTGTTTGGGCTTGCCGGTGAACATCATCCGTTCTTCCCAACAACTCCACCAAGCAGGAAGGCTGGTTATAGCAACTCCTAGGAAAAAACAGCAGTCAAAAAGCCAATTTCCTGAGGCCATGTGCAGCTTATCATGTAACAGAATAAGCATCAACTGAATACCGAGTTCACAGTAAAAAACAAAATGCTCCTGTGAAACTGTATCGTTGCAGGCTGGGATCGGAGGCAGAGGAAGTGTGAGTATTTCCCACGCAGGCTTTCCGCACTTGCTCTGAAGGCTCCTCCCCTCTGATTGCCCGAGGGTGGGGTTAGCTGTGCTCTGGACCAGGGTGACATGTGGCCACCACCATCAGGTTACTTGCGTTCTAAATTTAGTTTCTGAGACCTCAGTGTCTCTAAAGAGGCCTCTACAGCCTGTCCTTTAGGAACATGGGGCAGTGGGCAACAGCTTTAAAGAGGAAAGTGGTATTCTGAGATACATCACAGTGCCTATTATCATTCTAAACAACATGCTCTGGTTTAAAGGCGATCTCAGGTTCTTCAGATTGGTTGTAGTAACGAAATCTGCTGATACTCATCGTGATGGTAACGGTGTGTCCCCAGCGCAGCCAGGGTTAATTGGGCACATGCTGCGTGCTTGCGGAATGCAAGAGAAGACGACGACTGGGCTTGCCCTGAGAGGGTTCACTCTCTCCCAGGTAGAGCAAGCCACCCATGGCTGACAAAACTGGGCACGAGACAAATCACAGGCTTTAGAAGGTTGTCACATTGTGTTTAATTAAATGCTGCGGTGCAAAATACAGCAAGTGCTGAGCACATTGGGAAAGCAAAGATCACTCACATTCACCAAGGCTCACTTCCAGTGCAGCCTCTTTGATTCCACTCATCTCTCCAGTCCGACCATTTTCAACCAGTGTGCTGCAAGAATTTTTAAAGCAGGCAGGATCTGACTATTTACTAAGGGCCGCTGACCTCTTTTTCCTTAAATTGTCAAATGAAAAACACAATGGCCAACATAATAAATAGCTCCCTGCTGTGAATGAATCAAAATTATAAGTATTTTTCATCAGATTGGCCAAAAAATGTATTCTTTTTGGTGTGCTGCACAGTTTAAGTAATTAGTTTATGTGTGTCATGAGATACAAAAAGTTGAAATTCGCTGTTCCAGTCAGTCACCCCATTTTCTTTGGGGTTCCCAGAGCACAGTGCTGCAACCTTGACTTAGCATGTGCTTCGCCAGGCCTGATTGGCAGTACTCGCCTACTTTACTAATTTCTTCTTTAAGTTGTGATTTTTTTGGACAGGAACCCTAACTTATTTCTATATTCTTCATAGCACATAATACTGACATAAAGCAGCACTCAAATATTCACTAAAATGAAAATGTAAGAAGGGGAGTTATTTGTGTTTTCTAGAAATTATTGAGGAAAGAGTTCTAGATAATATGAAAAATAAGTCAGAGCCACAAGGCCTAGAGGGCTAGGATTTAGGTGAGAGAAACAGATTTTGGCTTTTTAAAGAAGGGGAGAATAGATTGAGCAAATAAAGAAAAAGTAACAAACTTTGTAGATGAATGGTGGAGATCAATAATGGGGTAGGGATTGATAACGGGATAATAGATTATAAAGGAGAACAGTTGAGACAGGTTTGGGAGATTTTGGAGTTTAAGTATAAGAGGCTTAAGTTTGCCCGAATTCAATTTATTGATCTCATACATCCCTTTCTGAAATGCATGGAGGTGTTTCTGGAATGGACTTGGGTGAGCTCAGAAAGATGTTCATGACTCTGGGCTTGCAAGCCTGGATGCCTGCTATCCAGTGCTTTAAAGCCTTAAGCTAACAACAAAGGTTTAGAATTAACCCTAAATACAAGGAAGTGCTTTACCAAAGCTCATGCCAAAAGCCTGTTTATTGGGGGGATCCTGGCTGTGTTCATATGCACAAAATAGCTTGGCCACTCTGATCAGGCTAGTCTGTGGTCTTGGCTCTTACGATCCAAGTACCAGCTCCCCAAAATCAACAGTATTCACCAATCATTTTCCACTGTGGTTGCTATTCAGATATCAGGGTACAGATTTCACATTACATTTTCCTGCTTTCTCATGGGATCTACATACAGTCTCAGTGTAGGAGAAAACAAGCACATGACCCTGATGCTTTGTAAAGACTACATAATCATCCAGGGATGGCAGACCAGTGCCTTTTTCTGCGGTTGCAGGCCTGAGTGTGAACATCCCCATTCATGCAGAGGGACATTTGGTCACAATAGTGCTTTGAGGTCACTTGAATTCTTGTATTCTACTCAGCGATGTCCAGGGCTCTCCATGGCAGAGCCGGCCATGGGTGGCTCCCAGTGGGCACAGAGGCTCAGCTCATTGACATTTTATGTCTATGAGATAATGGCATTTTGTTTTTGAATGGAAAACTAGCGCAGAGTGGCACCCGAATTTCCCCATGTCTGGGCATTCCATGCACTATTGTTTACAAAATTATTACAAAAAGATGCATTCTTGCTATTTTATAGGGGGAGGAGGAGGAGGAGGACAAGGAGGGGGTAGATGAAGCCACCACCATCCCAAGGTGGCCTGATGGTTTCTCCTATTTTCCAATCCAGTGTTCTAGAAGACTCTCTAGTCTCCATCTGTAGACCTAGAATTTAAAATTATCCCCAAACTCAAGAGCGAAGTATGAAAGTTCCCAGGGTAGACTCAGCCCTTATGCTCTTTACAACTAGCCCGCTCTTGGCTTCGCAGCCTTGACTCCACTCCCCAGTCATGTCACACCGTCTGTCGCTCCCACACACTCCCTGCGCTTCCCTGCCTGGCTCCCCCTGCTTGGGCTGCAGCTCCTGACCCTCGGCCCAGTGCCAGAAGTGCACAGCATTCCTGAAGGTCTGGATCAAATACCGTCTTTTCTGGGAGGCAGAGAGATTGTCATTCCCTTCCCAGCATGCCCGCTGCATGGCACTTTGCACATTTGTCTGTTACCTGAAGTGTAAGGTTGTAATAAAGCTTGTGTTTTGATGACTGTCCCCTGCTTACTCATGAACCAAGTACAGGCATGAAATGGGTTCACTCTCCTCATATGGTGGCTGGCATAAAGTGGGTGTTCAGGAGCAATGTTTGTTAAATGAACAAATGAATAGGTAAGTGAATTAAACAGCAAAGTTAAAAAAGGAAGGAGATCTCCATTTTCACCTGAGTGAAATTCTTTCTAAATAGGACAAGGATAGCATTTAGCACTCTGTAGATTCTTCTAGGGCCAAAACTACTCTTTGAGCATAGAACTAAAGGCTTTGAACTTAGCCTTAGAGGAATCTGGTAACTGATAGGACGGAGGGGGCCTAGGAAGAGATAAAGAGAACCAAAGGTGCTCTGTTACCTCACTTGGGAGTGCAGAGAGCAAATGTGCTGCCTTAATAGAGTGAAGTCCTCTATTGCTGGGTGTTTGTGTGTTTCATTGTGTGTGAGTGCACTCACATGAGGCCACAAACCCACCTAGGAGGGTGATGTGTGCATATGGGGTCAGAAGCAGGGCATGACAAAGGGGTGTGGAGCACATGGAAAATGTAGTGCCTGTTGTTGCAAAATATAACATTATCCCACTCTTTTCCATAGTTTCAAATATATTTCTTTATATTCTGCCACTATATATATACATATATACATATATACATATACATATATACATATATACATATATATACATATATATATGTATATTTGTTTCTCAGGTTAAAAGCAGGGCGAATTTCTAGCAGTCTGGGCTGAGTCCTGCCTTCTGGGCATCACTGAGGTGAGGGCTCGGCACCAACTGATGTCTCAGCCGAGACATCAGTCAGTCCATTCCTGGCAACAAACAGGAAGCATAATGTTTTATTCTAACATTCTGGGGAAGTGACTATAGTAAGTAGGCATTTCCGAGTCCTAAATGACTTCCAGAATATGAAAAATTTGTCTATTAGCAAATATTCTTTAATTTCATATACAAATGTGTACCTAGAATTTCATTTTAAAAAAGACCTGTCCTCACTAACATACATCATTCAGTCCAGTGAGATTGTGGATGAGTCCAGGATGTCACGTAGGAAAGAAATGTCTAGTTTACACTCACAATACCAATCAAGACATGAGTGTTGAAGAGATTATTCTTCTTACCCCTCCCTGGTGTTGTCATTATTTTTCCACTATAATTATTTGAATAATTGACTAAATTCTCAAATTTTCTTTGTATGTGTAGCTGTAGACAAAAACTTATTTTCTCTGAAAGTAAAATGCTTTTAAAGGCATTTTCTAATGTCTTATAAATGAAGGCCAAAAAAGGATACGGATGTAGACAGTGGATGAACTCAAAAAGAAAAAAAAAGTGTTTTGTTGGAAGAAAGTTTCAAGTTTAATTACAGAATCTCATGATTCAAAATAACTTGAGAGAGCATCTGATAGAAGCCTTCACTGAATTTTTGAACCCTAGCCCAAGTAGGCAGCAGCTTCTATTTTGCTCTTCTAATGACAAGAAGTACAAGACAGGGCATCTTCCTTTGTTTCCTGAAAGTTCTCATTGTTTAAAGCTCTGAGTACAACCTGCCTACTTGAAATTCAGTTCTAGCTCTGTCTAGTGGAGCTACAAAAACTCCCTCTTTCACATGTCAGCTTTACCCACCACCTTCAGCCTTGAATGGAATTAAAGCTGTCAGGAGTGTGACCCTCAAGAAGTCATGTCCTATCTAAGTGATCAAATCCAATGGTGAAAAAAACTGGGGCAAGTTCATGGTCAGCACCAATCAGCTTCTGAGAACCTATAAGGCTCCTTTGTCCAATATAGTAGCCATTAGCCATTTTGATTATTGAACCATTCACCACACATGGTTGTCTGAATTGAGATGTGCTATGTGTAGAAAGTACACAGTGGATTTTGAAAACTTGTATGAAAAAATAATATAAAATATCTTATTAATTTCCCATAGTGATTACATTTGAAAAAGTAATATTTTCTACATATTGAATAAATAAAAATATATTTATTAAAATTAATTTTATTTTTGTCCTTATTAAATATAGTTAGTAGAAAATCTAAAATCATAGATCCTATAGTCAATACTACTTCCACCATAGAATTGATCACAACCTGTACTAAAGTGTTGGTACATGTGCATGTGTGTGTGTCTAGCATCTGCCTCTGTAGTTGAGTATGAGCTCCACACAACAAGGGATTTCACCTCACTCATGTTTATATTCCCAATACTCAGCATGGTACCCAGCATGTAGTAGCTGCAAAAAATTTGTTGAATGTCTGAATGAATGGAACTTAGCATAACTAGGGCCAATTTCTGTATCATGAGAGTCCTCAAATATGTAGTTCTGAGATCTGAGTATTTAACTGAGGAGCCACATACAAATTTGAGATTTAGTTGGGCATTACTGAAGATATAAGGCCAAGACATGCCACGAAATGCAGAGCAAGGGACAAGGGCTGGTAGGATTGGGAAAAGGCTGAAGTAGGCAAGGATAAAGTAGGGCCTCAGGCAGCCTTGTATTTGTCACATCTGTAAGTAGCTGTTTGTACGTTTAGCAGTACTGTGTTATAAAAATACAATGTTAGCCACATATGTGAGTTTATAGAGAGAATCATAGAAAATATCCTTAAGGAAGTAGCATAAGAGGGATGCATTAAAGGTAGGAAGGAGTCATCCAGGTGACGACTGGGAGAGAGAACTTTTCAGCTGTGTGAAGTCCTCAAAGTGAGAAAGAACTTGGCCACATTCAAGTAAATGAAAAAAAACCAATGGAGTCCAAATATGGAAATCGGGAGGAGAATGGGCCAAAATGAAGCTGGAGAAGGAGTCAGAGGCCTCTTAAGAGTCCTGTACATCAGGTTAAGGAATTTGGACTTTAAGTATATTGACTGCCAAGTGAAGAATTTTAAGCTCAACAGTGACATGATAAAATCAGTGCTTTTGAGCTTTTGTTTTGTTTTGTTTACAATTACTCTAATAGCCGTGTGCAGAATGGACCGCCTGGGGGTAAAAGAAGCAGGAACACTAGTGAGTCTACTGTTGTCAAGGAAGGAGATAGGGGTATTTAAAGTTGAGGGAATATAGATGTAGAGAGTGGGTGAAGTCAAAGTAAAATCTATGGATTGGATAGAGCGTGCAATGAAAAATAGAGATAGAAGATTGCTCACTTGTAAAGATGAAGGTATGTTCACTGAGTGGAAGAAAACAGACAAAGGAGCAGTGAAGAGAAAGATCAACAGGTACATTAAGAAAGTCCAAGAACTCTGTTCCTAGCAAGTTGTCCATACCATGATGGAAAAGTGTTGGGGCTGGGCTGCAGGTCAAGGGTATGTGAGAAGTAGGTAGTAATAGCCACAACCCTCCATATAGACGAAAACAAGCAATCTGTACCTCTCCTGCATTAACAACAGAAACTAAAGGGGCCTCCCTAGTCCAGGATAACAAACATCTCAGAGAAAATCAAAGAGAATCCTTTGATGGCCAAGGTCATGTCCAAGAGTATGAAGTACCTAACTTACGATCAGGAGAATATGTGCTCACTTGAATGTATTGTATGTAATAGGACTAAACCTGGCGACACTGAGACCACCCTGCAAGCTTTATATTTGCCTTCCAAGCTCCATCTCCAATGTTATAAAATTGTTCAGAATTTTGAACCTGACACTGAAGAGAAAGCATTAGGTGAAAGTGAGAATACTAGAAAGCATCTTACTGGTAAGCATGAGCCTCCTGGGAAACTTATACAAACTAGATTAGTTTATATTTTCTAGTTCATTCGAAGAATACCCTCCTACAGACCTAAGTCCTTCCTTAATATACCATGCTATAGTCCGTAAAAGAGATTCAGTATAAATAGAGCAAGTCTATTAACTTCCTAGGAAATCAAATATGTCTAAAACGGTTGAGTCGTTCTTAGAGCTACAAACAATGGTCCATGGGAAGAAGGAAGCAGCACCAGACCCAATCAGATGATGGTCCAACAGAAGACCTTGCATGACTAAAAAGGTAAGTACCACCCTGTATACATAAGGAGGTCCCTTGTGGGCCCATTTCATTGTTTGCCAAATCTGCAGTTCCTGTCGTAGAGGTGCCCCAACATATTACTGGTTTCTGTCTGCTTTTGTCCTTCTTCATGTTCTTTAGTGAGATACAAACTCCAAATCCAGATATTCTTGTCTTCTGGAGACAGAGTGCTGCTCTACCCTCATGCTTGTAGTAGACTTGTATCCCTCCCCACAGTCCCCTGACACTGGCCTCGTCTTCTAGCCATTGGTGTTATTTCAAAATCTCAGGATACATATGCATTTTGGTTTACCATGCTGTGTTAAAAATTCAAGTTAACTGTGCTATCCGTGTTCTGCGCATTCACATCTCCTAGGTAAATACTCTTTTTATTTAATAAATAAGGATTCCAAACTGCCTATGAAAAATAAGAAAACGTGTCAAGTACACAATAAGGACTAGTTAAGTATGAAATAGTACAGAGGAAAAATGTTTCAAAGCAGACAAACTGACCTAGATTTACAGTCAATTGTTTTGTATTGTTAGGATTTCACTAATGACTGTATTTGTTCCATCTTGTCAAGGTTGATCTGCCTTTTATGCAATCCATTGATCTACAGACAAGAATTAATTGTGGAACTCCACGACTTCTGTCAAAGTAAGGTGCTTAGTTGGAAAATATAGTTTCCTGTTGCAGATCTTTGCTGATGTCTTCTAAAATTGAAATTCAAGAGGTAACAACACACACACCATACACAAAGAAAAAAAGAAAAAGGAAATAAATTCATGGACGTCTCAACTTGCCCCAAAAAATTGGAAAACATTCTTTGTCTTATATTTCACAGTGATCTCACCTATTTACACATTGAAAATGTTTCTTAAATATCTTCATTAGAATAATGTTCGGTAAAATTAAAATGTTATAAACTATTTTTAAATTAATTTGGTTTCTAATCAGTTTTTAATAGCATATCAATTTTTCTTCTACTCATGAAGCAGAGCAAATAAATAAATGGCACTTGAGTTGCTTTTCAAAGATGCTGAGTTATCTTTTAATTTAAAGTCAATTTAATTAAATTAAAGTTACATATACACATAATAACTCAAGAGGTAACGACTGAAAGCAGGACCTCTTCTGTTTCATCTCTTCACCCCACTCCTATTCCCGAAAGGCAATCTCAACTCTAGTCAGGTTTCAGTTGTTCTGAAGTTATCACCATATCTCCAGAGTATCTTATAATACCATGTCTTAATTTGTTAAATTTAGAAACTTTTCTATTGACTTCTAAATGTAAAAGATGAAGATCTTGGTCACTTAGGTTTTTTCCTTCTCCTCTTCTGCTTTCAGCATTTGATAGTTAAATTGCTTTAAAATCTTTTTTAGCATTTCTCTTTGTAGCTTGAAATGCTATTCTGTGTCTTGTCCCATTGACCTTCTATATATTTTTGATACTGCATTTGTGAGATGAAGATATTTGTGCACTACCTTTCCCCCATCCTTTCTCCTGCTCTCCACTCCCCCACTTCAGCCACCTACCCGTTGCATTGCCAAGAAAAATCCTGTTTGCATTATTATGAGTATGTAAATTTTGTTCATTGCTGTATTAAACCACAGGCCTGGGTTGCATGTCTTTCTTTGCAAGTCTCACTTCATGATCCCAGAGTCATTGGTAGAAACATGTCTAGCAGCCAAGTTAAAAGCATTTTATTCCATTGTACTCAATCAATTGCATGAAGTCAAACAACTTCTACTTTATGTTCTAGTGAAACCACTGTGCTCTTTCTCTTTTGCTTATATTTTTGGAGTTTCTAATTAAAAAAATATTTTGTTTGCATTTCAGCTTTTAGGATATTACCAAGTGTGTTCAAGTTATTTTGAAAAGACATTTGTCCATTTTTCTACTCATAATCTAAATTTTCTTTTTATGTATGGGGAATCTTCTACTGAATGACTCTTTGGAGGTCAAAGCTCAAGTTCCTATACTGGCAGCTCCAAATGCCTACAACCCACTTTCCTAATCTCCTCCACAGCTAGGCCATGAAAAGTTACCTAAGATATACCCACCAGATTTCCTTACTCAGGACTTTGACTTGAGAACTGGTGACTCAAACAGATGGAGGCTGTGGAGTGTGGTGGTGGCAGTGACCAGAATATTGCATTTCTGTGGACTCCGCATGGCGCTGTGAGGGCTCAGGGGTCCAGGGCCAGCAGCAGCAGCGAGGCAAGCTGCACCGGCAGTCTTCCGTGGCGATGAGGGTGCTGCCCCACCAGACCAAGTTGTGACCTAATTTTGACAATGCTCTGGTTGCTGTTTAGCCACTCTTCTTTACTCTTCTCAATGTGATTTTCTGAGTCCTGGATATCTAAAAAGATTTCTGTTTTAACATTTTGTTTAAGTAGGCATAAAATTTTAGATTGAACATCATTTTCCTCAAAACCTTGAAGTTACTTGCTCATTGTTTTCTAGCATCCAAAGTTGCTTTTGAGAAGATTGATGTCAGCTGTATTCTTTTTTCTTTGTAGGTTTAAAAAAATAATAATGTCTGATAGGGTTGTGGGTCTTCTATTATCCCTGGTGTTCTGAGTTCATGAGGCTACATCTAGATAAGAGTCTTTATTATTGAAATCAGCATTTGGTGCTCTCTTTCAATGGAAAGATCCCAGTTTGGGGGATCTGGGAAAAATCTTTTTTCTTACTGATTATTTACTTACTTCTGTTTTCTCAATTCTTTCCTTTTAGGCATTTTATCAATTTAATATGAATTCCCTGGATATTTCCTTTCCCCATGTCATTTATCTTTTTGTGAATTCCCCCTCCCATTTTCCTATTTCCTTCTATTTTCTAAGAAGTTACTTAGATTTAATTCTTTTAAATATTGTTTTCTTTTGTGACAGTTGTGTTTAATTAGTAGGAAATTTCTTTTCTCTTGTTCTCTGAGTATTTCTTTTTCATAGCATTCAAATCTTGTTTTATAAGTATATTGTCTAATATATGAGTTTATTAGTTAGGAAGATTTTAAGCAATTCTCTTTCATTTTATGAACCATTTCTTTTTTCCATATATTTCTGTTGGATTATTTGGGTTCTGGTAGTTCTCATTTGCTCTGTGCTTTTTAGCTGTCCATTACTAGTTACACAGAAGATTGGATAACGGAAATAGTGTTCCTTTGGTACAGGAAAACTGTGTCTTGCCAGTTTGCCGTACAATTCAAATTTACAAAGCTTTCCTATTTGCTGGTGATGCAAAGTCTATGAAATTACAATTCATGTGTGATTGAAATGAGTTGCCTCTCTGGACAAATCTTTTTCATAAGAAACTCAACACAGAATGGTGGGGATGAAGTCTTATGGTGTAGCTAGAAGATAGACACAAAAACCAAAATATATTTCATTTGAGCCACACCCCGGGACTATGAACGAAATGCTCATAGTTTGCAGGGGACTGAGAATCACCTATTCTTACTGCTGCCAGATCTCCCCCTGCTGCTTTTCTCTCTAGTTACAATCTCTATCAGTCAGCTATCAGCTACCAGAGTTAATGAAACTGTCTAGGTTGGTGTCTTTTATAGGTTCTAGATCACTAACTGCTTTGAAAATCTGATAAGAGCATCAGCTCTTTCCCCCAGGAAAAAAATACATAGTCAAAATTGCTTGCATATAATTATAGGGATTTCAACATCCATAGACCTTGTGACCTAGAAGTTGAATACTTTATTTGAAGTTCTTTTGTTTTTAAAGTATATTTTATTGATTATGCTATTACAGTTATCCCATTTTTTCTCCCCTTTATTCCTCTCTGCCCTGTACTCCCCCCTCCCACCAACATTCCCACCCCTTATTCATGTCCATGGGTCATACATAAAAGTTCTTTGGCTTCTCCTTTTCCTATACTATTCTTAACCTCCCCCTGTCTGTTTTATACTTATCCTTTATGCTTCTTATTCCCTGTACCTTTTTCCCCATTCTCCACCCTCCTCCTCCCCACTGATAACCCTCCATGTGATCTCCATTTCTGTGATTCTGTTCCTCTTCTAGTTGTTTACTTAGTTTTTTTAGGTTCAGTTGTCGATAGTTGTGAGTTTGTTGTCATTTTACTGTTGATATTTTTTTATCTTCTTCTTTTCTTAGATAAGTCCCTTTAACATTTTATATAATAAGGGCTTGGTGATGATGAACTCCTTTAACTTGACCTTATCTGGGAAGCACTTTACCTGCCTTTCCATTCTAAATGATAGCTTTGCTGGACAGAGTAATTTTGGATGAGGTTCTATAAAATCCAAGTTTTATAAATTGGAAGACTACCCAATGGGCAACATAAATATTTAACTGTCAGATTCTTGCTACCAGCATTACCCTGAAAAGTTAGCAAAGAAATATAAGATTACTATGTCAAGAAGTCTTCACAGTGTGGAGATTGCTGGGGGTAGGGGAGTATAAAAGGACTAAATGATAGTGGAAAACAAATACAATAAAGACTAAATAAAAAAATCTTCAGCTGATAGCTGGAGTTAAATGACAAATAAAACAAAACAAAATAAAGTAATTTCTAATTCCAGAGCACAAGAGTTAGAAATTACAGCCTTCTGCCCTGACTAGTGTGGTCCAGTACGTTGAATATTGTCCCACAAAGCAAAAGGTCACCGGTTTGCCTCCTGGTCAGGACACATGTCTGGGTTGCAGGCCAGGTTCCTGGTTGGGGGCATGCAAGAGGCAACTGATCGATGTTTCTCGCCTTTTCTTTCTCCTCCTTCCCCCTCTTTCTAAAAAATAAATAAATAAAATCTTTTTTTTAAAGAAATTAAAGCCTCCTCCCTGACAGAAAAATCTAAGCTATATGAAAATGTGCTTCAAAATTAAGTCTCAGCCTGACTTTGCACTTCTAGGCTGATAATAAGCCAGTTTTCCTATCTGGTGACATGGAGGACATCTCTCTGGAACTGGTGTGAACATGGGCTGGATCTGGTTCACAGGAGAAGCTATGCAGGTGGGAAGGCAATTTCATAGAATCGCAGTAGGTCTGGCCCAGCTCAGCTGCTGTCTCAGTGCTCTTGTCCCTTGACTTGTCCCTCTGAAGAAAACGCTCTGCCTGGTCTGTTTTCTGCTCTTTGGATGCTGAGAGATGGGGTCTTGCAGTTTGCAAAAATGGAGCTTCATGATTGGAAATTACATCTTAGTCAAGGGTCACTATTATTCTCATAAATAATGTCAGAGGATACAATTTCTCTTCTTGGAATTTGTGCCAAGGCAGCAAGATGAAAAACAGAAACCCAAAACTGAATGTCCTTGCCCATTTTTTCTTCTACCTGGAAGAATGAGTTCTCTAAAGGCTACTTAATATTGCCCTAACTAATACACTATAGCTTTTGTGGGGAGAAATGCATGACCTTTGTAATTCATTTAGGACTAACCACTAACTAGCTATGAGAACACATTTTGAATTGCTAATAAAAAAGCCCATACCACATACCTATATTAAAATGTAAGTGCTAATTTTCCAGCACACACCTTGCCTGCCCGAGCTACTTCACCACCATGTTACAAAGGTGTCTGATAGCCTTGGGTCACTGCTGAATGGCAAAGGTTGAGGACCTCCTTGGAGTAGTTTGGCTGTATTTCACCATCTTCTCGGGACTTTTTGTGCCAGAACCAGGAGATGTTGACCTTTTATAATTGAGGCAATCTTCTCAAAGGTCAGCCCTGACAGTAAACCCTGTAATTGGTGTGGTGGGAGCTGCCGAATCCCTGGGCCATGTCAACTCAGAAGAGTGTTTGCTGTTTCCTTTCACTGCCCTGTGGACAGAAGCTCTACTGAAGCCGCCTGGAGTATTTCTCTCACCAGCTAAAGGAAAAAATTGGCCAAGCACAACAGCCACCTTGAGGGCAGGGGTTCTGTCTTTTTCCATCATGGTGTCTATAGTATTTAGCTCAGTGGCCAAAGTTTCCTAAGTATTTGTTCACTCACTGATTGAATGAACAAATGAATACACATTCTTACAATAAATAGTTATGAAATGCCAGCATTTTCCTGGAGGGATGTACCAAATTTTACCATTTCCTGAAATCACCAGTGGCATCCTGTCATTTGTGCCCAAAAGCCAAACAGGGAGGTGAAGGATCCCACAGTCTTATGCTGAGCTCCCTTCAGGAGGGAGAGCCTGTTTTGTGCCTTTATAACCACCCTTCTCAATATATGTCAAAATTTTTATTTTATAGATGGGGAAACTGAACCTCAGAAAGATTACTTTCCAAGAACACAGGATAAATGCATGTTCATCTGGGATTTGAGATTCCACCCTGTCAGGAAGTGACATCTAAAGATTTCTCCATCTCACAGTACTGAGGTAGCCTTCTGAGTGGTCCCACTCGTCCCCACGGGCCTCTAACTTAATTCAAAGTTCCCATCACCTGCAAAGGTGGGAGTGAAGCCTCCACTATGGTCCAGCTCAGAAGCAGCATAACATTTATCTAAGTGGGTCTGTAGTCCTTTATGGCTAGCTCTTTGTTGAGTCAAATTTCACCAAGGATGAATTTAAGTGGCACCTGCCCTGGATTAGAGCTAAGGCTGAGGGCGTAGAGCATGCAATAAATGTCTGAATTTGCAGGCAGCTTCCTAGGTATGCAGCACTGCAGGGATTCTCCCATTGCTAGGGCAACAGGAGAGCCCAGTTCAGAGCATCTTCCCCAGCCTAATCCTAAACCCATCCGGTATCCTTCAGAGGGAGAGGTCCTGTGTAATGGGAAACACTCCTGACTCTGATACCTGCGGAATTCCATGAAATCCCTTGAAGATGATCAGAAGCGAAGACTAACCAAATGCCAACCGCAGGCACCAGACTAAGCCACTTGACCAGGAGCTGCAAAGCTCCAAGGGGATGTGGGACGCCCAGGTCAGCTGTCAGTCCTGGAAGCTGCTGAATGGCCCAGGGATTCAGAGCCATCTTCCCCCAAGGGTTGGGTACAGGTGATTCACTCAAAGGGATCACTTGCCTCCCAAGCATTCAATGATGTATAATAGGAAGTAAGGTGCTCCTGGGAATATGACTCATTAGCTCTCTTCCAACTGGGATGATTTGGTCTGGTTCCAGTTCAATCCAAATGCACTTCAGTAAGCAGTGTTTGCTTTCTGAAGATTGCCCATTGCTGTCTTTTACCTCTCTTGCATGTGTCAAGGAGAAATAAGATAATATATTTGCAATGCTTTGAGCTCCTTGGAAAAGCAGCACTCTCTAAGTGTATGATATTAATAATAGCAATATTTCTGTTACCGCGAAGACAGGCTGAGTTCATCTTTCATGTGTCCTTTGGAGTCATTTTCCCTGCAGCTGCTTCTCCTGGTAAAATGGTTCTGAATCAGCCATACAAATCTCTAGTTTTAAAATACTCATTGGGGGAAAATGGTAGTCTGTTTATTACTGGGGAGGGGAGTATTCTGATGTTTGTTTCTTAAAGTAACAGGGCTCTGGTAGATCAGGAATGGAAGAGCAGTGGAGCCCCAGGTAACAGAGCTGTGGGAGAGCCAATCGGTGTGAAACCGAAATCTGGGGTAGCGCTGCTCACCATGGAGAGAATTCTGGGCCCGCCGCTCGCTGAGCCATGTAACCAAGTGGCAGAAAACTTGTTTCTTGGGAGTTATGAAACATAACAAGTGTTCTTGCCTTAAGAAAACAGACCAAGTTTCCTGCAGCCAGGCAGCCCTGAGCTTTACTCTCTTAGGAGCCTGCGCTCTCCCTCCCAGGAGCACACCCCGCCTTTCCCCGCTCCCCTCCTTCCTCCCAGACAGGTTCCCTGCACTTTTCTCTTTTTCTACCTTTGTGACTTTTGAAATAAACTTTCATTCATATATATATATATATATATATATATATATATATATATATATATGAAAGAAAAGAAATACACCTGAAATATTATTTCCAACATTGGCAAAATACTACTATGATGATGATAGCTACCATTTATCAAAAGCCTGCCCCATCCAGAGACTGAGCTAAACAATTTATATTTTTGTCTCATTTTATTTAATCCTCTAAGCAAACACAACTGCATAACTGGCACTATCTTTTAAAACTCAGAGGTGTTTAGTACCTTGCTCAATGTCACACAACAGAAATTTAAATTTTGAGGTTCAGACTGAAAATAATATGCTGTGGCTCTTTAGAAAAAAAAGAAAGAAAGAAACAGGGAGACCTGCTTCTTTGCTGTGTCCTTGCCACCCCTCTCCATTCATTCAAAAGCAGTTGGTGCTTTTTGGCCACATGTTAGACACTACCAGCTTCTGGGAATGCGGTAATGGATAACCGTCTTCTTCCTGGAGAAGCAGGAATCCACCCCAGATAATAACCTGAGGGCTTGGGACACAGAAGTGAGGGCGGTGTCTCCTGGTTGGCTTCTGGGACAACCACCTAAAAGGCACTCTGTGAGCCTGTGGTTTCCAAGCCTTTGGCCTCTGCACCTGGGCTCTGCACTCTCTCCGATGCAGCAGGCTGCCGCCACCGGGCCCCAGAAAACAGGGTGGAGTCTTGGGCAGTAAAGAGCACAACCCTCAGGTATCAGAGCTCTAGTGTAAATTAAAACTGTGTTTTAACAATGGATCTACCACTATGAGCAAACCACAACCTCTCACTCTAAGCCTCAGTTGCTCATATTTTGAATGAAAATAATAGTACACGTTGTCAAGGGTGATTGAAAGCACTATAAATGAGCTATGGCATTTTAAGGGCCCAATATAGGGCTTGGAAGCTATAGGACTTTCAGTTATAGCAAATGCTTCTTCTGTTGTAAAATCTAAGAAGAATGTTCAAAAACAACCAAGGCTGTAAGAGTAAAAGCTACTGGTGACTGGTCAAGTGCCAGCATGACCATTCTGAAGCCTGTGAAATCTGTTATATAACCTCCCTCTAGCATCTTCACTTGTCCCAAACTCCTTTCTGCACAGGCCATTGCTAATAAAATGGGAACAAAAGAAATCCTGAGGAAACAATCCATTCAGCCACCAAATAAAGCCAGTGCAAAACCACCCACTGCCCCCTACTACAACAGACTAGAGGGCCACAAGGTGGGGAGCCAAGGGCAGCTGGGGAGTCCCTTATTAAACAGATCCCCGTAGAGAGGGGAGCCATTCACTGGCTGCAGCCCCCTGGGGTCCTGGGATTGTCCCCCCTTTTCTAACAAACATCGTCCATAGGAGATTAACGCAGCATTGGGCATAATTAACTGCCTTCTCATTCATCCCAGCGCTGGTCCTTGTTCTTAGGAAACTGAGAATGATTTTGCTATTTTAGCCTTAATGAAGGAAAACAAGTCTAAGTGTGAAAACGTCCCTGACTTTCTCTTTCTCCTGCCCACTGGCAAGTGTATCTGGTTTTACTCTTTCACACCAACCACATACTCTATTTTTCCTTCCTTGCAGAAGAACGTCATTGTGAAGCAGACCAAATATGACCATTTAAATGTGCACCCCAGGGCTTAAATCAGAGGATGCCAAAAACTCTAGCGATCCTGGTTGATACAGACAATCTGACCCCCAGCTGCAGGCCTTGGAAAAGGAAGTTGTGTGGCCCCAACACAAATCAAATAAGGCCTTTTCATAAGGGATTATGTCAAGTGTCTTTTTAAATTTATTTTGCTTTTTTTAATGTGTAAACCAAAGTCTCATTATGAAATATTTTGAAGCTATTTTCTTATTAAAAATTGTCCTTGCTTTATGTTAAAAAAACGAGATATACAAACAAATAAAGTTAATTACTTTAGGGCGGAACTTTAACGTAACAACTGCTTAAGGAGAAACAAAGCATACTAAATAAGTACTGGTATAAACAGGAGCAACTTTAAGAAGTTCTACGACTACACCAAAGATGTTCTATCTGGCCCCTGGGTATCAGTGGCCTTTCCTTCTTGCTGACTCATGGGGACCTGATTGGGTTTTGGCATTTACTTCTTTTCATGAATCTCAGCTGAGATAAACCCTGAATTGCCAAGTCATCCATGGAGAGATGTGTTTAGAGGTAGGCATATACGCCAGACACTGCCACTGAAATGTGAGGAGAGAACCACAGAATCTTTGAGGAGAGGTTTTAAAAAGAATTAACAGCCCAATAACTACCTTATGTTGTAACATTTTGTTATACTAATTATCTCCTTTATTCTTTAAGCCTGTTGAGTTGGATATTTCTTGTTTGTCACTGTAAACCCTCAAACTGATTAATGATAACTAAACTCATTTTGTCATTTCCTCAATGGAAAAGGCTGCCAGAATCAATTTAATGCCATTACAAAATATTTGTGTAGCAGTCACCTGTTGCTACTGCTCAGCATCCGTTCCATTCTTAGTAATCAGTGCATTGCAGACTTGGATGCTTAGAGGAGTCATCTGGGGGTCCTGGGAAAACACAAATTCTAAGTTAGTAGGTCTGAGCTGGGACCTGAGACTGCCTTTCTCCCTGCTGGCGCCGCCGCCGCTGCTCCCTGCTCCCCTCTCCGCATAGCAAGGGTCTGTATTTCCACTTGGGAAAACCAATCCCCTCCCATACTCTATGCTATTTAGGTGACATTAGATTAATATAGTAAGAAAAGTCCATTCTTGGGCTACAGTTACTGGTTCAGAGATGAACATGCCATTCAGTATGAGCCTATCAGATGTGAGATGTTTACTTGGAGCTATTGAGAAAGCAGCTTTTTCCATCTTCCAGAGAGTTGCTGGAAGAGATTTCTGTGATGTGAGGTGAAAAGGTAGTGTGGTTAGGATTGTGCATTTCTGCTGCAATGAGTGAAGCCATGTGGGGGTGAAACTCACCCACGGACGAGGGCAGAGCCGAGAGAAGCAGAGACATGGAGCTTTGGGGAGGAAGTTGCGAACCTCAGCTTGAGTCCTTTCTAACACCCAAGAGTCTCCTGGGTTTTTCAGTGACATGATCCAGTAAAATCTCTTTTCCCTTTGCTTAAGCCATTTTATTTTTTATATTATTTTTATTGTATTTTCCCCATTACCATTTATTTCTCCTATACTCTCTGCCACCTCCACCTATATCTCTCCTGCCCCTCTTAAGCCATTTTAGTCTAGGCTTTCTACTAGTTGCAATTAAAATAGTCTTAGTGATGTAATTAAAACCAATGCTTTAGATTGGAACAGGAGTCAGCAAACTTTTTATAGTCCTGGAGCTGAGAGCAGTTTCTTATCTTTTTAAAGATTTGTAAACAAAAAAAAAAAAGGAAAAAGAAGGAAGGATGGAAGCGGGGAGAGATTTCTGGTGAAAAGGGCAATGATTAAGGGCATGAACTTGAGAGTCAAAATGTCTGGGTTCACGTTACAACTGGCTCTGTCACGTTAGGAAGTTACTTAACTTTTTTTGTGCCTCAGTTTCTTCATTTGTCAAATGAGGACACTAGTAATACCTCCCTAGTGAGAAAATGTATGTCAATTACATAGGCCAGCGCCTGCGACTTAGAACAGCGCTGTGGCCCCTAAGACAGCGGGTTCCCAGGACCTCTGATGAGCTCATAACCCTCCCATACATGGAAAGCGAGGAAAGAAATAAACAACAAAAATATCCAGCAGTCTAATGCATGACTAGGGCCTGATATCACCAAGAACAAGTATCCCCAGGGAGGAGCTTTTCAGAGACACTTAGCAGGGGAATGGAAGGGGAAAAAAGAAAGCAGAATTGTTTATTGGGCATTCCCTTGAGTGATTTCTGAGGGTTCATTTCTAAAGGCAAATACAGTAAACGGTTCCCCTAAGGAGTGACCCAATGTACCCTCGGCTCTGAAAATATGCAGATGGAATTTCTGGGATCCGTGATGTTGCAATTGGTTGTTTTCCTTTTTTTCAAGAGGCTGCCCCAAGAGGCTGGCAGCAGGTTTTTCTCAATACCACAGATAAGCAAAGAGCCACTAAAAGAGACTCTTGCTAGTCCCCAAGGTATGGACAGGCGAGTGCCGCCGCAGCAGAGCACACAAAGAGACAAAATTGGCATTTACGCTAATGATGCCACGGAGCTCTAATCCTGTGCCCTTTGACCCTGCACTATATTCCAATAGGTCAGAGCATCCTTGCTTGGTTTCCCTAATGCATATTATCCTCCCCGGTCAATAAAATTCCCCCTTGTCTCTACACTGACAATAGATGTGAAGGTCAGCTCGCCTCCTCCAGCTGCAACAGCATCTGAGCTGTCAGTGAGAATTTAAATTAAGGACACAGGTAATCATTTCATTGCTTTTAGGCAAAAATGGAAGAGTCTGTTGCTTTGGCTGCAATCAGATTCTCGGAAGAGACATGGAAAGATCTCTCGGCTCTCAGGGGAAAATATTTTAAAGTGCCTGATGGGGACTAAGGCACACAGTAGCCTTAAAAGACAAATTTCCTAAGAGAGACACTCTATCCATTACATTTTTCCTAGTATAAGCCACCTCCTTTCTCAGCTTTCACTGTCAAACAGTGTCACATCCACTGGATGGGAGCGATTATGATGAGTGAAATGAACTTCCCACTGAAAGAAGTGACAAGAAATGAAAGACAAGAGAAAATGAAGAGATGGCCAGAGTAGGGGTGAGGGGAAAGCAGGATGCCGATTTGGGGCCTGAGCCCCGGGAGGGCTCTGCGGCTCACCAGTTGTGGACTTTGGGTAGAACCACTAACGTCTCCTGGACTCAGTGGCCTTATCGGCAAAATGATCCGATGGAGATTGAGAGTTCTTGATGATCCTTTCTGGTTCCAGGATTCCCTGAGTTTAAAAGTCCCTTCAGCTCACAGTTGTTTCCTGTGCACTAGTCTCGTTTTAGAAGGATGAGGTGAGAGATGGGGTTGGCCCTCGGGATCCTCAGATCGCATGAGGCTGAGCCAGAAGAGAGCCCACAGGTTACCCTGTCCAACCTGCTCATTTAGAAGAGGTAAAAACTAAAGTTGCTCTTCTACTTGACATTTTAAACCAAAAAAATTTCCTGTTATCTCCTTTTGTCTTTTTTCTTCTCTTTGTAGCTCTCTTTTCTTGACCTCGATTGATGGAACTTCTTCGAATTCAGTTGGAATTTTCTCAAAAAGTCAGTGAAAAACAGAGGTAAGGGTCAGAGAGAAGGAAGTTGGTTCACACTTCTTTTAAAATAGTCAAAAGAGTCCTTTATGCACACATATTGTTAAAGATAAAACTGCAAAAATCAAAACAGCAAACTACTAGATAAAAATATAGAAAATTATATATTTAACCTTGCTGTGGATGAGGATGTCTGAATGTAATGCTAAAGCAGAAACCAAAAATGAATATATCAAATTTATTGTAGTAACATAAAAATTAAAAGATTTGCATATGAAAAATACCTAAATACCATTAACTGTCAAAAGAAAAAGTCATGGAAAACATGTACTTCATGTGGCAGATACAATTGGTCTCAGTATATAAAGGGTTATTTTAACTTAAGAAAATATGGGTACATAGTCTGTAAAAGGAATAAAATATATGAGTTGCTCGTCATGAAGGAAAAAAGAATGACCACAAAAATACTTTAATTTAATAATTTCAAATAAATACAAATTTTAAAAGCTGTTAGATGTGCTTTGTTTGAAATTAACAAGTTTTTTTTTGCTATGAAATTATTTTATTTTACTTTTGTTTTTTTGTAGTAACAATAGCCAGCATTGGTAAAATAAATACTTCTAAAAACTAAAAATATGTGAATGGGCGTTGTTGGTAATTGGACAACACCTAACAATGTCTAAAACTGAATATACCCTTTAACCCAGAAATTCTACCTTTAGGATTTTGCATCTAGAAGTTAATTTCAAGGAAATAATCTGAGATGAGTTATCAGAGTCCCTTTTGTCACCTACTGCAAGAGGAAGTCATGTCTGAACCAAGTAACCTCACAGCCGGCTGGCATGAGGGGGAGGCCAGGACCGACAAAGCTTCCTCTCCGACCTCTTTACCCTAACCTCCCCAACCACCCCATAGAGAAGAGACCCCATGTATTAGCTTGCTCAGGTTGCCATGACAAAATACCGAGCTGAATGGCTTAAACAACAAAACTTTATTTTTCAAAATTCTAGAGGCTGAAAGTCCAAGGTCAAGTTTCCAGGGTTGGTTTCTGGTAAGACCCCTCCTCCTGGAATGCAGACAGCAACTTTCTCACTATGCCCTTACGTGACCTTTCTCTACATGTGGTGTCTTTTCCTCTTCATATGAGGACACCAGTCCTATCAGTCTAGGGACCCACTTTTACGACCTCATTTAACTTTAGTTATATCCTTAAAGACCCCTTCTCCAAATACGATCACATTGAGGGTTAAGTCTCCAACATATGCATTTTGGTGAACAAAATTCAGTCCACAGGGACCAAAGTGAGCTTGTTTACTGGGTCACTCAGCTGTTCACCTAAGCAATATTCATCCAAAAACTGCAACGCCCAGCAGCGTGCTGCCTCTGGGGTGTGTGGTTATCGTGTGTGTCTTTCTTCCTTGACCTACGAGGTATATGAATCTGGACCCAGGCTGTACATCCCTCAAATTCTCAAATTTCCACACGAAAAGATAGAAAGAAAATTTTTGTCAACTCAAACTCCTGCATATGAATGATTATAGCAGTTTTTTCATAATTGCCAAAACTTGGAAGCAACTGAGAAGTCATTTACTAGGTGATAGACAAACTACAGAATATTATGCAGCAATAGAAAGAAATGAGTTATCAAGCCACAAAAGGACATGAAAAAAACCTCAGTGCATATGACTAAGTGAAAGGAGCCAATCTGAAAATGGTACATATTATATGATTTCAATTACACCACTTTCTGGAAAAGGGAAAACTACAGAGACAGCAAAAAGATCAGTGGCTGCCCAGGGCTGGGGAGCGAGAGTAATGAATAGACAGAGCACAGAGGATTTGGGGGGCAGTGACACTATTCTGTACGATACTGTTGTGCTGGAAACATGTCATTACCCATTTGTCAAAGTGTGTATTGAATGTACCCATAGAACATGCATCACCAAGAGTGAACCAATGGACTTTAATAATCATGTATCAATATTGGCCTATTAATGATAACAAACACACCACCAACACAAGATGTTATCAGTAGGGAAAAGTGAGAGTGCAAGGAGATGGGGGTGTACATGAGAACCGTCTATTCTTTCCACTTATTTTTCTCTAAACCTGAAACTGCTCTAAGAAAAGAAAGTCTATTAATTTATTAAAAAACTTGGAGGTGAGGGTGATAAGCGTTTCTCTCCACACCCTTCCTCCCTCCACCTACACCATTACCCTCAGTCAGTGTTCACTGAAAGGACTGCTGAGACGCTTAAACAGAAACTTATTTCAGTGCTTTGGGCCACCTCTCCGGAATTAGTCTCCTTTCTATTCAGGGGGGCACTGCTTAGACTCAGTGTGCCTGCCATGATGACACGCGTCAAACTTGCTGGAGGGAAATGGCCCCCACCGCCACCCCAGGGACTGTCATCCATGTTCTGATCAAAGACTCCATGAGCCGCCTGGCCTGGTAAGTCAGCCCAGAAAACACCCTTGAAAGAGGTGACCCGTCTCCCTATAGTTGGCTTGTAGTCGTTCTCAAAATCACTCACAGGCAGGGGAGTTCTGTCAAGTCCAGTGGACTTACGCTTGGTCGGTGGTATAAAGAGGGAAATATTTTTTTAAAAAGACTGAAAAGGAAATTGCTGAGCATTCAAATTAGCTGACCTTGGGATTTTCTTTTTCAACCCATGTAATAGAGGCCTGTTGTCTTTAAGAATAGTGAAATCTGAGTCTAAACTTTATGAATGGGGTCAGGAATCTGTTATGTAATATGGAAATTAAAATTTCAAAGACATTTCTATTCAACTCCAGCTTCCACTACTCTGCTTGGTCATCAGACCTTCACATGGATATCGCAAAGCATGATTCATTTCCTCATCCTCACTTGGCAGCTGTGGGCACTGGCCTGACCTGGCAGGTTACCTAGCCCATCCCCCATGTTCCACAGCTGGCCCTCTGGACACCGTGCAAGGAAACAGTCTGATCCAAAAGGACACAGGACAAGAGGCACTACACCTCTTCCATATCTCTTGTCCTCACAGATAAGGGCATTTTTTTTTTTTTTACTAATGCAATTCTTGTCTTAAAGGGAAAGAAATAAACCTAATGACAAGCAAAAAGAGAAAGTGATGCTTTCAGAAATTATGTCCAAACTGTCTTTTGGTTATTAGAAATTTACTCTCAGCCTTTGGGCTTTTATTTATTTTCTTCATTTTCATGGGGTTTTCTTTAGCATTTATTTATTTATTTTTATCGTTGTTCAGGTACAGCTGTCTGCATTTTTCTGCCACCACCTTCCCCCACCCCACCCACCCACACCTCCCAACCTCAATCCTCCCCCACTTTGGCTTTGTCCATGGGCCCTTTATACATGTTCCTTGAAAACACTTCTGCTTCTCTCTCCCCATTATCCCCTCCCCACACCTCTCTGGTTATTTACCTCATTTGTTCTTTATTTCACTGTCTCTGGTTATATTTGCTTGTTTGTTTTGTTGATTAGGTTCCACTTATATGTGAGATCATATGGTATTTATCTTTTACCACCTGGCTTATCTCACTTAGCGTGATGCTCTCCAGTTCCATCCATGCTGTTGTGAAAGGTAGTTCCTTCTTTCTTTCTACTGCATAGTGTTCCATTGTGTAAATGTACCACAGTTTTTTGATCAGCTCATTTACTGATGGGCACTTAGGTTGTTTCACTTGGCTGTTGTAAATTGTGCTGCTACAAACATTGGGGTGCATGGACTTTTGAAAAATATTGTAACTATAAGAGTATAAATTTATGTCCTAGATAAGAGCAAGCCCTCTCCCAGCCCCACACTTGACAATAGATATGGGCCACTCCCCTCTGAAATGGCCTGACTCAAGAAGGTTAGGAGGATGTCAGAGGCCACACCAGTGTGGCATTTCTCCATCTCTGACATAAATGGCCATTCTGCTCCTTTGTAAGGGTAAGAATGCATTACTGTAGCAATAATGCATTAAATGGTATTCTAAGTGGCCTTAAATAGTTAATAGACCTCTCTAGGCACCTACTTTCTCCTGGGGAGGGATTTAGACACAAGGGGTAACAGGGCTTCTAGCTTACTATATCTATACCACACAGGCTTCAGATAACCAACCACAACTCACTTTCTAGCCCCTTAATAATATCACTGCAAATTGAAATACATTGAGCATCTCTATCTGTAAACTGGTAAAAATTGAAGGTGTGTCTAATCAACTGGAATGAAAACACCATGGAGCAATAGAACCCATCACTTTGGATTACCTGGCCTGTGAGCTCAATTCAGATGGATGTGCCTCGGGAACCCCGACCACTCAGAATGTTGCCCTATAACAAGTGTGTAGGGGCTGGCTCAGTGATGCTTCTGGCTAGTCGTTTCATTGCACAAGGGCATGACCTTGAATCAATCCATTCATTCTTAGTGTCTGGCAAACAGTGTTCCAAGATTTAAGTATTTGAATTTTTAAACTGATGGCTCTCTTCCCCTCCAAATTATATGCCAGGGAAAAAAAGAATTATGTCTGAAAAATAACATTCATCTGTCCCAAAGGCTGCTAAGTTAATGCCTCTATGTGAAGTTTTGCTTAGGGAAAAAAAGGAAGCGCTTTTTGTTCATTCCACAAACTCATACCCTGCTGGATAAATTGGCCCTGAATGACCCCCGCCAGAGCTATGATACCTTTTTTTTTAAGTCTCCATTATACATTGTCCATTTGTCCAGTTGTGGGTGACAGACTGGAAGGAGAGTGAGATTCTGCAGTCTTACATTTTGCCAAATGCCCCAGTTTTATGGGTCTGGCTTCTTGTGCCAGTCGATTTTATTGACATGATTGTTTGTCCCTGTTTCAGTATATAATTGGCTAATTTTTTACCTGTGACTCTGAGTCACTTATTTCTCTTTGATGTTAATTGTATGGAAAGCAGTTGAAAGGAGAGCTCTGTGTTTCTCCTCCATCTTAATAGGAAGCATGGTTCAAAGTCAGGCTAGAGGAAAATGAGGAATCTGATTAGTCAAATGTGCCTTTGGAAGATAAATGATAGTCATTGATTGTGTTAGGAGATTCGATTTCCAAATGATTCTCAGTGCTCAGAAAGAGCAGCGAGGCACTGACTCCATCTGACGTAACACTGCAGGTCTGTGATTGATGAGCTTTCTAACAAAAACAAACTCCAGGTTCTAGCCAAAATACCTGCTTTAACCAAAGACTGTCTCTTACTTTGTGTTTACTGGTCTATTCTGGTTTGGGAATGATCTAGATGATGAATGCCATGGGTACAGGAAAGATGGCATTTTCTACTTTACGTAAAGATGAATTGGTAAAATTGTCATTGAAAACCAGTGTTTCAGAGACCAAACAAAAACCTGGTGAAATTTTCAGTTAAACTGCTTGGAAGACACTTGTCTTTGACTGTTAATATGTCTGTTTTAAGAAAATATTTCAGAGCCTAGAGAAACAACTCTTTTACTTTAAAATATTTGCTATGATCTCTCTTGCTTCTGAGTTATGTATGTCTGTTCTGGACGTCTGCCTACCAAGACCGTGAGAAGAACTCTGTAAAGCTTCACCATTCTCTGGCAACCATATCAGGGCATTTTCAATTAGAGAAACAGTTATTGAAAATTGAAACCAGTAAAACAATGGATTTAAAAAAATCTAAATACAATCTCATGCTTTTCTTCAGCTCAGATGTAGAAATGTAATATGAGTTGAGGTGTGTGTTAAGATTCCTTTAGAAGGAATTTTAAAGTAATGGAATAATTATTAGTGCAATATGTAAAGACCAAGATGGCCACAGATAACCACAAAATTGATATAAGCCACATGTTCATTTCTATGTAATAGTCACACTTTCATGTAATTATCATATCTAGCCTAATTTCGTTGAGCCCATGTGGTATTTTGAGTGCTTGATTGACAAATAATTTACACTACACAATTACTAAAGATCATAATAGTGGCAATTTAGAAGCATATCAGTGCAATTGGTTTGTTGTGCTGAATCAATCAAAATATTGTTCCCAGTTTCCATTTAATGGCTTACTGAAGCAATTTAAATATTCTGCCACTAGCCATCCATCTTTGATGCGTTCCTCTTTGAAACTACAATTTTAAATTTAGGGTATGGGTGAAGATGCATGAAGCCACACACATAGAAATCTGTTCTTATTTTTCAATTAAAGCATTTCTATTACCTTTACTCTCTATATAGTTATGTAGGTTTTGCTTTGAAATGTGATGTGAGTATTGCTGAGATGTGATGAAGTATAACAAGTTGTTTAGCTAGGGTGGACTTAGGGCTCGGATATTTCTGATAAATAATTTAAGTAACACCTTTTACCTCTTGGAATATATATTTTATTTCCTGCATTATGTAGAGGCCAAGGAGACTCCTCAGGGAACAATGAACAAAAACACAGTGTGGTATGGACATACAAATCAGAGTCACAAAAAATGAATCTATAATTATAAACTATAATTAGTGCCTTTTTCAGAGAAAACACTCTAAAGCAGTTTAAAAAAAGACTTTCTGGGGTACTGATGTTTGAGTTGACATCTAAAGAAAAAACACAAATATCTAGTTGGAGAGGGGCAGTCTAGAAATAGAGGTATGTGGATAGAAGAACCATTTCGAGCAAAGGAGCTGTCATGGGAAGGACTGTGCAGCATTTAGACATGTGGAGAAGTCCAATGTGATTGGTGCACAGAGAGTACTGGGAGAGTGCTGGGAAGTGAGGCTAAAGAAGTAGGAGGGGCCAGATTGTGCACAGCCTTTTCAGCCAGTCTGGACTTAAAAAGCAATGGGAAACCGCTAAAAGACAGAAAACTGTACAATATCAACAATTAAAAAATACTGATTAAAAATAAAATAAAAAAATGGAAAAAAAAGAGTGCTTTAAGCCTACTCACATTAGCATTTGTATTACTCTGGTTCCATGTAGGAATGAACTAGCGGACACCAGTTAACGAGTCAGTGAAGTTTTCAGGTGGTAGATAATGGTAGCTTGGATCAGTATGGGATGACAAAGATGGAAACAAGTGGACAGATTCAAGGCATTTGGAATAACAGAATATCCAGGCTTGGGGATGATCATTATTTGCTAAGGAGGTAGGTGAAGCAGATGATTTCCAGTTTTCTCACTTGCTCAACTAAATGGCTGTGATATTTACTAGCCAGAAAACCCTGAGAAAGGACCAATTTGAGAGGAGATGTAAGTATGTTTTTGGATAAATTAAACTTGAGATGCTCTTGAAACATCCAAGTTGGTAGACAATGGCCAGGTAGACAATGGCCTACATGATCTAGAGCCCAAAGAAGAGACATGGGCTATAAATATATTTTTATATCACTAGCATATAGATAGTAATTAAAGTACAGGACATGAATATGTGTTCTTAGGAAGAATGTATAGAATGATAAGAAAAGAGGAGCCCAACCCAGCTGTGAAGGACTCAAATATTAATCATCAGGTGGAGGAAAATACTCAAGGAAAGACTTTGGACAAAGAGAAGCCAGACAACTGCAGTAACCAAAGGATTGGCGAGCTTTAAGAAAAGGCAGCATGGTCACTAGTACCAGACTTGCCAAGAGATCAATAAGAGCACTGAGAAAATATTCATTGCCTTTGGTGACCTGGAAGCCATTATCAGAATCCCATTGTCTAGCATAGTGGGAGGAGACAGCAGGCTTGAGCAGGCCAAGGAAAAAGTGGAAAGTGGGGAAATAGGTCAGGAAGAGGCCCTGTGTGGATTCCAGGAATAATTAAGGAGGGGGGTGCTGTAAAAGTGACTCGCTTGTGGAAACTCAGACGAATGAGAACTAGCTGTTAACATTTTTATTAATCTTATCTGTAGTGACTTCGAGCTGAAGCTTGATAAACAGAGCCATTAAGTCTTAAACTATTAACCTAAATATGATCAGATTACATTTTGTCACCTTAAAAACTAAATTAAATCATAGAGCACAGCAAACCAATTGATTATTTGGCAATTGGCCTATAAATGATCTACCCAGGTGAAGAGATAGTCTTGGGTCCTGAGCCCCCTGCACATTAAGTGCCGTCACACATTCTTCCATGGAGGCATTCGGTCCTAAGTCACTTCGAAGCAGGTCAGGGAATTGGGTCTCAGTGCAAAGGGTGTCCACAGTGGATAGGCAGCTGTGAACAACTGGAGGGAGTATGGCCCCTCCAGAGGAGCAGCTACCACTCTGCTCACACTGTTGATAGCCAGGGGAAATGCCAGGTAGCCACGGTTTTATGTATAATCTGCCAACAGGCCATTGTGTCCAATGTTGTATTTCTGGCCTATGGCCTGCCAGTGTGTGACTTCTGTTGGAGGACTACAAATTTTAATTTTGTAGATATTTCATGAGCACTTGTCAATTGCACCTCCTGACACCAGTAGGGGGAAGCAGAGATGGCATGGGCCCTGCTCCTTCAGAGCCGTTATCTAGTGAGTAGACAATATGGACCAACCACCATACAAGGCACAGGGACATAAATGCTAATAAAAGGTATAAATTACAAGCTTCCAGAATGCAGAGGAGTGAGCTGTTGATTTTGGCTGGAGAGAGAGCTGTCAGAAGAATTTATGGAGGTGACATTTGCACTGGGCTTTGAAGGATTTCAGTGGGGAGGAAGGGAATGGAGGAATAAATAATTTCTTAGCAATACCCCAAATCTTCCTTTATAATGTGAAATGTAACCTTCAAAATCAAAATAAATGTCGGCACGATGTGTAACTTTTTTAGGTTCGCAGAGCTTTGTTTTGACTTGGTGACAACACCAGCCCAGGTAGAATCCTTCCATCATCAAAAGAGATGATTAATCAGCCAATAACATGACCTAGTAATTTGCTGGTTTGCTGCAAATGATAAGAGTAACAGTAAACTCATGTATTGCTTTGTAGTTTACCTGTAGCTTTCATTCTTTTCTTTCTCATTCTGGAATGTGATTTAGCCAAGACTCTCCCCAGCTAGGATGGCTGCCTCAGCACCCAACTTATTGGAGTTATTTGTGGCCAGGCACCCTGCCCTCTGGGTATGTTGTAGGGAACGGCATGCCACACAGGGCCCACCTCCTGTGAACAGGCCCCAGGGTGGATTCCAGCCAGGCATGGTGGAATGTAGGCATTTTCCATGGCTCTCTGGAGCCTTTTCTGCAAGGAGAAAGGCTCATTCCCATCAGAGTGGTGGCTGCAAGCCCCCGCTAATATGGGCAATTCAGGAGCTCCTGCACCTGAGTGCCCGCTTCTGTGTTTTATCATGAGAACAAAACCAGGTTGGTTTTTAAAAAATTGTGTTTTTAAGACAGGTCAGCTCAAATTGTCCCTGGTGCATCCCGATCCACCAAGGACTTACCTTTGAGAACCACTGGAAAGAATCACCTATTTCCTCACATCACCTCCCACTACCAGACCTTACTCAGCATTGTAAGCAGGGAGAGTGAAGTGAGGTGGTGAGGGCCTATGTGTAGAATGAAAGGGGCAGAGGTTCTTGTGGCCAAGGTTTTCCATTCAATGACTGCCTGAGAGTTAAATTTCTGATACTATTTACAGATGTTTTCATATGTAATTATGGAGGTGAACCAACAGGATTGGAAATGATAACTTTCATCAAATCATTGTAAACTTTTGTCTCATTACCAGATTATAATATTGTACTTATAGGTAGCAATTTAAATTTCAAAATAAATCCTCTAATTATGTTTGAAATAGCAAGTTTTATTAAATTGTATTTTCTGTACTGAATATGCTAATACCTTAAATGCAAATTTTTAATCTGTATCAGCTTTTGTAATATTTATTTTGGTTTTTATTTTAAAATATACCAAATGACCTGGACCTTTCTCATTGCTGAGAAGTCATCTCAAGAGAGCAGAAAATAAAAGATAAACTTTCAAAAATGTTGTTTGGTAGGATTTTAAATGTGCACCGCTAAACTAGAGTCATTTATTTTGTCTCAGACTCTCCAATTTAGCATGACTGAGTTCCCTCCCAACTGTACCACAATGCAATGGGAATTTATCTACATTAAGATGAGGAGAATAAGTTTTCACTTTCAAAAACTGAACCAGAAGAAAGGCCTTTCTGTAGTGATCACTAAACTGAGCTGTCCCTAAACAGATTGTAATGAAACATTTGTTCACCGTTACAAGGTCTGGAATCTTGACTTACCATTGGCTTACTCTTACTGGATATTTACCATCAATGTATGCTCACTCTCTCTCTCTCTCCCCCTCTCTTACACAACACACACACTCGAGTGCACACACACACGACAACCAGTTCCTCAGTTGATATAATTGGCACATCAGCATATAAGCCATTTCTTGCTTCTCATTTCATGACTTCCAGAATGCTACTGGGGAGCTCATTGTACTCTGTTTCCTTAGCAAACTGCACAGAGGGTGGCCCATAGTGGATATTTAGTGGAGCTATACAGTTAATGGGCTGTTAGGCAATTTTGTCAAATGAGTTGTTTTCTGGTGACTTATCTGTAATACTGAGGGAGCTATACACTGTTATCTGCTTGTAAATAATTGGAAATCCTTCCAGAGCTTTCAGGGGGAAATGCTTTATGGCTGAATGGAGTTGATTCCCCTGGTAGTTTAAGTTTTCTTACATAAATCTCCTTTGCTGACCCCAACCCTTACCTACCTTTCCTCATCCTTTTTTCTCCCTGGAGGAAGAAAAACAAATAAACAAAACTGGACTTGTTAGAATACAATAGGTTGTTAAGAGAGAGCTTGATTAGTTGGTGATTAGTGTTGTTTTAATTAAATAGGATACAAAGATGGAGCCCATGGGAAGTTATTCACCTTCAGAGGAAAGAGATTAGCATGAGCTTCCACAAGGGGAGAGAGATCTTTGTTCTGTGGTTTGGTGGTCACTGTTCTTCGGGATTATACTCAATCTGATGACCAAGGACATTATTAGGACAATTCATAAACATTTAATTTTTTAGGGTCAATTAAAATAACACTATGTTTGTGCTGGGCTTTACAATTTACAGAATGTATTGATACAGTTAAGTTTTTCCTTCCTTTCTCAATACCCTACCTTAAAGCAACAAACTGGGTGACCTCTATCCCATCCATGGCAGTTATATCAAACAGTAGGCCCTAGTGTGATCTTAAAGTTCTTGTAAAGGTTTAAATAGAAAATAGTAATCTTAATTTTTTAATTTTTAATTAAAATGCTCTCTCCGTTAGTGCCCATTTTCCACTGTACAATTTTTAAAAATATGCACACTGAAAACCAAACCTGGGCCCAAGTCAGTGGAGCTAGAAACAAAGCCAACCTTTTCAGAAGCCCTCTGCTTCCTCATGAAGAGCAGGCTGTTGGAAAGCTCGGAGAACCTGGTAATTTTCAATTAGGAAGAAGAGGGTTGGTACGAAACCTGTCTCCCATTAACCATCAGATGGACTTGACGAGCAGTATTACATGACAGCTAGAAAGAGGAGCCTGCTGCAAAGGTCCAAGACTGCAAAGGGATGGACCCGAGTGTGCGAGTGTGCGTGTGTGCGCAACACAGCTGTCTTCCGGACAGACAGAGGGCTCCAGCATCCCACGTAGCAGGGGGCGTGGGGAGGGGGATGAAACAGACCAGCCTCACTCTGGCTTCTCCTGCCTTGAAGAAAGGCTGGGACCTCAATCAGGATTTCACTTTTCATGAAGGAGAATATTTTAGAGAAAAATGAGAATTAATAAAAGGGCTTTTAAATTTTTTAAATAAGCCAGTAGAAGTAAATAAGCTAGAACTGGACTCACAGAAGGAGAAACCAGACCTAGAAATAAGTGTATTTTGCTGAGATCACTGAGGAAATAAATGCTTCTCCTTCAGAGAAACTTAGCTTTAAAATCCCGGTGTCAAGAACTCACCAACTCCATTCCCCAGAGACCTTCTCCCCCGTTTCTCTGCCTCTCTCCGGTACCAGAGGCTGGCAGTCAACTCGAGGCCGGCGGTCATGGCAGCAGACACATTCCAGATGGAAAGATCATTTTGTTTCTAGACACTGTAACAAAGGACTTGGCAGTTGGTGAGTAACCCTCCTGCTGGGAGCAGGTGTCTTTCCTTTGAAAGGCTGCATTTTGTGCAGAAGAGCTTGAAATGGACTGTAACTTGGAGCAGATCAAACAAGTTGGGGGTTTGGAGAAGTCTTGGCTAACCAGCTTGAGGTGAGGAGCAATGACATGGGAAATGAATTACCTGTTTACTAATGTCACAATAATTCAGCCATTTATTTTGATCAGGGCACACAGTGTTAAGGCTCCCTGCTGCCTGGCGGAGGATCTAGCCACTGAAAGGCTCGCTGGAAGGCTTGGTTGGGAGGACAGTACATTCAAAGGCACACACACATAGAAAGGCATAAACTAGATTTTGGAAAATAACTTCATAGTGTGAGCTAGTAACTCCTTCATTGAAATATACCACACTTCTAAAAGGTGATTTTATTACCTTTGAAGTAATATCTTCTGCAAGCAATTTAACACAATCAGAAATCTTTAGGCTAACTACCCAAACACTCAGCAAGAGCAGAATGGTTAAATAAATTGAGACTTGGCTTCTCCATAGATGAAGAATTACAAACACATGCAACAATACAGTTTATTCTCATAAACCAAAGACTGAGGAAAAATGTAAGAACCTAAAAAGTATAGACAGCATTATTCCATTCATAAGTACAAAACAGGAGTGCTTGTGTGTAGTGTGTGTGGTCAGAAGGCAGGAGAAGGGTTACCTGAGACTGCAGAGAGGTGGGGGCTTGCTAGTGACTGAAAGGGGGCCTGAGCCAATGCTAGCAGTGTGCTGATTCTTGATCTAGGTGCTGCTTACATGACTGTACTCGGATTGTGATGGGTCATCAAACCAAACACTGTATGCACTTTCCTATATACGTCTTCCATCTTAATTCAAAGCTGAAACATTAAATCCCCTGATATAAGAGGTTCTGATAAGATCCGATTTATACATTTAACATATAGGATAACAGTCTACTGAACTTCTGTAGGAAAATAAATTAGGCTTCGGTTTTACTCCTGATGCAGGATCACTGAGCCAGTCCTGGATTGTGAATAGGCTTGAGACATGAGGCCTCTGGGGCAGGCGATGAGTGTTGATGGGGTAACTTCCAGCACATGTTCTCAATCCCCTTCCCAATAAAATTCCAACCGTGGCCTCTCTTTGGCTAACCTTAAATTGGAAATGCACTCTACTTCCGTCTCATGTTGAATGTAAAATTGTGCCTGGCACATAAAAATAAATTATTTGAAAGTATGTATGTGAGCTTTGGGGACAAAGTTAAACTGAAACTTTCCCCCTACATTCTTCTACTTCTTCTGTTATGGATATTCACCTACAAGATCTATTTCCCACTCAGTAGACTGAACGTTGCTACTATAACTTGATTTTTATTAAGTTGTAAATTGACTGACAGGACATGGGTGATAGTGAGCTCAAATAAGTATTGGGAGTGTTGACCTCTAATTCTAGCTTTTCCCTTTTCATGCTGGAATCTTAGGTAAGTCACTTCCTCCCTCAGAAGCCTCAGTTTCTTCATCTGTAGGATGAGCTAGTTAAGATGAACAACCTCTTAAAGATTCATGAATTAGCACCATCAATGACAAAGGTTTGACAAAGCTGGATATAATGCAGTACAAATACTTCAATGGAAGCAATTCTCAGGTTCTTTTATTGGACGATTTATGAGGGGAAGAAAACCAAAACCACTAAGATTGATTGAATTATGGAAAAGTTTTCCCACCTATATTATAATAAAAATCAATTCACATGCCCTGGGATGGCAGTGAATGGTTCAGTGACAAGATTTTTCCTGCATTATAAGCAGTGGTCATTATCATTGTCATCCTCACTTAAAACACTGCAGTTCTAACAAAGACAAGAGAAAAATGGCCCGAATCTGAATGAAATAAGTCAAACCAGAGTGACATTTGTCCTTCCAAGTCAAGAAAGTAAGTCTTAACTTGGAGCTCTGGGACCCTGTAATTACAGTAAATCCACCCCATCAGCTTGTAACTGGGATTATAACATCGGGTTGGACCATATTCCCACTCCCTAGAGGAGAAATGGTTTATGAAGAACTGGCATGCTTCAAGTTCAGGGAATGCTCACAACCTGAGCAGATATCGAACTGAGCAGTACTATTGTCACACAGGGGCCATTTTCAACACTGTAAATTTTCCTTATTTCTTCTAAGATTAGAGTTGGTATAAGGTACAAGTCTATCAGAGGAGAGGACGTAAGTCCTTCTGGGCAAATAATTCAGGCACCGCACAAACAATCTCAAGGTCTGGGATGTGAGAAGAGATGCCGCGTCAAACTGGTTCGGTGCTATTTCCACCTGTCAGCTCTGACAATTGACTGCTGCTTGTCACCTACTCCTGGAGAACTGAGAACAAACAAGCAAAACAGACCTGCAGGATTAACCGCCTCAGGCTTGAGATATATGAGAAAAGTTACCTCCCATCACACTGGAATTTAATTCTTGGAGGCAATTTCATTCAGCCTGTTTATTACAGTTAAAAATAAACAAGAAAGAGAGAGGCTGACTGGCTCTGACGCTTCTCAAGGTGGTGTTGTGTCCATGAGATCTGCCCTGTTATTGCTTCAAAGTAGTCTTCTCAATGAGAAATATCTCCGGAAGCATTGCCTGTGGGATCCCTGGAATCCTGTCGCCCCAGGGCCTCATAGAATCTCCTTCATGCATCTCTTCTGACATGTGAAAGGAAAGCAACTGAAAATGTGGCTTTGACTGCAGCTGTGTGGTTCTGGTGGTTATTATTTTGTAAATTTTGGCTGGTTATGAAGCATACAAGGCACAAAAAGAGGTGTTTTACCCTGTCCAAGTAACAATAGTGCATCAGAGTTTGGGGAGAGGGAAAAGGCTGTTATTGGCTTATACCTGAGTGAAGTAAGTCAGTTCTCTCATTTGTATACTGTGGACCTCGTGTGCAAAAGATTACAACATCGGACTTGAGATCAGAATTTGTTTTCAATGGATGTTACTCCCAAATCAGTTAGTTTCCCCCTTAGGGTGGGTTATTTGCATTAAGTCAGTGCAAGTATTTAAAACGGGTAGTGATGTCAGCTCTACATCTGTATATGCTTTATTCATTCATTCAAGGATTGCCAACCTCACTAAATGAACTCTCTTTGTAAATAATTTCTATATTTGATTCTTAAATAATTTCACTTTGGCTCTACTTAGAGCATAGCTAGACTCCACTGCACTGTTAACAGACTTACAACTTTTAAATGCAAAAGGAGATACTGTCCAGCCCTTGAACATATTCTTTCTTTCTAATAATAATAACCTTCGGATATGAGTTATACCTGTGGACATTGCAATCTGAACTAATTTGAGATAGAGGCTCTGAAGACACTCCATGTAGGTATTGTTTGATTCTAAAATAAATGGTACAAATTGTATATTACTGAAATGGTAGGGTATGTGTTAATGTGTTGGAAAGGAGGTGGTATAACTGGTACCTTATTTCTGGTTAGAGGAAAAATGACTTTCAATTAAGGAAAAGTAAACAGCATTTGAGTGCTGTAAGTATACATCTACATATTCAGAGGACTGTAGGTGCCACCGGGGATTACTCATCATTAAAATATTAAAATGCTTCTTCCGTACTTACTGAAAACTAGCCTCTTCCCCCAGCCTTAAACTGGCTAGCCCAGCTCTTCCTTAAGAATCCCCAAACCCCCACCAGACCCACCAATTAAAGGGATTTAAGTGACAGAGCAAGGTGCCTCCAGGACTCAGGGGAGCATTACCACCTTCATCGGTGCACCTGATTGAATCAGGTGTAAGCTGTGGCCAGCCTGAGCGTGTGAATGTGCTGTCATTTAATAGCATGGACCTCGAGTCAGCATTCTGGCTCCTCCCATTACGAGCTGGGTCAGTGTGGGCAACTAATTTAACATTTTTGTGCCTCAGTTTCTTTATCTGCAAAATGAGGAAAATAATAGTATCTACCTCATGGAATTGCTGATACAATTAAATTGAGTTTCTGTGTGTAAAATGCTTAGAACAGGACCTATATGTGTTGGAGATGACAACAATGATAAAGTTGATGAAAATAGTGACTGATCTGAACATGAGCAGGACCACCTGGCCATGAGGTGAATCTCTGGTTAAGTGGAGTGTTTGACATTGGATGATGAGACCTAACCTGATCATGCCTTCTTTCTTGGGGATTATGATTACTAATTTTCACAGAGATGATGCATTCTTTGAGTGTGAGCAACATTTCAGCATCGAACTATCATTCATTTTCTCCCTGAGTCCGAATGACTATACCACAGGGATTGCAATGAACCCCATTGTCAAAGTTACTCTAGGTTTGAGTTCTCCCTGCTGCCTAAAAGGAAATAACTGATACAGCTAGACAAAGGAGAGTTCTGATCATCGAATCACATATCTATGCAAAATGCTCATTGTAGACAGAATGTAAATTCCTAGAGCATTGGGTCTCACCCTCTAGAATAACACCTGCTGGTCTCCTGGAGTCCTCCAGACTACCTGCAGACCAGGATCGTTTGGCATTCCTGGTCTGGGTGAGTTCCACAGACAGTCTGAGACTAAAAAAAGAAGAGAAGAATGAAAAGAAAAGGAAGAGATCGTGCACCTTGTGCAACTTCTTTCCAACAGAGCCTGAGTGCTCTGAATGAACTTAAAGCAATGTTGTCAACATTATTACTGGTTAAGTAGAAAGCAGACCATAAGATTCTTTGAAATTAAGGCAAGTAATACTGCCTATAGGGTAGGAGCAATGAGAATGCTGAAGGGACAAAAGTTTTGCTATCCTGAAGCTGCCTTTTGGGGATATTGATTTTACGCTGTTTATTAAAAATCAAAAGATTCTGAAAGAAACGTTGACCCTCCCCCCTTTCCTGGCAAATGAACTCAAACAGAGAAAGCTGCTTCATGAAGGAGATTTTAGGATGCCCCCTAGCCTAGTCTGAATGAAGCATGATGAGCAAGAGGGCTTGAGGCAGGTGCCTGTTAGCTGGACCCCACCGGGTCCTGTTGTTTCTGAGCTTCCTGGCAAGGATTGTCCTGCATGCATGCTCCTCTCTCTTCTTCAGCTCACTTCTGAAACCTAATATCCCATTTCACCCCACTTCTCCTTCGTCCAAAAATGTTTTCTATGTCCAAGGTTGCCTCGCTGTCTCTGGAATTATCATGCCTATGCGAATTCTCCATGCACATGTATTAAACTTTTTCCCCTTTAACCTGTCCCTGTTAACTTGATTATTAGCCCAGCCAGAAGAACTCAGGAGGTGGAAGCAAAAGTATTAATATTGTTTTTTTAGTATCTGCAATGCAAAAATGTGAATGAAAGAAAGCATATCTGATGGGGTAACCCAGGCCCACCCTCTATTTCTTTCCCACTCTTACTGCACCTCCCCCATCTCTCATTTTCCTTCTTAGTACACCACCTGGAGACAGAAGCCACAAATGTAGTAACAGCATGACCTTTTTATTCGAGTCTCCTGAGAGTGTCCCACCCTGGCAGGCAGATTTGTATTTCAAGCAGAAAACATTTAAATCCCAACAAAGTCAGGAAGAACTCCCCCTCACCTCCTAAAGAGATTCGGATAGAAAAACCTGCTTCAGGAAAGGACCTTAGCATACAAAGGCTGTCCAGAAGGTATCCAGCCATGTAATATGAAAAACAGGGACATTTATTGAAGAAGATACAATATACAAAAAATATTGTACATAGGACAATGACACCTCACTCCCCTTCCAAGTAGGCACCTTGGGACCTCACACAGTTCTCCCAATAGCCATGGGCTGCCCCTTCATAGTTTCCTGAATCTCACTGATGGTCTGAAATCTCTTCCCTTTCAAAGGTGATTTTAGTTTTGGGAAAAGCCAGAAGTCACAGGGTGCCAAAACTGGACTGTAGGGAGGTTGAGTCACCTGGGTGATTTGATGTTTTGCCAAAAAAAATTCTGCATGAGAGATGATGCTTGGGCAGCAGCATTGTCATGATGAAGCTGCCAATCACCAGTTGCCCAGAGCTGCAGCCTTCTGCATCGTCCAAATAGTTTCCATGGAGGAATGTTCAAGCTTAAGGCAAAATTATTTATTGTTCTTAAAAAAGTTGTTTACATTTTTTAAATTTTTAAAATCTTATTTATTTTAGACAGAGGGGAAGAGAGGAAGACAGAGAGGGAGAGAAACATCAATGTGTAGTTGCCTCTCACACGTTCCGTGCTGGGGACCTGACCTGGCCTGCAACCCAAGCATGTGCCCTGACTGGGAATCAAACCAGTGACGCTTTGGTTCACAGGCTGGCACCCAATCCACTGAGTCATACCAGCCAGGGACTTAAGGCAAAATCTGATGCAGATTCACTTGCTCTACTCGCTCAGTCATTTTGAATGTGACAGCCACACAGTACACATGCTCACTCAATGGCTTCTACCGCCCCACTGACTAGTACAGTGAAGTCATCATTGTTTACAAATGTGCACTCCAGCCCACTCTCCTTGGCTGCCAGGTTGCATCAGTGTTGTGCAAACCATTCTCAAATTAACAGTGACTGGACTTTTTCCAGGCTGACGTTGATTCACCTTAGCACATATGAATTTAGTGTGGCAGACAAGGGGGATCCGAGAAAAAATCTGTTCCCTAGATCCTCTTTGTGCCTCATTGTTTCTGGGTGGTCCTGTGACAATATCTGTGAATTTCCTACCTCCCCCACCTCCCTTAGTCCAAAAATGACATGCCTCATTTCACTTCACTATCTCTGGAATTGTCATGCTCATGTGAATTCCCTGTGTGCACATATTAAAATTTTATTTTCTCCTGTTAATCTGCTATGTCATTTGAATTGTTCAACCAGCCAGAAGAACTAAAGGGGTAAAGGAAAGTTTCCCTGGCCCTGACAACCCCAGTAACCACGAGTTCCTGGAATGCATCAGAGGGCACTACCCTTGGGACTGGAGACTGCTATTGCACCCACGGTTCATTCCCTCTGCTGTAACAAGTAGGCTCACAGAAGAATACAGGGGCTTTATCTCAAAAAAGTCTGCGTAGTCGAAAAACTGGACAAGGACTATTCTAGGGAAGTCAAAGTGCATTTTATGACTTACACCATCTCAGAGAGCCAGATAGGGAAATCTCCAATAGGGAATAAGTAAAAGACCAGCATGTGTTATTCAAACATTTTACTTAACTGCATTCCTTTCTCTAATCATAGCCCTCATATGCAGTAAGATTATATCTGAAAGGTGGAAAACAGTAGTCTCAGTGCACTTGAAATCTTAATAATATTTTTTTCTTTACCCCACAAGCTGTACAGGAGTTGTTTATCAAATTGCAGAGGAGCACATGGCTCTACCATTTATCTTGATTGTTATTATTATTTTTTTTATTTTAAGATTTATTAACCCGCCCTGACCATTGTGGCTCAGTTGGTTGGGTGTCGTCCCTCAAAGTGAAAGGTCACTGGTTCAATTCCTGGTCAGGGCACATGCCTGGTTGTGGGTCCTGACCCGGTTGGGGAACAGATGAAAGGCAACTGATCAATGTTTTTTCTCTCCCTCTCTTTCTCCTTCCCTTCCCCTATCTCAAAGATTAGTTTAAAAAATATTTTTAAAAGGCCTATTAACCCAAGCACTACAAAGAGAAAATGTTTACTTTTGGTGTGAATAAGAATTATATTTACTAAATAGTCAAAAGTATAGATTCAAATGGAAGAAAAATGTAGGTGTCCTGGAGGAATTCCAATCAAGAGAATCACATAACTTTCCTCATTTTTCCGAGCAGAGTTAAGAGTGTAGTTATCTTATTTTCCTAAATTCCCAAATACATCAAGGTCAGTGAGTCCACCTTACCACTGATTTGTGCAGAAAATGCTGACAGAAACAGAGCATAGTGTTTGGGGAAGGGAATACAGTTTGCAAACTTTCTTTATTCAATATACAGTCTTGAAAACCGTGAACAGATTTTTGAATGTTAGTCACCAAGCTCAGAACTCTGAAAAGCTGTAGATCCTTACCCCTAACTGTGTTATCCACTGGTGTCTTTGCTTCATCAAGGGGCTAAGGAATGAGGCAAAGCTGTCAGGAGGACATAAAGATTACCCCCCAGTTGCTGACAGCAGATGGTAGCTAATGGCAAGTGTTTTTAACGGAGCTTTATTGTTCCAGGTTGAGGCGTTAATGTGTCGCTGTGGGGTTTTTCTGGCTTTATTTATTTATTTTTGATTTTAAAAAGTCACTTTGTAAGATGACAGTGTGACATGCATTGTAATTTTTGGCCTGCACTGAGTTCCCATATCATATTTGTATCTTCATTTTCCTGATGTGGGGGTGGCATTTGGGATCCACTGGAAGAGAAGTTGTATTATTTTCAGCCATGACAATTAATAAGGAAGGCATCAAGTCTTTTAAATCAGAGGAATTGTTCCCCATTTTCTGAGCAATTGCAAATGCTTTGAAATCAAAGTAAACGTAACCTGTTTCCACATGAGAGGTGGGTTTTACACCACTCAATGCAAACGGCCCCAAACCTATTCATGCCAGCTACAACTGTTTAGTAACCTTAGAAGAAAAAGCTTCTTGACACTTTTATTTCTCTAACAAAGCAACATTAGTCACTGCAGATTTAAATCTGATTTCTGAGTGATTATCTTTTTGTTTGCTTTCTAAATCCCAGCTATTTTGTTGGACTCCAGCAAGCTGTGACTAAAGCATAGGACAGTTGATTAATGCAGACAAAAAAGAAAGCTGAAAACAGAGCGAGTCTGAGAACTTTTTTTTCCATTTTTCTCCCCATCAGAGTTCATTCCAGTTACTAACAGACAAGGATCATTAACAGATGAGAAAATAATCTCCCTCTCCATGCCTTGCTCTAGTTCAGGGACCTAGGGCATCTCAGGCCCAGCAGTCCAGATACAAACACCAGGGGACAGTTAGGACACAGCGGGGTAGCAAGGGAGCTCAGCTTTTTCTGAATCTTCACAAAAATCTGAAACATATTGCTAGTCTTTAAAATATTCCTTCTCCATTCCCTCTCCCCACAACCCTTCCCTGCTAACTAGTTATGACATGTTTTCTTTTTTAATTAAATTTATTGGGGTGACTTTGGTTAATAAGGTAATATAGGTTTCAGGTATACATTTCCATAATACCTCATCTGTATATTGCATTGTGTTTACCACCCAAAGTCAAGTCTCCTTCCATTACCATATATTTGGCCCCCTTTACCCTTTAACACGTCCCTACCCTCTTCCCTCTGATAACCACCACACCGTTGTCTGTGTTTATGAGTTTTGGTTTTATATCCCACATAAGAGTGAAATCATATGGTTCTTAGCTCATTCTGACTGACTTATTTCATTTAGCATGATATTCTCAAGGTCCGTCCATGTTGTTGCAAATGGCAGTTTTTCATCTTTTCTTATAGCTGAGTAGTGTTCTAGAATGTCTACGTACCACATGTCTTCATGTGGTACACAGAGGCACTAGAGTTATGATGATGAGCACACTGGGATCCAACTTCCAATGAATCTTCCATGGTTGTTCTTAGACTGGTTGGAGGGAGGGAGGAGGATGGGTGTCTGTTGCTCTTAATATATTCTTCTATTTTGACATGAATTTTCAGAGCATGGTATTTCTAGGGAGGAAATACTGGAGCAAGTCCTCGCCTCTCATGTAGACCTTTCCCTGCTGCCCTGGAATCCAGGCCAGGCTTCCCCACCTCCCCAACCAGACCTGCCTCAGTGTGTCCAGGACAGCTTCCCAGTTGGAAGCCTGACATCCTTGGTTACCAGCTGTTTCCAATTTTGAGAGAAAATGGCAAACAAGCAAACAAGACAAAGCATCATATTCTTTATCTGGGAGTCATCTATTGCTTGGAACTGTTGTGTTCACTCAGGAAAAGATGGAGAAAGTCTACTGCCCATTTTTAATTGCAAAGCAAGCAGCTCAGCCTCTGAGACACTACTATTGCCACAGGGCAGAGGTGCCAAAGGAACAGATTTTCTGCATCCCTCCTTCTTCCCTGCAGAGTCAAGCATCTTGAGCAGTGTTTGTACCTCAGAAAAACAAAAAGAAAAAACCAGATTTTTGTACTTTGCTGCGGGCAAGAGCCCCATTACTAATTAAACCACAGCAGCCTGAGCACGGAATCATCAGTTAGTGGGTACCTCCAGCAGTGTTAGAAGTCTCTGTTGACATGGGTAATGGAGCTTTTGTGCCTAGGAATTCTAGAAATAGCCTCTTGTCACACCCTACGGCCTCCTCATTTCATATCCATTATCGCTTCCCCATTGTGAAGTCAGGTCTCTGAAATCTTTGCTGTCCCTGGCCTTCAAATCTTACAAAGACCTGTTGAGTGGTGAATAAACCAAAGACCCTTAAAGATTGCTATTTTATCACTTAGGATGACTTGACCTGTTACAGAACATACTGAAATATAACTGAAACTGCTACCTTACCTGGCTTAAACAATAAGGACAATTACGACAAACAGGATCAGAAGTGCTAGAGTAAACTGGCTCTGGGGTGGCTCAAGGGCATCGGGGCCTTGGTTCCTTCTTCTTTACATTATGCCAACATCAGCATATTGGCCTTGCCCTTGGCAAGCTCCTCTCAAACGTGCAAGGTGACTTCCAAAGCTACAAACACCATTGGCAAACAATAGTGTGCAGAAAAATAAGAGGGTAGTTCATTCTCATTTGTCTTTTTTATAAAGAAGGATTCTTGTGCTAGAAAACTCCCACCAGATCACCTCTTAATTCTTATTGGCTGGATTACATGCCCACCCCCAGACCCACTTACTGGCCAAGATAATAGGACTGTTATTAACTAGGATGAATCAGGGTTTTCATCAGAGTCACATGGTGAAAAGGCAGAAACCTGAGTGAAATCAGGGACTTGGGAGCAAAGAAGAGCAAATGGCTGTTGGGTATATAATGAAGATAACGGGCCAGCTTCAAAAGCCAAACAACCTCCTGCATGCCATTTACCCACCATTCCATGAACTCTGTTAGGAGTAAGCCCCATCTGCCAAGGATAGGGATAAAAGCAAGAAATGCTCACTTACCCACACTCTGGCCCCAGTGCTCAAAGCGCTGGATGTAAGACTATATAGAGATGATCAAGACTACAACAAAAATAATATTCTTTATTTCTCTGGTTGTATTTTCCCCCCACACTAAATCTTGGGGGTTTCAGGGACATTATTTTGGTGAGATTATCTTATTTTTTAATATTTTTTTCTTCAAGTTTATTTTTAGAAAAGCAATGTGCTCTTGCACTGCCCTCCCCACAACTGAATAACCCTGGTTACTGGATGGATGGGAACCTCCACATTATTCTAAACTAGGATGTGTGAATGTTGCTCAGCAGAGGGACTCTCTGTACCATTAAGGTTCCCGGAGGGTGCAGCTACCTTTCCTCTAGGTGGTCACCTTTCCCTGAACCAACAACTCAGGATGGGGCACAGCATTGAGTATGTTCTCCACAGAATATGTTCTCTATATTTATATTTAAGAATGTTTTGTTCTCAAAATAAATATCAAAATACACAGTGATGGGAGACACATCTCATAGTGATGGGAGCTGGAGAGCTGATTAATACCAGCATTTTCCATAAACAAACCCCATAGCTTGTATAGCCCATACCATACTGTTTGGGTAATTTTTCTTGACTACTGAGGCCATAAAGAAGAAATTCTTGTGTCTGTTTCACTAAACAATAATCATATCTTCTATTGCATAGCATAGTTTTAGAAATCAATTATAGAATCAGTGAACCATGCTGTGAAAGTTAATTTTATGTGTCAACTTGACTATTCTCAGAGATGTCCAAATAGCAGGTAAAACTTTATTTCCAAGTGTGTCTGTGAGGATGCTTCTAGAAGAGATGAGCATTTGAGTTGGTAGACAGGGTTTTAAAAAAAGCCCTCCCCATGTGGGTAGGCAGCATGCCATCTGTCAAGGGCCTGAATAGAACCAAAGGGCAGAGGGAGGGTAAATTTGGCATCTGCCTTCTCCTGTCCCTGGACAGGTTCTTGGTCCTTCTGACTAAATTACACCACTGGCTTTCCTGGGTCTCCAGCTCACAAGCAGCAGATCATGGGACTTTTTGGCCTCTGTAATTGTGTGAGCCAATTTCTATAATAAATTTCCTCCCCTTATGTATCTATCTATAGCCCATTGCTTCTGTGGAACCCTCATGCACACATAGAAATTATCCAGTGTCTGTTGTTTAGCAAACCCATGTGATCTGTCAGCTTGAATCATTTAGAACTTGCTGTATTTTAAGGACTTTATGGGCTATGTTGCTTCAGGGCCAGAAACACTGGTAAGAACTCATTGTGGGAGGAGTTCTGGTCTTGGAAAGATAGCAGATGAAGATAATATGACAGTTCTCCAGCTATAAAGCCCTAGAAAATGCTGCAAAAAATTAGCAAAGTACAATGTTTAAATGTGCAATAAACTCACGAGTAAGAAGAAGAACACCAAGTTGCCTGAAATAAAGGTGAAACCAGAGACGGAAGCACAAGGTGGATCAGGGCTGTGAGGTGGGGCTGGGGTGGGGGCCTCCCAATACTCTGTGCAGGGTGGGAGACGGGGCCTGTGAAGCAGGTGAGAGGGGAGCAGGAACACAGTCTCTGGAATAACGGTGAGAGCTCCCAGTCTGAGTGCCTCTAACACGTAACCAGTGAATTCAGTTCATTTATAATAATTATGATGACTGATATAACAGTCTGTTTTTTTCCATAATATTTGTTCTCTAATTTACCATGTTTTTTGCCTATTTTTCCCTTTTTAATTGCATTCCAATGATAATTTGTAAGATCTGTAAAATACAGGTGCTAGTGAAATAGTAAACACAATAACATGGAAAAAAGATAGCAGATGATCGCTAAGATGTCAATTTACTAGACTGTGATTTTTTTTACTTCCTTTTTCTTTGTACTAGATTGGAAGTTACATATTCCATCTCTATTTTTTTAGTGCTTACACTTTGAACTTTAGATTTGTAGACTCAACAAAGTCTAAAGTTAATCAGTTTTCTTCAAATTCATCCAAATTCAATACAATTACAATAAAAACACCAGCAGGCTTTTCCTGGAATTTAACAAGTGAGCATTAACAACTGTGATTAGCTTCTAAGTGTACATAGGAAATAGCAAAAGATCATGAGCAGCCTAGATAATTTTGAAGATGAAGACGAAAGGAGGAGAAAGAGGAAGGATTCACTTTCTTAGACAATATGACTTAGTATAAAGCTAAAGTAAATAATGTGATGTTAGCACGTGACAGCCTAACCAACAGAGCAGAATTGAGAGCCCAGAATTAATCTCTTCCTCCCCTACTCTTCCTCTCCTTGTCATCCTTCCTCTCTCCCTCATTAACACACACACACACACACACACACACACACACACGATATTGGAGTATGTGTGACAAATGTGGCATTTTAAGTCAGTGAGGAAAGAATTGCCTATTTAATATATGGTGCTAGAACAATTAGATATCTAAATAAATAACTTTATAGAATAAGGTGAAATTAATTTTTAACTCATTCCAGGATAATGCACATACAATATCAAATGAATTAAGGAACTACTATAAAGGATACATGGACAAAACCAAGGGAGAGGGTGGAAACAAAGGAGGGAGGTGGGTTTGGAGGAGATGGGAGGAGGGGTGCAGATAAAATACAGACAACTGTAATTGAACAACAATGAAATAATTTAAATTTTAAAAAAGATTTAAATGTGAAAAAAGCAAAACCTAGCATTAAAAAAGCACAGAACAATAATGAAATTGTAGTAGGAAAGAACTTTTATATCAAGATACAAAATATGTGGTATAAAGGAAAATACTGAGAATTTGATTTTAAAAGTTAAAACCAATGTATGATAAGAAGCATTTTAAAACATTGGAGACAACATGGATGGACCTTGAGGGTATTGTGCTAAGTGAAATAAGTCAGACAGAAAAAGACAAATACTGTATGATCTCACTAATCTGTGAAACCTGAAAAAGCTGAACTCATAGAAACAGTAGAATAGTGGTTTGGGAGGTGGAGGGACAGAGAAAGGGATTGGAGAGATGTCAGTCAAAGTGTACGAACTTCTAGTTGTAGGAAGAATAAGTTCTGGAGATCCGATGTACAGCATGGTGACTAGAACCAACAATGCTGTATTATGTATTTGGAAGTTGCTGAGAGGGTAGATCTTAAATGTTCTCCCCCGCCCCCCACACAAATGGAAATTAAGTCAAGTGATGGATATGTTAACCAATCATATTATGGTAATTATTTTGCAATATGTACATGTATCAAATTATAACGTTGTACACCTTAAACTCACACAATGTATATGTTAATTATATCTCAATAAAGCTGAAAAGAATAATTTTTTTCAAAAGTTGCAGAAAATGCATACAATCAGGAGAAGATATTGCAGTCTATAACAGACATAAAATTAATGTCTAAAAGTGATCTTACAAATTAATGAGAAAAACTATAACCCAATAAAACACACAAAAACTGTGAAAAAGCAACTTACTGTAGAAGAAATGGGAATGACCAATAAACATGACAATGTGCTCAACTTCACTGATAACCAGAGAAATACATATTGGAGCAAACTAATGACACACCAATTCACACCCATCACACTGCAAACAAAATATAGTTGTTGGATGACACTGAGTTTTAGGGAAAGGTAGGGAAATAAAAATGTTTATATCTTGCTGGCAAATGTGAAGATGTTTCAGTAATGCTGGAGAGCAGTTTGGCAGTAACTACAAAGATTCCAGATGTGCTCACCAGCCACCTGTGGAGGACTTCCTTGGGAAAGGAAGCAAATATGAAAGCAGAAATGCCATGCTGTGAGCAGAAGAAAAGAACAAACAGCACTCAATTGTCCATTAGCAGGGGAAGAGAGAAATAAAACAAGGTTCATTAATACAAAGTGGCACCATTATGGTAGTTACAATGAGCTAGAGCTACGTGTATCAGAAAACTATTATGCTTTGTTCTAGGAATACGCCAGAGAAATGAAAACACTTGTCCATATAACATGAACATGGATGTTTACAGCAGCATTGCTCATAATAGCCAAAAGTTGAAAACAACCCATATATCCATCAACTGATACTGGATAAACAAACTGTGGTGCATCCACATAATGAACTAGTGTAACATGGACAAACCTTAAAAAATTATTCTAAATGAAAATAGCCAGTCACAAAAGACCACACGTTATATGGTTCCCTTGATGTGAAATGTTCAGAATAGGAAAATCTATAGAGACAGAAACTAGATTAGTGGTTACTGGATGACTAGGGGGAGGGAGGGCTGATGGAAGAATAGGCAATGATAGCTAAAGGGTACAGCATTTCTTTTTGAAGAGATTAAATGTAATAAAATTGACTGTGGTTATGTTTGCATACATCTGTGAATAGTTTAAAAACTATTAAATTATACATATAAAATAGTTGAATTGTATCTTATAGAAATGTTTATCTTGAAGTTGTTTGAAAATATGTAGCCTAGTATAACATTTAGGTAAATAAGAAAATAAAAGTATATATCATTTAGGGACACACACACATACAAAGTAAAATTTCAAAATACCCTTTGCAGTAACACAAATCAACTTCAGGGTAGAAGTTGCCGTTGTAGAGGGAAGAAGGAGAACAATGGGAGGGCACTTGGGTGTATCTATAACATAGTATTTCTTTGAAAAAGGCATAACTAAAGAAATACGGAAAAATGTTAATATAAGTTTATTCATAATTAATACATAGATACTATTGTATTATTTTCTGGGTTTGAAATCTGTCACAATTAATTTATTAAAAGTTTAAAACAAAAATAAATTCTTATAGCTTGTTAAATTCATTGACACAAAAGTTTGATCTTCAAGAATGAAATAAAATATTTTAACCCTTGCTCTAATCTTGTAGACAATAAATTCATTCTCTGTTTCTGCCTTTGACAATGTTTTATAATTGGAGAGGGTGGTCTCAAGTAATAGGTATTTGAGTCTATAAAGTGAGTTTTGCATGAATCACACACATTTCAAATAAATGTGGTATTAATTTCAGTAAAAGAGAACTCCAAAATCATGCTTTTTGTCAGTTTAAAACAGATTTTTGTTATCCCTTGTGGAGTCATATGAATTAAATCATTCTTCTCCATGATGACATGATAGCACATCTTAGCCTCAGCTTGCAAATGAATCACATCAAATTGCTTTTCCAAAAAGTAGATTATTTATTAGATGGCAGTGGTGGCAGCGGTGGTGTGGTAAGAGAAAAGTAGGCATTCGGACATTTTTTTTAAATCAAAAAGGAGTTAGGAGTCTCTTTACATTTAATCTGTCAAAACATGAACTTTTTGGTTGTGAAAAACATAAATGTTTTGTAGTCCAACTAAATCCAAGTTTGAAATGTGGAAGGCACATAAAAATCAGTATTGTGCTCTCATCTCAGAAAAGGCCTCTTTTATTGCAAACTGTAAAATGGACTCAGCTGCCCTAGTCCTTCTGAAATGGCATATTAAACCGATATCTGCAATGTTCGGAGGATATCGTGAATACAGCAGAGTAAGTGATGTAAAGCCATGCTATACAATAAAAGAAAACTAATCGCAAATTGTACTCCACTCTGGGGTTATTTTTTGTCAGAAAATAGCAGGAGTCACTTTGTAGATCTCGTTTGGGAAAGTATTTATGGCCAATCCCTGGAGCGTCTGAAATCACTGATACAAGATGCTGGCAAAATCCACTGCACTGACTGGCTTAGCTGACCATCACACCCAAGGGGAAAGATTTTTATGGAGAAAACTCTTTTAAATATGTGACTGACTGCTAATAGATAGAATCAATTACCCAAGAAATTAAAATGAATAGATGGTTAGTCATCGCTGCTTGGATCGCTGAAATGGCCTGTTTGTGACTAGGTCTTTTTCCTGCATAGATAATGAGACACACTGAGGACAAATACTCAAGTTCTTTCATAACTTCCTTCTCTAGAAATTGCCCTTGGTGGGCCCTTCTGCACCCTTGTAATCCACCAGGATGGTGGTTAATGCAGAACTCCAGCATGCTATGTATGTGTCCTTTAAACCAGCCAGTATGAAATCTATTCTTTTCTTTTCCCTAAACCATTTTCAAAAGAAGTGTGTGAGCAATTGACCTGGCCATGAAATCAATTCGATGTGTTCTTAAAACAGCCTGAAACATTGGATCAAAAATATCTGGAGCTAATGTTTAAATCACATAAACATTCCCCTGATCAACGAATTTATAGAGCAGTCCCAGGAGCCTGAATAATTCATTTCAGATGCAGTACATAAAGGTATTGGAATCATTCATGCTTTTATGATCGACATCAAACTCGTATCATGTCAATGGAAAAGCTGAAAGGAATGGAATTTTTTAATGTGTGTGGAAAGTTTCTGAAAAGTGTCTCCAGGTTGGCAACTTGAGAAGTACAATCCAATATCCTTTCCTAATAACTATTAGTTAAAGTTTAGATATCATTTTGGCCACCATTTCCTAAAATGGGTTCATTCTCATATAAGTTCCAAAAAAATGCTACAAAAATGGGAGGAGGATCAAAGGAGAGGGGCTCTGTGGTCAAACGCAGAGGAAGTAGCATACTTCAAACTCTGTTTGGTGAGTCCCAACGTGTGTATTAGCACATTCAGGACTCCGAGAGCAAAGAAAACTAGCCCTAAGTCAGCATCATCCAGATATATTTGTTCAATGAGTCCTAGTTTCTCCTAACACATATTCCATACAATACACACTTGAAAACACCAATAGAGACTAATCTATGTCTTATGCATAATAGAAAGTTTGGACGAAGTACCCAAGAACACATGAGCACCTAGTTGAAGAGTCAGAAGTCCTGGCTCCCAATCTGGGCTACTTCCTAAGATGATTCAATTAAGGTTATCTAGATGATACCCCCAAATTATGAGAATTTTTAAATAATAATAAAAATGAGATGTTTAGGATTTACCAAGAAACCTAAGAATATTTTGTTTGTTTTATAATTTTTAAATAATTTTTTTATTTTTCAATTACAGTAGATATATGACATTATATTAGTTTCAGGTGTATCACCCACTGATTAGACATTTATATCACTTACAAAGTAACCACCCTGATAAATCTAGTACCCACCTGCACCATATATAGCCATTACAGTATTTTAACTATATTCCTTATGCTGTACTTTGCATCCCCATAACTATTCTGTAACTACCAATTTGTACTTCCTAATCCCCTCACCTTTAAGAAACCTAAGAGTATTTAGACATTGTCCTCTCTGGTTTAGGAATAGCTTCATAGTGGATAGGACTAGTCAGGTACAGATTCAGTACTATATAGCAGGTAAAATCGTCTCACTCTAATTTAAAGCCAAGATCCCTCTCTACTTTCTCATTGTCTATGTTAATACTGAAGCACTATGCCCAGCTAACCACTGAAGAGAGTTTTGTTTTTTTGTTTTGTTTTTTATTTTTTTTTAGATAACAGAGTAGGCTCAGATTGCAGAAGCAGTGATGGGACAGATCTTGATAACTCAGAAATTTTCTTCTTTACATCATGCTTTTAATTGTATACCAGTCCATGTGGGAGACACTCAGGAAAATCCCCGTCTGTCCCTGAGACCCTCTGACTTCACCACACAACCATTTTCCTCCCCTTTAGAAGCAGATGGACTTAATAGACTGCGACAATTGTCTATTGTTCTTAGCAAGTTATGCCATGATCTGTATGCCTCTGTCCCAGAAGATGGACAGCAGAGTGCAATGAGAAATGAGAATATGTAATGTCTGAAATTTTTCTCATTAAAAGTCCCTCTTTGTTTGGAAATTATGCTAGCTTGACTTTTTGTGCTCTATTAGATAATATAAGAATCTGGATCTCCAGTGTCCCTGATAAAATTAGACTCGTGGTTGGGAGTGACTGAGATCTCACAATTTTTGGCCTTGAGGGAGCCTAAAATAGGGGCCAGAACATCTCCTCCACTGGAAATGAAGTTTTCCAGGATGGTAGACACCCGCTACAGAGCCAGTTGTCCCATTTGTCATCTGTCCCAGCACAAAAAGAGCCAAGTCAATTCAAGAACTCAGCTTCAGGCAGAGGGCTAGAAGCTGTGTGGGTAATATCGGACTTTTCTTACCTTAATTTTTGATAGCTTGATACTTGATGGGGAATGAAGATGGGTGAGAGCCTATATGTTTCTCTGAGATTTTGACCTGGACTCAAAAAGATGTCACCTGCAGTTTCTAAGTCAATAATTACACTTTTTCCCAGTGATTAGTTATATAGCACATGCTTCTGCTTGAATAACAATGCATTTTTTAACAGGGAAAAGTCTGGTTTGTGAATATCTGCTAATATCAATCATCAATGCTTATTTATCCCTTGTATTTACAAGAATTGCCAGTCTAGAACTCCAGAAAGAATCTAGGAAGGTGCAATAAAATAAACTATTGTGTTTTCAGCATGTACTGTTTGTCTGCACTGTGCTAGGTCTTCCATATATTATCACCAACCGTAGAAAAGTAACCTTCATTGTCATTACTATTGTGGACGATAAAACTAAGAATCAGAAAGGGTCATTTAATCTACATACCATCAGCATTTACTGCCTCCCAATTTGAAAAAGAAGGGGGAGAAGGAGGAGAAGTAACAGAAGGAATTAAAGAAGCAGAGAAGCTAAGATCATCTAAACCCTTGCTCCTCCAAATGCAGCACACACCAGCATCACCTCGGTGCTCGTCAGAAATGCAGAGTGTGGGGCTGCTCCCGATCTACCATGTCAGAATCTGTTTCAGCAAGATCCCAGGTGAATCATGTGTACTTCAAAGTCTGAGAAGCAGTGTCTACCCAATTTGTACCTGACCCAGAGGGAAGGGAAGGGAGAGGCAGAAGACAGTCTCTATAGGCAAGACAGACGAGGGGACGGTAAGAAATTAGAGCGTAAAGATCTGGAAGGCCTTTGTGTTGTGTCTGGGAGAGTGATGGTGTGGTTGGTGAAGTGGTATTTTAATACTTTTTTTCCTGTGGCTTTTAAATTAGATAAGATTTTAATGTTCTTTAGGAGAATACACTACACTTGTGAACTTTATTTTCAATTATTTTTGATTTCTGGTTTGAACCTGGCCTTTCACTGCACCATGAATCTGCCCAACTTTCAAAAAGTTTGTCACTTAATCAAGCTTATTGAGCTTAATTAAATGAACAGTGTGGTGATTTCCGGAAGAAGGCAGCAGAGAGTAAAGGAAGAATAAATGGTGGTGGAAGGAGACTTGACTTGGGGTGGTGAACACGCAATGCTGTGTACAGATGATGTGTTGTGGGTTTATGTTCCTGAAACCTGTATAATACTGTATAAACGTGTCATCCCAATTGATTCAATTGAAAGAAAGAAAGAAAGAAAGAAAGAAAGAAAGAAAGAAAGAAAGAAAGAAAGAAAGAAAGAAAGACCAGATGAGGTTTGCTGATTCTGTAAGAGGAGATCTGGGCTTATGGTGCTCATGTGTTCCCTTCTGTTCTCTCAGTTTATTAGACCTGGGATATTTGGCCCTAATAAGCTTTTCACCCAGAAAACCACACAGGAGTCAAATTTGGGACAGCAAATCATAGTCCATGAACTTCTCAGGGTCTAGGAAGCCATGCCATTTAGCTTATCCTCCTACTGCCTGGGAGTCCCCTACAGCAGGAGTTCCCAGTCCCCAGGCCATGAACTGGTACCAGTTGTGGCCTGTTAGGAATTGGCCTGCACAGCAGGAGGTGAGCAGAGGGTGAGGAAGTAAAGCTTCATCTGTATCTCCAGCCACTCCCCATTTCTTGCATTACTGCCTGAGCTCCACCTCTTATCACATCAGTAGTGGCATTAGATTCTCATAGGAGTGCAAACCCTACTGTGAGCAGGATCTCAGGTGTGTGCTCCTTATGAGAATGTAACGCCTGATGGTCTGAGGTGGAGCTAAGGCTAGTGCTGGGGAGCGGCTGCACATATAGATTATCATTATCAGAGGGGTTTGACTGCACAGAGACCATAATAAATCAATTGGTTGAGGACATATATCAAAACCCTATCAGTGAGTGGCAAGTGACAATGAAGCAGCATCTGGTGGCAGGCTTTAAGTCAGAATCCAACACTTACTTTAGACGTGGACCGCCCATTATTTTATTTACGATTACTGCCCTCGCCTCTTTTCCACACTGCACACTTGTCTTGGTCACAGTTTTGGTAAGCTTACATGCTAACCCTAGCACGTGGTGAGCTGTATAATTATTTTATTATATATTACAGTGTAATAACAGTAGAAACAAAGTGTACAATAAATGCAATGCACTTGAATCATCCCTTAACCATTCCTCCACACATATTCCCAGTCCATGGAAATTTTGTCTTCACGAAGCCAGTCCCTGGTACCAAACATTTGGAGACCATGGCCTTAGAACCTTGTTACTCAACATGCAAGTCCGTGGACACACAGCATGGACATCACTTGGGAACTTGTTATAAATGCAGCATCTAAGCCTCTTCCTTACTGAATCAGAATATGCATCTTAGTAAGATACTCAGGTAATTCATGTGCACTCCAAAGTCTGACAACACTGTCTTAGCAGTTCTCATATTATTTTTTATAACTTCTTTCCACAAATTGATCTCCCCTTCTGTCTTGGTCTGTTCAAGCTGCTATAGCAAAATACCACAGACTGGGTGGCTTATAAGCAACAGAAATTTTTTTATCACAATTCTGGCAGCTGGAAGTCTGGGTTGCAGACTTCTTATGTCCTCACATAGTGGAAGGGAAAATAAAATCATTTGCAAATTAAATTTGGGATCCCTTTCACAAGGGCGATAATCCCATTGGTGTGGGCCCTGCCTTCATGACCTAATCACCTGCCAAAAGCCCCGCCTCCTAATACCCTCAACTTGGGGGTTTGGTTTCGATATATGAATTGAGATGGGCACTTTTAGACCATTGCACTTCCCAAAGCTCTCCCCCACAACCTGTCCTAGGCACACACATGGGGCATGGTTACATTTTTTAAAAATATTTTTATTTTATTTTATATTTTTATCGTATTGTATATTATTTTATTTTATATTTTAAAGAGAGGGGATGGTAGGGAAAGAGAAGGAGAGAAACAGGGATGTGAGAGAGAAACAGTCACTGGTTGACTTCCATAAGTGCCCCAGTTAACAGAGGGAACCCAAAACCCAGGCACGTGCCGGGCTGGGCATTGGAACCTGTGACTTCTCCATTTTCAACACCACACCCAACCAGCTGAGCCACATAGCCAGGGTGGGACACGATTAATTTTGAGCAATTTTTTCTACAAATATCTCTCAGGCCAGACCTCCAAAGTGCCGCAGGAGAGAGTGTGATTTTGAACAAATGCCCAATGCAATTTTTGGCAGAGGTAGGACAAAAGTCCTGAATTATCTACTCTAATTGTGTTGGAGGGTAGAGAGATGTTAGCTCTTCTGGGTTTTGTTTACTTAATTGTAAAGCCATTTATGCCATGGCTATTCTAGTACATCTGACTCCAAGTTTTGAATCTAAATATAAAAGATTTCACTACTATCCAATTTGTACCTTTAGGGGTTTTCATATTTAATGTCCAGCTTGGTTTTAGTGATTCTGAGAGAAGGGTCATTTTTTTTTGCTGCTGTGTAGAAAAATGATTGGCTTTACCACATGACCCAGTTTTCCCCCTCCTAGGCATATAACCAAGTAAAATGATAACATCCATCCACACAAAACCTTGTGCATGAATGTTCATAGTGCCTTATTCATAACAGCACCCAGATGGAAACCACCCAAATGTCCATCAACTGATAGATGGATAAATTAAATGTGGTATATCCATACGATGGAATGTTATTTAGTCATAAAAAGGAATAAAAATTACTGATGCATGCTACAACATGGATGAACTTCAAAAACATTAGGCTAGCTAAAGTAAACCACACAAAAAGAAGAATATTGTATGTGTCTATTTATGTGAAATATCTAGACTAGGCAAATCCATGGAAGCACAGAATAGATTAGTGGTTGTCAGGACCTGGAGGGGGAAGGAGGAGGACTGTACAATGACTGCTAATGGGTACAAGAATTCTTTCAGGAGTGATGAAAAATTGACTACAGAGATGATTACACAACTCTGTGAATTATTAAAAAAAAAAAAACCCGGAACTGTACACTTTAAAAGATGAATTTTATACTACATGAATTAAATCACAATAAAGCTTTTTTTTTAAAATGGCTGGCAATGAAACAAGAACAGCTCTGCCGATGAGGGGGCAGTCAGCTGGAGGGTGGGCTGCAGCCCCTGTCCAAGGCGATGGCCATCTGCTCTCATCTCAGGGGCTCCAGCGTGGGCAGCTGGGCATGGAAGGTGTTTCTTGGCACCCAGGATTTCAGAAATGGAGGTGTTCTTGGGGTAACTCCCTTCTCCCTGACTAAGGCAGCTATTTCTGATCCTGTTTCCCCCTTGCCCCACAAAGGAACTCACTTAGTTTTTCACTAAGTCACTTGCCAGAGTGCAGGTGTCTAATATGGTAATAGTAAAGGAGCCAGTCATTATTGGAAACTTGTCATTAATTCTCTTCTGTTCTAAGTTTAGCTTAAGCCCCACTGTGGGAGCCACTAGATCCTGTGAAGAAGCTGCTTCTCCCCAAGTAACTCAACTCTATGTCGTGAGGCAAGTGCCATCACAGACAGAAGATAGGTGCTATATAATATGTGGGTCCTAATGACACTGCAGGGTCCCTTGTTCATAACCAATTAAGAATTTCAAAAACAGTGACAGCAGAGCAAGCACACAGAGCTTCCAAGTGTGAGATCCTATGTGGTTGCACAAATCACACCCATGGAGCTGGCTTGGGGCACATCAGGAGATGAAAGGGTGAGAAGTTCCTATTCTTATGAGCTTGAAAATAAATTTATGCCATTTATTGGACATGCTACTTCTTGTTAATGAAAGCTACTTCACAATGGTGTATTGCTAGGGAGAGCCTAAATAATAGTGTGAAACATAATCTGATCTTTAAAGAGCTCTCCCAGTATTTCATTAATATAGCCATTTCAATCGTAATTTGCCAACGATTTTATTTTACCTCCCAATATTATTGTGATGTTGAAAAACACAAAATTTCAGCATCCACATTACATGTAGGGAAATTGTCACATAGATCATTTTAGGAAGATATCCAAAGGTAAGAGAGCACCATGAGAGAGGCAGTAGTCCACATTTCTGCTATCTCTTTTTATAATAAGCAACTGCACCCAAGATAGTGTTATGCAGAGGCTGCACATTAATTCATAATACTGGCATAATGTATTAGTAATAATGACAATAATAAATATGTGATCGAATGTTTAAAAATACCAGGCACTGTAATAATCCCTTTTTATATTTCATAGTGTTTGATTTTTCACTCCAAAACTCTTGCCCTAACTGATCATTTGTGCACTGAGAGATAAGTACTTGCCTGTATCATATTATATGTGTGTGCATGGATGTCAGTGTTGGCAGAGTGCAAGCCTAAATTAGCTTTAGTTAGCAGTAGTTTTAACAGAAATATTTTATGTAAACAGTTTCCCCAAAATGCCCAAAGTTGACCATTGATTACGTTAGGAACCTGAAGTGGCCTCCCCCTTCAGAGACGCAGCACAGCATGACAGTGGTGAATGTGAGCTTGGGGTGAGAATGCCTGCAAGTTCACAAGGCCTGGTTTCAACCTCAGCCGCACTGCTCACTAGCTGTGTGACCTTGAGCAAGTCAATTACCCTTTCTGTGACCTGGTTCTCTTCCCTATAAAATGGAAATTACAATAGTTCTCACCATAGGGTTATTGTGAGAACCAAATGAGTATATATCCAAGGTAGTATACTAAACTGGTTTTAACTATTGTTGTTACATAGAAAATCAGATCTTAATATCACAGGCTATCACTTGAGATTGTCCACCAATCTTGTTCCTACATACACAGCATGTCTTGATGTTAGGCTAAATTATATTTAAGTACAATGCATAATGGTTCTCTAAGAAGCAAGATAACCAACCTCTGGGGCAGAATGATGGGGAATTATGGGACCTCCGATGCTGACTGCTGCACCAGGAAGAGCGGGTGCAAAGCAGTGCCAAACTCTTCTAAACTGTAAACCAGCATCAGTCTCAGTGATGGTTCCAATGACAGTTGGCTTCTCATTGAGGCTCATGATCAGGCCAGCAAGGAACATTGACCCAAACAAAGTCTGGACAGCAGAACACTAGGAAGACAGATAACCATCCTGCAGATCTCTCTCTGGGGAGCAGGACCCAGTTGTGGTCTAAGGTTAAGGGTAAAACTTCATATCCCCTAGGAGAGGAAAGTTCGCCAAGAGTAAGGCAGGGACATAAAGCTCTGAGTCCAGGGGCCTGGCACTAGCAGGGTCAGGGAGCTGGGCAGCAGGTAAGCAGCAACTGAGAGGAATCAGATTGCAGGCACCAGTGGGCCTGGGTCTGATGAGTGGATAAAGGGCAATGGTAGGTATCCTGCAGGTGCGGCTGGTCCTGGTCTGCAATGGCGATGTAAGTCTAGGTGAGCAACTTCTGCAGCAGAAAGAGGGGATGGCTGTGAGCATACTGTCAGTCTCCATCTGGACATCTGGACATCTGGACTGGCAAAGAAGAGGATCAAGAAGAAGGCTACAAGTGGGGGACTCAGTGGTCAAGTTGTGAGAAAATGGGGACTCAGAGGAAACAGGATGGAGGCAGCAGTCTCATCCCAGTCTCTCCGTCACCTGTATCGCCTGAACTCTAGTCCCCGGGCAGACTCTTGTGACCCTGTGAGCCCTGGATGTTGTGGTTCCCCTGGACAGGAGTGACCTGCCTGTTCTTCTTCACTACAAACTGCATTTGTTTTCAAGGCCAACCTGAGACCCCATACACGTTACGTGCTCACTTTCCTTGCTTCACCCCTTCTTAAGGGAGCCCTGCTGAGTACCTGCAGTAACTTAGAAAGGCTGCAGGTAAGGGAGGAGGTGGAGGCTCCATAGCTGATGCCAAATACTCTTGAGTTTTACCCTGGAAACTTCTTTTGTTCTCCCATAAAACCCAAAGCAAAAGCACCATGTTGAGTAATGTGTCCTCCCCTATCTTTGCATTTGCTTTGTAGTCTGTAGTTGCCTTTATGTTACTCTTCTTATACTTCAGGCTAGGAGTTAATTTTACCCTAATACTGCTTATGCATTGTAGAAATATTGGGAAGAAGTGGAAGGGTACAACTGGAAACAAATGTAATTCACCTTGGACCTGAATCTCTAAAATGGCCTTACATCAGGCACATAATAGGAACTCTAAAATCTTTGTTAATGAGTGGATAGATGAAAGAATTCTTGTTAATATGCTGAGTTTGTAGTGGGCTATCTAATGTCTAAGGGCTCTGTTGAACAAGAGAAGAATCAGTGTATTAAAGTAATACATTTATATAATGAAGTTTAAAAAATGCTTACTATGTCTTTTTTATTTTTTTTAAATCCTCACCTGAGGATATGTTTATTGATGAGAGAGACAGAGAGAGAGAGAGAGAGAGAGAGAGAGAGAACATCGATGTGGGAGATTATTTATTGGTTGCCTCCTGTACACACCCTGACCAAGCATCGAACATGTAACCTAAGTATGTGCCCTGACAGAGAATACAACTTTTTGGTATATGGGACGACACTCCAACCAACAAAGCCAGCCAGGGCCAGAAATGCTTAGTACATCGCTGAGTAGAAATTACCTTTTTTGGGATGCTGTGTCATTGTGCCCACACTTCAGCCTAAGTTGAAGAGGCGGAGGGGAAAAGATTCAAGGCCCTGATCTAGGATGGAATAAGAAGAATGCAAGTCCTTGGGTAAGGCACATCTGAGGCATATAAATATCTAATTTTAGTTCCCCCAATTGCTTAGACAGTTTGCCCACATGCATCACGCCAGCTTATGTAAAACACACCCTGCACCACAAGAGGCAGCCGATGCAGAGAGCATCCACTAACTTCACAGTGACAAAATGAAATGTGACAGCAGCTTCTTGAGAGCTTCCTAAACTGACACGTTAAAACTCACCTATTGGCAACAACTGAAGCTGGGGTGGCAGGAAGCAATCTGAGTGTGATGGTTTACGAGCAGGTTTTATCGGCCTGCTTCTCAAAAGCAGAATGTGCTAAAAGTGCCCATGCCTGAGGTTTACCTCAAAGGGTCAAACCTGAGGTCATGAAGAATAACTTTCAGAAAAGTTAGGTAACTTCTGTAATATCAGCAATTTAACCTTCTAGCCTCAGAACAAGCCACGAACATTTGGGGTTCAATAAAGTGATGACATAAAGAAACACACACATATTGTTTTTAATGAACAATGGTAAGCCCGGGGTAGATATCTGTCAGTCAACAGGTCGGAAATGATATCGGCTCCCATGCTCCAAGTGAAATATTTGAGAATTTTATGAGCTGTGGAGAATCTATTTGATGTATAATGAATTCATATGGGAATTAAACCAGGGTATGAGTTGAAATCTGCTGTTTCAATCCAGCTGGACTCTCTTTTGCTGATGCTCATAATTATGGTCCTAATGGTTTCTGGGGTTTTTTCACCTCCCAAACTACAGATTTATTGGCATATTCCATTACTGTCAGAAGTGAGGGCCAATATCATTGCCCTCCAGCATGCTGCTAAGATTCTAGGAGTTACAGAGAAATGAACTCTTCGTGATTTCCCTCTAATTCTTTTTATGTATGCTCTAATTTAGGGTGGTTTTTTTTTAGAGATAATAGTTTAGAATCATTTTTGTGTTCCAGAAGGGTAATGATGTGCCATAATAAATGATTCCAATGTCTCCCATGAAATTACTAAATCATTGACAATGGAGATATTTGTGCCTGAGAATATACAATGTGTTAATTAATCTAGTCAATAAATATCTAGTCATTAAGAGAGGCATAATAAAATCCCCATGTTTAAATCCCTAGGTACATCTGTGCAAAGCCAGACTATATAAACATCATCTTAAATGCTCATGAACAACCTCAAACACCCACATATGTGAAGCCAAGGTGAACAGAGTTACAGCAGTGAACAAAAATATCCACAAGAAAATGTGTATAAAAACTGCTTTTAGAAGTAGATATGCAAAAGAAGAGCTAAAATTCCCTGAGCAAGGTAATTCCAGGTAGAATAATTTTGACTTTAGCTGGGAAAATACCAGCTGATATTAGCAGTCACATTTTCATCATTTTATTTGCAACAGTTATTGGTCATGCTTGTTAGTCAGTGACATCAAGCTTGGCCAGAGCTACTGGCATGGAAATTCCTCTTACATAATACACAGCAAGCTGCTCACAGCCTTGGAACCTGGTTCGAAGATGACCACTGACCTTCTACTCTCTTGTTATCCATCAAACTTACAGTTTCTTCCTTCTCTCTCTGAAACGTTTAGAATGAATCTGGACATTCCCATATGAGGGTGTGCACTAAGGCTTAGAGTGTCACAATCACCTAGCAGCGTTGTAAAAAAGAGACAGACCCAAGTACATTTCCAGGCTAACAGCACTTTGACCCTTGTCTTCTGAAGGCAGTCCACATCTGGATCACTTATAGCTGGACTTGGGCAACCAGCTGCAGATGGAAGAGGCTTAGAAAGTTACTCTAAATCTGCTTTCTTGGGGAACTGCATTAATCTTATCTGTATCCTGTCAGGGATCCTTTTGTGGCACAAAACAGCATTCCACTCAAGATAGGCCAGGCCAAGCACACAATTTTATTGGCCACAGCCTCTACCAGGAGTTAGAAAGTAAATGTCAAGAACTGAGAGGATGCTTCTCTGCCTTTCAATGAATCTCATGGAAATTGACTCCTCCCCTCCTTTTCCTTCCCCTCCCCTCCCTTCCCCTCTCCTCTTCTCCCCTCATCTCCTCTCCCCTCCTCTCTTCTTCTGTCCTCTCCTCTTCTGTTCCCTTTTCAGACTTAGAAGCTTCTCTGCTTCCCCAGACCTTCGGCTTGCATGAGATTTTGCTTGGCCCCCAAATCCACATGACCTTAGTCCGTAGTTCCTCTATTACATAACTCTTGGCTCCTTAAGAGTTATGGTCTGTGTCCATAGACCAGTCTGTGAAAAGATTGTTACCACTCTATAAAAGAAAAAATACAGAAATTGAGAGCAAATGTTTGGAAATTTTTATAGCAATTTGATCTTTCCCCCACCATCCAAGTGCATGACAGGTGGGCTTGCCTTTTTGTGTAGGATAGAGACCAACGTGGGTGTTACTAAATACCAGCGGCGAGGTGCATGAGACTCACATTATCTGCAGCAGGATTGTGTTACAACACGTAACAGTTTAAGATTATTTTGTCATCTGTAACCCAAACATGTATAAAATTCAGAATTCATGTCAGTAATCAAAAGAAAATTTAAATATAATTGTAATTGTAGAGGTTTAAGTTTTTAGATCTGGCTACTGAATCAAATTGAAGATAAATTTTAAAAATGCATTATCAGCCCTGGCTGGTGTAGCTCAGTGGATTGAGTGCGGGCCTGCGAACCGAAGGATCGCGGTTCGATTCCCAGTCAGGGCACATGCCTGGGTTGCCAGGCCAGTTCCCGGCAGGGGACATACAAGAGGCAACCGCACATTGATGTTTCTCTCCCTCTCTCCTTCCCTTCCCCTCTAAAGATAAATAAATAAAAATCTAAAAGGAAAAGAAAAAGTACTTAAAAAAAAATGCATTATCACCTACTTCATTTGGGATAGAAGTTAATATTCTGAGCTTGTGAAATTCCTTTAAAATATCTTTTTTCATTTCCATCAACTTCTGCAAAGTTGGTTGCTCTATTGTGAATGTCATTCAGAGAAAACACAGAGGCAGCTTAAATACAAACCATCATTTGTAAGTAGTCCTATGATCAGTACAACTTAGATTAGATTAACTAACAAGCAAGAAGTAAACTTGTTAAAAACTTTAAATAATTATATTCATAGTATGGAGAATCACTATGAGAACCATAAATTTTATTTAGCTGGGTTTATGTATACTTCCAATGAACAATGTGAATAATTTTTGTAACTGTTTTCTTCATCTCCATATGCTATGTTCTTTGTATATTTATTAAAAAATAATTTTATGTCAGCTATATCTAATAATAAAAAATTGGGGTCTTCAAAAAATTTTTTTGGTATTTAGTCCTGGTAATTTGGTGTGGTTTAATGGATTGAGTGCTAGACTGTGAACCAAAGCATTGCTGGTTCAATTCCCAGTCAGGGCACACACCTGGGTTGCAGGCCAGGACCCCAGTTGGGGGCACATGAGAAGCAACCACACATTGATGTTTCTCTCCTTCTCTTTCTCCCTCCCTTCCCCTCTGTCTAAAAATAAATAAAATAAAATCTTTTTAAAAATTAAAAATAAATAAATAAATTTTTAGTGATTCATTTGTATTGTATTTTACAACAATATTGGTCAATGGCGCTTTGGAAAATGATGAAAACAATGTGATCCTTCTCAATAAATGGCCTAAAACATTACTGCTCTAACTCATTCCCTCTGGGAACAAATTCAAGATCTGCATGGTGGACCTACTAACTCACCTTGGACAATGTGTTCAGCACTGGCCCAGAGAGTTGTGGTGAGGGGTGGAGGGACAGTAGCTCTCATGTTGATGCAGGGCTACCCTTTCTAGAGACTGGTGTCAATTTGGAGCTCAAGACCATAGCCCTATTCTTGGTCTATTTCATTAATGTCACTCTCTCATTATTCTTAATTTAGCGTGATAAAGCAAAATCATCAATAATCTGACAACTGATTTCAAATCCAAGCTCCCAGTAGGGTTTCCCTTGGCTTCATCACTGGGAAGAATATCTACACTCTACAAACAAAAAGAAAAGGCAAGTGCATGTCAATTGGTGGAAGAAATTGATAAGGAATCTCTGGAGATTTTCAGAGAGTCCAGCACAGATAGATGCTCAGAGAATTTAAGAAGAAGAAGTATATGTGCTTTTCTCCTCTGCTATACATTGAGAGTATGAGGATAGGTCTCAATAAGAAGGGACAGTGCTCAAAACAGCAAGTAAGTCATTTAGGAAATATGCATTAAATGCCTATTATGTACCACACTCTGTCCTATGTTCTATGTTTTTTTAATGGTTTTGCTCCCTTCAAGGAGCTCAAAATCTACTTAGAGAGAAAACAGCACAATGTGATGACTGTGTAAGGTAGACGTGGATATACACCACCTAGACTCCCCTTCAAGAAAAGACATTACCCAGCTATCAACACTTCAGGGTCAACCTCAGCTGCAGAGGGCTGCCTTGCCCAGAGACATCCAAGGGATGACCCAAAGGGACATCTCTTCTGGGATACCCACATCCATTGATTGGATCAGGTAGAGTTATAAACGTCCAGCAACTTTGGCCCAATATTGGACACTCCGATGGGCAATACCTTCTCCAGAGCTCCCCACTGGGTTGGCTGAAGTGGTCTCGGATCTCCATCACAGATAAACATCTTCCTCTACCCACTCCTGCTTCCTCCATCTTCCATTCACAAATGTTGACCCTGAATAAATAGCTTGTACCCCAAACTCTACATTAGTGGCTGCCTCCAGATACTCAAACCTACACAGTACCATTTTAGCCTCTTATATCAGAAACATGTGAGTCCAGAGCAAGGGAAATGACCCAGATACAAACAGGGCTGCTCCGAAAAGACTCTCCAGGAAGGAATAACATTCCAGTTGGAAAGTAAATATAAAATTGAGGCAGGGAGAAGAACAAGGTGACCACGTTTTCACAGGTGCAGGAAATGGATTGTGTAAAAACAAGGAGGCATGCTGTTAGCCTAAGGGGCTCTTGTCCTTTGGATCTCAATTCAACCATTACCTCCTCCAGAAGACATCTCCAATCTTCCATTTTTAGAGTTGCCACCCCATTCCTGATTAAGTCACTCTCATATTCCATAGAAATGTTAAGAAATGCACCTAGAATTGTAGTCAAGGAGTACTCCAGAAAGGGCTGAGTAAGTCAGGACTTAATTCAAAGAGCCAAAGGAAGATTTTGGGAGATTGGAAGTGAACTTCCTGTACCAACTGAGTTGTGCCTTCAAAATGTACTTGGCAGCTGCATGAAGATGTTAATGAAGTGGGATAAGGGTGGTGACAGGAAGATCAGTTCAGAGGCTTTTGCAGTGATACAGATTTAAAAGGTACAGCCCAAAGGAAGGTGTGACAGACCACGTAAAGCAATAGTTCTCAGACGTTAACATGTTTTGGAATCACCTGGGAATCTTGTTAAAATGCATATTCTAACACAAGAGGTCCGAGTGGGATTCAAGACTGCATTTCCAACAAGATTCCCAATGATAATAATGCTGCTTGTCTACATGGACACCAGCAGGTGATGGGTACCTACTTAATATGGAGAGGGCTACAGACATTCATAATTCTGTGAGACACAGCCAAGCTCTCTGATGCAAACGACCAGGGTATGTATGCATAGGTCTTTGATACACAAAGAGTTAGAGACATGCCAAAGAGATGCCTATCTCTTCTCAAATGATCATAAACCTCTCCAAGTATGATATTCAGGGATGTGGTTCATTTAACTATGACTTTGTGTTGCCTGCTATTGACCAGGAATTAGATCATTCAGCTACCAATGGATTGAGTCAGCTTTTGGCTTCTGCTAGAGCCCTAGATCCATCATAGTTTCAGCTGTTGTTAGTTCATCCAAAATGTGCTTTTCACAGGAAAAAACCCACAGCTAGCCAAATTCTTCTCTTGGTTACTATTATGCAACACTATCATTAAAACCAATGATCAAAAATACAACTTCAATGGCAATTTTAGATGGGTGCAACGGAGCACTTAATTGTCCATTGAAATCAGCTACAAAACACACTTCTGTCGTGGCCACACATGAATTCGTGCATACCAGCCCCAAGTAGCACTGCCCATTTTGAGACGGGATGGTTGGAGTCTTTTTCTCCCTCCTCCCTCACTGCTCCTCACTTCCCTTGGCACCTACATCTGTTCAATATTTGTCACCCAGCTGAATATGAAACTCTTGGCACCTGACATTGAACGTCAGTTATTTTGAAATTGAGTTTTCTTCTTCTGTGTCTTTAAATCTGATTGGAAAAACTTGGAAAGGCTTCCAATTGTTAATACATTTTAATCTGATATTATTTTCTTATGCATAGTGATATATTGCTGTCAAATAAAATGAACATTACCTTGCATATTGATCATCTATAAAATTACATGGTGCTTTAAAAATACTTCATTCTATACATATAATCATGTGTTCACACACATATACATCACTATTACAGAATTTAGATTCACACACATCAAAATATTTTAGCTTTAAAAATAAGATTTTTTTAAAACTAGGGGCTTTGCAGGGAGGGTCACTGTATTGACATGGGATTATGCAGTTATCATCTGGATCTTATTCTTTAATTGTCTCTTCAGGAAAAATAAAAAGTACTGTGGTGCTGCTCCCAGTTCACATGGCAACATACAACCTGTAAAGAACAAATACTGTGAATTGCCACAGGACTGACAATTTCACACTGGGAGGAGGGACAGGAAATATTAATTATAAGGTTGTGATTCAGTTTGGAAGACTCTAAGGGTATTGTCCAAATTTAGAATGGATGTGTCGTAGAGCGTTAGTAATGTGCCCCTCACTGCTAGTGGTTTCCGCTTGTATCCTCAACTTGGTTTAATTAAGATTGAGCCTTGTGAACTGAACAACATATAATATTGTTGAAAGAGCAAACTGGGGAAAAATCAAAGAATTTCAGGAATTTTAGAAATTCTATACAGGCTGATAGCTATTTCTGAGGCAAAAATAATAGTACAAGCTGATTACTGCTAATGTCTATGAAATTGGGTCTGGCAGAAGTAACGCCTGCTTGAGTGTAGTTGGTGGGATAATAATACGGGTGTAATAATTTATAGTTTTAATTTGAACATTTCACCTAAAATGTCACATGGTGTGCCTGAGTGTGATATTGCTATGTTACAGAATTGCACGCATAGGATTTTGTAATAAAAAGGGGGCATTATTTGTGCCAGGCCCTGTATTATAAATGTAGGGGATTATTATTAGTGTTATTTAAAGGAATGCTGCAAAAGAGAGAGGCCTCTTGGTGAGAAAATGAGAAATCTCCAGGCTGGGAAAATAAAATAAGTGCGTACCCCTGGCAGAGGAAACAATACCGACGTGGAGCGCAGACAGCAGCCAAGTAAAACCCGTCAACACACCCGCTGCAGGAGAGTCTTCATGCACACCAGTCGGTGGAACGGGCCACTGCAGCTCAGCCATGCTGTGGTCATCGCAGGGGATTTTTCATTCCCACAAAATACATCCAGAAGACCCGTGAACAAGGGCACAGAGTGCTACAACAACGTTATTGCACAGTCATCTGGGATTTGCATACTGCATTTAGTGGTGAATCTAGTAGGGAGTTAATACAGCTGAAGCTTCAAGACCCTCGCCTGCATGGCCCTGTGCATGTGGGAGCTGTGGGGGGTGTAGAGTGTTGTAGGTGGCAGGTGGCAGGAGGGTGGCACTTGGGAACAATTTCTGCATGAGCATTTTCAGTAAATTGCCTCCAGAGATCACAGAACACAGGTTTCTGAATTGCCAGAGCTCCAGGTACTTGTTGTGAATTTTCTCCTTACTCTACATAAGTACGCGCACCCGTACCTATTCCTGTATTTGAAGCAACGATGAGGCACCTAACTTGATTCCTTTCCTTTGAGTTACACATTTTGGTATAACAGGAAGTTCAGTACAAGCTGACCTATCTCAGTTTTTCAACAGAAATTCTAAAATGCCCACAAGTTTGATTTATCCATCTGCCACCAGATCCTTATTGAGCAAAAATGATAGTCACTAGACCATCTAGAATGGTCTGGATGTCTTGCTCATAGCAGCTGCTGCGATATCATAGAAGGCACATCTCTGACAGGACTGAGGCGTGCACCTCATGTGCTACGTGCTCAACCAAGGCTTGCTCATTTTCCTTTCATTTCTCCTCACGCATTAAGCATTTACCTTGCTGCTGAGTCCTGCTATCAGGGTTTTCTAGATATTATTTTATGACAACTATTAAAGATAGGTATTAATACCACCCCACTTTAGAGAGCCCAAGGGAGCTCCACAGCTGGTGAGTGTAGGTAGGTCCTGAGCCATGACAGGTGGTCTTCCTCCAGAGCCCAGCATCTTAACCCCTGGTTGCACTGCCTCTGTGGATGGAAGCCCTCATGGCCTCCTGACAGTGCCCTCTCTCCAGGGCATCTTGGTGCCAACCCACCCATGAAGCCAGTGGTTCTCAACTAGGGGCAAAGTTTTACTCAGCAGACATTTGGCATGTTGGAAACATTTTTGACAGACATGATTGGGAACGTGCCACTGGTGTCTAGTGGGTGGAGGCCAGGGATGCTGCCAAGCACCCCACAGGACACAGGGAAGCCCCCACAACAGGGAATTCTCAAGTCCCAAATATCAACAGAATCATTATTGAGAAGCCCTGTGTTAAATCAATAGCAAATAATCACCCTCAAACACATCATCCCTCTTTAGTGACTCCTTATTCCTTTCCAGATCAAACTGATAAGCTTCGGACTTGAAATCTCTGCCTTCTATAAGATGTCCTTTTCTATTTTTCTACTTTTATTGTTTCTATTCCGTCATCACCATCTTCATCCCAACAGAGCTCATAGTAATAAGTACTTACACTGAGCTGAAAGACAGAAACCTGGGCTTTGCTCTTGGTTCTATCATGAATTGGCTCCCTAACCACTGGCATATCCCACAGCCTGTGCAGGCCTTCGCCTACTCATCTACAAAGTGATGGAATCGGGCTCTACGGTTATTTGAACCCCTTCCAGAGGGCCGCTTGCTCTGGCCTCCTTCAGCAGGAGAAGGCAGTCCCAGTAGGAAGGCTGCTCTCTCCACCTGGCACCTTGTGGATAACCAGGTTTGTTACGAGAGCAACAAGAAATAGCAGTGTGCCATGGGCAGACGCTCGGCTGCAGGCGGGCAGGGCAGCTGGGAGGCAGGAGACCGAGAGCCTTGGGGAGGACAAGGCTGGGAAGCAACAAGATGAACAATTGCACAGTAAACATCATGAACAAAGAAGGAATTAGTGAAATAGGAGTGGCAGGGGCTCATTCTCACCGGGCGTTAAACACCTATGTCATCTGACATGTCAAGATTGTCACTGGACTCTGTGAGGTCTGCGTTGCACCTGAAACTGCCCAAGGTGATAAGGTCAGAGGAGCCTGTTTCAGATGCACTGGGATGCGATGAGTGATGATGACAGGACAGGGGTTTAATGATCAAAACATTCACTGATGCCTCTACCGACGTCAGACCCGGTGGGCCTAACTGGCAGTAAAGCAGGGCCCCACCCCCTGTCCAGCTCTGTGCTGTCATGTCCTTCCAGAGGCCCCCAAAGAAGCTCCCTGAATGGGAGTCTCCAGGTTGGCTTCTGGCCACTTTGCTGCCACTACCCAAGCAATGAAGAAATTCTCTCTCTAGTTCTCTGCCCCTCTGCCTCCCAGCACCTTTCCTTCTCGGGAGGCTGGATCACAGCATTCTAACTGGGGCTCGCTTGTTTGTTTCTGTGAGTGTTTGAAACAAACTGAAAAAGAAAAATTGCAAGAACAGTATAAGAATATTTTCTTCTGAACCATTGGAGAGTGACTTGTTAACATGATGCCCTATCATTCCCAAATGCTTTGGTGTATAATTCCTATAAACAAGGGCCTTCTGTTATATAACTCGACACAATCATCAAAACTGGGAAAGTAACAAAGATACACCTCTACCACCTAATTCTCACCCATTGAAATCTCACCTGCTGTCACAATAATGTCCTTTATAGCAAAATAAACCAGTCTAAGATAGGATATTTCATTCACTTATCATGTCTCTTCAGTGTCCTTTAATTTGAAAGGTTTTTTCAGTCTTTCATAACCCAGGCATTTTTTAAATTACAGACAAGTGATTTTGTAGACTCTCTCAGTTTGGCGTTGTCAGATGATTCATCACGATTAGATTCCAATTATGCATTTTTGGTAGGAATGCCACTTAAGTGATGCTGCGTTCTTTTCACTGCACCCTATTAGGTGGCACATGATTTCAATTTGCCTCATCACTGGTGATGTTAATTTTGATCAGTTGATTAAGGTGGCATCTCCATTGTCTTTGCTGTAAAGTTTCCCTTTTTGTCTTTTTATTTAATAAGTATTTTTAAGGAGGTACTTGGAGACTTGATTAATATTTCACTCCTCATCGAACATTCAGTCTGTTTATTTGCTTATTAACCTCATCATGGACTCAGAGATGCCTGTTCTAGTCAGGGGCTTATAGTTTATTATAATCATTACTTATTTGTTGCTCAGACTCCAAGATTTGCTCAATAATAAAAGCCCCTTCAGGATAGTTTTTGCGTCCTTTTGACAGGTGCTCATCATTCACCAGGCACGTTCCTGCTTTCTGGCACAATGCAATGTTTCAAATACTTTATTTTCTCTGCTTATGGTTCTCATAGACATGTTTTGTTTTGTTTTTTTTGTTTCTTAAAGTTTGTCTTTTAGATTTCCAAGCTACTCAAATAGGGGGAGGGTGAAATGAACATTGAGGGGCCAATCCCAGAACCTCTCCCCCTTGCCTTCTCTCTCCATTATTCTATCCAGTTATTTATCATGTCAGGGGATCTAAGTTTTAAGGTAAACCTAATAAAATATTAGCATTTTAAGACATAAGATATTTAAATCTTTTCATAAATGTTCCAAATATATACATTCATTACACATTCTTAAGTCAATATTATATTTTCTTTTAAAGTCAAACAAAACATTACCTACGAGAAATTCCAGGCACTGTGGCATAGCCAGTGGCCATTCCCCTTTCTGCCCTCATACCCGGGATTCCCCACCCAGCCTCCTAATATTCTAATGTAGCTCAAAGTCAGAAGCCTGTAGATCCCAGGTTTTTTTTTAAACCTTCAGTTTTCTTTTTTTTTTTCCTTTTTCCCTCTACCCTCTTAGATTTTTTTGTGAGTTGGTTTTCTTTTGCAAATTTGAGTTACTCAGCACTCCTCCCTCACATATATATGAACAAGATTTTACTTTATGGCTTCTTCTCTACCTTTTATGACTTAATATTAGGACACAGGTCCACTTACCTTTAGTATGTAGTGATTGACTTTGTCTAAGGCAATTGTCAACAGTTACAACAACAACTAGTCCCAGAATAGCTGGGGTGGAAGATGCCGCCAGGGCTCCATGCCAAAACCCTTAGATCCTGCAATCATTTCTGTGCACAATGTCCTTTGCCCTTCCATTAGGATGTTTTAACTTCTGGTAGCCAGCACCTGCATCTCTTTGTCAGACGGCTGCCCTCAGGCTACTAGAAACGACTTTGTCTGCAGACATGGAGGGTGAAAGTACCTGCAAAAGTCAATGATCCCTCCCTGAGCTTCTTATTAAACTATGACTGAGGATGGGGAGGAACTCAGCTCCTGATTAGGCTACTCTGAGGTATGACTCCAGAGCAATCCTGCAAGGCTAGGTCACATAACCCTTCCATGCAACTGCACTTAATACCTCACACTTGCTTTGCCTCTTTCCTGTCACTGGCCCACTTTCTTGCTGCCCTGCTGACTTGTCTTGGAAACACTTCCTAATAAAATCCCTTTCACATGAATTCTTAGGGGCTGATTTGGGGGAACCCAACCTAAGACACACGGAGAGATTAAATCCATTCTTTTAGTTCTTTTACAAACAGGGCATTTTGTAAGCTTTATGCTTACTTCTGCTAATGACTCTTCTATCACTATAAATTTGTTCAACACTTACCATTTCTATTTGGAGTATGTTTTTATCATACATGAAAACTATTATCAAAATTTCCAAAACAAAAGGAGAGGCTAACAATATTCTCAATTTACACAGGATTTTTATTTTATTTTTATAAGATTTTATTTATTTATTTTTAGAAAGAGGGGAAAGGACAGAGAAAGAGAGGGAGAGAGACAGCAATGTGTGATTGCCTTTCATGTGCCCCCTACTGGGGACCTGGCCTGCAACCCAGGCATGTGCACTAGACTGGAAATCGAACCAGTGACCCTTTGGTTCGCAGGCCAGCACTCAATGCACTGAGCTACACCAGCCAGAGCAGGGTCGCCTATTGTAAATTCTAAGCACTTTAAGGGCCAACACTCCCTTTTTTCATCTCCTTTCTCTTGTACCTAGCACACTGACACATAGTAGGCATGCAGAAATTGTCCCCATTTATTAAACATATGTATTATGTACTAAACATGTTCTGCACACTTTTAGTTTGAACAACAAATAAATAACAGAGCATGACCTCAGAACTAAGTGATAAGGAGACTGCCAACATTTCTGATGGAGAATTTAAAGCCCTGGTAATCAAAATGCTCACAGATCTGATTGAGCTGGGTCGAAAAATGAAAAAAACAAGTGAAGGATACCCAAAGTGAAATAAACCAAAATATTCAGGGAACCAACAGTGACAGGAAGGAAACCAGGACTCAAAGCAATGATTGGGAGCAAAAGAGAAAAACAAAAGAAAGAAATAAACATCCACCCAGAGGAAAAGGAAGAAACAAGAATCCCCCCCCAAAAAATGAAGAGAGACTTAGGAACCGCTGGAACAACTTGAAACATTCCAATATCCAAATTATAGGGGTACCAGAAGGAGAAGAACAACAACAAGAAATTGAAAACTTATTTGAACAAATAATGAAAGAAACCTTTCCCAGTCTAGTGAAGGAAATAGACTTCCAGGAAATCCAGGAAGCCCATAGAGTCCCAAAGAAATTGAACCCAAAGAGGAACACACCAAAGCACATCATCATTAAGTTACCCAAGATTAAAGATAAGGAGAGAATCTTAAAGGCAGCAAGAGAGAAGGAGACAGTTACTTACAAAGGAGTTCGCATAAGACTATAAGCTGATTTCTCTAAAGAAACCTTGCAAGCAAGAAGGGGCTGGAAAGAAGTATTTGAAATCATGAAAGACAAGGACCTACTTCCAAGATTACTCTATCCAGCAAAGCTTTCATTTAAAGTGGAAGGGCAGATAAAGTGCTTCCCAGATAAGGTCAAGTTAAAGGAGTTCATCATCACCAAGCCATTATTATATGAAATGTTAAAGGGACTTATCTAAGAAAAAGAAGAAGATCAAAACTATGAACAGTAAAATGACAACAAATTCACAACTATCAACAAATGAACCTAAAAGAAAAGAAAAACAATGAAAACAAAAATTAAGCAAACAACCAGAACAGGAACAGAATCAGAGAAATGGACATCACATGCAGGGATTTCATGGGGAGTGAGAAGGGAGAAATGGGGGGAAGGTACAGGGAAGAAGAAGCATAATTGGTAGGCATAAAATAGACAGGGAGAGATAAAAATGGTACAGGAAACAGAGGACTCAAAGAACTTATATGTACAACCCATGGACATGTACTAAAGTGTTGGGGGGAAATGCTGGAGAGTTTGAGGGGCAGGGTGGAGGGAGAATAATGGGGAAAAATTGGGAAAACTATAATAGCATAATCAATAAAAAATACTTAAAAATAAAGCATAACTCTAGAATGCAATAATGATATCTGTATACAAAATAAGACCTTGGAATATGATAATTGGTTTTGTTTCTAAATATAAAGAAATAAATAATTGAATTAAAAAATTAAAATTACCCTGGCTGATGTGGCTCAATGGATTGAACTTCAACCTGTGAACTGGGGGGTTGCCAGTTTGATTCCCTGTCAGGGCACATTCCTGAGTTGCAGGCCAGGTCTCCAGTTTGGGACATGTGAGAGGCAGCTGGTCGATGTTTCTCTCACACATCATATTTCTCTCCCTTTCTTTCTCCCTCCCTTCCCCTCTCTAGAAAATAAATAAAATCTCTTCAGTTAAAAAAACTAAAATGAAATATTTTTTGCCTCAAAGTTTGGATGGAAAACATGGGTGCACATTATACATGGCAAAATACAGTAGCAGCTGTCTCAGATTGCTCTATAGCCATCGGTGGCAGGGTGGCCCTGGGCAAAAGATAGGTGGGACTGACTGTGTCCTGCACCACCTGGGAAACCCCAGGGTCAGTGCATACAGTGGACAGGTACAGATCATGTTGGAGCTCCACCACCCTGCCCTTGCACAGCTGATCCTCCACGGAGGGCGGAGGTTGATGATCAGTGGTAACAGCGAATCCTTGAAGCTGACTGGTATAGATAATTTGATTTGCCAACAGCAACCAAGGCTCAACTACAAGAAGAGGGTATACTCAGTCCACACAAAGGATGGACCTAGAGTACCCAGCTTGGGTGATAGGGGAGGCATACATAGACACAAACACAGGGAGGCTTCTAAAAGAAGAAGACAAAGAAACATGGCCCAAACGAAAGAAAAGATCAAAACTCCAGAAAAATAGATAAACAAAATGGAGGCAATCTATCAGATGCAGAGTTCAAAACACTGGTTATAGGGATGCTCAAGGAACTTAGTGAGGACCTTAACAGCATAAAAAAGATCCAGTCAGAAACAAAGGATACACTAATTAAAATAAAGAGCAATTTACAGGAAAAGAACAACAGTAGAATGGATGAAGCTGAGAATCAAATCAATGATTTGGAACACAAGGAAGCAAAAAACAAACTATCAGAACAAAAAGAAGAAAAAAGAATCCAAAAAATGAGGATAGTATAAGCAGCTTCTGGGACAACTTAAAGAGGTCCAATATTCACAGCATAGGGGTACCAAAAGGAGGGAAAGAGCAAGAAATTGGAACTCTATTTGAAAAAAATAATGAAAGAGAACTTCCCTAATTTAGTGAATGAAATAGACATGCAAGTCCAGGAAGCACAGGGAGTCCCCAACTAGATGGATGCAAAGAGGACACATTATAATTAAAATGCCAAAGGTTAAAGACAAAGAGGAAATCTTAAAAGCAGCAAGAGAAAAGAAGTTAGTTACCTATAGGGGAATTCCTATAAGACTGTCAGCTAATTTCTCAAAAGAAACTTCTCAGGCCAGAAAGTATTGGGAAGAAATATTCAAAGGCATGTAAAACAGGGACCTACAGCTAAGATTGCTCTGCCCAGCAAAGCTATCACTTAGAAGCAAAGGGCAGATAAAGAGCTTCCCAGACAAGAAAAAACTGAAGGAGTTCATCATTACTAAACCACTATTATATAAAATGTTGAAAGTAAAAGAAAAAGATCAAAATTATGAACAATAAAATGGCAAAAAAATACAAATCTATCGACAATTAAATCTAAAAAACAAACTAAGCAAACAAGAAGAACAGAGACAGAATCTTGGATACGGAGAACATCTTCATGGTTTCTAGATAGGAGGGTATTGTGGAATGGGTGAAGAGGTAAGGGGATTAAGTACAAATAGGAAGTTACAGAAAATCCATGGGGATGTAAAGTATAGGAAATAGTAGCCAAAGAATGTATATGTATGCCCATGGACATGAACAATGATAGGAGGATTACCTGAGGGAGTGGTGCCTGGTGGGGGGGGGGGGTGGGAATCAGGACAACTATAACGGCATAATCAATAAACTGTAATAAAAAAGAAAGATGAAAGAACTTTTAACTTCTCTAGAAAAAATTAGTAATTCAAAATGAAACCAAAAAGAATTTCTTAATTATGCAATTAGCAAAGATTTTGAGAATTATCTTATTCAATCCTGGCAAAGATGAGGTGAGATATATTCACGCACTGCTTATGGGAGTATAAATTGGTACAACCCTCCAGAAAAGCAATTTGTCAATATGTCAAGAGTCTTAGAAATGTTCCAGCCATTTGGCACAGTTTATGCACCTTCAGGAATCTATCTAACAAAAAATATTGAAATTTTGGATCAAGATTTGTGCAGAAAGGTGTTATCATAACACTGGAAATAAGTTAAAGTTCAAGAGAGTGTAGTGATTAAATGAGTAAAGAAATAGTTATTTGATGGAAGAATTTTATACAGCTGTTAAAAGATAAAAGGAAAGTTTAGCAATAATGTTTTTAAAAAATAGGTTAGTAAGTTGTATGTAGTATACCATCTAGAAATAGTGTTTCAATTCTGCAAAACTTTATCCTAAGGAAAAAGACAGGAAGGAATTATAGCAAAATTCAAAACGAAAATAGCGCATTATTTCCCTTTGTTTTGGAGGAAGTGCAGATTCTAGATTCCTTCCTTCCTTCCTTCCTTCCTTCCTTCCTTCCTTCCTTCCTATAGTCTCAACATTTTCTGCTATAGGCATGTATTAGTTTTCTAAATGAAAAACATATTCTTTAAGTCATCACAAGTTTTTACCCTCTGAGTGTCTCCAGAACGCACACCCTAGAATCATGCTTGATTTCATATATATTTAATTCTCATAATACCAGTTTTAAGGTCTACTTTAAGGGGAATCTTTCTTGTAAACAATTAATTGGAAGGCAGGTGATATTCTATACTAAGCTCTAAAGTAACCTTCTAGATGCCACTCTGAGCACACGGCTTTCTTTGTATATGAGCCTCTCTTTTGCTCTTCCTTCATTACACATTAATCTGGAAAGAAAGTTTGGAATTTTAAAAGTATTCCTCCATTCTTAGTTCCTATCCTGTCATAAAAACCATAGGCAATATTATGGAAGTCATGCAGTCCCTGATAATGGCCTGTCGACCTTTATATCTGCCAAGAAAGAAATGAGAGAGGCCAGCCAGAAAGCAGGAAACAGAAAGCTTCAGTTAAAAAAGCAACACAAACCAATACATATGGAAAAAATACATGTATTTTCCATTATGTAGTTTATCAAATTTCCTTATGGCAAATGAACAATGCAAGAACATTTATAATTTGTTCCTATTCAACACTTACTAATCATCAATTAAATTGTCTGTATATAATGAAAACAGACTATTCTGTATTATAATTGCCAGGCTTCTAATCAAAATAAAGGCCCCTGACCCCAAACCCTCCTAAGCCACCTTAGAGAAGGATTAAATAGAACAATACAGACCTTAAAACATATAATGAAAATTGCTATCTTTTTCAATTTTACATTTGTTGGAAATATACTCTGATTCTCTTGGTAGATAAAATGATAGACTTTAAAGGCTTTAGACATGATAATAGATGTAATGTGTCCTCAATGATTGAGAGGCAAGAGGACAATAAGCAAGGAAATAGCAATCGGATACACTTGGGTAGGAGTGCCTCAAGGGGGAGAGATGCCTCAAAGAGGGAGGATTAGGGAAAAAGATGAGATAAACCCAGGAAAATGAGCTGTGGTGGGTGGCCGGGAAGTCTGCAGCTGGCGTTGAAGAGTGGCCAAGAGAGAGAAGAGGAGAGAAAGTACTGAAGAGGGACTTGAGCGATTGAGGGGGCCTAGGGAGAGAAGTGTGTTCAAAAGGTCCTGGGAAGTAATCCAAGGAAGCATACACTAGTTTAGCAAGGCTCCAGTGGTTGCTAAGAGCTCGGATTTGGCATAGAGTCCAGCGTTGGGCTTGGAACCCTATAGAAAAGAACAAGTCATTCCAGTGAAGGCCAGTGCTAAGAATCAATTGTATGACCCAGAGGAAAGGACAGAGAGAGGAAAGAGAGATTCCTCATGCACTCAGTTCTTTGTAAAATGAATCTCATTTGAATTGGTCTAAGTGAGCAGGCTGGGTCCATGTGGTTTGCCTTTTCTCTAGAAGCCTTTGGTGGCCAATATTTCTGTGGCCTCCTTTGGATTGGTGGCATCTCTGAACAACAGGTGATGCACAATAAAAAGGAGAAGTGATAGTGAAGTTTCCTGGAACTCCAAAGCTCAATGTCACAGACGGAGTGATGAGCTTTCTCAGGCAACACCCTGGGAAGGTGCCCAGAAGTCGCATAAATTATCGCTTTCCGCTGCTGCAGTGTCTGAGCAGGCAGGAGGGGGCCTCCAGTTAACCGGGCGGGGGTGTGGAATGTGATGCTTGGTGCAGCACTGACTGCCTTTCCCAGGCCGCTCAGGCAGTCTTGTCTATAAGCTGGAAAAATGTTTTCCGGATGGGAACATGAAACCAAGGCTTTCTTCTTCTGGTTACAATTAAAAAAAGAAGAAGAAAACGTTCTGTGCCCTTGAGTGCTACCAATTTGAGAGGGCCTAACTTTCTTTTCACAGAGACTTACACCCAGAAAGATGGAAGCAGAGCTGAGCGGTATGAGCAGAAATGTACCCAACTTCAGCTGGAGCCTGACTTTCTTGTCCGTAAATTTAGAGGAGAATTTACAGCTGGTCCTCCATATCCTGGATTGGGTTCATTCAATAATCTCCTTGCCTTCTTCATCAATCAAAAAGAACTAAGAACATTTGCCCCAGGGACAAGGAGTAGACAGAAATTCATTCAAGCCTTCACAACTAAGGTGTAACTCCTTGGAGCTCGAAGCATTGTGCTGTGTGCCAAATGGCAAGGGTGTCAAGCTATGCGGAGATGAAAAGATATAGGCCCTAGGAGATTTGTGAATAGAGTGAGAAAACACAGAAGTTGAGATTCTTCTGTGTTTACCTGGCAGTCATGTGGTTCATCCTGGGATAAGCTCCCAGGCTGGAAGAGGCCCAGGAGTCTCCCCAGAAATCTGGTTTGTAGCTTCCTGTTATCATTATCTATTAGCAAGGCAAATGGGCAGAGGGTGCCTTGCTGAGAAGACTGTCTATGAGGTTAACTTTGTGTGGGGAATAAGGAGAAGGAGAGGGGTTGGCCCTGGCTGGGTGGCTGGTTGGTTGGAGCATCATATCATACACCAAAATGTAGCAGGTTTGATGCCTTGTCGGGGCACATACCTAGGTTGCAGGTTTGATCCCCAGTCCAGGTATGTGTGGGAGGCCGATCAATGTTTCTCTCTCACATCGATGTTTCTCTTTCTCTCTCTCTCTCTTTCCCCACTTCCCCCCAGCTGCCCTCCTCTCTTAGTCAGGTGAGGATTAAAAAAAAGAAAATTAAAAGGAAAGGGCTATATGGACAACTCTCTGAATCCAGGCCCGGCCTCTCCCATGAATTTCAAGGCAAAATTATAAAGTAAGTCAAGTTTGCTATGGTTACTTTCCTGTTTCTTCTTCCTGTCTCCCTATCCCACACTATCCACATCACCCAAGACTCCCATACTGGACGGGATACCCAGGAACTTTTTCTGCATTTTCCCTTCATTTCCCTTCATTCAAACATGAATGGAGCACCTAATATAATCTATGCATTTTGGCCTAGAGCTAGAGATACGGAGCTAAATAAGTCTGGGAACTCACAGTTTTATATAGAGATAAACAAGTGTGCTGGTTTGTTAAGTCCTGAAATAAATGTGTAAATATGCTATGGGACCACAAGGATGGGAAACCTAAGTTTCTGTGACCAGGAGCAAGAGCCTAGAGTTAGGGAGTGAAGAGACCACCAGGTGGATCTTTTCAAAAGAGATGACATTTCAGTCAGAGAAGGAGTGGACCCAGAGAACAGCCTAAGGTTAGGACAGTGTGCAAGGCATTCTGGGAAGCCAGAAGACAGCCAGGAGGTTAAAGTATGGTTTCGATGGCACTGGAGGAGGGGCAGAGAGTGGTCAGGAAGAAGCCTAATTGACAGGTTTGAATGTTTTGAAGAAGTTTGGCCTTTCTAGACAGTGAGGGGTTCCTGAGTGCCTTAAAGCAGGAGAATGGTATTGTTTAGAAAGAGCATCATGATAGCAGGATAGTGGGAGGAGAAATGTGGTATGTGTCTGAGTGTTTAGCTCAAAAGACTGAACATGGGATGATGAAAATTTAAAATAAGGGAGTGACAATGAAGTGAAGAGAAAAGAGGGGAGGTTTGAAGAAACAGTTCAGAAAGAATTAACTGGACTGCTTGATCATGAAATATAAGTGTTGGGAGAGATTGAAATGTGAAAGAACTCTGAGGTTTCTACCTTGGGCAGTGGCTAGAGCATGCGCATGTCCAGGGACTGAGACTGGAGTTTGGTGGAAATTCACAGAGGAACTGATGAGCTCAGATGGGGATCTGGTGAGCTGCAGGTGCCAACGAGATGACCTGGTGAGTTGAGGTCCAAAGCTCAGGGAAAAGCCAGGGCTGTAGACATCAATTACAGAATCATGAATATATTGTTGAGATGTCTGAAGGGAATAGAGAAAATCAACCAGAGAGGGCCTTTAAATCTCACTTTAGGCAATGCTTTATATTTCAAAATTACTTCTCTCTTTCTTGCCTTTGAATTAAAACTTTCAATCCTTCCATGTCATGATCTCAATACACACTTAAAAAGAAAGCAAATATCTATGTTACTTCTAACTAAAGGGTAAATGACTGATTGCTAGCTTGTTTTTTGAGGTCAAATCTAAAATCTCATAGATAAGGGTGAAGGAAGGTACAGAAAAAAATACATTGTACGTACCACTTGAACTTACATCACCACCATGTAATTTTATAATAACTTTTGGAGGCATCTAGAACTGATATTATTAGTTTTATTACCCACATGAGTAACCTCAGTTTTAATAATTTAATAAATTAATTTAAGATTTAGAATAATTAATGACTTGTCTGAGTTTACAGATGGCAGAGTTGGGATTTGAACTCAGTTTTCCTGAATACTAATTTAATGGGTTTTTTCCCTTTACGCTCATCTGCCTTTCAAAAACAATAGGTAGAAAGGCCAGTATTCTTGAACGCTGTTGGGAATTAAGAAGCACCTTTCTTCCTTATTGTGAAGGGGGAAGTGGAAATCAGTGGAAAGTTTATGATGGCAAAAATGTACAGGAAGCCACGCGTTGAGAGTATTTTTTCAGATTTACTTTTTCACAAGAGGTCAAAGGTGGATGCTTCTTTGCCCACAGGCATGAGTTTCTACTGTTGGGTTGTGACAACAGTGTGGCTTCTCAGGTCACAACACCTAGGTGTCCATTCTGTAGCTATCCCTTGAAGATCTGCCCTACCTTTTAATTCTTTTTTTACAGTATATTTTATTGATTATGCTATTACAGTTGTCTCTATTTTTTCTCCACTTTTTCCCCCTCCACCCTCCTGCATTCCACCCCTTAGTTCATTTCCATGGGTCATACATATGAGCTTTTTGGCTTCTCCATTTCCTATACTATTGTTAACCTCCTCCCATCTATTTTATGCCTACCATTTATGCTTCTTATTCCCTGTACCTTTTCCCTATTCTCCCCCTCCCCTTCCCTACTAATAACCCTCCATGTGTTCTCCTTTTCTGTGATTCTGTCCCTGTTCTAGTTGTTTGCTTAGTTTTTGATGTTGTTTTTTAGGTTCAGTTGTTGATAGTTGTGAGTTTGCTGTCATTTTACTGTTCATAGTTTTTGATATTCTTCTTTTTCTTAGGTAAGTCCCTTTAACATTTCATATAATAAGAGCTTGGTGATGATGAACCCCTTTAACTTGACCTTCTCTGAGAAGCACTTTATCTGCTCTTTCATTCTAAATGATAGCTTTGCTGGATAGAGTAATCTTGGATGTAGGTCCTTGCCTTTCATAATTTCAAATACTTCTTTCCATCCCTGTACTGCCTGCAAGATTTCTTTTGAGAAATCAGCTGATAGTCTCATGGAAACTCCTTTGTGTGTAACTCTCTCCTTTCCTCTTGCTGCTTCTAAGATTCTCTCCTTATCTTTAATCTTGGGTAATGTAATTATGATGTGCCTTAGCATGCTTCTTCTTGGATTCAACTTCTTTGGGACTCTCTGAGCTTCCTGGACTTCCTGGAATTCTATTTCCTTTGCCAGATTGGGAAAGTTTTCCTTCATTCTTTGTTCAAATAAGTTTTCAATTTCTTTCTGTTATTCTTCTCCTTCTGGCACCCCTACGATTTGGATGTTGGAATGTTTAAAGTCATCCCAGAGGTTCCTAAGCCTCTCCTCATTTTTTTGAATTCTTGTTTCTTCATTCTGTTCCAGTTGGATGTTTATTTCTTCTTTTTGTTTCAAATCATTAATTTGAATCCTGATTTCCTTCCCTTCACTGTTGGTTCCATGTATATTTTTCTGTATTTCACTTTGTTTGGCCTTCACTTCTTCCTTCATTTTGCAACTGAACTCAATAATTTCTGTGAGCATCCTGATTACCAGTATTTTGAACTCTTCATCTGATTGGTTGTCTCTCTCCTCATCGCTTAGTTCTTTTTTTTTAATCAGTATTTTTTAATTGTTGATATTGTACAATTTTCTGTCTTTTACCCCGCCCCCAGCCCACCACCCCAGCCCTCCCCACCTTCCTCCCATTTCAACCCCCCATAGTTTTTGTCCATGTGTCCTTTATACTTGTTGCTCTAAACCGTTCCCCTTTTCCCCTGAAATTCCCTCCCCTCTCCCCTCTGGTCACTGTCAGCCTGTTCTCAAATTCAGTGTCTTTGTTTATATTATGCTTGTTTGTTTATTTTGTTGATTAGGTTCCTGTTAAAGGTGAGATCATATGGTATTTGTCTTTCACTGCCTGGCTTATTTCGCTTAGCATGATGCTCTCCAATTCCATCCTTGCCTAAGCAGATCGCTTAGTTCTTTTTCTGGAGTTTTGATCTCTTGTTTCATTTGGGCCGTATTTCTTTGTCTCAGGACACTGGTTACATTTAAGGGGTGGAGTCTTAGGTATTCACCAGGATGGAGCAACCCTCTTTGCTGCATTGTGGTGCTGTCTGTTGGGGAGGGGTCAGAAAGGGAATAATACCACCTGCTCATTTGCGTGCTCTTACTCCACCCTCTGTCACTTCCCCGACTACCCGCAAGTAGATTGTATCCTTCCGGGTGCTGATTCCGGGGTGGGTTTGTATGTGTTCTAGGACCCTGTGGACTCTCCAACAGACTCTCCTATGAGACTGGAAGTATCTCCTGCCATTGTATCCCCACAGGTTTTTATAGCCAGAGGTTTTTAGTCTTTAGTTTCCCATGCTGAAACCTTGGGTTTTGCGGTGTATCTTCCTCCCCAGTTATTCCCCCTGCCTTATCTGCATGCAAAAGTGGGACTGCCCAGTCTGCCAGCCCCTGACTCACCTGCACAGTCCGCCACCTTGCCGTGCATCCTCTCTGCCCCGGCTGCCATCTCTACCCCTCCTACCAGTTTGGGTGAACGTTCCTTTAACTTCTTGGTTGTCAGACTTCCATGCAGTTTGATTTTTCTGGAAGTTCTGGTTGTTTTTTTTTTAACAAAAAACAAAATGATTTTTGAGCAAAATCATTGGAATATCAATGCTAAGAAAAAGACTATCACCTTTAAAGTTATGTGTGTTGTAAATATTCCATAGTTTTCAATCTCAGAGTAAGGAGCATAATCTTAATCGTTATTCATTGTAATGCACTTTTATTCACCCAACCTGACTGGAGAAAGAGGAAAAGAAAAACCTTGACCTTTTGAGGTTTTTTTAAAAAGTGTATTTTATAGTCTGCATAATGAGGTGGTGGTTGTTTCAGCTTTACGTTGTCCTGTAATCGATGTTATAGATGGCTTCACGACAGACTCGCAATGAGTTTTTTATTCGATTTACATTTTTTACATTTACAATGCAATTTTCCCTGGCATATTATTTTTCTTGTAAGTTTCCCTAACACATGATGTAGTAAGTGAATTATATTGCTAAATATAAAACAAAAATATAATCAATTAAACTAGAATAAAATAATTATTTTTTAAAAGACTGGGTCAATATACACATTTGATTAGAAACTAAAAATTTTAAAAGATAGAAAACACTAATAATTTTGAAATGACTTTATAAACTGGCAAAACATAATAGTAGAAAATGTGCTTTGACGATGAACATCAGTTTCACCATAACTTCATTGGCATTCATGCATTCAACAGATATTTATTCAATGCTAAGTTCAATGCTAATTCAATCATGTCACTGGGTACTCATGAAAAAGTAGTCAATCACACAGAAACAGTTTTATCCCAAATGCAACTTTTATAATCTCACAGTGTAGGGAGTGTGTGTGTATCTCTACACATACCATTGTATATCCATGTTTATATTTGTATACATATATAATTATATACATACTTACACATACATTCTAATAATTTACAAATTAAATGAGAGTACATCATTTCAATTTTAGCCGACACTTGATTTCTTGTGAGTTTAAATATTCTACTATGACTTTGCCAGTTATATTTCTTCTTAAAAATTGGCTATTCATATCTTTAGTTTTGGCTTAATTATTTTTAAATTGATTTCAATGATATATTTATATAATTATGAGTACTAAGTATTATATAAATATTATGTAAATAATATTATATATTATATTATAGAAATATATATATTTATATAATTATAAGTACGTATTTACTAAAATGTTCCTCAGATTTATATATACATATATGACAAACATCTATCTCTATGAGCATTGATAAGTTATTATATAATCAATCCTATCAATCTTTTCCTTTCTAACCTATGTTCTTGTTTCCAAGCTTAGAAAGTCTTATCCAGCACCCCACTCCTCCTTCTTCCATCAACCTGATATAACAGGAAAAAAAGAAGGGAAAGATAGCATGTTTTGAGACCCTATCTCTATGGAAACTGATTTATATGTGTGTGGTTCTTACCATGTATTTTTTCATAGACAATAAGAATAGGATCATAATATACCTACTGTCTTGTAACCTGGGATTTTTGCCTTTCTTAAAATAATAAACATTTCCCATGTCAATAACTACAAATGTAGTCATGTTTATTGGCTACATGTATATAATTTATTTACCTTTCAATTAATAAATGCTTAGGTTTCTTTCAAGTTAAAATTAAGGTTGAGATAGACATCTTTGCATATTATTTTTCCTCAGGTTTGTCCCTTAAAATATACTTTTTTAAATATAATTTTAGGGTCAAAATTTGGGGGTCAAAAAATTAAATACATTTTTTTTAGATTTCTCTAAATATGTTGCCAAACTGCTCTCCCAAGTAATTATGCATCTGGTAAAAGATGACAGTCTAAAGACAGAGAGAACTGGGAGAATATAAGGTCACAGACACTAAGATGGAACAAGTTGGCAGGTGGGGGCTGAAGCTGAGTCGTGTGACAACCATGGAGTTCAAGAGACCCAGGCAAAGCAGGGATGAATGGACCAGGTAGATGCATGTTGAATTCACACAGGAGGATTCAATGATTCACTCATTTTTTTGTTTGCTAAACAGTTTCAGGAGGGCTTCCCATGAGGTAGACAACTGTTAAAAAAAAACAAAACAGATAAAAATTACTGTTTTCATGGAACCTATTCATATCACAATGGAGGAAATAGATACTGAGCAAACAAACAAGATAAAGTATGCAGTATGTACTTGTAGTATGTACAAGATAAAGTATGTAGTCAGGTAGAAGAAGAGCTTTAAAAAGGTAAATCATGGTAAAAAAGCAAAAGCAACTACTAAATTGGGAGTCTTATAATTTTAAAAAAGATGTCAGGGAAAGCCTCACCGAAATGAAAGTTAAGTGAGAGCCACTTGGAAATCTGAGGGAAGAGTGATTCAGGAAAAGGGAATAGCATAAGCAAAGGTCCTGAGGCAGTCTGCACAGTGTGTTGGAAAAGAAGCAAGAAGACCAAAGAGTTTCTGGTACCAATGAAGGAGGATGAGAGACATGGAGGTTGGTAGAGAATAATGAGTGGTGACACCAGAGGAAAGGAATGATCTTCAAAGGAAGAGGTTATTTTACAAACAAATGAACAAGTGGTAGTTTGAAAGTAGCATTGACAAAGTGATTTCAGGTAGGGCTAAAAGAGAAAGAAGGCTTCTGTGACAACATTGAGAGTGAAAGGCAGTTTATTAAAAAAAAAATGTCATTACCAAAGTCACAGAATGCCGATGCTACTTTGTTTCTTGATGGTGGGAAAAATGGGGTGGAGGAGGGTTAAGAACAATAATGGAAGAATAGTTTCAAAATTATGTGATGGTGAGAAATGGAAAATGAAGTAGAATAAAAAGGAACTGGCCAGTGAGCGAGCCAGTTAAGTGGGATGAATACCTATCTAAGTGGTTTCCAAGAAGCCAAGTGTGGTATACAGGTAGGAGAGAGAGACAGAGAGAGAATGAGAGAGCATTTTAGGAAAGATGGAGTAATCAACAGTGGCAAATGATGTTGAGAGGTTGAGTAATTCAAGCACTGGGAATTGACCTTTGGATTTGGTAAGATGTAAGTCATTTAGTGCTCTTGACAGAATAGCTTTGGTGGTATGTTGGGATTGAAAGTCTCAAGGGGAAAAAGGAGGTAAGGACAAATTGACAGTGAGTCAGACCAAATCACTTGGGGCATTTGGCTTTAACAGAGGGCATTTCTAATATACAGTGAGAGATGGAGAAAGACAAGTTCTAGGGAATATTTTTAGTATGAAAGATTTGGGGGTTTGAGAGAACCTAATAAAAAACATCCCCTTCATCTGCACACATTCTGAATCTACTGAAAGGTAGGAAACAGGCAGTTCAAGGTCAAAATACTACTTCCATTACTATTGGGGGCAGGTGAATTGAAGTCAATTAGTCAGTTGTGATTGACAGTATTTTACAGAGAAGTAGACAGACTTACCTGCCCAGTTTCTGGCAGTGCTGAACAATTATAAACCTTCCTTATTAGAGTTTGCCCTTGTAAAACTTACAATGCAAAGAAAAGGAACAAAATGGCAGCTTTCTTTAGGGAAATGGATTCCAAAGAGGAAAGAGGAAGAAATAACTGAACTGATATTCACTGATCAGATAACTTACTCCTCCACCCCTGGAGGATGAATAAGTACTTCTTCTCTATCAAGAGATGACCTACTATGTCTGCTTGTTGATAGAACTGACCCCATAGAAAGGGGGAAACTGATGATTCAGGAGAGAAGAGGAAGACCAGAGTCCTTGACCAGATTATAGGATGTGAGAGCCAGTACATAAGCATTTGACAGGATCTAGGAAACTTTATTCCATTTACCGGGAGAGATGGCAGAAGACAGAAGGACAGATACAATTAAATCGACAAATTTGGTGTTGGAAGATATATTTTTCTCTTCTGATTGTTCTTATTTCTCAGAGAAATAGCAAGTGAGATCATCAGTTATGAGCGAGAAAGAGAGAATAAGTTTTAAGAGAGAGAAAGTATGAAATAATCTTCTGAAAGTAGGAAAGGAAATTGACTAGACAGATGAAGAAAATTGGCTGAGCAGTGCTGAGGATCCACCTGAGCTTTGTGGTTGTACATTTAGAACAAGTCTATGCGGCATGGTAATAGATTTTTTTCCCTGTGGCTATACTCTGCTCAGATGCAAAAGAAGAGGAAGTGAAGAGTTTCATTTAACCAGGGTTGTGGTTTTTCCAGGTGACTCTTACAGGGAGAAAGCAGGAAAAGGATGTTTAGGCTGTATGCAAGGTAGGGATGGAGCATGGAACTTAGTCTAGTTTAAAAAGATAGAAATGAGAAGAGAGGTACATTCCCTTTATGTTAAAGGGAATAAAAAGGTATGGGCAATGAACTGAAGTTGCCAATGGGCCAAAGAAATGTGATTAGAATACTGGGGTAAATGTGTAGAAAGCTAGGAGTGATTGTTGAAGAATAGAATTCTTGAAATAAAGATTTGGAGATGTTAACAGCAGTGATGAGGTCTGCAGTTTAACCATGAAAGTAAATGGCTGATGTGGATTGATTAAAGTCATCATTTCAAGTAAAGAGGTCAAGGTTCTGGGAGGCTGGTTGTTTCATGGGCCATCTATATTACTGAAAGTCACCAAAAATGATGACAGGAATAGTTACAGAAGACCATCAGCCAAATGCTAATAGTTTTAATGAGTTGTATGACTGAAAGATCAAGGAATGATTGCAAGAACCAGTATAAGGTAGTGCTGTCTAATGGCATATGCTTCAAAATATTTGGGGTGGGGGGGGTTAGAGAAGACTGAAAAGAGCTGGAAAAACAATGACAAATTAAGAAGGCACCAACAACTGTCTCTTGGGTCCATAGCATGAAAATTGTGTGAGAAAAAGCTGGTACCACTTATGAGGGGTTCAAGGAAAGGAACCGGAATCCACTTTTCTTGACCTATTTAGATAGATCATAAGATAAAGGGGAGAATCAAGTTTTAGGCAGATCAGAAGAGAAAGGGGTGAATGTTCAGAGGGGAGTCTAGGGGTGTGGAAGATTATGCCAAAGGACATAAGCGACAGAGAGCAGAGTCCAAGGATTTAGATGATGTGGGATGCAGACCCTTATATGTGGAGGTATTTTTGTGTTCTGTGATGGCCTGGAAGAGACTGAGGTATGTGAGATACAATAGCATTTGTCCCATTGCTTTCTTAGGGGAAGGTAGGTCTTCAATTCCATTTACAGTTTTTTTCTCGGTTATAATAGGCAATGTCTGGTGGTGAGAGTGGTGGTTTTACTGTGGTCCTATAGAAATATGGAAGAGTTCCTAAAACCCAGCGGAGAGTAGTATTACAGTGTACTGAGCTACATACACACTCAGGTAACTTTTTCCAGAATTTTCTTTGATATTCTGGTTTGTTTATTCTATTGTATGTAATGCAATATTGCATTACAAAATGTAATATTTGATGTTAATTAATTATTTTTTTAAATCCTCACTTGAGGATATGTTTATTGATTACAGAGAGGGGAAGAGAAAGAGAGAGAGAAACATTGATCCGTTGCCTTCCATACATACCCTGACCAGGGTTGGAACCTGCAACCTAGGTATGTGCCCTGACCAGAAATCAAATCCACAGCCTTTTGGGTGTACGAGATGATGCTCCAACCAACTGTGCCACCTGGCCAGGGCTTAACTAATTCTGAAGATTGATCTGGAGCTTAGTAGAAAAATATCAGAATTCTTCTCTTCTTTCCACCCAAAAATAAATTCTCCCCCTCTTCTGAATTTTCCATAACCCCTTACTTGAATCTCTCTCTTGTAACATTTTATTGTAATTATTTTTGTGAATGCCTTGTATCTATGACTTAAACAATTTTCTATTACAGTGCAGTGCCCAACACTGTATTTTATAGAGAGAGGATCTTAAATATATGTAAATGTATACATTTAAAAAGCAATGAACAAGCTGGGAATCAGGTAGTCTGCATTAGAGAATCATTCTGCCTCTCACTATGCCTATAACGTTGAGTAAGTTATACAACTTCTCGCATTTGCATCTGAAGGGTGGTAATAACTGTCCTGTCTACCTACAGGCCTCTGAAGTTGTAAGAAGTGTGAGAATTAGATGCAGCATTGGAAAATGCTTTGAAAAGTAATTCTAAACAAGCTATTTCAAAACTGACACTCAAAAAATATTATCATTCATTACAAGACAATTTGATCATTTGAAGAAAGCACTTTATTATACATTCGACAATTATTTTTTTGGCTCAGACTTATCTGGAAATAAAAAGCCTGGATAGGACTGAGATAATGCTTAGGTTCTCTTATTCTGCCATCCTTAGCATCCCTGAGAAGACAGCATCCATGACTGACTGTAGCTTTCAACTCCAAATTCAACAAACCTTTCCCATGGCTCCTTACCATACCTGAAATCCCAGCACTACTGAGTTATTCCCTGGAGTTAAACAAAGTCCTTATTTTCCGTATTATATCTCAAAGAAAATAGAGAAATAGAACCATACACGTGACTTGGATTTGGATTTCAATTTTGTGATTTAGTGGCTCTATGACTTTCACAGTTTCCTAATTTGTAAATTAGATTAGTGATAGTATCATCCTCCTATATCATGAAGACAAAACAGATAATGTATAAAATACCCATGTAGCATTTTGGTATGGTACCTGACGAATGCCAATATTCCAATAAATGTTAGGTATTTTTTTAAGTCACCATAAAATATCTAATAATGTAGCAAGAATGATAGATGAAGTAGAAAACAAAGATATAATACAGAGAATCAACAAATCCAAAAGACTTGTCTTGGAAAAAGATTAATAATATAACCAAACCTATGGGGGAACTCAATCAAGGACAGAACAGAAAGAACACAGGATGCTAGAAATGAAAGAGGGATATAACTGCAGATACAGCATAGATTAAAATTTAGTAAGAGAATATTGTTAATACTTAATGCCAATAAATTTGAAAACTTAGACAAAATAGATACATTTCTAGAAAAATACTATAAGTTACCAAGCTTAGCAAGAAACAGAAACAGAATATTTCTATAACCATTAAAGAAATGAACCATTAAAAAAACAGTAGTTTTTTCTCACAACAGGTTTAGATAATTTTATAAATGAGTTATAACAAAGTTCCAGGAAAGAGATGATATCCTTATTCAATCTACAGAAGAGCAAAAGAGCTAATACTCCCTAACTCATTTTGCAAGATGAGTATAACTTTGATATCAGAATCAGCAATAACAATATGAGAAAATAAAATGGCAGGTTAATCCCACTAATAAATATAGATTCAATAAATCTTACCAAAACCAAAAGACAGACTCCATTAAAACAAAAGAATACAACATATAACAATATGTATAAAATGTTTATTGAAATAAAAGTTTGGAACATTATAAATCTATTGGTATGATTTAACAGATTAATATACTTAAGAAAAATCATGATCATCTTAACAGATACAGATAAGGCAGTTGATAAAATTCAATAGTCTTAGCAAAGTAGTAATCGAAGGATTCATCCTTAACTTGATAAAATGTGTCTACTTAAAATCATGGTAATGGGGAAAAATAAGAAGTATTCTATTTAAATTCAGAAAGGTGAGGATACCTCCTATTACTTTTATTCAACAATAAAAGTAATAATAAATATTCCTAAAGATCTTAGCTAGAAGAGTGAGGCAAAATAAAAATGTAAAGATATGGAAAGGAAGTGCAGTAGTCTGCTTGAGCTGTTATAACAAAATATCACATTGAGTGGCTCAAACAACAGAAATTTATGTCTCACAATTCAGGAGGCTAGAAGTCCAAGATCAAGGCACTGGCTGATTTGGTTCCTGCTGAGAGGTCACTTCCTGGCTTGCAAACAGCCATCTTCACTTGCTGTGTGCTCATGTGGCAGGAGAGACGGAACAAGCCCCTTTATAAGAGCCTCTATAACAAGCCTCTTCTTATAAGAGCACTAATCCCATCATGAGGCCCCCACCCTCCTGTCCTCACCGAAACCAAATTACCTCCTAAGGCCCCATCTGCAAAGTACATCACATTGGGAGTTAGGGCTTCAAACACATGCACTTGAGGGTGGGGACTGGGGTTGGGTGGGAAAACACAGTTCAATACACTGCAAGAAGATGTCAAAACAGAGAAGCCAAAATGGATCTGCAAACACTGTTGATAATTGCAATTAACAAAATGACTGGAATGGAATTAACATGCCAAAATCAGTCACATCTTATTTCACCAGAAACAAACCAACAATAAATATTTTAAAATATAGAATTTAAAATAGCATTAAAAACATACAACACTAGAAATAAATCTTAGTATGTGTAAAGATTCATGGAGAAAATCAGAAATTTTTATTAAATATATAACATTAAAGAAAATCTAAGTAAATTCTAGAGCAAAGACATTATGTTAAGTAAAATGCAACAGAGAAAGGCAGATACAGCTGAGCCCCGAACAACCCTGGAGTTAGGGGCGCCAACTCCTCCCTTCCCCGCAGTTGAAAATGCATGTTCGAATTTGACTTCCCCAAACTTATCAGTAGGTCCTTGGTGTTCCCTGGGGAGTGGTTTCAGGACCCCCTGCAGATAACAAAATCTCTGGATGCTCAAGACTGTTGTATAAAATGGCATAGAAGAATGCATACGGCCGGCCCTCCGCAACACAGATTCCAAACCTCAAACTGAAAATACTGTTTTCAGCCAGCAGTTGGTTAAATCCATGGATGTGAAACCTATGGATACAGGGAGCCAACTGTATGTATTGAAAAAAATCCGCATGTAAGTGGACCTGCACAGTTTAAACCTGTGTTGTTCAAGGGTCAGCTGTACTGTATGATCTCACTTATATGTGAAATCTAAGAAAACCAAAGTCATAGACACAGAGAACAGACCAGTGGCTGTCCAAGGCAGGTGGTAGAGATGGTGGAAATGGCCCAAGGGAGTCAAAAGGTACAAACTTCTAGTTATAAGATGAATAAATCCTGGGGATGTAATGGACAATATGGTGACTATGGCTAATAATACTATTTGTATATTTTAAAGTTGCTAAGAGAGTAGCTCTTAAAAACTTCCTATCATAAGAAAAACAATTGTAATTCTGTGCAGTGATGGGTGTTAAACTTGTGATTGTTTTTGCAGTATATCCATATATCAAATCATTATGTTGTACACTTTAAACTAACTCAATTTATTTGTCAATTATATCTCAATCTTAATAATACTGGAAAATTAATAAACACAATTTTAAAATAAAGAACTTATGCTCAGCATAGGGCACTGTGAACAAATTAATGACAAATGATGTAAAAGAAGATACTTGCAATGACTAAAACAGACAAGGGATTAATACTGAGAGTATATACCAATGTCTTGTAAATCAATGACAAAATCATTCCAGATAACCAACTAAGTGACAGAAAAGGAAATCCAAAAGACAAATGAGCTTGTCACAAATCTCAAAATCATTATTTGTAAGGAAAATGCAGATTAAATAAACTGACAACCTTTGATAACTGCAAGATTGGACATTTAGATAATGCAACAGGAAGGTAAAGATGAGGGACTACGTGCTGCAGCCATTCTGGGGAGAAATCAGTCAGAACAGGGTCCTGTAAGTCACAGCCACACTCTGTGATGCAGCATTCCTGTCTCTGAGTGTGTTCTCCCCCCAAAAATTCACCTACACTTACCTGTATGAGGCTGTTTACGGAGCCATTATTTGTATAAGGGGGTGGAGCAAGTCGAAGGTAACCTGGGTAACCATAAGTGGGAGAGGGAATAGGTAAAACAAGGTAGCTTCAAAGGATGAAGTTCTATGCAGCAGGTAGCAAGAACTGTCTAGATATGCATATACGCACTTTAAATGTATCTGAAAAATAGAACTGAGACTCGGAAAAAAACTAAGAAATGATTTTATACAATAACATTTATGGAAATTAAAATACATGCAAAAGCATATGTTACAAAAACCAATGCCACCCCAATAAACTCAAAAAAAAATTAAATGAAACATGTTATAAAGTCATAAAATAAATCGCATTTAGCTACATATTGAAGAAACTCATGCAAATGAAAAGATTCACATAAAATTAGTATGCTTGCCTGTGGTGGATGGGGGAAGAAAAGGAGAGAGGGAAGGAGGGATGAAGGAATGGAGGAAGCATGTTTGAAGATTCAGATATTCTACATTGTAAATATATCCATTGTCTCCAAATTGATTTATAGATTTGATAAAATTCTAATATAAACTCCTGTAGAGTTCTTAGTGAAACTTGACATGCTGATTCTAAAATTTATGAAGAAGCACGAAAGGTTAAGAATAGTGACTCGATTCTGAGGGAGGAATAACAAGGCAAGGAGTCTACAAAAAGCATGACATTGCACAGCTTTAACGGGTAAGAACATGATCTTGGCACATGTAGCAAACAGACTCATGGAATATAATCTAGGACCCCGTGTGTATGGAAACCTGGTGTATGAGAAAAGGGGAGGGGCAGCATAGATTATGCAATGTATAGGAATGTGAGGAGGCGCTTCATTATCCATTTGAGAAAAGAAATTCATCCCCTGCCATGCATAAAACCCAGTTAGAGATGTATTAAAGACTTACACGTGAAAACAAAACTTTAAAAGTTTAGGAGACAAAATAGAGTAGCTTAATAATCTTGATGTCAGGAACAATTCCTTAAACAAGATGAAAAAGATAACTATTACCAGAAATTATTGGTAATTTTGATTACATCAAAATTAAAAACTTCTGTTATCAAAGGGCTTCAAAAAGAAGGTAAAAAGACATTTATGATGTATAAAAACAAAAAAGTTCATATCTGGTTATGGTTTTTTTAAGAATTATATACCAACAAGTAAAAGACCAAAAAAAAAAAAAAAAAAAAACCCAGAGGAAAAACAGGCAAAAGTTAGGAATTCAAAAAAGGAAGTATGAATGGCCAATACACATTAAAAGGTATTCAGACTTGTTACTATTCAGAGCAGCTCAAATTAAAATCCTAACAGTGTTCTATTGCATACCCATCAGATTGGCAAATATTCTAGTCTGGCAACACCAGATGTTGGTGAGGATGCAGGACGGCCTGATCTGTCTTAGACTGCTGGTGGGAGTGTACATTTGGACAACCACTTTGGAAAGCAGTGGTGGGAGGCAGTGAAATTGATGGTAGACCTATGCCACGACCCTGTTCTTTCACACGTGTTTTGTACCTGGAGGATCTCGTGCATACGGACACCAGGAGGCAGGTAAGAGAATGTTCATGAAGCGCTTGCTGCTCACGTCCGCCAGAGCAGTCAGAAAGAGCTCAGTGGCTACTGAACAGTAGAATGGGTAATAAATTGGGGTGCAGTCACAGCATCAAATGATCTACCATGGTGGAAATTAACTACGTTCATTCACTCATACTACAATCAGCTACGTTCGTGACATGTACAGCATAGATTAGCACAGATGAATCTCAAAATCATATGCAATGGAAACAGTTACAGACAGTGACAGCAAGTACTCTATGCAACTTCTAAAAACATATACATATAACGATGCTTATTCAGGGACACTTACATATGTAGCCAAGTACAACAAAATGAGTTACAGACATTAAAAAGAAGGGAGAAGAATTGAACTGGGAGTTGTCAAAGGTATGAAGAACTTTTCCTTTTTTTCTATCTTTACTTCTTAACCTGAACACATTTTACATAGGTGCTCACTTATTTTTCTGTTTGCTATATAGTTACAACTACACATACAGACACACACAAGAATATATATATATAAATATGCTCATTCACATATTTTATGCTCGTTATATTCATTTTTTACTTTTTAATTTTTTTATTTGAAATTACCAGTTTACCAGTTTTGTATTAAATACAGCCCTTACTCAAGCTAATTAGTTACAGTTGACATACAAATTTACTCTTCTGTATGTATGTAATATTTCACAGTAAAACTGCAAACGAAGAAATAAGAGAGCAACGCTTCCAATTATCATACAGAAGGTCAGCATCCACTGGTTAGCATCCAGTGTCAGCTAGGACAATTGATGGTCAGGCGCTATTCCTTCCCTAAATCTGGAAACCTTCCCTAATTTATCTTACCCTGTGGCTGGCTTTGTACAAAAATAATTCCAAAAAATCCTGCGGCCGGAATGCACACACGTACGCAGGTTCACACACACACACACACACACACAGCGCAGCCACAGTTGTCACCCTTGTCTCCCCTTCTCTAGCTTCACCGCGGAGGCTAGCAAATTAGCAGGCCTCCATCACAGATGGAGCGGGTGCCATGGGGAACAAAGCCAGCCAAAATGCTGAGCCATCCAGATTTCCTTCTAGACCTGCAGGAGGAGGGGCTCAGGCACTGGGAGGGGAAACTTGGCAGAGCCTTCAGGGTTTTCCTGGGGGAGGGAGCTGTTTGAAGAACTCTCAGGAATGCCGGTCTGTGGGGAAGGCTTGGGTGGAGCTGGCCTTCTGAGAGCAGTATCAGGAGTATCAAATACACTCACCGTTCGGAGATTCCTTCTTCCTTTTGGCATTGCTAAAAATGGAATCAGCTGCAAACAGTATGTGACTGTGTATGGTAATTTGCATAAAGCTTGTTAAGTGTAACATTTAGCCAGAAACACGGTATGGTCTAGGATCAAAATATTATTTTTAAGATGAAATGGAGTAGCATTCTGGCAAGACAGTGCAACCTCAGAGGATTGCCCAACCCTTTTTAAACTTTGTTTTCTCCCAAGATACCTCTCCAAACGCTTGCAATGGCTAAGCAGGCCTTTGCAGTAGCTTGCCATTCTGGAGGTAAAAACACATCACTCAGTTGCAATCAGTGCCACAGACTCCGTCGTACTAACGGGACCCTGTCAGTCCTGAAGCAGAGCTCGGTGAAGTTCAGGAGAACTGGGTAGATTTTTAGAGTGAGTCTAGCTTGTGATGCCACCATGTTCTTCCTACAGCTGTTTTTCTTGTGAATTGAGACCACTTGACAATAGAACAAGTTGCATTTAGGCCTTTTACTAAAATGGAGTTTTGATATGGTTTGTCTGCCTCTGGCACAGTCAAATCTACCTCTGCTAACAAATAAACTTGACTTTAGATGTTTTGAATTAGAGGCACTAGAAAACCTAGAGTCCAACCCATCGGCTGTAATAAATTTGTATTAATTCCAAGAACTGGGAAGCTTTCAAAGAAAAAAGAGCTTTTAGGGTTTTTTCCTAGTCATTCATGTGTGTTACCAGATACAATAAAATCATACCTTATTGTGTTTTATTTTTTCATCACGAATGCTGACCTTGAGGGACATGCCATTGCGTGTCTTATTGATGGAATTAGCTTGAGTAAGGGCTGTACTTAATATAAAATTGGTAAATGGTTAGCATGACCTGGATTTCAGTTGGTTGTTTGTGTCTTGATCTATTCGGGCTGCTATAACAGACTGTCATAGCCTGGGTAGCTGATTAACAACATCAGTTCATTTCTCACAGTTGTGAAGGCTAGAAGTCCCAGGTCAAGGTGCAGCATGGTTGAGTGGTGGTCCTCTCCTGGATCCCAGACTTCTTATTTGTTGTATCCTCACAGGATGAAGGAGGGGCAAGTTAGCTCTCTGGAGCCTGTTCTATAAGCATACAAATACCACTCGGAGAGTTCCACTCTTGTAATCTCCCCAAAGGCCCCAGCTCTGATACACTCACTTTGGGCATCTTGGTTAGGGGAGACAGAGACATTCAGCCCATACACCTGGGTTGCTCCCCCAACCTCCTAATTGCTTCCCCTAGATGCTTAGTGTAAATTAGAGAAAACTTCAAAAGTAAGAAGAGGAGAGATTAAAAATGGAATTTAAAAAGAGAGGGAGGAGAAAGAAGAGAAAGCGAAGATGGAGAGAGAGAGCTAGAAGATGAAGGTGAAGTAAAGAAAGCATGAAAGGAGACAAAATGGAGGTAAGAGAAGCAGGAGGGGAGAAAGCAGAGACGAAACATCCATGTCACACCCTGAACTGAGCAAGTTCCCACGAGCCTCTGGCAGGCTCCCAGTGGAGACTCTGCCTCCTCCCTTCGGTAGAAGCATCAAGTCGAGAGTTTCACTGGAAATTATTTTTACTTTTTTATTCCCTAAAAGAAAGCCCTCTATTAGATTAACAAATAATTTGAGCTTGGGGCCTGTGAAGTCTAGTTAAGAGCTAATTCCCAGCAAGAAAGGGGAAAGGTGCCCTGTGTCCCCAGCCCATGTTCTCATGCTTGACCTCGTGACCTTTCAGCAACACTCATAGAAGTACATATGGAGAGGTCTCAGCTGAGGTTTGCAGTAACAGAACTTAATCTGGAAGGTGTGTGATTTTACTTTCCCTGCTGAGTTTTGTTTATTTAACTTAAACACACACACACACACACACACACACACACACACACACACACTGCTTGAATTTAAGGCTTTTCAAGTGATTAAGCGGAGGCCTGTTGTTTGTCACTGTATCTCTCCTCTCTCCGTAGCACAGCAACACACCAGGGTTTTCCGCCAGTGGTGGCAGCCCTTCCTGATCTTGGTAACAGGACCATCCCTCCACAAAACCACCGGCTTGTTCGTTGGCTTTGGTGCCCCATCTTTTCTTCGTGTCGGCAGCCCTGAATGACAATGTCACTCTTTCTTTCTTATGGTTCTGAGGACAGGCAGATAGGGAGTTTATTGTTTATTTGTTTAACAAAAAGAAAAGCTCATTTCAAAAGCACACAGTGCAGGGGAGCGGGGCTGTACCAGCTAAATCCTACTTTTGTATTTGATGAGCTTTACTGAGGATTTACATATTCAGTAAGGAAAATTGACAGACAACTCAGTCTGTTCCATGTTATTATTTCACATCCTATCCACTCCTCCTTTTGTCCAGTTTGACCCCCTGGAATGTTCCTCCATTGTCATAGTTTTGTCATTCCCATGGGGGTACAATCTTAGCAATGTCACCAGAATGAAATGGTGAGAGATGGATGATGTCTTCACAAATGGCATTGGAAAGGAGAAACAATTCATGGTCCCGTAGCTAGTAAGCTAACATTTACTTAATATTATGAGAGTGTTATTTAAAGAAGATAACAAAGAGTTGCATGCAGAGTCTGGTCTTACGTCTCATTTGCTTTGTGCCACTCACTGTACTTACCACACAGCTTTACACATGTGTCTCCACCTCAAACCCCAGAGGGAAGCGTCATGAGCCCCATTTTACAGATGAATAACCTGACACTTAAAGAAGTAAAGTGACTTGCCAAGATTATTAGCTAGTAAATGGAAGAGAAGGGATTCAAATCCTGGCTGATGGGCTCTAAAATGACCGTCCTTATCTCTGCCTAACTCATATCTTGAATTACAGTGGGTTCAAATCCTGGCCAAGCCATGCTGTATGAATCTATTACTGACATGTGACTATGAGCTGATCACTCAACCTCCATACTCTGTTCCTTTATCATAAATGAAAATAATAGCTACCATCATAGAGCTGCTGCGAGAATTAAATGAACTGGTAAGAAGGTAAGTGCCTAGAACAGTGCACTTAACCATGCACATGGTAAGCTCCCAGAAATGTAGCTATTAATAAATATGTTTGTAATCAATAGATGTAATCACCCTTCATCATGTGGCACTTGTTATGTTCTCCTGGTTCTAGCAAATCTGTTGTACATGTGCCTTTTATTGAAAGCCTACTCAAATCTGTTCTGGAAACAAACTGGGTATAAGTAACAAATGCTAGAATTAATTCCATGTTTTGCTGCACTGAAGGGTCTGTTGCAGAAGTGTTTCCCCTGTCCCCTGGCAGGGGACTCGAGCAGACATGGTTTATGTACCTGAGGACACTGTCTTGTGACACTGAAATGGTGCCCGCACAGCACTCCATCACCAAGAAGACAGGCAACAGATGATTAGTAAGACTAAAATTTTAGTTGGAAACTATTTGGGAATGCTTCTACTTTCACGTATGGGCAAAACCCTGACTGGAACTGGGGGGATCTTCCCTTCCTGGTTTCTATTCAACATCTTGAGAAAAGCTCTAAAAAACATCCCAAGCCATCTGACCTATTTTTTTGTAATTTACTTCTCAAAGTAAACATGGTCAGAGAAAGTATTTGGAATAAAAAACAAACTAATAAAATTCTTTCAACTTCATGGGGTTGCCCTAAGTCTCAGTCACTTATTTATTCATTTCTTCTTTCATTCTCCCAATCATTAATTCTGAAGCATCCATTATGTACAAAGAAGTGTGCTGGTGTGAGAAATTCAATGATGTCTTATTGGTGACCATTTACTGAATCTCTGTTTATTTAGCACAAAGAGGAACAGAAAAATCCTCCTCCAAAATCTCAAGCAAAATGAGAAATTTATTGGATGTAAATAAAACATCCACTGATAGTTCCCAGCCTTCATCAGGGCTTCATCCTTGGCCTCAGTTGATGTCATTTGGATCCATCTCTCCATCTCTGCCTCTCAGTTCTGCTTCCCTCTGCAATGGCTTTACACTCTGCAGATCTCCAGGGTAGCCCCTCCTGGCTTCGAGACTGGCAGGGAGGGCACTTCTCTTTGCCAGTTCCTCCAGCAAAGTCTCAGGATTTGCTCTAATTTGCTATGTTTGGCCTGATTTGAATCATGTACTTATCTCTGACTGGCTAGACCTGGAGCATTTGTTCTCCACTGGTGTCTGAAATGAGATTCACCTGAAGGTCGTGGATTGTGGGGTGGAAAGGGATGCTTCCCAGAGAAAGAACAAGGTATTGTAACTGGAGAAAGGGAAATGCAGGGAGAAGAAATCAAATGTCCACTATCATTGGATGGCATAGAAAGCTCTCCAAATCTATTCTCTGATTTTTAGTTGGGCTGAAGGCCACGTGGATGAGGAAATAAGCTCCAACTTCCCTTAAAGCTAGGTTGGTTGTAGGACTAGGTTATGGGGTATAAGGAGATAGGTAGGATGAGGTTTCCAGGTATCTTCCTTCAAAGAGAGCAGGTGCTTGCCCTTTGCACCTCTCATCTTCATCCTTTCTTTCTATCGCCTGGCTGTGTTCAGAACGAGAGGCAGATGGCCATACCATACGGCCAGCTGGAAGAAGCAAAGAAATGCCAAGGCCAGAATTCAAGCAGAGATTGGTTTGACTTTGTCTATTGTTTTTTTCCACTGAGCCATTTTATCAAGGACTTGTACACAAAGAGTTTACTCAGTGACAGACATGAGCCAAGTGTATAATATACAAAGACACATCAGAATGGAGTCTGAGCAAGTTCACCGCCCAGTATTGACTTTGTGGACTTTGGAGTGAGAAGCCTCCCTACTTACTAAGTGTAATTACAGGCAAATGAAACCTTTCTAAGTCTCAGTTTTCACCTATATAAAGTAAATGATGATGTTGCAAAGCTGTAATGAAATAAAGTAAAGTGACTAGGATGGTTCCTAGCACAAAAATTGTAGCAATTCTCTACCCTCCTCTCTTCCTCTTTTTCCTCTTCCAAGCAAGAATGTGAGAAATACCAGAAGAAAAGCACTACATGTTTTAAAGAGAGTTCTTTTGAGATGAGTCTTAAGAGTAAATACTATTTCGGTTTTGGGAGGTATTCAGGTCCTATCCTTAGAAATTCTGGAGCTAGGCCTAGAAACCTGCATTTTAAAAAGTATCTTTGTTTTTTTCTTCTTCAGGTGAACCATGGACCACATTTTGGGAAATGATTGGTTAGAAGATAACATTGGAGAAATAGATGGAAGGCAAGAGAGGAAGGAAGGGGAGGAAAAGTACAGGATGAAAGTAAATATTGGAAAAACTCTGCTGAGCTACAAAACTTGAACTCAATAGTTAATGAAGACATTTTTATGTTTTTGAATACAGTTTTTAATCCACCCTTTGATTTAGAAAAGGTAATCTGATAATTGTACGCTGAAAGGCTTGAAGGAAGATAACTGAGTTAGGCCTCTTATGTGTGTGCTGTTACAAGGCTAATAACACAAAGAACTAATAGAAATTAGAAAGTTCTTTAAAATGCTGTTTGGGGGATGAATGAGGAACTTCAGCTTGAATGTGTTCTACTTAAGAGACCATCAGGACATGTAGCAGCTAGTGAATAGGCAGATCTAAAGTTATTTAAGAAGTCAATAAAACTTTATGTCTCTGAGCCAATTTTGAGCATCCTTCACAATAGGTCTCTTCCTTTTCTGCTGGCTCAGCTATGGCTGGTGTGAAGATCCTGAACCACAAACCCAGGGTGACCCAAGCCCAGGCAGCATTAGCGGTCAACATCTGTGAGGCCTGGGGACTATAGGATGTGCTGAGGCCAACTTGGGGCCTACGGGCCCCATGAGGATGACTGTTTCTTGAGACATCAAGCTTACTAAAGATGACAATGCACGCTTCATGAAATGCAAATTCAACAGCCAACAGCCTCCTTAATAGTCACAGTAGCAGTAGCCCAGGATGACATAACTGGTAATGGTACCACCTCCAATGTCCTAATCACTGGAGAACTGCTGAAACAGGTGGAATTCTACATTTCCGAAGGCCCTCATCCCAAAATAACAGCAGAAGGATTTAAAGCTGCTCAGGAAAAGGCACCATAGCTTTTGGAACAAGGCAAAGTAAGCAAAGAGATGAACAGGGAAATGCTCAGAGATGTGGCCAGAACATCTCTGGTACTAAAGTTCATGTAGAACTTGCCGATGTCTTAAACAGAGATTGTAATTGACTCCATTTGGCCATCAAAACACAAGATGTACCAACCTATTGAGCTCTTCATGGCTGAGATCATGCAGATGAAACATAAATCTGAAACTGATACAAGCTTAATCAGAGGTCTTGTTCTGAACCATGGAGTATGGTATCCTGATATGAAAAAAGAGTAGAAGAGGCAAACACCCTCACGTGCAATGTGCCGTTAGAATATGAAAAAAAAACACAAGTGAATTCTGGTGTTTTTTTTTACAAATGTGCAGAAGAGAGAGAGAGAAACTAGTAAAAACTGAAAGAAAATTCATTGAAGCTAGAGTTAAAGACTAATAGAACTGAAAATGAAAGTCTGTGGTGACTTAGATAAAGAATTTGTTTTTATTGACTTGTTTTTCTTAGATGCTCTCGAAAAAGAAGGCATTGTAGCTCTGCACAGAGCTAAAAGGAGAACTATGGAAAGGCTGACTCTTGCTTGTGGTGGGGTAGCTCTAAATTCTTTTGATGACCTAAATCCTGATGGTTTGGGACATGGAGGACTTTTCTATGAAAATACATTGGGAGACTAGAAGTTCACCTTTACTGAGAAATTAACAATCCTCATTCTGTCATGTTATTGGTCTAAGAACCAAATAAGCAAACACTCACCCAAATCAAAGATGCAATAAGAGATGGCTTGAGGGCTGTTAAGATGCTGTTGACCATAGCTGTGTAGTTCCAGGCACTGGTGCAGTGGAAGTGGCAATGGCAGAAGCTCTGATTAAATATAAGCTTACAGTAATTACTACGGACCGGGCCCAACTTGGAATTCAAGCATTTGCTGATGCTCATTTGCTTATTATTCCCAAGGTTTTTGCTCAGAATTCTGGTTTTAATCTTCAGAAAACACTACTTAAAGTTCAAGGAGAACATTCAGAATCAGGTCAACTTGTGGGTGTGAACTTGAACGCAGGTGAGCCAATAGTAGCAACAGAAGTAGGCATCTGGGATAGCTATCGTGTAAAGAAACAGCTTCTTCACTCCTGCTCTGTGATTGTCATCAACATTCTCCTGGTTGATGAGATCGTGTAAGATGGAGTCTCTTCTCCAAAAGGCTGAACTGAAGCCCCCTTTGTATTATTGAGTCATGAAGACTCTGCAGAGTGATCCTAAGAATACAGCTATGGAATTTTTGTCCTAGCTTCAAATGATTTTCAGAGGAATTTTCATTCTTAAAAATTTCAAGTTTATTTCCTGATTTTAAAAAGAGAGAGCAGGAGAGAAACATTTACTTGTTGTTCCACTTATTTATGCATTCATTGATTAATTCTTGTACGTGCCCTGACTAGGGATTAAACCTGCAACCTTGGGGTATCGGGATGATGCTCTAGCCAACTGAACTGCCCAGCCAGAGCTTCCAGGGAAACTTCTTTTCCCATATGAAGAAAGAATACTGGCTCCTATTCAAATCCCAAAGTTTGAAGTCATAATTACAGTATTTTTTTAATTACACTCCGTGTTTACACATAAGTCGGGCCATTTTCACCCCATGCACAGGATATTTTGCTTTAGCTTTTGCAATATTAAATACATGTTAGAAAAGCATATGTTATCTACTTTATTAAATATTATTTGAAAAATAAAATAAAGTAAAATTTCATGTCATTCTCCAAATTTTGGAGCTTTAAAAAAATATCAGTAACACCCACAATAAAGACAATTAATTTGGGCAAGGGTAATTATGGTTATTTCTATTTAACTCATTCAACCACCTTGGGGTCATATGGTGGTTCAAACTGTCATCACTATCAGTTAGCAAGTAACTGAGCTACCTTGAACCGGTTGAAGAGCAAAGCAAAGTGGACTGTGTGTAACCCAATCCCACCAGTAGAGCCAACCCACAGAGCGCATATGGTTGCCTATAGCTGAGGCTGCATGCCCAATCTTGTAACTTAATAATCTTGTCAAAGTAATTGGCCACAGGTGGTCCACACAGCTGGGTGAACAGCTGAGCCTGCTCACTACTTTTGAGGCTGTCTTAACAAGTTGCTTGAACTTGGGTGTATATGATCTCCCTACTCTAGTGATTCTCACCCAGATGCAATTTTGTCCTTCGGGGAATATTTAGCAATATATGGAAACATTTCGTTATCACGACAAGGTATTGCTACTGGCATCTAAATGGTAGAGGCTGTGTCTTCCTGTAGTAATTTATTTTGTTTAGCAGAACACAATGATTGGGTTATGATCAGGAGCCAAAATAAAGTAGACATATCCCAGCCCTGAACTTAGAAATGGTATTAATGGGTCCTGAGCTTGGCAATGGAAGTGTGTGTGTGTGTGTGTGTGTGTGTGTGTGTGAGAGAGAGAGAGAGAGAGAGAGAGAGAGAGAGAGAGAGAGAGAGAGAGAGAGAGAGGAGAGAAAAGTCATTGTGAAAAATACTTTGCAAGCGGAGACAGCAATCCAAATCTGGACTAAGAAAATCGTTTAATGCTAAGCCCTCACAGCACATGCATAGTGATGCCAGGGTGGCGAATGGGTTGGATAACCGTAACCCAATAGCTTCCAATAAATGCACACACATTGTGTGCAACAGACACTATTCCTCTTGTCCCCCAAAAATGAACAACAGAAAAACAAGTCAGGCCAATTAAGTCCTTTGCAAAAACTCATCCTGTAATTTTCTGCAGATTGGCAGTGATCACTGGAGTAGCATAACAAGAATATTGAAAGGGCAGGGAAGAAATGGCATTCCCAGGCACAGTCAGCTTTGGCAGCACTTCCCTCCAAGATGGGCATGAGGGATTTTCAGATGGGTTGTATATTATCTGCCCAGTGGGCGGTCCTGGAGTAGCAAGTAGGGAGGGCTCAGCAGGACACAAAATGACAATAGGAACAGTCACCTGTAGCACAACTCTGGTTCTAGTCTAAAACCCCAGAAGTCTGCAGATATGAAAGCTTTGGAATTATGATTCGGAAAGAGCAGAATAAGCAGGTTTAGAGGCAATGTAATTAGATTGTGCCGGAAAAAAAGGTTGTCCTTCTGCTCTTTACAATGCTCCCTACCCACCCACCTTACCCTTCAATGCAGTGTCAGAAAACGACCCTAGCTTCCTTCAAAGTTGGCTAGCATATTCCTGAGAAAAGACTACACACACCATCAGCTCTAGAATTGGTAACCTAGGGACTGGTGACTGCAAGTAGGAAAGTTATCTTAAGAAATACAAATGATCTCCAGTTCCATCCATGCAGAGCATTATGCTAAGTGAAATAAACTAGGTGGTGAGGGACAAATACTATATGATCTCACCTTTAACTGGAACATAATCAACAAAAGAAACAAGCACGCAAAATAGAACCAGGGACACTGAAATTAAGAACAATCTTACAGTAACCAGAGGGCAGGTGGGAGGGGATAATGGGGGGAGGGGGTTTCAGGAACTACTATAAAGGACACACACACAAAACCAAGGGGGAGAGTGGAAGCAAGGGAGAAAGGTGGGTTTGGCTGGGGGTGGGGAGTCGGGGGGGGATGCAGACAACTGTAACTGAACGACAATAAAATAATTAAAAAATAAATAAATACAAATGAAAGTTGGCCTCTTCAGGGTTTATTAGTTTGAGAACTGAATGATCAAGATGTCTTTCCCACATAGGCAAGGTGTTCAATTATGCAAACCTTGTCTTCTCACAACTCTACCCTTTCTCTGTTTGTGTTGTTTTAATCATATCCATTGAGGATGTTTCTTTTTTTAAAATCCCTTAAATTCATTCCAGTGAATTAACCTCTTTTCCATTCACTCCAAGGTTTTTACTTAGGAGTAGTGGCTTGATTAAGGTTGGTTAGTCACTGTAGAGTTTTTGTCTTATATTGTTTTTTAATTGAATTTGTTGGGGAGACATTAGTTTCAGGTGTTCAATTCTATAACAAATCATCTGCATATTGTATTGTGTGTTCACCACCCCAAGTCAAGTCTCTGCCCATCACCAGTTATCCCCCATTTACCCTCTTCTACTTCCCCCACCCCTCTTTCCCTCTGGTAATCACCATACTATTGTGTGTGTCTATGAGTTTTTTTCTTAACCCCTTCACCTTTTTCACTCAGCAACCCAACGCTCCTCTCCTCTGATAGCTATCAATTCGTTCTCAGTATCTATGGATCTGTTTCTGTTTTTGTTTGTTAGTTTATTATGTTTATTTGATTCCACGTATAAGTGAAATCATATGGTACTTGTCTTTCTCTGACTGGCTTATTTCACTTAGCATAATACTGTCCAGGTCCATCCATGCTGTAACAAAAGGTAAGATTTCCTTCTGTTTATCATGTAGTATTCCATTGTATAAGTATACCACAGCTTTTTTATTCACTCATCTACTGATGAGCACTTGAGCTGCTTCCAAATCTGGGCTATTGTAAATAACACTGCAATGAATGTAGGCATACATATATTCTTTTGAATCAGTGTTTAAGGCTTCTTCAGATATATTGCCAAAAGTGGAATCACTGGGTTATAAGGCAGTTTCATTTTTAGTTTTTTGAGAATAACTCCATACTGCTTTCCACAGCGGCTGCACCAGTCTACATTCCCATGAACAGAGCATTCCCTTTACTCTGCAACTTTATCAACACTTGTTGTTTGTGGATGTATCGATGACAGCCATTCTGACAGGGGTGACGTGATATCTCATTATGGTTTTAATTTGCATTTCTCTGATGATTGGTGAAGTTTAGCATCTTTTCATATGTCCATTGGCCATCTGTATGTCCTCTTTGGAGAGGTGTCTAGTGACATACTTTGCCCGTTTTTAATTGGATTGATTGATTAATTTTAGTGTTGAGTTTTACAAGTTCTTTATAAATTTTGGATACTAACCCCTTGTCATTGGTGAATATGTTCTGCCATTCAGTGGAAGAACAACATTTTCATTTTGTTGATGATTTCCTTTGCTATGCAAAAGCTTTTTAGTTTGACACAGTCTCATTTATATATTTTTCCTTTTGTTTCTCTTGTCTGAGGAGATAAAACAGCAAAACTATTGCTACAAGAAATGTCTGAGACCTTACTGCCTATATTTTTTTCTAGGATTTTTATGGTTTCAAGTCATACATTTAAGTCATTAATCCATTTTTGAGTTTATTATTGTGAATGGTGTAAGAAGGTGGTCTAGATTCACTTTTACATATACCTGTCCAATTTTAACAATGCATTTATTGAATAGAATATCTTTACCCCATTGTGTATTCTTGCCTTTTTGGTCAAATATAAATTGACCATAAATATGTGGTTTTAGTTCTGGGCTCCTTATTTTGTTCCATTGATCTATATATTTTTATGTCAGTACCATGCCGTGTTAATTACTATGGTCTTGTAGTAGAGTTTGATAGCAGGTAACATGATTCCAACTATGTTATTCTTTCTCAAGATTGCAATTGCTTTTCAGGGTCTTTCGTGGTTCCAGATAAATTTTTAGAATATTTGTCACAGTTCTGTGAAATATGCCATTCATATCTTGATAGGAATTGTATTGAATCTATAGAATACTTCGGGTATTATGAACATTTAAATGATGTTAATTCTTCCTACCCATGAACACAGTATATGCTTTCACTTATTTGTATCTTCTTCAATTTCTTTTTCTAGTGTCTTACAATTTTCTGAGTGCAGGTCTTTTACAACCTTGGTGAAATTTATTCCCAGATATTATTTTTTTGATGCAATTGTAAATAGAATTGTTTTCTTAGTTTCCTTTACTGATACTTTATTATTGGTGTATAATAATGCAACTGATTTCTGGTTATTTTGTATCTTGCTACTTTAGTAAATTCCTTTATCAGTCTTAGTATTTTTTTTTTGTTTAATCTTTAGGGTTCTCTATATACAGTATCATGTCATCTGCAAATGACAGTTTCACTTCTTCCTTTCCAATAGAGATTTTTTTTTTTATTTCTTCTTGTATGATTGCTGTGGCTAAGACTTCCAGTACTATGTTGAATAAGTGGTGAAAGTGAACATCCCTGTCTTGTAGTGTCACTTGTATTTTTTTCCCATTGAGTATAATGTTGGCTGTGAGTTTGTGATATATAACCTTTATTACATCGAGGTATTTTCCCTCTGTTCCCACTTTGCTGGGAATTTTTATCATAAATGAGTACTGGATTTTATCATATGTTTTTCTGCATCTATTGATATGCTGGTGTTATTTTCATCTTTTTTTGTTTATGTGGTGTATCACATTTATTTATTTGTGTATATCGTACCAACATTGCACCCCAGGAATAAATCCTACTTGATCATGGTGTATGATATTTTTGATGTATTGCTGTATTCCATTTGGTAATATTCTGTTGAGAATTTTAGCATTTATGTTCATCAGGAATATTGGCCTATAATTTTCTTTTTTATAGTGTCCTTATCTGGTTTTGGAATTAGAATAATGCTGGCTTTGTAAAATGAGATTGGGAGTCTTCTCACCTCTTGAATTTTTTGAAATAGTTTCAGAAGAAGAGGTGTTAGTGCTTCTCAGAATGTTTGGTAAATTTCAACTATGAAGCTATCTGATTTAAGATTTGTTTGTTGGGAGACTTTTGATCACTACTTCAATGTCATTAGTTTTGATCTATCTATTCAAATTTTCTGATTCTTCCTGATTGTATTTCTTCCAGATTGTCCAATTTGTTGACATATATTTGTAATATTTTCTTACAATCCTTTGTATTTCTTTGGTGTCAATTGTTACTTCAGCTCTTTCATTTCTGATTTTATTTATTTGGGTTCTCTCTCTTTTTCTCTTGATGGGTCTAGTTAAAGGTTTGTCAATATTGTTTATCTTTTTAAAGAATCAGCTTTTGATTTATTTGATCCTTTGTATTGTTTATTTAAGTTCTGTTTTGTTTATTTCTACTTTCATTCTATTATTTCTTTTTTTCTACTTACTTTGGGCTTTCTTTGCTGTTTTTTTCTAGTTCCTTTAAGTGTAAAGTTAGATTATTTATTTGAAATTTTTCTTGTTTCTTGCAGAAGGCCTGTATTGCTACAAATTTATTTATTAGGATTGATTTCACTGTGTCCCATAGATTTTGGGTTATTGTGTTCTCGTTTTCATTTGATTCGAGTTATCTTTTGATTTCTTCCTTGATACAACTTTTAATTCATTCATTGTTTAGTAACATAGTATTTAGCCTCCATACTCCATAGTACTCCATACTACTCCATAGTATTTAGGTTTGTGTTTTTCAGTTTTTCTTTTCTTGTGATTGATTTGTTGATGCGGACCCCGGGTTGTGGGGTCCACCATTGTGGATGAGACATGAGACAAATTCACACGGACTACCTAGTCCTGTGGAGGAAAAGGGATAGCACGGCTAGTCTCTGAAGAGGAGAGCGCCATTTGCCCTTGCCATGACAGGTTTTTATTGGGTTTAATTTGCATGGGAATACAGGTAAAGTTCATTAATCATTGTCAGGCAGTAAGGATCAAACAGTAGATAACATACAAAGAACAACCAGGGCTTATTCTGAGCCAGGGTCTGTTAGCTAAAAGGCTACAAAACTTTGGGGAACAAACTCATTTCTTGCTCGGACCCTTATCATTTAATTGAGAGCATTCTTAGCAAAGCAGGTGTCACAGGATTTTTATGTATTCTTTCTCAGGCCTGATCACCCAGGGAATCCTCCCTTTCCAGCACAGGGCTGCACCTACCACCAGTATTGTTTCAGGCTTAAGACGTTGTTTTAGGCTTAAGTCAGGCAGGGTAACCAAGGCAACCAAAAGACTAGGAGACTTCTCAAAGTCAGAATGAGGATTTAGGCTATGTCAGGATAGCTGAGGGGCAAGAGTCCATCACCCTCTTTTACTGTAGCCCCCCAAGTCCTTCCTTGGGACCTCCATGTGATCGTTCCTGTCTTAGGTTGTTCCCACTTGGGGAATCTTACCCATCCTTGGCTAACCAATCAAGCATTGGGGGCCAGTTATAGATGAAGTAAAAGGAGCAGAAGCAGCGCTCCTGCCAGGGAGATAAGCTTTGTCTCCTTAGTGGCTCACAGTCCAAAGGTCGCTCACTCAGCCTTAGCCTTGCGGGGTTACAGTTCCTGAAACCAGGCAGGGCAGTTCCTAACAATTTGTAGTTTCATATCATGGTCAGAAAAGATGCTTGAGAAGATTTCAATCTTGTTAAATTTATTGAGATTAGTTTTTTGTCCAAACGTGTGGTCTATCCTAGATAACGTTCCACGGGCATTTGATAAGAATGTATGTTCTGCTGCTTAGAGGAAAAGTGCTCTAAAGATATCAGTTAAACTCATCTGATCTAGTGTGTCATTTAAGGCTACCATTTCCTTCATGATTTTCTGTCTGGAAGATCTATCCACCGAAGTCAAAAAGGTGTTAAAATCTCTTACTATGACTGTGTTAGTGTCAATCTCTTCCTTTATGTCCATCAAGATTTGCTTTAAATATATAAGTGTTTTTATGTTGGGTGCATAAATGTGCACAAGGGTTATATCCTCTTGTTGGAGCGATCCCTTTATTATTATGTAATGTCCTTGTTTGTATCTTGTTATGGCCTTTGTTTCAAGTCTGTTGTGTCAGATATAGATATTGCTACCCAGAGTTATTGTTCAATTCCATTTGCATTAAACGTTTTTTTCCATCCCTTTACTTTTAATCTGTGTGTATCCTTAGTTCTGAGTTGGATCTCTTGTAGGCGGTATATATGGATCTTGTTTTCTCATCCATTCAGCTGCCCTATATCTTTTGATTGGAGCATTTATGCCATTTACATTTAAAGTGATTAGCAATAGGTACTTATTTATTGACATTTTATTATTTATAACTATGTTCTTCTCTTTTCTTCTCCCTCTCCTCCTCTTTTTTCTTCTACTTTTTTGTTCTTCTTAAAGAAGATCCTTTTACATTTATTATAATACTGGTTTGTTGATAAAGAACTCCTTTAGCTTTTTCTTGTCTGGAAAGCTCTCTATTCTCTTTAATTTTAATGCAGCCTTTTTGAATAAAATAGTCTTGAATGTACATCTTTGCTTTTCATTGTACATTGAATGTACATCATTACTTTGAGTATTTTATGCCAGTCCCTTCTGGCCTGAAATGTTTCTGTCATGAAATCAGTGGACAGTTTTATGGGAACTCTCTGTAGGTACCTATCTTCCTCTTGCTGCTTTTAAGATCTTTCTTTGCCTTTAACGTTTGCCATTTTAATTATGATTTGTCTTGATTTGGACCTTTGGGGGTTAACATAACTAAGGACTCTGCACTTTGTAGACTTGTGTGTCTTTTTCTTTCACCCGGTTAGGGAAGTTTTTCATCATTATTTCTGCAAATAAGTTGTCCATCCCTTGGTCTCTTTTTTTCTCCTTCTCATACTCCTATGATGTGGATGTTGTCATATTTAACATTGTCCTGATGGTCCCCTAAGCCATTCTCATTTCTTTAAATTCTTTTTTTCTTGTGTTCCCCTGATTAGAGTTTTCTGCTACATTGCCTTTCAAATCATTGATTCTATGATCTGCTTCATCCAATCAGCTCTTTTTTCATTCTAGTGCATTCTTCATTTCAGATATTGTATTCTTCATTTCTGACTGGTTCTGTTTAATGGTTTCTCGGTACTTTTTCATGCTGTTATAGTTCTCACCAAGTTCCTTGAACATCCTTATAACCCTTGTTTTGAACTCTATGTCTGATAAATTGCTTGCCTCCCTTTCATGTAGCTCTTTTTCTGGAGATTCCTCCTATTCTTTCACTTGGGTCATGTTTTTTGTCTCCCCATTTGGCTGCCTCTTCATTTTTCTTTCTATGTATTAAGTAGATCTACTATGAGTACCAGTCTTGGTAGGATGGCCTTATGTAGCAGCTGTCCTGTGGGAACCAGTGGTGCATTCCCCTTGATCACCTGAGCTGGGTACTCCAAGAATGTTCTTTCTGTAGGTTGTGTGGACTCTCCTGTTTTAACTGAGTCTTGATTGCTATTGGCCTATTTGTGCATGGGGTTGATTCTCTATCTGGCTGACTATGAGGATCAAATCTGACCACAGTGTATGCGTTGCTGTGCAGGTGCTGACCACACAAAGCAGAATTTACCTCAGCAGAGTCTGGTGCCTGCCAAAATTTCTCTTTGGATATGCTGCTTGTGAAACTAATTGGATCCTTCTCTGAAGCTGTCTGAAGCTGGCAAGTATGTGTATTTGTTCTAGGGCTTCTTGGGAGGGACTCTGGTATAGACCAATGTCAGATGCTGCCAGTGACTCGTTCTGTGTAACCCTTTTGGAGCTACAAAGTGATCCATAATTTGTAGCTGCTTCTGCTGTGTCTGGGTATGTGTGGGAAGGACAAAGCTGCATGTTAGGGCTGGCTTTTATCACCTTCAGCCCTGGGGACAGGTCAGCTAAAGTCCCACAGCACTCCAAGATCTGCTTCCACCTGCCAGCTCCCTTTTAGACTTAGTCACTGAAGGAGTCTCTGGTGGTACTCAAGTTGCATGAGGTAGGTCCTCAGTGAGTCACCAGGCAGAGGCAAATGGTATTCACCAGGCTGATACAGGTTCCAACTAAGTGCCAGTGCTGGGTCTGAGACCACTCAGCAAATGTCCCAGGGTTTACCAAGTCTAGCTGCCACCTGCCGGGTGCTCACACACCTTCGTGGTGGGGCAGGGTCTCAGGGAGTCTTCAGGGGGAGGCCAGCAGAGTTTATCAGGCCCAAAGAGAATAAGATTTAGCTCTTTTAAGAAGGTGCCTGTAACTCTAGCAGACTTCAGTCTCTCCCTGGTGGACAGAATCTCCAATGATTTTCAAAGCAGATGTCATGCCAGTGCCTGTTCTTGTCTCCAGTACTCTGGGCCATGGATCCTGACTTGGGGTTGAGATACCCCTCTTTTTTCAGGGGGAACTTTTGCAGCTAAGTTATCCCTTTGGACTCTCAGCTGCCACATATAGGAGCAGGGCCAGCCCTGTTCATGTCTCTGCCCTTCTTACCAGTCTCGATGTGGCTTCTTTTTAAAATCCTTGGCTATAAGACTTCTCTTTAGCTAGTCTTCAGTTGGCTTTTCAGGTGGCTTTTTCTATATTTTAGTTGTAATTCCAGTTTGGTCCTGGGAGGAGGTGACTGTGGCTTCCACGTACTCCACTGACATCTTGGATTGACCTAAAGTTTCTATTTGCTGGGCTTCTCTGGAAAGTATTAGGCTATTCTGAACTCAGATTTATTTTCATATTAGGCTGTGTGAAATTCTGACAGCTGGAAAAGTAATTATGATGCTAAAATAGAACATAAATACATGTGGAGAGCAAAAGCATTTTATCCTTCCTCAGTTAAAAGAGATGACTTGCCCTTTGATATTAGAGGTTATTCGAAGACACGTTTAACTCTCTGTGTTCCACAGGGTACAATTTAATTAATTGTGGTTTTGCTGGAAGCACACACTCCCACGGCAGGCTCCCTCCACCCGTCACTCGTGTCAAAAAAACTACCTCATTTAGATCACTGGTTTATGGATGTTCATTTTTAATATTAGCATAATCAGAATACATTCCCAAAATACTGAACTTATTTGCCTAATTCTATCATTCAACCCCTTTCCTCTGATATGTTTGCTCTAAAACAGAAGGAATTGTGTAAACATCTGGCTATCAGCTGTGACAGTCATTAATCTTAGTAAGTGTTGCAACCCCATTCGTAAAAGAATAGCGTTTGGCCCAAAGTTTCCCAATAATCAGAGACAAAGTTAATTGGAAACTACATCTTCTCACAACCTTCCTTCCTGTGTCTTCAACAAACACATTTATCAGCATTAGCCTATTCCCACCAACAATACTGAGGATGGGCAGTAAAGTCTATCACCAATTCAAATTGAGCCATTTCTGGAGATGAAGCCTCTGTGATGCTTTGGGTACATTTTTACTTAATTTCTTACCATCAGAGGAGCAAATCATTATTATGCTCATTTTACAGATAAGGAAATGGAGATTAGTAATAGATACCAAGCAACTTGCCTACAGTCATATGAAAAGTGGCAGAGCCAGAAACTTAACATTTTAGATCTAAATGATTACAAAACCCAAATTCTCAACCTTTTATGTAACTCTTAAAGATATGTTTACTATTCTAAAATAAAAAAGGGAGTGAATTAATATTACAATAGGGATTTTTAAATTCATAATGAAATGGGAAAGTACATGTATAGGGTAAAAATTTTAAATATTATTTAAAAATTTCCTTTGAATAATGCCTTGCTTAGTATTATCCATAGTCTTCTTGCTGTTTAGAATGGCTAGCTAGGACATGCCTCATGTCATTGCCCTTCATCTTGAACTTCCCTGCTCGGTGACTTTATTTCACAGTGTTGCTTTGTGATGATTAAACCCATACTTTCTTTTAATTTTTAAAACTAATTTGAAAGAGAGAATAAGGCGGGGACAGAGAATTTATTGTTCTACTTATTTATGCATTTATTGGTTTATTCCTGTATGTGCCCTGACCAGGGATTGAACCTGCAACCTTGGCATTTTGGGACGATGCTCTAACCAACTAATCTACACAACCAGGGCTTAAACCTGCACTTTCATAACTGGATACTGCATATTCTCTGCTTCTTGCTAAACTATGCCCCATCTCTAGCCTTCTTAGCCACTATATGTCCCTTTCATTTGTCTCCTTGCATCCCATATTTTATGATTAAGTCCCAGCCAACTGTTGCCTTCTACTCTCTCTCATCAGTAAGCATCCAGTAAAGATCCATTACATTTGTAATTCTGTGTTCCGTACTTTTCAATCTTTCTTCCTGTTCTCTTTCTCTCACTTTTCTGTCACTACGCTATTCTTTTTCTATCACGCTTCAATAAGTAGTAAGTTGGAGTGAGGGATCAGGTCTATGGCTGGGTGGGAGAGCAGGAAATGGGGTCCATGACTGCTTAGGCATCTGCATGTCTTATGGGTCACACTCGCCATCCCTTTGTTCTTCTCCCTCAGATAGTACATGTTTCAGAACAGGGGTCAGGATTACTGCCAACAACACTGAGCTCCACACAGGATACCACCTTTAGTAATATTCTCACAGACAACACCATCATTTAGAATCAGATCATTCATACTGGAGGAAATCTAAAGACAGTGTGGAGAATCACTTTTTTTCTCTCAAACAAGAAAATTCATAATATCTCTTAAAATAGAACAAGTTTTATATAACTCTATCCAGACTTCTCTTTTATAAACTTCAGTAGTATTTGTTCATAACTTGTTCAGAAATTGTGTTATTTCATTTAAAAGTTGCTTTTCCATAAAAATATAATGGTGTCCTAAATAAGATGTTGTATCCATTTATTTGTCTATTTATTATGCCCCTTTTATATACAAGACAAGGAATTAGGCACCATAGATAATACAGGAAGTATAGAATACCCTGCCCTTGCCCCTGCCCCAAAAGATTTTACAGCAGAGGGGAGAGGAAAATAAGCACAAAACATAAAAAGGCATATTGCAGCTCAGGCATTCTGATGCAAACAAGATGTTGGGAGGGGCCCTCCATGATGTAGTATTTTTTTTTTACATGGAGCTCTTTAAACATGAAAGTGGCCAGAGTCATATTTAGCATTCATGAAAGAATATGGTCAAGTACAGGGGTATACAATGGATTTTTCTGTCACTTCAGACCTCATGTCAGTGTGATGTTGGACAAGGCCTTGCCCCTATGGGTATGAGCCACAGTGAAAAGGAATTGGGCAGGAAGGCATTTTAGTCCTTGCTCATTGTTCTGAGGGAGGTATTTTCTGGTTTCACTGTGCTCAGTTTCCTTCTGTTATCTAAGTGCTGGGAGCTGTGGTGTCCTCTTCTAACAGCCTAGATATTTAGGAAGACATTAAAAAGGAGAAATGAGTTCTCCCTACCAGGGATTTCCAAGTAAGCATGACCAAAGAGTCCATACACTGAAAAGAGAAATACTCTACTTTCTCTTTTGCTTGTGCTGGGTACTGCATCTTATTAGGACTTCTTTCCCAGGTGTCCAGAGCTGCCCTGGGCCTTTTCTCATTCAGTCTGATGGCCAGACTGATGTTACTGAAGACAGGAACCCCATCCTTCCTTTCCTTCTGTAAGATTTTGATTTCTATTAAAATGCAAATATCCTACAAAGCTGACTTTTGAAGCTGTGATGATAATTTACCAATACATATGAGTGCTCTACAAAAAAATTCTCTGTGACAGAGCCACAAAAGCAAGGGGTGCTTAAGCCACAAAGGCTAGGGGTAGAAGAAAGCCACTTAGTGTGAAAAGCCTGAGAATAAGACCTCAGAAACATATGCCACCTATTTCACTATTTTGCTTGGAAGCAGCTCTGCTTGTAAACTCCACAGAGAGATAGATCATCTAAGTGTTTGCCCAATATTGCTGTTGCTATTCCATTTTGCTACTGGCTGGTTCTTCTTCACAGTCACACTTTGGTTCAGGGCTATCTGAGTTGGCAGCTAGTACTCGAGAGCGACTCCACTCCCATAAAGTGGCATCCTACTTAGAAGGGATTATGGTTTAGGAGAGAGAGAGGACGGTAATACCTGTTCCTTTTCTTAGGGCCCCAAATGATGGCTCTACAATTTCTTCTACGGAGAGCAACCAATACAAACTTTTTCTGGCACCTTGCAAAATGCCTCCATAAAAGAAATAAAGGATGACTGAGCTAGCTGAACTTTTGAGGGTGTTCTCTGAGAGCAAGAATCATTTCAACAAAGTTACCAAAGTGCTAACAATGCAGGATGAGGAGGTCTTAGTAAGACTAAATGGAGGCAGAATAGGTTGGAATGCAACCAGCTACTCCACAAATAATTTGAAAGACCTTTTGTGTTGAATGGCTAACTCAGGAAACATTTGAGTTTGTAACAAACCACAGGAAACAATCTACTGACTACGTGTCAAAGATACAGCACGTCTCTGCCCTTTGGGCCAAGACTTCTGGGAATAGATAAGAAGCCTGTCTCCTCATTCCTTCAGCTTCTCCAATGACAGCTACCACTGCTACAGCAACTCTGAAAGCTAAGCTGCTCCATTCATGCCTCAGCTCAAGCACAGCCCCCATGGTGACCTCTCCAGTTGGCACTGACCTTCCATTTTCCCAGAACCCCTTCAAAACTCACAACCCACCACTTACTAGTAAGCAGTTAAGAATGGCCTTATTTGTCATCACAAATCTTTTTTTGGAATAAGCATGGTATTATTTAATATCTCATATTATTCATTGTTTCACATAATATAATATTGTTTCTCTGGATTAGTAACTCTGACAAAGCAGGGCAAGCATTTTATGTCTCAAAAGCAGATGGGGACCTTACTTCCTCAAGTGAAATTCAGCTCACACAGGTCTACAAGTGCAGTCCATGGATAAAGATAATGGGGCAGGACATCCTAAATTTGAGATGCCTCTGAACACCCATCTGGTCACTCTGCTCACAGTTCCTGGAATTAGAGTCTTACCCTGGAGCCAGAACACCGCTGAAGCCTACAGCAGCCTTTCGGGGGGATGCAAAGCATCTAAAAAAATATTTTCCAGGGAACTTCCAGTTCCACATCTAAGGAACTTAGTCTCGATTTCATTCTAACAATAAATAAGGTGAACAGACTAAATAATCAACAATGCTTCTTGGATCCATAAGAGAGAGGAGGTTATAGGGAAAATCATGGCTTCCAAGATTGGAGAGACAGGCTAATACAGGCAATCATAGCTCATTGGAGCAGAGACCTAGGAGCATAAACTGTTGGGGGAACTTGTACCGGGGCAGAAAACCCCGAACTGGAGGAGGCTGAATCAGCAGACAAGTTGGAGAGTTAAAAACTCCAGGAGGACCTAGTTCTTTGTGAGTTTTACCCTCCAGGAGCCCAGCCAAGCCAAAGTGATTCTAAAGTTTCCATGGAGAGGCAAAATACCCAGAGCAGCCAACACAATATTGAGGAAGAACAAGATTGGAGAACTGACCCTACTCACCTTCAAGACTGACTATAAAGCTACAGTAATCAAAACAGTGTGGAGCAAAAGGAGCAAAGGCAATGTAATAAAGCAAAATAAGTTTTCAACAAATGGTGCTGGAATGACTGTCCCTTCATATGCAAAAAAAAAAGAATCTAAACACAGAAAAAAAAACTCTTCACAAAATTTAATTTAACATGGATCATAGACCTAGATATAAAACACAAAACTATAAAATTCCTAGAAGATAATAACATAGGAGAAAATCTAGATCGTCTTGAGTATGGCAATGACTTTTTAGATATGACACCAAAACCACAATTTCTGGAAAAAAATGATAAGCTATGCTTCATTAAAATCAAAAGCTTGTCCTCTGCAAAAGACATTGTCAAGAATGTAAGATGAGTCACAGAGTGGGACAAAATATTTACAAAAGGCATATCTGATAGGAGACTGTTATTCAAAATCGACAAAGAACTCTTAAAACTCAGCAGTAACAAAACAACCTGATTAAAAAATGGGCCAAAGACCTTAACAGACACCTCACCAAAGAAGAGATACAGATGATGAATAAGCATATGAAAAGATGCTCCACATCATATATTATCAGAAAAATGCAAATTAAAACAATAATGAGGTAGAGTATGCACCTATAAAATTGCTCAAAATCCACATAACATTAAATGCTGGTGAAGATGTTGAGCAGCAGAAGCTCTCGTTTATCAATGGTGAGAATGCAAAATGGTGCATCCACTTTTGAAGACAGTTTGTCAGTTTCTTGCAAAACTAAATATACTTTTATGAAAGCATCCTGTAATTGCACTCCTGTTATTTAACTAAGGTAGTTAAAAACTTAGGTCTACACAAAACCTGCAAATGAATGTTTATAACAGCTATATCCATAATTACCAAAACTTAGAAACAACCAGATGTCCTTCAGTCAGTGAATGGATAAATAAGCTGTGGCACACCCAGGCAATGGACTGTGTATTCAACAATTAAAAAAATGAGCAAGCTGTGAAAAGACATGGAGAAAACTTACATGTATATTACTAAGTGCAAGAAGCCAGTCTGAAAAGGCTACCTACTGCATGAATCCAACTATGTGACATTCTGGAAAAGGCAAAGCTATGGAGACAGCCAAAAGATCAGTGGTTAGTGGTGGGAGAGTGAACTGGCAGAGAACAGAAGATATTTAGGGCAGTGAAACTACTCTGGACGGTACTATAATGGTGAATACATATCATTATACACTTGTCCAAACCCATAGAATGTTTAACACTAAGAGTGAACCCTAAGGTAAATGATGGACTTTGGTTGATTATGGTGTGTCAATGAAGATTCATCAGTTGTAACAAAAGTACCACCTTGGTGGGGGATATGGATAAAATAGGGGCTATGCATGTGTAGGGGCAGGTAGCATATGGGAAATCTCCTTACCCTCATTTTAATTTTGCTATGAATCTGAATCTGTTCTGAAAAAAAAAATAAAGTAATTTAAGTAAACAGAAAGAAGTCTTCCAGGAGTATTGGTTTTATTCTATGGTAAATAATCTAACTTTGTACATGAACACAAACAGATATTTTAAAGAGTAGAATAGAAAATTCACACTACTTTCTAAGGTAAAGCTTGATTTGAGTAAAATTTCATCTTTGCAGCAGACCTCCAGGGGGGCGGCAATACCCCTCCCCCAAGCCTGCGCGTAGCTCTTCCTTGAGTCCAAGCATACAATCCTGTGCTATTAGTGATACTTGTGTTCCTATTTGAGTAGCTCTACTCAAGAGTAAATGCTTGATAAGTAATACTTTTTGACTAATTGTTACTGTTTCTTCAAAATTCAGAGCATTGACAGGATGTTGAAATCAATTCTACCAGGTGGAGGTGAAAAGGGCAATCCTGGCCTTCCTGGCACCAGAGAAGTGCCCTGCTACAGACGCGTTCTGCTTAGCTACCAATGAAGTGGTTTTAAGAATGAGAACGTGGTTCGAAGGAAGAAGAAGTCTTGGAGGTGGGCAGAGGAGGGATGACCAGACATGCTATGTGTGTCGAAAGTGGGCAAGGACAGAGCAGAGCTCAGAGAGAGGAGTCTCAGAAGACGCAAATGCACTCAAACAAAGGAACAGACAGGCCTTGTTTTCCCTCCAGGCTCAAATCTTCAAGAAGCAAAGAGTTACTTCTTTTCCTTTGGGCTTTGTTTTTGTTTTGCTTCTGTGCCTCAGAAAGGACCAGAAAAATGCAACGACTCAGGTGAAACCTTTCTGTCAGCAGGAAAGACAAAACCCAGATTAACCACCTTGGCATTGCGCCCCTCAGCAGCTCCCAACCACCGAGCAAGCGCCCCTTCTTGTCTCTAGAAATCCCAGCCAGAAACAAAATTGGTTAGCAGACTTTGCCAAGTGGAATTTGTGTTAATACACTACTTTCTTAATCTCGTAATTCGGTAATTTGCAAGTTACGAAGACATCCCCCATAACACTGGGCCCAGGACTAAAACGCTTCGCGTTTCAGTTGTGGTCTGAAGAGTGTTTTGTTGCCGGGCACCTACTGGTGCAATTTAAGCCCTAGGCTCCCTGCATCGTCTCTCAGCAGGATTAAAATGTCTCAGGGAAAAGGGTGTAGCCCATCCAGGTTTTTGGCAGCTGAGGATGCCCAGTGGAGCCGTGTCCTCAGATCTGGCATTCTGAATATGTTAGCACTTCTGACTGCTGTGGAATTCACCCAAGTTGTCAGCTTGCCTGGCAGAGCTTGGTCCTTTAAGGAATAGTTTCAGAACTCCTCTAGGCTGCCAGGCCTTGGTTTCTGAGACAGGGGGCAGGTGGCCATCAAGGGGCAGTGCAAGGAGCCTGAGAAGCACTCTGCTTGCACACTGGCCTTTCACAGTGATCCCCTGGGAAGGATCTTGGGGGTCGTCTAGTCTCTGAATGTTGTTATACAGAAGCGAAAGCTGAGTTTCAAAGAGGACGAATGATATACTGAAGGTTTGACAGCAAGCTACTTGTGGGGAGTCGAAATTCACTTCGATTTTGCTTTGTGAGAGGAATACTCTCAATATGCCATACACTTTTCTGGATGCTTTGCCTTGTCTATCTTTTTAAACTTCACAAAACTGTATGGTAGGTGACCTCACCATTTTTAATGGCCCTGTTTTATAAAGAAGGATACAGGTTCTGAGAGATTAGTTAAATTTGAATCCACATCTGCCTACAAAACCCATGCTTTTTCCTCTGCACACCTGATGCCCATCCCCAACTCAGCAGAATCCATGACACCTTCCCCAGAAAGGATCCCAAGGACAGGGAACTGGGCTCCTGCTGCCATGAGGAAGGTGGTGAAGGGGGAGGATGGCTGTTCTGGCAGTTGCAAGTTGCACCTCAGAATATGTTCATGCATAGAAACAGTAATTCAAGTTCATGTTTAAGTTTGTACTGTGACAACTAGAATCATCGTGAGTTAAATAACTTCCAACCTTGTTGTTTGAGTGCAAAGACATGCTCTGAGTTCCTAATAAGTGACTTCCTTAATGCGCCTACTGGGGATCTTGTGCAAAGGCGGATTCGGATTCAGTAGACCTGTAGTGAGTTCAGAGATTCTATAAGCTCCCAGGTGATGCTGCTGCTGTCAGGCCATGGACCACACTTCTTGGAGCAAGACTGGATGGAATCCAGTTCAGGAATAGAGATTCGCTCTAAATCAAAAGCCACTGATTAAGCTTGAGTGTCTTTTTTGTTTTGCTTTGTTTTTATGGGGCTGACCCATATGCAAGTTTTAGTCATCTGTTTGGAAATTTTTCTGCTTCTAGTGCAATATAAATGACTGCCTACACCTAATATTCCCCTTACTCAGAACACACCTGGGCCCTGCAAAAGGTTACCTTCCAAAGCTCAACAGGAAAATGTCATTCTTGTGCCCTCAAGCAAACGTATGCCCGCTGGCAGCAATCCTGCTTTTCCTACCTAACAAACCTAAGTGGAACACGTTCCATTGTTTAAATCTCTGGGTGAGCAGCGTGTCTTCTCTGGAAGCTCCCACCTTCTCCTCCCACAGGATAAGGGCCTTTCAGCCCCGCCTTTGGAACTAATCCTTCAGCTGAATGTTCCAGAGCAGTCATCCCCTCTCCTCCCATCTTGAGCCTGCCTCTCACGTTGGCCTGTAAGATCCTTTTACTGACTCATCTTTTCTGGTTTTGGTTTGTGTGTTTTGTCTTCTCAACCAAATCCTAAGCTACTTGGGGGCAGAGGCTCTGTCTAATGTCTCTTTGCATCTTCCCACAATGCCTAGCCTAGTGTTTTATTCAAATAATGGGATAAAGAATTAGCACTTAAGCCCATGATTTTTTTTTCTATTATGTGAGAATATAAGTTTCCACTGGGCATTTAGAGGGTGTCTGTAAAGATCACAGGGTGGAATCTTCAATTATTACTGAGTTAGTAAGTTAACTTCTTACCTATGATAGTGATGGGATTGTCTAAATTCATACCAGAATTTGCTTCAATAGCATGCAAAGGTCATACGAGATAATGCATGTGAAAGCATTTGATAAAGTACAAGGCAAATGTAAGATATTATCCTATTATTATTACTTAAGGTACATGTTTCTACTTGAAGTGAACGAGTAGAAGATCACCAAGAAATGATAGACAGGCTTTAACTATACCCCAAACTCACTGCATCTGAAAAGGGTTTTTATTTTCATTCATTCATCCTGGAACTGTAAATCAATAAACTAAGACCCTCTCCTACACAAGGACATGGAGGAAAGAGGCAAACGTTGGGATGGATCAGCAAACCTAATGCTAGTATCACATGTTAGCTCCCACTTCCTGAAGTTCAGGGGTAGTCAGGTACAATTTAATATGATCTGAGAGCTATTTCATGGGCTGAGAGGCAGTGAGAATGAATGTCATTCACAGCAGGGCAGCATAATAGCTGTTCTCTCTCTCATGCTCAACTCTCACCTCATTGAATAAGTCAGGCTATTTCTTGCTTTCTTCCTGCCCAGACAGTCTTTCACCCCTGCCCCTGCTTTCCTTCTCACTATAGTCTCTTCATTATCAGTCACTTGGATAATAAAGTGATCCCAGGCCCTGTGTCCTATGCCAGCCCTCCTCCTGGAACCCCAGAGGCTTTCCCCAACTCCTCTCCCTTTAGACGCCTAACCCAGGTAGACTTCCTTTTTGGTTCTCTCTGGCTATCATGACCAACACTCCCCTCCCACCGCTCCCCCAGTTTTACCACTGTTCCCTGAAACTCAGCATGAGTTTTCTCAGACAGAGTCTTCTGCACTTCCCCACCAGGCCTTCTCCGCTACTGGCACTCCCTGTCTCACAGAATGGCATCACCAGCCACCCAGGGAACTGTGACTGGCCAGGACGGACAGCAAAGGGCCCTTCAAAGCAGCATTTGTTCAATGGTTATTGGACATTTTTAGAGGAGCCCTTAAGAGCGGCCTATGGAAAGACTGAAGAAGTAGAATTGCTTGGGGCTCTGCTCACCACTCCTAACGGCTCTGGCCTCACACCTCTAGGCTACAGTTAAGGAGAGCCACTCTTTTAGGGTCTCCGGTTTCCCCAGGACTTCCTTGATTTTTATCACTGAAAACTCTGTGTCTGGAGAAATCCCTCAGCCCCAGGCGAATCTGAACATCAGCCACTCCACTCTTCTTAGAGGCAGTTTAGGGAACACCCATGGTTGTGTGGTGTCTTCATTTCCTGGGGCTGCTGTAACAAAGTACGAGCAACTAGCTGAAGCAGAAATTTATTACCTTACAGTTCCGGAGGCTGGAAATCCAAAATCAAGATGTCGAAAGGGTTTGTTTTTTCTGCGGGCTGTAAGAAAGAATCTTTTCCATCTCTCTCTCCTGGCTGCTGATGATTTGCTGGTCATATTTGGCCTTGCTCGGCCTGTAGAAGCAATACCCTGACTCTGCCTTCATGCTCATGTGGTGTGTCCCTCTGCCTGTGTCTGTGTCCGGACTTAGCCTTTATAAAAGGAAACTAGTCGCATTGGGTTTGGGGCCCATGCTACCTCAGTATGACATTGCCCTAATTTAATTAAGTACATTTGCAAGGGCGCTATTTACAAATAAGGTCATAAATGAGGTGCTTGGGATTAGGACTTCAACATACGAATATTGGGGGGACATAATTCAACCCATGATAAGTACTATTGGTTAGTAATACCATTGGTAAGTAGTATTGGTTACTTGCAAATCTCAATGTCGTAGCTCGATTTCAGCCATCACGGAGTACATGGAGGTCATGTACTATCAACCATCGCCAGGAACTCCCCTAAATGAAACTGGTCAATGCAATTTTCACCATCTCATTTCATTTTTCATGTTATTTCAGCAACCTTTCTAGATTGGTTTCTAAGCAGCTGACAAACCAGTCCAGGCTTTTGCCTGGGAGTCATCTAGACTCTCCCATTCACTCCTCCCATTCCATGATTTTCTCTCTTAAATGTCTCTCAAATTAATCTTTACCACTAGTGTCAAAACTCAGGCTCTCATCACACCTGGCCTTGATCACAATCACCTAACTCACACACATTTCTCTTTAGTTGTGGTCCAGAAAGACAGCTTCTGGTCATCCCTGCTTTCTGCTGCCAGAAGCATCTTTCTGCAATGCACATCCAAATAAACCTCTCCCATACTGAGAGCCCTTGGTGGCTCCCCACAGAGCAGGAAGAGTTCAAATGCCTTTGCTTAACCTCTGAACCCTGAATGACCTGACTTCCACCTGCCTTCTCAGCCACACTCATTTCCTGCCCCACCCCCAGACACAGCAACACTCAACTCTGGTTCAACAGGTCATGTTGTCATCTCCTGATCCTGCCTTTGCACATGCACTTCTATCCATGCTTCCAATCTACTTATCCTTTAAACTCCACTCAAGTGTGACTTCTTCTGGGAAACCTTCCCTGATACTATAGAATGATTTATGCTATTCCCATAGACCTTTTAACTGCACTCACCACAAATCGATATATTTCTTATCAGTCCTTTCCTCTCGATCAGAAGACAAAAAGTTCACGAACCATCTAAAACTTCACCAAAATGCACTTGGAACCCCGTCATCCCTCATTATTAGATGTGTACCTTGAGACAAGTTTTTTCATCTTTTAAAGTCAAGGGGGTCTCCATTGAAATATGTGAATAATAGTACCTGCTCTTGATGTCATAGGCATTACATGAGATAATTAATGCAGAGAGCTTAGCATGGTGCCTGACACATGGTGTTGATACTAAAAAACTATTGTTCTGTGACCATGTTGTTCTTGATTTCAGAAACACTACAGTCCTGACAAAATGTAGGCTCTGGATGTGCACTGCCTGGGAGTAAATTCTGGCTCCCACCATTTATTACCTATGTGTCCTTGTGCTTAAATCTCTTTATCTGTATATGCAGTTGATAGTAGCTACTTCATAGGTATTTTCAAATAAAATAAGCTACTTTTGTTTTGTGTTTTTCTTTAAATTATATCTTATTGTTTATGCCAACACAGTTGCCTCAGTTTTTCTCCCTTCCCCCACTCTACCCAGCTCCCCCACTCCCTCAGGCAATCCCCACACTGTTATCCATGCCCATGGGTCATTCACGTGTATGTTCTTTGGCTATTCTATTCCCTATGCTCTACTCTAGATCCCCATGATTATTCTGTAACTAACAATTTGTACTTCTTGATCCCTTCAGTTTTTTTACCCATCCCCCTGACCCCCTCCCATTGGGCAATCATCAAAACATTCTCTGTTTCTATGATTCTGTTTCTGTTCTACTTGTTTGTTAATTTTGTCTTTTAGAATCAATTGTCAATAGATATGTATTTGTTGCCATTTTATTGTTCATATTTTTGATCTTCTTCTTAAAGAAGACCCTTTAACATTTCATATAATAATGGTGTGGTGGTGATGAATTCCTTTAGTTTTTTCTTGTCTGGAAAGCTTTTTATCTGTCCTTCCATTCTAAATAATATCTTTGCTGATTAAATTCATCTTGGTTGTAGGTCCTTGCGTTCATGACTATGAATATTTCTTGCCAATCCCTTCTAGCCTGCAAAGTTTCTTTTGAAAAATCAGCTGAAAAGCTTATAAGAGTTCCCATATAGGTGACTAACTGTTTTTCTCTTGCTGTTTTAAGATTCTCTCTTTGTCTTTAAACTTTAACTTTTAATTATGATGTGTCTTGGTGTGGGCCTCTTTGGTTTCATCTTGTTTGGGTCTCTCTGTGCACCCTGGACTTGTATGTTAATTTCCTTCACCAAATTAGGAAAGTTTTCTGTCAGTATTTCAAATAGGTTTCCAATTTCTTTCTCTCTTTCTTCTCCTTCCAGCACCCCCATTATGTGAATGTTGATATGCTTGAAGCTGTCCCAGAGGCTCCTTACACTATCCTCATTTTTTGTATTCCTTTTTTCTTCTTGCTGTTTTAATTGGTTGCTTTTTGCTTCTTTATATTCCAAATCACTGATTTGATTCTCAGCTCATCCACTCCACTGTTGATTCTCTGTAAAGTTTTCTTCATTTCAATTAGTGTATTCTTAGTTTCTGACTGGATTTTCTTATTCTTAAGCATCCTTATAACCAATAATTTGAATTCTTTATCTAGTAGATTGCTTGTCTCCATTTTGTTTAGTTCTTTCCCTGGAGTTTTGTTGTGTTCTTTCATTTGGGCCATGTTTCTTTGTCTCCACGTGTTAGCAGCCTCCTTGTGTTTGTTTCTGTGTATTAAGTAGAGATGCTATGTCCCTCAGGCTTGGTAGTGTGGCCTAATGTAGTAGGTGTCCTATAGGGTCCAGTTGCACAGCCTCCCCTATCACCCAAGCTGGGCACTCAAGAAGCACCCATCATGTGGGCTTTGTATACCCTCCTATTGCAGTTGAGCCTTGATTGCTCTTGGCATGTCCAAGGTTAGCTACTGACTGATTTCTGTCCAAGATCACACAGCATTAGCTACAAAATGATCTGCAGATAGCTGTGACTTGTGCTGGGCTTGGAGGTGCTCTTGTGAGGCCAAGCTGTGAACAAAGGCTGGCTGCTGCTAGTGCCAGGCCTGGAGTAACTCAGTGAGGGATACAGGGTCACTGAAGCCTAATGCTGCTTGTTTAAGAGAATTTAGGAAAATCTGAAGCATGAGCAAGATAAGCCATTTGTATGGAAAAGGTACTGGAAACAACCTAGGTGGGCCCAAAAGTTGGGTGGGGAAGGACCTCAGGGAATCACCTGGGTGGGGCAAACAGTATGAGTCAGGTTGATGGAAACTTAGATATAATACTGTCCTGCTCTGTGGCTCTGTTGGGGGAGGGCTCAGAAAAGGAACAACGGCCTCTGCCAGCACTTTTGTCTGGGAGAAAGCTGCCCCCAAGCTCTTGCCCTGATGCTAGACAACTCAGTTTCTTCATACATGTCCCCAGTGTTCCCCAAATAGTGGCTCCCATGCCAGAGCTCAGAGGAAGTGAGTCTAAATAACTCTGTGTGCTGACTCTTTAAGAGGAATTGACTGAAACTCTAGCAGTTTCTGTCTTCCTGGCACTGATACCCTGGACTGGGTAGCCTAGGATGGTGCTGGAACCCCTTGCTCCTAAGATATCTCTCCGAATTTGTATCCACCACACATGGGTGTGGGACTAGCCTATTCTACATCTTCACCCCTCTTACCATCCTTGATGTTGTTTCTTCTTTAATTCCATAGTTGTAGAACTTCCATTCAGCTCAACTTCTGATGGTATAATGGTTGAATGATTGTTCTCTAGTTTAGTTGTAATTTTGATGTGGTTGTGTGAGGAGGTGAGCCACATTTACCTGTGCCATCATCTTGACTGGAAAGGCATACTTTTTTTTAATAAGCTACTTTTGAAACATTTGGAACAAAACCTGGCATGTAGGGAGTACTCAATAAAAGTGGTCTCTAGTGTAATGCTTTTATCAGATCTCCAAAAGGGTCCTTGACTGCAGAAAAGATTGAGAGTCAATGCTCCAGTTTGTGAACTCCTTGAGGAATTGTGTGTTAATCTTTGTATTTCAACCATACTACAGCATGGGGCATGGAGTAAGTGCTCGATATATATATATATTTTTAATGAATGGTTGAATTTTGAATTGAGCAACAAACACCAAGTTAAATAATGTAACTTTTCAAGAGTTCACAGACTGAGCAACCTCATCCCTTGAGAACACGGCTGGGAGTCAGGAAATGAGGAAGAAGATATTCCAAAAAACGGAGCATAAAAGTTCACATACTTTATTCAGAGGAACCATAAATTGTTAGAGCTGGACTGAACCTTAGCAATGATCTATTACAGTTTCTTCATTTGGTAGATCAGGAAAACGAGCTGACTCTTAGAACCTATTTCTTTTTCCTTTATATACAACTCTAAGAAGCTTTGTTATCTGGCTTTCTGGCCAAAACACATTAAGGAGCGCACATTTGGAGAGGAAAAGGGAGGGTGAGAGCTATGTATGCTCAGGAAAAGTACAAAGAAGTAGAAGCTGGGCCGAGGATAGGAAATTATAAAAAGCGGACACAAAAAAACTGAAAAATCACCAGAGCCTGCAACATTGGCATGGAAATAAAGGTGTTCCCTCCTCAACAGATCCTGGGGACCTACCTGACTATGTCCCAGCCACAGAAGAGCTTTCATGATGCTTCACAAAAACAAAGTTTGCAAGAAATTTAACTTTCTCTGGTTCATAATCATTTCCATCGAGAGCTTTTATCCCTCTGAGTGGTTTAGGAATTCAAGCCTCAGGCTTTCATAGCACACCTCCACCCCACTCTGAAGTTATGTCCAACCTTCCAAGGGATGTTCATAATGTCAGGATATTGGTTAGATGGCCCACTGATCACGGTGTCCCTGAGTCATGTGCAGACACAGGTGAGTTCTCTGTTGGTGTTAGCATACCTCTTCCCACCCTAGTGGTGGCTCACTACTGCTTCTAATCCAGCCTTGGAGAATAAAGATCTTCCTGCAAAGCTATGCTTTGCCCTTCTCCCTGGATGCACCACCACTCAAACATTTCTTTCTAGGTCCCGTGTCTGTGTCTCTGTCCACTTCCTCTCCCATCTTCTCTCTTGCCTTTCTCCCATTCTCTCCAATACCCTCCCCCATTTCTCTGCATTTAATTTAGTCCAAAGGGTTATCCTTCTCATTTCATGTTTCTATGTCCCAAGTTCTCTGTTTTCTACTCCCTGTGCAAAACCTCTAAATTGTTCTAAGTGTGGGCTCCACCCACAGGCCCCCCCCCCCACCCCCACCCGGGCACCACGGATGAGAATAAGTCTACCAAGACATGATCTGCTTGGGGAGGAAAGGTGGCTGATCTCTCAAAAGAGAAGGGCCAAGAGCCTTTTCCTCAATGGCCTTTTATTGGGTTCATTTTGCACAGGAATACAGGCTCATTAATCGTTGTCAGGCAGTAAGGATCAAACAATAGATAACATATGAAGAATTCTGAGGGCCTATTTTGAGTCAGGGTCAGATAGCTAAAGAGCAATAAAACTTTGATGGACAAACTCACTTCTTGCTTGGACCTTTATTTAATTGAGAGTATTCTAAACAAGCAGATTGCACAGGATTTTACATATTCTTTCTTAGGCCTGATTGCCTGGGGAACCTGCCCTTTCCAGCACAGGGCTGTACCTACTACCAGCATTGTCTCAGGCTTAAGTCAGGCAGGGGAAGTAAGGTAGCCAAGAGATTAGGAGACTTCTCTAAGACAGAATGAGGACTCAGGCTATGTCAAAGCTGAGGGGCAGGGGTCCATCACCCCCTTTTGCTATAGCCCCCCAAGTCCTTCCTTGGGGTATCCATGTGATTGTGCATGGCTTAGGTTGTTCTCCCCTTGGGGAATCTTACCTGTCATTGGCTACCCGATCAAACATTGGGGGCCAGGCAGGGCTAAGTAAAAGGAGCAGAAGCGGTGCTCCTGCCAGGGAGATAAGCTTTGTCTCCTTAGTGGCTTACCGTCTGAAGGTCGCTCACTCAGCCTTCGATATGGGCGGGGTTACAGTTCCTGAAACCAGGCAGGGTGGTTCCCAACATCTAAGGGCCTGAGCGTTTGAAACACAAAAGCCAGATACCAATACAGGCTCTTTCTGTACCTGTAATATTTCTTCCCTGTCATACTCCTTCTCTGAGATAATGAACCACAAAAGGCTGACCCTGCTTGGATGGGGAAAAAAGAAAGAAACCCAAAGAGGAAAAAGCATAGTGACTATCTCACAATGTTATCCCGCCCCCTGTGCAACATGTTCCCAAACACTGTTGCTCAATTGATACTCAAAAGAGAGTTAATTTCCAGTTACCCAGAAAACCCATTCCTGCAATGGTTCATTGTCATGCATGCTAGGTAAAGACTGTGATGCTGCATGCCAGTACTCGCATTGAGCAGCATCTCCCAAATCTTTGCACATGTAACACCCAGGACTCTAATTCTGGCCCAGGAGAAAAGTCTTTTGTAATCAAAGATTTTTTAAAATACCATTCTTCTTGAAGACTCAGGCCACATCTTAGCATGTTAAAGACTCTGAGAAGTTTGAACCTGATCCTGAGTCATCTGACCCTGGAAACCTAATTTGATCGATCTCCTGGGGAGCCAAATTATGTGGAAAACACTTTGGAAAGATTTGGGTGGTATTTGTTCTGATGACCAATTCAAGGGGAAGGGAGGTGAAGTGTTTCATGGTGCATGTGCTGAGGAGAGACAGGGTTAGGTAAATCACGGCTTCCAGGAGGGATGAGCAATAATCTCTGGATCAGGGAGTCCTTATTTTTTACCTCAGTCTGGAGGGTTATATAGCTCAAGCTGTACCTGTTAAAGAAGTGCAGTCTGCTATTCAGTGAGGGATAGGGGGAGAGGGTGGGGTAGGCTGGGTGTGTGCGGAAGCACTGGTCCTGGCTTCATCCCACCCAGCATGACATCTATTTGGATGCACAAGATATCAAAAGAAAAATAATTGTTTCAGAAGGTGGTGTTTCCGGCAGTTTTTCCAAACAAAACAAGCAGTTACTTGGATTACCTCATCTTTCCTCTATGCAAAGAGGAAAAGGCTTAAACTGGCCAAGAAATGCCAAAATTGTTCTCTGAAAAGATGAAAGCCCAAAACTATGTAATAATAGGTCAAAACACGTGCAAAAATACTGTCACTGCTAAAACAGTGAGCTCACAGGAGAGTTAGAGGCCCTGGGTCAGAAAAAACTCCTGACTCACATCCCACAGACTTGTAAAGTTATTTTGGTTCAAGTAAGATCATTCAGGCAACTCATTAGAGCCATCACTTTGCCAGGCACAATAGGGATCATAAAATGTGCAATTCACAATTTTTCACTGATCGTGTAAGGCTCTTGATGACATAGCCACTGTCTAAGGAGTTTCAAGCTGTATCTCCAGCCTTCTCTCCTTATGGCCTATATTCCAGACTTAGAAGTATTTTTGCCCTTCCTTAATCTCCTCATGTTTTTTCACCATCCTATGCTCTGGGGTTTGTGCCAGGGATCTTTTCTTTCTCTGCTCACCCTCTAATCCACTGGGCAAATGTTTATTCCTCCACCAAGACACAGATCGAGTATTAGCTCCATTGCGAAGCTTTGGTGGAAGGGCCCCCATCTCCCAGAGACTTGGTTTGTCTGGCCTCTGAGTTCTCATATCATCTAGATGTGCCTGCAGTAGGAAGCACAGCAGAATTAAAAAGAAAAAATGGGCCAGGCACCTCCTGTTCTCACATTTACTTATATAATCTTGGGTGAGTTCTGAATCTCTCTCTATGCTTCACTTGTCTCATCTTTAAATTGTGGATAATGCCTCCTTTGCATGAAGTTTAAATAATATAAAAATGAGTTTTTTCACAGTGCCTATTACATATGAGCATATCAAAAAATGGTTATTGTATTACAATTAGCAGTTTGCTACTTTTTATCTGTGCAAGCCTCAGTTTCAAGGACTACCATTATTTGCTTTGCATTCTTCATTCTTATCACAGTGCCTGACACATAGTAGGCATTAGACAAACAGCTGTAATGAAACCATTCATTAGCTAATTAATCGATGGAGAGAGGAACGCATTGTTTCTACAGGGGCATAAACTACTCTGGGAGATGAGGCGGGAATAACCTAATCTACATGCTGGGACAGCGGTTCCTAAATGCCATGGGAATGGATTTGGCGGAGGAGCTTCAGGAACCCAAAGTCGCAAGATGCAAAGGGAGACACGGAGCCTAGAGAGGGCCCCTTGAAGGGGTCCCTGAAAAAAAAAACAAAACACGATTCAGAGAACAGAAAGAAGCAGGTAAAGCCCTGTAGCCTTCCTGTACGTGAGGACTCAGAGCTCTTCCAAGATGAGAGAGACTGTGCACATTTGGAGGCTTTGGAAGGAAAGATTCTTGGGGGACGGAGATCCTGGTGATGAGCAGGGAGTGGATGAGAGCAAAGCCGGAGTCCTTAGAAAGAGCTGGGGCCAAGGACACAGCAGGAGGGCCTGCCCAGTGTGACAGGCAAACACCATTTTCTGATATTGAAATACGGGGGAGAAATGGTTTAGAAACCAAAAATAATATGGCATGAAAGAAGAAAGTGTGTAGGAAAGTCCATGCAGTGTTTGCACCTGATTTTCTCAGTGATGTAGGAACCAAAATTTTCTCCCAAAAGGGTGGAGCTGGGAGTGTAAAGACATGATCCAGAATAGTGGTCAAGAAAGACTCAACATCACCCAGTGTCAATTCTGGCACCACTGACTGTCTGCACGGTCCTGGGCGAGTTCCATAAACTCCTTGTGCCTCAGTTTTCTTTTCTGTAAAATGGAAAAGATAATTATACCTACCTATCTTATAGGGTTACTAAAAGTATTCAATGACTTAATAATTGTTAAACACTTTTAGAATAGCCTGAAATATAATGAGTACTGTAGTAGTACATGTTTGCTATTGTTATTGTTATTATTACTATTATATTATTATTAGAGTACTGCGGATATTAGAACATATTCATACTAGCCACTGTGGGAAGTGCTCAAGAAAATCAATAGGAAACGGACATTTTAAAGCACATAACTTGTAGTGGGCACAGCCAGTGTGGTTTCATGTCCTTTCGTAGTAAGCAAGGGATAGAGGCAGGGAGCAGAGGAAGTGGGAATCCACCCCTGGGGGTGGGAAACAAAGCAAAGCGACAGAACACAAAGTTAATATGACAAGATTCTAGAGTGGTAATGAGGACATCATTGAAGTTGCCAAATGCAAAAGCCCAGCCAGGCAAAGAGTCAGGTAAAGCTAGGCATGGGCTAATGGACTGATTATGTACCCAAGGAGTAATCCTTATCCATTTATTAAGGCCAGAGTTAATGGCTTTCAAGTTTTAGTCTAGTCAATCTCTGCTGGAACTGTCTGTTAAATTTGGCAGCGAGAACCAAAGGTTATTTGGCCTGTAGTAGGTGTGAGATAGTCTTTTGAGAAAAGGAACAGCTCTAAAAACATGACATAGTTATTCCAGACTTCCTTTTCATCCATACCCTGTTCCTTCTCAGCACTATCCTAAACACACAGATAAATAGCAAGACAGGACTGTTCAAAGGAATGGAAGACCTAGAAATGCTGAAGGACAAGTTCAGTCCCTGATCAGGTGGAGAAGGACCAGTCAAGAGACTCTGTTGGAATGAGGGGGACATCAGGTTGGAGACCTTGCTATCTCCTGAGTTCCATTTGGCTGGTTTTTAATGTCAATTTTTTACATGGAAATAGTATTGCCTTATCACTTTATTTTGCATTTCTTTGATTATTAGTGGAATTGAGTGTTTATTCACATGTGAATAATCTTCATTTTTTGTCGATTTTTTTATTGGCAGTCTTAAAGTTTTTCATATGGATTTTGAAAAACTCTTTATACATTTATTATATCAGTCCCTTGCCATATTTATTGCAAGTTCCCTCAGTTTGGCATTTACCAGTGTGTATAATCTATTCTGACAAACTGCATGCTTAAATTATTGTGCAGTCAAATCTACTTTTTTCCTTTATATTTTCTTTCATTGTTTTAGAGAGTCTTTCCTGGCCAGGAATAAACATATTTATCTATATTTCTCTTTTATTTTAAGTATTTTTTATTTTGTATTTAAGTATTATACTAAAGTAGGAATTGTTTTGGTTTATGGAGTTACTAATGGGAAATTATATTATTTTTAAAATATGCAAAATTTTTTGAATAATTTACTTTTTGCCTTGTCTATAAGACACTTCTTTGTAATTAAAGTCTTCAGGAGACAAGCTATCTTAACCCTCAAAAGACCCTGACACATAATTTCAGGTTCTGTGATTTGTGATGAGCTAGATTTCAGTTTTATGAAATGGGTAGGGGGATGTGGGCAGGGAACATATCTCAGCATCTCTCAGATCATATCAAGCAAGCTCTAAATAAACATCCTTTGGTTGGATACTCACTTCATCATTACTCTTGCATGCATTTAAGATCAAAATCATAAAAAAGTGGGGCACGTGAGTTGTGAGATCATAGGAGCCTTTACAGACGAAGGTGCAGAGCATGCTGGTTTCATTCAGAAAAGTATGTGTGGGCCCTCAATAAATAAATAATCAATCAATCAAACAATCAATCTCAACCAAGGGGTGTGTGTGCTTGCTGGATGCATCACAGACATTGTCTGCAGCAGTGTAAGCTCCCCTAAGACATAGATTGCCTCTTCTGTTTCTCTCCTGTAGCCCCTCTGACATAGGCCCCTACCCCCTCCAAACCTGCCCTCTGGACTAAGTAAGAGTTCAAGAAACTGAGGACCAAACCTGATCACTGCTCCTTGGCTCCAGGGTCACCTCGCCTCAATCTCTTGTCTCGATCTTGTAAATCCAGTTCCTCACACCTTCCCTCCATCTGGATTTAAGAGGTGCATTTGCAAGTGTTTATTTTTCTAGGAATATCCTTTGATGATCAGATGAGGGAGTGTGCAGAGTAAAGAACAGCTAAGCCAGTGGGTTGAGTAGCCAGGGTGTGGCTAGGAGTCTGAAAGCCCAACTCTGACCTCACCAGGGCAAGGTGGCCACTGCCAGAGCACAGAGCAGACGAGAAATCTGGCTTCTCCCCAGCCATTTTTGTGGGTGGCAGTTATGATTTCCCAGAGCTGAAAGCAGGTCAGACATCAATGATCAGAAGAGCTATTTCAAACCCTGCCTTTCTTAGTGATGTAACAATACAAGGGTTTGGGGATGGAGAGAAGGAAGAAAGAGTAGCCTGAAGCAATGCTGACCGATGCTAATGTACTTACTTGCTGCCTAGAAGGGAGCCTGCCAGGCAGGGGTGGGTGGAGGACCAGGCCCTGCTGGCCAGAGTTGCCATTCAGACCAGGATTCCAGGCTGCTGGAAGAAGACTGGAAGACAGAGCCAGACATCACATCTTATCACAAGCCAGTGGGTTCTGAGGATGCAGGAGGGGTGTGCGTGCTCGCTGGGTGCATCAGAGACATTGACTTCCCACAGTAGGGGCACCTCTTCCAGCACCCACTTAGGGTTTGTGCCCTCAGCTACACTCCATTTCCCAGCTTCAGTATGCATACCTTCTTGGAGAGATACTGCACTCCAACTTGGGAGGAGAACAGAGATGGAACAAGGCCAGCCAACGAGTCCTAACCACTTCCCTCTCCGCCAGCCCTTCTTATTTGGCAACTTACAAGCTGTACAGCAGCTGAGGATATAGCTCCCATGGCAATAGCACCAGCCCTGCGGAAGGGGCAGGCTCCAGAAAGGGGTCAGCTTTGAGGGGTGTTTGGAAGAGATTCAGAAAGACTTCTATTGATTGTAGCCAGGTTTCTTCTCTTCAGTTACGTCACTGGAAGCCCCAGTTACCGTTTTAACTAAATGACCTTTTATATGGACCATGATCAGCCTGAAAATCCTTAGAATTAGTTCATCAAATCGAAGCAGCTTTTCACAAACATTTGCTTCTGTGAGACTCCTCTGTACAACTTACTCTGTACAGATCCAAACTCTGACGTTAAGAAGCTTTTCAAGAACTGAATATAAGTTCCAAACAACGATGGAAGATAGCAACAGAAAAAGCTGTAAATGATTAATTGTCAATGGACAGTGTAAATAATAACCCATTAAGGGATTCATTCTGGGGGAGTATGAATCTTGAAAGGCTTTACAAAGTAGGCAGAGTTTGAGCTGGGCTCAAGATGGGTAGGACCTGCTACGCTGGGAAAAAAAGGAAGAGAAGGGACAGTCCAGGAGAAAGCTTGTAAAGCATGGAACAGAAAGCAGCAGGTGGGTTTAAGGAAAAAGAAGTTATGCCCTCTGGCTGAGGTCAGGAGTTCAGATGGAGTCTACATGGGGAAGAGTTCACTGAAATAGCTTTAGTCTGAGTGGATAGACATGGAATGGAACTGACCTAATAGCAGGAAAGGGTGTGAGCATGAACACTAGAGTGAGGGTGGTCAGGACCATCAGGGAGAACCACGTGAACACTGGGGCCCCAAGGAATGGGGCACCAAAAGAGTCAGTAAACCCTGAAGATAAATTTACCTAATTCTGTAGCTTTCCTGCAGACTAACCCTGAGAATGAGAAGTCAGTAACATGTTCATTCCAGAGCAAGCTGATCAGTATGTAAAAAGGAATTGTTTCTAACTGTCTTGGGAGCTTATTGGTGCTTAGTGAAGCCTAAATGCTGCCTTTAATATTATTATAACACAAAGAATATGACTTGTCTACAGAAAGGCACAGAAAATATTCTGAGAGTTAATAAGGTCATACGTAAGGGGGCATGTGCACATAAGTGTTATGTGGATGCATGAGCCACCTTCGCTTCCATCTCAACGTGCGAACGTAATATCGGGCTCCGACAGCAACTTCACACCCTTGTTTCTTGATTAAACACCCTCATATATTTTTTCAGAAGCCATCTCAAGTATCTTAAAATGCATGAATCCCCAGAATCTTAGGAAACACATGCTATTTTTTTTCCTCCAGTAAGACTGGAGAAAACCTTGCTTTATCTCCTTACCAACAGTGAAAGGAATCTCAAGTTGAATCCTCCCCCATATTTCATGGCCATGAAATCTTCTCCCATTCTCTGGCCCATGCTGATCTTTCCAGTTTTCTGGATGCTTGGATATGTAATGATATCTAGTTTTTTCTGGTCTCTGCTTCTAATGTTGTCACTTGCAGTATCAGCACACTTATGAAGTCATTAGAAATGCAAAAAATCTCTTTCTTGGAAAAGTCCTTGTGCACTTTTGCCCAAGATTCATTTCCTGTTTTGCTCCAGTGCTCTAATCTACCCACTGCGTTCTCCAGCCTTCACTCTCCAAGCCCCTCCACACCCACGGATGCCCTGGCTCCTCACCTGTACCTCACGTCACCCTCATGCTTGTAGCGGTTCTGTTCTCCTGACCAAATCCAGAATGATCGTGTGTATATGATGCCCCTGTCTGGGAGTGGACTTGAATCCTCTTGATTCTAAGTGTTCCGGTTGTGTGGCCAAGTCTGGATTTCTGTGTGTAATCTAGTCAATGGAAGTTTCTGTGTTTTTCCTCCTCAAAAACCTGGAGAGCAGCTCTAATCAAAGAAAAGTTTCAGTAAACTAGTACAGTACTATAATGAGAGAAAGAAAGAGAGAAAGAAAGAGGAAGGAAGAAAGAAAGAGGAAGGAAGGAAGAAAGAGGAAGGAAGGAAGAAAGAGGAAGGAAAGGAAGGAAGGAAGGAAGGAAGGAAAGAAGGAAGGAAGGAAGGAAGGAAGGATTTAGATTCCACCCAAGACATAGTGTCTAAAAATCTACCATTTAACAAGACCCTGGGAAATTTGTGTGCACATTAACATTTTAGAGGCCTTTCCCTGAGAGGCAGGGACCTTATTTTGTATTTCACTTGTATTCACATCCCTTTCTAATTACAGGGAACCACAGCAGCCATGAAATAGTTTGAACACGTTCGCACTGAATTTAGTGGAAACGATGGTCAATGGCCAACTGCTCTTACAAAGAAGAAGGTGGCCTCACCAGGTCATCTGATTCAAAACCCACCACCCAGGAGGGCAGTCAAAACGCCTTTTCATTCCCAATTCACAAATAAGAAAATGGAGGGGTGGGCAGGGCTTGTTAATTTCTTAAGGTCAAACAACTGAAATTTAGAACATACTCAGGACTTTCAAAGGAAATTGAGTAAAGTGATAATTAAAGGCAGATGATAGCTACCAAAGAGGAAGAAAGGGAAAATTGAAAATAAATAGAAAACATATTTAACATTTAGAAAACTTTTTACTCTGGTTTATCTTTCAACCTTAATTTCAAAATTTTGTTCTCCTTTGCATGCTGCTCACATGTGGGATCTCCTAATAGTGTCTTTGAGTAGATAAACTCCTGAGTTCTGGACTATACACCCTAACATTTATTGAACCCATGGCATATGCTAACTTATTTTTGTTTAATTATAGACTAGAAAGACTCACAGCCTCTGTTGGTGTTTCTAACTGCCTTGCCCCAAAATAACCTTACCTAAAAAGTGAAACAACCTTTACTAAAGGTATCTTTTAGAAAGAAAATAAAGAAACTAACATTTCTTCATTTTTGCTTTCCTCAGGATGAATGGAGATAATTTCAAAACAAGGATGTCTAGTTGTTTTTAAACCATTTTTTAAAAAAAGCATAGACAACAAATGCTTGTGATATTTATTTGAGACAAATACAGTAAATTTTCTCAAAAGATTGATAATTTTTAGAGCAAATAAACATAATAATCAATTGTATTCTTTTAGACTCATAACAGTTAGAGACACAATAAAAGATTCTATTACAATTGAAACCATTAGATGCATATTTAATTAATCTGAGACATAAATGATTTAATTATTCAAATAAAACTTAAAAGTTTTAATGGGAGAAATAAAGGATGAGAAGAATAATTGGAGAGATATATATTGCTTCCTTTTGGAAAGACCAAATACAGCAGTAACGACAATAATTCCTAAACAAACATTTATAGATTTTATGCAAAACCAAGATCCCAAATGAATACATTATAGATTCTGACAAACTCATAGTGTAATTCATCTAGAAGAATAAGCTAGAAGAATATTGAAGTGTTCTTTCTAAAAAGATAATAACTTGCTATATCAGATTTTTAAATATAATTTATAGCAACAATTATAATCAGTTACTGGATTAAAAAAATAAGAAAATTTGACCACTGGCTTGGAATAGTGATTCTAAATTAAGTACTTAAGATCCAAATAACCCATACAACAGCCATACTACACTGGTGACTTGTATTGAATTCATTGTCAACTAAGACTTCAAGTCTTTTTCTTTCTTTTTTTTTTCAGCTAAAGGTAAGAGGGTTTTGTTTGTTTGTTTGTTTGTTTTATGACTTCAAATATTTTTCACATAAAGTATTATCTACCCAAATTTTCCCATTCTCTACTTTGTTAAAGGATAACTTTCAAAATAAGATGAAATCACAATTCTCATATAAATATAAAATGAACACACATAGATTTTTGAACTTAGTATCTAATGAGGGAACCAAGCAGATGTTAATATTCATCCAAAAGAAAATTCCAAGAACAGACACATGTATCAACTAGGAATATTGAAATGAATTTGCAAAAAAATGCAAAATGAGCAAATCCACAGTGTCAATTGAACTTTCACCAGAAAAGAATTATTTTCAAGTCCATAGACAAGAACTATTTTGCACTGCTATAGGCTAGCTATGATTTACATAATTGTAAAACAGCTCAAAAGCAATGAAAGGTACAGAATCTCCACAGAATCAGAATCTGATAATCCAGAAGAATGTGCCCTAAATAATGCATAGTTTGCCATTGAAGCACAAATTTTTCTCTACAATTTGCAGTTGTTTCTTTTTTCTACTGAACTAAAGAATTTTACACCTGAGTTTATTGATCTCATATTGATACATTTAGCCTATCATAATCCCCATCCCTCCCAGCTGTATGCACACATGTATTCAATCAGGATGCTGTCAATGCCATTGTCCAAACCATTGATTTTTTTAGGACAAGTTGAACAGGACAGAAAATCAAAGCATATATATCTCAACCCCAGAGATGAGAAATCTTTCTTTAAATTGAAAAAGTAGAGGTGGTCATCTGTGATAATGGAGATAGAGAAGTATCACCCTTTCAAAGAGCAAAATGAGATAACAAACCTAGAAAACAAAAAGAAGGAAGAGTAACATAGACATGCTCTTTCATTTATGTAACAAGTGTTTTGTTTGTTTGAGAGTCCCTGAGTGCGAGCACAGTGCTGGGTGCCGAGGGCACTGTGGCCGATGAAGGACAAAGCCCTGCACTCATGGAGATTTATAAGCTAGGAAGGAGTAGGGAAACAGATATTAAACAAACAGTTGATACATCAAAGTAATCATAAGTAATGTACCTAATGTGGTGATATCAGACAGAACTGCAGGCTATTAAACAAGAAGGTAGATATGAATGGATTAATCATTATCATTCGTTTCAATGTTGTAGCTATTAAGTCTCTATCTTATATTTCCTCTGTCTTTTGGGTGATGCAAGGGTGTTTGAAGGAGAGACAAAAGAAAGTTGAGAGAAGTGCTATTTACCAGCAAAATGAGAATGGTCAGTGGCTTGCTCTATTTTCTCTTCTTTTCAGAACAACCAATAGTACCAATCAAGTGTTGTACGTGATGCAGACAAAGCCTTAGTTGTTCAGATTCTATTGTACCCAACTCTGTAAAATGCTATTACCACAAGCCAGGCACTAGGATATAAAATAGCTTTGTTATACTGCAATGTGAATTTACTTTTTCCATGCAAATAGAGCTATCTATTTATCTATCTGCACGTGGAAAATGGTGAGAATATTAGCATACTTTCATAATGAAACTAAAAGCCAACTTACAACTATTGGAAGACATTTGACACATATAATGACAATCCCATAAAAATTGGGCATTTCCCTGAAGAAGAAACATTTAAGGCCATAAACATAAGGACATATATTCAACCTCATCGAAAGGAACAAAGCAAACCAAAACCACAACTTTTTGCTCCCATCAGACTGGCAAAAATGTAGAAGTCTGGCAGCATTTAATGTTAAAGAAAATTTAGAGTGTTGCTGCTGGCAGAGTGTAAGCCACTAGAGTAGGAGAACAATTTGTCATCCCCTAGTCGAATGGAAAAGGTGTGTTTCTCACTGTATAACTATTTGGATCTTGGGAGACACTCACCTGTGCTCCAGGAAACAAGAGCATTCCTATCAGCACTTTTGGGATTGCAATACCTGGAAAGAGCCTAAATATCCACCGACAAGAGTATGGGTAAATGATGGTGGAATCTTATAGCAAAATACCCCATGACAGTAAAACAAAATTTGAAAGAGGGAACGTTCCAGATTTCTATATATAATCTTCCACTTGTATAAAGTTCAAAACTAAAACTGTGTGGGAATAAAAATCTGATAAGAATTGTAAAAACAAAAGCAAGAGAATAATAAACAAAAAATTCAAGGTAATAATAGCTGGCTCTCGAAGGCAGCCAGAGGGATCACAACAGGATGAACAGACAGGGGCCTCAGATCTATTTCTTAAGCTTGTTGGTGAATTCGTTGGTGCTCATGCCATTATTACTCTAACTTTACATATAAATTATATAGATGCTTTTGTATATATGTTATATTTAACTAAAATGTGGACATATTTATAAATATACATGTATATAGCAAATATTTGTCAGTGCAGTTACCGAGGCTTAGAGGTCTGCCTTCAGAGCACATGGGGTTCGTTCATCTGTTTTTAACGTGCTCCTCTTGCTCTAGGTATTTTGGTTGCTATTTACTATTTCATAGACATATAAAACTGAAATCTCCAGGTTTATTTTACTCCAACATAAAAATGTTTCTGCAAAATAATTGCTGTAAAATGCCTTCTCTTCTGCTATGGTGGGAAGGTGTTATAAATTATCTTAACTTTGAGATGAAAAGAAAAGAATTTCTAACATAAGTGCTGTCTAGAAAGCCCTCCCCGCGCACTCTGAAGTGCTGCGAGGTGATTTCTGGTGGCACGCTGTCAGACGTGCCCCCTGGCTGCAGTGCCTCTGGGTAGAACCTGTCCATTTGTGTCCTCGCGGGCCTTCTTGAATATTTTATTTCCCACTGCAAATGGATCTTACCAGGAGCATTTGTGTCCGCGGGGGCTGGGTCTCTCCCCGTGTTACTTCTAGATCTCCCCCTTCCCTCATCTCCAGTCCGAACGCTCACCTTCCGCCCGAGCAGGTCCCGCAGGCTGCCTCCCTGCTCCTGCAGAGTCTCCACCTAGAAGTTTTAGCAGAAATTCATCCCCAGACTCCCCAGACAACCAGGAATCTCTATTTCCGTGCTTAATAGTAGAGCAATGGGCTCCTTCTTTAATATTTATTTCACTTTCACATCACTTATTTGCCTGCCTCTATCTGCACTAGCCACTGCGAGAGGGCACGTCAGGCTGTCGGTCATTGTCACCGGTCCTGTGAGCTGGATTACCGAGACCCGCCCACATCAGGACACTTTGCAGTATCCCTGGCAGGGAGCTGCACAGCTCTTTCCTAAAGAACTGCCTCCTGTCTAGCCCGATTACTCCCATCTCACCCCCGTCTTCACAGGAAACACAAAGACACGTCACTGGGGATTATCGAGGATATGTGTTTCCAGGGATCATAAGAGATTTTCCTGCACATTCTGAGGTATACAAAATGGGAACCCTACAAAACTGAATTTATTATTAAAAATGGTGTATTTATTCTTACATGGTTAAACTCCGGTCACCTTCAAAGTATTCTCCATTTCATGCAATAGCCCAGTCGAGAGGTTTTTGCCACTGCTCACAACAGTTTTTGAACTTGTCAGTTTTGGTGCCTTTTAGTACTTCTGCCGTGTTTTTGTTTCACCTCTTCCACATCAGGAAAATGTTTCCCTTTGAGGACTTTTTTCATCCAGGGGATAAAAAAAAAAAGTTGCTTGGGACAGGATCAGGTGAATAGGGAGGGTGGGACATGAGAGTCAGGCCATTTTTAGTCAAAAACTGCTGAACACTCTGCTCATGGTGTGGGCAGGTACACTTGTAAATCACAAAATGGAAAAAAAGTGTTGAAAGAGTCTTCAAAAAAATTCACTGAAACCAAGCATAGCCTCTCACAACAACGCTAGCTAGTACACTGATACAGATGGGTTTCTAGAACACTCACCTAGTGGGGGAAGCCAGTACTACAACTGGCCGGGCCTCCAGAAGATAATTCTGGATTTTTTGGGGTCCCCCCTTGTACCTGTCTTATGCCCCATGCTCTGCCTTACACATGTGCCAGACTGGGAGAATTGACCACTCTTACAAAATGATGCCAAATTTCTTGCATTAGAACATAGGGCATGTTCAAAAAGTTCATTTATAGGTCAGTGGCTGAAATGTAAAACTTATTTTCATCTAAATACAGTGTGTGTAGTGTTAGTGCTGACCACAGATTTGGCCCCAATGCCCTCACTAACCCACAAAGTATCAGAAATAGCACATTATTGCAGTGAAAGTAGAACACAACATTGTTTCCAAACTAATACCCAAATACAATATACAACAGCTGTAAATAAGAAATTGTTTTTACTTATTTGAATTCTGGTGCTTGAGGAAAGGTCAATTCATCTAGTAGAAGCAAAAAGGTAGATGACAATGTCTATGAATATTCTGAAGAGGAATTCAGGCAACTTTCAAAGATGTGGAGCTAGCGATTAAGCTGGCTTTTTACTAGTAGTGGTGGAAGGTTTGCCATCATTATTTAAGCTTTTTCACTTCAACATTTCTGTTTTTTCATGGCTATCATCCTGCCTCTGTGGAACTCAAAGTATTTGTTGCTCACAATAAAAAAAAAAAAAAAATAGAGAATAGGTTTGGGATTAAGGAAGGAGGGGCTTTCCTGAGTAAACAAAAGAAAGAAGCCTCTTGAATTGGATTCATGGATTAAACACTCACACATACCAGGGTGGTCAAAAAGTCCATTTAGTCTTTTCTGTAAAATAAAAAATGCGTTTTTCATTTTCACCAATAACATTATTGATTTGGATATTTTGAGTGTGTTGGCTATCTCCTGCATGGAACAACGTTATTGTTCTCAATTAATGTCTCGACTGGATCTCTGTCAACTTCTACTGGTCTGCCTGACAATGGAGCATCCTGCAGCAAGACACCTCCAGCGCAAAACTTCGCAAACCACTTTTGATATGTTCCATCAGCCACAGCATCTTCTCCATACACTGCACAGAATATTTTTAGCATCTCAGTTGCGTTTTTACCTTTCTTGAAATAATAAAGCATAATATGCTGAAAATGTTGTATATTTTTCCATCTTCAATATTAAAATGGCTGCATGAAATTCACGAATTTTGATGTTTTTTTAAATGCATGCTGATATGACAGCTGTCACAATACAGTTTAACAAAATTGTTTCAAATGAAGTTAAGGACAACCACCTTTGGAAACAAACAAACACACTCTTTGGCCAATGCAGTATTTATTCAGCATCTACCATCTGCCCAGCTCTATGCTAGGACTTAGGGATATAAAGAATAGGACAGTTGCTCCCATCATGGTACCAACCTATTGCCAAGGATAGTGGAACAAAGGGAGGCAGGGGGCCTGCCTGGAGTATGAACAGACAAGTAAATATGTCAATTATACTGTAATGTGCTGAAAGCTGTATGAAAGAAAGAGCAAGGTACCATTTGAAAGAATCTGGAAATGCTCCCCCAAAATGACAGTTAATTTTCAAAAATGAATAGGAATTCTTAAGAGGAACAAAATGTACAAAACTACAGGTATAAAATCATTTTGGAAATAACGCAAGGGTCAGAGCAAATGCAGGGAAGGAAGGTAGAAAATGGAGGTAAATGGGGCTGAAGAAATACGGTGGAAATTAACCCCGCCCCATGGAGTGCCACAGGAGAGCAGGGACTCAGTTCTGCAGGTAACGTGGAGACAAGTTTCAGCTTGTAATAATATGTTGGAACAACTAAGAAAATTAACTGAGATGGAATTAATTGATTTTTGCATGACTTGAAAGAGAAGACAGCCCCAGGAAGTTACGGTTCCCTCCATGGAGAAAAAAAGGAGGGAGTGGTCGAAAGGCATCAGATCAGAGTGTCTATGTATTCCAGCTGCAGCTGACACAGTTCAGTGGCTTTCAGGGGAAAGCGAAGCTAGGGAAGAGACCAGTCTTGGCCTTGGGGTCTGGGTAAGCAGAACGCACAGTGTGTAGTTTGCAATGTTTGCAAGAGCGCACCTCAGCCTCTTACAGTGTGATTTCACCTTCAGTTTGAACGTGGAGTGGATTTCATAGGATCACGTCAACGACTGCTGATGACATGGAAATCATGTGCTAACGGGTCATCTGCAAGTCCTGGGTCAGATGGAAATGGGGAATTCATGTTTAATCATTGACAGTAGCTAATGAACAATCACTTTCTTGTTGGAACCTCTCTTTGGCATTTCTGTAATGTGCCTCCTAGAATCATACTTTTCTTTTTCTCCCTTTCCACCCCCCACTTTCACCAATAAAAGAGTGCTTTGGCAGCTATAAACCTCTCCAGTGAAGAATGCTCTCTTACAGTAAATTCACAGCATTTCAATAGTTCCAATTCTCTGCAGTCTCCGGTTTCTGGCTGTTCACAGATCTTAAGTTTTAGAACCTTGTGCAAAGAATAAGAATGCAGCTAATGAAATAAGAACATGAGAGAATAAAAGCATTGAAAATGTCACAAACCTCACTTGTCAATCAGGGACAATACAGTTCTCAGAATGCTAAGTCCAGCTACGTGACCCTGCCATCGCGGGAGGAGCAGTCCGGTCTGGGGCAGGTGTCTTCATCTCGGATACTGTGTGCACCGCAGCCTTCTCAGCTCCTCAGGAAGTGGAAAAGCCAAGCCTCTAGCCCTGCGTAGAGAAGGAAGGCACTGCCACCTACAGGCTGCAAAATGAGGGACATCATAAGTTAATTTGTAGAAAAAAATTATTTTATTACTGTAACATTTTCATAGCCTTAAAAACCTCAAACTTAGCTAGTTTATCCCCCTGCCTTTGGGCAGATCTGCTCCTAAATGTGCAAGAACTTTTCACTGAGATTAGAGGAGTTCAACTCTTGGACAATTAAAATCTAACCAAAGTCAGACTCACCCTGAAAGAAGTGGGGATTAGGCTGGGCTTGGCACAAGGTGAGTAGTGAAGGGCTGGTGGGTAATTGCCTACCAATGTACTCTTTAAGCTCAAAACGCTCCAGGCCTGTTTCCTCATTTGTAAACTGAAATAAGGTATTAGATCGCCAGTTCTCAGAGTGAGGTCCCTGGACCAGTGTCGTCAGCACCATCTGGGACTTGCCTCAGACTACTGAACAGGTACCCCAGGGAGAGGACCCAGCAGTCTGTGACTGTGGCATACACACATGGGAGAATCACTGGATTAGATGATCTAGAAATAGCCAATGTGCATCACTACTGTGAAGTCACCTGCAGTTCCACCACCTGTCTGTGGAGGAGCTGAATCGCTGGAAGATTGACCTTGGTGTGGAGCAGGGCATTGGGGAACAGTTGGAGCTGAAAGAGCAAGTTCACTGCTGTACTGAATGGGCATGTGGCCACTCATGGACTATCTCAGTGGTCAACTGCTTATCTGAAAACTACTGTTCCAACAAAAAGGCCACTCCCCCGCCCCTGCAGTCCATCACCACATACAGGTACCGGGCCATCACTCTGCTTTGCCAGTTCTTCACTGTCAAAATTAATGTCTTCCAGGAGGCTGACCTCCAACTACTAAATGCAATCCTTCAAGACCCAGGTTATTCTTTCTCCTTCACAAAGTCTTATGAACAGCAGTAAGTCCATATTTTTCTCTTACAACAGGGTGGGGCAAAAGTAGGCTTACCATTGTGAGTATGCAAAACACAGTTCATTCTTGTATTGTTATTTATTAATTATTGTGTTATCTGCTCACGAACAACTGTAAACCCACTTTTGCCCCACCTCGTGTGTGAGTCCCTCTGACCCCTGACATTTGTAGCAGAAAATTTGGCACTTAATGACAGGTCATCTTGGAGTGTTCTCAAATTGTTTGCCATGATGCTCTCATCCTACTCACCAGATTTCCCTGAGGAGTTTTGCTTATATGGCTCATATACTCACCACTAGATTTCTGGCCGGTTTCCATCGTGGCGCTGGCACAAACTGGTGTTTAACAAATTGTTGCTGATTGGTTTGATGTGGGTTCTCTGAAAATATCAATTTGAGTCTTTGAATGGACTTTAAGCCTTCACAGTTTCCCTACTCCCTCCCCCACTGCACTCCCGAATGATTCTGTGAAAGGTTCGTGTTGCCTTAAAAAAATAACTGAAACCCACAAAAAGCAGCAGAAATTAAAGAGCTGAGGTGGTGAGGGTTGGTAAGCATTGTATCAGATCCACACGTGCAGACTGATGGGCTAATTGCAACTCAAACTTCCTCTTTTAAGGGGCATTTATTGGGCAGTGAAAATTAAATTAAAACCACACTGAATAAAAATTTGAACCATCCTTTTGAAGAAGATGTAATACAAGTTATGCTTATGTAGCTAGAAAAGAAACTCAGATACCAACAGTCACTTCTGGTATTGTGACTATACACTCACGTATCCAGTAATTATTGAAAACCTTCTTGAATTTGTCCTGGTTTCCTTCCAATAGTAAGAAGGAAACTGAGGACAGGCTGAGGCGGCCTTTGGCTGACAGAGCTGCTGTAGTTTGGTGCTCTATTGAGATAGGCTCATCTGTTGCAAAGAAGAGTTGGGGGCCTTAAATTACCCCAAGCCCTTTCCTTTCACTTAAAAAATGTGAAATCTGAGTATATCAGAAACTGTCCATTTCGAGTTAGCCTCCTAGCACCTAGCCCAGCTCTGATACATAGAAAACCTTCTGTGAAACTGAATTAGGCACAAAAAAACCTCCACTAACATCCATAGTTACTTGGGGACAAGACTAACTAAAGTTTATTCTACCACTCTAAAATGTTATTTATACAATTTCTATTCATTTATCGTAAAGAGCTGACTTTGAATAGAACAAAAAGGGGCAGGGTCCAAATTTGCACCTTCATTGCAAAACAAACCAACCTCATTACAAGGGATTCACACTGGTTTTCTTAAGGTTGGTTGGGAGGTTGGTTTTGGTCTGTTGTGTGTTTTGCAAAGATCCACAAGTTACAACTCAGTGCGGCACTCCTGGGTGAGCTCTCTTCAGCATGCTACATTCCAAATGGCCTAGGATTAAGAGATGTGCTCAGCACAGTCCAGAACAGCTGTCTGCAGCTGCACAGCAGAGGTGGTGGCATTTCAAGGGAGCAAGCCAGTGAAAGGCCCTTTATTGTCCAATGGCAGAGGACCAGGCTGTAAAGTGTATTGTGTGCCTGGGAATCCTTTGAGATAAAAGGTGCAGAAGAAGGAGAATGGACTCTATTCAGCTTCAGGGAGGGCAGAACAGAGGCCGTCTTCATGGGGTGGAAGAGGGCACTGGCAGCAGGGCCTCGTGGGTGCAGAGACCCTCTTGCAGCTCCTCTGGGTGGCTCTGAATGCAGACATATAAAAGCATTGCTGAAGAATCACTGTCCTGTTGCCAGATGCTTATGTGGTCCCCTGAAAGACATTTTCTGTGCTCCTACAAGATGGAAGGGCAGAGTTCTCCCTGAGGAGCAGAGCAGTGGGGACCACACAACTGGAGGGATCATGTGCAATGCCCAGACCTTTGCCTTTGCCCCCCACTTCCCAAGCTACAGGCGCTTTCAGAGCAGACCTCCTATAAATCCTGAAACAGCTCTGGGAGTCACACAGCACAGGTATTAATACTCCCATTATTAATACTCCCATTTAGTAGATGATGAAAATGAGGTCCAAGAGCTTAAGTGATTTGTCCAAACCTAGGTAGCAAATGAATCGGGAGATCAAGGACCAGAACTCACATCTTCTCATTGTTGTTAAAAGTTCTTCCTCTACCACCTGTAGGCATGTTCTCAGAACCTGCCTTTCAGCATAACCTGGAACCAGGAGCCACATGGCCCTGAGATCCAAAAAGGCTGCCTTACCACTGGCCCCGCATTCCTGCCCACTCTTGGTCCCATCTTCTTTCTCTCCACTCCAGATCAAATAGCAGTTTATCACAGTACACTCTCAGGGGGCTGTGAAGAGGGTCAGGACACGAACTTGGCAGGACATGGAAACTATCATGGCAGTAGCAAAAGCACACTGCTATCCTCAAAGGGGTGATAGTCCTGCCTCTTACAGTAGAATCCCTGCCCCCACTCGCAACATCCAGGGCCTTGTGGAGCTCCTCGGATTCTCAGCAATGGCCAACAGGAAGTCAAAACCAGGTTGCTGAAAGCTTTCTTTGAAAGGGACTGCAGAGCACTGGCTCCAGTGAGCCATAACAAAAAGGAACTTCACAAATAAAGCAAAAGTAGTTCAAGATGTTCTACATCTCCAGGCCAACGGCCTCCAAAAAGACTACAAGACTTCAGAATGCGTGAGAGAAAATAGCCTCATCGATGGGGACTGTCCCTTCGTTGTTGATGAGACCTTACAGGATTTTTGTACCAGATACTTCCCAATGCAAAACCCGAATCACCCTGACTCCTGGGGGCCAAACAGCACCAAACAGCTGTGTGACTGGGAACAGTTTCCTTGTCCATTAAGATGGACACGTGCTCTACATGCTTCACAGAGGGTGCGCGCGTGTGTGTGCGTGTGCGGACAGGGGACACTACTTGCAAGGTGCTCTTTATAATACAGAAAACCTGACTTTTTTTACTAATTAGAAATAGCACAAATTCCACGTGATTTCACTCATATGTGGAATCTAATGAACAAACTAAACTGACAAACAAAATAGAAACAGACTCATAGATACAAAGAACAGACTGACAGCTGTCAGAATGAAAGGGGGTTACAGAGTTGGGTGAAAAAGGTGAGTGGGGTTAAGAAAAAAAACCTCACAGACACAGACAAAATTATGGTAATGACCAGAGGGAGATGGGGGTGGGGACAGGTAGGAGGCGGCACGGGAGAGATGAACGGTAACGGAAGGAGACTTGACTGGGGATGGTGCACACGAGATACAGTGCACAGACGAGGTATTGTAGAACTGTGCACCTGAAACCCATGTAATTTTACTAACCAATGTCACTCCAATAAGTTCAATAAAAAATAAAAAAGAAATAGCTCAAAGAAAATCCACATCACCTAGAAAGGTAGGCCAAAGGACATTTGTTCATTTCCATTTCAGTTTTTAAAAATTACAGAGTTCTAATTTGCCCACTTTAACTGATATCAGAAACACCTGGGGGGCTCGTTGCTCATTGCTGGACCCCACTGCCAGAGCTTCTGGCTCAGTAAGTCTAGGGCAAGACCCTAGAATTTTACACTTCTGACAAGTTGCCAGGTGATGCTGAGGCCACTGGCCTGAAGGTGATGCTTGCAGAACCACTGACACAAGGAATGTTAAAAAAAAAAAAAACCCCGGAGAAGCAGCCTTGCTTAGAAAGTTACCCCATTTCAGGGCCATAAAGTAGCCTGGGTTGTTAAAGGCCATGTTGACTCTCGGTGACTTTGGCGATGGAGCATGGCAGTTGCCACCTTCTCAATGACACTGCCTATGGTGCTGCAATCTGTTCCCAATTTAAAGGAAGAGGGTGAGTGTTCTGCACGCGCCCAGCTCAATAAACCTGTCATCCTCCGGCAGCTCTGCACCTGGAGCTGAGCTGACGCGGTGCTTACGGGTTTCCGAGAACTTTGTGAAGACTGTTACGGCTGCCTCGATTTTGCAGGGAATTTTGTCAGGAGTCACTATTCTAAATGCCACTCAAAAGCCAGTTCTAGGCAAATTGACAAGTTAGACCTTCGTTATTCTTCAACTTTCTCGGTGCCTCATCTCTCTGCTTTCCATGAAAAAACTGACTCTCTCTCTCATCTCTCTTTTTATCTCTTCATCCCTTCCTCAAACTCCCCTGCCTTCAGCCAGTGATTCTTAAATGTAACGATCCCCTACATTACCTGGAGGGTTTTTTAAATATTTTACTTATTTATTTTTAGGGAGAGAGTAATGGAGGGAGAAAGGGAGAGAAACACTGATGCGCAAGAGAAACATCGATCGCTTGCTTCAGGCTCGCCCCCAGCCAAGGCCCCCAGCCGCCACCCAGACACATGCACCGTCGGGGAATCACATCGGTGACCTTTCAGTTTGCAGGGTGACACCCAACCCACTGAACCACACCAGTCAGGGCTACCCAGAGGTTTTGGTAAAATGCAGATTCTGATTTACTAGATCTGATTTAATGGGGCCTGAGACTCTGCATTTCCACCCAGCTCCCAAGGGATGATGATGCTTCTGCTTCCCAGACCACATTCTTGGTAGCGAGGCATTAAGTAAGTTCAGGCTTCTCATAATTATCTGTAACTCCTATCTTTCATTCCCTAGTTACCCTTCCGTTAGGTGAGACTGGATGCTAATAAAAAATCATACCTGCTACTGCTAGATGTGAGCCTAGCAACCATTACCTCTCCTGGTAACATGCTACAATGTGCAGGATTTTGGAGGCCCCCTTGGGGATGATGCAAGAGGGCTTTCCAGTGCAGGGACTGGCCACTCAGGGGAAATTTTGGAGTTGGGACATTTCTTATCATTTCCCCTGGTATGAGTCTGACCTCCATTTGTGAAGAAAGGAATCAATCCTTAAGGTGAATGGACTGACCTGATTATTTATTTATTTGCAATTTATATCTTATTTCTTTCTGAAATGGATTTAAAGCAATGAGATCTGATTAAGGATCCAGCTAACTAGTATGATTAGGTGTAAAATTTCCTGCTATATTTTCAATTGTCCTCTTTTTTTATGAAGGAGGAAGGAAGCAGGGGGTAGAAGGCTGCCCTCTCCCCCAGCTTTCCCACGTGCAAGCACTCAGCCATTCTTCCACTTCTCAGCAAATTCATTACATCAGATCAAATTCTCCATTGTGCTGTTCCTGTTATTTTATCTGAAAAATGCCAGCTCAAATCAAAATAACTTATTGCCAAGAGGCAAATGAGAAAGATGATTTATCAATAATTTATGGAGTCTTCTTTGACCCTTCATTTTCCCTTGTCCCTTTACCCTGTCACAGTGTACTGTCTGTTCTGCCTTTCACATTTCTCTCAGATTCTCTCTAACCTCCCTCAATGCCATGCCTACCAAACAGTCCAGCCCCCAGGACCTCACATCAGAATATCATTACTGGCAACCTGGTTACTGCATAAGGAGCTAAGAGTTCCTTATGCACTAACTCTTCCATGGCTCACTATAGATCGCAGGTGTTGTCATTACACCCATTTGACAGGTAAAAAGTTTGAGGCCTACCGAGACATACAAACACATATTTCTGCCTAAACAAGGCTTTGCTCCCCAAGCACCCCGACTTCAGGGATAGCACCTTCCTCCCAAAGCACAGAAAGAACCCAGAGGCTGGCCACTCCGAATGTGACCAGAGCATGCGGAGGCATGAACATGACAGGGTGAAGCTGAGGGATGCTCCCTTCTAGAAAAACAATGTCAGTGAGAGAAAAAAATTAGCACAGTTAAAAAACACAACTGCGTTACATTCTCCTCACATCTATAGTTCCATTTGGTGTTTCAATCCTTCCTGCATCACTTCCTTTCCATTCCTCTGTGCAGTGGTCTGGACACTTTGTGCTCAGCCTCCGTGTGTGACATGGCTGTGGGACTCGAGTGCAGCAATGGCGGGTGCCTAAATGGAGGATTGGCCTGTGCCTTTGGAACAGTTGCTTATTCCTGGGCTTCCTGAGTCAAGTTTAAACCCTTCTGCTGCTTTTCAACATCCTTCCTAGCCAGGGCCCACCTTCCTAATCCAACTTGATTTCCCTTGCCAATAATAGCCCATTAACCCAGGCTCAAACTTCCATCTTCATAAAAGGGCTCATATAGATTTGTCACAAGTAGCTAATTTGCCATAACTTCTAAGCATATTATATCCCTGGAACGAGGCTGGAAGTATTCATATCTGGGCCCTTGAAGATATTTCCTTGCCTTGCTGTTATCGCAGGGAAATGGAGTGATTCGTTCACCTTTGTGAGAAACGCCCGACTGTCGGTCTTAGAAGATATTACCGTTACTATGCAGTAGCAAGTCAATATTCAAAGAAAACTGAACTCTCTTCCTTTTCTAAACTCCCACAGTACTTTGGTTTTATAATTCTCACAGCCTTTATCATGCAGAGCTTTGTACTGTGGCCATTGTAGATCCCTGCCCTGCCCCTAACTGTGCCTGGAACTAGGAAGATAATCCATAATTGTTTGTTTCTACTGAAACTTAGCTTTTCTTTCTCCTTTAAAAAAAACAACATTTATTGACCACTTTTCTCGTTCCCAACAAGGGCTAAATAATTTACACATCCCATGAATTATCTCCCTGAAGGCCCAGGACACACTTCCGCCGCAGGCACCACTCCTGTGTCTGCGATCTTGACTCACAGGGGCAGGCCCTCAGTCCTGTTCTTCCATTTCTTTGGTGGCTGAGCAAGTAACTGAGGCCTTCAAAGTGACAGAATAACACAATTCACTTCAACAACAAGAAATCTAAATTAACCTCTTCAACTTGCCTTCAAGTGTTTCTCTGCGTGGGGTCCTCAGAAATGCCAAATTCACAGATTTATTGGGCCAGAATTTCTGTGGGTGATTTAACATACAATTAAAATGCAGATTTCTGGGCTCCACCTCAGATCTACCTGATCAGAAACTTTGGGATAAGGTGTAAAGCACCTTTGGTGGTTTTGATGCACACGTAACTTTGAGAAACAATCTTAGACTGAGTCTGGGTATCAGTCAGGATAGGTTAGATGTGCTGTAGTAACAAACAACAGCAAAATCTCAGTAATAAAATGCAGGAAGAGTTAATATCTCACTTATACAAGATCTGCTGTGAATGTGAGCAAGTTTCCAGGGAGTTGCCTCCCATGTGGTGACTCCATAGTTCAGGCTGAACTGATCTATTCAATGCACCTCCACTTCAATGCAAGGCATGATGGAGAGTTTGCTGTGTCAAAAGATGGGAACGTACCTACAGAGGGATCTGTGAACAATATGCCATGTTTGCAATCTTCAGGAAAAAAGGAGAATTGGAAACATACGTGGTTACCAGTAAAATCTACCTTAGGTAAGGTTGTGTTTAAGTCCCCATAAGCATGCTCTGCTCTTTTCAGAAGCCCTAACTTGTTCCCTAGCTTAATGAAATCATAGAGGGACAGGTAAGAAGGGTAGGAAAATTAATATTTGCATCTTCCAGGTCCAGTTCAGGAGCATTTCAGACCTCCGGAGAGGAGAGCCAGAGCAAAAGCCAGTGGTCATTTGCCTCACTGTCTTCCTTTCTTTGTGTTTCTAAGTCAGGAAAAATGCACCATAGGTAGAATTTTCACAATGAGGGAAAGAGGCAAATATTGCTTGGGAACTCCACAGGAAGCAGCCTGACACTGCATACTTACCTGCAGGCCCTTCTAGACCCTAGAGATGAGTCGAGGATGGCTCTTGTACAGGACTTGGGTTGGACTACCCATTCACATCCTTTATTCTTCTCCCTCTCCCCCTCCCACCAGGGTTTTCCTGCTCCTTCGTTTACCATGGAACAAGCAACTTTGCACAGTTTCTTCTCCCTCTGAAGAAAGCATAGAAGCCCTCTTGTTTGCTGGTTACAAATAAGAAATAGCCACAGGTCAGTATATTAATGAGGAAAGGCAGTGTAAGAAAGAAAACCTGTCTTAGGAAAAAGCCCAACAAAGTGGAGGTCACATAAAGTCATATGTTGATCTGCCTAATTGTTTTCTCTCTCTTCTGGGAGGAAGGAACCATGTGCCCTTTGGCTAAGCAGAGGCGGGATGAAGGAGAGGATCAGTGAACAGAAGACAGAGGCCCACTGTGTTTCCAATTACATCTCAGGAGGAAGCTGGAGACTCTAGAACAGTGACTATAAGAACCTTGAAAGGACCTTTGCAAGGTCTGTAAATTTGTTATTTTTCTTCTTCCCATATAATAAATGGCATCCCATGCTTTGGCCAGACTTGGATGTACTACGTGTGTATGGATATATGTGCATACTAGAACATTCTTTGAGAAAGGAAGAAAGGGGCTGGGAACCACTGTGGCTGGAAAAGGTGGCCTTGGTTTAACCCTGGGACAGGCTCAGTAGCATTTTCCATAGGGAGCTGAAGTTACAAAACATTGTGAAATTATAACAATCTCTTTCTCCTATTTTTCAGGGTGGGTTTCTCTGAGTCACCTCTTCAGTGAGTGTATGTTATCCTTTTCTCGGTGATGGAGTGAAAATAAGGTTTAATGGTGGGCAAGTTGGACATTTCCAGACTCTGGAAAGTGCCCACAGAATACCCTTTGGTTTCCTGGAAGGAAAGTGATGGCATTGAGTCACTAAGAAGGAAGTCCCAAGAGAGGCCACGCATGGTGTCCACATTTACTTTGTCACCTCCTAACTGGCACCTGAAGTTTCTCTCTGATCCTTTTAATGCTACACCAGCCATCTTAAAAGTCTGAGCACTTTTAAGGATGAAACAAATATAATATGGTTGGCACATTTCTTCGTACTAGAGTGACTAATCATCTCTTGACCCCAAGCTGGACGCAAGTCACACCTAAGACTTCATTCTGCCTGTACAGACATGTGGTTTAATGACTACCATTAGATACACTCCAGGTGCCTTCATGCAGAAGCCAGGCTACTAACTGGACTCAGCAATTCCTGGGTCCTGCCCTGTCTATGGCTCCTTTTAAGGAAAGCCAACCAACTCAGTGGAGGAAGTTCACCACGTACTTGGAATGTGAGCCTCTGGGACTTAGTTTCCTCATCTGTAAACTGAAGGTAATCACAGAACAACCTCATGAGTTGATTACATAAATGCAAATGTGAATTAAATGAATGTTGATTAAATCAATGTGGTAAGATATATGAAATGCTCAGAACAGTGTTCAAGAAACCTTAGCTACTGTTACTATAGTATCATGACACTACTCCTTCCCCCCAGGCATAGCCAGTTGGGCCAGGATTCTGTACCTGAACCTAGAACAGCAATTCAGTTCATAGACTGGAAATCAATTTAGGCTACGGACAATCAGGAAACATCTCCTGGTTTGCTCAGCTCATCCTGGAAATCTGAAATCAGACACACTGAGAAAAGGAGCGTGGTAGAAATGAAAGCAGAAGTTTAAAGTAAAGATAGAGATCAGCTTCTTATAGACAATGCTATGAGGGCTTTATAAAGCCAATTAGAGTTACAAGCTAGAAATATGAGTCAGCAGACACCAAGGTAGACAAAAGCTTTAGAGAGTGCAAAGGGAAGAGATAAGGCACTCATCGGTGGGATTAGGGTAGATTACAGCAGACCAGCGAAGCCGGGGCAGTGGCTGAGCCCCAGGGCGAAGATCCCTGAGTCCTGCTTGTTCTGAAGTTCTCACTTCCTGAGAACTGCTCTCCCTGGGGTTAGGCCTTTCCTAGGTTCCTGAGCACATATATCCTTACCATACACCACCTATTATTTGAAATACCTTAAATGGATCTCTCTTTCTTACAATCAAACTACAAAACAAAACAAAACAAAACAAAACAAACAAAAAAAACCCCACTGCATGTTCTGACTTCAGCCTACCTTTGTAACTTTCTCTCTCAGCTTCTTACTTCTAACCAGGTATATGGCAATATAGCTGCACCAGCCACCTTCTCATCCATAAACGCATCCTATGACACCATGCTCCAGAGCCTTCTTTCATGCATAATTTATGCCTGGAATGCCCTTGCCACCCACCTCAAATTATTCTCATAGACCTCAGAGGGTGGAGTAAACGCTGCAGGTGCTTCACCCAGATTCCTGTTACTATTTCTGTGCGCCTTGCCCCCACCTTCTGTGTGCTTTTGTTTCTAGTGGCCCACACCTGCAATTCAGAGGCCGACCCTCCACCTCCTGGCACCAGCCTGCCCCTAAGTTCAAAGGCCACAATCTCTGGGAGTCAACATACCCTCTCAACCCCTGCCATCATGACCCCAATGACCACCTATTGTGAGACTATGAAAGGCCAGTCCCTTTACCTGGGTGACAGGGACAGACTCTAGAGTGTTACTTTATCCCCAGAATTTCCCCATAGGATAGACTAACCTACTCTCCATGAGATGCGATCAGAAATTTCATCCTTGTTTGGGTCTTCTCCTGACCCACTGCTACTCTCTGCACTCCCTGTCCAGATTTTCCCAGGAGCACTTCTGAATCACTTGCCCACTCATGTCCAAGTCACCTTCCACAGAATCCAAGCTAAGACACAAGGTAAACATCATCTCCTTTCAAAGTTTCCCTTGGCTGTTCCCTTCTGCCCCTATAATTCTAATGTAACATCAGTACAACTAATAACATACTGGTTTCCATGCCTGTCTAGATTATGAGTTCCTCAAGGGGGATGTTGTCTTATTAATGTTTATTTCCCCAGTGTGCAGCACAGTCCTTGAAAAAATATTTTAAAAATATATTTGATGTGCATCTATCTACAATAGTCCTAAAAGGGATAAATTATATAAAGTCACTGACTTCAAATAGCCCCTGGGCTTCAGTTTCTTCATATCTGAGAAGGTGATTATTTCTAAGTTTCTCCCAATCTATGGTCTTATATTGGAGGAAGAGGAGGATGATAATTTCTCACAATCAGCCCTGCCGGTTACTGTCCTGTATGCAAGAAAGGAAAGGAATGAAAACATGAACAGTTACCTTTTACTGCTAAATCAAAAGATCTGATTATCCCAGAACCGCTTATAAATTCTTGATCGTGTATATATATATATATATATATATATATATATCAGACAGGTGCAAAAATATTTTGAAAACCCAGACACACAAATTAATTTATTAATTTCTTTTCCAACAAATGTTTATTGAATGACTACTCTGCCCAAGATGCTGTGAGCAACAGGGTGATAAAAACAGACTTGGATGTACAGCATTTGAAATATGTCCAACAATTGACAAGTATGCTTTCATATACATTAACTCAGCATATAAAGTGTAAGGTGATCATTATAATCCCCATTTTATTTAGGTCCCCTAACCAGGTAAGGCGGCTCACCCAGGATCACACCGTCAATAAATAAATGGAGAGCTTCAGCCCACGAGGTCTCTGGCTTCAAAACTCATGCCATTTCCACCCCACCATGTTGCTCTCCTTTGCAAAATACCCGTAAATACCATTTTAGCCCTTTACCACACTTTCTCATTTGTTTTAGTTCTGGAGCTGGAGGTCTCCTTGAAATATCTCAGAACATCATCCTTGAACATGGGCCTGTTTTAAATAAGTGTTGAAATATCTACTTAATAAGGTAAATACTGTTGGCACTCATTTGAGCTCTATTAAATCTTCACAAATAATGGGATTTTATTCCTGAGGAAAAATGACATATTCTTTGTTGGGCACATGTACCAGCTAAATAGAAATGTAGAAGCTTATGCTAGATCACACCTGTAAACAAAGTTATATTTTTATGGATGTATTCATTTACAATAATAAGTCATACATAACGATACATTTAGTTTGTAGAAATCTAAACATTTTTACATGAGATGTCAACATACTTCTAGATAATGGTATCTGACAAGAGTACAAAAAGCTTTAAAGCATTCGTTATTTACACTCAGGAAACCAGGATCAGGTTCACAGCATTCAAAGAGTAAGGCGGGAAAAATGGCATGAACACAAGAAACACAAAAATCACAAACACAATAAAAATGACCCATGGAAGAGCTAAACAAGAGTCAAACGATTTACAATGAGAATTAGCTCTGTCAGCCCCCATGAAGTGCATCCAAGTTTTAATCTATATCAAGATAAAAGCAAACAAACAAACCAGGCACTTGGGAGACTGAGACTGGGTGGAGAGTGGGGTGGGGTAGAAAGGGACAGGGAGCCAGCTTTGTGAAGGAGAGGACCAAAATTTGTAAGAGAATAAGGACTAAGACTTTTGTCATTAGAAGGTCAAGAAACTCAAATATTAAGCTTGCAAAGATGTCTCAATAACAACTTGTTGTTATCTCAATATCAAGTTGTTGGTTTGGTAACCAAGGATCCAGTTTCAGCAATTGCGTGGAGTGAGTGCTCACCACTGAGCAGATAGGCTGTGTGCATGGGGAGGGCTTGTGCACGTGGGCCACATCTTAGAATGGTGAGAATCTGGTCTTTCACTGGGAGATAACCAAAATGTCCAAACCTTCAGGCCTTTTCTCTTGGATCAGTTTTCCTTGAGAATTTTCTTTTCTTTCTTTTTTTTTTTAAAATTCAATTATGTATTTATTTATATTTATTTATTTTATTTTATTTTTTTTAAATCAGTATTTTTTAATTGTTGATATTGTACAGTTTTCTGTCTTTTACCCCGCCCCAGCCCACCACCCCAGCCCTCCCCACCTTCCTCCCATTTCCACCCCCCATAGTTTTTGTCCATGAGTCCTTTATACTTGTTGCAAAAAGAAAAATAAAATACCTAGGAATAAACCTAACCAAGGAGGTAAAAGACCTGTATGCAGAAAACTACACAACACTGAAGAAAGAGAATTTTCTATTCTCCTACCTGGGTCCTCAGTAGAAACTTGGCTTCCAGAAATCCAGAACCAATCAGGGAAAAGGGGTAAGTGGGATCCCACCATTTGGTGTACAAACTTTAACATAAGCCCCTGCTTCCATTTCTGCCTCTCCTCAAACTTTGACTATACCTGGCACGTCTAAATCAGAGCTTTTCTGATTCACATCCTGCAGAGTACACTTCACTCAGTCTGCTGAGGCCAGAGAAGAGGTGTCATACAGCTGAGCTGGGAGGTGGACCGCATCTAGGTGGCCTCTCTGCTTCCTTCTGCACTCAGTAGCACTTAACACTTGCACCTTCATTCTTTCTGAGATTCTGCACTGGCAATTATCTTGCATCTTGTGGAGTTCCAGCTGCCATTCCTGCACCTCACTCTACTCCCATCCCACCCTACCCCACCCCAGACATTTGGGTTTTGGATTTCTCTGGTATGCCAGGTCACTTGTTCATCCATCCAGTTTCCATGTTCCAAATTTTGATTGAAATCTTCACTCACCTCCCCCTTGTCTTTGTAAGTATATACTTTTTTATTCCTTTGCTTTTGTTTCTAAAGAGAAACAACCATAAGTGCAATTCATGTAAAATCAGAAGTACATGATTTAAGAAGGCTCAGGTACAGATATGTAAGGAGAGATTTGCAACGGCATAATCAGCTATGGTGAGATGTTAGCAGCAGTCCTTTGAGTTCAAAAATAGTCTTCATCATGACTCACATGATGCCAACTCACAGAGACTCTGAAACAAAAGCGTGGAGTGGAAGGCTTCACATTCTGCTCGTGGCCAGACAGCACGTATGGATGGATTGTGGCCCAGGCCCAGGTTCCATACTAGCTGCCTGATATTGGGTGAGCTGCTGACCTTTCAGTCGCTTCTTTGGAAAATAGATTTAATTGCACCTCTTTTATTAAGTTATAAAGATTAAAGGAGATTGTGCATATGAGAGGCCCAGCACAGTACCAATCAACAACAGTCAAAGCTAAGTCTCCCTTAGCCCTGGAGAGCCAACTATGAGCCTAGGCAACATCCATTTTTCTCTGTTTGCTATTCTTTGCCCCATTGGAAAAGGGGTTATTGGGAAAGAAAAATAGAGCAATAAATCATATGTGCTGTAACCTTCAAAGTCAGGAGAACACTGCCCCAGGCAACTCCTGCACCACCCAGTGAAGTGTGCTGGGCTCCCTTTCTCACCCGCATCACACACCAGAGGGCCGCCTCGCTCTGTTTGCTAGAGCAAAGAGTGGGACTTAGGGTGAAAAGGATGTTTTCTAAACCTTTCAAGCATGATCCTACCCCTGAGGACATGAGTTTAATGACCTCTGAGGAGAGGAAAAAGGAAAGGGAAAGGCATTCCATATTCATGTGACTCCTGACCCATGTAAAGGTCACTCCCCAAGATACATCCCCCTTCCTGGGAACACTTAGCACCTGACTCTTGAGGGAGTGGTTGGCCTCTTCCTCGTGATTTAATTAGCTACCCACAGGATGGTTGGCTGCAAGCCCACATTCCATACAATCTTATAACTGGAAGGAACTTTCAAGATCACCCATTCAGGGCTTAACTCTTGATGGCATCCTCAACAAGTGGCCAGTTGCCTTGTTTGGGCCCCTCCAGTGATAGGAAATCTACTAACTTTGAGGAGTGACTATGCTATCTTTGGATAACTCTGAGAGCTACAACATTCTTCTTTAAATCAGTCCATCCCTTCACTGATTTTTTTGTTTACACTGTGAAAGGTTAGGACCAGCAGAGAACATTGGAATCCATCCCTGTCATCAGGGAGCTGACAGGGGAGGAGACAAACATTAAACAAGCATCACGAACTCTAGAAGTGTGAGAAATGCAATGAATGCATAGGGTCCTGTGGGAGCATTAGCCTAAAGCACTGGTACTCAACTGGATTGAGAAAGGGGAGGATGATTTTAACCCTGAAAGGACAATGGGCAATATCTGGAGACATTTTTTATTGTTGCAACTGAGGGGATGCTACTGGCATCCAGTGGGTCAAGACCAGGGATGCTGCTAAACGTCCTACAGCGCATAGCCCCTCTACAACGAAGAATTATCTGGCCCAAAAGAATAGTGCTTAGAGAAACCTGATCCAGAGGATTTAAGGAAGGCCCCTGCTCTGGGGAAATGAAGTTAAGGCTATTGCTCAAAAGCAGAGTCAAGGTTATCCGGGGAGAGTGTTTCAGCAAAGGGAACTGCTTGCATATAAAACCAGGGGCCATTCAGTATCGCCAGAAGTTGGAGAGGAAGGTGAGTGAAATTAGATTTATGATTCAGCCTGATTCTACCCATCAGGATCTCACAGAGTAAGTTCAGCCCTCCTTCCTTGAAAGGGCCCATCAAGGGTCAGAACACAGCTGTTCTGGCCTTGCTGACTTTCTCTTCTCGAAACCCTTCAGTGTTTCTCCAACAGGGAGCTTTGTGCTTCTCCCAAAGCCAGTAACATTCCATTTGCCCAACCCCCTAATTCAGGGCCATGCTGACACCCCACCAGATGTGAGATGATGGATATGGAGACATGTGAGCCCATCACCACTTCTGGAGGTGCAGGCAAGCGCACAATGCAGTATCCCAGGGGCTGTTTCTCTGGATGGAAAGAAACAAACCTGTAGGCACATCAGGTTTGTCATGGTTGTACAGATTGAATCATGAACCCTGATTATAAATGACCTTGAATATTCCTGGCCCTGGCCTAAAAAACTTGTCTAGAAAAGCCATGCACACAGAGTGAACCAATCAGATGCAGGCCTTCAAAATCTGGGTCTAGGGGCAGGAAAGAGTGGGGAGAGACAAAGGAGAGAAAAAAGGCTTTCTCCTAACACCAGGTCTGACCTTCAGCCTTTCCAACCAAAGGTGCACACGCCCCTGGAGCAACCACCTCCAAGAGGAACCTCTGCCAAATACTTTGTCAACCCCTTTCCTAGTCAGGACCAGCTTCTGCAGACTCAAGGTAAGGTAGGTTAGAGCAGGACACAGAAATCCGGTTGGATTACAGAGGTAGGGAGGGGGCAGGAAGTGGACCATCAGAAATAGGTTTCTCCCTCTGATGCGGAGGAGGCTAGGCCAAGGTCAGCCCTAGGTACAGGGATAGTCGCATGTTGGGCCGCCTGTGAAAAATACCCAGGACTTGGCAGTCACAGGGTGACTGTGTGGGACAATCTCTGTTCATACAGGTGGGCCTCACATTTAATTACATCTGTGATCTAACTGATGACCAGTGTAGACTCATCATTGAAACCAGCAATTATTCCCTCTTCGAGCATTTTGAATTAAATGTGTTCTGTTTTTTTTTTCTAGTTATTTTCCAAATTGTCAAGGGTTAGAAGTTATTGGTGACAACAGACATTCTAACTGTGAACTAATACATTTATTAATTAGTTCTGAGTAGGCCCAGAAGTAATAACAGTTCAGTAAGTTGATTTAACTCAACAAATACTGGTCAGCACTATCCTGTCAGGCTCGTTCCTGGGAGGGACAAAGAGGAACAGGAGATCCACCCACAGGGCAGAAATACATCCTCACGTACAATGATTAAGTAAAAACCATGGAGATACAAAGCGCTAAAGGGCATAGAGGAAAGAGAGCGTCGCTCTGAGCGGGGAAGCCGAAGATGTCAGGGCAAATGTGAGCTGGGCCTTGGAGAATGAGTAAGATTTTGATGGGAAAGGGGAATTTTAAATGTGTATGAGGAAGGGGGTCAGCAAGAAAGAGGAGAATGGTCCAGTGTGAATAAAGGGAGCAGGCTTTCTTTTTCCAGCCTGGCAGGGTGACCCCGCTTAAGCTAGAAGAGCTTCATCCAAGAGACACTGGTATGTTTCCTTGGAGCAGAGATGGTGCCTGCCTCTCTAGGGGCTCTGAGGCACAGGTGTCACCACCTGTTTCCCCACAAATCCCCAGTCTGACTGGTTTCATATGTCAGGTAAGCTGGTCTCGTTTCACCTTTCCTGTGTACTCCCGGGTAAGATGAAAGCCTCGTTCTGTGGCCGCCCTGACAGGCCACCTGATTGACCTCAAGAACTTCTGAAAATGTGTATGCTGGGGCTTATCCCAGACTTATTAAAAACCTAGGCTCTGGTGCAGGTAACTGCTTTTTAACAAGCTTCCCACATGTTTCTGACACTTATCAAGAATTCAGAACCACTAGCCTGGTTGGAAGGCTGATTACCATCGAAGACACCTGTTCACTCGTGTCTATTCTGCTTATCCTCATTGTGCCCAATCACAGTTGGTATTTTAAAAATGGTGTTGATTGAATACATTTGGTCCTAATTCAACATAAGGAGCAGACAAGGAGGCATGTTATCTATAGTCCAGTCCTGTTTCTCGCTTTTCTACGCAAGCATGGGCAAAACTCTAAACTCTCTCTTTCTCAGTTTCCTTATCTGACAAATGGAGACTACAGTTGTTGGCCACACATAGTATGAAAATGGAATTGGATATTGTTTGAAATAAGTGCACTGAAAGGCAAAGGCATTCAATGCCAACTTTGTTGTTAGGCATTGTTATTGCCTCATCTGATTCCAGCTCTTTGTGGGCGAGGAGTGCTACCTCATTCCTCTAGGAGGAGCCATCCAGTAGAGTTCTGCACACAGCAGTCCATGGCGGGCACTTCAGCCAATGAAAACCCATTGCTAAGGCTGCCCTCTGCCAACACGCTAAATGTCCCCTTTGTCTGAGGGTAATAACTGCAGTTTCTGTTTTATTAAGAAAGACTTCCAAGGAAGAGCAGTCAATTTGCAAATTACATCAGGTAAAAAGCAGACTAGGCATGGCTCAGCCATGATGGCAGCCGACACATACTAAGTGGGGGAGGGGGGTCCTGTCACGCGGGCCTGCCCACCTCTCTCTGCCTCTACAGATTTACGGTCTCCAGAGTTCATCCAAGTTGTCAGCTTGGGGAATTTTGATGCATCAGTGTATTTCTCAGGTCAGGGGCCAAGTCCACTGGGCAGAACACTATCCCTTTATCGGTGCAAGAAATGATCAGTCTGAAAGGGAATATATAATTCATGACCAAATGGAGCAAAGCATTAAATCAGGAAGCCGACACAAACCCAATTTATGACATTGCTTTACTAAGTGTATTCCCCACTGTGTCATTCACCGGCCCATCTTGATCTAAAAACACCTGCTTTGGACAATGGGTCTCTCTTCAGCACTGAGGAAGAAAGCAAATCACTTCAATCAGCAGCCATTTCTGTTGATGGAAAACTTTGTGGCCCCACGCCAGCAACATATAAAAGTAAATAAAAATTGAAGTGCAGGTCTCAAAGAAACAGCGACACAGTATGGCAAATTAAAATATTTATGCTCTCAGACTTTTAGACATCCATTATCTACAGTATGTTAATGAGAGTGCTAAACTGACCTTGGCTGGGACACAAAACTTCCAGTGCCTTGCAAAACAACTCTGTCCTCCCACATGCCTTCGTTATGGAGAAATACGCAAGGGAGAAGGTGAACGGAGAAACTCTGACTTAGGTCAACACTCCCAACCTGGGATGGGGGGCAACTCGTGACTGGGGAGCAGAGGGTGGTGTTTTGAGTCCCAGTTCTGCCAATAATTAGTGCAGTGACATTGGGGAACTGGTCTCACCTCTCTAGGCCTCCATCTCTTCTCATGTTCGCTGTGAAAGCAGCCCCAAAGATCAGCAAGTCACAAACCTGGTTCATTCCTTTCAAATCTGAAATTAAATATTTGAACATGCAGATTAACAGGCCCCACCCCAGACTTAATCAGAATCAGAAGTGGGGGGCTGCCCTACTCCCACCCCATTCCCAATGCTAGGAGAGTGAAGGGAATCCTGGAATGGATGCCTCTGAATCACCCTCCCTAACAGTGTAGGGCTGAGTCCTACTTGGTAATGTTTCTAGCCCACAAATCCACCGGAGAAAAACTTAAGATGCTCTTGTCCCGGCTGGTGTGACTCAGTGGACTGAGCACCAACCTGAGAACCAAAGGGTCACCGGTTCAATTCCCAGTCAGGGCACATGCCTGGGTTGCAGGCCAGATCCCCAGTGAGGGGGTGAGGGTGCTTGAGAAGCAACCACACATGATGTTACTCTCCCTCTCTTTCTCCCTCTTCCCCCCATCTCTAAAAAAATAATTAATTAAAAAACTTAAGATGCTTCTTATTGCCTATAAAATCAATGGTTCTGGATTTGGTTCAGGATCTTTGTGTGACACTCAACATCCTTTTCAACCTGGCTGCAACCCACTCGCCCAGTTCCTTCCTTCTCCACAAACTCTATGCTCTTGCAACTTACTCCCTAAACAAGGCATTTCATTTCAAACCTTCCCACACTTATGTAAGCATTTCTCATCTCCTAAATGCTTCTCCCATCTCATCAAAATATGGCATCCTTCCTTCAAGACCCAGTTTTAATGTCTGTTTCCATGGTCTCCTCTTTTCCCCACGGTGTTGTTGTCACAGGTGTGTCCAACTGTCTCTCCCACCAGGTTTGAGCTCTCTTCCTGGTCTCTCTTGTGACGCTCTTGCCTGGGTGAGCAGGTGGATGCCAGGAGGTTCAGGATGAACAGGGGCCAGTCAACGAAGGCAACGATTTTCTCTTTAAGTTGGAGGACATTTTTCTTTTATTTTTAATTAAATTTACGAGGGTGACCTTGGGTAATAGGATCATATAGGTTTCAAGCGCACATTTCTATGACACAAGATCTGTATATTACACTGTGTGCCCACCACCCAAAGTCAAACCATATATTAGGCCCCCTCCACCACCACCCAGGAAGCATTTTTAATACTTAAGCAAACATGAATATGTTACGAAACAAAGTGGAAATGTGCATAAAATTTTAAACTAGAACAAAATCCTTCAAACAAATACCAAGGGAAATTATGGCAAGACAATTCATGCTTCGCTTCCACAGCCACCACCAGCAGCATCCCAGGCTGAGTCTTGTCTCTCCTCCAGGCTCCTGGGCCGTCAGGGCACTTTAAGGAAAAGTCCAGGAAGCACAGCCTGCACTGGCTGCACTCGCTCACAATTCTTCCGCTGCTCGTCTTCAGCATGGCTCAGTATTTTTGTACTCATTGACTTAATTTTATGGATAGGCAAATGGATATATGTGTTAGGAGTAGTGAAGTGTATGTAAAAATATAGTTTTATTGGTATCAAATCCTTTGAAAATGTCAAGATTTTTTATCCCTCTAATACCCACCTCCCTTTAGTACAATAAAAGCGATAGGCGCTGTGGTTGTAGGGCACCTGGCACTAACTAGCAATTTGAAACTCCGTTGGGCCAGATGAGGTGGGTTTCTGTTATGCTTCAGCCAGACCAAAAAAAATGTGAAAGCTGTCCTCTTCCCACCCTCACAATTCCTGAAGGCACCTCCAGGGTCAGGTGGGACCATTCACCCAGGAACAAACCCAACCAGATGCCTGGGGGGACAATGGCCACTGAGCTGAAAACAAAAACTAGAAGGGCTTTAAGCAACCTCAGGCTAACTAAACTCTGCTGGGTCACCCGTGAAAGTTAGCAAGGAGTAAGGGGAAATGGGAGTAAATTGCGTAAGGTCATGAAAGCCACATTCCAGAAGAGTGCGTGGAAACTCAGAGCTGAAGGACCAAATGCCAACGCCCCCTCTTACGTGCCCCACTCACAAACACAGCCATATACCCCCAGGCCCGAAAAACAAAAAGCAAAAACTGAACCAAGGAGTGGAATGACCTCTCCATGTTAACCTCTGAAGCAAAATTAGTCTAAGTTGGAAGCAAACTGGGCAATTCAGGCTGAGAGCAGGGGTCATAAGTAGAAGGAATGAAATTGAACAGAAGCCTTCCTGCTGCTCCCTCCCGGCTGCCTGCCAGATCCGCCTTCTCCAGCCCCAGAGCCGGCCTTCACTTCTGGCCTTGCTGGCCCACCTGGCCTTCCCTCCGCCTGACTCTTTCCCTTCTGCCTCCCTGCATAAGCAAACCTCCTCCAAGGCCTTGACTCCTAATGTCTCAGTGCTTCCACCTCGCTCTGTTCATGGCCACCACCCTAGTCCCAGGCTGCTACCCTCTCTCCTAGACTAAGACAATAACCTCCCTGGAGCCCCTGCACCTCATTGAGTCCCCCGCCCATCCTTTTCCAAGGAGCAGGGAGAGTAGGCTTCGAAATGCAAATTTGATCATATCACCCACTTGCTTAAAACTCTTTTATCTCCTCATTGTTTATAGACTTAAAGCCTAAAACCCTGACTTACGAAGGCCCTTCCCTCAGTCCCCAGTGGCATCCCCCCTTTGCTTCCCTCACTCCCAGTACCCCGGACACTGCCTTCAGATTGGGGTGGGAGGCCTGGCTGCGTGGCGTTTCCTCTGCCTGGAAAGCTCTCCCAGGCCCATGTGCTCATTACCCTCTGCCCCTCCTTCAGATACTCCCGCTCTGTCCCTCTGGGCCTTGTTCGTCCCTTCGTAGTGTTTGCCTCAGGTATATGTGCCCATTGCTGGGATAACTGTCACCCACATACATCTTTTTTTTAATTTATATGATTGTATTTATTTACTTTTTAATTGTATTTTTTTCATTACCATTTACCCCCTTATACCTCCCTTCCCCCACAATCGCCACACCGTTGTCCATGTCCATGAATCCTTTTTCCTTATTGCTCGATCCCTCCATCACCCACACACTTCCTTCACAATAAATTGTAAACTCCATGAAAGCAAAGATTCTATGTTTTTGCTCACCATTCTGTCACCAGTATTTTGAACAGTTCCTGGCACAGAGTCAGCATTCAGTAAACAGCTGTTGCGTGAACAAATGAGTGAATGGGTGAATGGTGGGATGAGCTGTGTGGAAGCATCCTTGGGCCCATGACAATGAACTGTTACTACGGCCTTATCGGGAGCCAAATCTGACCTTTTGTTTGAAGGTGGTGCCAGAGGGCCTGCGCTGGAGGTGGGGAGGTGGTCCCCAGTCTGTCAGAAGCTCTGAGGCTGCAGCTTGCGACTGTACAAACCTTTACACAGGAGCAATCCTAATCTCTGAACCCAAACACTGTCCTGCTTCCTACCAATCCACCCCTGAGCCAAACGTACCCAGTGAAGTTTATCATTTGTTCTGGATATACTAACTACTGCTCTCCATCCTCCCCAGCTCCTGTCTCTGGGCAGCCAGCCCTGCTCCCTGGTGGAGGAGATACTGGAAGCACTAGGACTTTTCCCGTAAGGAACCTGTGGACACAGTCCCCTTCCAGTACGGGTTTGAGTGAGATACAGATATAGGTAGAAATGCAGCTACAGATGCGGATATAGATAACAGAGAGGCAGTGCCAAAGAAGAGGTTGGCAAGATTATAAATTCTTGAGGGCAGAGTTGGATGAGTTCTCTAATTTTGTATCTCGCACAGCTCGTAGGCCCCTCCTTGTCTTAGTATCAGTTAAACCGCATTGACACAAAAGACCTAAGGAGAGGCAAGAATGATACCCAGTCAACCAAAGCAAACAAGCAACTGCTTTTTGTCAAGCCCTGGGCACAGTGTCACCTGTTCCCTGACTGCTCTCTGTCTCTCTGTGATGTGAATGAATGAAACACCAAGTTCCATGAGTTCCTCAGACTGATGGTAAGCGTTGGTGCTAGAATGTTATCATAACAGGCTTTTGGGATTGGAGGGATTTTAGAAAGGCGTCATCCAGCTGAGTAAAAATTTCCTTCCCAAGGAATGCTTCTCTCCCTCCTCCTTATCAAACAATGACCCCATTGAAAAGGTTGGCATGAAGCCCTAAAAATTAGCACTATTCTCTGAAATTACAAGAGCAAGGTTCACATGAAATCAATGGGCAAAACCCAAGAAAATCAAAATGTACCTTCCAACTCGAAGCAGCTATAAAGATCAGATTCCATCTTTCAATTATACATCACTTCACAATCATAGTTATTGGCTTATTTGAAATCCCAACAATCCTTGTTATTCATAAAGCAAGAAATTAATACTTACAAAGGTTAAATGTCTTGCCCAAGGTCATCTAGGTAATTAGTAGGATAGCCAGGATTCAAGCCCAGATCTTCTGACTTCAGAACCAGAACACTTTCCAAAATGCTGTTTTCCAACAATAGAGAATCATGTTCATTCATCTTACTAATATTATTAAAGCCCTCATACTATATTTGTAACCAATGCCCTAAAAGTTTAGCATTAAGAAAAAAATACACATGTTCCAAAGAGAGTGGCTACTCTCCTGCAAAGCAAAAATTTCAATTATGTCCCGCCCATTGAAGAATGTTTGTCATGTGGCACTGGCCAAAAAAAGGGGGAAATGTGTTGACAATGCGTTGCAGGTATTGAAAAACGTCAGCTTTTCTCAGGTGAGTGAAAAAGCCTGGTCGTGAGGACAGGTTTTCTCCAGATAGTGAGGAGTCATACTAAATGTCATCTCCAACTCACTTAAAATGCTGGGCCAGGAGTTCCCATAAGCTGTCAGTCAATTCCAGTCTGCACCTGCCTTGTGGGTTGAACCGCTTGGGGCCCTAAGGAAAAAGCAGAGGGAAGGGAAGTATGTCCTGTGACTGGCTCACAGAAGCTGCATTTCAAAACAGACATAAGAGGAATTCAGGTGAAGCTATAGAAAAGCTCACACTTTAAAGAAAGCAATTTTTTTTTCAAGTGCAGGGGACTTTTAAACTGCAGTATTTAGGCTTAAAAGATGACACCCGTGCTATTGTGGTTGTGAAGAAAATTGACTACCAGGTGGAACGAAGGAACAGTGCCATTGAAGTCTGCATGAGTAATCTGAAATGAAACGCTTTAAACCAACACACTTCTCAACTAGAGCTCTGCAGATGCTACCCAGATGACATCTTTCTCGTTATAAAAATGATGGACTGTGCACAACGAAAGTATTCAAAACCAAAGATTACCAGAGATCACCTTCATTATAGGTATAGTGCAGACCTGGGCCTCCATCCTGGGATATCACACTCCTTGACTCTTCATAGTCTTCCTCTAAAAAGCTCTTGTGGATTTTAAAGGTAATGACTATTGAATCAGCAATCAGAACTCCATGAGGTTCAGACACATATAACCTAGGTGCAGACCTTGTGCAGAAAGACCACCAAGGCTTCCCCTGAGGGACAGAACATGAACAACAGGAACAGAAAATAGAAGGCACACAAACTTTGTATTCAAATACGAGCAGTAGTTTCGTGCCTTATAGTTTGTGAAGCCCATTGTCACACATTTTGTCTTCCCCAGATCCTATGTAGCACTAACGTGGGCATGTTCCATGTTTCCTAACTTTCAGATGGCACAGCTAAGGCACTGACAGGTTAACTGATTTGCTCAAGGTCACACACATCGACATAGACAGAGACAGAATCAGGACTTGCACTTCACTCTTCCTACTTGAGATTTCCTTTTGTTTCCACTACAAGCTGACTCTGAACTACAACAGTAGTGTACCCATGGCATTAACACTTGTCTTTAGCACTTTATAATTCACAAGCACTTTACATTTCTCTATTTTGTTTATCTTTTCAAAACCCACAGAATACAAAAGTGCATTTCCACCCAAATGACCTCTATCCTCTAAGTAGGCTGTTTTTCCAGGTAGCATGAATAGTAGGGCAGTAAACCAGACTCTGGCCGGAACCATTACCAGAGTGTTTGCATCTCTACCCCATGGACTAAGTTAGGAAACAACATAAGAATTTACAAAACATGAACATTTGCATTTTTTAAAACTAAGCCCTCCAATATCTACTACCACAACATGACATGATTCCAAGGTCTTCCACTAAGCTATCATGCTGACATAGACCAAGTTACTATAAAGCTGGAAGCAATTAAAGCACATTTCTTTAAGGAACACTTCATCATTTCAAACCAGCCCCTGGCCTGCTTCATGTGAATAGTGAGAGTCACCTTGCATGCTTACAGTTTATACAATGCTTTTATGTGCACGTCCTCCTTTAATCCCTGCAATCCAATATTATTGTTGGATATTATTATTAGTGAATGGTTATGCTCGGGGTGATTGGGGTTCAAGGGTGCTACAGGATTTGCCCATGTGTATACAATGAGGAAAGATCAGAGCAACATGCAGTGGCTAGACCCTGAGCCCAGGGTTGTCCCCAAGCAGTGTCACCAAAGTCATCTACGGGCTGTGCTCCTCACCCAGCCTTCCACCTGTTACTGACCACATCTGCACTCGCCCTGACTTGCCCTAGTCCTCCACTGCTCTTTCTGTTTCCTTTTTCACTCACACACATTGCTTTCCTTTAATATTTCTCGATCTCTTTAGTTCCCAATCCAAGCTACTTGCACCTTGCATGCCCTCCACCTTAAGAAGCCTTTCCAAACCCTAACTCCTCCTCCTTGATGGCCTCTCTGATTCAGAAGAGGAAGATGTTTGTCCAAACACGAGCACCCACAAATGCAAAACAAGTGAAAACAGGGACGGTGAGCAAAAGTGGCAAATATTGTCTCTCTTCCTCCAGCCCTTGGCACACCTCAAGGGCTGTACAGAAGGTGTTGCCTATGGTCACGGCAGCTGGAGTCCCTGCCTCCAGGTTTGCTGAATAAAGTTTTCCTCCAGCACTTTCCTCCTCATCAGTGCTTTCTTGTCCTTGTCCTCAAGGCCCAAGGACTCTCCCAGCGAGGTGAGCCAGCCTGTAGGAGCGAGGGAGGAGCCCTCACCGCTGGGAGAGCACCTCATTGCCAACAGCTGCGTGACTTTTCAGAGGACACTGTGCCCTAAGAAACGAAGCCCTGTGGTGAGGGAAGAACAGAGACTGGAAAGCGGCATTAGAAATTTCTCACAGCTCGGACCAGGGTGTTCATGCGTACTCTGGCAGTTTACTGAACATGGCAAGTTTTCAATTACCTTTTCAAAAACGATATGTATGTATATTCCTATATAGACATGTATCTGTGTATAGTTTCATATCATATATATTTTTTCAGTGCTCAGGAAGCACAGAAAGACTTGGGTACATATAACATCAGTCAAAGGAATGGTTACCAGCTGCTAAATGGAATTTAAAACTCTGAAGACAATTGGTCACATATATTTCCAATTTAGGAGATTCTGCATGGCCTTTATCCAGGCCTTTTATTACTTCTAATGTGATTTGGTAAGGGGCAAAGTGACTATAAATTTGTACCTACTAATTCTTTATAATAGAAGAGAGGTCAGTTTGTCTTTTGAAGAAAGCACAGACTTGGAGACCAAATGAATCTGTTCATCCCTACTTTTGTTCTGACTAGTTTCGTCTGGAAAGGTAACTGCTCCGAGCCTCAGTTCAAGATGGCAAAGGTCACAGAGTCCTATGACAAAGGGACAGTGAATCTCGCACAGGTAAAGTCATAGTCACTGGGGCTGGCGACTGCTTGATCTTGCCAGGCAGACAGAAAAGCAGTAACACTCCAGATACTTAGAACCATGGAAACAACAATGGCTAAAATGTGTCTTTGCCCTGAGGCATTGGCCTAGGGCAGCTGAGTGAGTGAGTGATGGCTGTGTCTGGAGACGCTGAGAGGCAGATGAGCTACATCCACAGACTTCTTTAAGGGTAGTGAGAGACAGGGCCTACAGTGGGTCTCCCTCCATCCCCCTCCGCTCCTGCCGGTGGCCTCACCCCCTCGGGGCAGTATGTAAAGACCTTTGTTGTGGACCGTTCAGCCTGGTTTCAGGAGTTGTAACCCTCACCCCATGGTGGGCTGTGTAAGAGCCCAAGGGACCCACTTCATCCGGGTCTGTTCTGTCACGAGGACGTGACCTACCTACTAAGGAGACAAAGCTTATCTCCCTGGCAGGAGTGCTGCTTCTGGCTCATCCATCTCTGGCCCCAATGCTTGGTTGGCAGTCAATGACGGGTAAGACTCCTCATGGGAGGGGCAACCTAAGCCAGATGCAACCACTTGGGAGGCCTCATGGAAGGACTCGGGGCTGGGGAGCTGCAGCAAAGAGGATGTGATGGACCCTCGCGCCCCCAGCTATTCTGACATAGCCCAAGTCCTCATTTCCACCTGGGAGATGTTTCCTGCTTCCTAATTGGCTTAAAGCCTGAAACTGTGAGGGCAAGCGGTGCAGCCCTGTGCCAGCCAGGATAGCTCCCTGGGTGATTGGGCATAAGAAAGAATTCCTAAAGTCCTGTGAAACCTGCTTTGCTAAGAGTGCTCTCACTTAAGTGATAAGTGTCCCAGGAGGAAATGAGTATGTCTTCCAAAGTTTGGCAACCCCCTTTCCTGACAAACACTGACTCAGATTAAGCCCTCAGATTGCTTTGAAATGTTAACCATTGTTTGATCCTTGTCACCTGACATACCTGTATTCCGGTGTATTGGAACCCAATAAAAGCCTAGTGAGGATGGGGCTCTGGGTCATTCTCCTCTGAGAGTTTGACCACCTTTCCTCCCCAAGCAGTCATGTTTTGGTAGTTTTTATTTTCATCCATGATGGAGGGATGGGGCTCTGCGGGCGGAGACCCCCCACATCTGGCGCCCAGGACAGGGGCCCCCGCAGACCTTCACTGACCGGCAAATGCTTGGGTCCTACCTGGCACTGGTATCCTCAACAGAAACTCTTTCCCAAATAAGCATAGTAATTAGCCATTAAGTGAAATTGTTACATATGGAATTGGAATAATGCACATAGAATCCAAAATTTACTTAAAAAAAGAGATAAATCTTGTTATGGGGTGAATCACTGAAGTCCTAACTTCCAGTGCCTCGGAATGCAACTATATTTGGAGTTAGGGTCTCTACAGAGGCCATTAAGGTTAAGTGAGGGGTGTCCTTATATGACTGGTGTCTTTACAAGCAGAGGAGACAAGGACACAGCCACGCAGAGGAAGGACCATGAGAACACTGGGAGAAGATAAGCCAAGGAGAGAAGCCCTTGGAAGAAACAAACCCTGTCGACACCCAGTGCGTGGATTCCAGCCTCCAGAACTGTGAAGAAATAAATGTCTGTTGTTTATGCCTCCTGGTCTGTGGTACTTTGTTGTGATAGGTCCAGAAAACTAATGCAAGCCTATACCAAATGAACCCCTCACTTTATGAACTGCTTCTTAATTACAAAGACCTTTCACTTACTTTACTTTGTTTAATCTAACAAGTACCCTCATTTTCCCATTTTCCTGATGAGAAAACTGAGAATCAGATTTGTCCAGACTCATAGAGTGAATTAGTGGCAGCGCCAGAATTCAAAGCCAGCATACTACTAGTACTTTAGGTCTTTGGGCCATAAATTTGAAGAACAAGATTACAAATAATACCCCAAATAGGCTAGAGATTGAGCTATTTTAGAATCACACACATAAATAATAATTTTCATTGATACACACGTGTCTTGTGGCTTACACTTTAGGGGACTCTGCATGGATCAGAGAACACAGAACAGTAAATAAAAACATGTGTCAAAGAACACATGGAGGACACCTTTGTCACTCAAGATCTGGCCCTTGGCACAGACGCAGCCTGCCCCAGAACTTTAAACAGCTGCTCTCGTAACTAACACCATTGAGGTCCCAGGCAACAGCCCTGCGAAGCTCTAGCCCCAAGTCCTTAGCACAAAGGAACTGTACCTGTGGCTGTTTGGCCACTTGTCCATCACCGAGGCAGACACAGCTTCTGGACGTGGAGAGGACTTGTGCTTAGGTAAATTAATTAACTTGTCAGATCCTTTCCCTAAGGTGGCATGAATGCAGAGTAACTGTGCATAATACAGTGTATTTCCCAATGGCACCAAATCCATTTTTCTGCTTCTCTTATATTCCAGTTTCAGTTCCACATGGAAACATTAATTACCAAGATACTCAGCTGCATGTGACAATTGAGGAATATTTTGCAATATTAAATAACTCATACTGCATTTCAATATATAGAATATACACGTCATTTTTGAAATGTGATACTGAGGTTTTACATTAGTACCTAGATAGACATTGGATGCCAGAAATATAAATTGCTTTATTTTCTGAAACACCTAGTAAAGTTTAGAAAACTTAGAAAAGTTTAGAAAAGTTAACTTTTCAACAATTATTTAAGTAATTTTATTTAAAGTCTTTGAAAATATACTTGAAAAATAATTTCATATTTTGACTTTGATGTTAATTCACCTTTTTTGTGAAAACATTTAAATTTCATATATCTTGAATACAATTACATCTTTAATTCTTTGATGATCACTGTGAGTAGAACCCAATTTATGTGAAAATCACATATTAGTGGTTTTTGCTGCAGTTAATGGAAAAGAATAAATTTAATGGAATAAATATATGGTAAATTTATGAATTATGTATGTCTTCATTTTGTTCTCACACAAATATCACTAACTCATCAAGATAATTCTCAGACATGTATATTAATATTTAAATTCAGTCATCTTCGGTATTTTGCTGACTTTCGATCATTAAAAACACAGAGATTTACACGTATATGGTGTTGCCATGATGAGGGTATGTTTGTCAAGGCAGGAAGCTAAAACCTACTTTACAGAATGGTTTGCTAGCTTGGTTTATAATTTTTAAATACTTAGACATATGGTATGGGGGCCTCCATGTGCACTCTTGCTCCAGGCCTCACAAGTGTCAGGGCAAGTGTGGATTTCATGGTCTCCCAAAGGTTTCTCTCTGATGATATTGCCTTGTATTTGTGAGCACCTATTCCGTACCAGGCACCATGCTGTCGGTGTGCTTGGACAGATACCCAAGGCCTAGGCCCTGCTCTGGTGAGGTTTGGAATGTGCAGACGTGGCAGCAGACATGTGTTGTGATAGAAACAACACAACAAGAGAGGTGCATCCTGTGGAGATACCTACAGAAAGCAGTCATGAACTACACATCTGGGACCATCAGGAAAGGCGTCCCAAAGAAGATGAAATCCGAGCTAGGTTTTGAGGGACAGGCAGAAAGGCGTTCACAAGGAGAGGCCATGTGTGTGAGGGAAAGAGCCATAGAGCAGCAGGACTCGTAGTGACGGAGAGATTCCCCAGGGAGTAGAGGCAAGAAAGCAGGAGCCGTGGCCGGGCCTGCATTGCAGACCGCACCGAGGCACTTCCAACGCATCCCCTACGGATGTCAGGGGCCTCTGCATGTGTGTACGCCAAGGAACAAAACTGATACACGGAAATTTAGAAAAGAACGCACTGGAGGTTCTAGGAAAAAATTGATTATGGAGAAGAGGGACGTGTGGAAGCAGGAAGACTTACTACACATCAAGGGAAGAGGGGAGGGTCCCAGAAACAGGATGGTAGAGGAGATGGACCCAAAGTGACAGACTTGACAGATACTTTATCTCTCCATATTTCAGTTGTGATCCACATATAATTTCTTAAATGTATACACATTCGTATACATGTGTATAGGCACATAACAAGTGTCTGGTCACACTGTTCACTCAATTCAGAAATCCTCCCTGTAACATCCCAGATGGCCCAGTACCCAGAAATCCATAGTACAAGAAAATAATGGGTTGGCCAAAACATTTGGGGTTTTTTGTTGTTGTTTGATGGCTATAGTAGCACTTAGTTGTCTTTAACTTTGTTTGAAACAATTTTGTTAGATTGTATTGTGACAAATGTCATATTGGTGTGCATTTTTTAAAAAAACATAAAAATTGGTGAATTCTTGTGTAGCCATTTTAATATTGAAGATGGAAGAAAATATGCAACATTTTCAGCATATTATGCTTTATTATTTCAAGAAAGGTAAAAACACAACTGAAATGCCAGAAAAGATTTGCGCGGTGTATGGAGAAAGTGCTGTGGCTGATCGACCATGTCAAAAGTGGTTTGTGAAGTTGCGTGCTGGAGGTTTCTTGGTGGGTTGGGTAGACCAGTTGAAGTTGATGGCGATCAAATCGAGACAGTAACTGAGAACAACTAACGTTATACCATGCAGGAGATAGCTGGCATCCTCAGAATGTCCAAATCAATAAAGTTATTGGTGAAAATGAAAAATGTATCTTTTGTTTTACAAAAAAACTAAATGGGTTTTTAGGCCAACCCAATTCAATTATTTCAAGGGGTCACCCATCCTACCATTAGAATACTCTGATGTTTAGAAAATGATCGTCTATGCTGAGTCAAAACCAAGCTCTACAAAATTTTACTCATTGGTCTAGTTCTATCATTTGCAGTAACAGAATTCTAGCCAGTGGAAATCAGAACTGATGGGCTTTCACATAATGCAGGTGGCTATTGCATGTTCCCTGAGCTATTTCTAGGCTAACTGCTCCCAGTCCTGTACTTCTCTGAAATGGTTCTGAGGGGTCTGTGGCCCGCACTAAGCACACCCTCTTCCCTCCACTAACAGGGGCACTGGCAGCAGCCTGGTCACCCAACTCCACATGCATTCTAGTTCATCAGTGTCTTTCTTAATATGCAGGAACCTAGAAATATTCCATAATTCATATTTCCCCTGCTCACTCTGTCATTTCTCACAATTAATATAGATGGCTGAGGTTGGAATGCAATTTTTCATCTCCAGGCCACATTTTTATGAGATTTACCACAAAGGTTTCATTTCTCTACTTGGAATATATGAAGGTTTTTAATTCACTCCACTAACAGGAGATCAAAAAGAGTATCTACTTTGTCAGAGAGCTGGGGTGACAATTTAAACAGAGCTCCCCAAAGGAAGTTACCTGCCAATAATGAAGCAGTTGCTGACAAACCATTAGAGACCACTCGTTTTGCTAATTGCCTTCTCTTTCCTTGGTGTGTGGGCAGAAGGGTTCTTTCATGCCCTCCCCTTTTTGTAAAGTCTTGCTTGGTGACTGAAAATTCAAGCCTCCCCACCTGATCACCAGTACCTGTTCAAGTCTTAACCAGAAACAGCAACTGTTGTTTCTATTATCAGATTACAATGATGATGAAGGTACTGTGGACTCTCTTCTTGTTTGTCCTGCTTTCCCTCCTTTCTTAGTTTGCTTCTTCATGGAATTCCCCAAACAAAAACCATGAGGAATTTTCAGAAGCACGAAAGTCATGCCTTGCTCCTGCCCCACTCAATTCTCACCAACAGTAATTAAGTCTAAATCATTGCAAACTCAGAGGGATTTGGCATATTCGCAGGAACCCCCACAGATGATGATACGACTTTTTGACAACTCTTGGTTCCAGACTTTAAATATACCTACACGCATACAATACATGAAGGGCTTTCTGATATCCAAGCAAGATTGCTTGCTTCCACTCTAATGAAATACACACATACACATGTTTTTCTTTGCCCTCTTTCAAACAGAAGGAAAAGACCACTGAGGTTTTCACTTCAATGAAAGCAATGAGACTTTCTTTCATTCCCAAGATTCACATTTTTTAAGTCTGAGCATCCATGACCAAGAGGGAATCTTCCACATGTGGAGATGTGGCAAAATGCCAGCCATTGGGAGGACCATGCGTTCCTATTTTGAATTCTCCTTCCATTACCCAAGGGATCTACAGCACCCTCCCTGAAGGGAGAAAAAAATATTAAAATGCTTTGTCCCTTTCCCAGAATATACAAATTAGTAGTTATTCTCTCAGGATAAAAACATGTTTAGGTGGATTCAAGATACTCCATTTACAATATCCATCACCCTCCAATCAAATTTTCATTGCTGTTGAGTGGCAAAGGGCAAAGCCCTGGGATAAGTGAGCTAAGACTCCTTCTTCTAGGGTGTTTAATTTCATTTTGCTTTCTTCAAATAAGCATGCTTGGAGCTAGTACCTTTCCTTCCTCTGGAGTAATCGAAAAATTTAATTCACATTAAGCCAGAGAAGATGGTGTTTTTCCCTAAGGTCACCCAAGTCAAACATTTTAAACCTCTAACAGCCCATCAGTCAGAGAGGCATGTCTCATCCTTTCCTGATGAAGTGCCTCCCGGAGCCAAACAAAGCCTCCCACCTGCACCCCAGCCCACCCAGGGCCTGGGTGAAAGGTCACCTGAGAGTCCAGTGGGCACGTCTCCAGATTTGATCCCCACTATGATTCTTAGGATGCGTAAGGTATCTGTCCCAGGCGCCTCCCCCCTTTGGAGACGTGTGAATTTCCAGGCTTCATTTCTGCTTAAAAGATTAATGTGAGTGGGGATCAAAAGCCTCTTTGCTACTGCAATTTGAACTGCAAGCAGCTTACCCGAGAATGAGTATTTCACTGGGGCTAGGCTATGCTTCAAATCTTAATCATCCCTTCCCTAAAAACTAATAACATTTTGCACTTATATGCTCCCGTTCACCAACCCCAGGTAATAAATGACACATTGTTAGAACTCAGAGGAGTAAATCATTAATTGTTCATAATGCCTCCCATAAACACTTTCCAATTGTCATGCATAAGGACTCCATCACGCACAACAGTGTCTGTGCATATTTCTCTTTTAGTCGGGTATAAAATGCGTGCGGTGACTTATAAATGACAAATTTCTCAAGAACACAACCGAAAGCATATCACCAAGATGACCTGGAACCACGAAGGTCAGAAATATGCTGCTCACGGATCACAGGAATTCGTTTTTTATCAGAAAGCCAGGGAGCTTCTAAGGACAAAGAGAAGAGTAAGAAGCATCTAAATATTCTTACTTAGAAAAATACCGTAGATGCTAGATCTCCTCTTCTGTAGGTCTATCATAGCATTGCTCAAGCACTTCTTGCAAAGATAACACATCTCTCTTTAAAAAAAAAAAAAAAAAAAAAAAAAAGGAAGAAAAGGCAATGTTGGAAAGCAGAATGAGATCTTGTAAGACTGCCTTTGGATTCAGTTCCTGGATTGTTCTCTACTCCAATTACAGAGTTAGAATGCATGTTGCAAAGGGGAGGCATGAGACTACAGGGGCTGAATCAGAGAGCACAGGGTGAGTGGGCTGGAAGGAGGGAGGGGACACATGGAGAAAGGACAGCCGTGTGTCTGTTTCAGCGTGGGCCTGAGCCAGCTCCCCGGCCCCACGCCCCTGGCCTCAGTAGAGAGAAGCAGCAAGCAGAAAGACAATGCTTCACATTCAAACATGGCTTTTGCCAAATTTGAGAAGCGTAAGTTGGCTTTGCTAGTTGTCCTTCATTTGAACCCAGATTCACCCCTCTGCCCTTCTCAGCTGTGTAAGGTTCATTGCTTCGTACCACATCAGTCCTGGGGGGCCTGCAGCATTGAAACAACATAGCACATCCCCCATAGGCTCTCCTACAGATCACAGACACCCCAAATCCCCCCCATCCCTTCCTGCAGGTTTCCCATACGGTGTGGCCATGAAGTCATACTTTTTCTCTCTTGGTGCCACCTTCTCCTCCTCCATGGTTCCAACTGTGGGTTCCCAGCATAAGCTACTGCTCCACTGCTACGCTGGGCTTCCTGCCCATCAACACCCCGCTTTCCATTCTAATCCAGCAGGGGCCTGGGAGGGAGCAGGGGTGAACTTCCCTCCGCCCACCAGGAATGCCTTCACTGGACTGGGCATACCACTGCCCTGCGCCCTCCGTGTCCGAGATGTGGTGGAGACTCCAACACACAGTCTTGGCTTCTTTATCACGGCCATCGTCGCTGCCACCCTCTCCCCCACTGCTGCAGTAATGTCATCCAACCTGGAGTCGGGCTCAAACACTCCGGAACTGGGAAACTTTGTCCGACTTAATTCATGTAAACAGAAATGGAAATTTGTCATACTACATTTAATTTCGGTATTTATGGTTTCACTGAACCCCAGGTCAGAGGCCTCAGGAATAGATGGAAATTTGGAGTTGGATGCCTTTGTGGCTGCTTATCTCTATGCGGTTCAGTATGTCCACATCACTTTCTCTCCTCGCTGCAGCCCAGCTCCCTCAGCTGCCCTGGCCACACGGCTCCTGCTGAAGCCGGATGCTCTGAGTCCCACCCAAATTTCAGGGAAGAAACCATGACTAGCACAGTTTGGCTTGGGGGCCCGGCTCAGGATGAATTCGCTGTGGCCAGTAGGTCCACATGATGTCATGTAATATGGTTGTCACGGGAGTCAACAGAGTGGACGGTTTCCTATAAGTGTGTAAAACAGGTCTTCAAGTGATGGCCTCTGACCAAGGGTATGGATTTCAACTCTTCCTCCTGCAGGTAGAGCTGCTTCCTTACATTATAAATACAGCAGCATGGAGGTCATTGCTACTGAAGGATGAAGGGCGCAGGAGGTTTAATACAGGAGAGAATGCAGTCCCAGAATCCATCTGTGCTTCTTCCCTGAAGCAACCTCACCCCTTTCCCAGTCCTCACAGCTCACCACCCCACCGCTATGGGGCAGTTACTCAGATGGGCTAATACCCTGCCGCACACACGGCTTTTTGCAGACCTCCTGGGCAGCACAGCCCTTTGGGGTCAGGCCAGTCTGGTCTGAAGGTGGTTCTGCCACTCACCAGAGGGTCTTCAGGCAAGTCATCTGCCCCTTCTGAACCTCAGTTTCCTCAGCTACAAGTGGACATAATGATGCCCATTTCAAAGGATTGAGGCGAGCTAACCGATGCCACGCAGGTAAAACTGTGCCTGGCGAATTGTAGGTGCTCAGCAAAAGGTCCCTTTTTGCTATTATTAATGTTGTTACTGTTTTTATTTTTAACCTTTACAATAAAGCCTACTAATGCCATTTTAAAATAGATAACCAATTTTCAGGTTGATTTCATAATTGCAGACTCCACACCATGTTCCAAAGGAATTGTTCAGCACATTCCAATAAAACAGGAGGCTAAAAAAAATGCAGATGGTACATTTAAGGCCTTTTTGGGTTTTCCTTTTGTATTTCTTGACACATGCAGAGGATGTCATCTTCTAGTCAGAAAATTTGTAAGAATGAAGTCAGAAAAAGTGCACAAAGTTTTAAGCCCTATGTCTAGACATGGAACATATTCAACACATGACTGTTGTTTTTATTACTGTAACTAGCATGACTATGGTTACTGTTATATTATTGGTCCAAAAGGGAAAGGTCGTAAATATTCATCGGCAAATCCTTTAAGGTGAACATCTCATGGACTACTGTGCAAAGCCATAAAGCTTTTTTCCCTATGTAAATTTGAAATTTATATTTATGTATATATGTTTACACATATACAATTTACATATGAAAGATAACATATACATCAATACATAAAACTCAACGTAATTTTTTATCCTCACCCAGAGACATGCTTATTGATTTTAGAGAGGGGGAAAGGAAGGAGGGAGAGAGGGAGAGAAACATCAGTGTGAGAGAGAAACATCAGTCGGTTGCCTCTCTTATGCACCCCGACCAGGGACAGAACCTGCAACCCCGGCATGCATCCTGACCTGGAATCAAATCCACAACCTTTCAGGTTATGGGACAATGTCCCAACCAACTAAGCCACACAGGCCAGGGCTCAAAGAAATTTTTAAAAATATATTTTTAAAAAGGAAAGGAGATTATTGATCAACACAGCCCCGGGAAGCCGAGACCTGTTTCGGCGGTCATCGCTGGCTACAGCGCCTGTGAAGTGCCAGATAGCTTTCTCGCTCTGGCAGCTTTCTCACTCCTGTTTGAATAAGTGTCTTAAAACCTCAAAGCAAACTGCACCTTGAGCAGCCTATCTCAAGTGTCTGTGACCCAGATTCACCATTCATTCAAAAAAGAACGCAAGAGGGAGAAAGGAGCATTGCTTTAAAAACCTGGGGCACCCTCCTCTGTTCTCAGCTTCAGCCTGGATCTCTGGGCTGATCGGAATGAATGCTAAGGTGAGCCACCAGGAAGGGATTCCGGTTCGAGAAAAAGAAGGGTGAGAGGCAATGAGGGGAGGTGGAAAGCAGAGGTACCTACTATGGCCGTACTGCCAAAAAGAAAAAGAAAAATCTCTGTGCATAGAAAATCCATGGGCTGGCTGCAGCCATGACAGTCCATGGCCAGGGCCTGCCAGAGATATCTTCTTTAGGTGGGCACAAGGGAAGCACTGCCTCTCTGGTGATGCAAGATTTGCCCTCTGTGTTGGGTATTGATTTTTCCCTCACCGGAATAGCAAAGGCATGAGAGCATGAAGGAGAGAGAGATGGCTTTCCTTCCACCATCACAGGCTCAGGGTGACGAGTCAAAGCAACTGTGAGCCATTCCTTATCTGGCACATTTGATGAAAAGTTGAACTGGGGACTGTCTCCTCTAGAGATAGCTGTGAGACAAGAGTGCGCTACCAGCCTCTCTGAGAACTAAACCCGCTTTCCCCCTCTGTTATCACTCTGTCTCCAGTCACACACCGTCGAGTCAGGTGCTGATCACCATATTAACATCATCCACATACAATTTCAATGTGATGAACACACAGCTATATTTAGATTTGATTCCCCTTCCCAGAAATTGTTGTCTTTTTTATTTCCCTAAGTTCCTCAAGGATTCTGCAAATTGTTAAGCTTAATTATGAGAAGAGTCTGTTCATATCAGGGAGACTCATCCATACAAAGCGAAGGTTTGGGCTGAGCTGATCCAGCGATTCTGCCTCTTTGACAGGAAAAAAATTGCTTCTGTGTAAGAACTAATACCCACCTGGTTTCAAACCTCAGCCACTGGCAAATGTGTCACAGCAAGAGACATTTCCTGTTTCTTTGACAGATTGGCCAAGGGCTGAAATTTAATCTAATGCGTCAAAAGTGGTAGGTAGTGGAAAAAAGCAGAGAAACACTAAACCTACTCAGATTTTCACAGTAGTTTGAGACAAGTATGGGCTGGTGTTGATAAGCAGTAAAAGTAAACATTGCAAATGAAGCAATAAAGGATGATTATAAACCTCCACATTTTTAATGATAAAAACATTCACACTAAAAGCAAGATGTAGACATCCACATGCAAAAAAAATGAATCTAGACACTGACCTGATACCTTCACAAAACTTAATTTACAATGGATCACAGGTCTAAATGTAAAGTGCAAAACTGTAAAACTCTTAAAAAATATAGGAGAAAACCTAGATGACCTTGGTTGAGCATAGCAATGGCATTTTAGATATGACACCAAAGACACAAGCCATGAAAGAAATAATTGATAAGCTGGACTTCATTAAAATTAAAAACTTCTGCTCTGCAAAAGACACTGTCAAAAGAATAAAAAAACCTAGCCACATGCTGGGAGAAAATATTTGCAAAAAATACATCTGATAAAGTACTGTTAATTTACAAAGAACTTTTAAAATTCAACAATAAGAAAAACAACCTGATTAAAAATAGGCACAGACCTGGAACAGACACTTCACCAAAGAAGATGTATAAATGGCAAATAAGGATATGAAAAGATGTTCCAAAGCATACATCACCAGGGACATATAAATTAAAATAACAATGAGCTTTCCCCCCAGCTGCCAGTAAAGTGCTTGATGAGTGAAAGCTGAGGCCACCTTGGGGTGAGGCGCTCACTGTACCCAGCAACTAGCACCACACCAGCAGTAGTCGCCCAGCACTTGCCACACCACAGCCTCTGTCACCTGTCTCTTGCATCTACTCCGCCCTCATCCTCCACAACAGTGCTAAAAACAATGCCTTCATTAAAGGAACCGCTGTAAATACTGAACATTTCTGTCCATGCTTGTTTGCAAAGGCTCTTGCCAACCTTAACATGGGGAGCCTCATCTGCAGGGCGGGGGCTGGTGGCCCTGCTCCAGCAGTCGGTGCTGTCCCCTCCATCACTGCTGCCCCAGCTGAGCAGGAGAAAGTGGAAGCAAAGAAAGAAGAATCTGAGAAGTCTGGTGATAATATGGGCTTTGACCTTGTGGACTAAACCTCTTTGGCAACATGCTCAATAAAAAGCGGAACTCCGGAATACAAAATAGCAATGCGATACCACTGTGCACCCAAATCCAGAACACTGACAGCACCAAATGCCGGCAAGGACGCAGGGCAACAGGGACTCTCATTCACTGCCCGTAGGAATGCAAAATGGTGCAGCCACTTTGAAAGGCGGATCGGCAGTTTCTACAAAACTAAACATATTTTTACCGTATAATCCAGCAATCATGCTCCTTGGATTTTACCCAAATGAGCTGAAAACTTATGTCTACACATAAAACCTGCACACAGATGTTTATAGCAGCTTTGTTCATAGTTGCCAAAACTTGGAAGCAACAAAGATGTCCTTCAATAGGTGAATGAATGAATAAGTATATCCAGATAGTGGAATACGATTCAGTGCTGCTAAAAAAAAAAAAAAAAAAAAAAAAAAAAAAAAAAAAAAAAAAAGCTACCACACTGCAAATAAAACAAAATTTAAATTCATGTTACTAAGTGAAAAATGCTAATTTGAAATGCCTATGTTCTATATGTTTCTAATTATATGACATTCTGGAAAAGGCAAAACTATGAAAGGACACTAAAAAAATCAGTGGTTTCCAGAAGCTGAGGGAAGGGATGGATGGATAGACAGAGCACCGAGGGTTTGTAAGGCAATGAAATACTCTGTATGATACCATAGTGATGGCTACATGTCATTTTACATGTGTCCAAACCCATAGGCTGTACAACTCTAAGGGTGAACCTTAAGTAAACTATGGATTTTGGTGATGATCATGCGGCAATGTAGGTTCACTCAGTGTAACAAATGCATCCCTCTGGTGAAGAATCTTTACAGTCGGGGAGGCTTTGCACGTGTGAGTCAAGGGGTATTTGAGAAATCTCTGTACCTTTTGCTCAATTTTGCTGTGAACTTAAAACCACTCTAAAAAATAAAAGGAGGGGAAAAAAGATGAAGTGACAGAATGATGAAGTTCCTATCCATGGGAGGGGAAAAAGGAAGATGGGAAAGAAGTAGAAGACATTCCACTGGGATTTAAAAGCTGACCTTGGTGCTGTCTCAGAGCTGCAGTGGAGTGTCCATTGCAACAAACCTTTGTCTGTTTTTAGGTGGGCCCCGTGTTCCCATTTCACCACTGCTCCTTTCTCCTTTCGGCTCCCTCCTGTCCGCTGTGCTTTATCTTCCTATTCATACTTGTTTCCCGTTTTCTGATTGGCCACCCTTTAGGTTCTGGTTTCTGGACTCTGGACCTCCTCCTATACTATGATGAGGAGCCTTAGACATGTCTTTGACTCTACAGCAGGCACCCCTTGACTCGGGTAAGACGGAATGATGCCGAAGCCAGCATCCTCACTACCTACAGCCAGAAAACCTTTGTGACATCTCATGTGAGAGCAATCTGGGAAGCACAGCAAGTTTCAAAGAGAATGTCTTCATGACACTTGTCCTCAAATACAGCCCCCTTAAATAGATAGGTTTCTCTAATTAATTCCATAAATCTTACTGAAGCACTGAAGATGTGGTTGTTGACCTTGGGGGGAGGAGGATTGTCTTTCTAATGTGGAAGAGAGACTTATGTGCAATTACAGTCCAATGTGCTTAGTTCAACACTGGAGGAATATTCAGAGAAGGGCAATTATGGAGAACATAATTGGAATTGCACAGATGTGATAAAGAAAAAAAAGATTCAGAGAAGGGGGTATTTAAGAGGAATCTAGATGGAAACATGGGCATTTTCCAGGCTGTCAGGTCAGAGGAAAGACCTGAGTGAGGTCAGAGGAAAGTCCAAGTGAAGATACAGCAGAGGTTCAGAAGCAGGAAGGCACGTGCAGTGCCGGGAGACCAGCCGGTGCTCTGAAGCAGTGACACGGACGGCCCTGGCACGGGGTGCCGGGGTGGGGAAGGGTCAGACTGGGAAAGGCTTTTCCGGTCACACAAGGATTTGACCATCGCTCTGGGAGAAGTCCTTGAAGGGTTTTCTGGATTACGTTCTACATACGGAAGCAAGTAGAAGGGCCTCCTCAGAAGGCTAAACAAGGGACAAGTCAACAACAAGGGAGACAAGTCAGCCAGAGGAGAGGAGAGAAGTGAGTCAAGAAATATGAAGAAAGAGAGAATAAGATGTTTCCTTTGGGAATGGAAATTAAGGGAAAGTGGGGAGTTGATGATGCACCAGAGTACCCAGCTCAGGTGGCTAAACACACGGCTGTGTGTTCACTAAGATGTGGGATACAAGGGCAAGGGGTGCGCGCTTTATACAGAAATGGGAGATGCGGGTCCTGGCACAAGAGGGTGCCCATTAGATGAATGAATGAATGACGAATAAATAAAATGTCAAAGAGCAACATCGTGGTTAAATGCACGCCTCGTTTATAGTGTGTTATGTCCGTAGGGCATGATCATAGGAACAACCTAATTAGCAGAATCAAAGGACTGAGAGCCAAGCTTAAATGTTATGTCCCAATCCCAGAGACTTTTGTCTCACAGCACAGTCTCCCCCTCCCCGCTGTCACAAGCTCCAGCCCCATCCTCCAGTGCAGCAGGCAGCTATACCCACTGTGGTACACAGCATTGCACTTCAGGACTGAGAGCCACATGCAGGACACACCTGCTCTCGGGTCCTCAATTCCAGTAGAGAAACCATAGGGCCCACTCCACCCACTGTGCACCCTCCCTTTATGCACTTTGGAGAGATAAGTTGTCTAATGCAAGTCACGTTGTGTATTAGTGTGTAAAAGTATTTAATGTGAGCGCACTTAGGAAACAGTTCCATAAGAACAAAGCCTTACAGTTCAAATCATCTTGCTTTGGGTGAAGCTCATTCTTTAATGTCTTTTTCTTGCTAGTAGTGCATAATCTCAGATTTTATCTCCAAAACTGCTCTCTTATATGCACCACCATAGCCAATAGTTCAGGCTGTTGTTGTAAAAAGTTGGTACCAATATTGGAGCACTTATTATTTTATTTGGCAAACAGTGTGCTACACAGTTATACACATTATTTGATTAGTCCGTACTGCACTGTAGCAACAACACTAAATATCTCCACGTTTTAGCTGAGGAAACTGAATCTCAAAAATGTTAATGAAAATGCCCAAGGTCCTGTGCTCAGTAAATGGAGCAGCCAGGATTTATACCAGGTTGTCTAAATCTCCTAGTCATTAGGCTGTACGTGAACCAAATGGCAAATCACTGGCTTGGGAATTGCCCACAGGAAGAACTTCACTGGCTAAAACCTAAAAGTATGTGCTAGATTTTCCTTTCCCTGAAGTTGCCTGAAGTCTCTCTGCTTAGAAAGGCACAGCACATTGAGGCAGGGAAGCAAAATGTTTCAAAGGGCCCTAGATGTGCTATGTACCTCTCAGACAGTGCAATTTTTACTTTTAAGAAAATAACAAGGACACCTTCATCTAAAACTTCCTTCAGTTCTCAGATTTCTGTGCGTGTGTGTGCACATGTGCATGTGGACGTGCTTGCGGTGGAATTCTATTCCCAGCTTTTTATCTGCAGAGAACTGTCATTAAATGCAAGCTGATAAAAGAAGGAAGGCGGCATAATCACCAGCTATCTATGCATTTTCTTTAACTACCCAGATGGGAGCCATTATCAGAACTGAGATTAATCATGGCACCCAAAAGCTACAAAGGAAAGTTTCCTTCCTCAGGAGACACCTTAATCAAGACCCTGTCCAACGCCAGATAGAAATCTCCCCTGGAATATTAGAAAACCATGGCAGTGTGGAGCCTTGCTTTGATCAAAAGCAGTGCCCTCTATTCCCAGCCCCCGTTTTGAAAACTGGCATTTGTCTTCTGATTTTCTTTCTCTTTCAATTTGTTTTCCTGTCAACGGGATCACTCCTGCTCTCTTACTCTGTGGCGCCACCTGATTGAATTCCACTCAGGGCTCCTGGTGGTCCTGTTCTCCAAGCTGACTTGAGGGAGCCCTTTTTCCTGTTTCATATCATCCATCTCTCTGGGAAACTGAAATTGTGCCACAAAAGTGTAGTACTTCTTGGGACCTCATTAACAGCAGCTCCAAGGGAATGGGCTTCCACAGGGGCGGCATTAAGCGTCTAAACAGAGCCCTGAGACAGCCAAGACATCAGGAGCATGACAGACAAGTGGTAAAAATCAGGTAAGCATTATAAAAAGCCAGGGGGTCCACAAAGGGCCAAGGGAAGTTTTTCAATTTATATTTTGTGCTAACATCACATTTGTTCGCCCTTAGCAAGGATAGGTCCTGAAAAGACAGGGATGGCTGAGAGCCTGTGTGCCTCCTGGGGTCCCTAGATTCACCTGAACTGAAGCCAGAAATAATATCATAAAACTAATTTAGCCATCACACCAACAGCGCTCCTCAGCCGTGAGACAGACTGGATAATTGCATGTTTCCTACAATTTCTGACACTTGGCTAGTTTCTGCAAATGGCACATCTAAATATACATCCCTTTGCTGCAGCTACCTGCCTACCTCGGTTTTCCTTCGAGCAAAAGAAACTGAACAGAAAGTTAATTATGAAGATGGAAAATCCAAGTCATTTTATTAGAACAGTGTAAGCGCATTAATAGACCTCAAAGTCAAATGTCCTTTTCAGTCCAAGACAGAGATGTTCAAGCCACCAGGTGCTTAAAGCCCATGCAGGTAGTGCCACCTCAGGGCAGTTGTGTTATTCCTGAGATGTCATCTGTAAGGGAGGAGATTGGACTAAAGAACCTACGAATTCTGTCCTGCGTGTGGTCACTGGTGCTGTATCAGGAACCACTCTGTCATATCCTGTTGTTTGTCTTTCTCTATTGTCTGTGTTAAGACAGAAGGATTTCCCTGATCTCTTAGGCTGTCTGTCCATTGGCTCTCCTGAGTCCTTATGGAGAGACATTCGATTTTCTCAAGTGTCTTCCAAAATACATTTCAGTTCACACATCTATTCACATACACTACAGACAATTAACAGTGAAACCGAAAGCTCTCACTTGGCAGATCAGCTGATATAGATCAAATAAGGGCAAGGCTGAACCTCGGATGCCAGAGTCTTTACCCCACCTGAAAGAGAGTCCTCCCCCCAGGGAGAAGCATGCCCCGCAGCATTTGCCCTACCTTCCACGTAAAACACAAGTGTGTTACACAAAACCACAGAGAAAAAAAGACGAGGAGAACAATTAACCATTTTATTCCTGTCCAATAACCTGAGTAGAAAAAAAAGTGTGTGGTGAAATGCAGTTCTAAATTATGGGTGACCCATAAATAAGGTATGTTTACTGAAAGCTAATATGCTGAGTGCTGATCTAAAGATTTAATACCCTAATTCATCAATCCATTGCAGCAACTCTGTGAGGAAGGGACTGTGTTAGCCCCATTTTATAGATGGGAAAACCAGGATACACAGAAGTTAAACTGCCTGAGGTCAAAGAGTTGGTAAATGGAATAGGTGAGATTTGAACACAGATACTCAGGTTGCAGTAACTATATACTTATCACTACACTATACTTCTTATTATGCCCTTAGGAAACATTAATGAAAATCTCAATCTAATGTGGAAAGTTTCCTGAGTCTATAAGGCAGACCTCTTTCTGCAGTGTGTACGCTGATGTTCAGGTTTCTGTATGTTATATGTTAATTAGAGGCTGACTAGCAATGAGCATACCTACCCCAAGCAGAGGTAGAATGGCTTTGGGTCCCAGGCTGAAAGAGAACGATGCTGGAGGAGTTCCTTGACAAGTAAGGCTTAGGAGAACAAGGATCCAGGACTGTGGAACCAGGTTGCAGTGGCATAAAGTCATACAGACTTCGGTTTGAACCGTGGATCATCCATAGACTAGCTACACAAGCTGAGTGTTTTGGTTTCATTGCTATGTCACACACCACCCTAAAATTTAGCATCTTAGTTCAACAATATTTATTTTGCTTATAGATCTGCAATTTGGGCAGGACTTAGTAGGGTCAGCTTATCTCTGCTCCACTAGGTATAACCAGGGGTGGCTTGAGGCCGGGAGCTGGAATCATTGGAAGGCTTGGGAATTGCTGCTGGTTGTTACCTAGGACCTTAGCCAGGACTATTCGCCAAAACACCTACGTGTGGCTTCTCCATGTTGCCTGAGCTTCCTGACCACATGGTGGCTGGGTTCCAATGGTGAGTATTCTTTTGTTAAAATATATTTTATTGATTATGCTATTACAATTGTCCCATTTCTTTCTCCCCTTTATTCCCCTCTGCCCTGTACCTCCCCTTCCACCATCATTGCCCGACCTTAGTTTATGTCCATGGGTCATACATATAAGTTCTTTGGCTTCTCCATTTCCCATACTATTCTTAACCTCTCTCTGTCTATTTTGTACCTACCATTTATGCTTCTTATTCCCTGTACCTTTTCCCCCATTCTCCCTCCTCCCCCTCCTCACTGATAACCCTCCATGTGATCTCTATTTCTGTGAATCTGTTTCTATTCTAATTGTTTGCTTAATTCTTTTGTTTTTGTCTTTTTAGGTTCAGTTGTTGGTAGTTGTGAGTTTGTTGTCATTATACTGTTCATATTTTTGATCTTCTTCTTTTTCTTAGATAAGTCCCTTTGAACTAGAGAGAAAATTGTCAGCTTTTATTGACCCAACCTGAGAAGTCATACGACATCAGTTCCACAACATTCTACTTGTTGAGACAATCACGAAGTCCTCCCAAGTTTAAAGGGGAGAGAAAACTGACCTGACCTCTGGATAGGAGAATGATAATATGGCTGAGGCCAGATTTTGAAATTCTAATCTTCCATACTTGGTTGAGTTACTTGATTAATTGAGTCTCAGTTTTTTTTTTACCTGAAGAATTAGGATGACAATATTTCACAGAGTACTTACAAAGGTTAAAGCTGTTGTGTAAGAGACGTTCAAACCTGTAGAGAATTTTTGGTGACTTAATTTGAGGCAAATTGTCAACAATTGCCAGGAAACAAAATCTCAATGGATTGAGAAATGTTCCAGAGAATGGCAGTTTTGCACCTCATTTTATGCATTATAATCAAAAGAGGAGCAGGAGAGGGTTACAAGAAATCCACTGGTGACAGAATAGGCAGGCGGGAGGAAGCAAAGTGGGGGGGAACCTCTGGGACTGGACAAAAGGCAAAGTGATAGACCCATACTTTTACACAGGTGGGTACAGGACAGTTAGCAGTTAACAATTAACGTAACAATAACAATGAGGGAATTTGTGGTCTCCTCCTAGTGCTGTGCCTATGTTTTAAGGAGTTCAGGGAAAGGAAATTTAACATTCCAAAGGTACTTTATCTTCGATGAAAAAAGCAATAAACAGGTTCAATTAAGTAAATACCAACCTAGGACATGAGTACTCACCATGAACCTACTTTTAGTTAAAAAGTTTTAATTTCAGACCATCCTATGCAATTATGTTAGATCTCTAAATTTATAAGGCCACCTCACAGGTGTCCTCTGAACTTGTCAGGTGTAATATATGGCCCCTTTCCTTCCACAAAGATAACGTAAGTACACACAATAGATGCTCAGTACCAATTCTCGGACCAGGTTTGAGGTCAGATGTGGGGAGGCAGAAATGATCTATTGCTCATGCAAAGGTTGCTGACACACCTGGACCTGGACAAGGACTGACACTTATTGGAACTATAATAAGACTGAAAAGGCCAAACCATTCATCCTTCAGGCTCTTCCTAATTGTCCTGAGTACTTCTCACCAGGATCTCCTCTTCAGAAGATACCAGCTCAGTTCTGGGATTAAGACGTTAATTCCTCCCACATCATTACATCCATGCTAGGCCTTTTAGACTATATGTAAACAAGTAACTAAAAAAATGATTAGTTAATGCTGGGACTTAGAAAGAATCTTGCTCTCATTTTCAGGTGTTCACTTATGTGAGGAAGAAAGCTCTTTATAAAAGCTCTGACAGAAGGACAAGCTGTAGGGATTATTCTCAGAATCCAACATGCTCTATAAATAAGTTCTGAGCCTGAGGTATTCCTGTGCTTTGTAGCAAACTGGTTTAAAACATTTAAAAGAAAGATTGATGTGAAAAACCAAATTCAGATTCACAAAATTCAAATGAGAAAACCCATTTGATTTTCAAAGACAAGTTCATAATCTTTTGGTTGACTTCAGGGTCTACCTGTAAGGCCTAAGTGAAATCTGAGCAGAGGAGGCCTCCTGAATTACCCAGGGCATGTGACAAACTCACCCTCCGGGGAAATCGCCTCATTCCCAATCCAAGTTTGGGGCAGAGTTTCATGGGAGTCTCCCCTCTGCTGAATAGGAGTTTTTCTCACGAATTCCAACTTTCCATTCCCTCCGTAAAGACTGAGAAAAAAAGCAAAAAAAAAAAAAAAAAAAAAATGGGTTAAAACACACTCTGTCTCAAAATAGTGTTCATGAGTACATCCCAACAAAGAATTTCTTCAAAAAGAAGAGATGAAAGTGGGCCTGGCTCTTTGCTGGCATTTGAGCTGGCATTTGCAGCATTACCGTATGACATCGTGCAGGGCATGAGAAGCTCTTTGATTGCCAAAGAACAGTTGCACCTCTGTCCGAGTGGCCCTCATGACTCGTGTGGCTTAGCAGGGAAGGAGGACTGGGAGCAGATGTGAGGGGACCATCACAGCAGACGGAAAGTAACTTGAATACAAACCAAAGGCGGAGGGGAAGAATACAAAAGAAGAGAGCGTGAGGAAAGAGGAGAAGAAAGGAGTGTTTGGTGTTCTCTGACAGAGCACCTTTGTCTTCCGAGACAACAGCGCATCCAGGAGGAAATACATTGTTTCTTCTTGATCATGAGCCTGAACAACACTGCCCAGAAAAATGTCTCAAGGGTAGCAAACATCTTCCTTCTCCTACCGCTTCATGAGTGGAAGCTTGATTCATTTTGGAGAGGGTGGAAATATTTACGTATTTTCTTTTAATTACTACTTTAATAGCATGTACTGTGTGCCAGGTATTCAGCCAAACTATCTACACAAGTTAATTTGTTTAATCCTCTTGGCAATCTAAGGGCAGACAGGAAACTGACAGCCGTGTCTCTTCCCCTGAGTCATCATGGTTACCATCATCTCCAGCCACCACCGCAACCCTACGATTATTTTTTTTTACTTTTTAAAAAAGTTTTATTTATTGATTTGAGAGAGAAAGAGAGACATTGATTCATTGTTCCACTTATTGATGCATTCATTGGTTGATTCTTGCATGTGCCCTGATGAGGGATCAAACCTACAACTTTAGTGTATAGGTTTGTGTATAGGGACCATGCTCTAACCTACTGAGCCACCCAGCCAGGGCAGATGTTCTTTTATTTATAGTAAGTAAATATCTGAAGTCATATTTAAAATAATTTTTAAAATATTGTTTTGGAAAAAATATTACATTGAAATATCTCAATATCAAAAAAGGGGGAAACTGTGTTAAGAAGCATTAATAGTACATAAAGCCCATTAAACATCTTGATTTTTTATGGGTGCTTTTTGGGATAAGGTTAACAAGTTTCTAGTAATAAGCCTGAGTCCATTTAGTAGAAGTAGCTATAAAGATGAAAGAAAACAACAGGGAGTCACCAAAATGAGTCTAGGTGGGTGTCTTATTTTAAGTTCATGTACCCCTTTAAAAAACTTTTTGAAATGCTATTTCATAAAAATTAAGTATAGTATTAGCATTTCTTTTGGAGTTTGGTCCATGACTAAGAAGGCTCTTTCCTAATAAATTTTTAATTATTCATCTAAAATGTCCACACAAATGCAAATTTTAGCCCTTGCTCTGTATCAGACACTTCTTACATCGTCTTACCCACCACATCATTTCAGTCCTTTCAACGACTCTGTAATGTGGGCACTATTTTTATTTCCATCTCTCAATGAAATAGAAGTATGAAGATTTTGCAACAACTTAGAAATGTTAACATATTGATACACCAGTGATAAGCTAATGAGCAGCAGGTCTGAGGAAAGAGTCTAGTTCAGCTTGTCTTCAAAGGCAGCGCTTAAACCACCATGACCCTCAGCCATGAACCCACGAGGCAGTGAGTACTCCCTGTGCTTCTCAGGCACTGGGCACTGTGAGACGCTCTGGTCTCAAAGAATTCACTTCAAACCATAAAGTTCCCTGTTATTTCCATTCTCTGGTGGGTGAGTTACCAGAAAACCAGCAGTGAGTCACAGAACATTAGAGCTTTCCCTCTCCACTTCGCCCCCATGACCCACACAGAAATTGAGGTCCACATTATTAAAGAAAGTCAGAATCGAGATTCAAATCTCATGACTTTAATCTATCCCCGTTTCAAGACATTGCTGGCCCAGAAAAATGGGTCTAGATTGTCAATTTTTGTCAGATGTTTTCATTTTAACCAGATGACAAAGCACCAGATGTGGGATTTGAGCAGAAATCTCATCCCTGCTCCCATGGCTGACATAACTAGGGACCTTCTTCTGTTCCAGGTTCTGAGTGGTTTGAAAAGAGAGTCTCATTCTGCCCTCCGTGGGTAAACCTCACATGTTGAAATGACTTCTCCTGACTCCAGAAGTATACTCAATTTCATTCAAATTAATTTAGAAATATTTGCTAATTATTTTGTTTCCAGGGACAGACAACCACAAAGCAAACCCAGAATGCATGCTGAATTTTTTTAGTAGCAATCCCAAGTTTCGTCACAATCAATTGACTAATTTCTCTGAAAGTTTATTAATTTGTCTATTCAAAACAAAAGAAAACATTTGCTTTGTACAACTTGTGCCCAGTGAGGGACACACAGGGACAAGACAGGTTTCTAGTCCTTAACGCGCTCCCTGTAGCACAGGGGACACAGACATGTCTACAAAGGAAATTCAACAGCAAGTTCATCAAAGACCTTTATACACAGAAACCCTAAGAACAGGGATGTGAACAAAGATTGAGTTCAAAATCTCCTTCTAATTCCATCAGCTGAATAACATTCAAATGACCATTTACCAAAATGACTTGAAATTGCAGAATAGCCTGATCTGCCCTCAGAATTAATGCTCAGATAATGAATGCCCACCTCCTTCAGATGTTTAATTACTGGAGGCCTTACTTTCCACAGGAGAGGATACACAAATCCAGGAAGTGACATGGAATCTTAACGAGATGTGATCTTGAGAGGTCATATAATTCAGATTTCATCTTCAGGCAAGACTTCTTTTTAAAAACCTCAGGGAAAGACACTTGATGGCCTTTTTTGTTGACAGTTTTGATAGCCATCAGATGAGTCTGAAGTGTCAGCTCTTAATGTATGTTCCTCCATCATGGTTTCCAGAGTCCCTCACGGAGACTTGACAAGAGAAAGGCCTGTGTTTATCCTGCATCTGGGACTGAGTCCTTGGTCCCCTCAGGCCTGGAGGGTGGTCGGACACCATAATTGGAGAGTCTGGAGACTGTGGGGCCACAGCCAGGGCTGAGGGCCGTGGTATGCATTCCATTCCACGGGGGAGGGGAGATGGAGCTGGTAACAGGAGTTGAATCTTAACATTCGATCAATAATAACTGACTGCTGGATAAAGCTCACACAGTTACAAACTTTTTTGACATTTGGTTTCCAAAGCAAAGCTGGGATAACAGCTTTGTTATGTGGGTTACCATCCCATTTTATTGAATGGAAAATGAGACTCAGAGGATGTAAGTTACTGAGTGGTAATGATCATAATAATAATAAACATGTATATGTTCCAGCCACTTTGCATGGAATATTTTACCTGATTTGCATAATGACCTGGCAAGGTGCGGTAGATAGTTTCCAAAACCCCCATTAACAGAAAATAAAACTAGGATTTAAAAAGATTAAGTAATTTGTTTATGGTTTTCAGTTAACAAGTGGTCAAATGGAATTCAAAGTAGGGAATTTGATACCTAAGCTCATGTTCCTGCCATAGTCATTAGATTTTAGAAAATAACTACCATTTCCACCAAAAGAGAGATTCAAAACCCTAATAAACCCCTGCCCAAGTATTCCAGGCGTGCATTCTAACTCACTCTGACAGTGAGAAAACCCACATCTCCCAGTGTCTGGGCCGTGGGTTGCCGTCTTCACCCATCGGGTGCCCTGCCCTCCCCCGCTTCCCAAGAATCCCAACATCACCTTTACTTCCTGATGCCTTAACAATGGGCTGGGTTGACAGCATCTCTCCCTACCAGTGGGACACAAAGAATTGGACTGAGAGAGTGGGCTTCAATTCTCTTGCTTTGAGCCTCAGGCAGGACCCTCAAAGAATAATATAAGACCGTTGGTAATTTTCTTACCAAACCTTGTTCCCATCTAAGATTCCCTGAGCCTCACAAAGAGACTCATTCATGTATTCAGGAAACCCTTACTAAGTTCCTGTAAGGTGTCAGGCACCACTAGGACCTCTGGAAATATAACAGGAAACAAAATCATGCTCCTGCTTTTCTGAAGCTCACATGCTGGTGGGGGAAGAGAGGCAAAAAATGTATAGATAAGGACATAAACATGTGGCAGTAAGTGCAGGGAGGAAAGCAGGGTAATAGGGATGTGGATGAGCACAAGGGGTGATGGCCCCCCCATACAGGCAAGAGGCCTGAGAGAAATGAGGGTGTGAGCTGTTCAGAGATCTTCGGGAGGAGCACACCGGGCAGAGGGAAGAATGAGTGCAGAGGCCTCGAGGCAGGCAAGTGCTGGCATTTTCAAGGAACCGCAGAAAGGCAGCTCTGGTAGCAATGGAATGGGAAAGGGGAATATTTGTAGAAGATGGAGTTAGACGGGAGGCCCAATGAGGTGAGGACTTGCAGGCTCTTACAAGGACTTTGGTTTTACTTTAAGAAATCTAAGTAGCCAAAGAGGGGAAACAGAGAAGAGACATGGCCTAATTTACGTCCAAAGTCCTGGCTCTACCGAGTCAACAGGTGGCTAACAACCTGGAATTCCACTACTTTTCTTCAGTCACCCAAACTCCTCATTTTCCAGATGGGCTAGCCTGGATTTCCTAATCAAGTCCGGGGCCCTGACACTTTGAAGAAAGAAAAATAATTTATATTCCTATACTAAACTTTGACTTTTAATCATAAAGGCCCAAACCAGATATGATAATCTAGTCATGGTTTCATAGAGTGCTTCCCAGATAAGGTCAAGTTCAAGGAGTTCATCATCACCAAGCCCTTATTATATGAAATGTTAAAGGGACTTATCTAAGAAAAAGAAGATAAAAAAATGTGACAGTAAAAAGACAGCAGACTCACAGATATTAACAACCACACCTAAAACGAAAGCAAAGTAAGCAAACAGCTAGAACAGGAACAGAACCACAGAAGTGGAGACCACATGGAGGGTTAGCAACAAGGGTGTGGGAGGAGGAGAGGGGGGAAAGGTACAGAGAATAAGTAGCATAGACAGTGGGTGGAAAATAGACAGGGGGAGGGCAAGAATAGTGTGGGAAATGTAGAAGCTAAAGAACTTATGACACATGGACATGAACTAAAGTGGGGAAATGTGGGTGGGAGAGGGTGTGCAGGGTGGAGGAGAATGATGGGGGAGAAATGGGACAACTGTAAAAGCATAATCAATAAAATATATTAAAAAAAAGAATTTCTAGATATATCCAATATCATGCCTGCTCATTTTTGGTAAGAAGGCTAGGCTATATTCTCATGCCTTGTTTGTCCATTATTTACCTTTAGCTCTTTTTTACGTAGTCACAATGAAGTAAAGCCCATTCATACTTACAGCCTGTCCCTATTAAATTTTATTGTTCATTTATGGCCACTTATACAACTAGCCAAGATCTTGGTCAAAGGTGTCTGATTTCTAGCACCATATCCACAACCCTTAGTCTGAAGTCATTTATGAAGTCGATGGGTTTGTAGGCCTTATAAATCAACATAACAATTCCTATGGATTAAAACAAAATCTATGGTGGATTAAAGATGACCACAAATTCTTTTCTGCTCCTCTCAATAAAGGTGAATTTGTTTTTCTTGTCCTTGAATTTGGATTGGCCTTGTGTCTTGCTTTGACTAATGGAATGCACGAAATTCTGCAGAAGTAATATTCTGGGACATCTGAACCCAGGCCTTAAAAGAACTATTAGCATCATCTATTTTTCTGTTGGAAGTCAGGTGCAGAAGTGGTAGAAGGATTGAGCTAGATTACTGAATCAGGAGAGACCATGAGGAGTGGAACTCACAGAGGGCAGGAGTGCTGTTTGGACATTGCAGCCTCAGTGGAACGCCTAGCTGAATGCAGCCAGTTGGGTCACCTCCACTATAACATGTGGGACGACAGAACCGCCCCGCTGGTCTCAGTTGGCCGCCAGACTTGTGAAAAATAAATTGTTGTTGTTGTAAGGCACTAAGTTTTGGGGCAACTTGTTACACACCTTCCTTGACTTGGATGCTCACAGAAGGAGGAATGGTAAGAAGGGGACAAGAGAGGACAAGCTAGCTGGCTAGCCTGGCAACTACATTGTCGTTCAGTTCCTCACTCCTTTTTTTTCTTTCTTGCATCGCAAAGTCCTTACCAGTAGTTTCTTAACACTGATCCTCAGACCAGTGCTGACTACACAGAATTACCTGGGAAGCTTGATTAAAATACCAATTCCTGAAACCTTTCTTTGACAATTGGATCCAGGAGGTTTGAGATGGGATCCAGATATCTGTGTCATTACAAAGGTCTCCACATGATTCTGATGAACATACATATTTGGGGATCTTGGCTCTAGACCATGAATTACTTGAGTAATGGAAGCAGGCTTATCTGTCTATCCCATTGGTCTGGTAAAGTGTCTCACATACATAGCAACTATTGATGCATTAGTGTTTGAAGAATAGGTGAATATATTAAAGATGAACGAATGAATAAATAAATAAATAAGTAAATCTGGAAAAAAAAAAAAACAGGAATATCTGTATCTTGACATCTTACAGCCTGTTCTGTTCAGACCATCTATCAGCCACTTTTGCTCCTCTTGTCAATGACAACACTACCCTGTGCATCTCATTTTCCTCCTGCTTGTTACCACTGCTACCCGGTTAGGGATACTGGGGGGTGAGAAGAGCGTGCAGTTTTAGGGCAGGGTAGGTAAGAAGGCTACAAGAGAGGCAGCGCTGGGGCAATGTGCGTACGCAGAAATAAGTAAAGCAAAGCAACCCATACACAAGCTTGGCACAGCCCTTGTGCTATTTGTTTCACAAAGAAACAGCCCCTGAAAACTGGAAAATAAACTTTCATTTTCTCTCCTTAACTTCTCTCGGCAACTCTACTTTCTTTGGGAAGATGTCCAAATTCAAGGGCACCGGCAGTTTAGGGAGCTTGAAGGAGGAAGTGGAGAAAAGGCAGCAGGGTGTTTGACAGAGGAGGAGAGGACAGAGAGCCCTGGAAACTTGGGGAGACAGGAGGGATAATGTCTCAGCCAAGGCTATTTGCTTGCTTCTTGCATCAAATTCTTTTCCTGTCCTACCGAGGAAACTCAGTCTAAGGCCTTCGAGATCTGCATTTTAAAAACCTGAGAACCTGAAGGTCCTCCTCTCCCACTAGGGCTTTCAATCTTCCCTGAATACAAAAGACTGAAGAAAAAAAAACCCCTGAAAAACAGTCCCAAACCATTTCCTGCAGCTTAATTCATTCTGACCACACCACCTCAAATCACATTGGTGGCTTTGTTCTCTGCTTTACTTACCAAATGAAAGGGCAAGTTTTCTAGGTACAGGGAGCAAACATACACAGAGAGCACAAGCAAAAAAATAAAATCTAAATTGAAATGTACCGAACGAAATTAACCGCCCCCCACAAATGAAACAAGTTGAAACACATTTTACAGAAACTTGAAATGCCCAGCTAGAAATGCGGCGGCTGCTGTCCATGTCCAAGAGCCTTTGGATTTAAGAGGATCTTCTCAAAACTTTGATGTTGAGGAAGAAAATTTATATTTTATTATACGAGGTACACATTTACAGTAGAAAATAAGAATATAAAGATAAGCAAAGAGAAAATAATCTTCCGTGATCCCACCATCTAAAGATCAATATCGCTAACATTCTACATCTAGCCATCCCTGTTACTGTATCTGTAGCTGTATTTACAAAATATCACAGACAATATATATACCTTTTTCACTTAATAACAAAACTAAACAGCTTTCTAGGTTAATTGAGATATGCCTTTACATCATTAATAACAGAATAGTATAGTAGAAATACATTTTTTGAAAAAAGAAACTCTTATTTTCATTGTTAGTACCTAAGTAATATGTTCCTATATGTTACTTTTCATATATATATTTTCTCTTACATATTCTCTTAAAATAATCTTTTATGAGTAACATTATTGGTCAAATATTCTGACAAATATTGCCAAACGGCTCCTAGGAAAATTTGTACTGCTCCACACTCTCATTAGCTGTATGACAATGGCCATTTCCATGTATGAGTTACTCTTGTCATTCCAGGACACTATTACGTTCTTACTTTCAGCTTAAGGGTCAGAGGAAAACTGTTTCGCTTTATTAGAATTCTTTGTTTTATCTGCACTGTAGAAACTGTTAAAGCAGAGCTGAGAGCCATGAGGAATTATTCCCGAGCCTCAATACATAATCCAGGAATACCTGACATTTGTCCAGCTGGACTCCAGAATTGCTATTTCTAAAATACTGGTGACTTTTTTGTGCTTTCCATTTCCCCCCTTTTTGAAGAGGAATGTCTGTACCTGCCCCCGCTGTATATTAGGTTCAGGGAGCACACAGCTCATTTCTTTAGTTTCATACGTGAAGAAGAACTGTACTTGAGGAGTTGCATGTAAGGAACTACACCTGAGGAGCCTCTTCTTCTCTTGGACCCTATTTGGATAACAAGATACTGGACTTCAAGTTGATGCTTTAGCGAGAAACTCTGGAGGGACTTGTGCAAGAATGACTGTACATTGCATGTGGGAATGTGAATCACTGGGGACCAGAGGGCAAAATACAGCAGTCAACTTCCGAGCCCCAAGATGGCCCCAAGGAATCCATGTTCTGCTATCTATTCTCTTGCGCCTTCTCCACCACATTGCACCAGGGTTGATCTCTGTCTGACACTGTACAGACATTGTAATGTGTCACCTCTGATGTTAGGTTATGCATGCTGTGGCTTCCATTTTGGAACGGAATGACTCCTACTCATTCCCATGGCTCACTCCCTCTGGAGGAAGCTGGTTGCTGTTGTGTGTGTGCAAAGAAGGCAGCATGGCAGTGATCTGAATGAGGCCTCCAGCAAATAGCCACGTTCCCGACCTTGGAAGTAGATCCTCCAACGCAATCAAATCTCAGATGACTGCAACCCTGACCAACACTGTAACCCTGACCAACATTGTGAGAGATCCTGAGCCAAAGTTCCCAACTAAGCCACTCCCTGCTTCCTGGCCTGCTGAAACTATGAGATAATAAATTCTTGTTGTTTCGAGCTGCTGAGTTGTTACATAGAAATAGATAAATAAAACACTCACTCATCCTCTATTACAATCTTAAATCAGCCCCTGGCAAGCATCTCTGAAACTCAGAGATGAGCAAGGAAAGGGGGAAAGCTGGGTCAATAACAAATCAGTTGGGAGCAGATAAAGAGCCTAGTAAGGATGCAAGCAAGGCTCTCAGGAAATTGTGAATAAGGATCATCTGCCTGAAGAATCATAACACATACCTCATATAGATCAGGAGCCAGAGATTCTAAACTCTGTTCTCCAGAACAAAACAGTCAGGCAGAAGGTATCAGGTAGTTCAGTGTAAATGAATGGGCACCTGTCCAGTTCTGGAGCTCTTAGCTTATTTAAAGTGGCAATGAATTTTTGAGAATAGAATCTTCATCACTGTCAGAGCAAGAACAGAATTCAGTTCAATCCAACGAATATGCAATCGTCACTCTTTCTGCTGCGAAGGAAATGAGTGATGCTTTAAGACAGAACCTAGATCATCAATGGTATCATTCCATGTATACCACTTAATCACCCCGCTGCACTCCCCCACACTTGGCTAATGAAAGTTAGTGCCTGGGCACATAAGCTAGATTGCTCTAGTCTGGATTTAAAAGAAGAAAGTAAGACAAAAAGAGAATGAAGGATGGAATAAGCCAGAATTCAGGGAAGAATTCAGGGGAAAAAAATAGAGATGGTGAGAAAGATTCTTCCTATAAAGATGCAGTGCCAGAAAAACATCAAGAGCTTACAAATAGTGTTTAGGGTAGTCTCTGAAAGGATCTCTCCAAGGAAGCAAAATAATAGGAATCATCATCATCATCATCATCATCACCATCAAGGCAAATGTGAAGGACTCAGCCACATTCCAGGCATTGTACCTAATGGTTTTCACTGATTAATTTATTTAAGCTCGAATAACCCTATGAGATAGCTGCTCTTGTTTAAGTCAAGTTTCCAAAGTCACAAGGCTGCTGAACGTCAGAACTAGGATTCAGATCCAGGCATCTTACCCCCATAGCCAGCACAGTGTTGCCTGTCAGTGAGTCAGTGTGGACACTGGCCTGTGCCCTTGACCACATGCCCGTTAGAGCACAAGCTCACACTTCGACTAGAGAATGCCAAAAATGAGCAAGCAAAATGGCATCAAAGCCCCATCTAGCTCCCTCCACCTTTCTCTGGGTTGTTTTTTTTTTTTCCCCACTCAGCTTTTCTGGGTCAGACATGAAAGAAGTCTCACTTAAAAATGCCTCTGAGGTCAGCCAGGCAGAGCTAACTGCCACAGTCGGTACGTCTCCACCCCAATGGCATCCAAGTTCACCCTTCCCAGCTCGAAGAAGACCAGTCCAATAAAAAGACACCACTCGGAGGGCACCCCTTTCTCAGGCCTCACTGGGAGATTTGCCATCTAAATTACGTGCCGTGAACCAGCCTTGCTGAGCTGCTCCAGACCACAACTTACGAACCACTTAAAAATTAAAGAAGCTTTATTTTTTATAAGCTCCATCCTATGCAGGATATCCTGAACAAATAATGTTTTAATAATACATATAGGACAACTGGTAATAAAGCAAACTTTATATCTGTGTGTATAAGCTGGTATTAAGAGGAAGCTGAAACAATGTTAAAACTAACAATAAAATAAGTTAAAACACAGAAGAGTTAAGCGGGACATATAAAAACATTTTTTTTTCTGTTTCTTTGGCTCCTTGTGTAAGTGATAGTAAAAAAGAAAAAAATTTAAAAGTCTCTTTTGGTTAATTGTACATTTGTTCTAGTGACCTTAAGGAAACTGAAAATTGTACCTCTTTTGTATAATTACCTCCTCAGTGCTCCAGGGATACCCTTGGGTACATCTTGACCTCCGTATTCTCCCCTAAGTCATGCACTTGTGTCTCTTACATCAGGGGTAGGTAACTATTCCAGGCTTGTGGTTTACACTGTGTCTGTGGCAACTATTCAATTCTGCCACTGTAGGTGGATGGCAGCCACACAATACGTGAACGAATGGGCACAGCTGTGTTCCAATAATACTTGGTTTATTAGCATTGACATTTATATCCATGTAATTTTCACATGTCAAAAATATTATTTTTTATTTCTCTTCCCCAACCATTTAAAAAGTGCACAAGCCATTGCTGGCTCACAGACTGTACAAAAACAAATGCATGGGGTTTGTCCCAAGGGCTGTGCTTTTCTGGTCCTCATCTTAGGCTCTAAGTTGCTTAAAGGTGGGACAAGGACTCACTTTTCCTTATCTTCCCATTACCTAATGCAGAGTCTGCATCAGAATAAGTGCTTATATCCCTATTTTAAATGGCAGAATAAATGCAAGTAACAATTCCCCCTGGTGAAAATTGGGGTGTAGATCATTACATTCTTTGCCGGTTTAATCTAATCTTATGTGCTAATTCTCATGTTTATAATTATTGCACCCTAACTTCAACCTAACTGCTGGGTATAGAGCTCGTACCCAAATGCATTTGCCTACTTTGTAGTGGTCTCCTGGCTCATCTTCTTGTTTATTTTCATAGAATACCAGCTTTTCTACCTTGACCTTTGTGGCATTCAGTTTTGACTTAGTGGCTATATTCCTAAGGCCACCTGCCCCAGATTTTCTCAGGCCATCGTGTGTTCAAAGATGTATATGTGTATGATAATATGCCTTGGCCTGGCAGGGTTCGGGTCTCAGGGGCCAACAATGAGTGGAACGAGTACACGCTGACATCTTCAACTGTATGTGGGACTGAGGAAATGGCTACAGACATGTCAGGTAGATGCAGGATTGCAACGGAGTCTCCACTTGAGAAAAGTAACTGGAAGAACCTACTGACTAAACATCATAACACTTGAGGCCCAGCAACTTGAGCTCAGTGTGCTGGAGAAGGCGATCACATAGATCGCCGGTCCCTGGCACATGGCTCCATGCCAGGGACACCAATAGCACACCCAGATTTCCAGCTCTACCAGCTTTGAGGCTATAGCCATGGAGGCAGTCACAGAAATGGGAACAAAGTTTCAGTGCAGAGCAGTTGCCCTGTACATTGAGGCCCAAGTCTACAGGTCTGTAGCTTGGCTGGCAGAGCAACAGCCAGTGGTCAAGAGTGACCAGCCAACTCATGGGAGACACCTGGGCACTCCCCAGAATTCTCAGGGTGAGACACTCACTAACACCTCATTCCCCAAACACACGTGATCACAAATGTATGTGATTGTGACTCCACAGATTATCAACCCCAGCACGTGTCTGGTGTGCAGCCACCACTCTGTAACCCTCGGTTAAGACAGATGATTGAATACCATCGATGGCCAATATTTTGTCTGTTTGTCTATATCATATCTGGCACCTAAAACCACACCTGGCATACAGATGACACTCAATAAGTATTTGTTGAATGACTAAAACTTGAGTTTGTGCCTTTTCAGTTTACTTTGTTGTTTTCTATAAATGTGATTTATTAGTGAGGATATCTTATAAAGATGTAAATAAATGAACAAATCAGGGAAATGTCCTTTGTCCTATGTCCTGACATACATTTTAAAACATATGATCATTCTTCCTAATGTCATTTCTATGATCCACTTCCTTTGAACCTACAGCTACCATTATTCCCTTGTACAGGAGCTTATAAATTAGACCAGCCCTCTCTGCATAGCAATGCTGACAATGTTTGAATATCCATTTAATAGCAACTAGCATTGTCATTTTCTTAATGTGCTTTCTCTTGTAATTCTGACAGCTTTATGAATGCTCCAGTAACTTTCAGCTAAATCATCCCCGAGTTTCAATTTCCATCTTTAACACCTGCAGATAGATCCGGAACCATATTATGCTAACAAATAACTGCATCTCAGGTGGACGGTGGAAAACGATCTAAACAAACATACAAGGTAATAATGTTGGTCCTTAAGCCTGCACCAGCCCTCATTCACTTATTTCCCCTTCAGTGATCAAAGGCATATTAGCCAATTAAAACTAAAATTGGCAAATGGTGCTGACATGATTTCATTCTTGCTGTTTACCTTAGAAAGGAGAACATTTCCAGTGAGTCAGTGCTCTCCTGACAGTTTCCTACCACCATCGTGCAGCACTGGGGGAGAGCCGCAGAAACACGCAAGTGGCTGTGTTTCTCAGCTGGAAGAGAGAAGCGATCTTGAAACTATTGTTCAGGGAACTGACTTTGCATTTGTGGTTCTGGCTTCTCTCTGTCTTAAAATTCCCGTATGAAAAATAAGGAACTCTTACCTTATGGGGTGCCATTAAATATTCTTGAGAAAATCATAGATTTCTGTTATTTACTGGGCTGTCTTCCATTTATTTTAGGGAGACTTGCTTTAAAAATGTAGCTTTTATTCCATACGACCTCAGTGTTTCACATCTGTCAGTGTTTCAAATGTCCAATTGGATCAATTCAAAGTTTTCTATTTTCAAAGCAGAGGACAAAAAAATAAGAAACAACACATTGTGTCATGAATGACAAATGACTTTCTTTGGGGATCTCTGGTTCCCAGCCTTGGGATCTATCTGGAAAGTTGTTGATAAGTTTCTGAAACATACAGTGATTCATGAAATGAATTTATAATTTCTTCCCAGTAAATAATATAACTTCTTTTGTTCCAGTGCAGCTTACTTAGATTCACTGCAACCTCCTGTCTCCTTGCACTGAATCCAGTCCAGCTCTGCTCTGCTGTCCTGTAGATGATCCGTCCATCAACAAGAACTTGTTGAGCATCCAGGGGCACATCCTTGAGCCAGCATAGAATGCATCTTCAGTGTCATAGGTTGAATGGTATCCTCCCGAAACAAGTCTATGTCCTAATCCTTGGATCCTCTGAACACATCCCTATTTGGAAAAGGAGTCTTTGCCTGAGGAATTAAGATAAAGAACTCGGAGATAATCCTGGGTTTAGACCTAAATCCAACGATAGATATCCTTGTAAGAGAAAGGCACAGGGAGATTTCAGATACAGGGACATAGAGGAGGAAAGCAGAGATTTATGCAGCAGGAAGTTTGGGAATACCTGGAGCCACCAGAGGCTGGAAGAGGCAAGGAAGGATTCACCCTGAGAGACTTTGGAGAAAATGTGACCCTAGAAACACCATGATTTTGAACTTTTGGTCTCCAAAACTGTGAGAAAATAAATTTTCGTTGTTCTTAAGTCACCTAATTTGTGGCAGTTGTTTATGTCAGCCTTAAGGAGGGTTACCACCAGGTATCAAGTTTAAAACCTCACACCGAAGGCATCCAGGATTTGATTCTCGTGGATTTATTAGAATCCTTTCTGTTTTGATAAGCAACTCCTCAGTTCCAACCACCACCCTCCTACCGTGCACTGCCAAAAAGAAAACACAAATGTATTCTTGTATTTACTTTAACTATACCAGCACATGATATTACCGAAAGAACATAGTTAAGATTTACTGATAATCTACTGCTAATAATTAAGTTGGTTAATTGTGTCTCCTACCCTTGGGTGGTCATTCTTGTCCTCTTATTTAGAATAAAAAAGATACTGTTGTCATAATATTTCCAGTTGCTCTTTGATAAATCAACAACTCTGAGAGAGAAGGACGATCCAGAATGATGACATAAGAACACAAAAGACTAATTTTACCCTGGGCCTTGCCTTGAGCATTTGAGTTTCCATGAATATGTTTATGAAACTTGGTGATTTCCATATATTTCCACATATGTCTAGTCACTCACACATTTTAATGTTCCTAAACAGACTCCATAGAGAAAGCAGCAAGATTTCTACCCCTTGGATGGTAATTAATGAAAATCTCCTTCTCAAGAACACATTATTGCCAAAAGCCATTGCCCAAAAGATATAGCCCCTGGTGGGAGAGGAGAAATCACCTAATCAAAGGCTGCTTGACAGTTGGCTAACTGACAAGGATGTCTTCTAAGGCTGACAAAAAATTCAGAACCTTATGTAACTGGAAACAATTAAACCACAACTTCTACACCACTTAATTAGATTTTTAACTGTTATTCTTGACTTCATAACAAAACAAAACAAAATACTAGCTATAAACAAGACTGTTCAGCCTCTACACCTTTTTAACAAGACTGTGTAACACTCCCCAAACCTGCCCCTTATTCTCTATCTCCTCACCTTTGCTCTCACCTGAAATGCCCAGGCACCTCCCCTATGTCCACCTATTGATCTACTCTGTGCTGAGTCTGGCTCAAGTGTCCTACCTCCCACAAAGACTCTCCTCAACACTTTTCCCTGACTGCAGCACAGATCTGCTTTTCAATCCCATACCCCTTCTTATTTCCTCTTCCTGTAGTTCTTTTGGACTCTTCTGATTATCCTCAAAAGCTGGAAGAAGTTGGAGGGGTAGGGGTGGGTGTGTGTGTGTGTACAATGACCCTCACCATCTTTGTGACTTCATATATATCCCATTTTGAAGTAAAATAAAGTTTAAAAAAAAAGCTACTGAAAACCAAGATGGTTATAGAGTAGATGTATGTTACACTCACATCCTCCTAGGACCAAAGTGGAATTACAACTAAAATATACAACAATCAACCTGAATAAGCAACTGAAGGCTAGCAGAAAAGAACTCTTATAACCAAGGATTTATAGGAGAAACACACAGAGACTGGCAGAAAGGGCAGAGACACAAAAAGTTCTGGCCTTGCCCCCATGGACAGAGTCTGAAATTCTCTCAGCTGCAAAGGTTCCCCCTGAGAAGAGTGGGATCTCAATCCCAAACCAGGCTCCCCATCCCAGAGCACCAAGCCTGGAAGAGGCACCCACATAACATCTGGCTGTGGAAATCAGCAGGGATTCTGTCCACCAGGGAGAGACAGGAGTTTGCTGGGGATGTGGGCACCCTCTTAAAGGGCCAACACACAAAATCTTGTTAGCAGTCACTCACCCTGGACTTTGGTAGAGGAAGGGCAGGGTGAACCAGAGGTATGTGAGAAAATACTGGGCTTTGTGGCTCTGTGGAGAAAGCTGAAGAGACAGACATCAGGATCCCCATGCTGAGTCTCTCTCCCACACCAGAGGTGCCATCTATCTTGAGTGGAGCACTCTCCTCCTTCCAGCATCAGCCTAAGGGGAGGCAATAGCCACACTCACTAGGCTCTCTGTCAGCCCACCCTGTGCAGCTTGTGTTCTGCTGAATAGTCAGCTTCCTGGGCCAGCGTGTAAAGATCTGGGAAGACTCAGGGGGTGAGAGTGACTGAGTTCTGTGGCTTTGGGATGGGAGCCATTCTTCCCATTTTCCTGCAAATCTAACTGGTGTCTCCCCCTAACTGGAAATCTGCTAGCCCCACTAGATGAGTTCCCAGTGGCCCCATCTTAATGCTTCCCAAAGGCCTGCCCTGCTGAAATCAGCCTCCCAACAGCATCTGAGACAGACTGACTTATGTGTCTCTAGGATGTGGGCCATTTTCCCTTGCACATCTGAGCAGTACAGAGCCCTCCTTTTGTATGACCTAATTTTGGTCTGTTTGGGCCTGATAAGCTTTACTGGCCTCACCCTGATGATTCCTTGAGATCCCACACCGCCTCCCCACAACAAATGCAGCCATCAGGTGACAGCTAGACTTGGAATACCATGGGACATTTGCTGAGTGGCTTCAGACCCAGCACTGGCGTTGAGTATGAACCTATATCAATCCGGTAAAACCATTTGCCTATACCTGGTGACTCACTGAGAACCTACTTCATGCAACTCGAGTACCACCAGAGACTCCTTCAGTGACTGAGTCTAACAGGCAGCTGGTAGATTAAGAAAAACAGAAGCAGGTATCAGGGTATATTGTAACTTTAGCTGACCCATCCCCCACCCTCTTGCTGGTAAAAAGCCAGGCTTGGTGCACAACTTCGTCTTGTCCATACAGCGCAGACCCAGCAGAGGTAGTCACAAACTGTGGATCACTTTGTAGCTCTAAACAGGTTGCCCAGAACCAGTCATAGGCAGCATACGACACTGGACTGCATCAGAGTCCCTCCCAAGAAGTTCCAGAACTAACACAACCAGTGACCAACTTCAGACAACATTAGAGCAAGATTCAGTTAGCTTCACAGGTGGCATATGCAAAGGAAGATCTTGGCAGGCCCCAAGCCCTGCTGAGGTGAATTCCACTTTGTGTGGACAGCACCTGCACAGCCGCTCATACACTGTGGTCAGAGTTGATCCTCACAGTCAACCCATGGTCAGCCTGAGAGTTGACCCCACACACAAACAGGCCATTAGCAATCAAGACTCAATTACAACAGGAGGGCCCACATAACCTGCACAAGAGACATACCTAAAGCACCTAGCTCAGATAATCAAGGAGATTATGCCACTGGGTCTCACAGTACATCTACTACATAAGGCCACCCTACCAAGACTAAGAGTCATAGCATAACTACATAATATATAGAAACAAACACAGAGACAGAGACAGCTAAACTGGGGATAAAAACAAACATGCCCCAAATGAAAGAATAGGAGAAATCTCCAGAAAAAGAGCTAAATGAAATGGAGGCAGGCAGTTTATCATATATAAAGTTCAAAAAATGGTGATAAGGATGCTCAAGGAGCTTGGTGAGAACTACAACAGCATAAAAAAAAAAAAAAAAAAACAACCATGGAAACCATAAAATAGAACCCAGTCAGAAATGAAGAATATACTAGAAGGAATAAACATTCATTAGATGAAGCAGAAAATTGCATCAGTGATTTGGAAGATAAGGTAGCAGAAAATACCCAATCAGAACAGCAAAAAGAAAAAAGAATTTTAAAAAATGATAATAGTTTAAGGAAACTTCAGTACAAAATGAAGTATAACAACATCTGAATCATAGGGGTACTAGAAAGAGAAAGGAGAGAGCAAGGGATTGAGAACCTATTTAAAGAAATATTGACTGAAAACTTCCCTAACATGGTGAAGTAAAAAGACATGGAGTCCAGGAAGCACAGAGAGTCCCAAACAAGATGAACCCAAATGGCAAAGGGAGAATTTTAAAATCAGTAAGAGAAAGATGGTCAGTTGCCTACAAGGCAACTCCCATAAGACAGTCAGCTGACTTCTCAACAGGAACATTTTAGGCCAGAAGGGATTGGTATGAAATATTCACAGTGATGGAGAGCAAGGTAACAGCCAGGGCTACATTACCTAGCAAGTATATTATTTAAAATTGAAGGAGGAGTAAAGAGCTTCCCAGACAAGAAACGGCTAAAGGAATTTTACCACCAAACCAGTATTACAAAATATACTAAAGATCTGCTTTAAAAAGAAGAAGAAAAAGAAGGATGAGGAAGATTAGAAAGAGGAGAAGGAAGAGGAGAGAAGGAAGAAGAAAAGAGAAGACTATATTTATAAAGAATAAATCAGCAATAAATAAGTACCTATCAATAATCACTTTAACTGTAAATGGCTTAAATGATCCAATCAAAAGACATACAGTAGCAGAATGCGCTAAATATACTATATATATGCTGTCTACAAGAGATCCACCTCAGAAATAAAGATATAAACAGACTAAAAGTAACAGGATGAAAAAAAATATTCCATGCAAATGAAAATGAAAAAAAAAAAGGTGGGGTAACAATACTTACATCTGACAAAATAGACTTCAGACAAAGGACATAACAACAGACAAAGAAGGACATTACATAATGATAAAGGGACCAACCTAACAAGAAGGTATAACCCTTGCAAACATTTATGTATGCAACATAAAAACACCTAAATTTATAAAGCAAATCTTGGTAGACATAAAGGGAAAAATCGACACTAATCAGCCACAGTAGGGGATTTTAACACCCCGTTGACTTCCAAGGGATAGATCTTCCAGGCAGAAAATCAACAAGGAGACAACATTCTTAAATGACACACTTGACTAAATGGATTTCATTGATAACTTCAGAGCATTTCACCCCAGAGCCTCACGAGGAACATTCTTTAGGATAGACCACATTAGGATACAAAATGAGCCTCAATAAATTTAAGAAGATTAAAATCATGTCATGTGTTTTCTCTGACCATATGGTATGAAAGTAGAAATCAACCCTGAGAAAAAAAACTGAATAACACACAAGGACATGGAGGCTAAATTGTATGCTACTAAATAATGAATGAGTTAAAAATGAATTCTAGGAAGAAATCAAAAGGTAACTTGAATCAAATGAACATGAGAACAGAACAACACAATATCTATGGGACTCAGCTAAAGCAAGCCTAAGAGGAAAATTCATGGCATTACAGGCCTACTTGAAAAACAAGAAAAAGCTCAAATAAACAACCTAACTTTAAATTTCAAGGAACTAGAAAACTAACAACAAACAGAGCCCAAAGTGAGTAGAAGAAAGGAAATTAAAAAAATCAAAGTAAAAGCAGAGAAAATAGGGTCTTAAAAAGCAATACAAAAGACCAGTGAGAGCCCTGGTCATTCTATATCTCTGCAGGTGGACTCCTGTCCACCTCACCTGACAGGTGATATGCACACCTGTCTTTCAAAGCCAACCCAAGTGCTACCTTCATCCTGACACCTCCCCCAAGCACTACAGCCAAGAAAGAGTTTCTGACCTTTACTATTTTGTTTATAGCACTTTCGCTGGAGTTGCCTGATTCTGTTTGAGGCCAGTCTCTGAGGCCTGTGTATCCTTGGGGAATATGTCAGCCCCAGGCTTGTGTCACCTATTGTCCCAGCCTCTTCCCAGCACCTCCACTCCAGGGGCCCAGGGAGAGTGTGTTCTCAGTGAATATTTGCTGAACAAAAGAATAAATTAAAGAGCAAGTTATATATCTGTTCTTGCAAAAAGTCATCTTTGATTATTGGAAAAAGAATAGAACCTGTACAATAAGAAGTTAATAAAGAGTCCAGGCACATAAACAGCATCATGATGCCTGTTCACTGCCCTCCCCAACCCTTAGAGAAATGACAATGTGGGAAGACAGAGAACCATCCCCAGTGGTGGCTCCTAGACTTGGGGACTCTCTTGCACCATGATGGGGTATCAAATATCACACACACTCCCCCACCCCCTGCCAGCCTCTGTACCTTCACCCTCTTCGTCACAGAGGGTAGAGTAGAGGAAGGGCTGGGAGGAAGGAGACCAAATCTGATAACAAAGCCAATGTAGCAACAGACCTAAAAAAGCATGTGGTGAACCCCAGGAGGTGCAAAAGCAGCAGCAGAAACACCAGGAATGTCTGCCCCAAAGTTGCCACTTACCCAGCTCCCTGTCTCCAGGGAGGTCTGCCATTTGAGGCTGGTCTGTGGCCCCAAGCCTCCTCTCTGACCTCTTGTCACCATGGGGCCTCACACTCCAGACTCACAGAATCCTCCCCACTGGCTGGGAAGCCACAGTGTCTGGAGTGGAGGACTCTGCTCAGTAGTCCCACTAAGGCTTGCCAGACCAAGGTGGTGACACTTTGGGCTGTTTCAGACCCTGAGTGAAAGCAGTGGAGATGGGATCCACATCCTGTGTGGGCAGCGATGGTGGAGAAATAAAGTGTCAACAGTAGTTATCGGGAACTTGGCCAAGTGTAAGGAAAAGGGCTTACACAAGGAGTGGAGGAGCCAAGGGTTTACCAGCAAGTGTGAGACTCAGTGCAGGATCTGACTGTTAGGAGAAAAAGATCCTCTCTTCACCCCCACCATCCCTGGGTGAAGAGACACCAGCTGGTGATGCAGGGGTCACAGCTTCTTAGTTTCTCACTGTCAGAATCCAATTTCCAACTTAGAGGGGGTTGCAGGTGAGCTGGGAGACAGGTCTATGGAGAAGATGATCGTCACTAGCTCTGTTGTATAAGAAATTATGCTGGACGAACAGGAAGAGAGAAAGAAATCCTCAAAGAAGAAAACAGTGCCAGACATTGGTATATGGCCAATGGGGTGGGAGGGATTGGTAGCAGGAGGGAAGGGAAGAGCAGGAATAGCTGAGCACAGCCAGGGTGCAGGGAAGTCCAAACGTGCCCAGAGGAGAACAGCACTTCCTCACCCAAGGACAAGAACACAGAACACATCCTGGTCTCAAAGGAAGATGTGGCCAGAGGGCTGAGTAGCTGAGGAGAGGCAGAGTGAGCCTCGGAGATGGAATTCATTCTAGGTTGGTTCCGGGCCCCGATGAGGAATTGGTTCAGTGCATCAGTGTCTTCCAGACTTGCTTGGGACATTTATTAAAATACAGATTACTACCACAGAGATTCTGATTCTGTAGCTCTGGAATGCAGTGCAGGAACTAGACACAACTAGGAGCTATTGAAACAGAAGAATCCAGGTAGATGAAACCGGGTTAGAAGGTTATCACAACAAACATAACGATAGTGGTGATCATGCTAATAATCACTACACTACGTACCGAACACTGCTGCAAACGTCATGCTGCGCGTTCGACCTGCACGTCTGTCTTACTACGCCCACTGTACAGAAGAGGATGCTGAGACTCAGAGCAGTCAGAGTGGCATCATCTGAGGTGACCCCGTCAGGTCAGTCTCGAAGGCCTGTGCTCTGAACCACTCTGCTATTTGGCTCCACGAGGCTGAGGCAAGTGCTCTGGCCTCCGACAAGGCCAGGGTTCTACCTCCTCCTGCGGTGGCTCTGGATTCACAGTGCTCTCTTCATGTCAGCTCACTCACTCCTCACTCCCACCCAGCAGGCAGGCACTGGCGAGGGGACCCAGGCTCAGGGGCGTCCCGTGGTTTGTCCCGTCCGGTGGAATGCACTGGCACCATCCGGCACCTCCTCTTTGCTCTATCTTCTTTCTCAGCTTGTTTGCTGAGAAAAACTGACACTTCCACTAGAGAGGATGCTGACTTTTCTTTCGGACGTTAATCTAAACAGGACTCTTATCTCCTTTGGCCAATTGATCGTGCAGACCTGACAGCAAATGGTCTGGGAATTAAGCAACCAGAATCTAGAGATTAAACCAAACCCTTATCTGGGTCAGACACATCCCCTGGTTTCTCAGCTTCAATTTGGGTGGCTTTCCCCAGTGGGGTGTCTTTCAGATCCCTTCCCGTTCAAACGTGTATTGCTGAAATCCTTGGTTTTCCCTCAGGTTTCTTCCCTGTGTCTCTAATCGGGATGTCCCCTTCTGCAGGCCTTGCCCTGCATGACCTTACAGAACTTCAATGGGGAGGTGACTCCACCAGGAACGGGTGATTCCTTAGAGCAGCTGTGGAGGGAGGAGAGCAACACTACCTCTGGCCTTGGGAACAAAAGCACAGTGTTGGGAGCCTGTAAAGTCACTTCGCTTCTTGGTGCCTCTGGGGTAAAATGGGAATGCCAAGGCTCAATAACACAGAGAGTATGCTTATTTTTCATAGGTAGCAAAGCACCATCATTTCCTATAGCTCAATAAACTCTCTCTGAGGCCAGACCAGTTTATGAAAAAAAAAAAAATCAAACTCTCCCGGTTCTGGATGGGGCATGTACAGCATTTCACCAGCTTACACCTGCTCAGAGGAGGTCACTGAGTCTGGGTTTAACAGCCGCCTCAGCGCTCAGCTGTGAGTCAGAGCCCAATCAAACAGAGGAGCAGACCAGGAGCCTCTTAAGAACCTTTCTTCAGAGTGACCCTGTCCTTGAACAGTCAGGTGAGGCTGGGAGGAGTGTCATTTTGATTACAAATATGGTAAACTGGAAGACAGGTCTATTGCCAGGAGGATGCTGAGGACCCTGTCCCCTCCAACACAAAGGCAGGACCAATTGGCCCATTTCGTCCCAGTGGTATGTGGGATGCAAAGCCAGAACCCAAATGATGATCACAGCTGGGGCTCCCACTCACCACACATTAGCAGAGGTGTGGTTGGAGAACACCTGTGCCCAGTGTGAATGATGCTTTGAATGCTTACTGTGATGGTCTGGGGCTGGTGTTTGTTCCCCAACAACACAATTGTCTCCTATAGTTCTCCGCTGCTGCATATGTGAGTCTGGAATATGAATATTAATAAAATAAAATGATACATCTTCCACCAGAACTTTATTTGTAGATTTTATTTTCTGTTTACAGAATCATTGACATCAGTGCTAAGGTCTTTGCTGCATTTAAAGTGCCTCTTTAAAAATCTCATTTGGAGTGAATATTCCATTAATGTTTTGCAGTTTTTAGCATTGTTCCTGTGAGACTTGGTTGCTTGATTCCCCACTTTCAGGGAGGGGTGGGACAAGAGAAAAGGGAAAGCAGAGATCTAGCTATGGAGAAGACAATGTGTAAGTAATCAGGCAACAGAACAGAGTGAAGTGGACAGAGACCTACAAGATAAATTCTTGTTATGGCAAAGGCAAACCTGGTGGGAAATTTTTACTCTCCCGTGGTCCTTCCATGTCAACTATCAATTCTTTATTTTGATTACTTTCTGTATTTATAACCTCACCTTGTTCCAGGATTTTAAGTAGCTTCAAGGAGTTGTTTATTTTGGTGGTTGACTAAACGACCTCCTGGAGATCCCAAATCTTTGGTCAAATGATTCAAGCTTCCTGGGAGCAGGATACGATATGGAGCCAGGTGCCCAGACTAGTTCAGATGACCAGGTGAAATCTGTTCTAAGGCTCCTAAAAATGAAATTACCAACTTGGCTGGAGTCATCCCAGATTTTGAATAAAATACTCCATCCCACAGAACCTCTGAGGAAAACCTGGTCATGGGACTTGTCAGCTCCTGTCATCCATGCTCTTTGGAGGGGTGGGTGGTGTCTCAGTGTCCACATTCCCGCAGCTCAAGAAGGCAAGGAGCCTTAGTGGGGACCACACGTTCCCTGCAAGCTCTTTGCAGGAAACCAGGGCAAAGAGGGCCAGGGCTCGCTGCTTCATGAGGCCAAGCATCCTCACTGAGCTTCTGTAACCGAGTAAAGCCTTGCTTTATCATGACCCTGGAAGGAGGCTTCGGTAGCCCCAAACGCACAGCTGAGATCTGGACCCTCATAACTGCTACAGTACATAGCTCCGCGGAGAGAGGAAAAGGTCCAGGTAGCCAAGTTCCTACACGCTTGCAGGACAAGATGGCAGAACATTGTCCCTAAATCTCAAGCCAATTAGTTTCAGTGAATATCAGAACCAATCCACTTGTGCTGCACCACTTCTACAAAGAAGGAGGTCAAAAGGGCAAGGGTGATGAAGGCACAGGCGGGGAGGCGGCCGTGCCTGGGAGCAGTTCTCCGACTCCGAGTGGCCATCCGCACTAGCAGCCCAGTCCCCTGGCTAATCAGAACGTAAAGGATCCTAAAAACCACCTAAACTCAAAGTAAAGTCACTTCTCGATGTCGCCTCTTGTTGGTTACCCAGACTTATCAGACATGCTATTGTTTCCTTTTCTACTTCAAAGCCTGTCTGAGGACGGGCCAGGAAGGCAGAGGCCGGTCACAGCACACTCCCGCCTGCCGGGGCTCTTCCCCCAGCCACTAACATTCTAGGTACATGAGAAGAGAGTGACCGGTCTGTGTTGTTCTGGGTAAGAACTTCAGTAATAGAGTGACCGGCATCATATCTCTTACATGAGTGAGGGAAGAGAAACCTGAAAGACTACCCCAGTGCACCTTCAACGGGCTTATTTATGGTTTGGGAAAGGCAACTCCAAGGACTGGTTCGTAGAAATCAAGACTGTATGAGTTTCTAGGAGTCGAAATGAACATCCTGAGAGAGCCCAGCAAGGCCACCAGAGGAGGACAGCTGTGCGTAAGGTAAGGGCAAATCACATGGTGTCACTGGGAGGACCACAATGACCTGAATCTTGGCTCTTGAAAGGATCACCAGTGTCATCTCCTCCATTCAGCTTCTCAACAGGACTCCTTTTCTGTAAGATTCCCCAAGCAGAATAGGATGCGACAGAGCCCCTAAAGGCAGTTTTCAGATGGCAATAAAAGGTAAATGAGCAACCCTGCCCCATCTTAACCCTTGACTATAATCAGTATTTTCAGGAGAACATTACCTGTAGAATATTTAGCTCATTCATTCAACCAATATTTACTGATCCCAGGACCTCTGAAGCTACAACAGTGGTCAAGGCCTAAAGTCTGGCTTCTAGGACTAAGGCACTGCTTGCTTTGTAACACCTTTCAGAGTTTACAGAACACTTTGATTTGATCAGATGGCCATGTCAGGAGGGGCTAGTAATACTGCTATGGGGGATAGTCTGCTGAAACAAACTTTTTCACACTGGGGACCCTCCTGGGATCCTAAAACTTAACCATCCCTCATGCCTCCAAGTCCCCAAAGGGCAGCAATCATTTGCCGTTGTCTGTCCCCAAGTATCCTCTCTGCTTTAATCCTTCAGATCAATAAGGTAATTACCGCTGTAGTCTGAAGGTTTTAGGTTTTCTGTTTACTCTTGTTGATTGCCAGTCAATTTTAAAAGTTTATTTTTAGCTTAATGATTTTTATGGAAAGATTTTTCTGGTCCATTAGAGATTTCTGGTTTTGTGATGGATTTTAAAAAAAGAGTATAATTTTATCTGATTTTCTTTTCTGGCCTTCAAATCTTAATTTGACAATATTTGCCAAGGGTGAGTTTTTGTGCGTATGTCTGTTCTGCTGACCAGTATATCCATGAAGACATAAGTTTGCTACAATAGAATTTTCTTTTGTAAAATCACAATTTGGGAGTTTGAGGAAATGAGGGCAATTCCAGCAGTCGGGATGGAGATGCACTTCATTGGGGAGCTGAGATAGAGTAGGGGAAACACAGTCTGGTTTGCCTGACAGCTCTGTGACTCTGGCAGGCCACTTTCCTTTCCTGAGCTCTGAATTCATCACATGCTAAACAAGAAAATGATGTCAGGATCCTGGGCAGTGTGCGCAAGTACTGGCTCTTCAGGGGGCAGCGATCACAACGGGGAATTGTGTGGCATCGGTGCCCACAGGCAGGCGCCACTGCAGGGCTGATGCATCGGGCCCTGGAGACCGGCTTTCTTCATGGGGTGAATGGGGCGCCTCAGCTGTAAGGACACCCTAGAACCCAGCCTCTAGCATTTCATGAACGCTGAGCTAAAGGCATTCAGTAAAGGTGCATGAGGTTTGTCTCAATCACAGAGAACGAAAAAGAGCCTTTAAGACCAAGAGGCCCATTTGGTATGCAAGGTCAGTGCCCGGGGAAAAGCTGGCACCTGCCATCTCACTCCTTTAACCCGGTGAGGTGTTCACTCCTCGACAAACTCCTCGAGCGTGCTGCCCTCGCCTTTCTCAGCTTGCAGATCGGCGGTGAAACAGGACGGCTGCCCAGCTCCTCTTTCTTCTCCGATATTTAACACTTCTCCCTCTCAATTCCCCCACCCCCTGCTGCCCAAGTGGGCTCTCAGCAGCTCATGCAGCAAATAAGAAAGCCTCGTTAGCACCTTTGGGGAGAGTCCAGGGTGCAAGCTCTGTACTGACAGTCATAAGACGGGTTTTCATCAACTCCCACATCACGCTTGGCCCAGCCTGTAGGGGGTCCCGACTTCTGCTGGCTGCTTCTTATGTCTGTGGAACTGAACCAGGCCTTTCTGATGAGCTCCAAGTACAGGCAACAGTCTCTCTCCCAGGCCAGTTCCAGGTCAAATCCACCCTCTCCACAGTGCTTTCATCTGAAGCTACTGCTTCACCTCCCCTCCACCCCAGGTTCCCAATCACTCTCTCCCACTTTTCCCAGGAACCACAGGTCTGAAAGTGTTTTGAGGGAGATTTTCTTATTTCACTTTTTCCCCAGCCTTCTCTGGGGACATCCTAGGGTTTATCCATCTCTTAATGGCCGTTTAAAACAATTTATTCACATTTTCTGACCTGGTTTTATAGATCATAATTCATCTTACCCACTAAGAGAAACTGGTCTAGGGTATCCCTAGCAAAAGGTCTCATTGTTATCACCCCATGGGCCTTCCATTTCCCCATCCTTTCACTTCAGCATTTGAGGACCTCAAAATACAACCTGAGGCCAGTCAGGCAGGCAAATTCACTTTACTATGGGGTGTAAGACTCTCTATTCAAATACATAATAAATCCCAGGCCTCCATTCCCTAAAAGCATAGGCTTTGAATCTGTTTCATCCTCATCTTATTCCCACCCCCGTAGCCTACCCCTCCACTGTTTTTCCACCCAACCCAAACACAGCGTCTGTCCTAACTGTGCAGGCTGCTGGGAATGCACCATCCTCCCTGTCTGGTTTCTCTGTGTCTTATCGTTGCGCTGAGGCTGGGCTGCCCTCCAAGTCACCCTGGCATTCGGAGAAGGGATCCTCCCCCTGCCTTCCGCAGCCTTCTCCTGATTCCTCCCCTGCTGGACTCTCAGCCTCCCCTTCTTCCTCCTAAACTGTTCCAAATCGACTCCTAGATTTCTCCCATCCTCTGGTCACTCTTGACCATCCTGCAAGCTTAGTCACAGCTTTGGGCTTTCAGGACCCAGTCTCTTCACGATGCTTCCCTTTTTCTTCATCTCTGCCCCAACTTTGACCAAGCCCATTTTCAGGGCCTCAGCAAGTCCCCCGTCTCTGGGCAGGCAGAGTTGTGGTAAGCAGAGTGAAGGCTTGATTTCAATCCCAACTTGTCCCCAGGATGGGCTGCTAATGTCCACAACTGAAAACAGCAGCTCTGTCCAAGGTATAGACTTTGAATATTGGATAAGGAAGAGACAGTAGAGAGTGGAGTCCCCAAGAAATTGAGGTATGTTCCCAAAGTCATACATCAATTAGGGGCCAACCCAGAAGTTCTCCTGAATTCCAGCCTTGAGCTTCTTACCCTATTCCATAAATGATGGTGATAATCACTCTCCCCTCATGTCATCAGCATGCTGAACTCACATTTAAATTAACAGAGTCTGCCTCAGTCAGATTCAAGTACACATAGCAGCACAAGTTAGGGGGTGGAATTTCCAAGGTTCCCTTCTACGGATTACACCCACCGCAGCTCTGGTTCCAGCCCACCTGGGCCCCGTGGGATCATGAAGAAGAGGGGCGTTTACTGTAATGGAGGAGGAGAAGGAAACTAAGACGGAAATGAAGGAGTAGAGAGGACTAGATTTTCGGTGCTTTTTGTGTTAATTTGGATGTAAACATTAATCTTTTTATTTATTTTGTATTAAGCCAATCAAGTATCATCAATTTGCTCTTTGGAAAACAAATTTCTAAACTGCTATTTCTTTGTGCTCTTTTCCTAAGTCAAAACATCTGTCTTTGTTTTGGGGCTTGGGATTTTTTTTTTCCTTGTTTTTCTTTCGTTCTTTTTTTTTTTTATATAACCCTCCAGACAGCCACCCCAACACCACAGTGTCATTAACCCAGTTGCAGATTTGACTGTTGGCTTTTTACCATGGTCCCACAGCTGTCACTAGCCCATTGTCTCACCCTGCAGGGAGGTCAGCAGAAGCCCAACTCATGGACTATGGCATTTGAAGAGATACCAGGGAGCCATCATCCAGCCTTTCAAAATAGGCAAGAAATCTAAATGCTGAGAACTTTGATGTGGCAAGGAATCAGGAAACAGCAAGGCTCCTGTTGTGTCTGCTACTCAGGCCACCCCCACCCACCCACCCACAAAGGCCTGCGGCACAAAAGGAGCCTCAGTCATCTTGACAGCTGGAAGCAGCCTTAGTTCCTTCTAAGATGAGCCACAGTAGCACCTACTAGGTGCCCAATGCTGTGCTGGTCGCTCTACCCATAGTTTCTTTCATTATCTTCCTTATATTTTTTTGGATGAGGAAACTGAGGCTAAGAGAGAGAAAGTGATTTCTCTAGAGGTCACATGACTGACAAGAGGTAAGTTCACATAAGGTGAGCTTGTTATAGATAAATTTAGACTGAAAAGGGCCTAGGAAGTAGGGTGAGACTATTAGGAAATGGCAGTGTGGGGGGATGATCCTATTATTTGCCATTGGGCCAGAATTCAGGTACCAGGATGTTAGTCCTCTAACAACTTGTGTCCTGGTACTTAACTGATATTAAAATGTCCCATTGCTCAGCTCTGCACCTAGCTCTGGTGAGGCACCAGGCGACCTGAAGCTGAGCAGCTACCCTCCCAATCCCTCTAATCTGGCTTGCTCACCTGTGGGCCCATGTCCTCCTCCTTAGCACCAAGATTTTCACATCTACTTTGTCCAGTGTCCACCTGACCTCAGCTCTTCTCTTATCACACCTCAGGGAAGAAATAAAACTTCTCATTTAGGGGCTGTTGGCTTCTAGCCCAAAGACTGTATCCCAAATGGATCTGCATCTGGCAGGCCCCCAGGACAGGCAGGTGAAATCCACATTTTCAACTCACCCAGACCATCTGCTCACTTGGCAATAACACTATCCTTGGTGTCTGTGTTAAGGGGCCACTTAAGAAAATGCTGCTTTAATAACTAAACCCTTTAGTAAGAATTTAAGATGGATCCTAATTATAATTAATTGGACCTGGTAGCTCATAAAACTAAGGTGGGTTTCCAATAGAGTCCTGACTCTCTTCACTTCATAAAACCAAGGAGGAATTAGAAGAAGAAATAGACATTTTTTTTAGCTCCTAGATACCAACCCAGTCACTGCATGAGTCCAGTATCAGAGCAGCGTGATGGCCCAAGTCATTGATCCCACAAGCAGGCATTGGCTGTGCTGTACCCAAAGTTTCATGATAAAATCAAGGAACACAGCCATGATAAGATTAATTGGAACTCTTAAAGGAGGTTCATGGGAATATGTATGGTCCTCATTAGGCTACTTTGGAGGGTTTCATTTTGCCTAGTAGACTTTACTCTTATTGGAGAGGTTGTAAAGAAGAGGGAAAGAGAAAGCTAATAAAAATGCTGTCTGATGTAGAAATGTGATTGTCAGGCTGTACGATTTATGATGCATCCTCACATCCAATAAATACCTCACAAAACTTTTGGAAAAAATCAACATTTTTATCAGTGTGTTTAGAGTTTGTGTTTTTTTCATGGGAGCACAGGCATTGAAGCACTGTGGTGGCAGAGACTGGTGAGGAAGGCCCAGCTATGTCTTGCTGCACGGAAGGAGATAAATGTGGTTCGTGCCCTCAAGGAACTCGCGATCAAGGAGGACTGGTAAGACAATCAAAGGGTAGCACTGATACAGGGAAGGCTTTGGTCAGCACCCAAGGGCAAATTCAAAGCAGTTCAGAGCAGAGCAAGATATTCTGACACTGTCATTTTGGCATTGCTGATGTTATAATATCACACATGCCACCTGACTACAGATTTTTATTGCCCCATCTGGTGCAGTTGAAGGCACAGAGAATAAGGAATAGTGTAAGGATGTCTCTTTTGCCTCTGACTTGATACATCCTGGATATATATGTTTGCAAAAGTAATAGAAGTAATACCCATTGGGACGGAGTGACTTTTAAGCATTATACCAAAGCCAGAAATAATAAAGGAAAAGATTAATTGACTATGGTATCACACATAAACACACAAACTTAAACCAAGTTTTTAAAAATCTGGAAAAAAATATTTGCTACATATATCGCAAGAGGTCATTTGCTTTCTTTTAAGTTGGTTTAAGGTAACCTTGATTGTGCTGTTAGAGTCTTACCAAGCTCTGCCTTCCCTCAGTATAATGATGTTTTATTCAAATCACTAATAAAAACATATACACCTGAGAAACTGTCATTGACAAGAGGAGACAAAGTAGAAATGCGATGTGGGATTCTGGACTGGATCCTGGAACAGAAGGACATACAGTCCAATAAGAAAATGGAAAATGGATATGTACACATAATTCAAAAGAAGAAATAAATATGACCAGTGAGGTAAGAAAAGATCTCCAACCACACTAATAATCAAAGGAAAATTATATACATATTATATATGTATATGTATGTATTACCTACTATGTATAATATACATATTTTACATACACACCTTGGATTGGCAAAGACAAAAACAGTCAATGATATCACTTGTAATAATGATATGAATTGATAAAATTATAAAATCATCTACTTTTCTATATTTATGCCTTGATTATTCTGTTAGTGTTATCTATAACTTAGGCTCATTTATGCTAGTATCATCTGTCACTTGGACTACTAGCGTAGCTTCCTAACTTGTCAATCTGCATTCATTCTTTCCTCTGCTTAGCACTTCTCTCTACTCAGTCAATGTTGTCTTTCAAAACACAAATATGATTCCTAAATCTTGCTTTTACCTCTTCTTGATGTTGGAATAACAGTAAAACTTTCACAAGACCTACAGATTAATCTACGGCTCTCTCCCATACCTCCAGCCTCATCTTTGACTGGGCTCCCCTCACTTTCCAGTCACACAAGCCTTCGACTCCCTGTCCTGCCCAATTTGCACAGCCTGTGGCTGCAGAGCTCTACATCCCCCATCAGTCTCACTAAGTCAGACGTACCCGTCAGGCCCTGATCTCCCCACCTCCTCTTTGTCCTACTCTCTAACGGTCTGTGCATCTTTCCTGGTAACACACAAGGTGCCACAACGGCAGGGACCACATCTGGTGTTGCTCACCGTTGTGTCCTCAATACTTAGCACACAGTCCTTGGCACATGCTAAGATCTCGATAAATGTTAAATGAACCATGAGTCTTTCCACAGAACAGTTTGGCAACATATGTCAAAATTTTAACTATGTATTTATTTTTAACCCAGGAATCTACTTTGGGAAATTCATTTTTCCCTTATTCTACTACACGCACACATGCACACACACACACAGAGAAGTGAATCCTGTGAGATTTTCCTACCTTTTTGGAGCATGTGCATATTGCTTCTATAATTACAAACGAACAACAAAAATAGTTTCATTCTTGAGAAAACGTAAGTGAATGGTGTCTTATGTAGGTTGCACCAAAGTGTTTCAAAATTAAGCAGTTGCGTCCAAAGGAGAATATCAAAATATCACTGCCGTTCATAATAACCACAAGCTGCTGCGAAAAAGGGTCATGTCCAAAGTCAGAGCAGGCACACAGTGTCACCTAGGGATGAGGAATTACAGAGGGTGCCAGAACATCTTTGGAAAGAGGTAGCATGCAAGTCAGGTTACAAAGGAGACTGCAGGATTCACATAGGTAGGAAGAGGAGAGGCTGGGAAGACTGCACGCCAGGCAGCGGAATCAGCACAAAGAGAAGAGATGGAAAAGGTACAGGGCGAGCAATGGTTTCATTTGGCCAAATATAAGGAGAATAGAGAGAAGCAAGACACAAGACAGGAAAGGCAGGCTGGGGCCAAATCACAGTAATTTCAACAGCTGATGGGAAACAACCAGGGGGTCTCAGTGGAGGCTAAACACGGCAGGTTCCCTGCTTTATTGCTTTTCATTTCTTTTTTGAGATGGCAAAAGACGCTATTCCACTCAGTGCAGCAGTGAATTTCCTTGTATATTTCATCAGGCACAAGCTTAAATATAATTATAGGAGAAATTCTTAATCATTGAATCAATGTGTGGAAGATGTACATATTTTGAATTTGAGAGATTTTCTGAAATTGCCCTCTTTAGAGGTTGTATAAATTTACATACCTTAAAAGTGTATTAATGTCTATTTCCCAAACACCCTGGTCAAAAATAAGTTGTCAAAAACATATTTTAAGAAACTTTAGATATTAGATGGAGAAATGCAGTTTTAATTTACATTTGCTTATTGTGTGGGAACCTAGCATCTTTTCAACTATCTTAGTACCATTTGTAGTTCCTTTTATAAATTGCAGTAGTTGCCCCTTCTCTGTGGTGTCACTCGCCACAATTTCAGTTATCCATGGTCACTGCAGTCCAACAATATACATGGAAAATTCCAGAAGTAAACACAAACACCATAAGTTTTAACCAAACGCACCATTCTGTGTAGTGTGATGGAACCTCCAGCTGTTCCTCTACCTCCCTGTCTGGATGAGAATCATTCCTTTGTCCAGCGATTCCACACAACATACACACTACCTGCCCATCAGTCATTTTTGCATCTTCTCAGTTAGCAGATTGACTAACGGTATTGCAGTTCTTGTGTCCAAGTAACCCATATTTTACTTGATAATGGCCTCAAAGTGCAACAGTGGTGATGCTGGGAACTCAAATATGACAAAGAGAAGCTGTAAAGTGCTTCCTTTAAGTGAAAAGGTGAAAGTTCGGTGGTTTCAGACATCCACAGGGGTCTGGGAATGTACCCCAGGAGGGAAGGGGGACTACTGACTGTATTTGTTCATGTCCCTTGCCAGTACTTCCACTAGAGTGTTGATTTTTTTCTTATTGATTTGTAGAAGCTTTTTTATATTTTAACAAATTTAGCCCTTTGTCTGACATATTTGTTACAAATATTTTCCATGTTTGTGATTTGTCTTTTGGCTTTATTTATAATGTTCCCTACCATGCAGAAATGTTTGGTTTTTAGAGCCAAATTTATCAATCTTTTCTTTTATGTCTCCAAATTTTATCATGTTTAGAAAGTTCTTTACTTCAAAATCATTTAAAAAATATTTTTCCTAGAAACCTGATAGTTTAATTTTCATGTTGATAGTCCATCTGTCACATATTTTGGTACAAAGAGTTAGGAGAAAGACAACTTTATTATTTTCCAGATGGCTCCCTGATTGTCCAACACCATGTACTGAATTGTAAATGTTTCCCTACTGATTAAGATGTGCAACCTGTAACTAATACTAAATCCTCATAAAAGTATCAGGGCCAATTTCTGATTGCATTCTGTCTATTGTTCTGCTTGTTTATTCATGTATAGATATTAACCTGTGTAAATGACTATCACTCCATAATAATACCAATACCTATTAAGATTAGTGCCCCCTTTTTATTCCTCATTTTCAGGATTTTCCTGGAATATTCTAGAAAATTTATTTTTTCATAAGTACTCTCAAGTCAGCTTGTTTAGCTGCCAAAAGATATGAAAAAGCCCTGTTGGTGCTTTTATTGAGGGCCTATTACATTTATAGATTAATTTAAGGAGAATTTGGCAGCTTTATAAAATGTGTGCTCCTGGCCTTTTCATGTAGGAAGTCTTTTCGAGTGTGTCCTTCCTTAGCATTTGAAAGTCTAACTCACACAGAGCTTAGTGTGAGGGCCATACTGTATGAAGATGATCTGTCATGTGGGTAGCAGAGGAACAAAGCCGGCTGGGGGACGGTCAGTTGAGAGCGCATTCTGGGCAAGATGTCGTGGGCGACTGAGCTACATGGAGGCAGTTCAAGTCGAAACAGCAGAATAGTTTGCTTGCTAGAAACTAGAAGCTAGGAAGAAAAAAAGAATAAAGCCCTTCTCTAAGATTTTGAAACTAAGGGATGGGGAGTTTGGGGGAGGTGGTATTATCAGAAAAGGGAAACAAAACAAAAAGAAGAATCAGATTACAAGCAGAAAGATGATGCATTTAGTTTGGGAAATATTGGCCCTCAGGTATCAGCAAGACGTCCAGGTGGAAATGTCCATCAAGCACATGGAGATAATTGCAGATTCAGACACAGGCTTGGAATGTAAACTCGTAGGGTGTGAGTCAAAACTCCTCTGGGAAAGGAGGAGTAGCTAGAGGAGGAGGATAAGAACGGGACCTTGGAGACAATTTTGTTTGAGGGGAAGAAGAAAAAGATCCAGCAAAGGGAGTCAGGAAATAAGCAGCCAGATTAGTGGAAAAATAGTCTAGTGGAGACTCAGGGAAGACAAAAGTGGCGAACGAAAATGTTGCTGTGCTCTCATTCACAAATCACTCTCACAAACCTGCAGGAATGACTAGTCAGTCAGCTGAGGTTCAAGTCGTGACCCTATTACGTAGGCTTCAGGCAAGTCATTTAAGTCCTCTGAACCCCAATTTCCTTCTATGTAAAATAGATAATAGTAGTACCTATGTTATAGAGCCATTGTAATGGTTTAAAGAAGTACCTGTGCACAGATAGCAGGAACTCAGAAACACACCTTCCCTCGCTGTATCTACAGAGGTCCATGAAGGGGCGTTTCCGTGCATACGGAACCAGTGAGTGGCAGAATTTCGAGTTGTACTACACTAGAGACACCTCATTCCAGGGGTGTGCATGGTCAACAATGGGCAGTGACATCAAGGAGAGTGAGAGTTTGGCATTTAGAATATTGTCTGTGAGCCAGGAGGGGGAATTTCCTTCAGAATAGAGAATACAAAAGCCACATTCCAAGAGGTTAAGAAGTAGTGGCTTCTTCCCTCCTTGGCTTGTCCTGTCAACCCACTTTCTTATATATCCACCAAAGTTTCTTTATGTGTGTACAAATAATACATGGATTAAAATGTAATACATTGCTCACTATGCTCTGTACCTGACTTACTAACAAATGTCCTGAAGCTCTTTCCATCTCTGTTTATAGAAAGCATCTTGGTTCTTCTATCCAGCTGCATTCCAGCGTGTGGATATATTATAAATCAGCCTACTTTCTATTGAAGAACGTTTAGGTGGTTTCCAATCTCCTGCTTTCATAAAGTAATGTTGGGATGGTTAACGATATACACATGTTATTTTGCGCAGCATTTTTCTCTGTAGAATAAATTCCCCAAAGTGAAGTTGCTGCAGGATAAAATCTTAATCAGGACCATAAAGAGAATCAGCCCCTGTGAATACGGAAACCAAGGCTGTAATTCTTCTGTAAGGTGTCCAGTTAGGCACAGGAACATATAACTCAAAATCCCTACAGGAAAGATATTTCTTACTTTCTCTCTTTGTAAAAATAGAAAACAAACCAAATACCCATGATGAATGTGTGCTTTACTCCCCATGTAATGTGCTTTGCTCCAGATGTTATAAAAATCATTGAGTTTGATGCATTCTGTTATAATTTTTATCCACAATGCTGTTCAAAGTCTTTTGAATACCATTAGGGAGGTGGCTGAGTTTGGCAGGCATTGATGGACAGAAACCTGAGTTGGAGTTCATTAGAGGGACAACCGTAGAGCCATTTTAGGACCGCACAGCTTCAGCAATCACATATTCCTCAATTGAGTTGTTAGGTTAGTGGTTGGCAGGCGTGCAGGTTTCAATCCATATCATTTCCCCACTCTTTCCTGGCGGTTTCCAGCACACTGACCCCAGAAACGACCATGTACCTCCCACTTCACAACAAGGAGCCTCTTCTTCCCTGAGGCTTCAAGTGCTAAGCCAGCGAACATGTCCATGGTGGCTGGGATGGAGACTCGGCACTTCACCTGCTTGAGCTAGAAGAGCCAGAGGAGACTAAGGAGCCAAGAGGTGGCCTGTTCTCCTTACTCCTAGTATCATTCATTTCCTCCTAGAAGATTCTGACAGGAAGAGAGCTGAATTGTTCCAGAGGAACACCATCCCAGGTCATGTCCTCATAAATCAGAATGAACTACCCTCCCCCAGTCTCCTGCAAGAATGAGCCCTGTAGGCTGAGCAGAGGCCAGCCCAGCCACCCAGCAGAGAAGGCAAGGGGCCCGTGTCCAAAAGGGATTTGAAAAAAATAAGGGAAAGCTCCAAGCAGGCAGAAGGATAAAAAAATTCAAGTCTTGTGCTTTCTAGCATTTTCTTGTCAATTAAGTGATAATAATCACAAAAAAAGTATAAACCTTGAGCCTCAAGGAAGAAAAAGCAGAGAGATTAACCAACTAAATTGGATGTACAGTGGCTCCGAAGATGGTGGCACAGGCTGAAGATTCAGAGAGGCTGCACAGGGCTCAAGAAAGTAGCTCCAGAAACTCCAGCAAGCTGGGAAGCCTGAAGGAAAGGCATCAGAAATCAAAGTGCAGCTGCTCTCTTTGCTATTTAAATCATTATATATTAGCTGCAAATTTGGTTCATTGGCCAACACTCAAAAGTGACATATGGCCAATAAAAGGTTGGATGGAGTTTTCCATCTGCTATTCAACTTTACCAAGTACGGCTCAGTGTCAGAGAAAGCTGCACTTCAGAAGTCTTTCACAAGCTGCGTGCAGACCATTAAATGGGCACGATTCTGCGCCAGCGTATGCCAGCAACCTGAAGGAACGTTTGACAAGCAGATGCGCATGTTCTCTAGAATCTGTTCCACACTCAGACCCAACCACCTTCCAGGATCCATAGAACAAGAAGTGCCCAAATGGACCAGCCCTCCAGGATGCTGCAGGTGGAGAAGGAATAGGTTCTACCAGTTGGGTTCCAAGGCGTCATCTGGATCCTCTGCAGAAAGCCAGTGAGAGACAACTATAGTCTGGATGCTCATTAAAACTCACACCAAATGCAAAGGCATTGGCTAGTTGCCAGTGGCTTAGTTTTGGAAACTGAATCCATTGGTATTAAAATGCAAAGAGAAAGGTGTATTTTCCTGGCTCTGGAGTGTCTGTTTCACCTACCTTGGAACTAGAATGGCCTGCAATGGAACAAATCCAGGCAGGCTGCTCCAGTTGTGCTTGCTCTTCACACCAATCTGCCCGTGTGCTCCTTATAAATGCCATCTTGCTGCCCTCTGCTGCCAGTGCTCAAGGGCACGTCGATGGTCCTCCTGCACTTGCAGTTGCAGAGCCATCCTGCAACGAGGGGCACATTTTCATCCCAAACCTTGGGATGGGCAGTATCAAAATACTCTGGATCACCTAATTCCTTCCTAATCATTGAGTCCTTAAACATGGGGTTGGAGGATGCTATTTACAGTAATGTCTTTCAGTAAAAGAACAAAAATTGTTCCCAAAGATGATTTCACTGTAACCCAAAGGGACACTAGCAGGAGAAATGCACAGGCCGTATTTGCCTGCATTTTGTATGATGCTGTCATTTCTCTTGACTGCTTGGCCCCTGTCAGAAATACACCTTCAGAGGCAGCATGAGCCTGGGGACTAGACTCGAAGAAAGCCCTGTCATGAAGTCCTGCTTTGACTCTGGGGGCAGAGAGATGGTGGAAGGGCAGGAGCGAGGCCGGGAGGAAGAGAGACTTGTTGAAATACTACAAAGGGATTGGTGTGAAAAATGGAAAGTCCATGAGCCCGTGAGGAGGTGACACAACAAATTATAACAATGAATCATTTGCACAGAAATGGGCTCTCAGGCCTGACAGACAGCAAGGATTTAGAAAGATGGATTCCTCCTGGGCTCAGCAAGAAGCTGAGGCAAGGAAGCCAGTGGCGCTTGGGGTTTGGCAGAATCACAAACTCTTTCTCCAATATGCTGACTTGGCAGAAACTCAGTCCTCAGGAGCCAGCGCCTCTGGAGACTATAATTTTTTTTTAACCCATGTGTATTTGGGGAAAAATTTAATCTCTCTGCCTCTGACTCATTTACACTTAACTCATCAAAAAGTTGTTTTGCTTTGTGCTATAGAGTCTAATTTAGAAATAGCCTGTGGTCCTGGAAAAGGACCCAAACCCAGACATGAGACTCACGCAGACCCAGCTTCTGCTTTGATTACAAATGGTGGTTATTTCTTTGGGTCATACTTCAGGGAAACGGGTCTCTACATTTTACCTCCCAGATTCCATGCTCTTACCACCCAATGCATACACACTCACACTCACACACACTCCCGTACACTCGCACACTCACCCAGGCAACTGCGAAACTGAGTTTGATAAAAGATCAATGGAACGGGATGCCTGAAAGGCTGTGGCCCCTAAAATTAAATTGGATCACAGTACACCTGCAAACAGTAGTGGTTAAAATGTGCCAACTCTAACCATTGACTCACAGGCACAGGCTCTGGGTGCAGGTTGGCTTGGGTTCAAGTTCTGCCTCTGCCCTTTCTTGTTGTGTTACCATAGGCAGGTTCCTTCATTGTTCTGAACTTCAGTTTTCTCGTACGTAAACTGTGGGCAATAATCATAGTGCCTGCTTCACAATGATGAGGCTTAACAGCACTGATCTGAATGCAGTGCTCAGCACAATTGCTGTAGAGTGTAAATACTTATTCGGGCCCACTTAAAATTGGTGAACTGGAATCCTCTCACCAGGTGTAGCAGACACCTGTACACACCACCTTGGGTCCTCTTGGGCTCCCCTGACTTCTGTGCCAGCTGTCACTGCATCTGGAGCAGCTACCCAGGTGAAGCACCTGGGAGCCCCCACCACATGCTAGTGCATGTGCCTCTCACCTCCTCCAGGGCCTCTGTATTGTCTTTGGTTGGGTTCTCCCAGAAACAGTTGCCAAGATAAGAATTTAAAGATGATTCTGGAAACACTGATAAGGGACTAGAGGGAATGAGATGAAGAGGAGATGAAAGCCAAGAAAGAGTGTGTTACTGAAGGGTTGTTGCCATGGATAACGGGGTTCCACACCACCAGAAGCCTCTGGGAGAGCGAACAGCACGTGCTTCACGGTTGGTTCACCCAAAGCAGTGACATGAGAGTATTTAACCACCAACTCTCCCATCCCAGGGATGTGAACTCCCTGGTCCATGGGACAGGCATGCTCTGCCACCAGGGAAAGCCTCCAGCAGAGAGCTGCAGGTGGTGCTCACCTGGAAAACCAAAGTGCGTACAAAACAGGGAGTGCTGTGGGACGCACGCACCGACAGAGTGGCTACATCTGTGACTGGGAGCCCCGGGGGCTTCTCAGGACCCCTCTCAGGGCCTGTGCATATAGTCAGGAAGCACGGGGCATTTGAGAGCCTGTGGATAAAACTACCAGGAGCTGGTGGGGAAGATGGGAGCTAGTGGATGATTCTCTCTCACTTCTCTGCTCTGGGCCATCTCTCCCAGACTCAGTTTATACATTTTCTTGGAAAATGGTCACCTGAAATGACGTGATCTGTCTCACTTAAAGGAGGCTCTCTCTACAATCCGTCCTCATCCTCCCCCCTCCCTGCTTCAGTCCCCTCCCACCTCACTGCAGCTCTCAGGATTAACTTGTCCCAGGAAGCCTGCCTTCCAGGCAAGCCAGGTTCAAACAACAGGACTAACTTCTTATTAATTCCCATCTCTATCACCGCACCAACCTCGCAGAGACTTGATCTTATTCAGAGCGCCGAGAGGTGCAATGTGAGATATCAAGTCCCATGTGACCTATTTAAGAGGTAAGTTATCCAGGACAAAATACTAGATCCCAGTACTTGGGTGTCCTTAGGAAGGGAAATGCATTTCCTGGAAAAAGGGGTCCATAAATGCAAGACCCCTACTTCCCAAAATTAGAGAAAGTAATTCATGGAGCAAAGGGGGTCACATTTGGTGGGTTCCTGGAATGGGGCCAGTAGCAAGTGCCCGCAGCCTGGCCCCTGGCTTGTGTGTATACCTACAACACCCCACGCCACCCCAGCCACCCACCAGTGGAAAACCAGTATTGCATGATGGAAAATAGTCCTTAACAAAAGTATAAGAAAGAGGCAGACACTGCAGTTCACTTTAGGTGCTTTGAGACTAGTTTCAGATTTTTTATACTTAGAACCTAACTTGAAAGAGAAATTCAGTCTTTTCTTTTATCTGGCGAAAGAAACAGGTGTCGGGACACAGAACAGTCCTGTACCTTCAGCACCAGGGTGCCACACTTGCAGCCCAGCCCAGCACCCCTGGCTGCTCCCACCCCAGCCGGGCCTTCCCTGCTGCTTGCTACCAGGAAATGCTCTCCGCAAAATGAATAATACATCCCTCTGTTTCTCTAAGGACCATGGTTACTCTTTCACTTGCCAAAGTGCAGATGAATATTCAGTGAGGATGGCGGCCTCCATGGCCTCCACAAGGGAGCAGAGGCAGCAGCGACGCATGTGAGGAGATTTCTGAACCTGCCCGGAATTCACTGCTGGAAGACTCCTGAACCTGCAGAAGGGGACCTTGGTGTTTCTTTGAGCACCTATGCACCCAGTTCTCAGTAGACCAGCTCCACAGGGCAACTCAGGAATGGGCCAAGTTTCTCTGTACCCCAGACAGCACATACGATCTGTGTGGGAACTGCTCTACTCCACCTTTGTGGCACCAAAGCAGCCATGACTAGTAAGTACATGAAAGGACGCAGTTTTGTGCCCATACGGCTTGATCTGGCCAGCAGGCCTCGTTTCCTGGGCTAGTTTACATCGCCTTCATAAGCACTGTCCTCCTAGCAGAGTTTCTGTTCAAATGCAGTTGTCCTTGACAGAAATGACTCAGCAAATCCCAGACGTTTTAGAATAATACTTTAATCCATCATCCCCTCCTTCAGAGATAAGAAGTGGGAGAGGAGAAACAGAGTAAGTATGAGTACTAGCTTGGGAAAAGGGAAGCCGGGGGAGAAGAAGAAAAGATGAGGGGACAAACTGTGAGATGTAGGGTGGAGTGGCGCAAATCTGGGGTAGGAAGGGCTGGGGGAAGGGCTTTAAGGACAAATTGGTACAGGCTCACATCACCCCAGCTTTGCAGGATGCCCGCAGGCAGCATCCACCACGGTGGAAAGCATGGTCTGGACGTCAATGCTTTGACAAAACAGGCTCTGCTTCTGCCAGCTGTTGGGACGGTGGCTGTGATTAATCCTGGATGTCCATCTCCTCATCTGTCAGGTTGGGGGTGCATGAGGTTGAAATGGGGATTAAATGAGATAACTCACAGAAAGGACTTGAAAAAGTATGTGGCGTGATGTCAGCATCCAGTAAAGGCCAGCTGTTGTAATCACTGTTACCTCGACTGAGCCCAAGGAAGTAAAATGCTGTCAGAATGAAAATGCCAACAATGAGTTCAAAGATGCTCTGTGTGGCTATTCTATGGCTCCTCTTCCCTATGACACTCATCAGTGAGTCAGCTGGACTGTCTGGACTAAGAAGAATCATCAACAGCCACACACACTCAGCCACAAGTCCCTTGGTAAGCTGGGGATCAGTCCATCCTTGCCCCTGAGCAGTCTCCCCTCTCTGGTTTTAAACACTGAAGCATGTTATGCCTAGCAGTTGATTGCTAATACTGCAGGGAGAGCTTCGGCGGTCCAACCTAAACGCCGAGGCTTGTTTTTTTCAGTCATTTATTTCAAGCATGCTTTTTAGAGCTCTTATTGAAACTTGAGTAAAAATACAAAAAAAAGTACAAATTCAATAAAATCATGTATAGCGTACACAAGACTAATTGCTTTTTCATTCTATTTGCATGAAGCCTGGTGAGACTCTGTTCACAATTCTTGAAACTAAGCGGCCTAGAAGAGCATTTAAGATAAGGAAACAAGTTTCTAAGAAAATGTAGCCACCACCAGGAAAACAGAAAAATAAGAACTGGCCATTGAACATTTCCTGGGCTGGAAACACTCTTTCTGGTGGAGTCCTGCTGGCCTCGCCAGTCCCTCCCGGCCTCTGGGGATCCAGGCACGTTCTGCCTTCTCTGGGAAGCTTGAACTCACAGTTCCTGTCTCTACTGGCTTCTGGCCCCTCTCACTGCCCACAGGACAAAGAGCAGGGGCTCTCTATTGGGGTTTGACTAATCGAGGGGGCTTTTATAAAACACTCCTGCCCCCGGGCCCTTCTCCAAGAAATCTGATTTAGTCAGTGCAGGTAGGATTGGACACCAGACCTGCTTTTATGCAGATAAGTGTTTGCCGGGACAAAACTCTTACAGTGGAACATACCCTTGTAACCAGAATATCACCAGCACACCAGAGCCCCCTCATGTACCCTTCCAGACAGCATCCCTCCTGGCATAGGGCAAATTTTGTCTGCTTTTTTATTTGACATAAATGGAATTATGCTTTTACATTTTAGAACAGTTTATACTTACAGAAAAAAAGTGTAAATAACACTGTGAGTTTCTGTATACCTTGCACCAAAAGTTTTTTAGATTTTATTTATTTATTTTTAGAGAGAGGTGAAGGGAGAGAGAAAGAGAGAAACATCAATGTGTAGTTGCCTCCCACACGCCCCCTACTGGGCACCTGGTCCACAACCCAGGCATGTGCCCTGACTAGGGATCAAACCAGTGACCCTTTGGTTTGCAGGTAAGCACTCAATCCACTGAGCCATACCAGCCAGGGCTGCCCTGCACCAAATTACCTCTGTTGTTAACCTCTTACATTGCAATGGTACATGTAAGTGTGACACTTTGTGTCTGGTTTCTTTCACTCAACATTATACTAAGGAGATTCATCAGCATTGTTGTGTATAGCTGTTAGCCTTTCATTCTCGTTGCTAAATGGTACCAGTCCATTGCATGAGTAATCCATAATTACTTATCCATAATACTGTTGATGTGCATTTGGATAATTTCCAGTTTGGAGCTCTTGCAAGTAGTGCTGTTATGAACATTCTAATACACATCTGTGTTTTTAAAAAGCTCTCCGGGGATTGTAATATGCAGCCAGAAATGGAAACCACTGATATGATCTAGACCAAACAATTCACTTCTCCTTGGGTTGCTGTCCCATTCTTTCTTATCCCTTGGTCTTTTCTCCTCCATGGCAGGGGGGACAGGGTAGTGGGTGGGCGGAGCAGGGCATAGTGTTCTTGTGCTCCTCAGAGTACACAGTGCAGTGCTGGAGACAAAACAGGCCTTGGACAAATGTCTGCTTATTGATTCATCGATTGATTATGCTTTCATTTGCACAACCTTTCATTCCAGATTCAGAACTGTTTGTGAGCAGCAGCACCTCTCCTGCTGATGGAGCCAGCTGTGAGCCCCCACCTTTCACATGGTCGGGCCTGGTACGCGCCTGTTCCCAGGTCCGCGCCTGTTCCCAGGTCCTCGCAGCTGGATTCCAAACATGCACCTCTGGGACACACTGAAAAGAGTTAATCTTGAGCACAGATTTCAGATAAGATAGAATGAGCCTAGGTCACCCGGGTGGTGATATGTTTATGAGTAATTCGGTCATTCTTCCTTCAGATATTGTTTCTCCACTTTCCTCACTTTTCTAAAAGGCACTTATCTTTTTCTTATTAATTTCTTTGCATTAACTTTTCATATATAAGGCGATTAACCCCTGTTTTCCTATCATGCAGTTTGCACTTATTTTCTGTGTGTAGTTTGCCATTGGCTTTGGATAGGGGGCACCATGGAGACCCTGTCTCTAAGCCTTTCTTCCCCAGTCCTCCCCAGTGCCCACACAGATGTCTGCAATGTGCCTGGCATCACGGACATGTCAACATCTTCCTGGTGGGACCTCAGACCCTGATTTCTACTGGGAGTTAAGGCTGTGCCACTGCTGAGTTTGGCTATGTGTATATATCAGCTTCATGGGCTACTAGAACAAACTACCATGAACTAAGTGGCTTAAAACAATGCAAATGTACTGTCTCATAGTTCAGGAGGCCAGAAGGCCAAAATCAAGGAGTTGGCAGGACTGATTCCTTCTGAGGTTCTGTGGGAGGCCCCACTCCATGCTCCCCCTGGCTCCTGGAGAGCACTAGCAGTCCATAGCACTTCTTGTCTCACAGGCAACATCACTTTGACCTCTGCCTCCATCTTCACATCATCCTTTATGTCATCTTCATCCCTGTGGGTCTAGGTCTCTGTGACGGTTCATTTTATGTGTCATTTTGTCTGGTCCAGGTTGCTCAGATACTTGTTCAAACATTATTCTGAATGGCTCTGTTAGGGTGTTTTTGCAGTAAGATTAACATTTAAATTGGTGGACTGTGAGTCAAGCAGACTACCCTTCCCAGTGAAATCAGGTCTCATTTAATCAGTTGAAGATCTAAGTACAAGAAAAAACTGACCTTCCCCCCAAAATATTGATGTTCCCCAGCAAGAAAGAGTCTAAGAGCAGACTGTCTTGAGCTACTGCGGGGGCCCCTGTCCTGGGCACCAGATGTGGGGGGGCTCTGCCCGCAGAGCCCCATCCCTCCATCACAGATGAAAATAAAAACTACCAAGACATGACTGCTTGGGGAGAAAAGGTGGTCAAACTCTCAGAGGAGAATGGCCCAGAGCCCCATCCTCACTAGGCTTTTATTGGGCTCAAATACACAGGAATACAGGTATGTCAGGCGACAAGGATCAAACAATAGTTAACATTTCAAAGAAATCTGAGGGCTTAATCTGAGTCAGTGTTTGTCAGGAAAGGGGGTTGCCAAACTTTGGAAGACATACTCATTTCCTCCTGGGACACTTATCACTTAAGTGAGAGCACTCTTAGCAAAGCAGGTTTCACAGGACTTTAGGAATTCTTTCTTATGCCCGATCACCCAGGGAGCCATCCTGGCCGACACAGGGCTGCACCGCTTGCCCTCACAGTTTCAGGCTTTAAGCCAATTAGGAAGCAGGAGACATCTCCCAGACAGAAATGAGGACTCGGGCTATGTCAGAATAGCGGGGTGGGGTGGGGGGGCGGCGAGGGTCCATCACATCCTCTTTGCTGCAGCCCCCCAAGTCCTTCCATGAGGCCTCCCAAGTGGTCGTGTCTGGCTTAGGTTGCCCCTCCCATGAGGAGTCTTACCCGTCACTGACTGCCAACCAAGCATTGGGGCCAGAGATGAATGAGGCAGAAGCAGCGCTCCTGCCAGAGAGATAAGCTTTGTCTCCTTAGTAGGTCACGTCCTCTTGACAGAACAGACCCAGATGAAGTGGGTCCCTAGGCTCTTACACAGCCCACCATGGGGCGAGGGTTACAACTCCTGAAACCAGGCTGAACGGACCGCAACAAGCTACAATGTTGGCTCTTCCTTGCCTGGCTCTCCAGCCTGGTGGCCCACTCTGCAGGTTTTGCACTTGCCTGCCTTCCTAATCCATGTCTTTAAAGTAGATCTCTCTCTCTCTCTCTCTCTCTATATATATATATATATACATATATATATATGTATGTGTATATATGTATACACACATACATACACACATATATAATATATATTTTACATATATAATATACATTTTATATATGTATATATATTTACATATAATTAGCTGGTATATGTGTGTGTATCTATGTATATGTGTGTACAAATGTGTGTATGTTGTGTATATATGCATATATGCACACCCACTGGTTCTGTTTCTCTGGAGAGACCTGACTGACACAATCTGTGTCGTCCTCACCTCTTCTTATGAAGACACTAGTTATCAGACTTAGATTTAGGGTCTACCCTAATCATGTATGACCTCATCTGAACTACTTATGGCTTCAAAAAACTCTATTTCCAAATAGAGCTACATTCTAAGCTCCTGGATGGACATAAATGTGGAAGTACAACCCAGTACAGTGCATAATTGCTGGGAGTCACTGAAGTATCGACATGGCTTCGCTGGACCCCAGTTCTACCTCCCTTTTCTTACTCATACTGCAGATGTCATGGACTCTCGGACCTCTAGCACCCTCCTGGCCCTTGTCCTCCAGCTATTTCAGGTTGGACATGTAGGTCTCAGATATAATCATTATATTTGGTATTGATCCTCTTGACTGTGGTGACTAAAGCCAGATGGTTTCATTTATTCTAGCGTTTATTGATTTAACAAACATTTTCTAGACTGAGCACTGAATTCCTGAGGATAAGAGCATGGATTCTGAAGTCAGGTAGTCTACGTGTAAATTCTGGTTCTATCCTTCCTAGTTATTCTACTTCTCCTTTCCATAAAAGATCGTTGTGAATATTGAACAAAAGCTCTTAGAACAGGACCTATCAATAAAGGCAATAAACATTAGCTATGCTTAGTATTATCAAGAAAATAAACAAGACATGGTCCCCCTCGGTGGCCTTCCTCCAACCAAGTCTTTAGCCTCATTATTTGCAGGTCCCTGCTTTTTCCCACATTTCATCTCTCTCCTCCTCAACATCCTGCAACACCGCTCCTTGCCTGCAGGGTAAAGTCCAGCCTGCTTAGTCTGGTAATGAAGCCTCTCCCCAGTCTATCCCCCAGATCACCTTGCCAGCCTCTGCTCCTGCTGCACGCCTCCACACACCCCGCAAGCTGGAACACTCACCATCCGCGTCACGGGGTGCGTGTCGGGCTCCCAAGGCTTCTGTTCATTCTCTTCACTTCACTGAGAATTTTCATCCTTCCTCTTAGTTACTCATTTATTCCTCCCTCAAGGCTTAGCTCAGTTGTTACCCCATTTCAATGTACTTCTGTTTTCCCCACAATTCCACAGCACATTACGTGTATTTATTTTATTCACTTCTGTACTTCAGTTACTTGGGAGTCTGTTTCCTTCTAAGACAGGAAGGTACTCAAGGGCAGAAAGTGTATCTCATTTCCTCCCTCTCTGTTTTGTGTACCAGGAACACAGAGGTGAGTAGTAGATGTTTGTAGTCATTTGAATGGGCCACACAATTTCTGATTGTTGTATGCCATCTTGATCTACTCTTACAGCTTCTCACTCATCTTTTTAAATTTATGTTGCACTGCTTGAAATTCTTCTGGAGTATGTCCTCATAGCACATCTCCTCAGTACTCTGTATCACCCACCTGCGCTCACCCTGGAGGAGCCATTCAGTGTGCGCTGCAGCATGGGGCCCTGACATGCCCTGCTGGGCTGGGCGGAGTCACACGAGCACGACCCTGAAGGAGTGCACTAGCTACGACACAGGCTCCCATGCTTCAGTCTCATTTTGGCCCCTGTCATTGCTATTGTGCTCATGTTATTGCACAAGCATATTTCCAGCCTATTTGAGATATGGCAAACCTACCTGTAAACTGGCAATCCTGACCTATCCAGTCATACAGATTAATAAACCTCTTAACTCGGGAATATATAAAACATAAACAACTGAGACATGTTGGAAAATCCCCAAGTGTCTTAGTTCCAACCCCCAAACAGATGGTAAAACAACCAGGCTGTGTCCAAAGAGTCAGCCAGTCAGCCAGATGGTTAGATATATTCATTAAGAAGCCTAACATATAAGAAGATGACTGGTATTAACCTGCCTCGTGTCCCTAATGATGAAGGAGTTACTTTAAGTATATTCCTGGATTCTTGGTTTAGTCACATTTAAGACTGCTAGCCAGAAAGCATGGTGGAAACAGATGACTCTGACCTCTCTCTCCCAGCCACCCTCCACACTGGGACCAAAGAAGTCATTCTGAATTCTGACCACATCCTTCTAATGATTCAAATGGCCCAGGGCTCCTTGTCTTGCACTAGACCATGAATGACCCAGGACCAAGCTTCCTCTAGAGAAATGGTCATCGCATGCTCCTCACCCACTCTCTAACCACAGCCCTCCACTGTCTGTTACACAAACAAACAGGGGCTGCCCCTCCGCCACGCTTTGGCTCATGCTATTTCCTTACCTGTACTTCCAAGTAGACTGTTTTGGGGCAAAGGGGAGGATTAAGAACAGGTGTTACAAATACATTTACAGCCTCTGGGCATGGAAGAGCCTTGGTGAATTCTGGGAGCACATCCTACAACAGCCTCCTACTTATTCCTGCTCATGCTGTTTAAAGTCGAGGTGCAGCTCAGAACCCCTGGTGATGGAGGCTGGAACACACTTAACGCCTTCAGTGCTTACTCACTATCTGCACTTAGTCACTAGCTCCTGCTCCACCGCCTCAGACAACTAAATGTACTAATCCCATTCTGAGCTCATCCAAGGGCTATCAGGAAAGTTTTGCTTACATAAAACATGACATTATGAAGCAGCAATTTGAGTTTTAAAAGTTGGATTTTAAAAATCAATCTGCACAGCAAACAATCCTGCTTCTTACCCCATCGCTCATCCCACCCAGCTTAACTCCCACCATACTTGCCCCTCCCTGAGCCTCAGAATATCACTCCCACCTTTTCCCTTATCTTCAGTGGGCTGAGCATCAGCGTTGGACTAAAGAAAGAACTCGTTATAAGGGAGGAGGTGAGAAGAACTATGGTGCACTGTGCATGAGTACGATTGATAACTTCTTTAAAGGTGAAGGTTTAATTCTTTGTCTTTCAGTCAGGTCAAAATATTCTCGTGTGAAAATATCTGAATCAAGACGTCATGTTACACAAGAAAAGGAAAGTGGCAATTGCTGAGGCTAGGGAATGGGTTGGAGGACCTTCACTCTCCAGTATGTATAATTAACTCCTGTTGCATTTTGTTTGGTGTTCACACGTCACATTTTCACCAAAACACAAATGAGTTTCTCTAAGACTGCGTAGGCCCTAAACAGACCCATTGCCCCGGGGTTTAGAGAACAGTGTATGCCAGATCCAGGGTGGTAAAAGGTTAAAATTCTTATTAACTTCAATGTCTCTGCACCACAGCTCTGCTGGAGATAAAAATTTGAAGGTTCATTTGGAAATGTTTCCTTTTTTTTTTTTTGGTATTGGAAATAGAGTCTAGAATTGGCTGTGAACTTGTAAATGACACGTGAACATAGATATTCAATATCACTCCTACTACAGGAAGCTGACGAATTGTACAAATGCGTGTCTGAGAAGCAAAGGCATATTTAGGGATGCAAACTCACGTTCCCTGATTGGTGAATCAATATTACAGTCTTGTAACTCAGGACACGCGGCCAGAAATCTTCAATAGTAGAGTTTATTGGCTTATTTATTTTTCAGAAACTAAACCAACAAAATACAACATGCTGCAAATGTGTTTCATTTGCTGTCTTCAGTCAACTCCAGACAAATTGTTAAGCATGTTACTCTTTTACAGGCTATCAATAGTTTTTCCATCAAAAAACTATTTTAGTTCATTATTGAGGGTTTTTAAAAATGTCGTTTAGCCACTGCCCTATTGATGGCAGAAGATAAAAGAGAGAACATCTGAGGAAATGAGAGACATGAATTCTGTGAGTACAACCACTGTTTTTGTTTTAATACAGTTCATTAAATTATCTCTGCTGATGCAAGTAAACTCAGCAATACCTCCACTACCCTCTGGAACACAGGAAGCTCTAACAGAAATTCCCTATGTACACCCCACTCTGCTCTCTGCAATCAGACAGTCGGTGCGGCTGTAAATTGAGGTTTGGGGCTCTACAACCAGGCTTTAATGCTTATTGGCTAATAACCTTGACCAATTGTCTTAACTGTTTTACCTAGGTTTCCTTGTCTGTAAAATAGGAATGACAGTTGTATCTCCTTCATGAGGCGGTGACATGAAGTAAATAAAATAATGCATGTCAAGAGCTTTGTAGCAAGTGGTGTTCAATAAACATTAGCTGTTTTAATTATATTGTAATATACCAGCCAGGCTCGGTGCCATTATATCTGGAACTTTTCTATCCGGGTGCTTTGTCTTTTCTCCATTGCCTATTAAGATCTGATCCATGTGTGAAAAGCTCACTTCTGTTGATAATTGTGTTCTCCACATTTCACTCCCTCATTTTGCCTTGAGTTTTCCCTATAATAGATATCCAGCAATTTAGAGCTGAGTGGCCTGGAGACATCGATTGCTTTCTATTCCCCTCTCTTCTCTGCTCTGATGTGGCTCTTAGGCACAGGCAGAATAGTGAGGGCCAGTGTGATAGAATTTCAGGGGAATGGAGAGGTCTTACATCTTTGGTTAGGTTTATTTCTAGGTATTTTATTCTTTTTGAAGCAATTGTGAATGGGACTGTTTTTCTTAACTTCTCTTTCTGTTAATTCCTTATTGGCATATAAAAACGCAACTGATTTCTGAACACTAATTTTGTATCCTGCTACTTTACTAAATTCACTTATCTGTTTTAGTAGGTTCTTGGTGGAATCTTTGGGGTTCTCAATGTACAGTATCATGTCATCTGCTAATAATGACAGTTTTACTTCTTCCTTCCCTATTTGGATGCCTTTTATTTCTTCCTCTTGTCTGATTACTGTAGCTAGGACTTCCAGTATGTTGAATAAGAGAGGTGAAAGTGGACATCCCTGTCTTGTACCTGATTTTAATGTTAATGCCTGTAGATTTTGTTGAGTATGATGCTGGCAGTGGGTTTGTCATATATGGCATTTATTATTTTTAGGTATGTTTCTCTATTCCCACTTTGCTGAGGGTTTTTATCATAAATGGGTGCTGGATTTTATCAAAGGCTGTTTCTATACCTATTGTTATGATTGTATGGTTTTATCCTTCATTTTGTTTATATGGTGAATCACATTTATCAATTTGTGAATGTTGTACCAACCTTGCATTCCTGGAATAAATTCCACTTGATCATGGTGTCTGATCTTTTTGATGCATTGCTGCATTTGGCTTGCTAATATGTTTTTTGAGGATTTTAGCATCTATGTTCATCAGTGACGTTGGCCTATAATTTTCTTTTTTGTAGTGTCTTTATCTGATTTTGGAATTAGAATAACGTTAGCCTTGTATAATCAGTTTGGGAGCCTTCCCTCCTCTTGAATTTTATGAAATAGTTTGAGAAGGAGAGGTGTTAGTTCTTCTAGGAATGTGTGGTGAAATTCACCTGTGAAGCCATCTGGTCCAGGGCTTTTGTTTGTCGTAAGCTTTTTGATTACTGCTTCAGTTTTACTAGATGTAATCTGTCTATTCAGATTCTCTGATTCATCCTGATTTAGTTTTGAAAGACTGTATATTTCTAAAAATTCATCAATTTCATCCAGGTTGTCATTTGTTGGCATGTAGTTGTTCATAATATTTTCTTACAATCCTTTGTATTTATTTGGTGTCAGTTGTTATTGCTCCTCTTTTATTTCTGATTTTAATTATTTGGGTCCTTTCTCTTTTATTCTTAATGAGTATGGTTAAAGGTTTGTCCATTTTGTTTATCTTTTCAAATAACTAGCTCTTGGATTAATTGATTTTTTATCATTTTTAGACTCTATTTCATTTATTTCTTCTCTGATCTTAATTATTTCTTCCCTTCTACTCACTTTGGGCTTTGTTTGTTGTTCCTTTTCAAGTTCCTGTCAGTGTGAAGTTAGATTGTTTAAGTTTTTTCTTGCTTTTTTGAGATAGGCCAGTAATGCTGTGAGTCCCCCTGTTAGCATTTCTTTCCCTGTGTCCCACAGATGCTGCCTGTGGGGGCCCAGCCAGCCCTCTCACATCTCCTCCACACTCCCTACCAGTCACGTTGTGCTGAAGTGGTTTCTTCAGTCTGCGGATGGTTGTACAGCTTCTCTCCAGCTGGTGTTCAGCTGGTTATTCAGGATGATTTCTCTACAATTTAGTTGTAATTCCGGATTGCTCCTGGGAGGAGGTTAGTATAGCTTCCACTTACTCCTCCACTGTCTTGGATATGCAATGTACCTTAAATACTGTATCATCCACTCCCATCTTCCCCCAATCAAGGATTGTGGGGGATGCTCTGCACCCTGTTACACCACCTGATGCATAACAACTGCTATTAGAGATCCAAACATGCAGTGACTTTACATCACAGCCTCAGAAAACATGATATAATGCAAGTAATAATCAATGGCACAGTTTGTAATAGTGCAACTAAAAGTGGATTACCTGCTCCAAGACAGAGAGAAACAGTTATAGCTGGAGCCAATATGGAGGAGAGGGATGATGTTTAATAGTGAGATAGAGGAAATCTCATGAGGCTACAAAAATGGGTTATCTATTTTTAGCTCCAAACCGGAAGTGGCTTTTCCCACACAAAGGGGTTGCAAACCCCTTTAATAACTGCAGCCCCTAAAAATTCAGCTTCTGACTCCCAAATTACTAATTCTTACAAAGGGAATATAATAATCCAATCAATCTTTTCTTATTGCCACCAAACATAGAAGTTTATATAAACCATATGTAGCATGTTGAGGAATATTGAAGGGAAACAAGGTCTTCTAAAAAGTGTATCTGATGAACTCAGAGCCAGTGATACTAGAGCTGGAAACAGCATTATCTTTTCATAAACCTAAGTATGCCCAATAGCTCATGTCATTCAGGGCGGGAGATATGTGGCCCCTCAAACTTTGTTCCTGCCTCCAATATTTGGAGGATTATAAGAAACTCCAAAAATAAGGGCGGGTCCTCATTTTTCTAATGGCTTCTTCTGACATCTTCGGGGTTTATGTCCACATGGTTCCCTAAAGTCTGACTGCTCCAAAGCAGAAAACCTACGCCTGCCTTGCCCAGGTGCTCCAGTGGCCTTCACACTTCTGGAGGGGAAAGTTTTGCCCCTCCTGGAGCACTGTTGAGAACAGCGTCTGGGTCCCTACTGCTCTCTAGATCCCTCTCAATATCCAGGATTCCCTTGCTCTCACCTTGAAGGGGCTCCCTCTGCACCATCTTCTCCAGCACACCCAGCTCAAGCTCTATGATGAGATCAAGATTGCATAACACACTGGAGGAGCCTTTGTCCTCAAGCAGCTTCCCTCCTCTTACCTGCATAAGTAAGTTTCCACAGTAAAGAAACACATCCTTGTTTCCAACTGAAACAGGAAAAAAGGAGAGAAAATAGTCCACACCAATTACTATCTCAGCCCTTTATTCTTCCATAAACAAAGACTCTGTAAGAAAGGCACAAACAGGATGCAGATCTCACAGGGCAGACAAGAGCTTTTCAGATAAGAGCAACGTGAGACTTGCAGAAAAGAAGTAAGTCTGGACCAGAACAAGTCTAATGAAAGGTTATCTACAAGTTCCTCAGTGAAGAGGGAAAAGAGAAAAGGGCAGAGTCTGCTGCCTATCTTTCATTTGCGTCTTGAAGTATGTGCATAAGAACAGCGAATGGTGTTCCAATTCATTCTTCACAACACATACACCATCTTCACAAAACCAGAGCACAGAATCCTTCCTAAAAATGCTAGAAATAGACACAAGACATAGGTGATGCACACTTGCATACCAGAGTCAAAAAAATGGGCCAAACCAAATAAGTAACCCCTCCTAAGAGGACTGCCTTAACCCCAGAGTATTTCCACCTGTATGTGCTAAATATGAAAATCAGTTTTTCAAAGAGAATCCAGGTGTCCAGGTAAGACTCTTGCTCAGCACAAATGACTTAAAAAATAACAGATGCTTTTATCCAATTTATTATAAAACTTAGTTACTAAGGAAATGGAAATTTTGGAAGTTGGCCAATCATGCTTAATCTAAAGATTGTATTTTTAATAAAGAAGTGGAGATAAGCCTAGCTTATCTTTCCCATCACAGACATGGCCTAAACAAGAAGAATTTTTCCCGCCATTACATAGTGCCCAAACTTTTTTATTTTCTTTTCCTGTAGTTGTTGGCCAGTCTTGAATGGACCAACAGAAGAATCTTAAATAGATTTGGTGAACAGGCAACCAGCCAGTCTTCACCCATGTGGCAAAATAATATATAATTTTATATTGTACAAGTAATCAGGTAATACATGTTTATTATTAAACAAAACCAAAAAAACTAGAAATTATATAGATAAACCAATAGTATAAATTAAGAATTGGCAATTATTCTACCACCCAGTCATAACCACTATTAACATTTGGTATATATTCTTCCAGACTTCTTTATACATACACGTAAGTAGACTATGTATCTAAATGTTACAAGATTAGGGTTATTGTACATATTATTTTGTAACCTATTTTTTTCACTTAGGACTATATTTCTATATGGAAAAGTAAGTTATTTAATTATTTTGACATCTACATAACATTCCATTGTACCATAATTATTTTATTAGAAAATATAAGTTACCTAGGTTTTTTAACATTATAAACAATACTATAATGAATAAATATATGATAGATGCATTTTTGGCCATTCCCTTAGGATAGATGCTTTAAAAAGGAATTGCAGGTCAGTGCTGTTCGGATTTCATAGGCTGTTTTGATGTACATCTCCAAATTGCCCTTCAGAAGAGCTGCTCCAACTTGTATTCCCACCTGTGTGCTGTGGGTGAATGTCCAATGCATTCATCTTAATGTGTGCAGTAAACTTGCAGACAGACTCAACCTCCATGGCTATAAAAATCTGAAACTTTCACTGGCACACAAGCACACCTAAGAAACAAAATGTCTATCCTAGTAAATAATATATATGTATTCAATCAAAACAAAAATCCTCAAGAGATTCTCATTTGAGAGTAACTCCTAAATCATACTCTATTTTTAAATTTCTAGTTTAACTCAATCACCATCCGAGTTTTGGGGTATTTATTGACTAGATGTTCTCTAAGGTCCCTTTTGTTCCAAAAACCTAAAACCATAATGAGATACCATCCTACACCTGTCAGAATGGCTGTCATCAATTAATCAACTAACAACAAGTGCTGACAAGGATGTGGAGAAAGGGAAACCCTTTTGCACTGTTGGTGGGAATGCAGATTGATGCGGCCACTGTGGAAAGCAGTATGGTGATACCTCAAAAAATTAAAGAGACAAACTCACAGATAGGGAGCAGGATGACAGCTAGCGTGGGGTGGGAGAGGTCAGGGGAGGAGGGATTGAGCAAAAGGGAAAAAGGACTCATGGACTTAGACAACAGTGTGGTGATTGCTGGGGGGTGGGGGATATAAGGGGACTAACTGATAATAGAAAAACATACAATAAAGATGAATTAAAAAAAAAAGAAGAAGAACACCATTCCACATAGAGAAAGAAAAAGGCCCAGCCCCTGGCTGACAGCAGAGGCCCTTGGCCTGGCCAGCCTTCTCTTTAGTCATCCCTCCCCCATTTCTCTGCAGGGGCATCTCATACCCCCTTGCTGTTTTCCAAGTAAGTCAGGCCAAGTGTGAATTCTGTGTCTTTGGACAAGCTGTTTCTTCTCTCTTAGAATACTACCCTTCATTCTTTCCTCCCTTGGCAAATTCTACTCATCCATCAAGGTCCACCTTCTCTGCAAAGCTTTTTTTGGATCCCCCAACAGTGTTGCTCTTTGTTTTTCCCACATCACCCTGTTTATGCCTCTTTTAAACCACTTACAACACTAAATGCGATGATCTCGTTCATGTCTGTCTCTCCCATGAGAGACCATGTGCTCTCTGTATCTTCTGAGTCAAGAACTGCGATGTGCTTATTAAAGGCATCTTATAAGTACCTGATAAATGTGCAAGTGAGCAAATGAATGAACGGGTTATAATTTTTCTGAGTCCATCTGTGACATCTTCAAAAATATCAGAGACTTATCCAAACCCACATCAATTTGAAGACTTATTTTGCACATTTAGGGGCCAGAGTTCCCTATGGAACTCATCCAGATCCAGGCTCTTCTCAATAGAATGGTTTTCCCTCCTACTAGTGCTAATCTCTGGACTGGAGAGAAGAAGGTAATTAAACCCAGTCCATACACACAGTGCCATGGGACTGCCAGGGACTCTCACCTACACTGAGGATACCAAGGGAGAGATGTAAAGGTTACGGGAATTCTAGATGAACAAAAGGGGCCTGGTAGTGTAAATGGTACAGAGTCTGCACTTCCTTTAGCAGCGACCATAGCATGACAAGAAAAATAAATGAGAGCAGACTAAAGGGGGGAAATGTGTTTCCACTGTTTTTTATTTTATCACGTAGGACCCAGGCTAAGGATACAACGTGGATTTCTCTCAAGCAGTCGGAACATTCTGCAGGTTCATCATGACATAGCCCTTTAGAAGTGCTAACATTGCATAAAACAGTTCCCAAAAGCACTCCCCTACCTACTATTTCCACACAGCAAAACAGGTTCCCAGCCATTTTTCAGATCAGTGGTAATCAAAGATATGTTTATTTTTTGCCATGAAACTGTAGCCGAGCCACACTGCAGTGGACATAGCAAGATGGCCACACTGAGCACCAGCAAGCAGCAAGCCCTGACTCAGGAGGTTGGAATCCCAGGAGTTGACATCCCACCTTCAAAACTATCCTCTGGGCCTGCCATGGAATTAGCCCAGAATGTTCAGGCAGCAAAGTTAATGGTGAGAAGTGAAAGTTCCATAGTTTGATACCCCTGAACTTGAATTCCAGCTGGGCCACTTTCTATCTGTGTGACCTTGGCAAGTTAGTTAGCCTTTTTGAGCTTTTGTTACCTCTTTTGTAAAATGATACCCACTTTCTCTGCATACCAGTCCCTTCTCCAATGCCATGTCCTCAGAGAGGTCCCCCTAGACCACCCTGTCTAAAATGGTTTCCTGTCACTCTCCATCCAATTGTCTTACTCTACATTCTTCCTGGCATTAATTGCTATCAATATCCTGTTAGATCATATGTTCATTGTCCTCCATTAGAAGGGAAGCACGAAGAAAGCAAGGTCCTTGTCTCACTCACTTTAGAAGAGCTGCCAGCACATATTAAGAACTCAGTAAATCTTTCCTGATTCTATCAATGGGAATAGTGATTATTCCTGTCATCCAATTGTTGTGATGATTAAATAAAGCATGAAAATGTTTAGCATGTTGTTCAACATATTGGAAGCACACAATGTGTACTAGCTAGTAGTTCTGCTGCTAGCAATGAACAGACCATCCCCAGAGTCATTTTTTAAAAATCCAACATTGAAAATACTACTTTGTGTAGTCCTGTCTTATGTTCTTTAATGAATAACTGAGCTTCTCCCAAGAAAGGATTGGAGGTAGCTTACAAAAATATGTAAAACTAGTGTCAACATAACTTCTACCATTCTGGAATATTTTTACAGTTGTTGATAAAACTTTAATGGGATTTATTTATTTATTTATTTATTTCATGGCGAATACCATTAACAATCTTATTCTTCTCATATACAACATTTAATAAGATGAATGATCAAACTTTATAGAAAGAAGCACACACGTCTCTCTAACTAAATCACACACATTGGTCTCTAACTAAATCACACACACATGAGGAGCAAGTGCCTTTTCTGAGCTGTATTCGCACATCATTCTTCATCCTGCAGGCTTGGCATTTCTATCCGCAGAAAACAACTCTTGTAAAAATATAGTAGGTGTCTCAACTAGTGTTATGGAACAAACTTTCTCATAATGATTGCATTTAATGTACTCAGTGTATTTAATGACTCTCCAATATTGTGTATTGCAAAACTCACTGCAACACACTTCCTCTTTCCTTCCCTTTCCTGTATTTACAGTCTGTAGATTTTTGAGTCTGGTATTCCTTGGTGCTTAGTCCTATGGAGTTTCATTTGTCTTCTCATTTCATTCATTCTTCTCACTCAGCAATGCCTCTGTCCGTAATTGTCATCTTGATCTCTGGTTATTACTTTGTGTGCAGTTTTTCCAAGGCTCCCAGACTCCTTAGTCATGACTTAGTTCCCTTTACACTTCTTAAATCATTTCATTACGCAAATAAATTAATGAAGTCTCAGATAGGAGCTTTTGATTTAATTGAGAAATGCTCTGAAATGCATTTACATTTTGTAAGCAATTTTGTGCCTGGTATTAAATCCAAAGTAGGCAACGTATTTAACACTAAATGTTGCAGAAACTCTAAGTTTAACTAAAAAAAGATTAGCTCCACAAATCCTCAGAAACACATATTATTTATGAATGGTCATAATCTGATGAATCTTTACTATTATAAAGTTTATAAAATAAAATTTATGAAGTTTATAAAATAAGAGGATTGCTTTTCACATGATTGTCAGACCTTGAATCAATTAAAGTGGTTAAAAGAAAATTTCATCCAGCTGACCCTTGGGGAAACACACTTGAACATTAAATATTCAAGAGAGAAACTAGAATAGGAAAAGAAACATGAGAAGAAATCACCAATATGAGGAAATCGGAAAAAGATAATCAGATAAAGGGTAAAATTATTCCTAAGAAATAGATATCATATTTTTCTTCATAATTGCTAAAGCTGAGCCTGCCCCACAAATCTAGTTGAAATAGGCAAAGCAAAGAGGAAAACCTGTTTGCTTATGACACTCACAAAGCGTCCATTCACTTAGGAGAGTCACAAGGTCTTCCTAGCAATGAAATCCTAAACAAAAAATTCCCATGTGGGTCCTAATGAAGGGAAGACTGCATGAGGGAATGAATTACTGCTTCAGCAGACTCCTGGAGAATGAACCAGGAGTGCTTCTTACAGCCTCCGTGGCAGCGGTAAATGTCATTACCCTTGAAGCAGCTCACAAAAGTGGTCCGTGAGGAGGCAAGACAACAGTGTCCCAGGGTGCAGCTCCCAATTCAAAAATATCTTAAAATTTTTTAAAGAATGGATTTATTCATTAAGTAAACATATAGACAGTACTGATGGGTCCGGGACTGTGCTGGGAATCAGGAGTGGAGACGAGACAAATGTAGTCCCTCCTTGCTTCAGACTCGGAGGGCTCGTTGGAAAGGTAACCCAACAACTGCAAAACACGGAGATGGGTGCAAAAGGAGACGGCGTCTAAACTCTGGATTTCCAGCTCCCTGCCCTTCTCCTCTCCAGTTGCTTTTCCCTCCACTTTATTATTGCTGATCTAGTCTCATTATTACACACACTGCCTTGGTATTATCACAATCAGCACCACCTCCAAATCTGTTTCTCTAACCCACAACTCCTCCCTGTCTCCAGCTCATCAACATAATTATTTGCCTTCACTGATACCTCCGAACCATCAACCGTGTTCTTATTATTCCCAAGTAAGTTCCCTCTTCAATTTCCTTCTTATTCTATTAGAGCACGTGTCTGTAATTGTAATCACCTCTTTGAAAATTTCCTCTCCTCCTTTGTACCTCTGTCTTCTTTCACACCTATGTAGAATAACACCAAGCCTAGCTGAGTTCAATTTATCCACATTTGCATTTAAAAAATAGATACTGGAGGAAAAGCACACAGCAAACATATAGGTGACCGGTTTCACTTTAAATTCAGGATCAAAAGCTCAACCTCAACATATAACACTCAACTCTCTTCTTATGTTTCCCTAGCAAGCTTTTCCAGTCTCAATGATTATTATACCTTTTTACAGTCTCATTCTTCAAACCTTCTCCAAATGTGAATTAAACATGGTATTTTAAGTTTTTTATGCTATAAAAGTAGAAGCTATCATTGCCAGAAGGGAGGGGGGTTGGAGGACTGGTGAGAAAGGTGAAGGGATTAAGAAGCACAAGCTGGTAGTTACAGAGTAGTCATGGGGATGTAAAGTGCAGCAGAGGAGATATAGTCAACACCATAGTAATAACTGTGTACAGTGCCAGGTGGGTACTGGAAATATCGGGGGAACATTTTATAAAGTATATGATTGTCTAACCACTGTGCTGTCTACCTGAAACTAATACAAAATAACACTGAATGTGCACTGTCATTGAAAAATAAAATTAAAGAGAAAAAAATAAAAATACCATTCAAGAGAAAAAAGTTGAAACCATCAGATAAGAATGTATCTCTCTTCCTCCCCACCAAAGCTGTCAATCTCCCTTTTCTATACCTATCTCTCCATTTCTCTTGCTTCAGGGGTGGAAGCCAAGCTCCTCCACCAAAGGGCCATCTCACGTCCAGAGCTCTGGAACTGACCCCTGGCACCTTCTCAAGGATTCCCTGCTCTTCGTTGTATTTTCAATCTCTTGCTTGTTATTGGATCGTTCTCATCAATGCATAAACATGCTGTAGAATTTCCCATGGTAAAAACAAACAAAATACCAAATCCCTCATCTAATATTCTCCTTCAGCTGCTAATTTAATTTCTCTATTCAATTTCTCTTTCACATACAGGAAACACACACACACACACCTCTGCTTTTTCCTTCTCACAGTCAACCAGCATTTTACTTCTGCCCACAGGACTCCAGTGAAACTTCTCTGTTAAGGTCACTCATGACCTCTGTGCTGGCAAATATAATGGACTGTTTTGTATTTCACCTTGACCTGTTATCACTTCCCTTTTGAAAACCACCCATCTTCTACCCTGTCAACACCTCATGCCTCTCATTTTCCTCCTACTTCAGTGACCCTTCATGAAACTCAGTTGCTGACACCTTTTCTTTCACCAGGCTACACCTCTGAGCTGCACAGTTGTATATTCCAACTGACCACTTGACACACTGTTGCTGGAAGGACAGTGGACTGCAGAGCGGCGAGAGCTAACTGGACTGGGTGACTGACAGATGTGGTAGGAGATGGGAGAAGTAGGTGTCAAGGATGACAACCAGAGTGCTGTCATTCACTAAGATCGGGAACTGGTGGCGGGGAGGAGTGGGCTCCATACAGTACATCTTCTAGAAATTTTCCAGAAATCTGGTTTCTCCCAACTGCGCCTTTCAGAAGAATGAAGCAGCAAGCAGAGGGTTGAGGGTTATTCCCCAGCAAAAAAGTCTGATATACAAGGATTGCCCCTCAAGAACCCTGAGATGGTCAAGAACGCCGTGACCATCTCATGCAGCACTCTGTCCCTAATACCTGCATTGCACCTGGCACACAGCCACTGCTCACTGGATAGTTACTGAGTAACTGGAAAAGAAAAGGTCGTTAGCAACTCTGAACAGTGAGAGACTGAACCAGAATGGATGCCTCTTTCCTGTATGAAATAGAAATACTAGTAGCCACTTTCTCTTAGAGTTATTAAGAATTAAATACAATAACACTTGTAAAAGCTTAGACCTTAAGATACCATATGGCTCATAGTAAATGCTAAAACAAGTTTTTAAAAAGCTACTGATACTCTTTTTTTCTAGGGAACACCTACTCTACCATGTGAAAGAGCCAAATGACTTTTGAAATTTTTTTTCAAGAAAACCATAAGTCTTAAAGCTAGAACTCTGAGACTTGGCTAGAATGTCTGGGCCTGGTCCAGAGTCCCAGGCACAGAAAGACCTTTATTTCACAAGGTGCAGTCAGCAGGGAGACTCTACCCACATGGCAGCTCTGTTCTTGTTCCTCACCATGATCCCTTCTAAAAGGAAGCCATGTCTGGTATGGGGGTGCCAAGTGAGTGCTAAATGTTGCAGCTAAATATTCCTTTAGAAGAGCATTGAAGGCTGCTTGTCACTTGGAAATTCTCCAGTGCCCACACCTTTCAGTGACATGAGTCCCCATCCAAGACAAACTGATGGCTGCACAGTCACAGTCAAAGGTAAGTAAGTACAGAGGTGTAGAAAAAGAGGCTACCCTTTGAAAATGAACCTACTGCCCCCTGTGTACTTAGAAGGAAGTCCGAAAATGTCTGGATTGGAGGAACACTCCAGAGCCAAGAAATAACACTTATGTGTAAGGACAGAAAAGACAACAAAGACAGGGGCTGAAGTTAAAATGTTCTAACTAGATGAAAGCAATCCCGGCCATCATGGCGCTGCCTCGTCCTGTCCACACCGCCTCCCGACTTACCTGGAACCAAGCTGGCTGAGGGAGGGACGGAGAGGAGCAGCCCAGGCGTTCACTGGACTGCAGCGTGGCGGAAAGCACAGGGCTCTCCATCAGAAGAGCAGCCACCCCAGGGTTGTCTAGAGCTCCAGAGTTTACCAAGGGGCATAAAGTTTCATAAATACTTTCCAACTCTTTTTAAAAAGTATTTCTTCTTGAACTGTGGCTACCTGCCCATGGAATCAACAGCATCCATTGCTTCAAAGAAAGGGTATACACAGCCCGGAACAAAGGAGCCATTTCTCAACTTCAAGTTCTAAATTCAACTTGTTTTTCTATCTATGACAACAACGGTTTCAAAGCCAAGATTTGCTGAAGGAAAAAAGTGTTTTCTAAAATCTAAAAATCACTGTTTTCATATCAAGAGTAGGCTGGGGTTCTGAGCATAGAACTCTACCAAGCAGGCTAGAGTCTCTCACAGGTAGGGCACTTTGAAGCTGTTCTAACATGGAGTCTGGGCTGTGTGATCTTTATGGTCTCAGCACCTAAGAGAGGAAAGGGAGGAAGCAGAGCTGGGGAGTGAAAGAACTTGAACTTCAGAGCAGGTCCCATGAAGCCTTGGCCAAGTCAGTGGGGAGTTCCAAAATGAGTTGTCTATGTCAGACTGAAATGGCTGGGCTTCTACACCCTGCCTTGCTTAGACCTGGGCTGTGGAGTGTGATATCAGATGAGGTGCCTCTGCAGCTCAGGCAGTCCCCGAAGGCCACTGCTGACAGCACCCCCTTTCCCTTGAGGGGAGTCTGGGAGGCACACATGCAGTGCAACACAGTGACTTTCCAACTCGGAGGAGAACCAGAAAAAGGGGAAGAAGGGCAAAAGGTGAGATATGTGTGTCCTTGGGTTCTAGTCAAAAGTACTATAGTACTAGGTCCTTGGCAACATGTAGTTAAAGGCAGAACAGTGGTTGGGCACACAGGGGCCCTTTTCACAGAGACTTGTGCAGAGACACACCTTCAGGGGATTGATTCACAGAGAACGACCATAGTCTCAGTCCCAGAACAGTCATGGGCTACATGGACGTGGTACACTGATCTACTCGTATTGCAATAGTTGATCTTTCTGGTCAACTTCCCTACTACTCCTCCAGCCTCAGTCCCCACAACACACACAAACAGAGCTATAACAACCTCATCTATTCTTGGCAAGGAAGAACTTCAAAGCACGTGAAGTAATGTGAATAGCCTGTTCCAACACAGAGAGAATTACAAAGCACTTACTGGCTTTCTCTCTCCAGGACAAGGTTCTCTTATATTCAGTCCTAAGAGCTCTAGGGCTCTTGAGTTCCTGACCTCGGGGAGAAATTCTAAGGCCAGCAAACTGAAGAATCCCTTTGTTCCTATTATTCAGAGTAAAGGAGGCAGACCCTGAGGTGGGTTATTGCCTTAAAGTCAAGACAATACATTTCCATACTTCAGGTTGGAGTCAGGGTCACACCTCTTCTTGTGTCACTTGCATCCCCCCAGGACACCTCCATGAAACAGAGCTGGAAGATAAAAGGACAAAGCCAGACTAAGGGGAGTCTGTTTCCAGATCCCTCAGTAAACCACCACCTACTGAAACACTCAGAGAAGACTTTTGTTTAAATTCTTACAACAAAGACAAAGCAAAGCTAGCACAAATGATCAAAACATAGTCTAAAGGCAAAAGTTCATTTTTTGTAAATATGGCTAATAAAAATCCTCCCCACCCAAGGCGATGGCCTGCCCAATGCCTTCAATTTCATTGACAGCCAAGGCTCTGCCAAGTTCCGGTGACATAAAATGTGATCACATGGAGGCACAACAGAGGGAAAAGGGATGAATATGTATGTTCTCCATCTGTAATCACACAGGCTAAAAAGCATGTGCTGTTATCCCCAGGTGTTGTGATCACAAAAAATGAAGGAGGGGAGATTTAACTTAGGCTTCACTAATTCTAAAATTATTTCCACTTGAAAATGCTTTATTAAATAATATTTGATCTGCAAAACTTAAACTGCCCTTTAGTATTCAGAGAATTGGAATATGCCCTCTAGTCAAAAGGAAAAAGAGTATAAATTTTTAGAAGACCGTGGAGGCCTTCTGGAAATTGAAAATGTTTTGAATAATTTTCACTGAGTTGGGCCCTCACAGCCATGAATGAGACCAACCTGAACTGGGTTGAAAATGGAAAGTTTTTAGTCATACTCTCAACCTGAGCTTGACCCTGACTTTTGCTGGTAAACTCGCTGAGGGTGAGGGTGAGGGAGAGCTGGTAGGTACCTTGTGAATAAATCTGTGAACCAAGGAGTGGAATGCTGACCAGCTCACAGACATGGCTGACACACAAGCTAGCAACTTCTGTGACGCTTAGACAAAGTAGGAGGGAGCTCGGTGCACTGAGCACACACCTGGGAGTCTCGAGGATTCCCAGGTTTCTCTCCTGTGCAAGCAACCTGAAGGAGAGCCAGCGATGGAGACACTGCAGGCTCCCTACAGCAACACATTCATTCAACACTCACTCTACCCCAGCTTTGCCAGGTTGCTCTTAACTGGTGACAATCAATCCCTCACCTGAGTAACGGTTACCTATGGGATAGGACTCTGCGTATTTAATTTGCAAAAGGCAGTGGCAAAATATGTGCACTTTTCTGCATGTATATTATATAGCTTTTATTTACTATATATTACATCCCATAAAACAAAAAGGTAATATCACCCTAGCCAGTGTGGTTCAGTTGGCTGGGCATCATGCCGTGAACCAAAAGGCCACCAGTTCAATTCTCAGCTAGGGCAAGGGCCTGGATTGTGGGTTCAGTCTCTGGCCAGGGCACGTACGGAAGGCAACCAATTGATGTTGCTCTCCCTTTCTCCCTCCTTTCCCCTCTCTCTATTAAAAAGAAGAGTAATAGCAACCAGCTGGAGCAGAGCGTGGGAAGAGCTTTAGCCTTCTGCTTCCTTTTCCTTCCTCTGTCTTCACGGTAACAGGGACAGTTCATGAAAACTTTCATTTCCATTTTGGGGTGCAGATATAGGCTGAGAGTGGCCAATATTCCTAGCTCCATTCCATGAGGGAAAGTCAAAATATCTTTTCAAATGACAGATTTTACAGGGCTCCTAGTAGATTTCCCCGTGTTTCTTCCCACCGGAAGTTGGAAATCCCCACAGTGCGTGAAGCATCAGCAGGTGGAGCTGGAGAGCTAATTGAACCACTTAGCAAAGGGACACTTCAGACAAATGCTCAGACAATGGAGTAGATGGCATGTTGATGGGACAAAGGGACCAAGTCACAAAGACCCTGTGTATTCCTCTGCGGTTCTGTGGATGTTGTCAGGTCATTGACAAAAGTCACTGTGGAACTTCTTATTTATTCATTCAATAATATTTATCAGAGTCCCATCATGTGCCCAGCCGGCCCTGTGTTCAACACTGGAAGTTAAGATAGGAATGGTTTTGCCCTCACAAAACTTGCCTTCTGAGGTGTTGGCTCAGTGAACAAGTAAGGACGTTCATGCACTTTGGCGTTAGACAGACCTTTGTTTTCAGGCTGGCTTTGCTACCTAGTTGAGAACAATGTAACCTTAGATCTTAGGCAATTGACTCAGCCCATTATCTGTACAGCAGGGGCAGTAATATCCACGCCAGTAGTTTTCAGCCTTCCTAGAATCACCTGGAAAACTTTTTAAATATCCGTGCCTGAGCCTCCCCCATAGATTTTGATTCAACTGTTCCAGTTAATTGTCAAATCATCAGCAATTTTAAAAGCCACTGAATACTTCTGTTGCGCAGCCAGTGAGAACCACTCCTACATCCTCTAGGATTGATGGGATAATTGCACTGAATGGTGCACATGAACTCCTCCAGTTTTACAAACACCTAATTGTTAGCTTTGATTCCCAAGCATAACAGGTGCTAACTCAGCAAAGGTCCAGCTATCTAGGAGAAAATTATTAACCTGAAGGTTGTCGGTGAGCAAGGAAGAGCTGAAGATAATTCTGATAGTGTTCTTCTTTTAAAAAAAAATGACCACCAAACTATTACTTGATCATGGCTTCATAACCATTTTGGCGCTCATGTTAATAGGTGAATTTACTTGCCCATTTTAAGAGATGTTCTGGAACTTCTCTATTTGTTTAATTTCCATTTTCAGTACAAACCACCACTTAGAGTTTAATAATGTTTAATATGGTGCCAGTAAGGAGAAAAATTAAGACCCTATCTTAGAATCATATCTAGCCTAGCCCTTGACATTTTACAAAGAAGAACAAGGAAGCCATAAGAAGTGAAGTGATGTTTTGTTGCTCAGCATGAAGCTATCTAACAATTTAGCTCTATGCAACTTTACGTAATAGATGAGTTTCCTACTGGTTGTATGTAAAGAGAATCTTTGTAAAGTGAAGCATTTGTTCATGTACTAGAAGAAATTTCTAGTTATAAGAATAGAACCATGAATCCCTTTGGTTGAAAGCAAAAAGTTTTTTTCAAGATGGAGACAGGAGTGGCACGGTTTTTCAATCTTTCCAAATTTCCACGTAGAAGCAGACAAAGCAACTAGATAGCAAATCCAAAGACCCATGGACAGCATTTTATATTTTTTAAAGATTTTATTTATTTGTTTTTTAGAGAGGGGAAGGGAGAGAGAAAGAGAGGGAGAGAAACATCAATGTGTGGTTGCCTCTCACGCACCCTGACCAGGGACCTGGCCTACAACTCAGACATGCGCCCTAGACTGGGAATTGAACCAGCAGCCCTTCGATTTGCAGGCCAGCACTCAACCACTGAGACACACCAGCCAGGGCAACATTTTAAATAAAATTGTGTCAAGCTATCTCCATGAACCCCAAATACAAGTACATGTGGACAAACCACTCTCATGACATCAAACATGCATGGTATCTCCATGCATGTGTATCTTCATGCATGCAGGAGAAGGCACGGGGAAGGCATTAAAAATCTGAGAACAGCAGTGAAAACTAAAAAAGGTTTGGCACAGTCAAACAGTTGGAGAGTATCAAGGGTCACAATAAGGTCTGATGTGTATGAACTGTAAAAATTGATTAACCAGGGCTCCCTTCCAGGTTGAGGCCGATGCACAGAGTTTTGAAACTGCTGCTCATGGAATAAAAGCTAAGCAGGATGGAGACAACAGAGAGAAGGGGAAAGAGAAGTTCTCAATGAAAGTAGGAGTTGAGGACAGAGCCAGTAACGCTCACTGTAAGAGAACATCAGAAGAGGGATCTCTGCGAATTGAGAAAAGCTATACTGAAAAACACCTTCTTCTAAAAGTTCGGGAAAAATAATTTCACATGGAAGTGAGGAAAAGAAAGGTGTGGAGGTCAAGTCCTACACAAAGTTGTAAGAAGAGAAGACACAAAGAGGCAGAAGAGCACCCCTGCAGATAATGGAGGCAACCCAATAGCAGCGAGCATCCCTAGGAGCCCGGATTCTATGATCGTGGCCTTGATACACTTTCCAATTAAAAAAAATAAAGAGACATTTTGTATAAATGGCTAGTTTTATATGTAAGGTGAGTCTGGAACATCTTTCTATATTAAGTAGTGAGAAAACTATCGAACTCTACTAAGATCATGGCAAAGGCCTTCAGAAGACAACCTGAAGAAGCTCCCACCAGCTAAAGAGGAGACGATCAGAGCTTCAAAAAAGATAATTGCAATTGGAACTCATCAAATATATTTAAATATATTAATTTATAATAATTTTAAAAATCTAACTGATTATATTCAGAAGAAAGCAAAGAACCAATAATGATGAGAACTGATAAAGAAAATGAATCCAGCATGTATTGTCATTTCTATATAAACTGGATATCCCTGGATACTCAAAGAGTAGATGATAGAAATCAGGTCATTGTAAAATATCCCAAGTAATGAATGAAGAAGAAATTATAGAATTAGAACATCACCCTTTCGTAACCTCTAAAGAATGAATATGCTAAAGTAATGAGCATGAAAAGCTGCTAACGTCACAAGAAGAGAGAAAAGCAGACAGTGTGTGCTTCTGAGGAGAGATCATACCTCTGCCTATAGTCTTGCCAGAGGGACAGGATGAGAGTGATCAAACTTCTGCATCTAGCTGTCAGTTAACAAAAATATAGAAAACAGAGGAACATGTCGTGCTATACTATAGGACAAAATCAACAAAACTGAGAAACTCTACAGATCAAATGCCCTGGCTGGGTTTTTCCAACAGATAAATTACAAGAAAAAAAAAGGAAGGAGGGGGAACCTATATCTAAAAGAGACTTCAAAGGCTTTTTTTTTTTAAGGCTAAACTATACAATACTAAGGATACACCCAACTGGAGATGGGCGATAAACTATTGAAAATACACACATGAAATGATTACTATGAAACTCAGGAGTCTGGTCATTTTCAGAGGAAAGGGGGAGCTGAGATTGGGGAACATGAATGGATTTCTAAAGTGGCTGGCAAAGTTCCATTTCTTAACCTGGGGTGTTGATCATAGAAAAATAACAAAGATAATAATATAGCAATACACTATAGTTATTTTGTATGGCTTTCTTCATCTGTTTTATTTTACAATAAAAGGCTTTTTAAGATCCTTTTGCAATATGAAGAATAAATGTACAAAGCAAATCCAATTAACTTCCTAAATTCTCTTTTCTTGGCAAATCCTGATTTTATTACTTAGTATTCAGAACAAGTACATGTTTGTTCTTGGAATATATTTTTAAGAATCACTACAATGTAATCAGTTAACAAATGTTTATTAAGGATCTACTATGTGCAAGACATTGCTGTCCCATTACAATTGGATTATATATTCAAATACTTCCTCTGTTTCCTAGATTAACATCAGGTATTTGAAGTATTCACCATGGGTTTGAGTTTTTGTGTAGTTTGTTTATAATGTTTAGTTTTATTAATTGATTGAACTACCGTATTTTGTAGAAAAAAAAAGCTCATGAAACACTTCAACTCAGCACAAAAGGAAGTGGCCTCTTCCCCTGGTCTTAGGCACTGCTGGTACCGAGCCATGGTCTAGTGGTCCAGGTTGCCTCCTCCTGCGGGTGTCAGCATCAGGCACTCTGCTTGCAGAGAATCTGCTCCGTTACTGGGCTACACTTCAGTGACTCATCATCCCAGCCTCATAACCACACTATGCATCTGGAAAGCCAGTTCCTTGAAATGACAGTTTCAGAGTGGTTCATAGTGGGTACCAATTCTCAGCAAAACTAAAGGGTTTTTGAGAATTTTTACCCCAACCAAGATCACAAACATCCAGAAGCAATTCTTTTCCAGAAAAACTCAGTTTCTAAATCTAGAAGTTAGCAGGCATCTGCTTTTTCCACAAAGCAAAGGATCTATGAGAGTTGCAAAGCTATAAAATTGCTTTAAGGCCAAGAAGCTTCTACCTCAATCAAGAGTTATATAATAAATGATGATGATGATACTAATAATATTGATCAACGATACAGAGATAACATTGACCACGTGGAAGAGGCTATTCTGAGCAGGTTGCATGCACTCATTTATGCAATCCTCACCACAAACCCAATAGAGGTGGTACTGTAACATTCCCATTTTACCGCTAATAGAACCGAGGAGCACAGAGGTTAAATAACCTGACCAAGGTCACATAGCTAGTAAATAGCAATGCTAGGACTCAAACCAAGTGGTTCTGCAGCAGAGCCTGTAACACCACCACAAGTTCTTAACGCCTTGGCAAGCCCAGCAAATGATAGGGAAGGGAAGATAATGGTTTCCATTTGAACACTCCTTGCCTTGTTGAATTTGCACTTTAGATAACAATTCTGGCAGAGAACACAGCCAATCAATGATCAAATAGCATCCACTCTGTCTCCTTAATAGCTCTTAAAGCTGTCAATTCCTCTCCATCCCCATTACTGCTGCTTGGGTTCAAGCCACTATCATCCCTCCACCAAAGTCACCTTCCTGCTTCTGGCCCTAATTGGAGATAAGGATGAATGGCAAAAACAGAAATATAGAAGGTGCCACCAAGCTAGCCAAAGAACACACATACGCCAGCCCCAACAACATCTAGAAGCAAGAGCTGGAGAGAAGTGGAAGTGGTTGCAAAACTCAGATCCTTACAAATCTAGAGAGAGAGGAAGGCAGAGCCCATATGAAGATGTTAAATAAAATGACCTCATAACATACAAGCCTCCAGGATCTGCCTTCAGGGACTGGGGCACAGAGCAGCTGTAGACAAGGATTGTCTGCTTCCCGCCTGCCTCTTCCAGCCTCTCTGGGGCTTGGGACTCCTGATCAGAGAAGCTTGGCTGGCTCTAATCACCCTCCCTCCTGTGCTGGCCTTGCTGAAATGTGCCCTGGGCAGGGCATTGGGCAGGAAAGAGACTCCTCACATGATCCTGCTTAATCCTCCTTCCCTCTCTTCCTCAAGCTACACACTGCAGTTAAGAGTGCAGCAGAAATGCAGACCAAGGGCGGTCCTCGGTGGACAAGGCGGGCCCTGCTCCTTGGCATCGTCTGGGCTACTACACACCTGCCTCTCCCAGGTGCTTCCCTGCCCCAGCGTGTCCCAAGGGCCACAGGTAGGTGGACACTGGGGTCAGCTACCCCTACTGCTATTGCTGCAACGTGTAGATGAAGGGACAAAGAAAGGGAAATTCTCACTTGACTCTTTTGCTTATGCTTCCTTCTGTATTTGCTCTGATTTTTAGCATTTGGAAGGATTTGAAACACTTTTGATCCCTCAAGTTCTCAAAGACAGCGCCAATAGAATTCATAGATATCATGAAGCAGGAGAGCCTCCAGTGTTTATTGTTGGAGACTTCATGAAAAAAAAACCTTTCATCCCAGAAATTCACTCTACCCACAGTAGATGATTCTTTGCTAGCCTGTGAACAGCTTGGGCTCTGAAATGGGAAAATGAAATTGTGCAGATATCAGAAATCTTTATAATTGGGAACATGGTTTTCACTGGAGGAGGAAGAGGGGTTCGGAATTCCCTTTTAGAAATTAAGCAGACAGGAAAGAGTGGTTTCATGATTTCCTCTTTTTAATTCTTCTACTACCATTAACTTTCTTCATTAAAGTACTTCTTTCAGGTCCCAAAAAGACGAATCTTTTTTTTTTGACAATCCACAACTACATCATATTCAAAAGTGCTTTATACATTTTCACCAGGGTTCTTAAAGTGCCACCCAGAAACCACCCACTTTACAGTTTTCTTAAGCAATTTCCTGGTGTGGGCTTGGAATGTGTGACTCCAACACCCTTCAAATTTTCACCTCATTTTCCTTACCAGGAAATAGCACCGGCTGTGTTATTTCTCCATCATCGGAGTTTCCGGAAGGGTTCTTCACAAAACAGGAGCGTGCAGATGGAGGCATCGTAATCTACTTCCTAATTATCCTTTACATGTTCATGGCCGTGTCTATTGTCTGTGACGAGTACTTCCTACCCTCCTTGGAAATCATCAGTGAATGTAAGTGACTGGAAATCTCCGCTGTGGCCTTCCAGAGTAGCTGTGCCACACACATGGAGGGCTATCTTTGAAATAGCTCAGCACAATCACCTCTCAACTGGTTGCAGCAGTTCACTATTAGAAATTAAGCTCAGTTATTGGTTTCGGAAAATACAATCTACCGGTTCAATCCCATTCGTTATATCCCTTCAGTCATGGACATCACCCAGGATTCTGAGAACAGGTCTTTCATTGGTGCCCTGGTCCCTAAAATCGAGATATTAATGGTGTTTTATGCCACATAATCAAAAATGCCAAGTAGGAACCTCGTCTCCTACTTGGTTAGTTTTATTATTTGAGCAGGCTCACCTCGGAGGAAGTCGAAATTAAGGGCTAGGTTGCCTGTTGGACAGAAACAGCATCCCCTGCACCAACCAAACAGCTAGCATTTCTTCCCTGAGGGGAAGAGCAGGAACACAAACTCTCCTTTACCCATGGCCCCAGCCCCCACCCCCGCTGAAATGCAAGTCAGCTTTTCTTCTCTCTTGTTTACTACAGTGTAGCAGTATCCTTGGGACCTAAGACAAGGCCTGACGATAGTGAGGACACTCAATACATTTAACAACGCCAACATTATAGACTAAGTCAGTGTAAGTTTATTATAATTATTTAACTGCAGTAGATGTAAATGCGTGCATTTTTACACCGACATTGTTTTACATTTCCACCACCCAGAGGCCCTCAGTTTCCCTTTGGTGTATGTGCTGTCTTTTCGATCTTGCTACCGATAGAGTTTAAGGTCTTTTCTTTTTTGTCATATAATATTGTGTACATTTTCCCACATTATTAAATGCTCTTCAAAAGCTTGAGTTTTTAATGTTAACATGACAGTTTAGGATTCTATAAATGGTTGGAGCACCTAAATTTGATTTTATATACATGGTAGACACCATAGAGAAATTTATAATTTTTTAAATTATTCATTTAATGAGACATTTTATTTGTTTTTTAATTTTGTTTGTTTTAAATAATGCTATGCCTCCACTAGTATAAAATCTTTGCAAACTTTCCTGATCATGTCCTGATAAAGATGCGGAGCTGTGCATATTTTAAGTTTTATCTTGCACATTGTCAAGAGCATTTCACAAAGGGTGAGTGAACTTCAACCTCCAGAATGCGTGGTAACTTCCATTCTAGAAAACCATGAACAGTATCATTCTAAATGACTTTGCTGATTGCTTTAAAAATGGAACTTCATTTGATAAAATTTGTATTTATCTTTTACCCTATTTGTAAAGTTGAACTTTATATAATTTTATTGAAATTTGATTTTTTTTCTTTTGTGTCTTATTGGCCATGTTCTAATAGGGGTGGTGGGTGTAATTTGTATTTTTCTTACTGATCTCCAAGACTTTTTTTAAAGTATAAGGACATTAACTCTTTTTATAATATATTTTACATGTTTTTTTCTTTTGTATTTTGTGTATTTATCATGTTGAAATTTTACATGTTTTAAGTAAATTTATAGATAGTTTATGATTCTCCTTTTGGTTTTATACTTAGACTTTTTCATCCCTAGGTCAGAAAAATTATCATATTTTATTTACTTATAGTTCTTTTTTACATTTATGTATTTCTTCCTCTAAGAATTAGTTTTGCTATAGGATACAATGGCTTTTTCTCAAAATTTGATCAGTCTTTATATACTAAATTCTTGTGTGTGTGTGTGTGTGTGTGTGTGTGTGGATCTGTTTCTATCTATACTCTCAACTCTGTTGTAGCAAACTTAGTTTTTTCACCCTTATTTGTTAATCTTATTTGTAGTACTCTTATTTTTTCATCCTTGTGGGAAGAACCTTACTTCTAAATAGAAAACCTAAAATAGATCATGTCAATTATATAAATCTGAGAAACTTAAAATTCAAGGTATGATACCCCACCTAGAATCTTTCTCTTCCAGGAAAGTAAAATAATCACTTTTTAAAAAAATTTTTTGCCTTCACATTTCCAAACAATGACTTGGCTGAAAAAATAAATCCATCGAAAAGTGTTTATTAAAAAATTGCCTCTGGAGTTGTAAATAAATAAATAACTTGTCCAACCCGGCACAAAGACACTATTACATTAAAGTTTAGATTGCTACTTGAAAACAATCACCACTAAGTGACTTCACAGCATATCTATAGCAATCGCTTCTACCGTGCCACTTGTGAAATTACTCTGAAACATCATTAACAACATACACTTCTCAAGTGCACTGCCCTTGGCTCTGAAACGGAACACAGAAGCTGCTATGGATGCGTGACTGATGGATGTCACGCAACTGCCAAATCTTCCTCAGCCACCGAGAATTGACCCTGGTCTTGAGTACTAAAATACTGGCGACAAAGTGAGATAGAAATAGTGCAAGCTCAATTCATTTTTAAATGTCTGTCAGTTAATACTGTCACTTCTCTTTTCAAGGAAGGTCCAACATGGTCTCATCCAAATGAGAACATAAGCAATAAAAAAGTCTCCCTGGAATTTATTTATATCCACAGAAAAGTCTACAAATGCCTTACATTTCTCCATGGTTGTTTGATGAGCACTGAGTTACAATAGTTCCGCCCATCCTGTCAACTGATAAATATAATTTCAAAACAGTTTACTAAAGCATTCCACAGAGTACTGGAGTGTTATTTATTGATTCATTTGTTAGTTATCCTAAAAACAATTATAGAAGACAAAGCAGGGTTCTGAATTACATATATATGGTTTTATTTAGTCTTCACAAAAAAACAATATGAAGTAGGGACTATCGGATGGTTTTCTTCAAGACAAAACTGAGTCTGAGAAGATATGTAATTTTTCAAGGCTTCATTGTCAGGGTACGGCAAAGCCCTGGGTCTCTCTACTGCCAAAACCCAAGAATGTTCTCAATTGCTATATGAAACAAGTTTACACATCATTGTTTGAGATTAGTTGCCATAACATGATTATTTCAGAAGAACTTTCCTATATGAACAATCTTAAAAGATGTTTTCTTCCCAAGGGCACTGAAAATTTTGACCCCCCAGCAAAACCCTACCCAATACCCACTGTGACAATAAATGAAATATACTACAAAATGAAGATAATCCACTTAAAAAGTAAGCTTAGTCTTTTAGCAACCTATTGGAGGTTGTAAACTAATGTAATAAACATTTACCCACAAAAATGAAACTCTGAGGTCTACACTTTGTGTGTAGGATGGACATGAGAATATAGCATATCAGGTGATCAGGTATGATGCAATGACTTTCTTTGCCATACATGTTAAGTGTCCCAACCTACAATTCAATGGTAGAATCAGCAGGCTCCTGGCCCACCCCGGCCCTATCACCTCATTGCCCCTCTTCAAATCACCAGCAGAAGGGGCCTCAGCAAGATGAAGACTAGAAGAGGCTCAGGAGTGGGATCTCTATGCAGGGGACAGGGGAAGTGGCAGGCAGAGCCTCTTGCTGACACCCTGGCCTGGCGCCAGCTCAGGCAAGCATGTGCTCTGTCTGTAGCTGCGTATGCTGGAATAGCAATTTCCCCCAGGGCCGCCACAACCTGGGCCTCCAGCAAGGATCTTTCCCTTCTTGTTCTACTCATAATCATAAAAGGCACACAAACTCTCTTCCCCAACTGGACCCTGGAAAAGCAAGCACACACCTATGTTAGACAGCCCGAAATGTTGCGCCTGTCATCCTAGCAAAATGCTATTGCTCTGCCCACTTCCTCTAGTCCATTGCATTTTTGTCCATGTAGGTCCTACAGAAAAAGAGGCTAATGATGATTTTTTGGCACAGAAGGCTGAAGTGAAATTAATTCAATTAGAAGAAATTTAAAAAGTCACACTCTAGCTGTGTAGGGCATTTACTTTTGCAGCTAAAACCTGGTTTCTGTTGTGGGAAGGTGGTCAGGGGTTCAGAAAAAGGGGTTAAAAGGTGTCATTGGAGTGGGAATATTACCTGAGAGAAGTTGGAGCTGAGGGTAGTGGGGTGAGGAAAATAACTAAGGAGAGCTCCCTCATTCCCATCAGGCGTGCTGCTCTAGGCCGGTATTGGGTGGATACTCTCTGGAGTGTGTGATGTGTGTGTGTGTATGCGCGCTCGTGTATGTGTGACACTGAGAGAGATAGACAAAGAGACAGAAACAGAGAGACAATGACAACAAGGACGAAAGGGGCGCCTCGGTGGTCTCTGGTCATTCATGTAAGCCTGACTTACGAAACTTTGTCTGAATTCCCATGCTGGGTTTGCGAAGTTTGTGAAGGTAATCCTTGCGCTCATATCTGGTTTCATTTGCTTGGGGCTTTGCCCACTTTTTCCCTACCTCTATGCTATACTTTCAAAAGGGTCTCCAACAGTGCTAAGGCTCCTTGGAGGTGCCGGAGGGGAGAATGCTGTCCTGTGCTATGATGCCATGGAGTGAGATGGTTGAAAGTGTCCACCCTGGAGCCTGACGCAGCCTAGGTTCAAATCGCAGCCCCATCATTTGCTAGATCTGACTTTGGGCAAAGTGCCGAATGTCTCTCTGCCCGAGCTATCTCAGCTGTGCAGGAAGGGTAACTAGAGCACCAAGTTCATAGAGCTGTGTGCCAAGTACATGAGGGAATACAACTGCTCACACAGGGACCAGGCGCATGGCAGACATTCACTAAATGTTCGTGGTCGCCTAAGAACAGACTACCAAGATTAGAATCCTTTACCCAGGAAAGATGAAGGTGAAGAAGGTGAATGATCAAAGTCAATATAAATATGTTTGGGGCACATACCAAATCTAGGGTAATTCTGCTACAGCTTGGAAACTAAGTTTAAGACAAATAAAAGCAACTACTGCTTCACAAGGTAGGAAGTAGGTTTATGAAATCCATTCTTTTATTTGATCCAATAACCCATTTGGCAACTTTAATGATACTTTAAACATCTCTAGAGTATTTTTTAGAGTTACTTTTACTTCTTTTACATTAAAATCCATACCACTTTATTCCATTTTTAGTAATCTTTTATTGTTTAAAGAATATTTTATTTAATTTAAATATAAATCAACCTAAAAATATAATATAAACTACTTATAGCCCAAATAGGACTATTATCTCCCAGTTCATTTTCAGAAACACAAAAGTTCAATATAAAGCCAAAAAAATCCTTTTTACATATTTTTTATTGGTAATGAGGACCTCTTAGAATTACTTAAACACTATTCAGAGCAGCCTTTTATGAAACCCATTTCCTATGAAACTTTTAATTTTTTTACTTTTTATTTTATTTACTTTTTATTGTAATTTTTTCCATTACCTTTTAGTCCCCTTATACCCATCTCCCCCCGTCCCGCCCCCCCCCCAATCACCACGCTGTCGTCGTCTACATCTGTGAGTCCTTTTTCCTTTCTGATTTTAAATGGGACACTGATATACTACTCAGTTAGAAATTCTAATCCCTCCACTATACTGATCCTTTGAGGAATAACACATCTTAAGTGAAAATGATCTCAGTAAGGTATGGAGAAACATAATTCAATACTTACTTTTGTGTTAAAAATTTTGCTTATTTGCTCTGCTTTGAATTAATATCTGCCCATGTTCTACTTTATGTTTCAGAAATAGACAATAAGAAAGGAATGCAAGTTTTGATTCCAGGTAGTTTTGGTTCTAAATTGATAAAATCGAAAAGGAGTCAAGTACTTGTGTGAGTGTGACATTTAGCTGGCCTGCAGTTTCAGGGGTTGTTTGATTCTTAATCCTCACGAAATTTACCGAGGCGGAGCTCGTCCCAAAGAACAAAGAGTCGAGGAACAGTGCTTCCTCCCTGCCAGGCTGGCACTCATCCTCCTCTTAAGGGCATTTCCATCCTCTTTGTTTGTCCTTTCTCTCTGCTCTAAATTGTGGCCTCCTTGGATTGCATCTAAATCCACCCCAGGTGCAGGGATCTAAATAAGCATCAAGTCATCTGGATATTATAAAGATGCTACTGCAGGAACAGGTGATGATGATGATGAAGTTATGTATTAATCTCCTCACTTTACCTACATGGACAACTGAGAGAGCAGCTTTTTAAAGCAAAAAAGATCTAGGCGCCCATCTCATCTCTACAACTACTATGTGACCTTGGCAAATTATGGGGCTTAAACTCAGGTAATTGTGAAGAACGTCTTGCACGTGCATTAGGTGACGGGCTTAGGGTAAGTGGACATTCATTGTAAATTACAGCTATTAGGTTGGGGGTTGGGAGAGCCCTTTTTTCAGTGGAATCAGGCATTTAAAACCATTGTACAGGGTTTTTGGATTATTCCATCATGGCTCACATAAAATATAAGGTGGTAATTATAAAGTTCTCAAAATGTTTTTATTTATTGTTAAAAACAGTAAATATACTCACAGAGCATAGACATGCAGGTGTGCACTAAGAGACAGGCATTCATTCCAATGATGTTAAATTTGCCTAAAAAATTTCTAAAAAATTTTGAAATTAATGTCAGACCAAGTTTTGCAAAGCATAAAAAACTTTGGTTTGCTGTCACACTTCATTCTGTATCTTAAATAGAAGTTCTCAGCATGACTACCCATCCCAGTCACTAGAGTTGGGTCCGCATGACTTTTAATTGCTTCTGAAATTTGAATTCATTCACAAAGCATGAAAATTTGCAATTATTGAGGACTTTTAAAAATCATGCCAGAGGATAGCCTATAGTTGTAACTCCATTAAAATCTGAAAAGAACTGAAAATACATTAAAATGATAGCTGTGGTTAAATACAACAGCAAGAGTATAAGTGACTCCTCTATTTTCTCCCATCACCTAAATTTTCAAAAATGTAGGGTTTTTTCTTTTATTACAGTAAAGGAATTTATTTAACATGAAAACTGGTACAGAGTCTAAAGCATGGAATCTATACTTTAAATTTTGAGTAAAACTTTATAAAAGAATTAGAAGATGCCTTAAAGACTGTGTAGTCCGACCCCCTCTTCCCAATTTTACAGATGGCAAAGTGCAAGCCTTGCCTGAACAACTTGTCTAAAACCTCGTGTTAAGGTCCTTACTGACAAGGCCAGCATCCGGGTCTCCATTTTAGTTTAAACCTCTTCCTACTGTATTTCCTGAAGTGGATTTTTTTTAAAAATCTCTTCTAAACTTCCCAACATAGCATCCTAGAAGAGAACACACCTAAGAAAAAGTGTGATGAGTTTTAGTAATCCGTTCATTACCATAAAGTTGCACTTTATACAAACAGTGTGATGATATCTAAACTTATAAAGCAAGCTCACCTTAGACATTTCTACTCTATCCTAATGGAAAATGTGATTATTCCTTTAGAGTAATAGAGAGGAAAGAAATAGCTCTAGGGAAAATAAAGAACCCGAACAATTTATCTTTAATAATAAACTATAGCAGAGAGAAATGCTACCCAAAGGTCAGCAAAGACAAAACTAAAGTTCAGATGTATAAACCATTTTCACGAAATATGCTTATAACCTTAAGATATAACTTGTTAAAATATCTTGGAAGGTTTACATGTCCATTGATATGGGTTCTTTCCTTTCATAACTCAGAGCCTGTGAACAGCGACAGGCTTTACTGTTACTGCCCTTCGAACATAAGAGAGTTCAAGAGGGCCCCCCACTTCCCTACCTGGCAGCGACTAAGTGGGTCGCACTTGAGACCGAACTTCTCGAATGAAGCATCTTCAGCTAAACAAAGATGCATCGTTAACTCTTCAGTTGCATCGAGTTTGGACAGTAACTTCAAGATAAAGTATTTTGTTCTTTCTTCATTTCCTCAATTTACTATCCAGTCCTCATTTGACTTGAGAATTTATGAAAACATCCAATATTACTAAAATTATGCATTCTCTGGAATAAGGTGGGAAACTTCCAAAGTATCCCTGACTCCCAATAACTACTGTTTCCCCCAAGGAATGCATAGGGGGCATTTATATGCCAGTGCCATGAGGCAGAGCGGATAATGACTCAGTCATGTTCCAGCTGGCCCACCTGCCATTCTTATATTGGGTTTCTGTCATGAAACTGAAATAGCACTCGATTTAGGACTAATATACAACCAATATGCAATACTTGGGGTTTATGTAGTAACGTCTCACATTTAAGATCCTTGCCATCCATGTGACTTCAAGTTACTTAACCTCCTGAACCTATTTCTTTATCTGTAAAATGGAAATATCACCACTCATATTTGAGGATGGTTGAGATTAATAAATTACGTGAGAGTGAACTGCATACCATCAATGTAATTTATTATGTATTTCACACCTCAAATAAAAAAAGTTAATCACAGAGTAATAATCTCTATCTTGTTCTATTTTACTTTACGGCCAGTTGATCTTAGAGTTGTAAATAAAGAGTATGCATATATGTATAAATTATATATCCAATTATACAATTATCATATATTACATGGAGTGATATATATCATTCTAACCAATAAAAGAAATGCTATGAAATATAACCTTCATCAATCATTACTTCTCTCCACTCATCAGCCACTGCAGGTAGATGTTCATCCAGGGATATGATCAAGGGCAAAGAGAGAGGAACAGGACAGAGGGCCTGGATCAGATCATCCCAGCTATCCTCAGAGGACTGTCCACAAGGCTTAGCAGTAAAAACCTAAGTTCTTATTAGGATCCACAAGGCCTTACATGATCTGCCCACCTATTACCTTTGACCTTGTCATCTACTGCTCTCCCCTCACACACTTAATTCCAGACAAGCTGGCCTTCTGTTTCTTGAACACACGAGCTAGCTTCCACCTCAGAACCTTGGCACACACTCCTGCCTGGAATACTCTTACCGCAGGTATACATACATATGGCTGGCTCCCTCCCTTCGAAGTCTTTGTTAAGTCACCACATCTTAGTGAAGTCCTTTCTGGTTACCCAGTCTAAAATTACAATCTTTCCATCATGAAATTTCATATTCCCCCTCTGTGAATTTGTTCCTCGCTATTTCCAACATAATGGTGTGTTATCTTGCCTATTTTCTCTCTCTAGCATTAAAGCTCCACAAGAACAGAAACGTTCTGTTACGTTACTGTTCCCAGCACATGAAAAAGCATCTGACATAGTAGGTTGTCAGTAAATGCGACAAATAAATGAACAATAGCCAGGAGTTCCTATTATCCATGATGCTTAACAGAACATCCCCAAACTGGGCTCCGCTAGGTGGTTCTTGCTCAAGGTCAGAGGAGAGGGTGGGATGATCTGAAATCCCCTCCCTAGCATGGAAGGTGCCTGGAATGAGGAGATTCAAAACATCAGGGGTTCCTCAAGAACCCCTACTTCTCTACTTCTTTATGGGCTCTTCAGGAGATCTCTCCAATATGTGGGGTTCAAGCCAGACATTTTATGAGAGGCTTATGGCTCTAAATCAAATGTTCTTGGAGAGAAAACACAAGGAAGTTGGTCACCTTTTGTCCTAGGCTTACAAACATTATGGCACTGCCATATTCTGTTAGTCAAAGCATTAGTCACAAAGTCCAGGCAGGGTCCAGGAGGAGACATAAACTGCCCCCCACCCCGGCTTTTTTGATAGAGAATGAAAAGGTCCTGGGAAATCACAAGGGCAGAAACATTGTAGCCACTTTAGTAAAATACAGCCTGCCACACACCAAGAAAAAAAAAAATCAGTAAAGTCAAAGGCAGATGTCCCAGCGGGGAAGCAGAACATGCGGAAGACCTAAGAATGAGCAACCTATAATGGTCTCCACAGGCAAGAATTAGGAAAAATTGACCACAAGTGACAGAGACTCAACCAAGCACACCAGCATTTAAGGGGCCCAGAAGACTGAAGTGTCAAGAATCAATAGGTGTAATAAACAATAAATATCAACAAAGGATTGCTATCAAGAGCCTTGGAAACCTGAATTTTAGTCCTAACTTTGTGACCTAGGGTAAATAACATCCACCCTACTACCTCTATCAGCTATTTTTTTATTCTATCAGTAAAGCCTCACTGGGAGGTTCTGATGCAATGTTGTCTCAGCCTTCCCAAAGCAGGGTGGTTTCTTCAACGTAGCTCCCTCTTTCCTTCCCACAGAAGGTCCCTTAGCTCTAAAATTTAAGGGGTAAAAAATTCTGAGATTCTCATCCCATCAATCACTGATAACAGATTTGCATGCTTGTGAACATGGGGGATACACACTTTGAATAGTGGTATTTTCTTGAATTTCCTACTCTAGAGCAATTTTTTCATGGCTCCATGATTTAAATCAATACTGTTATTACACAACAGTCAATCTTGTTTATAGTTTTCTCTCATCTGTATTTAGAAAAGGTTCAAATTGCCAATCTGTGAGTGTGCTCCTTAACACACTTCATTTATAGATCTTAAAAAACTACCAATATTCACTTTTTCTCTTCTTTCAAGTTGGATTAGGATTCCTGAATTTCCTTGATTTTTCTCAGCTCCTTATGGGAGCATTAAAATTTTTAAAAGCCATGCTGTTGCTACACACCTACAAAAAGCAACCTTTTCTGGATCCCAAAACATCCATCTTTGCACTCTGTACACTGAATTGCGGCTTAGTTTCAATATACTTCTGAACTTATCCCTATTTTTACAGAAGCTGTAAGTCATGAAGACATAAAGAAAGCGAGACACTGATTCCTCTATTTTTTAACCTACATATTCTACTTTTCCAGTTGCCATCAGTGTTCTTTTCTGTGAAGCTGTGGCTTTGAGTACCTATTTTAGTTACGAAGACACACTCTTTCACCTGTCACTTTCCCAGGCATAACATGATTTCGTTTGTCTTCAGCCCTTGGATTGTCTCAAGACGTTGCAGGCGCGACTTTCATGGCAGCCGGTAGTTCAGCTCCTGAATTAGTTACTGCTTTCCTAGGTAAATATATTGTACCCTGTATTTTTTGCTAACCCTGTATGATTTTACCTATTTCAAATCAACTGTAACTCACCTACTATCTTGCTCATAGGTGTATTTATCACAAAGGGAGATATTGGCATTAGCACGATTCTTGGATCTGCAATTTATAATCTCCTTGGAATCAGTGCTGCCTGTGGCTTGCTATGTAATGTGGTATGTACCAGTACTTTGTTCAACAAAATTTATTGTCTCAACAAACTAAAGAACTGTTTATAGTTTAGCATGAACAAGGCACTAGGAATGTGTTCAATCAAATTTATTAATCAGTAGAAAAACCAGCAAGTACTTAATTTTAAGTTAACCAACAAATAGCTCTTTAAGTCAAATTTATGAAAATCAGAAGTTTTAGAAACAATTTTCCTTAAAAGTTCTTTTTTCTCTAAGCAATATGCAAAAGATACTATTTTGCTACAGATATACAATTTTCTTACATTAAGCTTGCATGGGAAATTGCAGTGTAACAGAAACGGCAAATTGCTACTTTACAGGTGTCGCCGCTGTCCTGCTGGCCCCTCCTCAGAGACTGCGTGGCTTATGCGGTTAGCGTGGCAGCCATTCTCGGCACACTATTTGACAACCAAGTGCACTGGTAAGCTCTACAGAATCATTACTCTTATGTAAAACACAATTACAGAGGCTTTATGAAATTCTAATGGTTTATTAACATTTCTTTCAAAAATGTTACGTCACTTCTCAATTATCTGCCACTTTCACCCCATTTCCCAGTGGGCCTCTGAGCTAAAGCTTGTCTCAATTGCTGGTTGCATTTTTCTCCCTTCTTTGCAATTTTTCCTCATCAGTCTCCTTTTTCTGTCTCAATAACCACCGGATGTTACCATCCTGCCTTCTCCACTGACTTGACTGTTCACAAAGTCTCCCAACTTTGCTGTCCCTCAAAGTCCCAACGGTTGGCGTTTTCATCTACTGGGTTATTCACCTTCCCTCAGTGAGGAGTGCTCATGGTCACCAGATGGGAGGGAGATGATGATGGAGGAAGTACAAGTGCCTTTGAATCCCTGTGACTCTCTCTCTGATGATATTTTTTGGAAGAGGAACTATAGCCTTCTTCCTCTAAGACTCCAAAATATTTAGGTTTCAATGTTAAAAATTGCTTGCTTTCTTTATACTCTCCCTACACTTTTCTGTTCCATTTAAAAAAAAAAAAAGGGAATAGCAGAGTGGACAGATAACTCTTTCAGCACCAGGTATTTATCAGTATGCTAGGAATCATAAGGGATAAGCAAATATAAAACCCACAGCTGCTCAGGTTGTGACTTACACATGGCCAGAGGACACCAGAAAGAAAAGAAAACACGATATAAATGGCTTCCCCCTGGAGTTTAACAGTGCTGCATAGTACCTGCTATCAAGAAACATCAAATCTAGCGAGGAGCAAGATTTCTAAACGAATCATTCCAAAATCTAGTCTGTCTCCCAAAGAAAAACTGCTGGTTACAGCTGGGGTCTGTCTGGGACACAGGCGCTGTCTGTAAGGGCACAATGAGTGGGAGTGGCCCTCCACGAGAGAAATCAAGACCTGTGTGCTTCCGGCTGTAGCAGAGATTCACTAGCTATAAAAAAGATAAATGTACGGTTCAAATGTGATGGTATTCTTTATACAGGAAGCCACAGTGTAGGGAAATATAGTTTTCAGTGTCTAAGGCATAATTTTATTCTTAAGACTTACCTCCTTGTTTTCTTGTTAATTCAGTTACATTAATATTACATTTTAAAGCCTTGCATAGGAAATTGAAAAGCCCCAGCCAAAACCTAACATAGTCCAAATATTTTGGATGGGAGTAAAAGACAGAAAACTGTACAAGAACAACAATTAAAGGAAAAAAATTTTGATCACAGTAAAATGAACTAACACATGCTATATTCTTTTATAATTATTATGTATTTGGGGGAATGGTTTCTGCCAATGAACTGAGAGATGAAGAATGCCCATTACTATCCATTAACTTCACTTTAATTTTGAAAATCTGTCATTATTATTTTCTAAGCATTTTTATGACTATTATCTTGGAATCTATAAATGAAGGTGAGTTTTCCAATCCTTTTTTTTTTAAATATAGAAAAAACATTCAAGATGCTATCAATAAATTTATAATAATGCTATATAACATATCCACAAAACCAAAATATATCTAGAAATATTTAATTGTTCTATTGCATTAAAAATTAAGCAGATACTGCCCAAAAGCTATTAACTCTCAAATAACTTTCATTTTTTATTAAAACACACACACACAAATTTCTCTAATTTATAGGTATGAAGGAACTTTACTACTTTTGATATACGGATTATATGTTTTGGTGCTGTGCTTTGACATTAAAATTAACCACTACATTATAAAGAAATGCAGTCCTTGCTGTACCCGTCTTGCCAAAGCGATGGAGGACAGAAGTGAACAACAATCACTGATGGTCTGGGAAGATGAGGGTCAACCATTTATCCGGCGGCAGTCAAGAAATGACAGTGGAATATTTCATGAGGATTCTGGTTACTCCCAGCTTTCTATGAGTTTACATGGTCTTAATCAGGTTTCTGAAGGTAATAACCTCATCTTGCCCCCTATTAAAATCTATTCACTAGTGAAACTTAGCCTCATCTCACTTCAAGTATTATACACTTATTACATAAAAGACACTGGCGATTCAGAGATGAAGAGGTTAGGCCATATCCTTAAGAAGCTTCCAATACTGTAAGAAAAATTAAAAACCAAAATAGCTAAAATATGAAGGTTTAAGTACTTAAAGTGTAACTGTGTTTCCTAAATGGGATATATTACTGAAAATTTGATGAGGACGGTTAGACAGAAAGGACTACCACACATGGGAGTACTTAAACAGCCTTGTAGCATGGGGAGGATTTTAATTGATGGCCTGATTTGAAACTAGTAACAGCTACTGAAGTCTTTATTAGGTAAATGATGCAGAGGTAAGAATAAAGTACATTCCATGGGTGGACACCACGGAAATAACATTAGCTTGTTCAAGTACTAGCATCACTGAGCGCAAAACGTGTGCGGTAAGAAAGCAAAGGAAAAGGTGGACAGAAAGGAATAGAATAGGAAGAGACTTAAGTGTTTGTTTAAGAGTCTGTGCAAGTTTGTGAGCAGGTAAATCATTAGAACTGAAACATGTGCTAAAAGACACAGAGGGCTGTTAGAGGCTACTAAAACAGCTGAAGTGTTCTAACAGACGACTAGACAGAACGGAGGCAGTGGGAATGAAAGAGAACAGCCATGAGACATGCAGAGAAGGCATCACAAAGGCCAGGCGATCAAGGGATTATGCGGGGCCAGAAAAGGGAGCAGAGAACTTCTGAAGCTTTGACCATAATTGACTAAGAAAATGGAACACTGCTTACAAAAACTAGGAATTTAGGGAAAACAGCTGGTGAGAAAAGAAGAAAACAGTTGAGTTTTAAATATATCATTTGAAGCAGTAGCAAAACATTTAGGTACAAATGTTTAGGAGAAAGTCAAATTCAATTATGGTCAGAAATATAAAGGTATGGATTACTTTTTTATAAAATGGTTGTATAAGAGTCTAAATTTAATTTAGCAGATTAGGAAGGGAACTTATTCTAATTTACTATCTTAAAAAATTACAACATGACTTTTCCTCTTTTACAAAAATTAGTTTCTAGTATTTCAGGTAAAAGAGTTATATATCTCTAAGTTAATTTTATAACAAGAAAGTAAAAAAAAAAATCAGTCCAAAATTACCACTACAGCCCTGGCTGGTTTGCTCAGTGGTTGGAGCATCATCCTGCAACTGAAGGGTTGCAAGTTCAATTCCTGGCCAGGACACATGCCTAGGTTGTGGGTTTGTCACCAGCATGTGCGACCCCCAGTCCTGACATGTACAGTCCCCACTCCCATGTACAGTACAAAGGCAACCAATCAATGCTTCTCTTGCATCAAAGTTTCTCTCTCTTTCTCTCTCTAAAAAAGCAAATGAGAATGTCCTCATGTGAGGATTAAAAAAATGTTATAGTTATTACACTAAAATTATATATAATATTAATGGCCCATTGGCTGAGGCTTGGTAAATCTTAAGTTATTTTATTAACATTAGTTGTAATGTGATTTGATCAAATATATGGGTATATTTTGTAAATGCCATACAAATTTTAGATAATTGTAAAGTGAACTCTCATTTTTATCCAATATATTACTATTGTCTTCCACTGACTTCATAAAAAAATTGAATAAGGAACATACTCAAGTTTTATAAATGACATTGTTCAGTCTATACTAGTTCCTATTTTCTTAAGGTTCTTCCTACAAACTATGATGAATTCTGTAGTAATAAAAAAATGAAACAAGCCCCTCAAAAATCACTTACAATGAGAATTAGATTGGAATATTCAACTTAATAAAATTATGCTCTAATTATTTTATAATCCCTAAGTATACACTATCTGATACAAAGGGCCGGGCTCTGGCATCATCAGTTTGGGAAGTGGAGGCAACTAGATAGCTAAGGTAGAAGCCAGGTTAATCCTCTAAGGAAAAAAACATTACCAAAGACCATCCACATTGTAGAAAACCAAGAGATGTCAACTGACACTTCCTAAATATTATCGCTAACACATTTAGTGACTATGGGTTTAAAGCCCCAAATCGAGAAGTGCTGAGTATCACGTTTTACGCTGTCTGCCCTACAGTCTCAATTAGTTTCTTTTTTGCCAGCAGTATCAGTAATGAGGTATTCAAATGTTTTAAATAGCCTTTTAAACCTGATACAGCTAATTTATTTCAATATAGCTTTTTAAATGGACATTCCTAACTTAATTGGCCATTTGAGAAAACTCACAACCATTTAATTTTTCCTCAACAGATCCACCAAGTGTTTTCAACATGCCTGAAGCAGATTTAAAACGAATTTTTTGGGTACTCTCCCTTCCTATTATTACATTACTTTTTTTAACCATACCAGATTGTAGAAGAAAGTTTTGGAAAAATTATTTTGTGATAACCTTTTTCATGTCGGCACTATGGATATCTGCATTTACATATATCCTGGTTTGGATGGTCACGGTAACTGGTATGTATCTTAAGGACAAGAGCACAGTTTTAAAAGAAAATAATCGTTTTCGCCCTGGCTGGTGTAGCTCAGTGGATTGAGCACGGGCCTGCAAACCGAAGGATCGCGGTTCGATTCCCAGTCAGGGCACATGCCTGGGTTGCCAGGCCAGTTCCTGTCAGGGGACATACAAGAGGCAACCGCACATTGATGTTTCTCTCCCTCTCTCCTTCCCTTCCCCTCTAAAGATAAATAAATAATAATAATAATTAAAAAAAAAAGAAAATAATCGTTTTCATGTAAGAACTTCATATATTCACTGAAGGTAATCCAGCTAAGGAGAAAATTTCTTTTTCAGCAAAGAGTGAAGAATAATGCTATTTACCAAAAAATTAAATATTAATATACCCATCATCCAGGTTTTGTGAGTTGCATATTACTTATCAACTATAATCTCACAGTTATTCAGCCCAGGAATACAAAAAAAGGGATCATCTTATAAATGAAATCAAATTCACAGGATGGCTTTCTATTAGGCTAATAATTAAGTCACACTGCATAGGGATTGAGTTCAGTTACAAAATAAAAAGAAATAGCAAGATGCCAGTGTTTTGGGAAAACGATGGGTGCTCACTATTTAACTGGAATACATTTTATTTTGCTCATTGCCATGGCAATACAAACATACTATGACGTGAGTAAAAAGGACGTAAAATAAAGTTTTGTTTTAGGTTTCTACTACCTTCGTGATTGAGATTTAATTATTACTGCTTGGCCGGAATCAGCTCTAGTCCTACAGTACTCCTAGTTCAGAAGGAAAAACTGAATATAAACACAGAACAAAAAATTCAGAAATTTCTCCCCAGAGGTTAACCTGAATGAACTAGTATCAGAGGTGAGGAAACAACCTCTTGTGTGCACAAATCACTGGGCCTCCTGTTTTTGCTAAATGAGGTCCATTTACTTACATGGAACCTATGGATATTTTCATACTACATTGGCAGAGCTGAAGAACTGCCACAGAGACCATAGTCTGCAAAACCTAAAATAATTACTATCTTGCTCTTCACAAAAAGGTTCACTGATCTCTAACTTTTCCCAAATTAATATATGACTTAGAATAGTATGCTAGCAAAAAGCAGAATATTTCTTTTTCTTTTTTTAATGAAGATGATGAAAAAGTCCAATTAGCTTGCAAAGTAAATCTCTCAACACTTTCTCAGCCAGAACATATTCGACACTAGGAAAACAGGAAAAGAGCAAAATCACGTAACAGAGCATAGAGCCCACCCCCAAAAGTGATAAATATTAGTGTTATGTATGTACATACAAACTCTGGCCAATCAGTAACAAAAATTATCAATCAATTATAATTCCAATATCAATATATGTAAGCATGCAATAAATAGACTAAAGGTTTTTTAAATTGCTACTTGAAAGAAAAAAGGAAAAATGACTTTAAAGCAAGTTTTCAATTATAACAATAAAAGTTACATGTATTTTTTAACTTCCCAATGGTTCTTAAATGAATGTTTCCTAAAATGAATACATTTCTGAAAAATGTTGAACTGACATCAAATTTGCCAAAAGCTTAATAAAGTGAGACTATGATGTTAGAAAGACTCAAAAAGAACCCTATTTTGTTTTCCTCAGATTTATGGTACTTTCTCAAGGAAAACATGAAAGTAAGGTGTATCATTAAAGTTGGACTTAAAACTATATACCATGTTAACACATTTAAAATTTTAAAATAGCTATAAATAATTTGCTTAACACAGACTACATTAAGAAAATACTTTTAAAGGGGAAAAAATGACCAATCTCATTAGCATACATTAAGCACAGTCTTGATGATATAAAACAGTGATGACAACCAAAACTTCTGTAAACACACTGGAGAGGAGAATTACTCCTTGGTAGAATTTTGTCTATTAAATATCTGTCATTAAAAATCTGTCCTACCCATGTTACTCAATTTACCAATCTTATCCAAATATTTTGTTAGCTAAAATCTAAGTACATACAGATTGGCTCTGAAATCTAAATGTGTCTATTTTCTTTTTGTTCCCAAAGGAAATATCTGAAATATCTGCAGAGAATGGTTAGTGAATCTACTGGATCTGTTAACTCATAATATCTATGTTTTTTACAGGGGAAACACTGGAAATTCCAGACACGATTATGGGCCTTACTTTATTAGCAGCAGGAACAAGCATACCAGACACAATTGCAAGTGTGCTGGTTGCAAGAAAAGGTAAGACTTAGGTCCCTCAAGCTGCAATGCCCATTCTTCAAGCCTGGCTGAACACTAAGCAAAGTTACCTTTAAAAAAATTCATTTCCTCAGTAACATACTTTAAAAAATAACTCAAGAGGAAAGATTTACTGTTTAATAACAGATTAATTTCATTAAATCTAATTCCCCAAATAAAATTCATCTGGAATGAGCATTAAATTGTAATTAAACACGTTAAATTACAATGAAAAGAAGTGATCTACAACTTATTGAAAAATGGTTTAATAGAGATAACTATTAGATAAATAAATGTTAATACTTTAAATACTAAACTCACAAAATTACAAAATACAAATTCAGTAAGACGCTTGCTCTAATACAATCTTCCAAACCCAACAAACAAAAACAGTATCCAGTGTCTTTTCTTTTAAGCTTATTAATAAAATACAGTATTGGTATGCACATTTTAACCACATGTTTTTTTTTTTTGCAGGCAAAGGAGATATGGCTATGTCTAATATCGTGGGGTCGAATGTGTTTGACATGCTGTGCCTAGGTGTTCCATGGTTGATTAAAACTGCCTTTATAAATACATCGGCTCCTGTAGAAGTGAACAGCAGAGGACTAGTTTACATAACTATCTCTCTCAACATTTCAATTATTTTTCTTTTTTTATCAGTTCACTTCAATGGCTGGAAACTAGACAAAAAGTTGGGCCTAGCCTGCCTATTATTATACTTGGGACTTGCTACATTATCAGTTCTATATGAACTTGGAATTATTGGAAATAATAAAATAAGTGGCTGTGGAGGTTAACATTAATAGTGATAGGTGGAAAATGTGAATGACAGAAAGGGGCAGAGAAGGAGTACTCCATTTCTTCATTGAAGCCAAATAAAAAACATCCTGAACTTTAGACTCTAAAACTTACTCAGAGTAATTCTTTACCACCGAAGAAAACTAATTTAATAATCAACCAAAATCACATCTTAATTTGTCTTAAGTCCTTTCTTATCAAGAACAATTACACAGAGGTAACAGAAGTTTAAAAAAATCTATGCTTTACCTACAATAAATAAGTTGATAAAAGCTAGAGAAACCTGAACAAACAAATCCCACTATGTAGTACTGAAAATAACAAGAAGATGTCTTATTTTATTAAAAAACAGTATAACCATTCATTTAAACTGAATGACCAGACTTGCTGTCTTTAAAAACCCAAACTTGAGATTAACAAAAATCACAGTATATTTAACACTATACTGTTAAAAGCTGGTGGAAGTTTTAAAAGTTCGTATTTACAGCTTTTTTAAGCATACAGTGTTACTTTTAAGATGACTTTTACTAGGAGATTCAGCAAAACAGATACAGGAATGTTCCAACCGTGGTTTGAAATTATGCATTACGATCCAAGCGAACATCAATTTCTCTGCCACTGATTTTTATGCCATTCATTATTCTGCAGGCTTTTTCAGCTGATTCTGGGGAGTCAAATCTGACCGTTCCACAGCCTTTTGACTTTCCATTCTCCATTTTTATTTCTGCAAACATTACATGACCTGTAAATGAAAAATTATAGAATTACTATACTAGCCAGTTTAAACAGGTTCCATGTTTCACTATGCAGGTCTGAAATTTCTCATTGCTAATGAAGCGATTAGTAACTTGACTAAAAATATCAACATCAATGATTGAAAAACAACATATATAAGCATTTTTCGCATCATTTTATATTCTGAATATAATGCAATTCATATAAAATAATGAACATACAGGTAAGAATACATAAAGCTGGACTCAAATTTGCTTAGGATTTACTATTTTAATAAAACAAAAATTTTACTTATGTTAAACCCTTAGTTTCTGAAGTAAATTTTATAGCAGGAAGGCAAGCTAGTACAAAATGCCACTAAGTCACATGCCCGATGACACACCACAAATTAAAACAAAATTATTGTTAAATTGTTGCTTTCTGCCCCATCCTCTCTTCCTTCCTTTTTAATCCTCCATTTTAATCCTTCATCCCTGAAAATAGTAGAAACTGCCCAGAAATTTAATTTTTGCCAGGTTACAAAGGACCCCACTAATTCTGCTTTGCAATCACAGGGCCAAAGTCATTTATTCAATATCGCAATCTGAACTCCAACCTAAGAACAGCATCAAACGTGTTATGGAAATAGGCACAGAAGGGACAGTGCAGTTGTAAATCAATAAAGGTAAAAGCAGTTATCATAAGAGCACAAAGAAGAACTTCAGAGGAGTCTCCAGAAAGAGGAGAAAACTGGACAGTTATTCCATATACAGTCACTGCTGACCCTAGAGACTGATATTTGAAGTAGATAGATGATCATTTGTCAAAATACAAAGGGACCATAAAAATCCGTGACCCAAACCAGAGTTACTGATCATTACACACAGGTAACATATGTAGAGTGGGACTATTCCCAGGCACACCGAGAGGTATGATCACTCAAGCCACAAAGATTTAAGTGGGAGGTGTGTGACTACTGACCATATTGCCCTCCCCTTGAACTATTCTAGTTTCCAGATCACCGAGGACTAATTTTAGTCTGGCAACAAAATCAGAGTGCCAGACATATTTAGTTCACATTTTGTTCTTTAAAGGGAGAAAAAGGAAGAAGGGGGGAGGTAAAAGCAAAGGGCTTAGCAAAAAATTCCCTAAGCCCTTTTCAGGCCATGGGAACAATTTTTAATCTCAATGCATGAGTAAGACTTTTTTTCTTTTTAAATATTGATCTGATTGATTTCTGATTGATTTCTCGGATCTAAAACATCCTGGACTACTTTTCTACTGTTTTCCCATCTATCCTCCCTCCAATAACTGCATATATTTTTTTAAAAACTGATAATCGTCCCTCACTCAAAACCAATTAAATGGTCCAAGTTAATAAATGTCATGTTGAGCTGAAACTATGATTTTATAACCCAGACCAGGAAATCTTTAACTGTTCTCTAAAAATTATAAAACAAGATAATTCCCAGAAAAATTATAATGGTTAAAATAGACCCAAACAATATTCACCCTACAAGTGGATAAAAAACATACAGACACAGAGAGACACATAGAGGAACCACATTTTCTAATACATCATAAAATGAAACTGGAAAAATTTTAGAAAAATTTTAAAAATAGATACAAAGCAATTTCCAGAGTCTTCTTACTATCTTGAATGCTGGGATCTGAAAAAAAGCAAGTTTAATTACACAAACATACCTTGGTAAATGGCAACACTTTACATTGATTTTAAAGGGAACTGTGGATAATTTTGAAGGGCTTTTAAGGTTAAAAGTTCATCCTTATCCTAATTTTGCCTAAAAACTTAGAGTTTTTTTTAACATTAATTGTCCCACCATAGGTATATTAGCAATAGTAAGGTTCACTCAAGCAAGTAATTTCCAAAATTTCAAAGGAAAATATGTAATTATCTTTTGCAAAATCTGTCTATCAATCTTTCAGGACAAGTTTCTATTTTGTTTTCCTATTACATTTTGCCTCTTGGTTTAGAGACCATCACTCAGAACCCCAAATTGCTGAGCTCACAATGATCTCAACGCTCTTCTAGCTAACAGGGTCTCTTAGCAAAGATATATTAAACCTCTTACAGTTTGAAGACTCGGGGTGCACGGTAAGCAGCCTATGGACACATTTCATGGTTAGACTGTCCCAAAATTTCCAATAGGCATAGAACCAGAAAGAGTTGTATGTTTTCTAAGTTCTTTCTTAATCCCATGAAAATATTACGAGATATTTTCTTTTCCTAAGCTAAATAACTGAGGAGAAAAGATTTAGTTTCAACTAATTAAAATCAGACCTCTCTAGCTTTTTACATTCTCTGAGGACTTTCTTAAATGACTTAAATATCTACAAATATCTTGTATAATTCCAAGAAAAACAAAAACAGGACTGCTATTTTAGCAAAAGCATAGGACAAAATAGTATGCAATGAGAAATTGGTACCACAGAATAATCAAACATATTGCTGTTACATTTATTCATGATAAAAATGATATACTGATGTAAAAGAAACCTTGCTACTTTACTTAGCCAACTAGCGTATTAACTTGTGGTATGTATTTTGGGAAATGCATATCCAGAAGTAGACTAAATTAAAGCATAAATAAATAAATAAATAAATAAATAAATGAAATCTACTTCCAAAGCGAAGCTGTAACATAACCACAGAAGGGGGAAAAAAAGCAAAATCAGATACTCTACAAGAAGTAATTATGACACAAGGGACAAAAAAACAAAGTTTTGTTTCTTTACAAATAGAAAAGCAACTATCAATAAATGTTCTTCATATAGTACTTTACTATCACTACATTATTTTTACTGTGAAGTTTTTCTAGAGTAAAAGTCTGCTATAAATGCTTGAAGAAGCCTGTGGCTTTTAGTAAGTATAATCTACCAAGTGTCCATTTTCTATGCAATCAACATGCATACTCACGTAGAAAACTACATAGTAGAAATTTGTGGGGAAAAACTTCATATATGTTTACATAGTTTATAGCAGTAATAATAATTAAGAGTGGGCACCGTAGAGCCACCCCTTCCATACAGTCACCCCGAGTTAGCAATCTTAGCCATGCCTGCTGCCTCCCACCACTTCCCGGACATGGATCCTCACAAAGTGAGTGAGCTTCAGGCCTTTGTGCAAAAGAGTTAGGCAGGATCTGAGCATTCTGCATACCGAGGGGATGCGTTTCCTAAGGGAGTGGGTGGAGATCGTGGAGGTAAAATACTACCTGCTACTCATAAAGCCAAATCAGAAGAAAATAAGGAAGAAAAAACAGATCATAAGAAGGTGGAGGAAGACTTGAAGACAAACTATCAAGTGAGGAAAGTGATCTAGAAATTGTCAATGAGGGTGTGACTGAAGCAGAAACTGATGCCCCTCAGGAAATGGGACATGAAAATGTAGAGATAACCAAGGCGATGATGGATCAGGCAAATGATAAAAGAAGTGGCTGCCACTGATGCCCTAAATGATGGTGAACTACAGAAAGCCACTGACTTATTCACAGATGCCATCAAGCTGAATTCTCGCTTGGCCATTCTGTATGACAAGAGAGCCAGTGTCTTCATCAAATTACAGAAGCCAAATGCTGCCATCTGAGATTGTGACAGAGCTGTTGAAATAAACCCTGATTCAGCTCAGTCTTATAAATGGCGAGGGAAAGCACAGACTTCTGGGCCACTGGGAAGAAGCAGTCCATAATCTTGCCCTTGCATGTAAACTGGATTATGATGAAATGCTAATGCAATGCTGAAAGAAGTTCAACCAAGGGCCCAGAAAATTGCAGAACATCAGAGAAAGTATGAACAGAAAAATGAAGAGTGAGAGGACAAGGAAAGAACGGAAAGGGTTAAGAAGGCTCAGGAAGAACATGAGAGCCCAGAGGGAAGAAGAAGCCAGAGGACAATCAGGAGCTCAAGTATGGCTCTTTTCCAGGTGGCTTTCCTGGGGGAATGCCTGGTAATTTTCCTGGAGGAACGCCTGGGCTCAATGAAATTCTCAGTGTTCCAGAGGTTCTTGCAGTCAGCCATGCAGGATCCAGAAGTTATGGTGGCCTTCCAGGATATGGCTCAAAACCTGGCAAATATGTCAAAATGTCAGAGCAACCCAAAGGTTATGAATCTAATCTATAAGTTGTCCGTGAAATTTGGAGGTCAAGCATAATGCCCTTCTGACAGATAAAGCCCTTGCTGAAGGAAAAGCAACTTGGATTACCAAATGGATGTTGCAATAATACAAACCAGTGTACCTCTGACCTTCTCATGAAGGAAGCTGGGGTGCGTTGAAGAGAATCCCTACCTCTCTGCCCCAAATGCAGCTGTAACATTTGACAGTGGTTTGCCATTACAGTATTCTTTCAGATAATGGTTTCCTACTAGGAATAACAAAGTTTAAACACTTTTAAATCTTAAAAATATGTAAAAAGCAAATTAAAAGGGTGTGTTAAACCCTACATTTTTCTTTATTAATTAAAAAAAAAAAAAGAGTGGGCATGTAGTTCTAAAATGTTATGAAGCTGCATCATACTAAGCCAGAAAGCCAGAGTATAGCTAAAGTGTATAGACAAAAACGGAGCAAAATTAAAGGACTATGCCCATTTGACTTCATTAGTACAACCTGAACTAATCTGGGGTCCAACTCTGAATGGGTCAGTTAATTTACTTCTTCAGCTTTCTTAAAAATGCGTATCAATGTGGAATTATGTAAGGCAGGATAAAAGACCTATTAAATTACACTCACTTATTACTTACCATTTTATATTTGGGGATATAGGAAAACCTTTTTTTCTAAATTATAAAGCCTGAGAAAACGTTGGTTGTATTGAGGTTAATATAACCCATAATACAACATTTCTTAGCCTTTGTAATTATCCCATCAAGGACAATTAACCACTGCAGAAATTTAATAAGCAGAGAGCTTGCTGGTAGGCCATTGACTGGTACATAATGTCTGGGGGAGATACATGGAGTACCACTAGACTGTTACCAGGAAGCAACCAAGAGAATACAGGGTCTGGAAAAGTAACGCCTGCTTGAGTGTGGTTGTAGGATAGTAATATGGGTGTAATAATTTATAGTTTTAATTTGAACGTTTCACCTAAAATGTTACATGGTGTGCTTGAATGTGATGTTGCTATGTTACAGAATTACATGCTTATGATTTTGTAATAAAATATTTTGTAATTAAAATGGGGAATTATCTATGCCAGACCCTGTATACTTATATGCCCTGGGCTCAGGAGGCAAAATAAACAAAACCAAACCTTGCCTTTACTGCAAAACAAGCCACTGCTGGCTTGTATCAGGTTAAAAAGAAATTTACCATACTAAGAAAGAAACACTCTTAAGATTTAATAACAAAGTGATTGGGCAGAAAAATAAATGGTTCAGTTCTTACAAACCAGGTAATTTCAACAGTTGTCAATTGTTGGCCGCAATTCTGTATTACTATATAACTTATTTTCTTTCCCATCAATGCAGTTCAAGATTAAAAACAGGAAGATGGTAGGCAATTATTTAAGTTTGTTATTACCTTAATATAAATCTAAAAGCCAGAAGCTTTTACAATTAGAATTGGAAAAAGAAATGAAACAAAAATTATTACACTCATGATAAGAGTATAGGCTGATCAAAAAGGGACATTAGAGCTAAAATCACATAGTACAGAATAATAATTTAACCACTTTTTATTGTCTAAAATGCTGTACAAATTTTTTAATGTAGATTTGGATACTGATATTTCCTTTCAGAAAACATCTTTGAATTGCTGATGCCCTTCTGTCGCACCACCACCACTCCAGCTGGACACCCACCAAAAAACCCTCCGATGTGCTGCAAGCCTTGCTCATACTTAACATCAAAAAAATCTGCTTACATAGGATAAAAAAGTCAACTCAGTATCAGTCACATTTTCATTAATGTCATTTTTGTTTGCCTTACTGTGTTCTTTTTATCTTGTTTCATTTCTACCTTTTAAAATAATATTATATCACATCTGGAGAATTCTTTTTTCACTGAAACTTCAACAGAGATTATCTATACTTGCTGCCATTGCTCCTCATTTCATACATTATTACCATAAGGCCCTAACGTGTCCATTCCTCTGTAATCTATGGGTGGCCAGATGCTGCTTACTCATTCTGGTGGATACTCTTACTCCTACAGAAGACTACCAACACCTCAAAACAACTTTATAATTCTGCCTTCTCTTAGTGGTGACTGCTTACTAGTTGACTCACTTTTAACAAATTTTTTTTATCAAAGAAAAGGTTGAGTTTCTCTTCTTTGAATAAAACATTTTTAAAAGATAATCAACAGAAGAGGACAAAAGAACATAATGGTAACAGACTTCCAAAATACACTATTAGTAGATTTAATGAATGAGTAAATAAATGAAGATCTGCTTAGAATGTTTAATTCACCCAAAAATACTTAACAAACTCTTACTATATGTATCAAGGCAATAAAAGGTGCTATGATAAAGAAAACAGTTCTTGCCCTCAACAGCCTCCATCTAGGAGGGAAGAAAACATGTGAACAGTTTATTACAATAGTTTCATATAAAGTACTCTGAGAACAAAGTAGGTAATAGATTCCACAGTGATCGCTTTGATCACAAATGATCTATCACTTTTTTATAAGTGGCTACACAGGCTACTTTTGTGGGACGACATTAGATTTAGCCTCTTTATGATCTCAAAAAATTAAAGATATATCCCAAATGCTCTTAACTTTTCATTAACTCTCAAAGACTGAATGTATCATTTTTAGCCCTTTTTTAACATTACCCATACTTTTTGGACCATAAGACGCACCTAGATTTTAGAATAGGGAAAAAATGTTTGAAGCAAAAATGTGGTAAAATATTTAATAATATAAATAACATAGTATTTCACCAATGTAGATGTAACAAAACTCAACAGCAGCATTAGCAACAATTATTCCTCCCAAATTTGGGGAGGGGGGTGCGTCTTATAGTCTGAAAATATGGTATATGCCACCTATATAGCTTACTTTGTGATTATAGTCTCTGGGACATCACCCAATAGTAGAAAAATACTGGCAGAAAACCTGTTACTTTGTTCCACTCACACTAATTCTCTCATCACCACACACACACAAAAAAGGTCCTTTTCTAAAAGTACTAAAACACCTAATCTTCTACAGACCTAATAAATATATTAAGGTTGTACAGGTAGTATCATTATAGCCAAGAATAGTTTACAAAAGAATCAGAAGGCCACCAGAATGTACCTACGTCTAAAGGGTTCCGGGCAGGGGGCTCTATGCTATTTAGGTTAGCTTCCTGTGGGTGTAGGCAATGGAGTTTTATAGAATGGGGTCATCTACACACTCCCTATCATTTGGAGTTAATATCATTGGGTCATGCTGACAATGTATTGCACTATATTACAAACAAGGAAATAAACATACCAATTCTAGTACTTCCCAGAAGAAAAAAAATAATTTTAAATGTGAACAATCATGATATATGAACCTTTTAATAATCAGATAGTAGACCAACCATTTTCTTTTATCCACAGGAGACAATGACAGGCTCTATTCTACATCATGTTATTTAGTAGTAATTTGCACTGCTCTTAGTCAGAAAAATCATTCATTTATTTGAAGTAAAATTAGACCTGTCATACAGCCTAGAAATAAGCATCTGGACAGGTAAAGGTCCCAAGACAATCTTAAAAAGTTTAAATTTTTCCTCCATAATCACTATTAACATATCTGCAATCATTGGCATACTTACCACACTGACTGAATTTCTCTTTTAGTTTCTGCCAAGTCAAGTCAAAAGGAAGCTAGAATGAAAAAATGTATTAGTAACAGATACAGGAGGCAAAAAATAACTTTAAGTCCCCTTTACATTTAGTTGCTTACATTTCTGACAAATATCTGGTTGCCTTTGGAGCCTATTCTGTCTCTCATTCCGCTTCCCATCGGACCCGATAAAAATCCTCGATCCATATCGATGCTCCTTTCCAGTATAGCTCCTATACCTGGTCCCATTCTATCAAAGCTGGAACTCATCCGATCCAGTCCCATCCCCATTCCTCCAGTCACACTGTTCATGCCACCCATTCCACCACCTGGATTTTCAGGAAGGGACAAGAGGATTTGGGGGTTTGGTGTTTTTGTTTTAAAAGGAGGAAAAGGAGAAGGAAGAAGAAAGGGAGAAAGAGGAGGGAAAGAATCATTTTTGAGAAACAAAGGGAGAGAAAAATTAATTCATTTATGTAATTAGATTATATGTAAGCATAAAATTAATTTCATACATACAATATAACAATCTTCCAAGAACAGAATTTAATTTGGTATACATTTGGTTAGCTGAATGTTAATGGCTAACTGAATGTTAATTTTAGCCACTATACAACACTTTATATACATATACTTCTAAAAAATTACATTCTAATCATAAAACCCATCATATATGTTATATAAATTTTCTACCAATTACTTTATCCAATGTTAGAGTAGTTTTATCCTCAATTTTATTTTCTAATAACACACTAACCTTAATTATTGCTAGAGCAAAGATATATGGGCAAATTCAAATTATCACAACTCCAGGACATCAACTGTTGCTCTCCTCCTGCTCTCCTATATAATATTCTTTTCCTAGCTTCCCTTTCACCTTTGTATCTTCTGTTTCACATATAGTTTTTCTTTTTGTGTAAGTTCAATTTTCAATAACCACAGAAACACAATCAATTTTAACCTCAGTGTTATACAAAACTTGCGAAGGTAGTAACAACAAATGAAATCACAACCCTTTGGCCAGAGCTTGAGAATTTATCTCAGAGAAGCATATCCACTTCATTCCAATCCTACTCAATCTCAAAACACATGCTTTTTTCTCATACCTAAAACCTTCAGATATAGAAATTCTAAAAATTAACATTACCCTCAAGTTGGCTTTCTGTGAATAACAAATATAAAATCAGGGAAACAGAAGTGTAAACTCTGAGGTGAAAAAGGAAAGGTAGGGAAGTTACCATCAATAGGAAAATGGCCAAGCCTGGAAAAGATAATGGAAAGAAGGAATAAAATGAGAGGCAAGGGACAATGGAAAGAGCTACCTTCGGCTGGCAGGATTTTTTAATTCATTCTTAGAATAGTTCAAATAGACTGTGTTTCCTACTTGTGAGATTTCAATCAATTTAAGGAAGTCAACAAAGTATGGAGAACTCATAGAGACATGGTTGAGTAAGCAACAGAGGTCAATAACTAAGCCACGGGTTAAGCCTTTAGGCCTACAATGTGGTAGTGGAAATAGGTGGAAGAGATTCAGCATTCCCCAGTGTTTCAACTACTCTTGATTCTAGCACAGGAAAGGTTTAAAAGGAAATAAACATCTCCTTAAACCTTAGCCCTCAACCTCAGGAGGTCTCTTTAGCACTGTGCATCTGGGGCAATTCACCTGCACAGATGAAATAAGCTAGTAACCAATAGCAGTTGGAAACAAAGTTGGTGCTAATGCAAAAGTTGTTCTTTTTATTTTTACTTTTTTACTTTTTATGCAAAAGTTGTTCTTAACACATGATCAGAGAAATCCCCAGATTTTGCAGTTGGAAATGAGATTCTTGGACTGGCTGACAGTTAACACATACTCTGGTGTTAGTTTAGAAATACCAAAAAAGTAAAATTCAAAGTTACTTTAGAAATTTCAGTGATCACACAGAAAAAAGCTCAACAACTATCAAAGTTTCTGTACATTATAACATGACATTATTAACATATAAGAACAAAGTATTGCTATACTACAATAACTACTCTTGCAAGTCTTTTGCAAGCACACAAATAATACTGAATAAATTCTAGTAAAATTTAAACCTACTTATTCCAGATCCCACTGGACCCATGTTAGAAGCTCCTATTCTTCCTGCAAACCCTCCAATCATTGCACTGCCTAAACAAGGGTGGAGAGATAATATACTAATTAATTTAAATAATCATACTTTCAAAGTCCCAAGGTACTATGCTCTCAAAAGACGTACAGTAACTGAAAAGTATAGTCTGCAAGAAACAGGGTTCAAATATTTAAGATACTGCAAAAGAGAGCTAGTACATTAAAATCCACAAAGTGTTTTCTTCTAGTAATAAATTTAGTGAAACATTACAAATTTCCAATTTTTCACAGAAAAAGGAGAGAAACAAACTTGGAAAAATATAACCTGTGAAAAGAAAAGAAGTATGCAGCCAGCCTACCAAGTCTACCAAAGGAATCGCCAAAGCCTCGATTTATTCCAATATCACCACGTCCAAAATCTCTCTCCATGCTACTAGTCATCGCACCACGGTATAGCTCTGAAAAAATTATGCAACAAATTAACCCCCTTTCAAGTATATCAATACACAGGAATCCATTTAGGAACATGTTGAAACTAAAGAGATAGCCAAAGTCACAAATACAAAAAAGGTCTGTTATTTACCCAATCTCATATTCCACATATATACCAATTCACCATGCCTGTCCCTAACGCCAAGTGCCCACACTCTAAAGACTTCTACAGCACACATCCCTAAGTGGGGCGCAACATTTTACATATAAGGTAAACTAAATATAGCATACATGTCCCACTGCATACATTTACCTACCTCCCATTCGACCAACTCCTCCAAATCCTCCCATGCTATTAATTGCTTCCAGACCACCAAACCCAATGCCTATGAAATAAAGATTAATTTTGAGATTTGACTGTCCATTGTATAGCTGAAAGGTACATGTGATAAATGTTGAGTCTCACCAGTAAGCTCTTCATCTACCCTACCTCATGCAGCTGCTTCTTAACATATCACCTTCCATATTTCTTATGTACCAGACTCAATTTGTACTAGCATCTTTTAGGAAGTGAGCTAACCAAAAAAACCCATGACTTGTTTGCCCTTGAAATTCTCAATACAGTTCCTTATTTACTAAAAATGGCAGTGGGTACACACAAAAAAACAAGTGCTTGTACATACCTCCTCCAATTCTATTCATTCCTCCAAAACCTGGACCATCCATTCCCATACCTCAAATAAAAACACAGTATACACTTTCAGTAAATCTTATTTTTATGACTAAAGAACTACAAAACACAAAAGAGCAAACAGATACCATTGGTTTAGTCACAGTGGAACACTAGAGAAGCAGGGGCACAGGTGGGATGATTCAAAGCACTATGCCACAGCAATGGTCTAATCATGAATATTCAAAAAGGCTTCACTGAATAATTATTAGACAAGGAAAGTCACTGGTCACACTCACATTCTGTTAGAAAATATCCAGAACTAGAAAACCATTCTTTTTTTTCAGAGCAGACATAAAATACCACTCTCACTGATATTTTTTCAGACAAACACAGGAGTATCACTATAGCGGATCTGAACATCAGGTGAGAAAGTCAAGCACTCTACACATGATAGCCAAGAGAGCAGTGAAAAATTAAAGAATAAAAATAGTATGTGTTCAGGGGGTGGAGGGTCTAAGAGTAAGGAAGAAAATCTCCATTTGTTTGGATCAGAATGATTACGATAACTACTCTCATAATTTAAAGTGTAGCTGTAGCATCTCAAAAAAATAAAAATCCAACCACATTTATTAATCCATCATTTAAAATAGTAGTTCTCAAAGTGTGGTCTGGGGACCTTGAGAAGCCAATAGGTCAAAACTATTTAATTCATACTAATGATTGTTTTACTCTCATTCTTTGAGTTATAATGTGGAATTTTCCATAAACTACTACATGATGTGTGATAGTGTAACAAACTAAATGCAGAAGATACAACAGCATTGCTGTCTTGCATTAAACCAAACATTAAACAGATATATCAAAAACTAAAACAATGCCACTCTTCTTACTAATTCTTTTGTATGGAAAATATAATTTATTTTTTAAATGGTATATTTATATTAACACAATGGGCTTACTATTTTTAAATAAATTTATAAATACGTTTCAAATTCTAATATAGTGAATATTGATAAAGATAACCATACGAACAAGTATTTTGGAGTCCTCAACATATTTTAAGAGTATAAAAAGGTTCTGAAACCAGAAAGTTTAAAAAAAATCTAAAAAATAAACTAAGTTAGGTCTAGGTGAAGAGTCAAATAGCTATCTGAAAAAACTACTACCCATCTGGATATGCAAAGTTAAACTGCTTATGATACAGTGGCCTTCAGCCATCCCGCAAACACCATATATCCATGATACACAAGGTGCCATGCCGCACGTTCCCCTCCTGCCTCAAAGCCAGTCCAAAAGCCCACAGAGCTAACAGGCTAGCTACAAGCACAGCTGGCCTCAGAGGGACCCTCCTGACATTTCCTCATTCTCTTTCGCGTTCTCTGCTCTCCAAGATTTCATTCCTTTTTCAAACTGAAGTGACATCCTAAATACCTAACTATAAAATGCAGTCCTTTAAACATTATTACAACTACTGAATGTGAGCTTTATGACCTAGCAAATGTATCAGTTAAAAAGAAATAAACAAGTTATAATACTCACCACTTGGACCTAAATTTCCCATTACACCACCTATGTTCAACTGGCTGGCACTGATAGGTTGTCCACCTGGACCGAGTCCCATTCCAATGCCTCCAAGACCACCTGAAACACAAATGATAATATTACCAACCCATATATGATTACATAACTGGCACTACAATTTTCTAAAGCTATAGACCTATAGTAGTACCTCTAAAATTTTGCATGTATCTAAATAAGACCACTGGTTCTTGGTTTCATTGGGGTGCAGCACACTGAACCCTCAGTATATTATACTACCATTTATAAGTAATGAGAACTATCTTATAAAGCAGATCCATCTTCTATTCCAGTTAAAGGCAGACTGAGAAAGACTAATAAAATACTGAGAGGATTTTAACAATTGTATCACCTTATAAATGGCATACATACCTGAAAATGAGACTTTCTCAAGTTTGGAGAACCACTTAAAATCTAAGAACTACTTTTAAAATGGTTCAAATCAAACTAAAAAGTGAATGACCATGAAAACAATATTAAATAAAGCAAATGTTGCATTACCTACTTTTATCATAAATATTTATTTATATGGTACCTTAAGTGTTTTCACATATATTATCCATAGGCAAGGAAATTTTTGAGACCTTAGGTTATTTACAAAATGCCATTTAGCTATGTGATTAAGACTAGAATTTAAGTTTTCTGTCTCTAAATCCAATATTCTTTTTACTACTTCTCTTAAAATAGACTTCAAGAAGATAACCTGATGACCTTAAAGGCATAACTAATTAATATTTGAATAGGTAGTGTTTTATTCTACTTTTAAAGTTCTTGATAGTTAATGTATCAATTAGAGGCTAACCCCCACCTCCACACACATATGTTATTAAAGGTAGAGTAGCAGCACATTGTGTTAAATTGGAAAGATGAATGTGACCTGGTAAAGGAAATACCTTTTCTCAGATCAGTCCCTAAAAATGGTCCAAATGAAAGCAATAGCACATTTGTACATCAACAATGCCCATGTCCACACCTAGCACTATCATTCTTCACTAAAGGAAATGGGATTCCTTGAAAGTAGGTCAATTCTTTGTATTCGAACAAGAAAAAATCTTCATGGTTTTGGGAAATCCTGTTTCTACCAAAAAGAATATCAGAGGCATAGGAACTGAGGATGTTCCCACATGCCAAGTTATAATTTGAGCAAAGAAAGGGAGGGAAGGAGAAAAAATATGGGGAGGTTAGTAATAATTAGCTAACTATAACAAATTGATTCTGTCAAAGTCTATGAGGTCATATATTAATATATCAGAGAAGAGTATATAAAAATGAAAATCTTAAAAAGAACATAATATAAACATGTAATACAAGATTTATTCTTATCTAAATAAATAAAAGATTACTAATAGTTGAAAGTAAATTGGGATACCCTGCATAAGGCCAGGTTCTTGAAGGATGGCACTCAGAGTGATAAGGTAAACTTGGTGGAGACAGAAAGAACTGCCCTATAGAAGGGGCAATATTGAAAGACCCATGTGCTGAGAATTTCTGGTTTATCCTTAAAAAATGAGTATCAAGATTATGAAAGCCCAACAAATAGTAATTCACACTCACGCTGTAGTAAAATTGCATACCAAAGACAAAAATCTTAAAATTAGCTACATAAAGAACACAGCCTACCTATTAAAAAAAGCAATTCAACAAAGAGCTGACTTAACAGCAACAATGGAAGCCAGACAACTCTGGAATATTTTCAAAGGGCCAAGAGAAAATAATTCACCATCTTAAACTATATAACCAGTGAAACTACAGTATCTTTCAAGATATTAAAAAATCAAAATTGAGAGAATTTACAAACAACAGATCCTCACTGAGACAGCTGTTAAAATATATGCTTCAACCCTTGCTGATATGACTTAGTGCATTGAGTGCTGGCCCGTGAACCAAAGGATCACCAATTAGATTCCCAGTTAGGGCACATGCCTGGATTGCAGGCCAGGTCCCCAGTTGGTGGGGCATTCAAGAGGCAATCAACTGATGTATCTCTCACACACTGATGTCTCTCTCCCTCTTTCTCCCTCCCTTCCCCTCTCTCTAAAAGTAAGTAACTAAAATCTTTAAAAAATATTTTTAAAAAAACAAAATAGAAGTTGCACATTAGTGAATCATTCAATGTAAAGAGTTAGGAAAAAATACTAAACCCAAAGAAACAGATAGAAGAAAATAATAAAGCTAAGAACAGAAATTGAGATACAGAAAACAAAATTACTTCTTTGAAAGCATTAAAAAACTGACAAACCTCTACCAGGGGGTGTCCAACCTGCAGCCCACAGGCCACATGCAGCCCACGATGGCTTGCTTGAACGCAGCCCAAAACAAAATCATAAATTTACTTAAAACATTATGAGATTGTTGGGGGGTATGGGTTGTAATGTATTTAGTGTGTGGCCCAAAACAGCTCCTCTTCTTCCAGTGTAGCATACTGCAAGCGAAACTGACCAAGGGAAAAGGAGATCTTGCAACCCTTCAAAAACTGAAAAGATACAACTATAGATATGGCAGAAATTTAAGAGACTATTTTATGCCAATAAATCTAAAAATGGACAAAAATGGTAAAATTCTTAGAGAAATAAAATAACTAAAATTGATTCAAGATGCAATAGAAAATATAAACAATCAGTATTTTAAAATCTTCCCCAAATCTACACACCAAGGCCAGACTGCTTTATACATAATTTCTAGCAAACATTAAGAGAACAGATCATTCTATTAGAAAAAGAACACACATTCCCCAACTTAGTAATATTGCTAACAAAAATTAGAATAACTAAAACACAGAAAAATATATAAAATGTGGTATTAAGAGATAAAATAAAGGAATTAGAACTATATGTATCAACATAAAGAATCTCAAAAAAATGTTGAACTAAAAACAGCCAGTTGCAGAATATATGATACGAGATCACACACCAAATTTCAAATTCAACATAACAATTCCCTATAATGTCTATGAATGTGTAAATTTGTAATCAAATCATTAAAACCTAAAAGATAAACACTGTATTCGTAAGATGTTTCCTCAAGGTAAGGTATCTAGTGGGAGTTAGGCAGAGGAATGGAGTAATCTCAACTTTATCTGTAAAGTTTTATTTTAAAGAAAAATCACCTAAAACAAGTATGGTCCATGACAGCTACATGAGTAATTTTAAGTTTGGCTGTATACTTAAAATATTAAAAAATTTAATAATAACCAGAGAAGGCATGGTAAAACAGTAAGAATAAGAGCTAGTATTTATTGAGTGCTTATATCATGCAAGGATTGTGCTAAAAGCTTTATGTATTAACTCACACTATACTCATGCCAATCCCATGAAATAGGTACTGTTATCACCCTCATTTTACAAACTTGGTATTGAGTCACAGGTATTAAGTACATTACATTGTAGTTTCATAATCCTTTGGAAAACAGTTTGGTAACACTAATCAATGAGCATGGCTTGAGAACCTGTAAATCTACTTTAAGGAAATAACCAAAAACATAGCAAAGATTTGTATACACAAGGACATGAATTACTCTGTTGGTGATTAAAGGTAAAAAAAAAAAAAACACCTAAATATACTTAACAGTGGAATAGTTATGGAGAATCCATATGAGATTATTATACCACCTATAAACATATTTGGAAAGAATTTTCATATATTCCATATTAAATGAAAAGAAACAAAATTATTATATGGTAATTCTCAACTATGTAAAAAATGTATGTAGAAGCAAAGACTAGAAAAAAATACCAAAAAAGTATTATAATGGAGGTTACTTGCAGTAAAATTACAAAGATTTTTTCTCCCCTCACCAAAATTTTTATAATGGGGAAATTTTTAGTATACATTTTTACAATGGGGAAAACCTACCAAAAAGGGGAATTGGCACACATTTATCTCCTCAATCATCCTAATCCATCATGCCAAACTACCTCTGTAACCCCAAACTAACTACAAACTTTGGGCAACTTGGGATACAGGCATGAAAACAAAGAGTTCTGTTTAGCACATAGTAAAGCTGAAACACAATACTCTGCACTGTTTCCAAAGGCTTCTACTTACGTGGTAATTGTGGCGTTTTACTGTCATGTGAACGGTAGTCTTCATGAGGGACAGACTTGTCATCCTAATTGCAAAAAAGTTTATTATAAGCTTAATATATAACTAAAAAGATCTGTAATGTAGAGGAGAACAGAGAAAAGATTTGAAACGTTTGGAGAGACGAAGTGATATACAGGAACTCACCATTTTCACATGCATAGGTCTATCAAACAAAAACTGCCCATTGAACATAGCTGTTGGTTCAGTCAAGGAAAGCCAGTTAAGACAAGTATAAAATTATACTTGAATACAAGTACATTTTTAATAATCTCAGAGTCAGACTATCTTTAATATTTTAATCAACATCTTTAATATTTTACTCATTTATATTAGTCTTTTCCACATACCCAAAGAAAAACTTTTCTTTGCTTTGTAGTTTTATTTTATGTATAAAATGTAAGCTTTTAATTCAACCACTGAATAAAGAAAATTAACAAGACTTTATTTGAAGCAATTGTAATATATAATTGGATTACATAAATTTCAGGAGCATGTATACCTTACAATTAATTGTGGCAGGAAGAGAAAGTAGAAAAAGGTTCATACCAGGCCTGTACAATGGCCAACTCAAGTTTTAAGAGTGACTTTAGTACTTGGACAGAAAGAGCTTTATGTGCTAGAGACTAAAGGCTAACACACATTTCTAAGCCAGGCAATCTTAAATTCCAGAACTTTCACAAAATGGTAACAAGGTTCTTCACCCTTATTAAATAATCCTTAAGTGTTAACGAGGATACAAATTGCTTGAACTGCTTCAATTGCCTGTTCAAAAGTGACAGTGCCCATTCCTCTGCTCTTGCCATCTTTGTCTTCTTTAATATCTGCCCGCTTTACAGTTCCAGCTATGCTGAACACTTCCTTTAGCTTCTTCCAACCAACTTTGAAATCAAGCTTAATATAAAATTATATAAAGTTAGGTACCTAATAACCCCTCTCCCCACTCATAAATACAAACAAATCTTGTATAAACTCTCAAAGCTATAAACAACTACTATTCTTGTTAAACAGTATATCAAATAATATTCACATAAAATATTAGATTATTTGAAATTAGTTAATCTACATCTGCATTATTACTTATCCTTAATTTTTAAAAAATTCACAAAACTGTCTCTCACCTATTCAATCCTGTTTTGTACATTTGAAACTTGCACATCTATTTTTACTAGGAGAAATTCAGATTTTGTAAATTATTGTTGATATCACTGACTTTCAAAAGCTAATGACAAATACCAAACCAACTATAACATGCACATTCACAAATATCAAATATTAAAGCTAAAAAAATCAATTTAGCAATATGAACAAAAATCACATAAAATAAAAGTAAATAATTTCAAGAACAGCTAAGTGTTTATAAATTGCACAGTTCTTTTTTTGAAAAATTCAAAATATTTGTATATACACTCTATCCTTATATATAAAAATGTAAATTGGGTTTGAGTTTACAATAATTTATGTTTGCTTACTTTAGTTAAAAATAAAATGTTCTATAAATCTGTAACTCATTTATTTAATCAAATAATATTGTAACTAGAACTAGATATCTGAACGACAAAATTTTAGACTAAAGCTTCAACTTACATTAGCAACAAAAATTGTGGAACCAAGTCTACCAGCCTGCAAATTACTGATAACCTCAGGAGGAATATTTGGATTATTGAGAATGGAAGGTGGTAAATTCATCAGCCCCGATCCCAAATCGGGTACATGTCCTCCTGGAAATGATCCTCCTGTTCGTTGCAATGCCCTACGAGCATTTTCTCCATCAGGATCCTAAAACACACATTGAATATTAAATGCCACTATATACATTATGAAGTCTACATAATTAAAACAACAACTTCATATTCTACAGTAGGTATCCCATCTGGGTCAAATTATTGGCTCTGTTGAAGAGTGAACTTTTTTTCTCACCCAGAGAATTCAGTCCCATAAAAACCTGTGGACAAACAAAAGATTAGTCTCCAGAGATGTCAAATAAAAATACCTCTTTCCAATCACTAAAGTCACTTAAGAACTTGAAATTAATTTACTTTTGCCCTTTCACTAGTGTACAAGTATATGGAACACACGCATATACATAACTCAAAGAGGAACAAAATACTTACTGTAACTCTTTTCTTTCCCAAATGCACTAACAGTGAATTGTCACTACTAGATGACCAATGCAAGGCGAAATAAAGACTAATTCAAAGCTTTTCAAGAGCAGAACAGATTGTTATAAAACCCAGAATACTGAGTTAGAAGGGAACTATGATAATGTGTAAATTTTATTCCTGAACAAACAAAATATAATCATCCACCTTCCAACCTCTTTCCGTCCTCAATATCATTATGATCTAAGATTAGGAGGAGGGGAGGAATAAAGAGTGTCCAAATGAAGACTGATACTAAGCACTGCTTTCTTTTCTTATTTCATTAATTTTATAAGAAAGTATTCTACCTTTAAACCAAAGAAAAGCAAGGATAAATGTACTTCTCACTCATCTCACTAGGTGGAATGCAAAAAACAAACAAAAACCCCCAAATAAACACAGTAATAGTCTATCTATCATCTGCAATACAAAATAATTATTATATATGTAACCACAAACTCTACTCCACTGGCCTGTCTGGCAATACAAAAAAAGAAAAGAAAATTTGGTGACTTTAATAAATTCTCTAGGAAGAATTTAAGGTATAGAATAAAAGGTGAAAAAGTGAATGCAAGAATAAAAGTATTCTGGCTTCCAATATATTTCTTTACCATGAAGAACAAAAAAAATAAAAAGAAATCAATGTTTCTAAAGAATGCTATAAAATCATAAATGCTTCAGGTCTGAGGTCAGAATCTTGCACAAATATAAAATTTAAGATTGTGGTTACCTATGGAGGAAGACACAGTAGAATAAATGCTTCATGAAGTATGAAAATAGGTTGTTTGTTCTTACCTTAACATTAATAAAGCATCGTACTATGTTTTGATGTCTTTTACATACATGATACACATAAATATATGTAAAACATATATACAATTTATATAACACAAATTACATACTATATATCATTGTTTTTATTCCCCTTTTTCCCCTGGATGTCAGACTGCCAGGCATTGCCAGCTATTGCTATTAGAGAGCTTATAATAAGTTTACACCTGCTATTAACCGCCCACCCCATATAACATGAAAAAGTACAACTCTAATATCTGTAAAGAAACACTGGAAATAAACTTTTCTTTAGACTCTCACTAGTACTTCTCTGCATTAACCCCAGCCAACCATTTGTAAATCAGATAGTCCCAGAAAAGGGACTTTTAGTGATATTAATACAAAAGAATTAATTGAATAAAGAACATCTCATCATTTAGTTAGGTCAAACTATACCATTTTTTTAATCTTAAAGAGGCTAAAAATGGAAGTATCCTACATCATCATGGATCATGTAATTCTACCCTAGGGTCTCTAAAATATTACTAAGGATCTACAATGTGCTAAAACTTAAAAAAAAAATGGACCTGTCCGTTAGCACTCAATAAATCTTTTTCCTATTAGAAATGAAAATACTGAGAGTCTGTAACACTTGTCTTTTGAAGAATAAGAAGAAACATCATAAAACAGCAAATTAAGCTTTATTATTTCAAAAAAGGTAAAAATGCAACTGAAATGCAAAAAAAGATTTGTGCAATATCTGGGGAAGGTGCTGTGACTGATCAAACATGTCAAACATGGTTTGTGAAGTTTGTGCTGGAGATTTCTCGTTAGACGATGCTCCATAGTCAGGCAGACCAGTTGAAGCTGGTACTGATCAAATAGAGACATTGACTGAGAACAGTCAACATTATACCACCCATGAGAGATGGCTGACATACTCAAAATATCCAAATCAATAGTTACTGGTGAAAATGAAAAATATACCTTTTATTTTATGGAAAAAAACCATATAGACTTTTTGGCCAACCCAAAAAATGGCTTGCACAGACCATAACAGTCTAAATTTTCTCTACAAATTATCCACTTCCCAGTCATAAAAAATAAACAAACAAACAAGCAAACAAAGAACCCTCAGGGTCAAACAGGATTAGAGGAATTCAAAAGCTGATGAAAATAAAGGGATTTGAGATACTTGTATATGTTGGTAGCATGGCCTTTCATTTTAAGCTGCAGCAGTTCCTACTTATCCATGGTTTCACTTCCTTGGCTTCAGTTACCCATGGTTTATCAACATCCAAAAGTATTAAATGAAAAATTCCAGAAATAAACAATTCATAAGTTTTAAATTGTGTGCCCTCCTGGGTAGTATGATGAAATCATATGGTCTCACACTGTCCCACCTAGGACATGAATCATCTCTTTGTCCAGTGTCATCTGCACAATGTACACTACCACCCTTTAGTCACTAGGTAGCCATCTCGGTTATCAGGTCAGCTGTCATGGTATCACAGTGCTTGTGTTCAGGAAGCCCTTATTTTACTTAATGGTGCCAATGTGCAAGAGTACTGATGCTGGCAATTCGAATATGCCAAAGAGAAGCTGTACAGTGCTTTCTTTAAGTGAAAAGGTATGTATGTACAGGAAAGAGCATAGTGTATTTAGAGTTCAGTACTATCCTTGGTTTCAAGCATCCACCAGGGGTCTTGGAACGTATCCCTTGCAGAGAAGGAAGAATGGAACTACTGCATTATTGCCTCATAATCAGAAATAAGAGAACAATGACCAGTAATATTCCCACCTTGGATAGTAATAACAACAATCATAATTATTATTACAGCTAACATTTATTATGTAATTACAATATTTTGCACACTATGCTAAATACTTTATATAATATCACAATTATAACAAATAGCTAACATTTATTAAATGTTTTATATACATTAACTCTGTGACTCCTTATAACACTATCACTATTCCCATTTTAGTGATTAAAGAAAAAAGGTTATGTAATTTGCCCTGGGTCATACAGATTCTCATATGCCACAGACTGAGTTCTTTACCGTGTACATCATTTAATCCTCATAAAAACCCTATTAGGTAAGTATTATCTATAGTACTGTTATCATTACTAAGGGTTAGAGAATAAGTAAATGCCTACTCACACAGCTAGAAAGTAACAGAGCTGGGAGTCAAGTCAACACTATGCTAAGTTAAACTGTCACTGAGAGGACTGCTCTATTACCAGTGATTAACACCTGTGCCAGTGGAGGTTCTTCAGGTTCCCGAAGTTATATCCTCTCTCCTTTTTTAATACAGACTTTAGCAAGGATATATACATAACTGGTTTGTGATCAAACCAGATAAGATCAACAATATCAACTAAAGGAAGAAAGAAAGATGACTGCTATTCAAGCGAATTATTTATAAGTTCAATTACACCTCACCATCAACAGTTGTTTAATATATCTTCCAATCAACCTTTTATCAAAATATTTTTACTGCAACAATTCCATACAAAGGGAGCATTTCCATTTTAGGGTTTCCAAGTTTTAGTTATAAATTTTGCTAATAGACATAACTTTTCTTAAATTTTAATCTGCTACAATTTCAGGTTAATTTTATTGAAAGTGAACATCAATTTTATTCAAATCCATAAGGTATTTACACTATTAAGCAAACTTTGATTATCAACTACAAAAGTATCTAGTATACTTCTCAAATTAAACAACACAACCTAAAAACTGAGTATGTATATACTAAACAAAGTCAGCATCAAAAGTGTGTCATCTTTAAATTGCTGGGGCCTGAAATGTCTTTAAAGCATGTACATCTGCTTACAACAATTTGGAGCAAATCAAATATATATGACAACTGCTTAAGGGCAAACAGAACATCATGTACAAGGAAGCAAAACTATCATCAATATAAATGTTCTACAAAGCATTTATGCTAAAAAAATGTTGTAGTCAGATAAATACAGTACCAACGATGAAAATCCAAAGAAAACATATCCTTATATTCAAATGTTTAAATTATTCCAAATACAAGAAATCTTACCTCTTTAATATTCAGGGGTCTTCCACTAAGATCATATTTGTTCATGGTTTCTAGTGCTTTCTTTACAAATTCTTCATCTTTAAATTCCACCACACTTAATTGGGGGAAAAAATGGGGGGAATTTTTATGTACTAAGATTATTTTTTTACAACCAGAAGTTTAAATTTGACTTAAGGAACTTAAAAAAAATTCTTACCCACAACCCTATATCCAGGTAGATTTGTCAATATATGCAAAAGAAAAAAAAGTTGTATCAGTAGATGAAGTTAAAGGTAGAGTATGACATTTAAGTCATTAAAAGCAATCAATTAATACCATCATTTTTATTGCCTTTATACCTCCAGAACACAAAAGGTGAATGACCACAAATTTTCTGTATATTTTAAACATATCTATTTAAGATAGTAGGATCTAGTATAACAAGCTTGAAGCACAATTTAGATGACTCTTCCTTAAAGCTAATATAATGTCATTGTACAAATTCAATCAAATGTAATTCAAAGAAATAACTGAAGCCTCCACTATACCTATCTTTACATTGTTCTTAGATAGTAACAAGTATTTTCAAAAGCTGCATTGTGCACAAATAGTTTTTAATGTATACTTCAAATTTTATTAAAATCAAAATAGAAAAGATTAATCTCACTTTTAACAAAGTTCTCAGAGAAAACTGGCTGCACACAGCATTCAGTTTTAAGAAGTTTTTAAAAAAGACACCTATGTTAAAGAAACAAATTTGTAGTATCATTTTAAAAATAACTTGTCATTTTTACTGTTCAAAGTGCCACTAAATGTAATAACAAAATTTTTATTTTTCATGCACCCAAGTGGTTTTTGCTAATAAAATTAAACACTATTAAGAGTTATCCATTGTATTCTTCAGTATATTCTTTCTTGTTGCTAAAAATCAAAATCGACTATCACCCAGTTCCTTCTATGTCAATTTAATCATCAATGTCATTCATACCAATTGGTCGGAGCACTGCCTCTTATGTTGTCCTGTAGGCTATCAAATTAAGTTTCTTCAGTATAAATTTCAAACATACATTCTGAATTGACACATTTAAGCTATATGCCTCTCATAGAACTCTTAGGGAATATTATCAATTCAGTGACTTTAAAAATATCCTCAAAGACATCAAAACACAACAAAAAAGTCCTATATTAAATTCTATTGTCTAAGAAGAAGCATTACCTTAGAGTATTAGAAAAGTGAGTGCCCTTTATGAGTATTTACAAAACCCATCCCTTTCAGGCAGCTAGCTTGATTTGTATTGTCAGACTTGCTGGTATAAAGCCTCAAATCTTGCATAATAAAGTAAAACAAAATGAAACTTAAGTTTCCAAAAACTGGTACAAGTATTATACAAAAAGTAAACTGCTGAGGAACTTTTAAACCTCAAGCAGATTACTGCCCACAGCACTTACCCTTGATTTTCCTTCCGCATCCTTAAAGAGCTCCACGTATGTAACCTCACCAACTACATAAGACATACAAAAGGAAGATACCAAGAAACAATACATTTAAACACCAATGTCTTGCTTTGCTGCACACCTGTGCACAACTCTACAGAAAAGCACCTATTATTCACCAACAATCAAAACCAGACCAACATACCTCCTGTCAATGGCTATGTAAATTTAACTAATTTTCAGAAATGTACATCATCCACATTCTCTAAAAAAGCTAACAACCGTATTAACCTAATTCATACTACAGATCATATTTTGGCCCGCATGATATAGTTGGTGAACAAATGCACATATACATACAAATGTTCCCTTAGCCTATCATATTAAAAACATCAACATTAGCACTTTTCAAGTAGCTTTAGTCGCCTACACACAACAGCTGTTTTAAGGTGACTTCCTACCTGAATGTCTTCAATCATGTTTGCCATCAAACTAAATTTACAAGTCATGCTTCACAGCAAGCCACACACTTTCTAAATAAAGTCAATGAATAAAACCAATCAAATAGTTGTCACCTTACAACAGATACACCAATGCAATTTTTAAAAATTTATTAGAAAAGATGAGCCTCAAAGCCAAGTACATAGTTAGCAGGACTGTTAAAACTCAATTTTTCAAGAGATAACAAAACTAACTTTTACAAAATCAAATATTAAAATTATTTTTCCCCAAAACCAACCGTACATATAAAATGAAGGTTTTCCGGTTATTCTGAAAACAAAACTGCAACAGCAGTAACACAATTTTAATATAGAACTGCAGAGACAGCATCATCGCATTCATGACAATGCAAACAAAATGCATTCCACAGCCAGATTCCAGACTCCACCAAGATAGTAACAAAGCAGCTTTTGGAAAAAAAATTAATCAGACCTTGTTATTCATACTTTAACAGCTAAATGTATTGCTTAACTAATGCAATAGTCCTTTAAAAATCTATAAAAACTTCAACTAAACAAAGCAATCACTTTAACAAAATTTTTGGTGGCATGCATATGCTGGCTCACTACTATCCCACTGAAATAACAAGAAGAAAATTTTTAAAAATCTTTATTTATCCATACTACCTTGTAATGAAATTGTGTCAAGTGAAAGAGGAAGAAAAGATTAATTCATGTGTCCAGAAGTAAACAAAAACCAATTTTTATGAGTCTGTGTGGCTCAGAAGTATACAAAAAGTTTGCTTAGTTCCCTCCCCTTATATATAAAGATTAACAAACAGTGGACTTTCAAAGATGTTTACCTTTTTCTCTCATTAAATCTTTAATAGCTTGCCATTTCATGTCATATGGGATGTTGCTAATAAAAACTCTGTTTCGATTTGGACCCTTCTTTTCCCCAGTGCCCGAATTCTTGTCCTTTGAATAAGGATGAAATCTATGGGCCTTCTTATTTCCTGCTGATTTTTCTTTTAATTCAGATTTCTCCTCTTTTACTGATTCATCATTCTCCCTATGAATTAAAAACAAAACAGAAGTCTCTATTAAATATTCAATATTTACCACTTCACTTCACAAAACCCTCCACTAAGTTAGATCTCAGCAAAGCAGATGGAGAGTCAGACCGCTGGCTTTGAAGTTACCCAGTGCTATTTCAAAGCAGGGATTTGGGCATATTACCAAAATTCTCATTCCACAATCCTTTTTTTTCCATATTAAACAGCTGAAGCATCCAAACAATCACCCAGTTTTTCCCCATCATAGTACATAATAAATGTTATTAGTACTTAGGAGGGAAAATGGGTGATTCTATTCCTACAATATGTAAAACTGCCACCTTCAATGGAGAATTAACTTTCTGGGCCTTATTCCAAACTCTTAAAAAAACTAATTTATAAAATGATACTCTGGAAAAGTTCATTTCTTAAAGATTAACAGTTTCTTCACAGAACTTTTCTTCTCTATTGCTTAAAAACAGTAAAAATACATAATTACAACTATAGCTGTATGTACATACTCCAATATAACTCAAAATTTTTCCTATTTTCAGTTTTGATCAACATAGAAAACTAATAAGGTACCCTAATATTTTCATGCTTGGTATTTTCTGTTTTACCCTATAAACTAGAATAGGGTAGCTCACAGAATCATGTTATTTTATTAGTGTTATTTATAACAGAAGATGGGGTAGAAAAGGAAAGCAGTATTTAAATGCAGCACCAACCAGAATTTTATAAAATCTATGTGGCAAAGTGAGTTTGGCCCTAATGTCTCCTAATTTTAGCAGTTTTTCTGGCAGAAAAACTTTCCTTCTAAGCCAAGCAATAGTGCAGTGCCCCACACACACCTCTTACTCTAGTCACTTATTCCATGATATATAGACATTTTCACACATTACCTTTCTCAGCATGTAACAACACAGCCATAAATATACTAGGTAAAACTCTACAAGAACAAAAACTATCTGTATTGGTATCAGCAGCATCTAGCATGGTGACCGCACGTAACATGTACTCAATAAATATTAATTCTTGGATGATGGTGCTGATGTCTGCCAGAAAAACTACTAAAATTAGGAGACATTAGGGCCAAACTTGCTTTGCCACTTTTTCAGACCCTGACAGGGCCATGTTCACTGTCGAACATTGTCCTTCATCAGAAATGGCACAGCCTGGAAGTGATCATCTCACCTGTCCAAGTCTAGCAAGTACGACTTGCCTATACAGCTGCAATACTGAAAATGGCTACTGCTCATCTATGTGTAAATTAAGACTGTCTATGGAAGGCAGATCACTTAGAACTAGAGATATGGTCTAATTAAGAAACTAAGCTGTAATTACTCAATTTCCAAACTCTTTCTATGTCCTAAATACATTATGGAAGACATAGTAAGAACATACATAAAAACTCTTAAGAAAACTATGCTATATAATACCAAAATAGCACTATATCCAGAATTCCATGTAGTAATTCCCAAACTATTCATTTAGGCAAACTATTCTCTTAATGTACTTGAAATACAGATTGCGACTATTCTTTTTTATTTTTATTGAATTTATCGGGGTGACATTGGTTGTTAAAATTATATAGGTTTCGGGTGTACAATTCCATAGTACATCATCTATATATTGTATTGTGTGTTCACCAGGCAAAGTCAAGTCTGTTTTGTCGCCATTTATCTCCACTTTACTCCCTTCTATGCCCCTCTCCCTCTGGTAATCACCATACTATTGTACAGACTATGACTATTCTAAGTCACAAAAATGTTATCTACTCTTAGGACTGATTTATGCCTACCCAAATTATAACATAAATTCCTGAAAAATAAACATTTAACACCAAATGAGAAAAACAGTTTTAAGGATTTTAAAAACATAAAGCTATAGTATGAGATCCAAAATTAAGCCCAGTTCTTTACTAATAGGATATAAACTACTACACTACTTCAATGGGATATAAAATACTATTCTACTTCTAAATTACTCCAATGTTTAATATTTTATACTAGACCCTAATGTAAACTCTCAATGTCCACATACTCCGAAGTGTTACTTAATCATATTTGAATAATGAGGAGTTATAGCAATACTACTTTTCCTCCTATTCACTTAAAAAAGAAAAGCTAGTACACCATTTGGCACAAAGAAAAACACTACACCTAGGGAAATATCTTTAAATTTTTGTCAAAAGATGTGAACATGACCACTAAAAATCCCAGGCCCTTTAAAGCATACAAAGATGAGAGGTTCCCATCCTCAATGACTATGGACTGATTTCAGCAAAAGTCATTTCAGTATTGATAACAAGCAGCACTGTGTTCATTTCTAAGTAATATAGATTTTTCAAAGCAATATTTAGTAATTGTTATCATCTCTATGCATTCTTATCATTAAAAACATATGGAAATCAACTGAAGTTTATGTGTTGGGTTAACTCCTCCCACTGGGTCACAAGGGTCAAAAAAGATGGTTAGGTAAATGTCCCTATTTATTCAGTGCGAGTGACCCATGCTGAACTGTTACATATTTTTATGGCTAGACACTACAAGAAACCCCTGAGAGTAAACTGGCCTCTTCACTCAACTTCTTAGAAAAGATGATAGGAAAGAGATGAATTATAAGCAATATGAAAAGGATCTACATTAGAATTTACCAGTAACATTTCTTAATTTCTTCACCTTCTATTTTCCTGTTCCTCAATTAGAAGTTAAAGAGATTCTTTTCCCACCCATCTCCTCTTCTGTCCAGCTAAACCACAAAGAAATTTTAAAAGGGGGTAGAGACGTTTAGATTTGACAGGGGCTTAGATGCCAGCTTTACTTGCACTAACACTATTGCTGCACTGATCATATCCAAGTAGAGAAGGGCTTCTCTCTGTAATTCAAGGCTGTACTTTCTGTTCAGAAAAAATGGGTGGCAGACCCATGTTTATATATTTTTTAAAAGCACATTTTAAATTTATCATTTCAGTGGTTTTCATTCATATTTATGATGCCAAATCCCTGAAAGCCACATATTGATACACATGGTAGAAATGCTTCAGTCACTTTTGGTTCTGCAGTTACTGAGGTGCACCATATTCCACCTACGAACAAACTTCAAGGAGACAGAATCTCTTATACCCTCACCTCTATTCTGCCTAAAGATACTGCCCATCCTATTCAAACCCAGTTGAGAGCAAGAGTGTCATAACCAACCTAGCTGGCAGAGATACCTTATCTTCAATTAATCCTTAGAAAGACTGGTCCAGATTTGCTACACCATTTCAAATATTTTTATATAAAAGAAAAAGACATTTCCATGGTCTATTTTAGTGTGAGTGTATGTTCACTGCTTTCTACCCTAATCATTGAGAGAGAAGGAAAACGATGTTTTCACTAAATAACAACACACTTCAACTTTAGGTTTAAAGAGCTGGGCATATGCAAATAAATGCCTGACTTCATATCCCCCCATATAACTATAAAGGGGAGCATAACATTTCCTTATAGTAACGAAATTATTATGAATTTGAGTCAACTAAATTCTTTATAGGCTCTAATGACAGCTGCAACTTTAAAAGCAGGGGATTTCCTTCAATTAAAAAAAAAAAAATCTTACTTTACCATTAAGAATCTACCATCCCAAACTGTCTGTAAATAATAGCCTGCAGGGTTGACACACATCTGGGGGCCCGGAAGGATGAGGGAGCAAGGCACATTGCCCTTTTTTAAAGTGACTCTTCCAATTCAAGGATAACAATGGATTCAGCCTAACACCACATTATTAAACTTCCTTTTGGTGTGTATCTGTTCAGAAATGACTACCTACTTGAGAAAACAACTGAATTTATAAAGCTCAGCGTGAGGCCGTGGAGATTCGAAGATATTTCTTTGAAATATGTTCTAGATGGTTAAGAGGAAATGCCCGATGATGTCATCCCTAGTTACTCCCTAGTGATGAACACTAACTACTAGCCTTTAGGGAGAGACCGTTTTCCAGCAGCCCGTGGCTTTGCGCAAAGATTCTCCAGTCAAAATTAGGGAAGAGGGGGTGAACTGTGGTCTCCGGCTGCAAAGGGAAAGGGGACGCCGGCCCCCCTTGACCCGCACCCCAGCTCACCCGGCCCTTGGCGGGCGGGTTGGGCCTGGAAGCGACCGGGCTGCACCTGCTCCTCCCTTCGCCTACGGCCCTAAGGCTGTTATCCTCAGGCGCCCAGTCCGGCCTCCGGCACCCCCCAGGCCGACTTCCCGCCCCCCACCTCGTCCCCGTCCCCGGAGGAAAAGACAATACATTTTAACGCCATTGGAGCTGCTGCTGTGCGGAGGAGGCTGTTTCTCGTTCTCAGGCGGGTGCGGTTCTCGCCGTGGCTCTACTGGCGGCTCTGCAGGCTGTAGATGCGAACTGTCGACGCCAGGGGCCCCGGACACCTCGGACTTGTCGGCATCCGCCATCCCGCCGCCACTGCCTCCGCTTCGGCCGCCTGCGTACAGAGGCTCCGAGCGTGACAATGGCGGCGGCCAGGGAAGCGGTAACGGATCCCGATTTGAAAAGGCCCCGAGCGCTCTGTTGCCCGGATCTCGCGAGAACCAGTGGGGGCCCGGAGACTGGGAGATATTGTGAGCCGCGGGTGGGGGGTGGGAGTGCGGGGTGGGGGAAGGGCAGGCATGGGGTAGCAGGTTAGGGACGCCATTGCTGCCGTCGGCCCTGCTTCCAGGCCGGGGAGGGCTTGACTTGTCCAGAAGACCCTGGTGGGGCCTTGTTCTGCCCACACCAGTCGGCCTGTTTCTTGGCACCCAGTGGGGTCTTCGCTCAAAAGTCGGTTCTGGGGTTAGAAACCTCCAGAGCTCTGTTCAATTCGTACTGCTCACTTCATTTCAAGTGGGAGCTGTTTAAATTAGAGAAGCACACACCACTTTGCATCTTTAAAAGACATCTGCAAATCTTCAGCGTCCCCTTAGAAATCCTTGGAATAATGCAGATAAATCACTTGGCACTTTAATGCCTAGGCACCCTGGGGATATACAATAAATAGTAATTGATGATTGGTTTCAATTCACCAAAATAAATGGCTTTGAATTTCTTGTGAGTTCTGGTTCTTAACAATGAGATTTTCCTTGGAACTCAGCTATAAATTTGTAAAAAGAAGACTGAAGTTTTTCAATTCTCTGGGCAGCAATCAATAGGGAGAACAAATAATTTTTATAAGAAATCTACTAGATTGGCTAATAATATACACTTCGGGTTATGTGTTTATTATATACTAATGGAAATTATATTTTGAGCAGTTATAGGCTCGCAAACAAATTTAATTACCATATGGAGTTTTAAAATATAGTCGGATTTTTCCCCTAAGTATGAAAAAGAAACCTATTAAGCTTAACTCCTAACTCTTCAGTACTTTATTTTCTCCTTGAATAACCTTTCCCAGCTGAAAAGTTCAAACATTTGTTTTCATAAAGAAGCAAACTTGTATGATTTACATACTTTGCAGAATTTCACACACATTAGTGCGAGTAGTAGTAGTAAAGTAGTAGTTAGAAACATACTCAAGTATTACATAATTTCCCCTGTTCTTTGATATTTCAATATGCAGGTCTCTGCACTTTATCACAAAACATTTGATTTATGATTCTAGCATAAAACATTATGCTGGAAGAGTTAATTTATGTCATCAAACATGCACACATAAAAATCAGAACAATTTTAATCATTAATGAGTGCACTTGATAAAATATTGCTGCTTAAGATGTCACTCAGTCAATCCTAAAACTTAGTGTGCAAAGAAGAAGGGAATGGGGTTTTAACACAGAAACCTGGGTTAGAACCCCAGCTCTGCCACTTTCTGCTTGTAACTCCTTGGGCAAGTTATTTAACCTCTCATTTTCTCCATAATAAATAGGAATAATAACACTTACCTTGCAGGACTGAGATGAGGATTAAAAGAAAGTACTTTATGTAGGGTGAAGTACTATATGAATGTAAAGTAGTAGTATAATCCCCTATTTCTCCAGACTGGTCAGGGTTTTAGTCATAGAGTAGTCAAGTAATATTCCCAAGAACTGAATTATAAGTACTTTCAAAACATTCATCATTCTCTGTTGCTCTTTTGTTATAGTTGAATTTAATGATGAAAACATAACCCTGGAGTCCCTAGTATATTCTTGAAAATTCCTTCAATAGATCCAATTTAATATTTTAGGAGGCCTTTATGCTTAAAACAGAGTAGTAGTTGCATGAAGAGTAGAAAAATGAATATGGACCTGTTGAGAGAGGATATTTATAAAAAGCACTATCTGAGTTCTGTAATAAAGATTAAAGCAAAGTATAATTAAAAATTTATTTACAAAAACAGGAGACCTGCCTGCATGCTGTAGTGTGGTGATTAAAATATTCCACTAAAATATTTATCTTGATTATTGAGTTCTTTAGTCACCTTTAAAATTCTGTGCCTAAGACAAATGACTTATTCACTATACCTTACTCACTGTACCTTGGTCCTGATTCTATAAATGCAAAAAGAGCAGAAGTTGATTCCTAAAGGGAGATCCAGGAGAGCTTCACAGAGGAGCTGGATCTTAAAAGATAAAAAGAATTGGAGGCAGCTTCTGAAGAGAAAATGATTAATCCTTACCACTGCATCTGGGTGCACTATAGAGTGATCTTTCCTCCCTCTTTTGCTATTAAAATTGTCCTTATCTTAGCTAAATCTGTAAAAACATAAAGAAAAATTCTTATTATCATTCTATTACTGTATTCCACTTCTTTAGTTTCCTTTTTTCCTTTACTTTTTTAAGTCCATATATACATACTATAAAATAATTGAGTAATGCTTTAGTTTTTGTCTTGCAGTTCCCATTACAAATGTCATCCTTTCCAATCACACAAAATGTGTTAATGATAAAACTTCACATAACCACTTAGTTTTTTGAAATGTGTGTGAGTGTGTGTGTGTGTGTGTGTGTGTGTGAGAGAGAGAGAGAGAGAGAGAGAGAGTGAGAGAGAGAGAGAGAGAGGAGCCATTATGCAGGTCTAGAAATTTAACCCTAAATCCCAAAATATTTTCAATTAATATGTATATCATTTAGAAATTGTGTTCATGTGCTAGTAACAGGGACTAGAAATAAAATAATAGTGTCTGAAACAAGATAGAAGTTATTGCTTTCTTGAGAAAAAGCGGAGCAGAGGGAGTCATCCCAGAGCAGACATGGTAGCTCCGCAGTCATCATGGACTCAGATTCTTTCTGTCTTAATCTGACACCATCCTAATATGAGGCTTCCACTCTTAAGGTTTCCCAATGGCCCGTGATGGCTGCTGGAGATCTGGGTATCTCATCAACATCAGAGTCCAGGAAAGAAGGATCGGATCCAGAATTCTCACACAACACTTCCATTCATGAGTCAGAACTTACTCACACGACACACCTGGCTGTAGGGAAGGTTGGCAAGTAACTTTTCATTTGGGCTCACTGACCAGAGTTCTACCTCCAAACAAGAGACTCTAATGGGAACTAGAATGTGATCATTCTTTTCTCTTTGCATTTGTGGTACATATATACAATGGAATATCACTCACCCATTAAAAAGAAAGAAATATTGCCATTTGCAACAACATAGATGGACCTAGCAGGAATTATGTTAAATGATATTTCAGACAATGAAAAATATCATATGATTTCACTAAAAAGCAAAATAAACAAGCAAATGAAATAAATTTATGGATACAGAGAGAACAAATTGATGGTTGCCAAATGGGAGAGGCATTAGGGAGACAGGTGAAAAAGGTGAAGGGATTAAAAAGTACAAACTGCCAGTTATAAAAATAGTCACAGAGATGTAAAGTAGAGCACAGGTAATATAGTCAATAATATTGTAATAACTATGTACAGTGTCAGATGGGTACTATACTTCTTAGAGTGATCACTCCCTAAGTAACATAAATGTCCAATCTCTCTGTTGTACACCTGAAATTAGTATAACATTGTATGTCAATTGTAATAGAAAAATTTAAAAATTAGAACCAAAGACCAAAATATGAAATCAAACAGAAAATATAGTATCATTTTTAAGGCAATTGGCTTAATAAAATTAAATGGCTGAATTTGGAGCTACTGCATTTCCAAACTTCAGAGAATTAAAACTTAAAAAGGAATTTATAACTTTCAAAAATACTACAGGTTATATTTGAAATTCATATGCAGTTTCCTTTTGCATCATAGAAGTTTATTCTGTGATAAAAGGTGGATGCCGGTTATTGTCACTAGAAAGAAAAGCATAGCCTTATTCTGACAATCAACTATTTACTCTTTCTCTGTCCCCCAACCCCCATTGCTCTGCTTCATGTAGAAATCTATTTTTTAGCATTTAGCATTCTAAAAATACATCCTGAGGAAAGGTCTCTACCAGCCAAGTGAAGTTTAGAAATAAGACAATTATGTGAATAATTCAGGCTGAAATTCTACCTTCACCTCAATTATTCAAATAATTCATATAAAGCCAAGGGTTTTGCCTGAATTCCTTAGATAATTGTTACATTTTTCAACTGCACAATGCTTGGGTTATTGCCCAATAGCATTTACTTTCAATTTTTGTAGGAAATATTGGGACTCTTTTTGAAGACTAAAGATTCCTTAATTCCCATATATTTATTTCAGTCTCCACATTTATTCATTTTTTGATTTCTTAATTTAAATTAATGTAATTTTTAGTCAAATTTCTTAATTTTTAAGATTTTCTGCAACCTCACCTCAGTAACTCCATTAAATGGCGGATCAGCAGAGCAAATTTTCAAGAGCACTGCCTTACTTCTCTCCCTGTGTGCATAGTTACTCCCTGCTCTTTAATAATTCCATGAATTGGGTTTTCTCTGTCCAAAGCCATGGCTCTTATATGGTATTATTTTTTAATTTTTCAAAAGAATTTTATTTATTTATTCTTTTAGAGAAAGGGAAAGGGAGGGAGAATGAGGAGGAGAGAAACACAAATGTGAGGGAGAAACATCGATTGGTCGCCTTTCGCAGGCGCCCAGACCGGGGAGAACCCACAACCCAGGCATGTGCCCTGATCAGGAATTGAACCAGCAACATTTTGCTCCGTGGAATGATGCCCAACCAAGTGAGCCACACTACTTAAGGCATATGGTAATATTTTTAATATTCTCATGTTGATATTCTAACCCAAAAACACAATAGTTCCCCCTTATCTACAAGGGATATGTTCTCCGACTCCCCAGTGGATGCCTGAACTTACAGATAGTACTAAACTGTTTACATAGACTATGTGTTTTCTTATACATTCATACCTAAGATAAAGTTTAATTTATAAAGTAGACACGGTTAAGAGATTAACAAACATAATAATAAAATAGAAAGTTATAACAATACACTGCCATGAAAGTTACATGCCATCCTTAAGTAAAATAGAGGTCACTTGTACACAAGGATGGAGATAATAGGACAATTGATGTGATATCTGAGAAGGCAACTAAGTGACTAAGGGGCAAGTAGTGAATAGATTGTACGGTGTGGATACTCTGGACCAAGGGGTGATCAGCATCACAGGTGGGACACAGCAAAATTTCTTCACGGCACTCAGAAAGGCATGCAATTTAAAGTATGAGTTGCTCACTTCTGAAACTTTCCACTTAATATTTTCAGACCATGGTTGACCACAGGTAACTAAAACCCTGGAAAGCAACACCAAGGATAAGGGGGGACTACTGTATTAATGAAAATAACTGCTTCATAGCAAATATTGTTTTTAATGTAAATAATTATACACCTAACAATACCATTCTCAATTTTCAATTACAACATTGAAAAGAGAAAATAGATTTCTTAGAGTGATTATTAATAAGGTTCAATCCACATGCTGTCCTATAGGATTATTTGAAGATAATCCTATAAATGGTGATCATAGAGATAGCTGACACATCTATATTCTTCTTATTTGATAATAAAAACTTACTTATGGTGACTGTGAATATTGCTAGAAGTCCACATTTCCTAGGTACACTTGCAACTATGCAGAGCCACATAACTATGTTCTGGCCAGTAAGATATAAGCAGAAACGTCGTAAAGACCATGTAGGAGGTTTCTTGAAAGGAACTCACTTAACTGGCAGAATAGCCGTTTTGTCTTCTTTTGCCTCCTCCTGCTGCTGCCTTGGAGTGAGCAAATGATGACTGAAGCAATAGCAACTGTATTGGACCATGAAGTGACCTTCCTAATTTGGAAGCTAAAGTATATGAAGAAAATAGAATTAGGGTCTCTGATGGCACCATGGAGCCACATAGTCACAACGCCCATATTCCTACTCCAAACTTGTTTTCAAAACTAGGAAATAAATTTCTATCCTGATTAAATTGATAACATTTAGACTATTTCTATTATTCATAGTTTAACCTAATCCTGATGATTTTTATTTTTTAATTGAAATAACTGATTTGCTTTAATAGTTTCTTCCACATTGTGGCCACACAAACACTACTACTTTAAATATTTTTCTTTGAAAACCTCAGTTGTATTGGCTTTTGTGTGTCCCTTTGCTTCATTGCTGTAGAACACTGCAGGTTTCCTATCTGATACCCATTCTCCCTTTCATCCTTATTGACAGAAGCACAATTTTGTTTAGAGTAGCAATGCGCCCACATGAAATATGAGGCCACAGAACAGAAGTCTGAGAAGTTGTAAGAAGAGATATGCTATGGATCCTAGAAGGGTCTTTCCTAGGAAGTTCTTTGCTTTCTTTTTTCCTGTGAGACTAGAGGGTGTAATATTCCTCTTGAAATCATGAGGCAACAGTTCTGAGGACAAAAGCTACAATCTAAGGATGACAGATCAGTAGTTTAGCAGACTGCAACATTCGTGACCTCACAGAAGCATTGCATAGGCCCTGGATTGCCTTATCCAAACTTCTTGTTTTGAGAGAAAAATAGCCCCTATTGCCTTTAGGTACTGCCATTAGATTTCTGTTAACTCACTTCCATGAAACTGAACAAAATTCAAAAATTCTACCCTTTTGCAGCTTCTTTACAAGGGCCACACCATTCCTGATGGTTGCTTATGAACCTAATTTGTTAGAAGCGAGGACTTTTTTCAGTAGTACACAAATGTGATACATTCTCCGTGGTGTATTCTAGAATTGTAGGCTGAAATGATTTCATGTCTTTACATTTCAATCCACAAATTGTTTAAACATGTTGAAATATATGTATATATATGCACATACATACACATAAATATGTACTTAAACAAACTTGATTAGGTATATTTCCATAGTTTTTATGTCTTACTTTATTCAGCAATCAACTATGAAAAGAAATAAAGCTTTGAAGTATAAATATTTATGCACAAAGACTTAGAGGGTTAACACAATAATTAGTAGGACTGGAGGAAGCAAAGGTCTTGGAGTGACTGCTAGAATTTGAAAAATTAAGAAGGGCAGGAAGCATGGGGAACCATCAACACGATCCTTGTTGCCTGTGGTAGCAAGTCTCAAGATTTTCTTATACCACAAAGCTACTGGCATAACATCTCATCTCATCAGCCACTTGCTGATACCTATCAGGTTACTGTTACTGAGATGAATGATTTCTCTATCTCTTCCTTCTCTAAAATTTTGCACCAGTGTCTCTCATTGGTAGAGTCCAAGTTGGAATGCTACTGGCAACAGAGTTTGCAAAATGTTTTATACAAGGGAGAGCTTCAAAGGATAAGGATGATGCTGAGCATCAATAAGTAATATTTGGCACAATTTCTAAGCCATACGACACATGTTCTCAGGTACCCAAATACAAAGAAAAGAATTCCCATAGTCATTCATTCACTCATCTATTAGATTTAAGAATAGATCTAATAGATCTAATTCTTATACTTCTAAATAAAATTAAGTATATAAAAACACTTATAATTTATATTTATTCTCTTGACTCCACTAACAAATCTCAATTTTGAGTTCCTCTAGATACCCTTCAGATTACTAAGGTGACTGCATGGCAGTACGGTCAAGGTGGACTTTCTAACAGTCCCAGAGTTTGTCGAGGAAATGTAAGCTTGTGTAAGCATCTGTTTACTTCTATCGATATTACTTCTGCTCCTGGCCTCCTAATATCTCTGGAAATTAGTGTCAAAACATTTCTGCAAAATCAGACCTTATTCTTCCCAAATGTTCATTGCTTTGCGCATCACCTAAGTTTCTGGGACAGTCATATAAGCACAACTGCGTACTGTATATAAGATACTATGCAAAAATTTGCCCTCAGAACATTAAGTTTATACTTTCTCCTTAAAACCTTTTAGGTATTCTTTTATAAAGTAGCCACTAACGTCAACTTATGTTATACTGACTTTCAGGTAGCACTGAGAGATAAGACCTCTTGCTAGGCCTTGCTAATTGTCTTCTATATTTGCCAAAAGTGATTTTATATCTTACTAAATACTCATTCCATTTTGTTTTGCTTAAAATATGAGGGGTGTGAGCTTTATTTGGCTACCTTAGTTTTAGAAATCTGATATCAAATATGCAAGTGTTTCTTCTTTAACAATGCATGCATTCATGAAAAAAAACACCTTGTGTTCTACAAAATCATGCACTAAAAATAACTGTCAACCTAAGGAAATGAATAGAAGCTTCAACTGAGATAAAATCCTTGCAAAATACATGTCTGATAAAGGACATATATCCAAAATATACAAAGAACTCTTAAAACTCATTGATAAGAAAACAAATTGCCCAATTAAATAGCCGAGAGAGATCTGAACAGACACCTCACCAAAGAAGATATACAAATAGATAATAAACATAAGATGTTTAATATCTTATGCCATTAGAAAATCAAATATAAAAACAACAATGAGATACTTCTATATAGCTATTAGAATAGCTAAAATCCAAAGCACTGAGAACACCAAATGCTGATGAGGAATGTGAAGCAACAGAAACTCTCATTTCTTGCTGGTAGGAATGCAAAACAGTGTAGCCACTCTGAAACACAGTATTATAGTTTCTTACAAAGACTAACAATGCTTTTACCACTTAATCCAGCAATGCCCTCAGTTATTTATGAAAATGAATTGAAAACTTCCATTCACACAAAAACCTGCACATAAATGTTTAGAGCATCTTAGTCATAATTTCAAAAAATTAGATGAAACTAAGATATACTTGAATAGGTTAATTGCTGAGCAAACTGTGGTATAGCTATATAATGGAATGGTAGTAAGCAATAAAAAGAAATAAGCGATGAAGGCATGAAAAGTCATGGAGGAAACTTACATGCACACTGCTAAGTGAAAAAAATGCCAGTCCAAAAAGGTAACCAAGTCTACATGACTCTATAAATACATTCTAGAATAGACAAAACTACAACTACAGTAAAAGGATAAATGGTTTCCAGAGGTTCACCAGGGCAGTTGGGAGCAATGGGAGGAATTAAGTGGAGCACGGGAGATATTTAGGTAAGTGAAACTATCCTGTTATGATATATAAGGGTAGGTACACAACATTATGCATTTGTTAAAACCCATAGAACTAAACAGCACAAAGTGTGAACTCTAATGTAAACTATGGACTTTACTTAATAATAAGATATAAATATTGGTTCATCAATTGTAACCCATGCATCATAAATGCAAGATGTTAATAACATGTGAGACTGGGGCAAGAGAAAGGAGTTATATGGGAACTTTCTGAACTTTCTGTTGATTTTTCTGTAATCCTAAAGCTGCTCTAATAAATAACGTTCATTCAATTAAAGAAGTAACTGGCAAGATTTAGGGAAATAATCATGTTGAGGAAAAATCCAATGTAACTCTCCCCAATTTCACAACCCCAGCACTACAAAAATCTAATGAAAATACTGGCACAGTTAAAAATAAAATTTCAAAACATACATTAGAACATATAGAACTTCACAAAAAATTAGTTAAGAATGATGCAAAAGTATACGGAAAGGTTGATTTATGAAAACAAGGGCAAATGCACAAGGATCAGGAAGAATGCACACTTCAAGGATGAGCATGTGGCAACACTGAGACAAGAGGAAGAAGGAGTGGTGAGTGGGCATAATGTATAGGACTGCTTTCCGCCACATCTTACTCCATTCAGCTGTGTTGGTGGAGTTAGGGTTAAGCTGCTTTTACTTGGTAGTCAAAACACTAATGTACTGGAGGAAATCACTTATAAATCAATTGATTTCCACATTTTATTGACATCCCTACTTGCCAATAACTATTCATATTACACAAACATAGACCATAGCAGAATAAACTGCTTTTGTTTCCCTGTTTCCTTACCCCAGCAAAATAACTTAAGCCAATTAAATATACTGTAGTTATAGCTCATACATTCATAGAGATTGTGCTCAAGATACCTTATCATACTCATTAGATTTAACAGTAAATATCATAGAGGGTTTGAAGTACACTTTTCACGAATCAATGTGTAATAAAATTATGAACAATAAAATTAAAACCAATTAAATAAAACTTCATAGATTACTCTGAATTGGAATATTTAGTGCATTTTTCTTTGTAAAAGAGTTTACCAGCAAAACATAACATCTCATTTTCAGCGGAATTCATCAAATAGACAACAATAGATCATTAGCTACACGGAAGTGTCACAATTCACTTATGAGTCCACTTACTTAGCTAATTTCTTCACTGTTGACAAAACTCCCATAGAGCCATTTTCTAATCAAATTTAATCATCCTGTTATTGTACTCTCTAATCCTATTTCAGCATACTCTGCATTGGCTACTTTCTAGAGATCAGATGGTAAAGTGACCCCTTCTGGTTTCCAAGGAAATCTAAGGGAAGAAAACAGAAAACTAATGGAATTGGAGTTGGGGAGAATCACACACATGCCCCCCTCCCCACACACACATACACACACACAAGAAAAAACACACCAAAACAAAACAAAACAAAACAAAACAAAACAAAACAAAACCCGTATGTCTTTAAGTCAGAATACTTAGTTGCAAAACAGAATAAGACCATGGATTATTTATTTATAGAAAAATTTTTAAAATCACTCCCTGCATTATTTTGAGATTATAAAAATGGACTTCCAAGGGCCCACAAATGCCTTGAGTTGCGGGCAAAATTATCTGTATATGTTTACTTTTTAGGTAGAGAGTATATATATCTTTTACTGGAATTTCAAAATCATTCTTGATTCTTCAAAAATATTAAAACCACTTATGCAGGAAAAAAGTATGGGTAGCTTCAAATGACACAAAATAGGTAGAAAAGCATTTAAAAAAACAAAGAGTTGACTTTTGGATACAGCTAATTACCTAATACCATCTAAAGCCAAATAAGTATTGGATTAGTTTTGTAAATGTTTATAAGAAAAGTGATTCATATTTGTCTTTAATCATTTTAACTTTTTATTGGAAAGTTTTAATATCTAACATTTAAGTAAATAACAACAAAAAGGCACAGCAACATTAAAACATTTTTACTCGGAAAGAAAAATCAAATTTCAGCCAGACTGATTTCCGTAAAAAGCTGAACGTAACAGATTGATCCAATAAGTTCAAGATATGATCCCACTATAACAAATGAGAGGAAGTCCAGTTAACTTGAGCCAGGGTGGCAAGTACTCATTGCAAGCAAAATTTTCCTTTAAAAAGAACACTGAGCTGACGTATTAGAGGAAATTTCTTGCTCTCGGTTTCTTGGTGACACCCTCATTCTACAGTATATTCATTAGGGCAGTGCTGTCATGTACTTTAAATTTCTATAGTTACTATGTCTTCTAACAAGGTAGATAATTAACATTTCTACGCTCTGACATAACAAAAAGTCCTAGTCTTACAAGATACACTATTTATAGTGTATAGAAGGAGAACAAAAAGGAAGGAAAATGTTTAGAAATAAAGCTAATCTGTAGTTATGTAAGTTGAAATTTTATTCTGGTAGCTAAACATTTATAATTTACTCATACTAAGTTAGATTTTATCTTCAGAGCAAACTAGGTGATCTTTTTTCTATATTTTAGTATCTTATTAAAAACAAATTTATAAAGCAAACATATATATCCACCCAGTAGTCAAAAATTTTCACCAAAAAGTAGAGAAATAAATGTGTTCATTTACTTATTTTTGATTTATTGACTCCACACATTTTGCTGATTTTATGAGGACATTTACATGAGGATATATATTAAAACAGAAAATTTAAAGAAAATAATGTACCAATATCTGGGGAAACAAAATTGCATTAGTCAAAGCAGTAGAGAAAAAACACAAATATAAAGGCCTTATAGTCTTATAATATTACTAATCTGTAGCTTTTAATTTGAATCTGACATCCCTGGTAACTAAAAGTAAAGGTAAATGTGATCAAATATATGATATAATACATTGTATATAAGAGGAGAATATACCACTTACTTTGGGATGGTTTCAGTGGCAAGGAGTGGTGTGAGAGTCCAATTCATGAAATTTATATTAAAAAAATGTTTTTGAAGGAACGTCATAACAGAATAGAAAGTGATATGTTGGATAAGTTTTTAGTAACAATACTATAGTTGATGTAGAGCAGGTTGTGTAAGTTTAGGGTTGTTTTATACAGAATATTTGTGTATAAGCTGGAAGTGTAACATCAAAGCACAGTAAAGGTAATTTTGTTTGGGGAAGATCTAAACAATACCACCCACATATTTACCTTTATAATAATTTGGATTGCTCTGAAAATAAATCATAGACTATCCAAGCATAGGCTAATCACATGTTCTCTAGAAGAGCATTCAAATACTTCATATCTTCCAACAATTTAAAAAAAAATAAAGCTGGGCCACAGACATTGTTACGAATCTAAAATACAGGTATGCTGGGATTTATTCTATTCTTCATTACTTCTTTGGCAATAAAGAATAAATTATAAATTACTTATCTCTGTGCTTCTACAGAACTTTGTAGAAATTACCAAGTTATTGTGTGTTGTATCTCATCAAGGACAAAGACCAAATCTCACCTATCTTTGTATCCTAGCATCTAGCAAAGAAGTGAAACATAATGGACTTTTAATGCATTATTCTTTCTTGAATGAGCCACTTTTCAGACTTTTCAGAGCATCACCTTTGTTCATATAGCTGCAAAAAGGTCAAAGTTGTGCATCAACTACAACCAAGAAATCTAATTTATAGTCAAAATTTTTCTTCAGCATCAATTCAAAATAATTAACTAAAAGCACTGTATCAACTGAAGTAGATATGAATTTTTTTTTAATTCCAGAAAACAATCCAGAGGAACCTTCAAAATCTAACTATATCTGTATTATGTCAGTGACATGGCAGGTCAGCATTCACTCAAGCGATCAATGAGACAATGGCCATACTCCACTTTCTAAACAGTGTGAGAATTACGCCAGTAACATCCAGATTTTTAAAACCAGTGGCCTGAGCATTTATTATTCAACCATATTTAAAGTCATAATTTTCCAAGTCAAGTTCTCTAATTGTAATAAATCTTTTGAGTAGGGCCCATACATTAACAGTAGAATCATGCAACTTAGTCCCACTTCCTTGAGCCGGGCTTGAAAAGAGTATGGTGATAGCAGATCATAGAGTATGGAAATATCAAGTGGAGTAAACTACAGTGTGTGTCCAAACAATGTCAAAGTCAAAATCAAATGATCAAATTCATAAAGTTTGTTAATATTGTGCAAATAAAATGGTTAACTCCTGCACTTAACATGAATAGAATATTCTTGCAACAGGCTGGAAACATACATAGAATAATAGGTGAAATAAAATGACCTCCTTCCCATACTCTCTAGGTGACTGCATTGCCAGAATACAATATTTCTAGCACCTTGCTACTTGAAGTGTGGTTTGGAGACTAGCAACCTCTGGTATCACCTTGGATATTGGTAGAAATGCTAAATCTGAGGTCCAACCTCACCTTTACTGAACGAGAACATTCATATTAGTAAGATCCTTATAACTGAGCTTGAAGAACAAGATCCCTAAGTAAAGATGAAGTGAGAGGTTTTTGCTCTTTGCATTTTGTTTTGCTTTCAATGTGGTTTAAGCTTGGATTCAACATACTCAACACTTAGGGGGTTTATATGCACATTAAATTTCAAGAGGCACTGCTTTAGCACCTAGTACCCCCCCCCCAAGAAATGATGTTAGTAAGCTTTAAAAATGTTAATAAGAACATGGCTATGACTGGGAGAAGATACTGCTATTTTTTTTGGGGGGGTGGGCAGTTAATTCACCCATATTACAAGGTGTTTACTAGTTTTAAATGAAAAAGAATAACCTTTTTGTTTCTAGTAAAATCATGTATGAATTCCAAGTTATACATTGCCCATTTTTGAAAGACCATGAAATTTTCTAAATTAGTAAATACTCTAAATGACAACAAAGTTTGACTTCACTTTGTTATTAAACTATAACATGATTTTACAGTTTGATTTTTACATGAATGATGACCCAATTCTGTACTTACATTTTCCAAATCGATGGCAATTTAATAATTCATAAGGTCAATAATTAAGTTTTTAGGAAATCTACAGGTGTTTGCAACTTGTAGGTTCTGGATATCGTATCCAAACAAGAGTAGAAGTGGAACCTTTTAACTGAGTTTGGAGAACAAGACCCTTAAGTAAGAATGAGGTAAGAGATTTTTCCTGTTTTCATTTTGTTTTGCTTTCAATGTAGCTTAAGCTTGGATTCTATGTATTTAACACTGTTTAGAAAACATGCCTCACAACTGCATATGGGCTTTATCAGAGCATCCCTTGCCTGGTGTCATCCAGCTCCTGTGTTGGAGCTAGGTCTTACTACGCATTGTTTCAGCACTACGGACAGCGCCTAGGCACCTACTCCTACGAAAGGGAGGGGATCCGGTTGGGTTTGCGTAGAGGAGAAAAGGTGGAGCAGGGGAAAATAACCGAAATGCCGCATGCAGTCCCCAGTTAAACCTTTCACTCTGTCTTTCCTGTATCGGTAAAGAAGGACATAAGAATTTAGAGCCCTCACAAACATGAGCGAGCGCGCAAATATTTACACACTGCTACATCGAAGTAATCTATGCACATTTTCCTGCAAATACACTCGTGCGCGCACACGTACTTCGCGGGCGCCCACGTCCTCTTCCTCTCACCGACAGATACAGACATTTACACACGTAGGCCAGGAAAGCGCTAACCACGGTCCTGTGGCTCCACGCAGGTTCCCAAGACACGCCTTTTACATTATTACTGAACCGATCAGCGAACACAGACAAACCTGCCAGCACTTAAGTCTACTCGCTGGATTTCATCTCCATGGCAACAAGCATGGAAGGTGAGACAACCCTGCCTAAGAAGTAACTTTCTCCCCCTACCCTGCGCATTAACTGAAGGGTTCCAGGGCAGGTCCAGATGAGAAGCATGTCCTCATTCTCTTGTATTTCTGAAGCTAGGAAGAGGGAAAGGAGATGGGGGAATGGGGGGAAGGAGCCTGCAGATCTGGTGAGTTCAAATTCTAAAAGAGAAAGAGCACAAATGTTTCTGTTGCTGCTGCTGCTGCTGCCAAAAAAGCAAAACAAAACATGTGTGTGTGCAATTTGCTGATGCTTCTCCCATGTTTTGCAGGAGGTTTCTATGCTTCTTCACTTTAATATGTCCAAAGAGAACTGCAGACAAACAAGGCAGAATGATAATGATAGTCTAGGTTTCTCTAGTGAGACATTTTGAGAATTTACAGAGAAGGTTTTCAGTGCTTTGAGAGGAACGAATATCAGAGTCCTTGAGGAGTCATCCAAAGATTCTCTTAAGAAGGAAATTCTCTTAAGGTTGAAATCCGAATGGTTGGGGGATGGATTTTGGCAGACCCCAAGGTTTTGCATCCCTGGAAGGCCTGAAATTTATGCACTTCATCATGATGAAGACATCTGGGTTTGTAATTTAGGGTTTTCTTTTGATTCCAACACATTCCATTCCTAATGATTAACTAGCTCTGTGCAGATGTGGCCTCAATAATATTTCTTTTCCCTCTATGTTTAATGGGATTTAATAACTTTGATATATGGTGTGGAAGTATGTGTGTGGGGGGGAAGGATTCATTATTTGTAAGCTTGGGTTTTCTTATATGTCTGATTTCATGAAATTACAAATGTACACATTATTAGCATTAGAGATTATTGTATCTAATGACCAATATCAAAATACTTTCCATCCAGAACATCATATTACACTAAAATAGTTCTTATTTCCATTTTACTGTTTGGAATGTTATTAATAGAAGAATAAATGGGAAAAAACCTGTTGATTAAAATAAAATACAGGAGGTTCTTTATCTTTAATGGTCAATATTTTCAATATTGGTTCTCCAATTGCACATTGTTTCTGAAAATAACTATGTTTCTGAAAAATGAATTTTTATATCTCTAATCAGTAAATTTGTATCATAGAAAAATAAACATCACACATAACATTCATGTTTATAAAGAGCTATATATCAGGTATAAAAATACTGCTATCTTTGCTCGATTAACCACAATGGTATGATTTGAAAGACTTAACATGGAAAGGTTTTATTTATTGGTTAATAACTACAGTGAGATTTGGGCCTACTGGTGTCTATAGGTATAACCTTGGCTCTATCCTATGACTCAATCCTCAGGACTTAGAGATCCCAGATTTTGACAATTGCCATGTAGGAAATGATGTGTTTTTTAACTCAATTGTTTATTTATAGAAGTATCTAAATAATTATCTCAGTGAATATGGCTTAAGGCAATATCTTTGTGCAGTAGTACTACAAAAATGTACTTAAATGCTTTCATCATAATAAATATAGACCCTGATATTTAAACTGTACAGTGTTGCTAATTTTACCCATTTTTTTGTCGTACAGTATTTTAAAATAACTTTTACCCCACAATTTTACATTCTACTCTTTTTTGAAAATTGTATTTTTAACTATTTTTTCCTCACAAATGTTTGTTTATTTATGGTTTTGTAACTTCATGGTCTAGATTTCTCTCATTTACTATTTCCCAGTAAACAGGATGTTAAAATGATGGTTTCCCTCTGGGGTAGGCATTAAAGGGTCTGTGGTGCAGGAAGAACCTGCTGATTTTTTTTTTCTTTTTTGCTTTCCCATCTATCCAGAGATTAGAGAAACTAAAATGTATCATTTATCCACAGTTGTAGAATAGTTTTGGATACTTATTAATTATGAAGAAATCAGTGCTGTAACTGAAGACTTCTATTTATTGTTAACAGTATCTTATTGTTGACGTTGCTTTTATATCACATTATCCTCTTCACCAATATAAAGGTGCAAAGTTCAGTACACTTAGCAGTATATTCTCAAACACTTTAGACCCTACGCTGAAGTGAGATAAGTTGTTCACCTCACAGAGCAAGAAAAAATGGAGAGTTTGGGCAAATATTTAGGAAATTTAGGACTGAAAATACTGGTATTTCAATTTCTATGCATATGGCTTAAATTACCAAAAGTATCTATTTGCTGAAGATATTGTTAGGCAATTGCTTAACTTTTTACTTTTCTCCTTGTATAGAAACAGCCTACAGAAATGGCCAGACTTTCTTCAACCTTGAATACTACCCTTTCAGTTATTCTCCTTGACCTGTATTTTGTTTTTATTTTCAGTAGAAGGTAGAATTTTAAGATTACTATAAAAGTCTAAGGTCTTTCTTTTAAAATACTAACAAAACATCTGTTCTTTTTTACCCCAAATTTTTTGTTAAAAATTGAAATTTCATAGTTCTTTTGAAACCCAAGTGAATTTACTCAGCTCTACTTTTAAAAACTGCATATATAGTCATGTTCTGATTATTGAAAGTTCTTAGTCTAATGATCTCAACTTCTGCACCTTTAACTTTTGTGCAAATAAAACTTCTTTTCTGTCAAGTTTCCTTTACCACCTGACTCCATGTTCTCTTTAATCTTCCCTCTTAAACTCTCTTCATTTGAGTGTCTTTCCTGGACTTTCAACGGAAAATTTTAATGATGCAAAAATTCTGAATGGCAATGCCCTATTTTTCAGTGTTTAGTTCCAATTACCACTGATGAATTTGACACTGTTTACCCACCCCTTTTAGACTCCAGCCTCCTTTGTTCCAGGTGAGCTTCCTACTATGGTTTTACTCATAGTAAGATCACTCCCTATACAACTCCACAAGTAGATCCTATATTCTTTTTTTAAAAGCAACATTCATTGAGGCTCATTCCTAGGCTTCTTTCATCTTCAATCCTTTCTAGCACATGCAAATAGAACCTTAATGGAATTGCAACAAATTGCCTTTGGATCAATTGTAACAAGTAGATCTGACTTCCTATAGTATCACACTTCAAATATTTGGATGCAACTATCATCTTCCTTGATCTTTCCTTTCCTAGTCAAAACTCAGCAGTTCTTTCCATTGCTTAAATTTTGATCTGCAAAATTTTGATGCTTGTATGTATTGGATACTCCATCTGGGATGCATTCTTCTACACAAAATTTATTTGATAATAATTCCCTTAATATATTCTCCCCACCAGCAATTTTATGCTGGACAAAATGATGTGGATTAATTTATTGAAAACTGCCCATTAAAGTGTCTGCTATGATTCACTAATTCACTAAGTCTAGCACAGAACTCTTCATTCCTTTATAAGTAAGTTTATGCTCTGCTCATTTTTCCTTTATTTTGGTTAATGAAAATACTGCTTTTGCACTTGTCCAGTCTTCACAGAGTGGAGTCACCTTTGATGTCTCTCTTTTCATGGCCCACTATGTCAGTTGCTACATCCTGTCCTTCATATCTTTATAAATATCTTTCAAACCCATACTATGTTCCACATTCGGTTCGTAGTACAGGCCCTCATTGCTTCTCACCTGGATCATTTCTTTCCATGATGCTTCCTTCCTGAAATCTATGTCTATTTCAGCCTCATCATCGAACCACTTGACCTCTCGGCAAATATATTTCAAACTCAGCCTGACAGTCAAGATATTTCACATTTTGGCTTATACCAACCTGTCCTAATACCTAATGGTTTGTTTCCATTACTCTCCCTTGCCTGGACCAAATTGTTTGCTGTCCTATAAACAAATCAAGAACTTTTCTGCTTCCATATATATTGTCATGCTCTTTCCTTCTACAGCTATCTAAATCTTCTGTGTTTCAAGACTCAGTTCAAATACAGTCCCTTACAAGAAAAACTTTCCTGATCCCTAAATGGGTGAAGTTTCTATTCCCTCTAAATTTGATTATCCTCTTTGAATCTCTTTTTTCATCAAGTTGTTGAAGATAATATCAAAGCTGTATCATTATTATAGATATTAAATAAAATAGCACATAAAGGAGCACTTGGTACACAGCCTATCTTAAATGCAGGTTTGTTTCCTTTGTAGAAGCCTATACTGTTTCATTCTTGTTTGTGCATAGGTTCCCTCCCTATGAGTTGAGTAATCTCTTTGAATAGAGAGGACCACATCTACTAGAACATATTAGTAGCAACTTAGTAAATATTTTTACATGGTATCTGCGGGATTTTTTTTTAATCAAATAAAAGTTTTCTTGTTCTTTTTACTTTGACTAAATGTATTTTAAGATTCTGGATGTTTAAAACTTATATATTTAAAACCAGAACTTTATTCATCAAATACTATTTTTCAATACATTTAATTCAATTCAATTAAAATATTTATTGAGTACTTACAATATGCCAATAACTATGGCCACAACTTAAGAAGTAGTTATTTTTCCATAAAAATGATAAGTAACTCAATTTACAGACTATCTAAGACTCTAAGAACAAAGCGTTATCTGATATATGTTGGACAACTTGTAATATAAAATATAAGGGTGTTTGTATCTCTAACTAGAAAGATACCTTATTTTTTAATTACTATTCACATTCAATATTATTAATATTTTACATTAGTTTCAGGTGTGCAGCATAATGGTTAGTCAATCATACACTTTACAAAGTATTTCCCTTGATATTTCCATTACCACCTGATACCATAAATAGTTATTACAATATTATTGAATATATTTCCTATGCTGTACTTTGCATCTTCATGACTACTTTGTAACTACCTATTTGTAGGAAGATACCTTGTTCTAATTTAATAGTGACAAATTAGTTGTGTTTTATTGCCATAGCTAGAAATGCATTTTTTATTTGTTTGTTTGGTTATTTAGTAGATTTGAATGAGAAAAAGAGTCCAGTGGATTAATCACTGGCTAGGAGCCAACTTAACAAGACTTAACTCTTGTAATGATCAGCTGTCACCCTGTGTCTGTCTGCTTTATGATTTTTAAAAACAAATAAATTTAGCTAAAGCATAAATATACTCAGTTTAGGCTGTTTCTACATGATGGCAAAATTAACTAGCTGAAAAATGTGCAGATCATTGAAACTGCTAGGTGTTTTAACTTTTGTGATACAAATTACTGCAGGTTGGTGTGCTCACAAACCAGATTCCAAGGCTGAGTTCAGTATGCAAGATGTTCATTAAGTAATGCCCTTGGGCTCAGCCCTGCAGAAAAGTGGGGATTAAGTAGGAGTGGGCAGAAGTGGACCTGTGATTGGAACCAACAACAGTTTCGGTGTATCCTATGTGAAACTCTAGAACTAGAATTGCCCTTCAGAATTGCGCCCCTTTGTGTCAAGATAGCCAGGTCTTTTTATTCTTAGGGCAACTGGCCATGGCAAACGGTCTTCCCTAGGAAGTGTCCTGACCTTGGTGAAGCAGCTCTCTGCTAACTGAGGCCACCTGTGAACAGGGTTAACGGTTGAACACCAGCTGCTGGCAGCACTCCCAGCTGCTGGGCAGTAAGTCACTCTGACGGGAGTCCGCTGGGCACACCGCAGTGTTCACCAGTAAACCAAGTTCACCGCCTCCTCTTACCCACATGTCCCCTGAAATAGTCTGATGGTATAGCCTAGAAAGGTCATGGCTTTAATGAAAAAGCAATTCAACAAGCTACTTGGCTGAATCATTCAGTTATATGATAAATGTTGTGTCCAGCATCTCCAAGTAGAAAACATCCTGCTTTTCAGTTTCTCCACCATTAAACAAAAAATCCAGAGCATGTATAGATCTCAATGAAATGTGCTCAAGTGACAAAAGCAATAAAATTAGAGATTAAAATGGAAAAAAGTTCTAGTTAAGTCCCAAGGTCATTAGATATTCAGTACCATCTCCTATACCTTCTATAGGATAAATTGTACAAGAACTCAATCTTCAGAAAAACCATTCAGAGCCACTCTAAGTGATTCTAATTTTTTAAAGTATATTCACTCTACCATACTTAGTGGGACATAAAATGATTTGATGGAAAGAAATTCAGCAGAAGGATTAAAATAATATTTTTCCTTTTATTAAGCAAAAATGTCAAATAACCAGCACACTCCAGAATGTATTGTAATCCAAGCCATTACAAAATAAAATGTTGTTTGATATTAACTGGCACATTAGTTGGTAAGTAATTTTAAAAGGCTTGTTTTTATTAATTACTTCCCTTCTCCACTCCTTACCATGCATCAAAAAAGAAAGAAAAACCCTGAAGGGCAATCATTTCAATAAACATAGTTCTTAAAAATTATCAGAAGAAGCAGCAACCAAACCCAGAAACAAAACCTCAAAATGACAACAAACAAAAATGAAAACACTAACAATCTATAGTCCCCAGTTATTTGATGACAAGATATTTGGTGACAGTCCTCTCAAGAAGGGTAGCTGTGGGTTGGTAACCATTGATTTAATCAACTGATTCAAATTGGAATCAGTTTAATTAACATTAAGACATCAAATGGGAAAAAATTTTGGTTTCAATTTGACATCCACTTTCCCAACACTTTTGCTGTAATTTTAGAATCCCACTATAGTAGGAACTTAGGGATGGGAAAGTTCCCTTTGGGAGGGGACTGAGGAGCTTGCCTTGAAGCTGCATTTTTATAGTAAATATGTGTTTAATTTGGACTTTATGTTTATTTAGGGTGTTCTGAAAGCTAATGGAGATGGCGCAGAGATGCTTAATGGTCCACAGCTACTGTTGTGTGTTACTTGCAAGCTGCCATGTTGGGTACTGCGCTTATAAACAAATTTTTAAAAATATAATTTCTCTCCTTAGGAAATTGAGATTTAGTGTATGGAATAGTAGTAGAAAATACATAGATATAAATTTAAAGGCTAAGGAGTGAAAGCGAGAGAAGACATGAAAAGGATAAGAATCTGTACCAGACAAAGGGGCAATGGAGATAGACCTTGAAACCTGAACTCTAGAGAATTTGACCAGCTGACATCCTGTAATGATTTATTTATAGTAGTATCTACACATGCCAAATTAGATGATAATTTGGGCCAAAAAAGCAGTGGCTTAACTATCTCACAATGCTTTTGATTAAAAGCTTTTAGGGTTAATTATTTGAATATTTACCTTCATACTTACTTTATATTTAACATATATAGGTACCTTTTTATGTGTCCACAAAGGCAATTACTACAATAGAAGTATCTTCTCCAATGCCCATGATTTGATTGTAATTCGATTGTGATTCATATCTAATGGTGTTTGCAAACATCTTTTGTGAGTTAAGTCAAGAGGGTTTAAAAACTGCCAGATTTTATAAAATAATTACCTGCTCAATACCACACACAGAAAAAACTAACTGATTCCAATTTTGTATCTAGGCCAAGAGGTGACTCCAGCTGGAATTCTGAAGAGCCACCACGATGTGACAGTGAATAATGAGTAGTACCTACTGTGGCAACTCTTCAGCTAAGATGAGTGTCAACGAAGTATCAGCTTTCTCGTTGACTTTGGAGCAAAAAACTGGCTTTGCTTTCGTTGGGATTTTATGTATTTTCTTGGGACTTCTTATTATCAGATGCTTCAAAATCCTATTAGACCCATATAGTAGCATGCCTTCCTCTACATGGGAAGATGAAGTGGAAGAATTTGACAAAGGGACATTTGAATACGCTCTCGCATGACAGTTGCAGCTTTATGGCTTTTAGTGCTATGCCACTGGGACATGTGGTGGTTACAGTTGTAATTACCTTGAAAGTGCTGGAGACAGGCTCATGTCATTCACTACATTCAATAAACATGTGTCGTTAACTTATCCACTATGCTGTGAAAGTCATAGATCACTGCTGGGCTTCCTAACTTTCCCCTGTCCCCCAATATTGTGGTTTCCAATGAATAGAGTAGAAGGATTATTTCAGCTGCATATACCATCTTTATTCTTATCTCAAACATCTGCCTTAAATCTCTGCTTCCTTTTTGTGCTTGTAAACTGTGCCAGAGCCTTCCTGCTTCTGACCCTCTGCAATCCCAAGACACTCTCTCTGCATTCCCAATTCCAGCCCACTTGGCATTAGAAAATCAGTACTCTTAAGCATTTCCTCATTGTAAAGGATAAATCAAATATGATTTTCCTAATAATAGCCATTGGTCTAAAATATTCACGAGTGAAAAAAATTTTAACATAACAAACACACAAACCTACAAATAAACACAGGCCCTAAAGATTTCCAAATCTTACAGTGCCCTGACCCTTCCAATTATTCTTCTAGAATATCTTGCAATAAACCACCCCCTAGCTTGAGATTCAAACCAGACCTGCTTCATACTGATGCTTCTTCCACCTCCTCCTTTCTAAATTAAATTTATTGGGGTGACATTTGTGAATAAAATTATAGAGATTTCAAGTGTACAATTCTGATATATAATCTGTATATTGCATTGTATCTCCACCACCCAATATCAAATTTCCTTGACATCACCACACACGTGACCCCTCTACTCTTCACTACCCTCCTTTCCTCCTGGTAACTACTGTACTGTTGTCTGTGTCTATGAATGTTTTGGGGTCTTTTAGTTTGTCATGTTTGTCCATTTGTTGCTTTCCATTTTATATCCCACATATGAGGGAAATCATATGGTGCTTTACTTTATCTGTCTGACTTATTTCTCTTAGCATGAAATGGTATGTGTGTGTGTGTGTGTGTGTGTGTGTGTATACACGCCATAAGAAAAGATTAAATACTGCCATTTGTGACAACATAGATGAGCCTTGAGCCTGCCCTCCTCTCCTTTTATAAACAGCATGGAATGGAGAGTTTCTAGTGTGACCTGGTGGGAAGAGCACTACTCCAGAAACAGGAAGTCCAGTTTCTGCCCTGCTGCCCTGGCAGCTACGAGAACATGGTCGAGCCAACTAATCTCTGCGGACTTCAGTAAGGAAGCTCGCTGAAGGGTTTTTAACAGCCCTTTGAATCCTAGAGTCCTGTGCACTCTACAAACATGCCTGGAAACCCAGAGATCTGAGATGAATGAGGACTTAAGACGTGATGAAAACTTCTTTTAGTTTAGGAGCCTAAACTCAGAGATATGAATTTTCATGTTGGCCCAGCTAAGAACAAGCTTTATGATCTAGAGATTTACTTACAGGAGACTTATTTTCCACATCTGCAAAACAAGGATAAAGAAACCCATCCTACATGTCTTACAAGGATGCTGAGGGGACTAAGTGACATAAAAAAATGTGAAAGGAGCCCTGGCTGGTGTAGCTCAGTGGATTGAGCACGAGCCTGTAAACCAAAGGGTTGCCAATTCAATTCCTAGTTAGGGCACATGCCTGGGTTGCAGGCCAGGTCCCCTGTGCACATGCCTGAGTTGCAGTGAGAAGCAACCACACATTGATGTTTCTCTTCTTCTTTCTCCCTCCCTTTCCCCCTGTCTAAAAAATAAATAAATAAAATCTTTAAAAAATATACATCTTTAAAAAAATGTGAAAGGAGTTTGAAAACCATAAAACTCTGTTTAAACATAACTTACTATCATTATTATCCTCGTTGATAATAGCTACAGAAGTTCTCAAAATTTAAAAAGCACTGATTTAGTATAAATTATTCAACCTCTTCAGCTTTCAATCTATTTGATAAGTAAAAAGATAGAATTATATAATTCCAAATGTTTTAAAATATAAAATTCTGACTCTCTGTGATCATTGAATGGAGGATTAACAGGAGATAAACAAATACAAAAATATTTGTGTCATTTGAGAACACAGAACTGCTAAACATACCTAAAAAGAATGACTAATATTTACTGAGACTGAACATTACATTAGGTGCTTTTTATTAATTATGTGATATGATACTCTTATCAATCCTTTGAGTTCAGTACTACTATTTCCATTTTATTATCTCAGTTTCACAGATGAGAAACTGAAGTTGAGAGAGACTGACTTCCCAAGGTCGCCAAGCTAGGGAGTGGCTGCTTTAGAAATTGAACTTGGGTCATCTAGTGTCAGAGTCCTTGTTTGTGAACATCCTGCTGTACTCCAACATTGTCCTCATACTTCTACATATCTTACAAATATGGTCACTGCTCAGGTCTACGGCACTACAAAACCAGCTGCCTCAGTGAGATTCCCAGACACTTTCTATCTCCTAGTAGATCTAGAATGCATCTTGGTAGGCTATGGATTTTCCAGATAAACCCATACCTCAACAAGGTTCTTTGAACCCCAGTAGGTACAGGAGTATCAGCCTGGGATATCTTGTAATCAAAAAGTAATTTAGTCCCAGAACACCTCATTGAGTCCTGTCAGCTGGACACACTGAAAGTTGTATTTACCAGGACACTTGGCATCTTCTTTGTGATCCAGGCTTTTAAAGTACTCACCAGGATATATGTCTAAGTACCAGATGCTCCATTTGTCTGCCAGGGAAGACAGCTACTAAGTCCCTTTATTTTGGTGACTAGAACATAAGGCTAGATCTTTATTTCAGAAAGAAAAAGTCCCCCAAGCCAAATGGAAAGGAAATTTTATGAAGTTTGAGCATTATTTCGGAAAGTTCAACATCCACAAGCTTTTTCAGATATCATCAATTTCACCATAATATTATTTCAATCCCTCTAAAGAGAAATTATTTTAACCAAAAGTGCCTTCAGCTATGGGATATATTCATGGCCTATTGTGCACCTGAGACATTTTGTGGGGAGAGAAGAAGAGAGGTCAGCCTCTATAGTTTCACAGCAAGAAACAATATAAAAGATATAAAAGGCTGGTTCTAGTATGGACACAATATACAGACTTTTTGGAATGTTAGCCCTTCTAGAGATAGACATCCAATGTCATAGCCAGATCATCCCCTCCCCGCCCTTTCCCGAGAGCCCTGCCAGAGAGGACAAGAAGAGAGACAGAGCAGCACACCGCCAGACAGGTTTCCCTCGGTACCTTACCTGCCAGTCTGAAATACCTAACTCAGGTTTACCTTTCAAGGTTGGATTTATGGTTGGCTTCATTCATATCCCCCAAACCATCTCTCCAGCTCCAGGATGTCCAAATCCCTTTAATAGAGAGCAAAGACTTTTATTTCACAGTTAGAGATAAAAGTCTTAGAATTTCAATGTCTGCTTGATGTAAGACCAAAACTAAAACTAATTCACACTACCCTGTAGTCAAGCAGTCAGCAAGAAAAAAGAAAATTGACCACTAACAAAGGCATTCACAGTCTGATGTAGAGTAAAAAAGTTTATGAAATAAATAGGTGGATCATACGGTGATTCTATTTTTTATCAAAGTATAGTTGTATACAATATTATATGTTTCAGGTGTACAACATAGTGATTCTACATTTACATACCTTACAATGTGATCACCATGATATGCCTAGTAACCATCTGTCACCATATAAAGTTATTACAATATTATTGGCTGTATTCCCCAGCTGTATATATTATTTCATAACTGGAAGTTTATATCTCATATTTCCCTTCACTTTTTTCACCCATAACCCCATGCCTCTTCTCTGGCAACTATGAGTTCATCCACTTTTGGGTATATACCCCAAGGAATTTAAAACAGAGTACCCAAGTGATATTTGGACACAGATGTTCCTAGCAGCATTACTCACAATAGCTAAAATGTGGAAGCAACCAAAGTGAACTTTTCAACTTTATTTTTTTCAACTTTGAAAAATAAGAGAATTCTGCAATATGCTATACAACATGAATGAACCTAAGGACATTATGCAAAGTGAAATAAGCCATTTACAAAAAGAAAAATACTGTACGATTCCACTTACATGATGTTCTTAAAGTAGCAAAAATCATAAAAACAAAGTGGGAAATGGGAAAGGAAGAATGAAGAGTTATTGTTTAATTAGTATAGAGTTTTTTTTTTTAACACGATATAAAGAGTTATAGGACAAACACCATATGATCTCACCTTTAACAGGAAGCTAATCAACAAAACAAACAAACAAGCATAATATAACCAAAGACACTGAATTTGAGAACAGTCTGACAGTGTCCAGAGTGGGAGGGGAGGGAATTTCGGGGGAAAAGGGGAACGGTTTAGAGCAACAAGTATAAAGGACTCATGGACAAAAACTATGGGGGGTGGAAATGGGAGGGAGGTGGGGAGGGCTGGGGTGGTGGGCTGGGGCGGGGTAAAAGACAGAAAACTGTACAATATCAACAATTAAAAAATACTGATTAAAAAAAAGCAAAACAAATTTGAAAAAAAAAAGAGTTATAGGGATGGATGGTGGTGATGGTTGCACAACAATATGAATGTATTTGATATCACTGAACTGTACACTTAAAAATGGTTAAGGCAATAAATTTTATAAGTGTATTTTACCACAGTGAACATGCAAAAACAAAACACAACAACAAACCTGCCCAGCACCATATCCCAGAAAGTGAATATAATAAATGTCCATTCTATCCCCCTACCCCCAAAAATAAAAAGAAAGAGAGAAATAGGTAGACTCCTGAAAGAGGGCAGGTGTTGGGGGAACGGTTAAAGGAAGGGAGACTAGAGGTGGCAGAAGTAACTGCAAGTATGTCCACAGCTCCTGTCCAGGGCCAGTGAATAGAACTTGTTTTGGGTTTCAGCCTCATCTCAGCTGATTTAAATAACCAGCCCCACCTAGCTGAATCTGAAATGTGACTGATTCCTGTGCCTGACTACCTTCTCTATGGCAAGTCAGAATCCTTTGTAGAACAGATAAATGCCTTGTCTGCTCCTAAAGTGGCCTTTATGAGCAGAAGAAGTTATAGGTGCATTTTTGTAAATCTCTCTCTCCACATATATATATATACACATACATACATACATATATATGTATATATATGTATGTCCAGAGGAAGTCCAGACATTGTTAATATAACAAGAATGTTTGCACAACATTGATGTAACCTGGCAGCCAAGGAGAGTGGACTGGAATACGCATGCATGAACAATGACAACTTCACTGTACTAGTCAGTGGGGGCAGCAGATGCCATTGAATGAACATGTGGACTGTCAGGCCATCATATTCCAAATGACTGAGCTAGTAGAGCAGCAACAAATCTGCATCATTTCTTTTCTTTTTAAAAATTTTTTCACATTTTTTATTGTTGTTCAAGTACAGTTCTCTATTTTCTCCCCACTACTCCCCCCACACCAGCCATCCCCACTCCCCGCCATTCTTACCCCTTTTTGATTTTGTCCATGTGTCCTTTTTATGTGTTCCTAAAAACCCTTCCCCTTTTTCCCCCGATTATCCCCTCCCACCTCTCCTCTGGTTACTTTCAGTTTGTTCTTTATTTCAATGTTTCTGGTTATATTTTGCTTGCTTGTTTGTTTTGTTGATTAGGTTCCACTTATAAGTGAAATCATATGGTATTTGTCTTTCACCACCTGGCTTATTTCACTTATCATAATGCTCTCCAGATCCGTCCATGCTGTCACAAACTGTAGGAGTTCCTTCATTCTTTCTACTGTGTAGTGTTCCATCATGTAAATGTACTATAGGCATCACATTTTGCATTAAGCTTGAAGATTCCTCCATGGAAATTATTAGGATGATTCAGAAGGCCACAACTATGAGCAACTGGTGATTGGCAGCTTCATCATGACAACACATTCACTCATGCTTCACATCTTATGCAGAAATGTTTGGTGAAACATCAAATCACCTAGATGGCTCAGTCCTCCTGTAGCCCAGATTTGGTGCCCTGAAAATTCTGGCTTTTCCCAAAACTAAAACCACCTTTGAAAGGGAAGAGATTTCAGACTGTCAGTGAGATTCAAGAAAATATGACAGGGCAGCTGATGGCAATTGGGAGAACTATGTGAGGCCCAAGGTGCCTACTTTGAGGGGACTGAGGTGTCATTGTACAATGTACAATGTTTCTTATATCTTGTATCTTCTTCAATAAATGTCTCTACTACATGGCTGGATACCTTCTGGACAGACCTTGATATGATGCAGCCTCATGATACTGGCCTGAGTAGCAAGACAATTACCTTACCAAGAGCATCTGAGAGGTTTTACTTAGGTAACTCCAGGCCCCTTTCCACAATCTTGTTATCTGTTCACCAACCTATGTTTTCTCCTGTTTTAATAGGCATAGTACCTATTCTAGTCTCTAATGATTCACCCCAGAATCATGGATGTGACTAGGTAAAAGTCAGTAATTGTTAAGCATTGCTAAAATAGTAAAAGCAAACATTGGGAACCACCCTGCCTGGTTTCAGAAGCTGTAACCGCCCTCCCCCCACCAGCCCCATGGCTAAGGCTGAGTGAGTGACATTCAGACCATAAGCCACTAAAGAGACAAAGCTTATCTCCCTGGCAGGAGCACCACTTCTGCTTCTTTTGCTTCATCCATAACTGGCCCCAATGCTTGGTCGGTTAGCCAATGACAGGTAAGATTGCCTCAAAGGAGGGGTCACCTAAGACAGGCATGATCACGTGGGAGGCCCTCAAGGAAGGACTTGGGGAGCTACAGCAAAAGGGGGTGATGGACCCTCGCCCCTCAGCTATCCTGACATAGCCTGAGTCCTTATTCTGTCTGTGAGAAGTTTCCTAATCTCTTGGTTGCTTTGCTGACTCTGCCTGACTTAAGCCGGAAAAAATGACAGAGGACAGTGCAGCTCCATGCTGGAAAGGGCAGGTTCCCCGGGTGATTAGGCCTAAGAAAGAATACATAAAATCCTGTGAAACCTGCTTTGCTAAGAATGGTCTCAATTAAATGATAAGGGTCCAAGCAGGAAATGAGTTTATTTCCCAAAGTTTTGTAGCCCTTTAGCTAACAGACCCTAACTCAGAATAGGTCCCAGTAGTTCTTTGTATGCTATCTATTGTTTGATCCTTACTGCCTGACAACGATTAATGAGTTTTACCTGTATTCCTGTGTAAAATGAACCCAGTAAAAGCCCATTGAGGAAAAGGCTCTTGGCCCTTCTTTGAGAGATCGGCCACATTTCCTCTCCAAGCAGATCATGTCTTGGTAGACTTATTCTCATCCGTGGCGGCTGGGGTGGCCCTGTGGGCGGAGCCTCCCCACAGCAAGAGCTAAGTATAAACACAAATTGACTTGTTAAATCCTTACAATAACTCTACAATTATTATCCACAACTGCATTTTACAGATGAGAAAATTAAATCAGAGAGAGACTGAGGAACTTGCTAAAGATCACACAGACAGGAAGTGGCAGAGTCAGGATAGGAATGGAGCAGTCTGACTCCAGAGACTTGCCCCTAACCACCGTATCACACCACACCTATGCTGCTCAGGCAACTGGAACTCCCGTGGATAGTTTCTTATAAAACACAAGGAAGGCTCATTCCATCATCACAATGGGAAACCGTGACAGAACCTGCATGGAGGAATTGTTTGTGCTATCTTAATAATCACTACCATCCCAATAATCACCACATCACAGATGTGAGCCAAACCTTTTCCTCCACAAAACTCAAAAACCTGGTTTGATAAAAACGTCTCCCAAAGGGAGACAAAAAGGTCATTTAGCACTGCCACTGGAAAACTTATCCACAGTTTGATTTCTTCTTGAAACCATTTTCCCACTAGGTAGAAATATTTTCAATAAATCACTGATTGTACTCTCAAACTGCTCACTTCTCATGTAGAGAAGAGTCAGAGTAATATGTACTATAAGCAAGATAAAATGATCTCAAATATCATTTTGTAGTTCCAAAGTATAGAAATTATCTCTGGAGGACTGTATTTTCTGCACATGCTGAACAATAGGAGGTCACTAAGAATCACGGGAAATAAGAAGACAGGATTCAATTTATTTAGTTCCAAACAACTAAAGCACTGCTCGCATATTATTGGCAAATGCTGTTGAATAGTGCAACTCCCCTTATGCATTAAAGAAAATTTATTTTACTTTCTGTCTAAAAGGATTAATAGTTTACTACTAGTTACTAGTTGATGTAGTACTTAAGGTTCCTCAGGGCTAATGACTGGGCAGGACAGACAGTATTATTCCAGACCAATCATTGCTCAGTCATCTCTTTCAAGGAAGATTCTAACCAATAAGAAGAAGCCTAAGGTTCTGAGCTGAAAGCTAAGGGTCCCATATATGCCTCCGTGATGCTGAAGCAAGTTACACTTTTTCAGAAGAAGGCTCCAAATGGTAAGTCAAACATTTTTGGGATGAAAATTATGCTTAACATTATGTCATAAAGGAAATTGTGAAGAGTAGAGTAAGGGTGAGGATATCAAGGACTATGAAGAGAAGTGGGATGTTCCCTAAAAACTAAAGAGATGACAGATTCACTTGAGATTTCCCCAGAAAAGTTTACTTAGGGTTGAAGTTGAAAAATTTTTAATTCAAATAGCTTTAGTAATTTCTAAAGAGAGGCAATAGAACTTTCTTTGAAAAAACAAATTTTAAGTTATAAATAAAAGATTATTTTAATAAAATAAGGCTCTAAGACGGGGTTATACCATAGATTTTGAAAATGATTATATAGTCTGTTTATCTGAAAGTCAAATATAAGTTTCTCAGTGAAGATTGAGAATATTTCATTAAAGAGAATCAGTGGAACATGATTATTTAACCTACATAGTGCATATGACTTTATTGAGGACTGTGATTTATATCCTTGCCCTGAATACTCATATGTTATTTTAAAGATTTTATAATAGCATTTGTAAAACAGACAAATTTATGAGCAAATCAAACATTTTGAAGGCTAGTGAAATATCTGGTAATTTAGAGAGATATCACCTTGACAAGGCATTTTTATAAACTAACAAGAATTATTTTTAGAAGGTTGAATATTTTAACATTTTACTTATTTAATGTATATAGATATCAATCATGAAAGACTTCGCAGTTTCAACATTTAGAACTGTGTTTCAGGCTAAGAACATTCTCATCAGCTCTTATAAATTGGTAGTTATATCTTTTCTAAAATCATATCAAATCCAACTATGCAGGATCTAAGCAAATACTACAAACACAGGTAACATTTTAATGACTCGATTGGAAATTCCGTTTGCTGAAACAGGTCCCCAGTTATTTATTATAAGATTTAATTGCTCAGGTGGTTACGATTCCTGGACATGTAATCTTTCATGAAATGAATTTTTAAATTGCAAGTCTTGTGAAAGAACACTATTTCCTCACATCCCCATTCCTATTTAAATATCTTTGAACAGGTTTATTTTCTTTGTCAATCACAGCTTTGAAGAACAATGTGAAGATTGTACAGGAGGCAATACATCAAGAATCTACTTCTTGAGTTCTTCTAAAACAAAAGCCAGAAGCTCCCTAATGTAAACACATTCCTGTTTATTTTGAGGAGGAAATATATAGATTAAGATCAACCACAACCACCATTAAGTAAATAGCTGAGTCCAAAAAAAATACCTAGCTTGAAGATGTCAGTGAACAATTCTTCCAACGTGTTTCTGGACTCAGTGCCCAGTAACACCAATCGCTTTCAAGTAAATGTCATAAATGAGAGCCACGAGAGCAGTGCTGCCGCGGATAACACCGACCCTCCGCATTATGAGGAAACCTCTTTTGGGGAGGAAGCCCAGAACAGATTCCGAGTCAGCTTTAGGCCTGGAAAACAGGAGTGCTATGACAATTTCCTCCAAAATGGAGAAACCGCTAAAACAGATGCTAGTTTTCATGCTTACGATTCTCACACAAACACATACTACCTGCAAACTTTTGGCCACAACACGGTGGATGCTGTTCCCAAGATCGAGTACTATCGCAACACCGGCAGCGTCAGTGGGCCCAAGGTCAACCGACCCAGCCTGCTGGAGATTCACGAACAACTTGCAAAGGTAAGCTTACCGGCACAAGCAGGGAGCCTCCCTTCCTCCTTCAGAAGATTTCCTGATCTCCAGCAACACTAGGAATAAAAAAGGGTTCAATGGAGAGGTCTGTTTAAACTGTCTATCTTACTTACTCGACTGTCCCTAGTTTCCAATGAACAGAAAATACACAAAAGTGTCTCACAAATGTTTACTGACTGAGGACAGAGAACTAGAGAATTGACTGAAAGGCGGTATGTCGTAGCTTGTTTACTATTGCAGTCTATTCGATTCACACTTGGTTAAACATGTCAAACGGAATACTAAACTGATTTCACCTTAGGATTAATGCCTGCACAACAGCTGTAAAAAAAAGAAAGAAAGAAAGAAGGAAGGAAGGAAATCCTGATGCTTGCTGTAGTTAATACTGTGATGCCAGCCTTTATTGCACATGGGTATTTTTTACATTCTTTAAAGAGACAGCAGAGATTTATAAGATTCAGCATTTTATCCCTTCCTCTTCAAAGCTTTGCCTGAGGCTCCAGAGTGCACTTAAGCATTTAAAAGTAACTAAATTCAAGTACAGAAGCAGCAGATGTAACTAAATTTCTTTTTATTTAAAGAGTATAGTTAAGGTTCCCAAATCTGCCAAAAACATGAGACAGCACTTTTTCTAATCTGGTAGCAAATCATTTATAAGCTTCATAGATTTTTTTCTTCTACAACTTACTCTAAAATACCTAGATGTACTTTATCTTCCTGTTCTTGTGGAACACAGTTGGGAATTAACATACTTCTTTATGGATATAATTACTTGCTAAGAAGAATAATTAGCTGTCACATATCCAAATATAGTTTACTGTTGCCCAGGTTTTGAGATAAGAAAAAATTTATTGGAACAATGTTTCTAATTCATTCATTCATTCAACAATTTTTAAATTAAATTATTATCTACTCTCAGAAATCTAGGAACACTGATCTGAAAGATGCTAACAAAGGTGAAAATCTCCTTTTGGCTTCTGCTCATCCTTCTTTTCACGAGGAAACCCATTTCCAAAACTTGCTCCCCTTAGCTATTTAAGGTTCCTGACTGTGTTCTACCAGTGGAGACAGGAGGAGACAGCACTCTGAACTTTGTCCTTTGCCCCTTGCCCCCTCCCCACCAGACCTGACTGTTCTGTGTGCTATATCGGCAGCACTCTGCTGCACGGCAGGTTTCTTTATAGACGTGAGATTTACACTTTATCTGGGGTGCTTGATACTATAATCAAACGAGGTTAGTAATGTGGCAGTGTTGAACCAAATGACAGCCCCATGAAGATTTTTGAAAAGGGGGTCAATTTGAAGCTCCTGAACTCAGGCTGAGGTGTCACTTTCCTTTTCTGTTTGAGGGAAGAGAAATGAAGAAAAGAAAAAAGGAAGAAGAGGGGAAAGAAGGCTGAGAGAAGACAGTACAAGGAGTTCCCAAAGTGGGGGGGTGGCAGAAAGAGAATTTAGGGTGTCATAAAGAGATTTCCATTTACTATGAAGAAGTGAAATGAGCCTAGGTCCTCTTTAAAAAGAACTGAAATTCTGTTCCACCATACTCCACATCAGCACACATTTTTAGAGCTGATTTTTCATAAAATTCGATTCAAATTTCAACATTCTTATTCACCCCCAACCTACAACAAAAGAAAATAAAATTTTAACTCTGTTAATAAGGGAATGGAGTAAACTCACATTGTCTTTGGGACTGATATTTTGAAGAGAGAAGGGTAGCTTATGTACAATTTCTAAAGCCGTAACATGCAAATCTTTAAATATGGGGAGAAAAACTCTGAGGGAACATTATTAAAAGCCATCCATCCGATTCAGTAGCGATGCAATAGCTATACTTGACAGATGTGATAGCTGTTTGGGATTCGGATTGTTTTTAAAAGATAAAATGAGACTGGGGACTTAACTTTGACTTTCAGCATTTTTTTCTCAGATATAAAAGCATAGCAAGTTAAATAAATTAAAAATTAGGTTTCTGTCCTATGCCCTGAAAAATCATTCTGAATTAGTGTAGTAATAAGTTACTCTTTTTATGAACTTGATCCTTATTATCTAGGGTACTTCATTTTGATTGAATCACACAGAAGTATCCACATAGCCAACTTGTGAGCAGAATTCAAGTACAACCACAGAATCTACAATAGGCACATTCCTATAGCCAGGGCCGTTGTAGTGTCACTAAAGTTGTAGGGACAAGTCTTTCTTTCTATGTTCTACCCTGTGATAGCCTTTGGCCATAGACATTAATAGTTGTACCTTCTTCAGTTCATCTCTTTCTTCCTTGACAGTGAATTTGCCACTACTATTCCCCCTGCTTGTCACTGCCCACACTCCCAAATAAAAGATGAAGACCTGCCCCTAATGTAACTGTACTGCCAGCTTCCTGTGGCCCTTGACACTTTTATGACAGTTTCTCAAATCACAACTAGAGCAAACATTACATGATAATATAAAGATATGTCACAGATTTTGTGTGCAAAAAATTGTGAATGATAGTGTTTACTTAATTTAAAAGTAGAAAGTAGTTGACATATTACATGTTTGGTGGTCTTTTTTGTATCCATGATTATATTGCTTTAAAAAGCCACAGAGGAACAGTGCATTTATACTAAATGGCAGAACATATATAGTAAGAAAGCAATTGGATTTTGTGCAAACTGTAGTTATAATTTCCAAGTCAGAAAAAATTACATGACAAATTTGCCCTAATAAGATAAAATAGACAATAAGTTTGAAAGATATTAAGTTTCTATCTTAAGTGAAACTCTAGCAGTGACAGATATTGACAGAATTTGCAATCCTAATGATTTGAGACCGTAGTTGAAGAAATCCTTTTCATTTTCTATGTCCTAAAGAGTTAAATGCTTATGTTGGTGACTATAAATTAAGGATTTCTGAAAACTCTAATTAAAAGCACAAAAAAAAATGTCATCCCTTATTTGCTCTACAGTTATACAAGCTACATAACTTCAAATGATCTTGCAAGATGCTTGTGAACACTCATGTTTTTACATGAATATAAAGTCTAGCACATTGCCTCCAATGGATAGAAACTCAATATGTTTGTTGGTAATGATGATGATATTTTTATACTAGCTACTTTTATTTAAAATATTGTTTAAAAAGTAAAATATACACCAATCCAATATTTTAACAAGTACTAAAATATATATAATGAAATATCTCATATAATGTAAATATTTAGTTATTCTCTTCAAGGGACTCATTACTGAGGGTTTCTTAAAAATCCCTCCTGAAATTTTTCTATGCCTATACAAATATATATATACACACACACATACACACACACATATATATAAAGTGTAGGACAATATTGCTCATTGTCTTATACTCAGCTGTTTTCACTTAACAATGTACTTTGGAGATCTTTACATATCAAAACATGTATAATCATTATTATATATCTGGCAAATATTAATCTAGTTTTTTACTGTGTAAAACTAATCCCATTTTTAGTATCCAGCCTAATTCTTATAGCTACCTTTCCATGGAACTCCTTTTCAGCCTTACTAACAATCATTGTTGTTAGCATTTCAGAAAAGATATAATTACAAGGGAATCTAAAAAATATATAGCCTTTCTATCAAAGTTGGTGTTCTGATGTCATTGAAATAAATTGTTTATGAAAAGTATGAAATATTTAAAAAATTAAAATGGAAATATTCTCTTAGGAAGCCAACTGTTTACAAATTGACTCAAAACAAAAACAGCAGAATGACTTCACATTTGGGTTATTAAGTTGTTAACAAGTAAAAGAAATTTATGAATAAAAGCATTAAGTATGACTCTGATATATATAATAAATTATATATGTATCAGGCATGATGCTCACACTTAGCAAAATCTCATTCAATCTTTTTAACAATTTTTCAAGTTAGGTGCTTATATTATTTTTATTTTATAGATGGTGAAAGTTTTATAAAGTCCTGCAGATGTTAGAAGAGAAAAAAATCATTTAGAGAACTCAAACTTCCAAGGTCAAGAAGCAAAGGTCATGGTCATGTGGTTAATAAGTTGAACCCATGCTTACATGACTCCGGAGTCCATGCCCTTTATAACCTATTTCATCCTCAGCCTGCTCTCCCATAGTTCTTTGCCTCAGCTCATTCCATGGCGATAGAAAATCGCACAAACAAGAAAGGCACAAAGAAGAAAATGCACCTCAATCATGATGGGTTTAGCAGGAGATCCCAATTCCTTCCTTATTTTGGAACTGTGTCAAGAGATTATGGTACTTTCCCTACAAAATTCAGTAGGTCTCAATTTTCATTGTCATCAAAAGCATTTATTAGCAATTTATTTACAGGAGTTACTATACAAAGTGAGTTAAAGAGGTTTGACCTCTACTCTCTAAAATTTTATTTTGTAAGTCAAATTGCATTGCTATGGGTAGAAATAAAGGATATGTAGTCAAAAAACATTAAATCACATAAGTCGATGTAGAAATGCTTATCTTCTATAAAAGGACAAACAAAATGTACAAATGTGTTCTCTAGAAAGTAATTTTTTCTAAAGTATTTTGAAGTTCGGATCTGAAACTTTAACCCTCAAATTGGGGATATTAGAAATATCGCCAAGGCAAATAAAATAGACATTAAAATTGAGACAATAAATTCCTTGAAGGCCAGTGATGACCAAAAGCTACCCCTAAAATATTTGTAGGAGTGGAACTCCGCAACTTGGCCCTCATTCTCATACCTGTTAGAGATTTTAGTGCCCAAGTCCCCATGTGGGAGCTCTTGCTATTAAAATTCTCTGTGAAAACAAACAAGAAAGATTAATTTCCCATTATAAATAGTTTAGCAATAGATGGTGAGTAGAGTGGGAGTTCCCTTAAAGCATACTTTGAAAATGTTAAGAATCATTTAATTTCATTTTCTCATTCGGGTTTATCACGTTTTATCACATAGAGCTACCTTATGGTCCAAGGTATCAAAAACACAGGTCACTTTGCTTGTGAGCCCTGTGTTTTTGAATGTAGTAAAAATACTGTGATTATAAATTATAGCATTGGTATGATTTAGAGGCATGGTTTATAGTAAGTTTTAAAACAAGAAAAAACTTCTCATTTCCTTTTTTAATTTTATTTTTATTTATAGTTGATTATGTTACATTTGTTTAGAGTGTGCAACATAGTGACTAGGTATTTCTATACCTTAAAAGTTGGTCACTGGGATGGCCCCATGCAGTTATTATGATATTCTTGACTGTATATACTGTGATATTACACACCCATAACTAACTCTACAGCTAGCAGTTTGTACTTCTTAATCCCTTCACCTTTTTCACCCACCCCCCTTACCCTCCTTTCTGGCAAACCATCAATCTGTTCTCTGTATCTATGAGTCTGTTTCTGTTTTATTTTCATGATTTAACATGCTCCCCTTTGTCACAAGGGCTAGAAATGTACAAACATAATAATATTGATCATTAAGATATAAAATGAGTAGAATTATACTTTTTTTCTGAAATGAACCTTAAGAATTCTCTGGTCCTTTCTGGAATTAGTTTTAGAACAATCCAGGGGCAGCATTCTGAGAGGCGCAGGTGGAATGAGGTTGGCCACCTGTTGATAATTGTTGGAGCGGAGCGGAGCAGTGGGTCTGTGAGATACATTACTCTTCCTAGTGTTGCATAGGTTTAAATATTTCAATAATAAAGGAAAGTTTAAAACAATGAGGAAGGTATCATGTAGGCCTAAATATTTATGAAACTACTTAGTAGTGGTCTTAAATTTCTGCTTTCTCTAGATGATAGGCTAAAAACTTGAGAAAACATGTATCTAATTAGAACTTAAAGAATAAATATGTTAATTTTTTCATTTACCTCTTAATCTGTATATGACTGAAGCTTTACTAGTTTATTAGCATTAGTGGAGCAAACATTTTTATCAAATGTTTTTTTTTTCATTTTTCTTTCTGAGTCACTTTATTTTATCTTCTCTGAATACTTGATGCACAGGTACAAACTCTCAGTAAATAAATAATCATTCCCTAAAGCGATGCAATTTAAAATGCATTTACAAAAGGTTGTGGGTCATCATTTATGATAATGGAGTGTGAACAAATTAATTCAAAGCATACAGGAAAAAACTGGTTTCAGGCAGCAATCATAAAAGCTTTATTAGTCTTCCAGACTTTGGTACCAAGAACATGCAGCAGCCAGGAGTCTGCCTGCCACTGGCTATAGCTCACAGCCACTGAGTCTCCACAAAGCCTCCACCCGCAGTCTTGTCCCATACTTTGATGATAAGCTGACTTTATAATTGCTGTTTGGGCTTGTAAAAGAGGCCTTTATTAAGAAGTGATATCAAGTTTTGCTTTGCCATGTCGGAACAGGAAAATGGCAAACACAGAAAAATGATTTTGCCTTAGAGTAAACTACTTCAAAGTAAGATTTTCAGAAAACCCAGCAGATTTATCCTCATTTGCAGTATCCAGGGAAAGGGTGCATAACTTGCTGGAGGACACACCCTGAATTAATTGCATAGCCAAAACCAGATTCCAGGTCTTCTAGTGTGTGTGGTGCAGCGGGGGTTCAGCTCCCACCTGAGAGCGAGCAATGGAGTGCCTTCCGTACTTGTAAATTTACTGTCAGACCGTTACAGGCAATAGAAGAAATCTATGCATTCAAGGTTTTTTCCCCCCTAAGGTATAAATATATTTAAAACTTTGAAACGTATTTACCTAAGGGAGGGTTAGACCTCTTACACTGACTCTATTTTTGAAGAGTTAAGAAAATATTGCCTTACTAATTTCATATATGATAATTTCCCTCATATGCCCTACAGAATATTCTTTTTGTGTTATGAGGTCTTGGTGATAAACTGAAGAACTGTTAAACATTAGTGGAAGGATAGCAATCAGATGGAAATATTCATTTAAAGGGTAATGTTAAATATCTTAGTCATCCTGCAGCCCACTTTGTGAGATGTTTGGCACAGGAATTAGCATTCTCATTCATCCAGATCTAAGGGTCACAGTTACCCTCAGAGTTCATCAGAGAGCAGAGCAATTTCCTGGACCAAACCTTCAAGTTCAGGTTTAATCATAAAACGTAGATTTTATTCCCAGGACAGCTCTTATAAAGCAAGTGATTAAGGCTTTGTCTCATGGGACCCCCAATTAATGCAGGGAAAGGAAATTGCCTTCTCCCTGAAAGAGTAGCTGCCGATGGTCTGGCCATGGATCTTTTTCCTCCCAGCGTATTAACATTTAAATAACGATTTTTAGAATTCATTCATTTTCCAATTATAGTGACATGCCATATTATATTAGTTTCAGTGTACAATAGTGATTAGACATTTATATACCTTATGAAGTGATCACCTGTCTGACACCACATATAGTTATTATAATTTTATTACTATATTCCTTTATAACTCCATGACTATTTTTATAATTGGCAATTTGTACTGCTTAATCTGGCCATGGGATCTTGATTAACTAGAGTACTGACAAGTTTTAAAGTTTTTCTCATGATAGGTCAGTAAATGAATCTCCTAACCAAATAATCTCTTCAACATTCATGGACATTTTAACACATTTCTCAATTCCCTGCTTTCACTGATTTTCCAGCTGTGGAAAGTGAAAGTTCCATTTGACACATTCGGCCACCTTACATGTATAGAATTTTCTTGGAGAAAAGTTGAGTTTGTAATTGACTGGAAAACAACCTTAACTGTTTCATCCACCTGTAATTGGCTGTATGATATCAACAGGTGTCATGCAATATGCTAGCCGCAAGTCATGTGGCTGCTGAGCATCTGTAATGTGGCCAGTCCAAGTGGAGATGCGCTGTCAGCATAAACCACATGCCAGGTCTCCAAGACACAGTGTGAGAAAAGGAATGCAAACTACCTCGTACTACTTTTATATCAATTATATGTTGAAGTGATAATATTTTATATAGATTCTATTACGTAAATTATATTATTAAGATGGTCTGTGATTCAGGCTCCTCCTACCAGGTGGGGTGCTAAACTGCTCATGAACATTTACATTGCAGATATTAAAAATATGATATTCTACAGAAATTAAATATACATTTTAAATTTAAGGGTCCACATTGGAACCCATGCTATTTTACTAATTTCTTTTTACTTTTTAAAAAGTAACTACTGAAAAATTGTGAATTACATATCTAACTTGCATTTGTGGCTGGTATAGAGCACTAGGTCCTTCCCTGTTAGTTCAGCCTCCGTTTCCATGGACTCTGTTTATTCATATCTTACATTGATGTGAATATATGACGTCAGCTTTCAATTATCTGTGCAAATCTGGACTTAAGGATGCTTAATTAAGATATACCTTGGGTGATTCTGAACTAAATTTTAACTATCAAGTTGTGTTCTTTGTCATCCAACTTTTCTCCCCAATGCTTTTGTAAGATAATAAAATAATCTGGCTTTGGATTTTTTCCATTCCTTTTCCTCTTTTAATGTGGCCTGCACAAAGAAAACAGTGAGAAATGGAATGGCCAATAGGGAAGGAAGAGAAAGGAAATAGAAAGCAAAAATGGATAAGAAACTAAGTTATCAGCTCCTAAGAGATGGAGATCAGGTGGCCTTCAAGTTCACTTTATGGATTCAGTGCTGTTCACAGGATGAGGCCTTGACTGGCATTGACGAGAAGTAACCCACATCACCATCTTCCTTCAATTCAGTTGACATACAATGACTCATTGTATTGCATTGCATTGCATTGGCTTCCCCTCTCACATTAGTATCATGAAAAAAGCCTTAGAGGAGAACAAAGTTGGGAGAAATCCTTACGTACAGAGAGAGGTAAAAAAAAATGCTGGAAGAAGACATAAAGTAAAAATCAATTGGAGTAAACAGCCCAAATTAGGGTCAGTTTACAGTGAGTAAGCTAATAACACACCAAACCCAAAGCAGAAAGCCTCCTTGAGCAGGGCAAAAGCAAGAACTTCAATCATTCCCAAGTTGTTCTTGAGAGAAACTGAGCTGCTTTCTCTCCCTTTGAATTCATAGACTTCCTACTGATGAGGAAAGTCTTTTTCAAAATTAGGCCCAGGGAAAATAAACAAATAAATAAAGGTTTAACCTTTTTTATACTACTCATTTCTTATTTCTTCTCAGCCTGTCTTTCTAATTGTGAGACTTCTCTCCTTCTGTACAATACTAATAGCACACCACCAGTTCTCAGGCAAAGGCATGTTGCATCTGAGAGAAGTTCTCCCTACAGAAATAGCATCCTTGTAGCCATGTGGTGCCTTCAAATGTTTTTCTTAAAAATAAAATAAAATAAAAAGTCTACATTCTTTCCTTGAATCTTCTTAAAGATATTCTGACATGAGCAGAGAAGTTTTGTCATCATTATTTCAGATGAGTGAAATGATGCTCATACATGATAATGGGAGGAAGGCTAGGACCTCCATAATACGAGGAAGGTTAACTTTCAGACCCTCTTCTCAAAGGCCCTCATTCGCTTATGATAGACTTTCCTCTCTTTATTGCACTCCTTCTTTTCTCTTTTTTCCTTTTGTGTTCTAAACAAATCTAAATCTGGCCATTCATTCTACGGCAATAGTCTTACCAGTAGAACTGCCTGGGTTCCTTTACCACACCTGCAGTCTTGGTGCCTAAAATCACTCAGCTTCCCAGGGCAGAAATTAATTATCTTATTAAAATGTCTACAGTTTTTTTTTGTTTGTTTGTTTGTTTGTTTTTGTCTAAAAGTGTATGCCCACTGTTTTGATTGGCTCTGAACTTTGTATGGAACTGTGTGTTTATTGATCATATCCTGTGTTTTCACTGTCTGTAAAAATGCAGAATGTGGCAGTGGCCCCAGGTTCAGCCGACAGGGTGGCTAACGGTGATGGGATGCCTGGAGATGATCAAGCTGAAAACAAAGAAGAAGAAGATAAATCCGGTGCTGTGAAGTTTGGATGGGTGAAAGGTGTGCTGGTGAGAAAGCTCCTACGTTTACAAATGAAAGTTATCCATTTGGTGTTCTAGTAGGTGGAGTGTTAGTAAGGCCTGAACGCCAGACTTGCAAACACCTGGGTTCTGCCCTTCTCTCACTTCTCATGGCCCTTTCAATGTGCCTTCGATTCCCAGGTAAGGTGCATGCTGAATATTTGGGGTGTCATGCTCTTCATTCGCCTCTCCTGGATTGTTGGAGAAGCTGGAATTGGTAAGCACTTTTTCCTCTCCTCTGCAATTTCTGATGTAAATGATAAGCTCAATAAGCAATCTGTGTTCACCATTAATGCTGAATCTGAGTTGAAGGTCACAGAAGAGTGTTTGGGCTCTTTCACTTTTTCTCTCAGACCCTGTTTGTTGGAGAGGAAAGGTGAAATGTTAACCCCTGGGAGACTGGAATTTTCCAGCATGCCAACCAGATAAATGCTGAAGGAAATTTTCAATATTTTCATAGAGTTTTAGGTGACAGGTATATAGATACACATTCATTTTAAATAATAATATTCATATTTGGGGACATACTGACATTTATTAGAGTATCCATCCCCCTTATGATTATTGGCAAAACTTCACTAAGTAAAAATAACTGGTGGAAAACAGGTGAAAATATGACCTAATAAAAATGCTGAATTGTTGAACATTTTCCAAAGAAAATAATTGTGTTACTTTCAGATATCAGCAGTAAGAAAAACAGGTTAACAAAATGTTGCCAGATAGAAGCTTAAAGTCATAGATAAAGTGACTGAGATGATGTATGTAACTTGGTAATTTTTTCCAAACGAAAAATTGATGATGTTGAAATTTTATGAGTAATTATTTAATGTTTTCAAATATTATATTCTATTTAAAGTATTATTTCCTATGGCAAATCTTTTTTATTGAGTATATTAATAAAATTTCCTTGAAAAATTTATTTGAACTCTATCAAAGTTCCTGACTTACTGTGATAAAAAACTCATGGCGTTCTACTCTATGTATGGAAAATACATTATGGATTTACTCCTGGGGAAGACTTATAAATCATTAGCATCAAAAACATACAGGTTTGGATGTGTTTTCAGATTCTACTCCAGAATGTATCTCAATTCACAGTTAAAAGGTACTCGGTCATTATTTATTGCCTCCGCTCCTCAAAACACATTTCAGAATCATCAGAAGACTAACTCAGAGAAAGAAAGGGCTGGGTTGTAAATGGAAACACTGGAACCGGCTCCCATAGTTTCTCCATGTTTCATGTTTGGCAACTGCTCGGTTCCTGACAAAGGGCTGCTTGCTGGCTTTATGATGCGTATCAAATGAATGCTTACAGCCACAGGGCCCAAAATAAGTGTATGCAGGTCCATGGAAAATCTGCATCTTAATATTGCCAAGTTTTGCTCCAGGGTTTCATGCAAAATTAGGTTTTTAAGGGCAGTTTAGTAACTTATTGAGATCATCAAGAAACATTACTTTGTTTGGAGGTGTGAGCATAGCCAAGGGCAAGAGTAATTCTTTTTAATGCAACTTATTTAACATCCATATGTTTGTGCAATAATCTGAACTTTAATCAGATCTTACATTACTCTTCACAGGCAATCCAGTTTCATGTTTACTGCAAAACCATAAAATCTGAAGAATCCTATCTTCTGTTAAACTGTTTATTATGCTTTCAGATATCAGTGTTGTTTTAATAAGGACCTTTTATTTAAGTAGTCCAATCCTACCTTAGAAGAGAGTAGAGTTCTAACTAAATGGCTGTTAAGTTTTGCACTATCTTTTCCTTTGAATGGCAGGTCTTTTTCTTTTAATTCTCAGAAAATAGACTTTAGTGAGTAATAGAAACTTATTACCACTCTTACTCAGTTTTACTGGCCTTTGCTCTAAGCTTAAAGCTTAATGAGTTCATCAAGTCACCACCACCTGGGTCCTGTTGCAGCCTCCTTTATTGGGCGAGAAAAGAAACAATACAAGTAGTTCCTCTTTGCTTTGGGAATAATTTGGGGTTTCCCATAAACATAACCATCGGGTAGGGAAGAAGGGTGCGAAAAGCAGGTACGACCTGACGCAAGTTATTTATACTTTGTGAGCTTTATTTTCTCATCTACAAATTAGGGAGCTGGATTAATGATTTCCCAATTAATTCTTCAAAGATAATGCTGAGGAACCTTGCTTAATAGGCAGACACACATTGAGATAGGCTGAGGATAGTGCAATAGTTTTTCGGACTGTGCCATACACAAGAACTACCTGTAAAATTAAGTTGTAAAACTGCAGAATCCAGGGACTTACTTTGAAAGATCCAAATTCAGTAGGTCGGGCATTTTTTAATGAGAACCCCAGGCATTTCCTGAAGCAGGTGGTTAAAGGACTGTACTTTGAGAAAATCATGAATTGAATGGTCTCTAAGCTGCCTTTTACACTTGGATTTTATGTTTGTGAGTGAGAAGCAAATTTCTCACTGTTAAGTGTAATCCTAAAATTTGTTTCAGGATTTAATATGGTTAACCAAAATGTATGCAATGAATGCTAAAGGATAAATTAAGAATTGTTGAAAAAAATAGAGGCAAGAGTAGGGGAATAATAAAATCAGAGTTGGTTTAATGCCCTGAAATGCAAACTATACAGTTCTGTACAATTAATGGGTGAGCTAAACATCTCATATCAAACTTACTCAAAACAAAGTCAAGAGCAAAATGATGCGCAAAAGATCATAAAAAATCACTTTTATGGGTACAAAGAACGGAGGTCACATAGTGTTGTAGAGGTGAGGCTCACCCCAGGATTCCTGCAATAGATGTGAAGAATTTAGCGCAACGGTTTCTTTCAACACCAGACTTTCGAGAGTGCACAGGGCCAAAGCAATATGGTCCAAATATGCATGTTGTGCCCACACTTCACCTCACGCTATTGCATTTTAACCAGTAAAATAGCCTAGAGATTTCTGCTAGAGCCAGGATGTAGCTGAGAGCATCGAAAGGGCCAGCCTCCAGTATCTCATTCCCGTTTCTATCCTTAACCTCCCTAGACTCCCCTTTCTCCCAGAGAATGTCCAGGGAGACCACAGCCTCTCTTGGCTGATTACCTTTCTAATCATCCTCGGAGTAAGAGAGACTGCCAACAATTATGGAGCACCCATTTTATGTCGGGGATCATACAAAATAGGCGCAGGCAAAAACATTCTGGCTGGAGCCAGTGGGATTTCAGTGCCTGTGACTCCTCAATTCTCCCTGGATTCTGTGTCAACCTTCCACATTCTTCCCACATTACTTCCCTGCCAGATGAACAATCTGGTATATTGTATGTAATTCTCCACTCCTACACAACCAAATGTACACAAAAAGATAGTTACCTGGAAAGGTGAACATTCAATCTTTAGTTAGGTGAACAGCTTAGTACTGTGTAGACCAATTACCATGTTTATAGGTGTCCTTAGAACTTCATCATCATAAATGGGGTTCACATTAGATTTTGACTAGCCATAGTTGCTCAGTTGTGTGCAACTTTGCACTCCGTGTCTTAGCTCTTGAGTTTCTAGGATCTGTGCTGCTATAGGCAGGAAACTTTAAAGCTGAGGACTTACTCTGTGGTGACTGTTAGGCCAGCTTGTTAACTCAAATGTGGTCCTTTGGTGAAATGTGACCCTAGACTTGCTGGCTTTTTTGTAAACGATCTAATGGATTGTTCCACCGATTAATTGCCTTTATTTTTCCTCTCTCAACTGAGGTCTTGGTGTGATTATCATCGGCTTAGCCGTGACAGTGACTACTATCACTGGTTTATCCACCTCTGCTATTGCCACAAATGGATATGTCAGAGGAGGTAATTAAACTTGTGACCCGCATGATCATTTGTAAGGTAAAAGCAACACAGGCTCAAATAGTTCACCAGTGACCTTTCTGGAGTGTTTTTAAAGGTAATCCAAGTTGGTTCCTTACTCCCCCCCACCCCTCGGGCAAGAGAGAGGCAAGAAGAATGGTGAAGGATTTAACCTTTGTCAACCCCCCAACTTTCTCACTCAGGTTCCTTTCAAGCAAGAGAGAAGGTCAAATGTCATGTTTTCTCTTTTCACAGCCAGGGTAGTTTCCCTCCCAGGACACCAGCACAAGTCAACTTTTCCTTTCCAGGGCTGCAGCTCACACTTTTACTTCTGGAAACCATCCTTCATCCTAATGAGCAGCTCTCTGACTTGATCTGTATGCCAGGCAAGCCGGTTTCTCTGTAGCACAAAGGAACTCCGTTGGGGCCCAAGGCCTGGACATAAAATATTAAAGGCAGTGTAGTTTGTGGCAACAGGGAATCCACGGAAGACAAGTAAAATATAATATCTTTTATCTTTCATTGCTGACAGGTCTCGGAGTTCTCATAATTCTTCTTTCCACCATGGTAACTTCTATTACTGGGTTGTCAACTTCTGCAATAGCAACTAACGGGTTTGTTCGTGGAGGTAAACTTTCTAAGATATCTAATGCTCTCATCACTTGCTACGGGTAGGCAAAAACTTTATATATATATATATATACACACACACACACATATATATATATTTTTTATGGGAACGAGAAAGTAGCCCAATGTTCTTGAAGCCTGGCTAACCCTCTGGATGAGCTGGAGCCCGAAGGAAACGTAAGGTACTGTGAGTGCGGTCCCTATTCACTCCAGTCCAGTCAGCTACGGCCTCCTTTCCAAGGGGCCTCTCCCGCACGTTGCAGGTCCCGGTGTGCAGGTGTTCACATTCCTTGGGTAAATGTTCCCTTTCTCAGGTGAGTCTGCATTCCTCCTGCTGGTGTTTCTTGGAAAATGATCCCTGGACATGGCTTCGATTTTAAAGTTTAGTACATTTCAGGTGTTTCCTAGACCTTCGTGGAATGGGATTTCTTTAGAGCGTTTCAGGTGTTTCATGGGGAGATGGATCCTTCCATGACAAGAGTCAGGCTGCTGCCTCCTGAAGTACTGAGGACTTTTGGGAAGTCCTGGAGCCAAACGTTTTTCTCGGGGGGTTTTGCAGGTCTTGGAGTCGTCATCATTGGCCTGAGTGTGGTAGTGACAACACTCACAGGTATTTCTATGTCTGCCATTTGCACAAATGGAGTAGTAAGAGGAGGTAAGCCAATTCATTTACTTATGACTGCAAGCTTTGGTGACATGGTAACGTCTAGAGCTGGTTTAATGTTGGAAATAAAATCTGTATATTGATAATTAGTCTCCAAAGCTTTAAAATAAAAGAACCCAAAATGTAAGGAGTAAGGCAAAATTCTTCTCAACTAATATTAAGAGATCTCCAGAAAAGACTTCTTCAACCCATTTCCAGTGAGTAAACAGGTTCATAAAGTAGAGAGTGACCAGGCGTGTAGAAAGAAGGCATTCCTTTGTGCCTCAGATGAGCCCTGCGGGCTGCCTCCCAGGTCCTCTCAGCGGGGCCCTTCCCCAGTGCCCCGGCTAACACTGCTGACACTTCCCACTCAGTCAGTCCTCAGAACTCACCCCAACACTCTGCTTCCAGTGGCCAACAGCCGTGAAAGATCTTTAAAAAGAAAAGAAAAACAAAGTTCCTTTCAGATCATCTGGGAACAAACAGGCCTAAGCAGAAAATGAAGTGGGTAAAGGTGATCCATGTTCTAAATTCCTTTCTTCTCCCTTCCCATTCTGCTTTGGTTCTTCAGGGTCTCTACTTGGGTATCTTATCCAGGTCTCCCACCCAAGGCCTTCAAAGCACCATCCTACCCACAACATACGTCCCCTCACAATTTCTGCCTGGCTTTCACTTCGACCAAGCCTAAAGAACTGGCTAGCCAATTTATTTAATGTAATCTGCACAAAAGAAATAATGGGGATTTGCCCCACTTAGATAATAGGTTACATTTTTACAGAGGGCTTTGACCCCTTAACCTGTACAAGTTACTACAGTGGAGGAAATTCCTCTTCAATAAAAGATTGTCTTGATTTTTTTTAGTTTTTTAATTTTTTTATTTAATCTTTATTGTAATTTTTTCTATTACCATTTAGTCCCCTAAAACTCCCCTCCCCCCAGCAGTCACCATGCTGCTATCCATGTCCATGAGCCCTTTTTCCTTTTTGCCCGATTCCTCCACCCGCCAACCTCCCCCCACCACTAGCTGTAGATATGTTTGTTCAATGTCATTCCCCTACCAGTTCTGTCCACCTCAAAGACTAGCTTGGTATAGGAAGCTATTAATTCACTATGTCTACACTAACATCTAGTTATCCAGGCCTCTCAGTGTCTGGTCCTTTTTCCGTCACTGACACGCTCTCAGTGCCCTCTAAGCAGTTAACCAGCCCAGCTCAGTCTTTCACACACACAGAAGTACAGCCATATGTAGGGCTACGTTTTGAAGGTCCAAGGCAGAAACAATTGCTCCAAGTTCTCCTCCCCTTTCTTCCCATTTATCACCTCCATACACATCATACCTTTTGAGCTAAAAACATTTTTTTAAAGTCTGATTTATAGAGTGGATAATATAGAGCACTATACAGGTACCATTTTTACACAGCAAATACGTACCAGAAAATTCTAACAGAAAGGAAGTTAGAATAACAACGATAAACTTCACCCACTTCATTGTTTGCCTAGGCCTGCCTGTTCTTGGGAATTTCAGATATAAAATTTCACCTCAGTTACATTCAATAATGTAACTGAACTCTCCAACAAACTTTTGTAAAAGACAAAGCATTGTTGGTAAAGTTTACTGTATTCTTTTTTGTAACATATGTGTATATTTAGGTTTCAATAAATTGGGTTTTACTAAATCAGGATAGTTCTATTGTAGGTTATGTAGAGAGTGCAAGGAAGGGTTAAGCTATTCATTAAGGTAAAACAAGATTCCCAAAATTATTAGGAAATTATCATCTTTTTATTAGAATAATATTTCATATGTTCTCAGTGTTCAAAGTTACTTTGTCATATAAACTAAGTCCCTTAGCAGTTTCACAAAGTAAAGCATATTCATTTCTGTTTCAGGCGGAGCCTACTATCTTATTTCTAGAAGCTTAGGGCCAGAATTTGGTGGGTCTATAGGCTTGATCTTTGCTTTCGCCAATGCAGTGGCTGTTGCTATGTATGTGGTGGGATTTGCTGAGACTGTGGTAGACCTTCTTAAGGTAAGTAAAAGCTTTTCTTCGGCCAAGCAACATAATTTTGCTCAATTTGCCTTTTCAGGGCACTAGGTCATATTACGGTATTATGGCACGATGAGAAGAAATAGATTTATTCTGCAGAATATGGAAATTGAATACAGTTGAAGGAGCCCTACGTTTGGCACCAGAGCTGCCTTAAAACCCTGGCTCCCATTTTTACCAGCTGAGAGATTTTGGACCAGTCCCTCTATTCATCTGAACTTTGTTTTCCAAATGGTTAATGTGGGCTAATACTGTTTTATATATTTCACATAAATGTAGTACAGATCATGAAATAGTGTACATGAAATACTGCATAAAATACAAACCATCAGATAAATAATGGGTGTTATTATCAGCAGCAGTACAGTGAATTCCCATTCACCGCAGATATGCTCTAAGACCTCCAGTGGATACCTAAGACTGTGGGTACTACTGAGCCTATACATACTATGTTTTTCCTATAAGTATTTGCAATAAAGTTTATAAATTAAGCACACTAAGAGGTTAACAATAACTCATAAGAAAATAGAACAATTAGAAGAATATGCTGTAATAAAAGTTGTATAAATATGACCTCTCTCAAAATGTCTTATTGTACTGTACTCACTTTTTCACTTAAATGAAGCACTCTCTAACTTTGGCCTGTCCCAATTGCAAGCACACTGCCTTAGCGCTTTGAAATCATTTAGTAAAATAAGGTTACTTGAATACAAGCACCAAGTTATTGTGATAGTTGATCTGATAACCCAGGTAGCTACTGATTAACAGGCCAGCAGGTAGCATCTACAGCATGGACACCCTGGACAAAGGGATGATTCACATCCAGGTGGGACAGCATGGGACAACACAATTTCACCACACTACTCAGAATGGCAGTTAATTTAAAGTGTATGAATTGTTTATTTCTGAAATTTTCAATTTAATATTTTTGGACCATGGTTGACTGTGGGTGACTGAAACCACAGAGAGAGAAACCACCAATAAAGGAGAAACTACTGTATTACTATTATGAGTATAGGTTTCCAAACAGAACGAAACTTAAAACATTAGAATAACTCACTGCAGAAGACCGGGCATTCCCTAGTGCAGGTGCCCCATCTATAGTAGATGCTGCATACGGGAGACGTGAATTAGCTGGCATATGAACTCATGTCTAGTCCTCCTTTGTGGTAGGGATAGCATTCACTGAATTTAGTTGCTAACAGTACCTCTATTGAAAAACTAGGTGAGTGAATGAGTGGGGTATATAGTTCATAAGGTATGCTATCCTCAAGAGATGCATTATCTGCTTTTGTAGTTTGTTCTTTAGTTGAATAACACTTATTTTCTAATATGCACATTGGAAACTACTCATTTTTATTCTTCTAGGATATCCCTGACACACAAAAATAACTAGTCATTCTGAAACAAAACATGATATGTGTATGTGCACTTACTTTTATTTAGTGCTATAATAGCTTCTAAAGCTGTGACTAGAATGAATCTCTAAAATTTCCAACTCCTAACCTTGGCTATCAAAGGCCTATTATCATAGGAAAAAATTAATGTTAAGTTCTTTATCTCAAGTTTATGAGCATTTCATTTTTCAATGATCCTATATGGCCCCAGACATTAGTATATTAGTATTCATCTTACTGTTAAATGATACAATAAAATATGCAAAAGAAAAAGCTCCAAGTCTAACCATTGTTGTAATTTTTCCCCAGGAGAGTGATTCAATGATGGTGGATCCAACCAACGACATCCGGATAATAGGCTCAATCACAGTGGTGATTCTTTTAGGAATTTCAGTGGCTGGAATGGAATGGGAAGCAAAGGTAAATTTCTCAAACTCTGGTTTCCAACAACTGCTGGTCAGGCCCTGGATAAACTGCAGGGATAGACGGAACCCCTATTTAGAAAGAAGTACTGTTATTACTTGCCATGGAAAAGTTGCAGGTTAGCGCTTGGTGGAACACCAAGCTCTTAGCTCTCTGCAGAACACCAAGCCCTCAGAGCACGAGTCCAAGCAGTCTGGACTCACAGTGCATGTGCGATACAATCAGCCCTGAGCTTCGTGCTTCTCTGCTCTCATCATAGTGACAGAGCCACCATGGTTGACGCTGTCTTTATGTACAGATGGCGTTATGATCACAGCAGCAGCAACACATGCTGGAAGCCTGTGTCTCCCAGTCACACCCTTGTTAACTCCTTTCAGGTGGTTGTGGGTGCTGAAGCCAAAAGAAATGGCAAGTGCGTTGAGAGGCGGTAATAGAGGCAAAAACTATCATTCTCTGAAATCCAGTTCTTCAGCAGGAAATTGGAGGACAACACAGGCCTTGGAACTAGCGAATATCTGTATTTAAATAGTAATAAAACCATTAGTAAATTTCTAAATGGCAGGAAACATGTCTCTTTGCATGCTTTGCCACTCTGTACAGTGATTGGTACAATTGAAAATGAATCTGTATGCCTGGAGAAGGCACCAGCAATGGAAAAATGGCCTAAGCCTTCCACCTACATAAGGCAATGGGAGACATTCCTGCACCACATTATCTACAGATTATGTATTCACACGTTAAACAAAAATGGATTAAGTGCTTACATGTGCTGGGGATTCTGCTAGCCACTGGATTATTTATTTCATTATGAAAGAAACAGGCACAATTTCTACCCTAGCTGAGTACATGCTCTATAAGGATACGAGTAATAATCAAGGAGATAGCAAGTACATATAAAATGGTAAATTGTAAAAGTACTATAACAGCAATAAACAGGGCACTCAGATGGAAAATAATGGGGAATGTACTTTCAATGACTTTGTTCCTTAAGGGAGGCAATGTAGTCTCATGGAGCAGAGGGTAGAATTTAAAGCTCCAGCTTTGCTCTCAGAATGCCTGGATTTGAATCTAGTTTATATCCATATGACCTCTAGTAAATTGCTTAACTTATCTGTGCCTCAGTTGTTTTATCTTTAAATGATGATAACATTACCTGATTCACAGAGTTATTGGTGGTATTACATAGCTGAAAGAATACTGGTAAAGTTAAATCTGCAGCTGTTATATTGAAAGCCCTTGGTGAACGTTAGCTGCTATTCAGATTCAGTGATCAAGAAAGGCCTGAGGAGGTAACTAAGACTGAAAGGATGAAAAGAAGGAAATAGTTCTGCAAAAAGTAGAAGTGCCTTCTTAGCAGAATGAACAGCACATGGAAATACCAAGCCAATAAACACCTCTAAATGTATGGGAAACTAAAAAAAAAAAAAAAAAAGGCAATTTGGCTGGTCAGCCTTGCAGACTGCTTGTGCTAGGCACATGGCAGCCCAACATCAAATGCACTGAGCATCAGGGAACTCTGAGTCAGTCTGTGTTCTCATACTCCTGCGGTTAGCACTGGAATGGGAGGAATCCATGATGCTCTTCCCAAAAAGGAAATAAAGTCTATCTGTGTTAAAGCTTTGGGCTCCATTTATATTCCTGAGGACACTGCAGTAAGGTACCCACCCAGTACTTAGAGTGTTCTTGTAATGTCAACTTCAAGTGCTCAATCACATGCTCCCATTGAAAATGTGACATCTATAGTCAGACCAAGTAAGGCTCATTAAGATGCCATTCTGTAAGGGTCCACTTATCACTTAATCTGAGTAGTAGAGTCTTAATTGGAATAACCAGATAGAATCTTTCTTCTGTGGACACATAACTTTCATGATTATATAAAAAGTTTTTAAATAAAGGTAATTTGGCTTATTTTTTTTTTTTACTTTGCTATTCCAGGCTCAAGTGATCCTTCTGATCATTCTTCTTATTGCTATTGCAAACTTCTTCATCGGAACCGTCATTCCATCCAACAACGAGAAGAGGTCCAGAGGTTTCTTTAATTATCAAGGTACATGTGACAGATGAGTTGCTTTGCAACAAATGGTCCTCCATTGCTCGCCTCCATCACCATCCCTGTGACCCCCCCCACACACACACTCTAGCCCTGTGATCCAAGGAAGAGCCAGAGGTTGGGTTCAGGAGCCAGAGTGAGTCTTTTTTTTTTTTTTTTTTTTTGAGATTTATGTTCTTTTTTTTTTTAAATATATTTTATTGATTATGCTATTACAGTTGTCCCATTTCTCCCCCATCATTCCCCTCCACCCTACACACCCTCTCCCACCCACATTCCCCCCTTTAGTTCATGTCCATGTGTCATCGTAATTACATTAGCCAAGATTACAGAGTGAGTCTTAATGCTGCTGCTGACCAGCTAGATGGCTCACTAACCTGTTTGGGTCTCATATTTTCCTGGTCAGCTGTGAGTGATAATAATAACTTCCTGTGGGGATTTTTAAAAAGCAAATAAGATAGTGGATATAAAAGTATTTTGAAAACCTTAAGGTTGCAAGACGACTTCTTGTTGCTGCCAAAAGAGTAGGGAAAAAGTGCACGTGTAAAGAGAGAGAAGGAAGCTCAGACCATTCGTCCAACCACTGAGAGCACTAAAGTCAGACAGTCATTTTTTTCCACTAGGCCTTTTTGCGCCTTGCTTTAATAGCATTTCCTAGTTAAGCAGCACTGTTGGGCTTTCAAGCACAAACAACTGTAGGAGGTACTTAGGGCAGCGTCCTGTGATACCATCATTGAGTGCGGAATTTGACTTCTCTCCCCTCTTCTATTTCCCCTGTCTACTCTTTCCTAACTTTCCACTCCAGCTTGCTCCAGAATCCACGGTTGAGATTTTCAAAATATTTCTCTTCATTTGCCAGTATTCATTGCCTTTGTATATCACATCATCTCTTTCTTTCTGATTATTTTTCTCTGTAAAGATCATCTTGTTTGCTTTGCATGTTAGCTTTCTTTTGCTTTTTATTCTTTTTTTCTCCTTCCAGCTCCTGCTGTATTTCTTTTCTGATGCTCTAAATCTTCTTTCCTTGTTTTTGCATTATTCTAGATTTTTTTGCTCACATTTATCTTCCTTTTCTTGCTCTCTTTCCCTTTCTGTTTTTCTTTTCCTTCTAGATAATTTTTTTCATTTAAGTAATTTGGTGACAACCTGTGGGATGGTATTATTTTATGATCAAACCTCCTCACAATATTATTCTCCCACATGTGAGAATTTGGTATAAGAATTTGAAATTCAATCTCAGCAGGCAGTGAGTAAGCTAGAATATTAAGAGCAAAACTGTAAGGTAGCACCACAACTGGTGTGGCTCAGTGGATTGAGTGCTGGTCTGGGAACCAAGGGGTTGCCAGTTGGATTCCCAGTCAGGGCATATGCCTGGGTTACCAGTCCCTGATCGGGGAGATACGACAGGTAACTACACATTGATGTTTCTCTCCTCCTTTCTCTCTCCTTTCCCATCTTCCTAAAAATAAATAAATAAAGTTTAAAAAAAAAACTGTAAGGTAGCCTCACCCACAGGTTTCTGTAATTTTTTAAAAAGAGACATGGTACTTCTGAGTGCGCCTGTAACACCATGAGAGAATTCTCCATTTCTTTGTTTTTCGGTCTTCTAGATTCAAAGAATTCAGGTGTCTCTGTTGGCACAAAATTGATTGATTTCTCAGAGCTCTGTTCTAGAGATCTAAAACCTTGTAATACGTGTGTTGACCTTTGGCAAATATTAACCTGAGGTTTATCAGTACACCAACACCTTTGGGTTTCATTAAGATTATAGGAACTCATTTGCATTTAGGGCTATAGAAGCCAAGGGTAACTCTGTCTCCTACTCTGTGAAGAACGTCTACATAGTAATTTCTCATTATTTGTGTTGCAGCATCAATATTTGCAGAAAACTTTGGGCCAAGCTTCACAAAAGGCGAAGGCTTCTTCTCTGTCTTTGCCATTTTTTTCCCAGCAGCTACTGGGATTCTTGCAGGTGCCAATATCTCAGGAGATTTGGAGGTATGTTGTTTTCTCTGCTTTTGTCATCCAGGGAGGCGGTGGAGCAGTTGGCGGGCAGCACAAAGAGCTGTAGAGATCGACAGTGGCCATGTTTCTCCACAGCTTTCAAATCATAAAATTTCCATAAGGTTCCCTCATTATTCAAAAATCATATTTTAATGCTAAATTATCCTATTTTGGATAGTCCTTCCACAAGTCTTATTCAGTCATATCAGAAGGACAGAGTATGACAGTGTGTCTGTCACATTTCCAACAAAATAAAAACCACTCAATAAAACAAATAGAAGAACCACCACTTTCTCTTTTAAACACATAATGCATAAGGACATGGAACATTTAAGAAAAAAAACAAAGAACAAAGATAAGTTACTTTATTGCTCGATGCTGATATTAAATTCAGGGACATGTTCGCTCGTTTAATAGGTATGTATTTAACACTCAGTCATAGTATTCTATGTTAAGTACTATAAGGAGCATTATATTAGTTAGGATATTGGTTTAAATATTTTATAAGAGACCAGTAATTTTGACCTAAACAAGACAGAAGTTTTCCTAGTGAATAAAAGTTTGAGCTCATAGCCACCCAGTGGAATAAGATCTTCTTCAAAAGGTAGCCCAGGGACCCAGATAACCTCCCTTGTTTTACCATTCCCTTGGGGACTGCCCTCATATTCAAGGTCAAAGATGACTGATCGTGTCCAAGATCACATTCCAGTCCATAAGAAGGGGAATAAGGAAGCAGAGGATGAGCAATTCCTAGACCTCCAATGTATCACTTCTGCTGACATTCCATCAGCCAGAATTTAGTCTGAGGCCTTACATAGTTGTAAAGAAGGCTGGGAAATGTTGTCTCTAGCTTGGCTGCCATGTGTCCAGATAAAATTTTATAGGATTCTAATAGCAAAAGGAAGAAGGTGAGAAAGAATATTAGGAGGAAGTAAACAGTGTCTACTACACACACACACACACACACACACACAACATAGAAGACACAAGTTTTACCTCAATAAATCTATAATTACTTTGAAAGACAAGAAATATTTATAAAAGCCATCAAGAGATTTGTATACAAAGAATTTACATGCATGACCCAAGGACATGAACTAAGGGAGGTGGGATTGCTGAAGCGAGTGCTGGTGCTGGGTGGAGGTGGCCAAAGGGGGAAAAAATTAGGACTACTGTAATAGCATAATCAATAAACTATATTTAAAAAAAGAGATATGTATAAATTCAAACCATTTGCACTGTCCAAATGGATTATGAGATAAAAAATAATGAACAATTAAGTTAAGGATGATATCCTCCTGGCAGTAACATTCAAGTGTGAACTGGAAGCAAAGGCTAAATACCGACTGTTGGTGAGAGAATGTACTGCAGGCAGAGAAGACGAGGAACACTCAGGCATGGGGAAAACTAGGGACAGGAAGCATCTCTCCCAGTTTACCTGGAGAAGCCCCCATGAGGCTGGATAACCTTATAAGGTGAGGAGAAACAGGTGTCAGTGTCAGAGAGACCTGAGCCAGAGGTGCTTGCTCTGGAATATAACTCATGATGTGGAGCAATTACCTTTGGTTTTGTTCATTGCTGTACCCTCAGAGTTAGTAAAGCTTCAATAAATATTTATTGAGTGAATGAATAATGGCTTTTTCATCTGTTACATTAAGAACCACAGTGCCACAGTAAATTTCTGAGCAGAGATATGGCACAAGAAAAGATTAGGCTGAGGCTCAGAAAAATAAAGTAACTTGTTCAAAACAATTTAAGTAGTAAGCATCACTGCTTAGTGAAATTTAGCTGCAGATGTTGAGCTTCCAGTTTCTCAGATTCGGAAAAGTATTGGGTGTCACTGACTAAAGTTTCTACGGAGTACACATTTGAATTAAAGAATACTGTGCTTTTCTTAGACTCCTTAAATACGATTTTGTATGAGATGCTTACTAGACAGTTCAGCTCAACCAACACTTACACCAGGCGCTGGGGAGGCAAAGAAGAACTCAATTCCTCCCTCTTAGAGCTCAGGGTCTAGTGGAGAGACAGACTTACTGTAATGGAGTCAGAAGAAGCAAAAACAGATTATGTGCAGGGTAAAGAAGAAACAGTAATTGCTCTCCCTAAAGAAGTAAGAGAAGGCTTTCATAGAAGGGACACTCCATCCAGATTCATCACTAGAACAAAGAAGAGAGGGACATTTGGAACAGAAGAAATGGGATGTAAGAAGGCACAGAGATAGATGCTGCTGATGGAAATGATTTTACATGTGGAATGAGGCACACAAGAAAAATCTTTTTATCAATATATTAATAAACATACTCATAAAGGAACTTATCTGTGTCCTGGGCACTCCAAGAGTAAGCAATAAACTAAAAAATATCACTATCTAAAAAAGCAAAACTTACAATATCTTTCTCCCAAGGTAAATGCTAACTCGAGTTAGGGATATTGTATTAGTAAAAATGTTTACTTATCTATCAATCTGTACTGAGAAAAATCTCCAGTTTCTATTTTACATGTGAAGGAAATGCAAAGGGTATCCTATCATGATTTTCAGGGCAGAAGTGGTTGTAGCAATGTTGTGAAAAGTTTTTCCCTTTCCATTTAAAAATATTTTGGTTATTTTGCAATTAAGCTTAACTTCCAGCATATACCCTCATTTATACTATTAAATAAAACTCAGAGGTTCTTTGAACTGAAGACAATGGAGTTTGAATATTATCCCAAAACTAGCTAGAGACACTAAAGAGGTTAGATCAAGATATATGTTTTAGAGAGAGCTTGCTAGCTGACTGTGAAGAATGGCGTGTGTGTGTGAGTGTGTGTGTGTGTGTGTGTGTGTGTGTGTGTTTTGTGGGGATGTTGGGGAGTGATAGGTAGGGAGACGAGAGGCAAAATATCAATTAGAAGATATAACAGAAGTCTAGTCAAGAGGTGACTGACATGGGCTTGAATTAAGGCTGTGGCAGGGGAAATGGGTTGAAATGGTCAGTTTTTGTTAGAATAGGAAGTAAAAAGGATATTTTATTTTACTATGATTTGCCATAAGAAAACATGTGCATTACAACAAACTGTACACATGCTAAATTTTCCCCAAATAGTTCTTTACTACAAATGATGTCTTCTGATTATTTTCACATCAGTTCTATTCTATTGTATTCATTTCATGCTGGTTGCAACCCACTAAACTAATTCCAGGGTATAATAAATGTGGAAAAATAAGCTCGTATTTGGCCACTGAGGTTAAACTTGAAGAAAGAACTCAAGGTGGAGATGTCTAGGCATGTAGCTAGACTTATGAGTCTGGAGCTCTGGAAAAGAGCTAGAGCAAGATCAGAAGCCATGGTGTGCGTGAGTTCATCCAGGGCTGTGCAGAGGGAAGTCCTGATGGTGGAAAGGGAGTCCTTGAAGAAGAAAGAGAAAAAGCTGCCTAAGACATAAGAGAACCCAAGACAGAGTGGGGTCCCAGAAGCCAAGGGAGAATACTTTGAGAAGTAATACTTTATGATCAAAAATCAGAGTCATCAAGCATGTTAAGGACTGAGAGGTGACTGCATGTTGGGAAGTGGTAAGGAAACTTCAGTAGATATTTCTTTCTGAGAGAGAAACAAAATAATCAAAACAACGGATTCAGTTCAACTTAGTAAACATTCATTTTTTTACACACTGTAGGAATATACAAGATGCTGCCTCTGCTCACAACCCAGCATTCTTCTGAAGATGGCAGTCAGTAAGAGTTAGCATTAATAGAGTCCCATCCTGAACCTCCTATTTGTTAATGTGTTCATTGAGAACCTGTAAATATGTGCCTGGGAGAAGATTTGGGAGATACTCCAGTCAAATCAAGAGAGTTAGGATGCAGTTTCAGAGACAAGATTAGGATATGGCTGACATACTCCAAAAGCAGCAATCTAATAAAATGTTTGTGGTCTGTATATATACATATATAGTATATACAATATTTAATGAATAAAGGTGAAGGGAAGTGATATTGGGGCTTACTGCTTGGGGAGGGGGACGGAAACTAATAGTTAGAATGAAAACTAAGCATTTGCCAAAGTCCTGAGCCCTAGCGAGGAGAAACATAGCCAGACCAGACAATGTGAACATATGATCATACATTAAGATACTGGCATTCGGGTCAAGTTTGACCCTCATGCAAATTCTAAATAAGCAATCTTAGAGCTTACGACAGGCTGTTCTAAACAAAAACTAAGTTTTTGTGTTTTAGGTACAAGGCTGCTTTCCATCTTTATACCTCTTAATACTCACATATGTTTCCTTTCTTCCCACTTAAATCAGGTCTTCACATTTCACTTAGATCCCAAGAAATCCTTGATCAATAAAATAAATGTTGAAACATAACATGAATTAGGAGATTGAGTGGGGCCCATTTCAGCTACAACGGTCTTCTTCTTTCTACATGCTTCTCAACTGCACACACTAGCCACATTCACTTTTGGAGACAATAGCTTGGGAGGAAAAGGCTGCATATGTATGTATTAGACCAGCGATTTTCAGCTTGTGTGCTGCAAGAATTCTTAAAGCATGTAATACCTGACTATTTAGTCAGAGGCACTGACTTCTTTTCCCATAGATTGTAAAAAATGACAACAGCCAACACAACAATACTGAATCCAATACTGGATTCAGCCATCCAGTATGAATAAATCAAAATTATGCCTGTTTTTGTCAGATAGGCAAGTATATTTTTTGTGTGCCACAGAATTTTAGCAATATGTCTATGTGTGCCATGAGATGAAAAAAATTGAAAATCAGTGTATTAGACAAGGCATGTGTGGAGATAGTCCTAACGAGTAGGAAAAAATTAATGATCACAGAGTGACTCCACAGGGACTGTCACTCCTACGAGGGGACAGATTTACTTGACTCTGCAGCTGTCAGGTTGAGTATACATTCACTATGAGTTTACCTTTCTGATGGATTTGATCAGCAAATTTAAGCTAGAAAAACAAATAAACAAAAAAAAACTTCATACCTTAACTGCATTGATTGCTTATTCATATTGATGAGTCTCATGTCCTCTGGTGGAGGGACTAATGCCTACTGAGACTGTGCTTCCTTCAATTCAATATTTATTGACTCCTAATACATGCCAGGCACTGTCCTGTGTAGTCAATAAATACATTAAAATATCTATTTAATAATCCCTGTTTAGTTGAATTCAATTATTTAGAAGTTATGCTGCTTGGAATTGATTATTATATGATTTAGTCGCCCAAATAGGATATAAGAAGGTATATTATATATGATGTGGATTCAGCTCAGTAAATTTATATACATTTATAAGCAAGAGAATAGCCCATTTTGGAGTATAAGTTTAAATTTGCCTCTTTCTTTATGCCTGCTTATGAAAATTAAATATCCCCCATTGCAGCCATTCCTGAATAAAACTCCAATGGGAAATCTGAGAGATTGGAGAATTTAGAAGATGATCCTTTTTGTTCAGACGAAAGTGATTTTTTAAGGCAAGCTTAAGCTTAGTACAAAACAAACACACACACACACAGATATCATCAATGTGCCAGGTATGGTTGGACAGCTCTCCTAATAATTTAAGGTTTAATAAATCAGCATGAAATTCACAAGAGATAAGGGAGAGAGAGAAGCATTAGTGAGTAAACTAACTAGTATACTTTTCTATAAAAACTCCCTCCTGGACAGTTGGAGATCTCTTCCGTTCAGTGCAAAATTCTACAGATTTCTTTATTCACTCTAAACACTTTGTTTTTATCCCCAAAATAAAGTGCTATTTTGCTATTAGCTTGATCTTTTCTTTAGAACTTGCCTCAGGAAGAGTAGCCTAAAAGTTTGAAAACACAGAAATAACTCCTAGTGACCTCTGTTTCTGATTCCACCCTGTCTCCTTGTACTTCCATGTTGTTATTTGAAAGGATCCCCAAGATGCTATCCCCAGAGGAACCATGCTGGCCATTTTCATCACCACCGTTGCCTACATAGGAGTTGCTATTTGTGTAGGTAAGTAGTAAGTCTCTGGTGTTGGAATGCCAGACTTACAAGGGGTTTGATGGGTTTTCACATCCAATGGACTTTCAGTGGAACATAAGCAGAACATTTTTTAAAAGGCAACAGTTTTAATTCCATTCTTAGATGCTCTAGGGTTTGAATGCAATTAAACTGTGACACAGGTGTCTCTGGTTTGGGTATAGAGTAATCAGGCCACCTCTCAGGGCTTTAGGAAAAAAATTCCTGCACTGAAGTGGTTCTTTCAACTTGAAGATTCTATGATTCTTAAGTCTTTCCTAGATTGAAAGAATATGAATTCATGGCTAAAATTCAGGATTCTCATTAGTACCTAACTATCTTATAGTTATTAGCAAAGGGGGAGAAAGCAAAATAAGCAGTTTTATTGGTTGGCATTGGTTTGTCAAATAGTTATCCTTCAGGTAGTTCAGAAAAGTTTATATACATTTCACACTTATGTTCATGTATTTCAATAAACCTTTCAAATGCATAATGTCAGAGATTATGGTTAGAAAGATTCATAAGGAATGTAGGTGATTAAAATATATATTAAGGATCTTTAAAAAGTTGATAACTCCATTTCTGTGAATCTATCCTAGAGAAATACTTTGAAACACAGGGAAAATAGTATGCACAAAGGTGTTCATAGAATATTTAACAGAAATATTAATATTTATATTAGTAATAATAATTAGTAATATTTACAATAATTATATATTTAATATTAATATTATAACAGAAACACCTAAATGTATGGAAAAAATTGAATAAATTGAGGCAAATATTTGATAGAATATTATTTGACCATTAATATTACTTAATAAATTGTAATAGTTTATCCCAAAATATTTTATTTATTATTTCAACTATTAAAATTGTATGTCAAGTAGAATTACAACTGTTTAAAAATTATGCAAGGAATATCATTAGTTGAAAGCAAGGGCTTGGTTCCCTTAATTACTTGAATTCAAAAATGCTAAGCGAAATAAGCCAGGCAGTAAAAGACAAATACGATATGATCTCACCTTTAACAGGAACCTAATCAACAAAACAAACAAACAAGCATAATATAACCAAAGACACTGAATTTGAGAACAGTCTGACAGTGACCAGAGGGGAGAGGGGAGGGAATTTCAGGTGAAAAAGGGGAAGGGTTTAGAGCAACAAGTATAAAGGACACATGGACAAAAACTATGGGGGGTGGAAATGGGAGGAAGGTGGGGAGGGCTGGGGTGGTGGGCTGGGGGCGGGGTAAAAGACAGAAAACTGTACAATATCAACAATTAAAAAATACTGATTAAAAAAATAAAATAAAAGTGGAAAAAATGCTATCTCTTGGTTCTCTCATAGATGAAACAATAAATCCTACTGGAAAAACACTGAATCAGTAGCACTAAGCCCAAAATCTGAATTGAGTACTATGAAATCTGAATTGTATGTGCATTTTAGGGGATCAGAAAGTAAGGTATTTCTAATATCCAAGTGTCTTGCAGAAACAAGTGAGAGCTAGGACTAACCCCTCCCCCAAGACAGTAGAAGTGGCAGCCTGTTAGACACCAGGGCTGCTCCCAGCCTTCAGAGGATAGGAGCCTCCAGGTACCACGTCCCAGGAAGCATTGACAGTGAAGACAGGAGAGTCAAGGGACCTGCTCAGACTCCAAGTAAACCAAGTATGTTTTCAGAAAAAAACCCTAAGGGAATAGAACTCCTCAGATAAAGAAATGACAAGGCACCATTATTTCCCCAGGGGCCTGTGTGGTCCGAGATGCCACTGGGAACATGAATGACACCATCATTTCCGGGATGAACTGCAATGGCTCAGCAGCCTGTGGGCTGGGCTATGACTTCTCAAGATGTCAACACGAGCCATGTCAGTATGGGCTGATGAACAATTTCCAGGTTCGAACTGCAGTAATTATAATGATGCTTATTGCCATTGTTTCCATTTTTACAGCATCGTGTATAATGAAATTTCTGACACTGCGGCTGATTAGATTATTGATTGATTTCAACATGGAACACATGGTGTGGGAGGGAAAGGAATCACACAGACATTAAGTCGTAGCAAATGCTGTGGTTGCATTTTCTGTGGTGAGGAGAGAACAGGCACTTGTATGACTTGCTCCACCAGGGAAGGATCACCACCCAACACTGTGTCTTCCAATCACTGTGCAAGGTTTCATGAAGAGGAGGGGACACTTAGAGATTAGCTAGCATTGCAATGCGTTTTATGCGTGGGCCTTGGCTTAGGAACAGCAGTGGCCCTGGAGTGCCTGGAAAACAAGGCCAAGAGGGAAATGTGAGTGACAGAGGTGGAAGTAAGTAAGGGGGAAAGAATAGAGAAGTTGGGAAAACTGTAGGACTTGAAACATACTAATTTGTCTGAACTATTGGCAAGCAGAGGGAAAGGCAAGTTTGTCATGAAGGCTTCATTCATCTATTTAACAACCAACAAAGAGAAATTAACTCAGCTGAAGCCATTATTCCAAAATATGACTTAAATGGATAGAATCTCATCATGCCTTAGATCTAAAATTATGTTAAATGATTACAGAAAAAACAAAGGTTTGAAAAGCCTCTGTGTGCAAGAAGAACAAGAAAATCTAATGCCTTTAAAAAGATTGGCGAATAGCTGAGTCCTCCCCCAAACCTTATTAAAATACCACTTTCTGTAAGATAGAATTTCCCATCATGAAAGAAACATATACTCACAAAGGACAGAAGGGGGACATGTCAAAATCCTTGAAACCTCTTACTTTATTCTTTCCAGTATCTTCTGAATATATTGTGTTGAGCATTGATTACTTTTATAATCAACAAAAAGGCCATTTCCATTAAAAAAAAAAAAAACCCAGCTCCTAAGAACTTGAGAATGAAATGGCTGAAGGAAGTGGGGAGGGGATTCTAGTTAGAAGCAATTAGCTTATAAAGGAGATTCCACATCACAAAAAGTAGAAAGAGAAGCATTTGAATAAAAACCTGAGTCTTTTTATTTGTTTGTTTGTTTCTACTGTCTGTTGGATGAGTTTCCTTACTTGAACCTCTCTTCTCAAGGTCATGAGCATGGTGTCAGGGTTTGGCCCCCTCATCACGGCTGGCATCTTTTCTGCAACACTCTCCTCCGCCCTGGCCTCCCTCGTCAGCGCTCCCAAAGTGTTCCAGGTGATCCGGGCACAAAAGCATATGCTTCTCTCGCTTGCTGTTGCCACTGAACATGGATCAAGCTGAAATATTCATTCTCACCAGCAATCATGTTCCATCATTTTCTGAAACAGTTTAATGTCTGCATCTGGCTCAAATGCTATGTCTACCACATAGTCAAAATCGATCCAAATAATATAAAGAATGATGAACTGCAGTGTTAACTTGTGCCTCGTATTGTGCATCACTCCATCTTTTGCCATATCTTCTTGTTTGAATCACCCAAGGAAAAGGATCATACATAGATATAAATGACGAAGCTCTCCTCTTTTTTCCCATTAGGCTCTGTGCAAGGACAACATCTACAAAGCCCTGCAGTTCTTTGCAAAAGGATATGGGAAAAACAATGAGCCACTGAGAGGCTACATTCTCACTTTCGTTATCGCCATGGCATTCATTCTTATTGGTTCGTAGAGTCCTTGTTCTTATCAAAAGCCAAGTAATTCTTCTGATACTCATAAGTTTTCATTTTAGCTTGAGAAATTACCTGTTTTATGCTTAATATTCCATTTGGGAATGTTGGACTCTATCTAAGAAGGAAATGAGAAATCTTTATACAAACCGGGCCTGTGAAGACTTGAGGTAGACTTCGGACTTTAAGCTCCTCTTTAAATCTGAGTTGGAAATCCATCCAACCAAATGTAACTGAATCCATCCTCCAAACTGCCCATTCTTGTCTAATCCCAGAGTCTCCCCAGCTTCCACCGGTCTTTACATCTCTTAGCCTGGCAGGGAGCAGGAGAGTTGAAGTATCTGTTCTCCAAATGTGGTCTGTCGACCACCTGTGTCAGAATCAGAACCACCTGTGGGTTTGTCTGAGTGCAGATTTTTTAGGCACAACCCTAGAGGTACAATTGGAAGCTCTGGTGACAAGGAATCTGCATTTTTACAAGTTCCTCAAGGGATTCATAAATCACTAAAATTTGAGAGCCACTTACTAGAACTTAACCTCCTCTCCTTCTCCCGAAACAATATAGAGACAACTACTTAATCTTGGAGGGGCACATACATCAATGTAGCCTGCACATTGCTCACTGTTCCCTGAGGCACTGATTTTGCTGGGGGGCATATTAGAGGGAAAGGAGCAAGAGGTAAGGATGGTGGCAGCTATGGAGGGATGGGCAGAGCCTTCCTTAGACTGAGGTGCCAAACAATGGGGGCTCCTCCTCGTCACATAAACTAAGCAAGTGACTGTAATTCGTGAATCCTCATAAGATTTCCACAAGGTTGAAGGTATTTGTTACAACTAATACGTTTTTTTAGTTTTTTAAAAATCATACAAAAAAGTGATTCTGTATAGATGTTTCAATTATGTACTTAACAAGACTTCAAATCCCAACCATATCCTTCATTTAAGTGATCAAATAGACAAAGTTTTTAAAATGGTATAAATTAAATAATATCCATACAAATCACTCTTTTAGAACAACGCAGGGCAGCTTCATGGCGCCAGCTTTGTGGTACCTGTTTTATCTGCTTCCTTGCTGGCCTCTGCGTGCTAGAAGCACACACAGCTGCCACCTGCATTTGCATCACTGAGGCTGATAGACACCTGACGCTCAGAGAAGCAGAGCTATCTCTAAATTGTTACTTCTATCACAAAGTAAACAATTCAGCTGGAATTAAATCATGCTGGACACTTAGCTACTGCAGTAAAACATCTTCGACAAATCTTGAGAGGTAGAAAAGTACCAATGACTAACAAGAGTTCTAAAAGTCAGAGAAAGCAAGTTGGGTATATGCAGAGAGACTTCCAAGTAGGCATTTTGGGGCACTGGTGTTTAACTACTCTGTCACCCTGCAGAGGTATGCATAGCAGACAAAGAACACAGGGTTGGGTGCCTTTGGAATACCTACAGGGGAGTTTATCACCCCATTCCTCAAACCCTCTATCCATACCCACAAAAATTTTTTTTCAGGTAGAGGTCATGATGCCTATTTCCTGAATGGTAGGTTTTCTTGGTTCTTTATGGAAAAGAACTCTGTCTAAGAATAGATTTTAAAATGAATGCAGCCCCAAAGAAAACTCACTAACTTCTTAAACTTTGACAGATGCTAGCTATGTTTTCAATTTCCAAATGAAGTCAAGCTTCCAGGCTGCAACAGCTGTTTCAGCCCCTGGTCTCATCATTCATATGTACATGCTCAATTCTGCTTTGTTCACAGCGGAACTGAACACCATCGCTCCCATCATCTCCAACTTTTTCCTGGCCTCATACGCACTTATTAATTTCTCCTGCTTCCATGCCTCTTATGCCAAATCTCCAGGTAAACTGACTTTTCAAAACTAAAATAAGCCTAAGCCAACAGTTAGTGTCAATAAAATGAAATAAGTCAGGGGGGATGCTTAATTTGTGTTTATCTGTTTTTTTTTTTTTAATATCCTAGTGGGCAGTGTAATCCACTTTATTTTGGTGAGTTGGGGGATGACTTCTGAAATGGAAAAAGAATCATTTGAGCAATGGCCTTTTTGACCAACCGTAAAGTCAATTTTCTCCTGCAGCAATAAATTATTCATTGCAAGAGAAACCACATTTATTTCAGCAGTAGAAAAACACCACTATTTATTTCCAGGGTGAAAGTGACCACAGAAGTGGAATAAATGTATATATTTGAAACTTCCTTACTATCAATTTGTTTCCTGCCCATGGTGCAGAAGAGAAGGATGAGTAGCTCCCATAATTACCTGCTGAGTGTAGTCAATGCAGATTCACAGTGGAGCCGCTGACATCCCTGCCCTCTCAGGCTGTGGTTTAAAGTGGTGTAAAATTTCACACCAAAGAACCTTCCCCTGTCTAGTCATCCCTCACCTCCTCTTTGCTTCCACTGGCCAATAGAATTTCCTCTGCCTTTCCACCCGAAGAGAGACTATCGGCCTTCAGAAAGCCCTTCACCATGAGGACTTTCATCAGGGATACAAACACATTTCCGCTTTTTAGGGCCTGCCACTATTGAACCGTCTTTAGAAAAGCTGCTGCCAGTAAAACAAAGGGTAGATAAAAGAGGGGAACCTTCATTCCCCACAAGGCCACTAGGCTCCAGAAAACACTGAAGACATTCTGTTTCTGGTTTGGTGTTTTTTTTGTTTGTTTGGTTTTTGTTTGTTTGTTTGTTTGTTTGTTTTGTCTTCTTTCAAAGCAGAAAACAGAAAGCTCTGGTCAGAGAATACAACAAGCCATAGACATGTGCACCTCCATGCCACGTTATGTTCATTTTTGAAAAATAAGGTGAAGTAACAGAGATGGGAAGGGGAGAGATTGAAAGGGAAGGATGGAAAGGGAAAACGAGAAAAGGAAGAAAATAGAACAGTACATAGAGGAGACACATAGATCTGCAGACCCAGAAACTGAGCCTCTTCCCCACCTCCTGCCGCTCGCCCCCCATTGCTCCCCTGTTTCGCACCCATGTGCGCACATGCAGGCACATACCCAGCCAGCCTCCGAAAAATATGGGCATTTCCGGTGACGTTCTCAAAGTGATATATCCATCTTGTGGCCATTTAGGAATTTGCTGTAGCAGACTGTGAAAGCTCTGTTGCATTTTGGCAACTCCAAATTCGAAATGGACTTTATCCATAGACCAAATGTACCCTTCAAATCAGAGTTGCCCCATCCTGGCCATACTGTCTCCCAGCTTCTTTATTTCAGGGAACTAAGAAAACATGGGAAAGACCCCCTTGCATACATGGATAGTGAGAAATAGTTTCATTGCAAATGTGAATGCATCAGGTTTAAGAAGACTTGCAGACAAATTTCTCCCTCTTGTCCCATTGATGATTATTTCTGAAAGGGCAAGCACTATCCCCTTAGGGTAAAGGAAGAGCCAACAGGAAGTTAATGGATTGGCTTTTGATGACTGCTCTGCCTTCTGCATGGGAATAAAGCCATTGTCTTAGCCTTCTCTTTCTTGGTCCACCAAGCAATTCCTCCCACCCCTCCCCCAAAGACCCCACTTTTCCATTCCTCCTGCCTCCTTTAAACTCCTACTGGCATAGATATCAGATGCTCAAGGTTTCATAGTTTGAAAAGACAATTGGGTAATAAGCAGTGGCATCATAGTGAAAGCATGAAAGTTTCCTTCTACACATACATTTTGTTGTTGTTCTTTTACTTTCAGGATGGAGACCCGCGTACAAAATTTACAACATGTGGGTATCTCTTTTTGGAGCTGTTTTGTGCTGTGCAGTCATGTTTGTCATCAACTGGTGGGCAGCTGTCATCACCTATGTCATTGAGTTCTTCCTCTATATCTATGTGACCTATAAGAAGCCAGGTAAGATAAGAAGGACTGTGTAGGAATGGGTTTACAAAGCAGCCTGTAACTCCCCATTTATTCAACAAAGTATTATTGAGCAGCTCCTATGTTCTTAGGTGTGTATGTGTATGGTACATATTAGTAATATAATGTAATACAATAGTTAACTTTGTTGAGCACCTATTATGTATCTTGCACTCATTTAATTCTCACAATAATGTTGCTTATTAAGTATTATTAGACCTATTTTACTAATGAAGAAACTGGAGTTCAAAGAGTTGACCACTTGCCAAGGTAACAGTCAGGATCTGATGGAGCTGACATTTTAACTACAGTATGTATGATGTTCCTGGAAGTCTATTTCCCTTGCCAGATTAGGGAAGTTCTCCTTCATTATGTTTTCAAATACATTTTCAATTTCTTGCTCTTCTTCTCCTTCTGGCACCCCTATTCAGATGCTGAAACATTTAAAGTTGTCCCGGAGGTTCCTAAACCTCTCATTTTTTTGAATTCTTGTTTCTTCATTCTGTTCCAGTTAATGTTTCTTTCTTCATTCTGCTCCAAATCACCGATTTGAGTCCCAGTTTCCTTCCCTCCACTGTCAGTTCCCTGTACGTTTTCCTTTATTTCACTTTGCATAACCTTCACTTTTTCCTCTCTTTTGAAACCATATTCAACTATTTCTGTGAGCATCCTGATTACTAGTGTTTTGAACTGTGCATATGATAAGTTGGCTATCTCTTCATCACTTAGTTGTATTTTTTCTGGAGCTTTGATCTGTTCTTTCATTTGGGCCATATTTTTTTTTTTTTTTTTTTTTTTTTGTCTCAGCACACCTGTTACATAGTAAGGGGTGGAGCCTTAGATATTTCACCAGGTGGGGCAACCCTCTCACTGTATGTAAGGGAGGGCTACAATAGGGAACAATGCCACTTGCTTGGCTCTCAGTAGGCTTTCAGTCACTTCCTCCACTACCCACAAGCAAATTGGGCTGATTCCCAGGTGGGTGGGTTTGTATACGTTCTAATATACAACGTGGGTCTAGTATTCTAGTGGGTCTCTCCAACGATCTCTCCTGTAAGGCTGGGAATTTCTCCCACTGCCACAACCCCCACAGGTTTTTTTCAATCAGAGGTTTTGAGGCTTTATTTCCCACACTGGAACCCTGGGTTGTGCAGTCTGTCTTGCTCCCCAGTTGTTCCTCCTGGTTTATCTTCATGCAAATGTGGGACTGCCCAATCTGCCAGCTGCCACCTCACCTGGTCCTCCAGCCACCACCTTGCAGCAAGTCCTCTTCATCCAGCTGCCCATTTCCGCCCCTCCTACTGGTCTAGATGAATGTTTCTTTAACTCCTTGGTTGTTGGACTTCCATACAGTTTGATTCTGGAAGTTCTGGTTGTTTTTGGTTTTTAAATTTGTTGTCCTTTTGATTGTGCAGATAGGCAAAGTGTATCTACTTACACCTCCATCTTGGCCCTCTTTTTATTTTTTTTATAGTTTGTTTTGAAAAGTAGACAGTATTAATTTCTATGAAATCTAATTTATCAATTTCTTTTATGGTTTGGTTTTTGACTTCTAATCAAGATATCCTTTCCCAATTTAAGGTCATAAACTTCTACAAGTTTAATGCTTTAGATTTTAAACATAAGTTTATTATCTATTTTGAATTATTATTTGTATATAATGTGAGTAATGCTTCAAAGTTTATTTTTTACATCTAAATATCCAATTGACTAGTAGGATTCTTATAAGAAAAAATTAACTCAAAGTATGCTAAATGCCTAAAGTCTAATCAACACTTTGAAGATCAGTTTTAATCTTCTTTATCTCAAGATAATGATCCCCCACCATTTCCCTCACTCTTCTAAACAAGGCTGGGGAGATGGCCCTGTCTGCCATCTGGGGTGAATCTGTACATTCCCTTCAGGTACTTTCTCTTATAAAATTTAGAAAATCCATCTAATGTTTAATTTGTTCAAAAAAAGGCAAAGTATGATAGTGCTTACCTCCCTTATTAAGAAGATTAGGTCCTAAAAGATCAAACTAAAATGCTTAATCATGATTGACCCTATGCATGGACACCCAGAAGTAAGAACTACTGAGCTGTTCAATTTTACAATTCCAAATACAAAGATTGCTACACACTATCTGTGTATACAAATACCTCTTTTTTTTTTTTATTTAAGAATTAAAAAAAAAAAATCCTTGAATCTATTCAGGGGCTGATCATTTCCCCAGGTGTATCACCTGCTGTCTGATTATGACCCAGCCTCTCCACAAAGCAGGATTTCCGGGGCTGCAGCTTTCAAGTCTGATCTTTACCTGGAAAGAGTGGTCTCACTTCTAAGAACTCACGAAGTGTTTCTAGAAGAACAATGCTCTTTCTAGGCAATACATTATATGTTCTCTTATTTGGGCATCCATCACTGCCAGCATAGCCAGGGAAAATCATAGAAGGTTTGTAAAAATTATTTACAATATACAGAGGGAAAGTCAATACTTTTTATGCCATATTCCTCTTCCATCCACAGATGTGAACTGGGGCTCCTCCACCCAGGCTCTCTCCTATGTGAGTGCTTTAGACAATGCTCTGGAATTAACCACAGTGGAAGACCATGTAAAAAATTTCAGGTAAAATTGGCTTCTCAGGAATCCTGGTGTTTTTCCAAATGAGAAGTTGCTTTTCTCTGTGAGGGACGAATGGTCTGCGGGTCTAGTCTAGAGCTAGGCAGTCATGTAAACTACCACAGTTTCATGCCTGCACCTCCTGTAAATAAGTGCTTCAACTCTTCCCCTCTGAGCTATGCCCACTTCCAAGTATGAGGCCTCCTAGTATCAAGGATCACCTTCCATGCATGGGGACAAAGAGGTGATCTGATTGACATGATTTTAGAGAGATGTCACCAAATGCCAATGCCCACCAACCTTAATCCTTGGTGCTGTCTCCATTCAACTGAATGCTTTGTGACTGACTGAATTCTCTTAGAAGTAGTAACACATTAAGATTGTTATTAGTTATATCTCATTTTGATTGAACACTAAAAACACAAGTTTTGTAAGGAGGATGAAGGAAAATACTGGGTGGAAAAGGATAGGCTATATTGGGATTCAGAATAGGATCGTGTCCAGAGGAAAAAAGACAGGGAGAAGCCAAGAACACCTTGCCTTACTTTACATTTTTGCTGTCACTAACTAAACTAAGATGGCAAAGATGGCAAGGTGGATAGGCAGGATGATTCAAGACTTCTGGTGAGAAACCCTAGAAATATTTAGGGGAAAGTTGGTTCCATTTTGCTAAGCCTCCTGTACCTGCCATTTCCAGGAGGGTAGTTCTGAGCTCATGGGCTTCTTGCAATGGTCAGTTCTCACATCTTCTTTCTTTTTTCCATTTCCAGGCCCCAGTGCATTGCCTTAACAGGGGGACCCATGACAAGACCTGCTCTCTTGGACATAACTCATGCCTTTACCAAGAACAGTGGTCTTTGCATATGCTGCGAAGTCTTTGTGGTAAGAACCACTTCATCCCAGTAAAGCTCTTTTCCCTCCCTGCTCAGCTTGCATTATTTTAGGTGAGCCAAACAGGTACAGGCAGTGATAGGAGAAGGTAAATCAGAGACCAACTAAAAGTGATAAATATTTCCAAATGATGGCCTTTGAGTCAGGAATGGCAAGGCAGTTTGGACAAGAGCCCTTTTCCTTGATTCATATAGCAAGAACTAGCAAGAGCCTGTGGTTCTGAATTTAAATGAGCAGAAAATATGTGTTTCTGATTTCATCAGAGACCAACTAAAAGTGATAAGTGTTTCCAAATGATGGCTTTTTGGCTCAGAAATAAATAAATAAAATGAAGGCATGTGAGGTCATAACTGCACACAGAAATATAAAAGGCTGAAATGAGCCAGAGGGTGCTCGTATAGAGATTACCTGATGAGGGCAGAACCAGACATAATGGCCTTAAATGAGAGCACATAGAATTTAGATTGAATATTTGGATAACCTTGATGACACTATAGATATCTGGGGAATTAAACCAAGTTTTCCATGTCTTAGATGAATATTCTGAGCTGAATGAATTCCTTTTTATTCAGGAAGTATGTGGTAAACTAATGATAACTTAAGAGTGGTTTTCCCAAGAGGTAGAAGCTAAAAATTTAACCATAATTATTGCTTGATAACAAAACTCTAAAGTGAGGAGAAAGCATTAAAATTATAGCAAAATAACAGATCTAAGTGGTCCAAGCCAGTCTGCCTCTATTTGTAGCTTGTGTTCTCATAACACACTCTCTCTCAAGCACACATTCAAAATTCTTAGCTACTCCAATGCATTGTTATAATAGTTACCTATTCTACAAAGCATTTTCCTACTGTTTTTATTTGATCTATTTAACAGCCTAGTGAGGCAGAAAGGAAAAGAAGCCTTGTTCTCACTTTACTGATTGGAAAAGCGAGATTTGGGGAAGTTAAGTTATTGCACAAGGTCAAATGACAGAAAAGCAACAGAGCCAGGAGGTCAGTCTAGGCCACCTGACTGTGCTTTGTGTTACATCATGAGGGGAAATCTGCGGCAGACTTGTATCCTGACAGTGTTATTAGAATCAGGCCCCACTCCCTAAACACCCAATACCTGCTGGAGAATAGTAGGGCCAGTCAGAAAGCTGCGTAACCCTGGGGCCAGTCAGCTGTGCCATCCTCAGGGCTTAATCTGTCACATCATCATGACCAGCATTTAAGTATCTATTTATACTTGGCAATACTCTAAATGTTATATGAAGCCAGTTGGTAATATTCTCTTTCCCCTCTGTGCTTATATAATAGTAACTCAAGCAATATAACTCAGTGCAATTATCCAGTAAGCAGTGTGGATATTATCCTACTGACTACATAAGATTGACGGATTAAGTAATGACCAACTGTGACTCCAGAGGATTTTAAACCATCTTATCAGGCACCCTTTTCTCATATTATCAACTTTGGTGCCCTGGATGAGTGGATTTCATTCTGGCCAATATAATGCAGGAATGGGTTTTGATGAAATAAGCAGTTTGGGGTATTTTTCTTCTCCAGCAATTTAGAGAAAACTTAGTTTAGCAGGCAATAAGATACCTTTAGGGCAGGAGAAATGAACTGGGAGTATAAACAGTCATATATTGGCAGGGGAGAAAAGGTCTTTTTATAGAAACAAAAGATATTGCTTTTAATTAACCCTTTGCTGCTTTAACTACTATACAAGAATACGATTCTCGAATATCATTACACATGAAGTAGGTATCTAAATCCACGTATCCAATAGCCCTGGTTGTTTGGCACCTACATTGGACCACATTATAAATTACTGTGCTGGTTTCTCTAAGTAAGGCCCAAGAGTCTTTTTTTTTTTTTTTTAAGACTTTAAGATTTTTTTTTTCCTTTTTTAGATTTTTTTTTTTTAATTTATTTATCTTTAGAGGGGAAAGGAAGGAGAGAGGGAGAGAAACATCAATGTGCGGTTGCCTCTTGTATGTCCCCTGACGGGAACCGGCCTGGCAACCCAGGCATGTGCCCTGACTGGGAATCGAACCGCGATCCTTCGCTTCACAGACCCGCGCTCAATCCACTGAGCTACACCAGCCAGGGCACTGAGCTACACCAGCCAGGGCACCAAGAGTCTTACTTACTCCCAGGTACTGAGGTTCTCTGGGAACAGAAAATAGTTATTGCTTCAGTTAATGACTTCCCAGTTAGTTACTATCTGTGAGCTCCTGTGGCTGCAGATACTGTCAGTGTTTTTCAACTCCACATTCAGTCGTCAATCATCTTTGCAAAGAAATAGATGGAAGTTGGATGTGGGGAAAGTCTGCATACCATTAGAAAAATTTTTCCAAAAGCATGTGCTTGGTGGTTAGGCCAGCCTTGTGGGAAAGGTTAAATAGTCATGATGCTATTAAGGAATGACAATTTAATGTTTAATGCTAAGAAGCTGGTGCTCATGGACTTTTGAGACGCACGGTCAAGATCTGAACCATTGTTTTACCATCTAATAGCTGTGGGTCCCTTAGGTACATAAGTCAGTCTCCCTATGCCTTCATTTCTCAGGGTTGTGAGAATGATGTAAGATAAGCTTTCTAGTATCCAACTGCGTTTCTGTCAAATAATAAATGTTCAGTTAATTTGAGTTGATACTGTTATTTAACTAAATAACAAGCATTATCATTATTTTAGTATATACCATGGTTGCCATTTTCATTTCAAAAGTATATCCCCTTTGCTCTGGCCAGATGTCTCAGATGGTTGGTGTCATTGTGGGTTCAGTCCCCAGGCAGGGCACGTACCTAGTTTGATCCCAAGTCAGGGTGCATGTGGGAGGCAACCAATCGATGTTTCTCTCTCACATCAATGTTTCTCTCTCCCTCCCTCCCCCTTCCTCTCCCTCCCTCCCCCTTCCTCTCCCTCCAAAATCAATAAATATACCTCTGAGTGATTATTAAAAGAAAATATATATATCGCCTTCCACAGAAACCTAAAACACTTACTCTTAAACAAACCAGGTCCAGACTCTGGATCTTGGACTTTTTAGGTATCCAACAGCTTGATCATGAGAGAATGAGATGTGTGCTCCCACTGGACTGATCACAGGACAGCAGGCTCTATGCTCTGTCCTTCTGGGGGCCTTCAGTATTTGAAGTGCTAGCTTAAAATGCAGTTACACTACCAGGAAGGAGCAAGATTCAGAGCTCACTGACATTTCGATGCTGGTGGGTAGGTGCAAGCATGTGGCTACAGCTGCCATTTCCTACATCCAAGGTATTTTTAAAGGACTAGACGTCATAGCCCTCAAAGTTGCTGAAACTGATATGAAGAGAGTTATTATTACACCGTAGCCCACACTACAGCTTTCCAGATATCCAGCTCACTCTTACACACCCCGATCAGAGCTTCCTTCTCTCATGCCTTTTTCCTATGCAGCCTGAGATTTCAAAGGGGGGACCCTTCATCAAGATAAATTTGGGGATCCTTTTTAAGGAATCCATCTTGGTGATTTAAAATACGGTCTCTTTTTCTCCTTTGAATTACCATGTAATAAATCAGTAGCATACTTATATCCTGAGAAGCTTTATACTCCACTTCTCCTAATAAACTACTGTTAACTTTTTTTGTCAGAGATCCTTTCATTCACTTTTTGAATGAAATAAGCCATTACAGATCAAGCTAAAGTCCCCTTTTTAACCATGCAGTCCATGGCTCTTCTTGTTCTCCAACGGGAGTGTTATACAGATTTTGTTGGTATTCTTCTAGTCATTTCACATATGTGTACTGAAATGTAAATTTATTTTGATTAACTTTTTTTTCTCTTTAATATTCTTTAAACCTTGAATGTCCTGGCCTTTCCTCTCATTGAAGGGAGAGGGCAGTTCAAGCATAGATAACCCAAGGAAAACTAAAATTCTCATTTTCCTTCTATCTTCAACCTTTTCTTAATTCAACTCTCATATCCACTAAGAAGAAAATTCATTCTTCTTAACTGCATCTCTTCTCCTTAAGTCAATGAGTTTCTATCATGATGTTAATAAAATAGTGACATGACCAACTACAAGAAGAAGGAATGACCTATGAATGGACACTAGGATACATGGGGAGATAAAATATGGGTAAATCAGAAAAAGAAAAGCTCTCTTTCCCACAGTTCTAAACAGAGTGGCAATAAAAGCATAAACAGAGCAATAGGATTCTTAATGTTTCGAAAAATACAAATTTGAAAGGACACTGCACTTGGCCCAAATTCCCTATTTAATTCTAATGATACTGGAGTTTCTTTGCAAATTCTCTTTCATAATATTCATTTTTTTGAAGTAGTCTCACATCAACTTCTCCAGACTAAATAATTATAATTTCTTTCCCCTTTTCTCAATAAATGTCAAAGTTATAATATATTTAAGATTTTTAAAACTACTTTGTTCAAATCCTGACTTAATTTATGTACTCATATTTTGGATCCTAAGCTAATCTCTGTAATATATTAACAGAGTGGTAAAATTCATTTGTATGACTGTGACACATTTGAATGTTGAATAATTATTTTCTAGTATGTCTTCCCTCTTTGTTAGTTGGCTTTTTGCTTACTACATTTGTATTGCAGTCTTGCCTCACATTAATAAGTGTGCTAAAAGGATATGATAATATTTTTTAGCCAAGAGAGATTCTACATGAAATATTTTTATGACTTCTCAATATGGCAAATTTAGGCATTAAAGTAAATCTCTCTGTCACAATTAACGTTTAATATGGATTTCTGTATTACAAATAGACATATGTTACAGTGTATTTATTTAAATGAATGTGAGTTTCCCCGGGGTTCACAGTCATTGTGGCACAACTCAATATATTGATGGCCCCATACCTTTCCTAGCTGTTGGCTTTTCTTCTGTTTCATGGCTGTTGTTATCAACGAGCTTACATGAATGAAATATTCCTTCTTACTTTTGAAGTTGACAGAGTCTAGAGTGCCCAAGAAGGACCAATGGTTCCAAATACATTTCTAGAAAATTGTTCTAGAAAATATCCTGGTAAAAATAAGTACATAATGGAGCTGATCCAATTTAAATAGAATAATGAAGTAGAAGTTACCCCAGAGGTCATCTAGTGCTGTGTAATAGAAAGTTAATATGGGCCCTGGCTGGTGTAGCTCAGTGGATTGAGCACAGGCCTGCGAACCAAGGGATCACAGTTTGATTCCCAGTCAGGGCACATGCCTGGGTTGCAGGACAGTTCCCAGCAGGGGACTCATGAGAGGCAACCACACATTGACATTTCTCTCCCTCTCTCCTTCCCTTCCCCTCTAAAGATAAATAAATAAAATCTTTTAAAAAAAAAAGAAAGTTAATATGTGCCACAAGTAGCCAATTTTAAAAAGTAAAAAGAAATGGATAAGTTCATTGTAATAACATTTTATTTAATATAATGTATTTAGAATATTATTTTATTTGATTCCCATTTAGTCCCCTTATACCCTGTTCCTCCCTGCAGTCACCACGCACTGTCCATGTCCATGAATCCTTTTTCCTCTTTGCTCAGTCCTTCTGCACCCTACCCCCATCACTGTCATTCTGCTCTCTATCTATGCAAAATGCAATCAATATAAAATTATAAATGAAGTAGTTCACTACATTTTTTTCATTCTAAGACTTCAAAATTCAGTATGTATATGTATTTTAACGTTTGTCAATGTGGACCAGCCACATTTCCAATGTTCAATAATAACATGTGGATAAGGACTATGATAGTGGGCAGTGATGACTTAGAAAGTTTCCTTATTCTTTTAAACGTAGACCTCACATCAAGAGAGAACAAATGGCATACCCAGGGTGTTAGCCAGCCAGTGCCAGAGCCATACCTCAACCCACACTCTGGTTCCCAGTTCAGCCCTCTTCCATCTCTGTTTAGAATTAGGTCAGGGGCTTCAACGAAGTTGGGAGCACTCAGTTAAGATAATAAAAATCAGCCTTGGACTAGGGACTCATCATGACTACTTAAAACAACCTTGCAGGATAAACATTTTTATACTGTTTTCAGTATAATATCTAAAAGTTCAGAGATCATCAATTACCTCCAAAGTGGCCAAGTTTAGATTTGAAATCAGTCTGTCTGACCACAAAGGTTGCTTTCTTTTTCACACATCCAAAGCCCTTTTTCTCAAATCGAAGACCCTCTGAGACTGCAACTCCAAGTGTGATCTGAGGACCGGCAGCATCCATGTTACCTGGGAGTTATTAGAAATGCAGAATTTTGAGCCCCATTCCAGGCCTACACACTGCAATCTATCAAGATTTCAGGTGGGCCCTGACTGCTGTGGCTCAGTGGATTGAATGCTGGCCTGTGAACCAAAGGGTAACCAGTTCAATTCCCAGTCAAGGCACATGCTTGGTTGCTGACCAGGTCCCCAGTGGGGGGCACTCGAGAGGCAACCATACATTGCTGTTTCTCTCCCTTTCTTTCTCCCTCCCTTCCCCTCTCTCTGAAAGTAAATAAATGAAATATTTTTTTTTAAGATTCCAGGTGGATTGTAAGAAATCTAAGACAAGTCAACAAAATTCTAAATCTCTCCATGAATTGAAATAATTTCCCAGGAAAATAATAGATTTGTACCCTGTAGGCCCATAGTACCTATGTGTCAGAAATACCTTTTGGATTGATTTGAAACATGCAAGGAAAAGCCAGTTTGGACCTTTAAGGTAGAAGAAATAAGAACAAATTTTTTATTTAAAAATGAGTTTCCAGAACTCAGATCTTGAAATTATAAAATGCTTCACCTTCTAGGACAGCACCTGCCTCCTTCTCTCTTACTCCCTTCTATTCTTCCTATGCTGTAGGTATGTGAGCTTTTGTTCCCACCAAATTCATTGAGTGAGTGGGAAATGCTGAGTTATCTGAGTGGGAGTATGTTAACATTACACAGGAAAAAGTGATGCAGTGGTATCCTCATCACACACCAAAAGCAACTGATGGGCCTAATAAAATTGTCAGGACGTCGTAGTCCATCGCAGGGTTTGCAGGTCACCCTGCCCTGGTTCCCAAGACGGCTGTCCATTTCTTGCCATTGGGCTCTAATTCTAATTGGTGTTCTTAAAAGTGGCTCTTGTTACTGAGTCACAGGTTGATTGTATATTTATTCTGACCTTCTTCAACAACATTTTCACTATTTTCCTAATATTCTGAATATATTACATTAAATAAAGTATATTATTAAAATTAACTTGACCTGTTTGTTTTTATTTAATTGGCTTTTTCTGCCATTCTACATGAAGCAGTTAATTAAGCAGTTATTAATACATCTACACGTTCAGGATAGACAGTGATTAATGGGAGTAACACAGATCCTCTTGAAAAGCTGAACCTGTGTGAACCCTGTTTAGTGAGGTGTTTTCCCTCTTCCCCACTTCTTAGCTCAGTGGGGCATTGCCAGCTATTTTTGCCTGTTAGAAAACAACAGCGATGCAATGCATAATAGCAGGGCTTCTAACCAATATTTCATTGTGTCATCCAGGGACCACGCAAGCTGTGTGTTAAAGAGATGAACAGTGGCATGGCCAAGAAGCAGGCCTGGCTTATAAAGAACAAAATCAAGGCTTTCTATGCTGCAGTGGCGGCGGACTGTTTCAGGGATGGTGTCCGGAGTCTCCTCCAGGTAAGGCTGGCATGGAGGGAACGTATACAGAGGCAAAAGACAATTAGCACTCTGTGTTAGACAAGTTCCCAGAGCAAGTGGCTCTGCTTAGGCATTCCATCATCAGAGCTCAATGCAGATGGTTAAGGAATTTGTTTTGAATTCCTGGGGACAGACAAAGCTAAAACAAAAGCAAAGAGGCCCTATCACAGTGAACTATGAGTGGTCCACTGGAAATGGGAAAGGAGGCTGCCCTTAGCCAACAGCTACATTCTGTCCCCGTGGTTACTGAAACGCAAATTTGTTCTGATGGTTGAGGCCATTCAGGCTCCTATTAAAACTTCAAACTATTTTTGCATCTACAAATGCTCAAGTCAGGCATTCTTTATCTTTCTTCTTTTGCAAATGGCGTAAGGGCAGCTGCTAAGCTAAATAAAAGTGTGTTGATCTGGACACAAAAATCTCTCTATCCTCCTAAATTATCTCCAGAATGTTGAATAAAATATAACAATCTCTGTGGTTCAACACTAAAGCCCACAGTGCTACCATCTTTTCTCACTCATTCTTTCTTTTTTCTTCCCCTTCTATAGTAAGTACATAAAATCTTTCCCTCGTTCTGACCTTCATAATTCAGAATGTTCGAGTTTCCTTAAAATAATCCAGGAGACCAGCTTTCTAATCATTGTGGCATTAACATGGTTGAATAGCCCTGATTCTACACAGACCAAATGAATTATTTAGCTTTCAGAGTTGCCCTACACAGGGACTCAAAATTCCGAACTGCATCCAGGTAACTCTGATGTTTATGAAGGCAGGAAAGAAAAACTATTGATTAAAGTGTAATATTTTGGAGATTAAGAGTCTTTGATGCATTCCTGTCTCCAATATCCCTGATGAACACTTGTGAAGTGGCTGAATATGCAGAGAAACAGTTTCCAAAAATCCTATTACCCCCAATGAGCCTCTTTTCAGCTGCTATTAATTTGCTAAAACACGGACATAGAGGTCATTGCAAGAAGCTGAGTTTTCCTCCATTATTGAGCTATTTTTCAGGAGCTCTTCGGTTAAATGTGTTGGGAAGGTTGCACATTTAATGTAAAATTATCACAGAAGATTGGAAAAATAATAAAAATTTCAACTGGGAATAGGAGGACAGGTATAGAATAAGAACAGGGAGAGAAAAGACCTAGGTATGAAAAACAGTTCATATATTAATCCAAAAGAAACTGTGTTAAAAATGACAGTGCATGAATTTGTCCTGGTGAGTTTCTTCAAAGAAAAGTGGAGCATGGAGGGGTCGTGGCAAAGGGAAGGACAGAGTGGAAATAAAGGGGAGTACTGCCAGTGATACCATTTGGGATAAAGCCTTCTTCGCATCTAAGACGTTACGGTATGAATTACATCTCCAAACTGTACTTATGGAAAAGACTCTACCCCTACTGCCACACAACTGCCAAGGGCCAAATGAGCTGTTCTGTTACCTGTATGTTTCTAAGAGCGATACACCAAATGTGGTAGAAACAGAGCTTATCTTAGGAACCCTCCGTCAATGCCCATCTTCTATTTGCTCCTGGCCTCTCTAAAATTCCCTGTTCTGAGCATTGGTTTCACTGTCCCCATGGCCCAGCATGTCCTGCCTTTACTCCCACTGCTCTTCTTACCTTCACTTGTCAACATCTAACCAATCTGCAAGATCCAGAATGAATGCTGCCTCTCCTCATGAATCCTCAATTGCAATTCAAAGTTTCTTTCTTTATCCTTCCAGATGAGTTCCGACTGCATTTGCACTTGAATTTGCCGTTGTGTATATCTTGTTTCCTCCACCTATTCTAAGCTTCTTACTGCCAAAAAACATGCCTCACCATTGTCCCATGGCACCTAACGTAGTACTTTGCTAGATTAAATTTAATTAACTGGAAGTCATATCCTGTCATTTCATGGGGGAATGAAACTTCTGCTATGGAAGATAGCTGTTAATGACACTGTCATATAGAAGAGTTAGGTTCTGGAAACATGGCCTAGCTAGTCTTCAATAAATAATGTAAGTAGAAGTTTCAGTGACTTTGTGTACATATGAATTTTCCAAACATGGATTTTATTGCTACAGACATTATGGACATAACAGGTGGAAATGAGCTTTGAACCACTAAGTTATAACACGCATGCCAACAGTTAAGCCAACCTTCTCTTGATTTTAAATTATTGAACCATTTAATGAGTGTGTCAGAAGAAATGCAAATGACTGCTAATTTAGAAAATCTACATTTCCATCACCTAAAATCCATTTATGGCTGAGATGATTGAGAACTAGTCTTTCTATTTTATGCTTGGGTATGGGCATGAAGGACATGCACTGAAGTCTAATCCAATCTTCAGAATCATCAGAACATTACTTCAGTGCTCTTTTGGACATTAGTTTTCATTTGCTGTGGTGGTTTCCTGTTATGGTAAGGATTGCCCATGTGTTTATCTCCTCTGTTTAGGCCTCAGGCTTAGGAAGAATGAAACCAAACACTCTGGTGATTGGATATAAAAGAAACTGGAGGAAGGCTCCCTTAGCAGAGATCGAGAACTATGTGGGGATCATACAGTAAGTGATGGCTTTCAAGGCATGTTCTTGTTTATAAAGCACTAGCCAGGGCAAAACATGATAGACACTGGTTTACTAGATGAAATTGTCTGACAGAAGGACACCCCCCTGGTACTCTGAATTCCTTACCCAAGTGAAAACACACTGCCAATAACAGAACTTGAAGGAATCATAGCATCAGAGGAAACAGAGTAGGGGAAATTTGGCATCAAAGAAAAAAGGTAAATATGAAGAGTTACAACCTTAAAACCTATTTATGAGATTAAAGGCAAAGGCCAGCTAGGGAAGAAAAGAATTTCTTTTAAAACATCCGGAATCTTGGATTAGCTGGTGTACCCAATTCAGTCATTGTCTTCCTCTGAGCCTTGGGTAACGTAGTCACTAGGTCAAAGCCTCAAGTCCCCCTTTGTTGGTATGAGGGTCCCATATACCAGTTGTCTCTGCTACATAGCAGTGCTAGTTTATGCACAGAAAGTGAGTTTTAAGTAGTACGGTGAATGACAGCTGATATTTAAATATTGGAAGACTTTTGGGATAAAGGCAATAACCATAGTTGTTAAAGGATGAGCAGGCATCAGGCTCATCTCCTCAACATGAGTCATCCCATTTAATTCTCACAAGAAGACTTTGAAGTTAGTACTACTATTGTTCCCATTTTATAAGTAGAGGCACAGACATTGAAAATCAAGTAACATGCAGAAAATGACCGAGGTGTGTAAGTCAGAACTGTAATTTCAACCCAGGACCATCTGAATTCAAAGTTTATGCTCCTGACCACGTGTTATGCTGCCTCCAGAAGTACACATTAGTACACACCCTAAGTATCACCTGGTTTGGCTCCTTCCTTTGCATAAAAGAAGACAAAAGCTACACTTATGGAGAGGCACAGGTCGCCCGCAGTGACCATTCTAGGAAATTCGTCCTTTCTTCCAGACTTGAAAATACTTAACCAGATTCCCCTCAAGGGAGGCAGTACTGGCTCCAGCCAGCATCTATCCTTTGTGTCAACAACTCTGAAAATGGAAGATTTCCTTGATCTGGGGCTGATTTCACTCTGATTTTATATCAAAGGGTGAAGAACATGCCCTGAGCAGTCTGAAAAGTCCAGAATACACAGGAAAGGAATCCTCACTCATCAAACAAGCACATGCTCTGTGCCTTTCCGTCCTCTGGCCCCTGCTAGAACCAACACCGCATTTATCATCATTTGGGGGAGATCTAAGCAACATGACGGAAGCATTCTAATATTAGTTCTACTAAAAAAGAAGCATAAGAAAATAATTTTTGATCTTCTGAAATTATATACATTACTTGATCAAACAGAAGTTCACTTACTATTCCTAGCATGGGGAACCTATGCATTAAATACATGCTCCTGAATCGTGTTCTGCAAATGTACAGAGTCCAGACACCACGTGCCACTCTCTGGCGCCTGCTGGTGCCCCCAGTTCAGTAGGTTGAGCCTAAACCAGGTGATCAGGGTTAGACTTCTGCCAGGCTCAGCAAACAGCATTTTGATATGTTGAGAATCACAGTCTACTGCTGACCTGACATTCTTTGAAATGGATTTAGATCTGCTCTGTGTTATCCAGATTTCTCCATTCAATTTCATGTTTACCTTTGGAAGAAAAAAAACGGTGAAGGGGGAAAAATTTTTATCTTCACTTTTGGGAACAAAAAAGAGGTGGAGTCTATAAGAAGAAATGTATAAATCTATAGTCACGAAGTCCATTATTTGATACAAAATTAACTGGAACCATCTTCCAACCTCTACACCAACCCAAACAGTCTAGAATTTCAGAGGGATGAAAATAATTAACCCTAGTAATATTAAGCCAAAGAGACTTCTAACTTTTATACCAAATTAATAACTGGTCTTCTTGGTAATAAAGTTCAGTGTTAAGGTGGCTCAAATTTGTACTAGGATAAAATTTGGCTGGCTTGGTAGCGTTAAATAGCCTTCCTACCACAGCGATGGTATCAGTAAAGGAGAAAGCCATAAACAATACTGCATCGTTTTTCTCTTTTAGCATTTTGGCTTTGTTTTGTTCTATGATTTAAAGCAAGCCCAATATTATTGTTATCATAAGGATATTATTATAACAGTTTAGTATTTTGCCATTTTTCTTTGAATAAAAGACTTTAAATGCCTGTAATATTCTGAAGTATGTTTAATTTTAATGAGAATCTGTACTAGTTTTTGTTGGCTGCATTAACAAGTTATCTCAAACTTCCTGGTTTAACGCAAACGTATTAGCTTACAGTCGTGTGGGTTAGAAGGCTGACACTAACTCTTGGGCTAACCTTGAGGTGTGGGTTGGGCGGTGTCACCTTCTGGACACTCTAGGAGAGAACTGATGGCCTTGCCTTTTCCAGGGTCCAGAGGCTGCCTGTTGCTCTTGGCTCTTCCGCCATCTTGAAAGCCCTTGATGAGTCAAATCCTTCTTATATCACATTACTCTGAACTCCTCTTCAGCCTCCCAATTCCACTTTCAAGGACACTGGTGATTAAAAGGCCCACCCAGTAGCCCAGGATAATCTCTCCACCTCAAGGTTCTTAACTTAATCACATCTGCCAAGTCCCTTCTGCCACAGGAAGTAACATATTCACAGGCTCCAGGGATTAAAATGTGAATGTCTTTGGGGGTCTGAAATTATTCCACCTAACCCAGAATCCAAATATGTTTTTGTGGAGCATATTGTCTGCTTTTTATAATCTAGGATGGTTAGAAATAAGATTTATCACAAATTTGTGACAACTTTTGCTAAAATGGATCTATTTTGTTAAGAGAGCACCGCCTAACAGAATTTTGGATGCATGTGCACATTATACTGAACTATTTATATCATTACTTGAAAATTCAGGTTTACATTAGCTATTGGAAGCTTGTTTATACATAGTGAGTTAATCACAAACCGCACTGTTTCTGGGGGAGGTGACCCAGTGGAAAGGGTCCTGGGCTGCAGATCCACAGACAGTGAACAGAGGAACTCCCAAGGAGAAAACTGTAAATGAACTCGAAGTACTAATTGGTTTGCCCTACATTTACAGGAAGAGAAAAAAAAAATGTTCTACAGGAATGGAGATAAAAGAAAGAAAGCCTTTCTGTCTCTTCTAGATTATCTAATTCCACCAGGTTGGGCACAGAGGAGGAGCAACAGCCAACTTCAACAGCATAAGGTTGCCATGAAGAAGCGTTGCTTCAAATATCTGCCCAAAGTCAATGGTGTAATTTCCTTAGAGGAATTGGAGACATTTTTCACTGGGAACTTGATGTCAGAAATGTTGTAGGATTCCTCCTCAATGGGTGAACAGATTTGGTTGATAATTTTAAAGGGTGTTTGCAGTCTGAAAAGTTTCTGTTTTAAATATTTCAGTAATTGTTTTGTTTATATTAGAAAAGAATCAGTTTTTAAGAGTATGTTACAAGCTCTTAAACAGAATTAAGGTTGATAGTATATTTGAATAGATTGGTTCCAGAGTAAAAGAGTTAGTTACCTTTACCCAGAATACATTTTTTAAAAGGTATAAAAGGAACCCTGGCTAGTGTAGCTCAGTGGATTGAGTGCAGGCCTACAAACCAAAGGGTCACTGGTTTGATTCCCAGTCAGGGAACATGCCTGGGTTGTGGGCCAGGTCCCCAGTTGGGGGCACATGAGAGGCAACCACACATTGATGTTTCTCTCTCTCTCATTCTCCTTCCCTTCCCCTCTCTCTAAAAAATAAATTTAAAAAAAAATTTTTTAAAGGTATAAAAGGAGAACAAACTAAAGCAGAAAGTTATAAGCTCTCGGTAGTATCCTAAAGTAAATTTTCTTAGTTTAATTATATTAAAATCCTAGAAGCAAGTTCAATATTTGTCCAAAGCTTGAGGATTAAAGAGTCATTTAAATCACTAACCACTTTGCTTCCACTTTCAGTGATGCGTTTGATTTTGAGATTGGTGTGGTCATAGTCAGAATCACCCAAGGGTTTGACATCTCTCAGGTTCTTCAGGTACAAGGTATGTACTTTCCTTATTCAATCACCAAACATTTATCAAGCCCTTGCCCCATGGCTGGCCCATAGTACTAGGTGCTGGGGATAGAGCAGTGGACAAAACCCCCTAACGACAAATGGAGCTTACATTCTTGTGCTGACTTGAGGTTGGTACACTTCCCAGTGTTCTCCCCATCACTAACACAAGTGGCCTTTGTCCCGCTAACCAGAGATATAGAATAATCCATAGCTGTCATCAATTATTCTTCTCGTCACCAAACCACAAAGCCAGCATCACTGAAAATAAACACCTTTGGTAAGTTAAACTAGAAGATGTTTCAGAAAATGAAGATTAATTCTTTCCTTGGAAAACCATGTATTTTGTTTTTAAGAGTCTATGATCTAGTTTACAACTAACATGGAAATGAACCTGAATGCATCATGCTAGGAATTACTAATCAAAGTCAGAGGCAAGCACACTAATTTGATTAGTGACTCTGCTTTTTCCCTCAACAGGATAGCAGGTCCATGTATACAGGACTTTTTTTAATTGACCTGCACAGTTCAATTGACCACAGTTCAACTGAACCTCACAATTCAATTGACCTGCACAGTTCAAGGGTCAACTGTACTTGTTTAGCCTTAAACATACCCTCTAGTGTATAAAATAAAGAACACATCTAAAAAGTCACTGCAATATTAGAACAGGATAATAATCCATGGCTTATCTTTTAGTTAACTTCACACTAGAGTCCACTGATGACACGGCACTAAAACAAAGGATTTGGGGGTTGCCTCTTGGTAGCAGCCATGATATAGGTATCAGTGCTGGGTACAAAGACTGGTGACATTCTGCCTCTGTCCCCAATAGACTCACAGCCTAGTAATGGAAATGAGTATATGATTAGTGTGATGATGGGTATATTAATAGGGTATTGTGGGAAAGAGAGAAGAGGCATCTAACTCCAAGAAGTCTTCCTGGAAGAAATTACTTTGGTTTTGAGATCTAGTGGATAAGTAGGAGTTAACTAGGCAATGTTGGGGAAGAAAAAACTGAGTTTGGGGACTAGCATTTCTGGCAAAGAGGAAAGCATTAGCAAAGATGTGAAGACCTGGCAAGATGGAGGAATGCAATGTATGGGCAACCAAAAGCAGATTAGTGTTAGTTAAGTGAAAAGTTGAGGCAGACGATAGGAAATATGAGGCTGCTGATATAAGGTCCTGCTTTTAAAAGGCCTCCTTTGCCATATTAAAAAACATGGCTCATAGTCCATAAGCAATGAGGAACAATTGAGATTTAAGTGAAAGAGTAATGTGGCCAAATTTAGGTTTTAAATCTTATACTCTTACAATTATATTGGCACGGACTCAATAAGGACCATGAATGGAAACAGAGAGACAAATCAAAAAAGATTTTCATTTAATCAAAGCTAGAGAAAGTGACAGCCAAAACTAGAGTTATGGATGGAGAGAGAAGGACAGGAGTACTTTGGAGGTACAAAGAGAAGTATTTCAGGGTTATTTGGATGGATAAGACATGAGAGAGGGAGAAGCAAAAAAGATTCCTTCTGGTTCTACCAATGGAATGGGAAACACAAGAGAAGTAGGTTTAGTGAAGGAATGCCTTGTTCAGTTTGAAATCATCTCCTGTGGGAAATTCTACTGGAAATGTCCAATAGGCAGTGAGACAGTCCTGGTCTTAAAGAAAAGTCGTGAGCTGAAGATGTAGATTTAGGAGATAGCATGGGCCATACTGTATTGCCCAAGAATTCATATGTTGAAGTCCTAACCTCAGATATGACTATATTTGGAGATAGGATCTTTAAAGAAGTAAGGTAAAATAAGATTATCAGGGTGGGCCGTAATCCAATAGGACTGATGTCCTTATAAAAAGAGATTAGGACACAGGGAGGAAAGGGAGATGACAGCCATCTACAAGTCAAGGAGAGAGACACCAGAATGAACCCAAGCCTGCCACCACCTTGATCTTGAACTTATGGTCTCTAGAACTGCAGGAAATAAATTTATGTTGTTTAAGCCACCGAGTCAGTGGCATGTGTTATGGCAGTCCTACCAAACTAATACAGGACACATCACAGTGAAGGTGAAAGTTGAAACTATGACATTGAAAAATATAACCAAGAGTGTGTGTAGTCAAGAGCCCTAAGGCACAGAAAAGGGGCCCCACAAAAGGAGCGGGAAAGGAGCAATCAGAGAAGCAATGAACCAGACGTCCATGGTGCCGTGGCAGCGGAGTGCTCAAAATGAGAAGAATCATTAACATGTCAGATATGCTGGAAAGAGTGGTGAATAAAATGTAATTGACACAACACAGATAATCTTAGTGAGAGTAATTCCTGTCAACCTGTGTTCACAGAAGCCAGATTACAGTGGGTTGAGGAGAGAATAGGAGGTGATAAAGCAGAGAATATGGATATGGCCAGCTATCCTGAGAAGTTAGATGTTGAGGATATTTACTATAGGGAGACCTATAGACCTTAGAGTGGAAGACAGAGCCATGTTTGTAGACTGAGAAAATGGGCCCAACAGAGTGGGAAAGGGTGAAGATGAAAGTTAAAAAAAAAAAAGTGGGGGGAATGACCTTGGAGTAAGATCCTGGAGGAACAGGAGGGATTAGGAGAATGGTATGAATGGAAGAGTTGACCTGAAACCGAAGAAAAATGCTTCATGCAGTCTGTGGTTTTGTAAGAGTGGAGTGATGAATTGAGGAGGATTGTGCACATTAGTCTCAAATTTTTTTTTGAAGTCAGAGCAATTTCTCTCATCGTCCAGTTATTCTCTAGCAGCATTTGGCCTCCAGGGTGTAGGAGGATCAGAATTTTGCTGGGCAGGTCCAGCAGAGAGGAAAAGCCTACGAGGGATTTGAGGATGCTGGTGCCTGATGGGTCCAGATTCTGTTTGGCCATTTCACAATTGTCTCCATCGTAACAGGAGGAAACATGAGTGGATTAGGTGAGTTCTCTGATATAACCACTCTGGTGTGTTGTAAGGAAGGAGGAGAAGGAAGAAGAAACTAGAGATCAAGAGTTTGTATAGGATAGAGAACAGCAATCTGATATGTCTCTCTATGATTGTACAAAGAGCTCTAGAAAATTGAGAATAGAGTCCACCTTATGCAATATTGTAGCATGAAGGTTATCTTTGGTATCTTCAATCGCTTGCTTTTATGTCCCCTTTTTGTTTTTATGAACCTTTTACAATACATGTAGAGACCAAATATAATGCCCTCTCAGTATTCATGATTAATTTATATATTCCTTCCTAATTGAACTTAATACACTAGTAGCAACAATAGTGAACATTTTGAGCACTTACCATGTGCCATGTATTATGTCTCATGTTCACATATATGACAACATCTATCATCCCACTACCCTCTGAGGAAAGTACGATCATTAACACCATTTTCTAACTAATGAAATTGAGGCTTACCCAAGATTCACAAGGCCAGTAGTTGGTAGAGCTGAGATTCAAATTTATGTCTGTTTGAAGCACTATTCTAGTTTTTAAAAAGGAAAGCTAGAGAAGACAATGACTTACGTAATGAGAGACATTGGTAAAATCTGAGATATGAGAATGGGACAAGGCTATTTCCGCCTGTTTTTTCAAAACCCCAGCACAGGGGCTGCCTGTCTGTGATAAGACAGATGTGACATTGAGGACAATTTTAAGAACCTAATATTAAGAGACCTACTCTGTTGCTAAATTTCTATATTTTACTTTAATTTTGCCTGCCTTTTGTGCTGTAATGTTTTCCCATCTAAACAACAAGAATACAAGATACAATTGTATTTAGATTACATCTTTGCTTTGTATGTTATGTTGATCTCTTCAAGCTGAAAGATGTGATGTAGCTGAAAAATACTGCTCCCACCCCTCAGTACTCCATCCACCAAAATGCATCATGAATTTAGCTCTATAAAGCAGTACAGAAGCTCATTTTGCAAGTAGTATTTCTGAAGGAATCCTGGCAGTGAACTGCATCCCCTTTTAATTTCCCAAGGGATGTATCTGATTTATATCAACTTTGATGTTTGAAATATTTCTGCTTCTTAGTCAAAAAAAGGGAAAGTACAGTTGGATGCTAATAAAATAATTATAAGTACCAATTATCTAGGCTAAAAAAAACCAATATTACACAAATACATGGAGAACATGCAGAAAAACAAAAGCATAATGATAGAAATTAACTTTACACTGAATTTCCATGCATTGTTTTGAAGTTTATTTAATTTATGGCACAACCCTCATATTAGATTTTGAATTGGAAGAAATAAGCTTGTGTTTCATTATATTATACTGTAATATAAGGCTTAATAAGAGCCTGATAAATCTTAAGTATTGCATTACACTATGCTAATGATTATCATCATAGCTTTTCCAACACAGGCACCAAGGTGTCATCACAGATTATAATTTAAAGGAAATATTAGCAATTCAGAGTGCCCATATACTGTAGTTAATAAAGCAGTGAATAGAAATCAACTTTATAGGTAATTTGCTAGCTAATGACAATTATTTCTATTCTGTGCCACAGGCTTATGTGAAGAGAATAACTTTTTGTATAAATAAGATCGATACTCATAACATTCTAACTTGTACTCTGCAGCAACTCATTCAATACTGGTGGCTGATAGTGTCTCTTAATAAATTAATTTATCGCCCAACAACACAAAAACCTCAGTATTTCATGTTGTTCACTTCCCAGGGGTGTTTAGCAAGTTTGCCAACTTCAATAGAGAGTCCAAATTATTCTGGTAAGAAATCAAGTGATGACATGTGCTTTGCAATAATTGTGATCAAGTATTCCACGTAAGAACTATGCGATTTATGAGCGTCTCAGAGCACAGGGATTCTGCTGTGTCTGAGGAAGTGGCTTAGCAAAATAGAGACCGATGGCAGTCAGTAAATAACTACTTCACTGGGCGGTGGCCACTGCAGGGTTGCTTCCTGCCTTTGGTCCAACCTAGACTTTGCCCGGGTTACGGCACATTGATTCATGAGAGCATTTACAGCTTTGAGTTGATTGACCAAAGGAATAGGCATGAATTAATAATTAATAAAGAAAATGCATGCTGCAAAGTGGGAGGGGATTTAGTTCCTCAGGGGGTTTCCCTGTTCTCCCTGGTGTTGTGAGATCATTGTTCTCTCTCCTTAAGATTCAGAGTGAATTGTGATGTGTAGACTCCTGCCTATTTCTAAAAGATACCTTTAAAAAAAAAAGACTGAGGATAGAACATTTGAGGCAATCTTAGCACTAAATTGAATTTCAAAATATGGTTACTCCAGCTGGTTACCATACAATCAACTTATAAAGCACATGAAAATAGAGTAACTACTATTCAAATGGTTTGGCATTTTTATGAAGATACGGCTCAGGATTCACTGTTTTTACCGTAAGAACTATTTGGGGTTATGTATGAACAATTGGTTATAAACTCACTCAACAGAGAGAACCTGAAGCCTAAGCTTTTTTATCCAACATCAGGGATCTAAGATTGAGAGAATGGGAGGGTTTTACTGTCTCTCTAGTATTGTGGCTTTGCAAATTGTGATGGAGTATGGAATTATCTAACATGGAAGATTAATACTCTCACCTGATGCACAGGTGGTAGCCCTTTCCAGGGAAAGGACCCCTTTCCTTGCCCCTCATTCTTCTGATTAATCCCACCTGTCCTACCTTTGGTCCCCTTCCAGCCTGGTTTATGCCACCAGCGCATTAGCACCTCTTTTTATCCCTCTGTGTACAGCATTAACTCCACTTTTTTCAAACACCGTCTTTTGTACCTCCCCCCGCAACACATTACACACCTCATCCCTGACAACTACCCACTTATTTTTCTCCTTTTATAGAGGAAATACTTCCAAGTGTTTTGAGCTGTACTAACAGCACTGACCTGTTCTTTTATTTCAACAAACTATTCTTGAGTACTTGTTATGGTGGTACTAGCAGAGAGGTGTGGGGAAAACTAAGAACAGAGAGGGAGGATGCGAAGTCTAAACATGGGACTCTGACAGGCCGGGGCTCAAACCCCAGCTTGACACTTTTTGGCTGTGTGACCTTGGTCAAATTATTTACCCTCTGTGTTTCACTGCACATTTTCACATTGGAATAATTATAGTGCCTGCCACACAGATTTAATATTTTGCACTAAAAGGTACGAAGGCTGCCACATGTTTGACACTGCACGGTGGTACCTCAGGACTTGTCCAGAGAGGAAGCATTTTCTCTCAGGGGGCAGTGCTGTGACTCATACAAGTTCCAGCTAGTGTGACAAGTCCTGAGCAAGTGCCAAGTGCTGAAACATTTTTTTCTCATCAAAATGCAACAAGTACAGGGTTTGACGAGATCTGAAGCCGATGAGTGTCGAGATATGACTGCGCTTGGCACAAAATAAACTCACAGTAAATGGTGGTGATAAAATAGAACCTACGCTGCCCTTCCGCAGCTTGTCCTCTAGTGGAGGTGGAATAGACACGTATCTTCCAACTGTTCCGTGCCCCTCGGTGATAAAGGTTGAAGCAGAGTATTGTGGAAATGTAGAGCATTATGTGAATTTCTCTGATTGAGAAATTTGGGTAGGTGGGGGAGCTCTTCAAAAAATGCAGATTGGGTGTTCCTTCAACTGGCAGATGCTGGCAGTCGGAGCATGTCACCAAAGAACAATGGTAAAGAGCGGTGAGCACTAGAGTTGGAAGCAGAGGGCTTGGGCCACCGGCTGTGCAACCCTGGGCAAATCGCTCGAACTATCTGAACCCAAGTTTCTTTTACATCAAAATGGGGAGACTATTACCAGCTCTGCCTGCATCCCAGTGTTGGCATGGGGATCAAATTAGATACCACGTGGAAAGAGCTTTGCAAACCCTGAAGGTGACAAAAGTAGTATGACGGTGATGGTAGCAGTGATGAAGTGAGTCGTTTTTATTGTCAGCCCTGTGGAAATCAGTTTATGTCTCTCCATTCATTCTACCTCGCTCACCTGCCTGTGCCTAATGGTCAGCTTGCCCCCTCCTGTTGAAATGTTTGACAGAGTCTGCTCTTGATTTCTTATGCAAACATAGGCAAGCCGTATACCAGATAGATAATTCATAACAGAGCATCAAAACATCCCTTCTACTTGGTGCTAAAATGAAAGAGGAGGGAGTACGCAGAAGGAGGCCTTAGATCACCTACAAAGTGAATAATTAAGAATTAACTCTAATGAGAACTTGCGAAATCACTGTGCCAAGGATCACACCACTGTGTGGATCCGAAAATTCCAGATGGCCAAGCAAGCAGATTTTAGCCTTTAGAATAGCCTCTGTCTCTGTCATTTTTGAGGGACCTGTCAAAACTGACTCATTCAAGCAAAGTCTGGCTTTGTCGCTCAGCATGTCCAGCATGGGCTGTGTACGTGCCTTCGAGCAGACTGTTGGAGCAGCTCCCGGTGCACTCAGCCAGCTGACTCTGTTACAAAGGAGGATTTATCTTCTGTTCTCCTTTGTCCAAACTAGAGGACAAAGAACATGGCAACTAACAGGCCAATCACAGGGTGTGCTAGAGCCAGCCAAAAAAGGAAAGCAAAGGAACCTCCTCCCCACCTGTCCTTACAGTTGCCCCCAAAGAAGTTCCCAAATATGCACCTTCCAGATACCTGCAAAGAGCAGTTACTCTACAGCTGCCCCCTGCAGCACCCCAAAATGTGGATAATAATAGTTGGTGGCCGTCACCCAGGGCCAGGATGATGCTGATGTTGCTACTCTGGGCAGCCTGACATATGTACCTGAATCTTTAGGATCCCTCCCTTTACAATGATATGTTTGAGGGGCTATAGTTTGGGAGAGTTAACTTGGCATTACCCCACATGCTTGAGAGTGTTTGGATTCCTCTGATGATGAAGAGCTGGAGGTTAATAAGACAACTCTGACATAACAGCAATAAGCCAAAAGCAAAAGGTCTTGCACGTTGGAAGCATGAGGGATTTGGAATCAAGCAGACCTCCTTGTAGCTGAATCCTTCTACTTGCTGGGTAATAGCAGACATCAGACAGGTTACTCAACCTTTCTGAGCCTCAGTGTCTTCAGCCACAAAATGAGGATTATCACAGTAACTATCTCAGAGTTGTTTGCTAAGGAATAACATGCACACAATTCCTGGCACCTGGAGAGTGTATAATAAATAGTAACTGTTAAAATAACTCCCAGGCTTTCCAAAATACTCAATTTGCTTTGCATGACTAAGCTCATTTCCAGGAGTTGCATAAATGCACTGCCTATAGAATGCACTGGTTGCTTTGCTCTTTAAGGAGCTCCAAAGCACTACACAAGAACTGCTGTTTATTCTTTTTGCAATGCTAGGAAAGAGGGGAAGGGTTACAGTTTTCCATTTCACAGATAGGAAATCAGAGGCATAGAAAAAGTCAATGGCTTGCTTAATGTCACATAAAGCCAGCAGCAGAGCTATAATCGGTCATGACCCCCAGTGCAATGCAGCTTGTATTCACCTTTCAAAAGTCAGGGGTAAGAAACTCCTTTCTGAGCTTTAATACCCTCAGTCTAATTTCTCAGATTTTCTATAGCTACTGATCTTCAGAACCTTTGAAGCTTTGGGGAAATCACATGGCTGATTTGACCTTACATTTCATGCCACTGGCAAAAGATTAATTGCTAAGACCTGGAAAGGGGCCAGACGATTCTGTGTAGCTGAATAACAGCACTGTCTAGGGATGTGACTGTCCTGACAGATTTAGTTAGTGCATAATTGATAAATCTAGAGTTTGTATAGCTTCGCTTCCCAGATAGATGAGGCAATAGGCTCCGAGAGTTGACATTTGCAGAAGCTTTACCAGTGTTTTGTAACATTGAATCTAGGTTTTCTACTCTCTGTCTCAGAACATTGCCCATTTTCTAAGGCTCTGTTCTTAGCAGGCAAGAAGATGAGGGGATCTGACCAGAGGGCCACCGTGCTCACCGGAAGGGGAATGCCCACCACTCTTCAGCACTGTCCTGCGTATGACTGCTCTCAAAGTCTTTGTTTACCCTGCTTCAGTGCAGGCAAGGTCAGGGAATGCTGTAACACATTACACAGCAGCTAGGAGTTTTTCATCGCAGTCAGAATCCCCAAAAGATAAAAGGCAGCCAGACACAACAACCAAGTTTGGATAGTGGGTCTGAACCACGGACAGGAAATTCTGCACAGCCTATTATTCCAGACTCAAATGTCATGAGACCCGTTTTAGCCATCTGAATCCAGACAAGCACACAACTATCTTAGCTTTGGTTGCTTTCACTTTGGTCACTCACTCCAGAAAGTATTTTGTTTATCGGGAAGAATTGGGGGTGGACATTTGTCACCGCCATTTGTATTCAGAGCCCATAAGGTTTACTGTAAGATTTGGTTACCTTTCCTTAATTCCTTTTCTCTGGTCTTACATTTTGATTCAGGAGGCATTGTTGTACCTGATCTACACCTGGCATACTTCTGTAATTCAGTCACTTCCGCCTGTAAAATACCTGACTCAGTGGCTCAGGTCAGAAAATCAGCAGCTTTCAGTATATAAGATCTTGTGTACAGTGGATCTGGCTGTTTGGTTTTTGCATGAAGTGAATAAAGATGACATTAATTAGCCCTTACAAATAAAAATGTAGTAACTTTCACATATTGTAATGAACACATAGAGCTATTTTTAAGTAATTATTACTTTCTTAATATCATTTATTGACATTACAATACTTTTTAATAATTATTCAGAAAATCATATTATGATAATCATTTTATTGCTGATATGCCATTTTAATATTAAATAGTTTGAGTGTTCCTAAAAACTTTGTTTCTCTGAATTTAGTGACTTTGTCTTCTCTCTTCAGATGAGTTAGAGAAATTAGAACAGGAGAGGCTGGCTTTGGAAGCCACTATCAAAGACAATGACAGTGAGGAAGGAAGTGGAGGCATCCGAGGCTTGTTTAAAAAAGCTGGCAAGTTGAACATTACTAAGACACCTTCTAAAAAAGGTAAGTAGCTGAGTAGTACACTTACATCTAAATATTAGGTATACGTCCCGGAACAGAGGACTGGAAATGAAAAATCTTGCTATAAGTTTCATAAACAGTTGATTCAAACATTTGGGATTTTTTTGGTTTTGTTTTTTGTTTTTTTGAAAACTGCTCTTTCCAGAAACACTGCAGTTTTGTTTAATGAGGTCCACAGCGACCTCTGCTGGTAGAAAGTTAGAATGTTAGCATTTATTTCTGTCACAGAACTAATTATTGTAGTTACTGGAGTCATTGGTGTGCGGCCTGCAAAAGATTTCTGTAGGAGGGTCTTGAAGTCAAATAGCAAGATCCAAACTGAGATTTAGCAGCCTTCTAGGCTAGGCTGACAGAATCCAGCCTTTTGAAGAAGCTGTCTCCTACCCTGGCAAAGGTTTGTTGTTGTTTTTTTTTCCTTGTTTTCCTACTGTAACCCAAGAGTGAAATTTACATATACATATAAAATATGTATTTTTTTATATACCCCTTCAAATACCAGAGGTTCCCGTAAGTACCTGCAATATTGCATGGGCAATTAAGAAAGCCAACTCTGTATTGTCACCCTTAAAATGCCATTTTCTAGGAAAACAATGTGTTTAAATCTAATGTTGGTGGTATTATCAGAACTTTAAGGCTGTAAATATTAGAGTCTGACCATCTGGATACTGTTATCTTGTTTTCTTTACAACTATTTGGTTAATTCATGAGAAGAGTTAACTATTCATTCAATCTGCTCTACTCAGTAGCACAGCCTGGAAAAGCAATGGAAAAATTAGAAGTCATAGCCCAATACTATTCTTACCATTCTTTAGCTGATGGCAAGGAAAGCAGCATTCATGTCCTTACTAATTAGGGTGACTTGTTATTTATTCCAGAAGCCTGTTTCTGCATCACAATACTTTTGACAAAAATGTACTCCTCTGAAAGTCAACACGCCTCATTGTTTGGAAAAAGCAAAGTAAGGTTGTGTGTATGCCCAACACCTAAAATTTCAGACACAGTTCTAACGCAGGCCCCTGCACTGCTCTGGGCTTCTGCTGGTTAGCAGCTGTTTTGAGCTCTAGATCAAGACCAGCTCTGCCTCCAGGTATTCATGCTCAGAGTCCTCTGGAGGCTTTGATGTGCGTGTAAGTGGGGGCAGGGTTTGGTCCATTTTGTAAATGCATTTACTTTCTCCCTCAGCAGTCCTGGGGAGATAAAAACAATAGAAGATAATTGCTTCAGAACGGGGAGGCCCAAAGCAGGAAAACAGCAAAAGACAGAACAAAGCATCTTTAGAACTTCTTATATCAGAGAGGAAGCTCTGTGCGGCTGTCAGCTCTCCTCCAAGCACTACAGCGACACCACCTCTTTGAAATAAGCAACTAAAGTCACAACTTCGAAAGACATGGAAATAAGAAATAATATACACAGTGTAGCAAAGAAACCCCTACTGGCAAACAGAAACAAGGGTCCAGTTCAAACACTGGCCTAGTCCCTCCGGAACACTTCATTATGTCCACATTGGATTGGAAATTGCATTAAAACTTTTTCAAGTATTTCATGTGCACGCTTAATTATAGCTCAAATAAAAAAATTTGTCTTTCCATATTTCTTGGGTTTTTCATCTCACTCACAGAAATTGAAATAGCTCAAATGGCTTTATTTTAGCTTCACAAGGCTCCTTAAACAGGCTGGTGTTAGGATCGAAGGGTCCCACACAGTCATGCACATCATCCCTGGCCTCCTGCATGATTTGCATTCATGGAACTTACACCATGAATTGTCTAATGAAGGAATACTACTGATTCAATTACTTCTTTCCAGAAAACTGATCACCATGTGTTCTACTTTCAAGTAAATCTGAAAATATGATAAAATTGAGTTATATCTGAAATTTGTAAACCTCAGGATTTTTTTCTAGCTCATTTAGCACTGTTACATATCTAACTAATGATTTCACTCTAAGACTAGTAACTGATAGCAGTTAAAGAATAACATTTCTGGGTTCCCCAAAGACTTTACATTATTTAGGAGCTGTGAATGTGGGAATGGAAAAAGATGTAATCTGAAAATATTCCATAAAACCAATATCTAAAATTTTCAGCCCTGGCTGGGTGGCTCACTCACTTAGAGCATCATCCCTTACATCAAAAGGTTGTAGGTTCGATTCCAGGTCAAGGCACATGCCTAGGTTGAGTTCCATCCCTGGTCAGGATGCTTATGGGAGACAACCAATCGATGTTTCTCTCTCACGTGGATGTCTCTCTCTCTCTCCCCTTTCCTCTCTCTAAAACGTATTCTGGGGTAAAGATTTTTTTTTTAATTTTTCAAACTACTGAACATGATCTAAATTACCATGTGTTCAACCTTTATCTCCCCTTTTCAGAGAACAGAGTTCACTATTTACCTATAAGTAAAAAAAACTCTCAATTCATGACCCTTCCTCTATTTTCCTAAATGGATCTATTGGAAAGTTATTTTGCTTCTTTCCTCAAAAGACAAACGGACATACTACTTTCTCTTTCACTGCAGACAGCAGCATTAACACCATCCAGTCTATGCATGTGGGGGAGTTCAACCAGAAACTGGTAGAAGCCAGCACCCAATTTAAAAAGAAGCAAGGAAAAGGCACAATTGATGTCTGGTGGCTGTTTGATGATGGAGGTAAAATTTCCTGGAATATACTCTAAGAAGCGGAATTTCTGTGTTGATAAATTTAACAAACAGCATGGGAAGGTATATGAAAAAGATAGCAGTTAAAAGAATAACATTTCTGTGCTCTCCAAAGACTTTACATTATTTAGGAGCTGTGAATGTGGGAATGGGAAAAGATGTAAAGCCATTCATTTCCTCTCAGTAAGATATACTAATTTTTTCTGTCATAATTTACTTTTTTTCAGGGTTAACACTCCTTATCCCCTATATCTTGACTCTCAGGAAAAAATGGAAAGACTGTAAATTAAGAATCTATGTTGGAGGGAAGGTTAACCGCATCGAAGAAGAAAAAATTGCGTAAGCAACTTATCCCTTGTATTAGCACATTTTGGATGTTTGTTGTTCTAACGTTCTAATTATAAGAACTTTAAGTGACTTTGAGGTACAATAGATTTAAAGAAAATCCACCATGATACGCTTCATAGTTACTTGGTGTTCTAGTCAATAAATTATCTGGATAAGTTTTCTAATCACTGTCCATTCATCCTCTGCCACAAATGCTTTCAAAAAGGAGTGTGGCACAGAAGCCTCATCTTGTCTTGAATGAGAGTATCATTATCTTGTATAAAGTTTGTTGTGTTCTGACTAGTAAGTGAATCCCAGAAAGTAAGAGCCTGCCGGCATTTGTGTGCAACAGCTCCTTCTGGGAGGCCCACACGCGGTCATTCCCAGCAGGCACTGCAGCACGGCTCACTTAAGGGAGACCTGAGAGGCTGCCCCTGGTCCTAGTCCCGCCCTGCCGCCATGCAGCTGCGGGACTCTGCAGTCACTGCGCCCATCTGGGTCCCCACCTCCTCATTTGTAGTGTGGAAGAGTTTAAAATGTAAATGCATGACTGTTGAGAACCTTTCTAATTAAAAAATAAAAACAAATAAAAATAAAGATACGAGTTTGTATCTTTATTGATTAACTCATGAAGAGCTGATGTGCAGTTATGAGAACAACAAGCATAGCGAGCAAGAATGTGGTGCAGCCAGAGCTCTGGAGGAAGGACCTTCAGCAGCTTCCAGGCCTTCTTGCCATGTCTAAGTCCTGAGCCCTTTCTGGAGTCTACTTCCAGAAATCACAAAGTAGCAATGAGCTCTTATTCAATGATGTTTTTAAATATTTTCTCCCCCTTCTTACGAGGTATCATATATTTAATTTCTCTTAAAGAGAGTCATATTAAAATGAAAACAAACATGATGTCTATAACAACTGCATTTTTAAAAAGCCTCCAGGGTCTTATTGGGACAACTGATAAAAGTTGAAAATGGTTAGTGGATTAGATGACAGCATGGTATCGACGTTAAGTTCCCTGATTTCAAAAATTGTACTCTATAAAAGAGATTGCCTTTGGTAGGTAGGTGGGCAGATAACAAGAAAGCAAGAAAGCAAGCAAAGAAAAGAAAGGTGGAGAGAGATGTAGATAGATGTAAACATATAAAGAGAGAAAAAAGAATGATAAATCAAATGGGGCAGAACATAAAATTGATTTCTTTGCACTATCCCTGCAATTTTTTGTAACTTTGAAATTGTATGAAACTTTTCAGTTGCCAGGGGGAAAAATCCTCCAATATATAATAATACATTGCCAGCCAATGGTCATTGGCATCAATTGAGCACCAGTTTAAGGTGTACTGAAAAAGGAAACTTTAATCAGTCAAAACAGCTCAATTGTGATAGTGCACAACTGTGAGAACCTCACAGGTGTGAAATAGTTCAATAGCGTTACAGCTCAATTATGAAGCAGCACAGCTGTGGAACAGCATGGCTGTAAGGTGGCCCTGGGGCCAAGTGGCTCTGCTCTGCTCCAGTCTGCTCCACCTGCGCTGGCCAGTTCTGTGCCAGTCACTCACCCTGCTCTGCTCTCCCTTGCTCCAGTGAGACTTCTTCAGCTCCAGCTGGGAAAAGGCAGTCTCTGTCTTTGGTGGAAAGGGAGAGTGCACTCTCCAAGCCAGAGAGGAGAGTGCTTTTATAGAGAGAAGTCCCAACTCCTGGTCCCTGACTGGTCTGTCCTCATGCAAATGAGGACTCCAAATAGTCACAATTTGGTCCAAAAAGCACTGTCTTCATTGGTTAGAATGGAGTCACTCTGGTCAATGAAGCTGCTGATGCGGCTATAGCTGTGCAGCTCTGATTGGACTGAGAAAGGCTCAGTCCCTTTCGAATTGGTTGAAATTGAATTCCAAGATTTTCTTTATGAGAGCAGGCTCAGATGCCAGGAACACAGTGCAGACAGGCAATTCAGCGTAGGAGGTGGGCAGTGCAGTGCAGGCTTCTCCCACAAGTGCAGTTTGTGCGAAAGGGCCCTATTTAGAAATAGCTGCTTGGCTTGATTTTAAATTTGAGTCCAGTTAGCCACCAGGAGCCCTTCCCAGAAGGTATCTTCTTTCTCAGAGTCCACAATATAATTATTAGTTTGTCAGTATTTTGACAGTAAACTCTAAAAATTATCAGCAAAATAGTAGTCAATAAATATGAAAACTTGTTCTTTTTTCAAATGATAAAGACATTTCAACAGCTCTACATTATTTTCCCTGAAACATAATGCAGAGCTGGGCTTGCTATTTCCAATGTCTGTACCTACAGTATTTTTCTTTTTTTCTTTCTTTTTTTTTCTTTTTTGCCTTCAGTGGAATAGCTTAATCCACACTTAATATATCTATCAAATACGATAATGAAAATCAAACACTAACGAAAGACTTTGTCTGAAAGCTAAGTAGAAATAAGACACGATTGCTTTGGATATCTTAAACACAAAACTCTGTGAAATATGGAATGACAAAAGGTTTTTTTTTCCTTATATTTTCAGAATGGCTTCCCTTCTGAGCAAATTTAGGATAAAATTTGCAGATATCCATATCATTGGTGACATCAACATTAAACCAAACAAAGAAAGGTATGAAACATTTAACAAGGTCCATTTCTTCAATTTGTGATGGTCTCTCATCTCTTTTGTGTCGATTATTAAAAGGGTAAAAATGTTATGTATTTACTGCAGTGACTTCCTGATAGGATATAATAAAAAGGGACTTCAAATGATCATGACATTGTGCTATCCAGTACATTCTAAAAAAAAAAAGAAAAGTCTTATGGTGGAGACTAGCTTGAGAGGGAGAACTGTTGAAATACAGTTTAGTTAACAGTTTAGAATTGCCCTTCATGTTTTTGGTGTCTATGGTGGCAATAATAGAAGAAAGTGTAAGCTGAGAGGACTCTGACGTGAACAGTCAGGGCAATTCACTGTCATTTAAAGTTACTGGTGGGGCCTCCTGGATGGAGAGTTCCAGTGGAGAAGCCATGGAAACAGCTTGTGTCTTCTTGGCACAGTGACAGTACCAGCCCTCCATGGCCATTCGAGCTTTTAGGAGCTAAGGTTTCAACACTTAGAGTCTACGAGGGCCCCAAAAGGAGAACTTTAATACTATCTGAGGCCTGACAAGGAAATGTATTGGCTCCAAAATTAAAAAAAATAACAGAACTGAAATAATTGTTTAAGTGTCTTCAAAATAGGACATCATTTTAACCCTCTTTAATTATTAAATTGTCAAGTCCAGGATATTTAAAAACAATTTGAAGGTTAGATCTTCATAGGAGTTCCCAGAGGTGCAAGATTACCTGGCAATGATAGCTGATTGTAAGTTAAGTGAACTACTTAGAGCAGTAAGTTAACAATTACAATGTTTTCAGTTGTTCACAGTCTGAAATCACGTTTACTACTGCATCTGAATGTAATTTTACGTGTTCGATTTGGTGTGGAACAGGGCTCCGAAGGGTGGGGTGAAGAGAGGCAGGAAGGTGCGCCTTAGGCCTTCCCTGGCCACGGGCCTCTCCTCCTTCCTGTTGGCCCTCACCGCTCCCTCCTCCTGCTGGTCTCGGGCTGCTGTTCCACATTCCTCAGGTCTTCTTGCTCTTCCCTTGTTTCAATCATATATCCTATATGAGCTTAATCAACGGAAAATCATCCAAATTTAGGATGCATTCTTATTTACTGAATAACCTTGAACTTCATGCTGTTGGAAGGTATTCATGATGCCTCCAAGGCTACGGGTCTCTTAAAATGGCTTCACGAACACCTTAACTGTGATAAGCTGTAATTGTCAGGGTTGACCTAGGTTATTACTATGTAATATTTCCTCACATCACGTATACCACAAATTCCTTCATGCAGTAATCTCTGGTAGCCTTCCACATTTCATTTGAAGAATTTTAATGTCTAAGTCATTGTCTCTTGGCATTTGCAGGGATGCGATGAAATGAGCTATTCTTATGGCTCTGATTGGTGGAAATGCATTCTCTTTCATAACATAGCAGGTCTGGTGACTCCCTAGCATGTGCCACTTAGCAGCAGGCCAGAGCCTGCCAATGCTTTTCAAGCACAGGGCCATTTACTGTTGTCTCGAGGGTGGTCACAGCATGCCCTGCTGACTTTGGATTTTCTATAAGTCCTGGGCACAAATTAGTCACCTACTTGTAGCTGAATTCTTCTTCTTGTTATTTGTTTTTTGTCTTATCAGCAGTTAAGGACTATCTATGCTTGTTGATCAATTTATTCCTACCTCTTTGCCCCCTTACCCATCAATATGGTTCTCTCTACCAAAGTCCTTGTTTCTTTCCCTTTCTTTTTTATCCTTATCCAAAGACATGCTTATTGATTTTAGAGAGAGTAGAAGCAGGGAGAGAGAGGAAGAAAAACATTGATTTATTGCCTCTCATATGCACCCTGACTGGGAACTGAACCCACAACCTAGGCATGTGCCTTGACCAGGAATCCTTTCTTCCATGCTAGTCTACGCCATGATCAGCCCATCATACCCATCATTTATGTTTAGTCATCAAGAATGTCAATGCACTGCTTCCATTAGCCATGCCTCTGCATTCTTTCATTGCCCAGCATAGTCTAGCCACTCTGCATCTTACTGCCTCTGACCTTTGCATCAGGGTTTCCTATTTTCAGGGATCAAACTCTATGAACAGTAGTAAGAATCAGAGACCCAGAAATTTTTGCTTGTTTCTCAGAAGGTAAATTTAATATTAGATACCATTTTAATTGGGTGTTTCATACATATCCTCCTTATCCTGCAATGAAGAGATCTATTTCCCTTTCTCAGGAAAAAACATGAATTAGTTTTCATAATCTCTGAGATTTTTTTCCCCTGATATTTCAAGGTCTTGAGGAAGATGCAGGGGAGGAATTAAAATTAAATTTCTCACTGGAGTTAGCGAGCTTTTGCAGTAATTACCCTGGCACAAAGCTAAGAGGCCACCAGGAGGAGGTGTGCTGGGCGTACCGCCCCACTCTCTTCAGCCTCTGCTGCAACCACTGCCATGTTCCTTTATAAAACAGTCATCTACTTATCCGATGTTGGCAACGGCTGCTCCAACATTGGCAGGTAAATTTTAGAACACAGAATGGTGATTCAGTAAATCCCACATATGGCCACTGGTAGCACATCTGGCACCTTTGCGATAATTTTAAAAAGACAACACCTCAGGGTATATCAATGAGAAAGAGAGAACTCTTCCTCTGGGCTGATGCAGCTCTGTGCCCAGGGCCCAAAGCTTGGAGCACCAGCTTGGTGTCGGCTCCTACCTGGGCCTTTTTGGCCGAGCAGCCCTTGCCTACCGTCAACAACTATCGCCGGGTCACTGGTTTTTGTTTTTGTTTTTGCGTTTGGTCACTGGGTGACGCTGAATGTCCAGGATAGTTTGTGAGTGATTTCGGTGTTGGAGGCTAAGGTTAAATGTCCTTAAATTGTGTTTAATAAATCTTTCAACTACCATAAAACATCAGTAAGTCCTCATGGGGACATTTTATCATAGAAACATTATCTATACTATAGAGCAAGGGTGAGAGGGAGTACAAAAGCAAAGTTAATGAGAAACTAATTGAGCCAGGAAAAACTGAAAAGCTCTTGTGGTTGAATTTCATTTTTTATTGCGTAACTGAATTAAAAGTCATAGGCCAAAAGGACAACAGTCTTTATATAGAAATCAGGAGAAACTAGAAGCAATTAACTAGATAATTTAGTTTAAAGATGCTAGAGTGGCCATAAAAATAACTAGTACATTAATTGGAAAGAAGAAATCTTATGTAAATTAGGTGGGAAACTTTTATACAATTAAAAACATTTTAAACTTTGTTATTATGAAGAACAGGATGGAGAAGGCAAGGCAGCTGAAGTTAATATTTTAATTGAATTAAATCTCATTTATTTTCAATAGCATGTAATGCTTGGCCTATTCTTGAGTCATTTAAAAAAAAAACATAAGAAAAATCACATTTAATGAGAATTAAAATAAAAATCTTCAGCTAACTTTGGATTACCGAGCTAGGAGATGGGAAATGACTGGCACAGGGTAAGGATGAAGAAGTCAAAGGCAAACATAGTCAAGAAGTAGTAAGAATTCAGAGAAAAACAAATGGGCAAATACAGCCCATGACAACCTTCTGTGTCACTTTAGCATATTTCAATTGCAAGTATAAGAAAACTCATAGTGACTTAAGTAATAGAAATTATGTCAAACGTAACTGAAAAGTACAAGTGTATATGGGGGAACCAAAAAACAAAAAAATGGAATTATCTCCTGGCAGGTGGGCCCCTTGCAATACTGGCTTCCCCCTGCTAGTTGAATATTGTAGGAACCCATCTGTAGCAGTGTACCAGCTGGTGTTGTTGTGAGTGGCTGCATTCAGCTTCAGTGAATTTTTTTTTGAAGACTTTCAGTGCATTTGCCCATTTCATGATGGGTGATTCACAAGCGCACCTGCCCACAGTGCACTGAGTGTTCAGCAGGTTTTGACCAAAAGCCAATATGACTCCCGTGCCCCACCCTCCCTGTTCACCCGATCTCGCTTTCAGTGACTTGTTTTCCCCCTGGATAAAAGAAAGGCCTCAAAGGGAAATGTTTTGCCGATGTGGAAGGGGTGAAACAAAAAACAGCAGAAGTACTAAAAGCATCAAAATCGATGAGTTCAGAAGCTGTTTTGAGCAGTGGAAAACACATCTCTATACGGGTATTGCATGAAATGGAGAGTACTTTGAAAGTGACCGAAGTTTACACATGTAAGAATAAATAAATTTTTATAAATTTTTTATAAATAAATTGCATTTTGGGGGGAGTCCCCCCTTGTATTTTGGTTTTCAGGTAAAGCTTGGTCTAGAAAGTTAATTTTGCAATCAAAGACTAATTCTCTTTCATTCTCTCTATTTTACCTTTCATTACGAAATTGTAAGTTCAAGTTGATTTTGCTGATAAAAACAAGACGACTGTCCATAGGAACCAAGGACTACATATTTGCGAATTTATGTTCAGTGAGAAAGTTTGTCTCTTCCTCAGTCACCGAATTCAGGTCATGGGCACCATTTAGGCTGTACCAACCTAAACCACTGCACCACTCACCATGGTCAAGTGCAATGCTAGGTCCCTATTAATCAAGCTTACCTGGGTTATGTGCCCACCTTGGCCAACCACCCTGGCAGAAAGGACAGAATTGTGTGGATTGGCTGATGCTGTGGAGGGAGTGATTCCCACCCGGACCACAATGGGGAAGGTGGTACAAATGCTGGGGGACAACCAGCTCCCTCCACTCTGCCTTCTATTTCTTAGAAAACTATTTTTGAACTGCTCTTTCTAATAAGCCCATTAAGATGCAAAGAAAACTCTTACTGTGATCAAAATAAGCATATGGAGAGCTTAAACAGAGAGCCTCTCAGTAGCTAACCTCAACCTGGGGCTGTGCAGTAAAGCGAATTCCTTGCCTTTACAGGGCACTGCACACTTTTCATAGTACTGCCACCAAAATCATCCTACTGACCCTCATACCAACCCTCATGCCAGCTCTGAGCAGCCATTGTCACCCCTGTTATAGGCAGGGTCACCCATGTTGTAGAGGAGGACAGGAGAGCTGGAGGGAGAACCCAGGCTCTTCTCTCCTTAGCCAGCCCCCCTTCCCACTGATTTCCGCCCAAGGCTTCTGAAAGTCTGGCACTGTGGGAACAAACTGAGAATACAAGTACTGTGTGGTTGAAAGAATAATAGGGCGTATCAGTCTTATTCCTTCCCTGCCATTGTCCACAGTTCTAAATAAGTCCTCGTGTCAGAAGTCTACTGCATTAAGTATCTTTCCGATCCCCTAACAAAGGCACACAGGAAGGGGCCTTCTACTCATTAGTAGTCTGTGCACTTTGATCCAAGAATCCTAAGTCATACCAGCTGATGAGATCATTGAACTCACAGCTTCATATTTTACTTTCTTAGCCTAACAGCACATTGAATGTAATTATCACTCATTCCAAAGTTACTAAATTACACACAAGCTACATTATATAAAACCAAAGAAAATTATTTATATTCGAGATCGTTAGAGTAGCATACCAAAGACAACTACTCTCATCAATCATAAGCTTTGTTTTGTGCTACCATTTAAAAGAGATATATCTTATGAGATTGTTATGAAGGACAAGCGTGAAATTTTTCAGCAATTTTTTAAAGTCCCACAGCGCTGGCATACTGCTGCTCCCAGTCCTCTACTAAATGATTTCTTCTTAATTACTCTAAAATGCCTCAGAATTTTAGACATTATTGATTTTTGTTCTTTTTTCTAACATGCACCTTAACAACAGTCATTTGAAAAGCTCAGGCAACAACAGCAGAAGGACAAAGGTGCATTATCAGCAGCAAACATTCAAGTTGCTCTGTAGCCACTGAACTTGTGGGAGCCTTGCTGTCCTCCCGCCAGCTCACACCTCCTGCCTGCCATGAGTGGGCGTTGTCGTGTGGACCGAAGGCGAGGGGGCAGCCCTCCCAACTCCCAAGGAACCTAGTTTATCTCCTGCATGGATTCATGCATGTCTGCCATGGAATCTGTACATTAGGCTGATGGAAACTCACTTCTGGGCTACAGTGTCTGCATTACAACTGTGTCTGTAGAAAACGTATTTACAGAGTAACTACTGTCTCCGTGTTTGTGTGTTTATATTGTGGATCTAATACCTAAAAGGGAAACAAGTCCTCAAGCATGTTAAGGCCTTTCCTTGGATAAGGAGGCAGTACTGTAGTCATGGTTTCACTCACAGTACGACGTCCCTTGCAAAGATAACTCTTAAAAGATTTTCATGACATTCAGCTCTGATGCAGCAGGCGGGGGAGCCAGTCAGACCAGGAGTATCTGTGAAATAATGAGTTAGTTTCCCACTGTGAGACCTCCTTTATAATTCCAATTTCAGCTGGAAAGTCTTTGAAGAGATGATAGAACAATATCGGCTCCATGAAAGCTGCAAAGACTTAACAACTGCTGAGAAATTAAAGAGAGAAACTCCATGGAAAATTACAGATGCTGAACTGGAAGCAGTCAAGGAAAAGGTAAAGTCTTGTCTTCCTTAATTTTTACTTTGCTGTCTAACTAGCTGAAAAAAAAGAAACAGTGGTTGATTGAAAGATCAAGAAGTAATGTGTCTATTATAGAATTTCATTATTTAAGATCCAGGGTTCCTGCATTTTTCAAGTGCTTTTCAATTGTATTACCAGATAGGAGGATCTAGAAAACCTTTTATTTATTTAGTATGAAATTGATTCCTTTTAACAGTTAAAAAAACACAGGTTATTGACACATATTGTGAAAACTCCTTTCAAGTTTCATTTTCTAGAACAGGAGACAGACCCACCAGTCGAAAATAATTTAAGTCAAGTCAGTGTGTATGCAAAGTAGATAAAGATAGATTGCCTCACCATTTGATGCAATAACAAAGAATTTCAACCTGATAAAGATAGCTGTGAAAACTAGCATAGGGATTTGAGAAAATAGAAAGTGGGAGTAGTAAGGATGAAGGCTGGAGCCAGCACAGGTTGTAGGATGGGTGCAAAATGGTACGCTTTTCTGGAAAACACAAGACAGGAGTTACCCCCCATCTGGCCTGCACTGAATGAAGGAAGCTGTGATGAGGAGGAGGGTGAATAGGGCAGGGACAGAAGGGTGAAGCAGAAGAACTGACATTTGACTTGGATTGGACAATCAAGGACCACAAGAACCTCTAAACTACAAAATTTAAATAAATTACATTAGGAACTGAAGTTGGAACAAATTAGAGCAAGAGGTAGTAAAAGCATTTCAAAGTTAGTAGAAAAATTACTAAAAATCATAAACTCTGTTTAACGAACTGCCCAGTTCTAACACACCTTTTTCATATAATAAACAAATCACATATCTGGAATCACATTTCTGAAACCAGTGAAATATAATAATATATATTATTGTTCTTATCACTGCAAAATAGTCAAGTGTAATCATGTTCCCAGGTTAGTCTTTTGGCGCCTGTTTAGTTGAAACAGTACCCTCTGCTGATAGAACATGCAAAGAGTTTAAAGAAAGGTAGATGAGGATATAACCTATATTCTTGAGATATCAAGTTAGCATGAAGATCAGGTCAGTTTTCTTCAACCACAAACCTTGTCCCCAGAACTGGTCGTTGTCATCTTCTTTTTACTCTTGTCCTGTCGTTTGCTCGTTCACTCCCGCCTGGAATTTAATGTGACACTACAGCACAGTGACAGCTTGCTGTACTTCATATTTCTCAAATTTCTCATGGGTTTTTTAAAACACTTATGTTTCCAAACCTGAATGAAATCACTGTGATATTTTTTAGAAGTGAGGTTTTTCTACTTGTCTATAATTTGAGGTAAGAAGAAAAATTCTTATTCATAATTCTGGGAAAACTGCCCTCAACAAAATCTGAATGTTGTCCACAGAGTTACCGCCAAGTTCGACTGAATGAACTCTTACAGGAGCACTCGAGAGCTGCTAATCTCATAGTCCTGTAAGTATCACCACAGACATTTAAGAATGTTCCAGCATGATACCTAAGAATGTTACCTAAAAGAAATCTTAGGTAAATGGGCTAATCAGTTTAAAAGTTCATGCCTATTCAGATGGAAACTTAAAAAAATTGAAACATGCGGGATTTTAGACAATGAAAAAAAAAAAATACTTGTCACCCTGAGACCTAGAAAACCAGGGCCCACGGGCTTCAGTGGCCCCACTTGCACTTTGCTGCAGGGCAGTGCCAGCCCGCAGCCCTGGTGGCCCCTCCAGACCATGCTCCAGGAGCCTGGCCCTGGAATTCCTTGTCTAACAAGCTTCGAGTCGGCCAGCGAGGCCCACAGGCCCCTTTGCTAGGTGGGTGCTCCTGAGGTGAGGAGTCCACTGCATGTTCACGAGGCTCCTTGACGTGTGCAGAGAGGTGAAGGGGAGACTCTGCACCCCACACGTTAGGGGTGCACCTACTGAAAATAATAATGTTTGTTTACCTAAAGATTGATAGCTAAATATGAAAATCTCCCCACTATTTCACATTTATAGCCCATGAACTGACTCCTACATACAAAGATAATATGTCTTCAAGCAAGGTCTAGCCTGGAGGACTATCCATCAAAGACATAAAATGGTCCCCTGAATTGCATGGTTCAAATAGCTGGTTTCTGAGGTTTTTCCAAATATAAGAGCTTTAAACTATTGAGAAAAATTATTTCTGCCAAAAAAGGGGGAGAAGTATTGATTGATACAATTTTCCATTTAAAGAGGAGTGAAAATCTATAGTTGTGTTTTGTCTCTACAATGCCTAAACCTAATTCTCTGGTTATAGGTGTTTGTATTATCTGAGAAATACATCAGTATAATACCTATATTCGAAGTAATTTAAGTGCTTTCATTTGGGGAAGATGGGGTGTGAAAGTTTCAGGCCACTGCTTACTAAGTAGCTCAGACAACTAGAGGTGTTACTGACTCCATGCAGTAATGCTCACCTTTGTTTTCTGTTTTTCTCCCCTGCTGTCAGGAGCCTGCCAGTGGCCAGGAAAGGATCCATATCAGACTGGTTGTACATGGCTTGGCTGGAAATCCTCACAAAGAACCTCCCTCCTGTCTTACTTGTTAGAGGAAACCACAAAAACGTCCTGACATTTTACTCTTAAACCATGAAAAATCACAGCACATTTTAACTTAACATATGGATAATTAAGAACCGGTCCAGTACTTGCTATTGTAAATCCAATCCGCACTTAGGCAACCTCTGGAGGTTATACTACAGGATTCTACGTAAACTTTGTCATTATTTTTTTATTAGTTAATAGGAGTTTTTTTTTTTCCTGTCAGCTTAAGGGCAGTGTCAAATCCACTGGTACACCTAAGAAAAACATCTTTGTCATTGCTGTTGATACACCAGAAAATTAAGCAAACCCATGCTGGTTTATGCTCATGAAAAGCAGCAACTTGACTGTAAGCTTCTCCAGGCAAAACTAACCTTTTGTTTGGTCCTAGGCCCCCACGGAGGCCCCAGCCCCATGGCAGGTTCTCACTAAATGCTTATTGACAGGCTGGTGGGGGAACGCAGCTGGTTATCAAAGGAAAAGGCCAGCTGGGCAGGAAACATGGTTATGCTTGCCCTTCTGAGAGGCTTATACCTACAAAGAAGATTTGAGAATCAATAACTGAAAACTTTAAGAAGCACTGGAGCCTACCAAATGTTTAAAGCGGTTCCCAAAATAAGGTTATTTAATATAGCACAGATTACGTACTTAGAGTGATCAGTGCAATCGCTGGCAATAATGTGCGTGTCAGCCTGCTGCTGGCTGAGGTGGCGCTGGCTGCATCAGGGGGCAACACACACTCTCATTAAATGCAGTATGTTCCATTATTAATGTAGAAACTTAACTCTCTTCTCTATTAAATATTTTGAAGTTTCCACTATAGTATTTCTTTGCATATTTTTCTAATTAAGTGGTTAGCAGAGATGAAATCTTCAGATGTCTAGTAATTGAAAACCAACAACCACAAATTTGTAAACATTATAAAGAAATATATCCTGAATCATTTACTTAGTTACTTTATATAGTGATTATATGGATTTAAAAGAGCAATTAAAATGTGGAGAAACTTGCAAAATTTGAAATATATAAGTACCGATTGCTTTCCCATTTTTGTTAGTATTCCCATAATACTTAATCACATTGGGAAAAAAACAACAAAATGTTGTTTTCTGATGATTGACTTGATTTTTTTTCCTGACATGTTTTAACTGTTTAAACTAGCTGCTAAAATATAAAGGAAACAATAAACCTGAAATAAAAGCACTGAAATTCATCCACTTTGGCCTAAGTCATGTTTTTATTTTTCACTCACTAAGATCACAGTGCATTGGTGGAGCAGATATGAGCCTTAAAATTTCTATCATTTGCCTCATCTGAAGGTTACTGAAGACTGGGATTTAAGCCCTGGCTGGTGTGGCTCAGTGGATTGAGCGCGGGCCTGCGAACCGAAGGATCGCGGTTCGATTCCCAGTCAGGGCACATGCCTGGGTTGCCAGGCCAGTTTCCGGCGGGGGACATACAGGAGGCAACCGCACATTGATGTTTCTCTCCCTCTCTCCTTCCCTTCCCCTCTAAAGATAAATAAATAAAATCTAAAAGGAAAAGAAAAAGTACTTAAAAAAAATCTTAAAAAAAAAAACTGGGATTTAAGATTAGGACTTCCAAGCCCAGGCTCATCTCAGAAGGATGACCAGGGAAGCAAATGAGCCAGCAAAGCTGCAGCAGCAGGCTATCCCACACCATGTGTGGGAGCATTTGACTTAACTCAGCCCTGGATTAGACCTCTCTCATGAGCCCTCTGCAACTGAAATCCAAATGACTAGACACGGTGACTAGACACAGGAGTGCCCAGCTTCAGCTGGGCCTGACACTCTCTGAAACACTTGGGAGGGTCTCTGGGAAAGGTGAGAAGTAATGACTTCCATAACAGCAAAGTCTGGCTCTTGTTTCTTTGAGAGACTGTTTCAGTTTGGGTTCCCTGGAAAACACACTCAGAGAGAGCTGAGTGTGGAGCATGTTTATTGAGGAGTACCTTTGGGGTCAACACCCATGGAAGAGAGGAGCAGGAAGCAGGAAGGGTGGAGGAAAAGGTGACCTGTGGTGCAGGCCCAAGGACAGCCTCAGCTGACCCCACAGGATGCTCTGGAGATAGAGGTTCCTTCAGAGTAGTCCCAAGCAGGGCTGAGAGGACCAGGGCCAGGCCTCTATTCTCCCTGACAGATCAGTCATTGGATGTGGCCTGCCAGGCCAGGGTGTGAGCTTGGGTGAGGCCACTCTCTGTGGCTCAGCCTGAGAGCTGAGGCCTGTCTGCTGACAGCACTCCCAGCTGCTGGGGCACCAGAGTCTTGCGTAAACAGGGTCTGGGTGGGACATCACCATGACAACCAAAGGGGCCATATAAATTAGTGGTTAAACAAAAGCAACCCCCCCCCCCACACACACACACCCCTGCAGACTGCTCTCACCATTTATTAGTGGTTTGATCTCAAACTAGTTATTTAACTTTTTCTGGGCTACTGGCAAGAGAGTGACTAAAGAATGTCCCTTGGCTTCTAAGTTAACAAAGGAAAAGAGCACGGACTGAGAGAAAGGGGATGGGTGGCAATAGGGGCTGACGGTTTTAAGGTCAAGAGCAACTGTGTTGGGAATAGGTTAGAGCAGCAGGAATCTGAAAGAACGGGGGCGGGGGGGGGGGGGGGGGGTACCAGCAGGTTTCTATAGCCCTGGGTGCCCTGCCCTTATCCTTTGTTTCACCCAGCTCTGTTAAGCCAACCGCCCATTGTCCACACGTCTACATTCAGCTTTCTCAGCAGGAAGGGGAAAGTCGCACACGCAAGTGCCCTGACGTCCCACTATCTGTGTCCTCTCACCTTGTGTACATTTCCCATCAGCTGCCTCCACAAGGACTTTCCAAAATCTTCACCTTCCCAGTGAGGACCCTGCCACCATCCCTAGCACATAGCCATGTCCGTAAGCGTGCAGACCGAGAACTTTCCTACGTGAACAGGATCATGCTGGAAGCACTGTCTTACAAGTTCTTCTCTTAATAACCAAGTTTGGGAATCTTTCAAAGGAAGTTTAAAAAAAAAAAAAAAAGACTGTGGATTCTTGGAGACTCCCACAGACCTACCAAATCAGAATCTCAGGGACAGAGCTCGATGAGTTGCTGAAACTGCTGCTCTAGGCAGCCTCTGCTGCTCCGGGGACCGTCTGACCACCACCGCAGGCTGACGTCTCCCAAATTCCTATTTCCTACCCAGACCTCCCCTACGTCTCAGGTACACTTATTCAATCACTGACTTTCATAGTGTTTCTCTTTGTAAGTCCTGCAGACATCCTAAATGCAGAATGACCAGACTTCTGTTTAAAAACAAACAAATGAACCAAAAAATTCAAACCACACAACTGGAGCAAAAGCATCTAATTCTGTTTCTCTGTTGTCTATTAGATTCCCCCCTCTCCCCGCCAATAAACGAAGAAACATAAAAGTGGGAAAAACTGGTATCACAGTAGGATGCCAAGGAAGGATGCTATGCATGGGGTAACATTTTTAAAAACACAATTTACTTGAGAGAGATCGAAGGAAGCTATCAAAGGCATCTTGAAACAAATGCTCCCGAGGGGAAAACGTCACAGAAAATCACTGCAGGAGACCTGGGAGAATTCCACTAACCCTCCTTCCCCCGGGCCCCACAACCTGCAGCAGGAGGCCAGAAGCCCGAGGTAGGAGGGTGCAACGCTGAGTGGGATCCCTTTTGCCAAATGCCCAGAGAATTCAGAGATGGCTACCTGGAGAGGCCAAACCATGTGCTTGGTGGGTCCTTGAAGCAGGTGGGTGTTGCAGTGAGGTATCTCATGGGTGCCCTTGAAATATCCCAGAGAGACAGCTGCCTGTCACAGAGGCTGAGCCAAAGAGAGAGTCTACCCTCAGTATACAACTTATCCTACCACAAAGAACAAAATTTGCAGGGATGAACAATGCTGTCCCTGGGTCTCACTGCTCTGAGGTTGCTGGGTTACCAAACTGGCACTGCAAGCTGATACGAACCAGGTCTCCAGCTAAGATTAAACAGGAGGATTGTAACAATACCAGGTGGTGTGGTGGAGGTGCCTGTGCCAATCACAGATGACAGCCACATCTGCTTGTTGACTGTGGTATACAAGACTTAGCACCCACAGAGGCCTCACTGGCTGAATGTTACCACACGAGTCACTTAAAGCCAGTTCACCTATGTATTTCCAACGTCTTCCTCTGCAGAGATTTAGGGGACACATTGACACAAGGATGAGATCTATCTGGCCACCACAAGGGGAGAAGAGGAGAAACTCCTCTTTGGGTGAGACTCACTCTGATGCTGAGATGTCCCAGTTGCTGACACATTGTGGCGTCCCCATAAGCTGTAGGCAGAGCCAAAAGAACAAGGCCACGCTCCAGGCCCCAGCATCCAGCCCAGGCACTCTCACAGAGCCGCAGCGCCCCCCACTGTGCTGGCCCAGCCGATAGGGGAGACCTCTTCTCCACAGCAAGGTGTGTAGCTCAGCCTTACCTCTTTCAGAAATCCTGATGTTGAAAACAATTTCAGTCTTCCCATCCTTGTGCAGAAAAAGTGTTTTCAAAGAGAACAAAAGATTTCATCTCATCTGTGATGCCATTCTAAACACACCGTTATTTTAGGTCCCACTAAGGAAGAAAAATCTCTGCCATTTAAACCATGACAAAATATTCCATCGCCTAGCGTTGTTGTTGATAGAACTGAGACACCTTTTTAAGGCTTTTAGGTATAGCATCTCCATGCTTCCCCACTACAGGACCCAGAGTGCCAGTGACGCAGCGCTTCTTTAAGGAAAAACCCATACACACCTATTATTGGCATTAATAACTTGAAGATTATAGATTTAAGTATGATTTTTTAAAAAATAGCTTAAGTATAAGTCATGACACCATAAAAGTCCTCGGGGAAAACATGGGTAGGAAAATCTCAGATATCCCACGCAACAATATTTTCACAGATACATCCCCTAGGGCAAGGGACATATAGGAAAGAATAAACAAATGGGACTATGTCAAACTAAAAAGCTTCTGCATGGCTAAAGAAAACATCAACAAAATGGAAAGGGAACCAATCTTATGGGAAAACATTTGCCAATAATACCTTGGACAAGGGTTTGATCTCAAAACATATAAAGAACTCACACAACTCCATAGAAGGAAGACAAACAATCCAATTAAAAAATGGGCAAAGAACTTGAACAGACTCTTCTCCAAGGAGGACATACAGAAGGCTCAACAGACACATGAAAAAATGCTCAGCATCACTAATCATCAGAGAGATGCAAATTAAAACCACAATGAGATACCACTTCACTCCAGTCAGAATGGCCATCATAAATCAACAAACAACAAGTACTGGAGAGGTTGTGGAGAAAAGGGAACCCTAGTACACTGTTTGTGGGAATTCAGAGTGGTGCAGCTGCTGTAGAAACAGTATGAAATTTCCTCAAAAAACTAAAGATGGAGCTACTTTTCAATCCAGCAATCCCACTGCTGGGACTATACCCTAAGAACCGTGAAACATCAATTCAAAAGAACCTATGAACCCCAATGTTGATAGATAGAAGTAAATAACTTACAACAGCCAAGAGCTGGAAACAGCCTAAGTGCCCATCAGTAAATGAGGGGATCAAACAACTATGGTACATTTACACAGTAGAATACCACACAGAAGAAAGAAAGAAGGAGCTCCTACCCTTCACAACAGCACAGATGGATCTGGAAAGCATTATGCTAAGTGAAATAAACTAGGTGGTGAAAGACAAATACCATATGATCTCACCTATAAGTGGAACCTAATCAACAAAACAAACAAGCAAGCAAAATAGAACCAGAGACATTGAAATAAAGAACAAACTGACAGTAACCAGAGGGGAGGTGGATAACGGGGAAAAAGAAGGGAAAAGGGCAAGCAAAGGGACATGAATAGAGGACTCATGGGCATGGACAATGAAGGGACCGATCATGGGAGTAGGGGGACAGGGTAGGGGTGAATAATGGGGAAAAAGGCTGGACAACTGTAACTCAACAACAATAAAAAATTAAAATTAAAAAAAAATAGCTTAAATGTTTCTTCTAATGTAATTTTAAAAATTGTGTGTAAATTCCAATACATAGAGAGCATAAAAACAACAAAAAATTCTTAAAGAGTAAAGTCAGAAAAAATTCTCATTAAAAAGAAAGAAATTATGCAACACAATGATTGATCATACAATAGAATAGCATACAAATTGTACATATAAGAAGTAAGCAAAAAGTAAATGCATTCATCTTTCTTAAAGACTCTCAAATTTAATAAAAGTAAATAAAGTCAAACTATCTCTACCTTCATATCCTAAAGTATACATCAACAAGCTAAAAGCAAAAGAATAAACAAAAATATATAGAAATATTCAAACAAAAAGAATAGAGTTGGCAATATTATTCAAAGTTTAAAACTAAAAGAATTAGAAAGGACAGGAGAGTATCATTTTATATTTATAAAATATATATAGGCACAATATAGCTATAAAAATAATGAAGCTTTAGGTAAACAAACAATGCATGGCATTGACATAAATAATACAAGAATTGCTTGAAATATAAGAAGAGGGTCACAGAAAATCAATGTTCTTAGGAAACAGCTCACCTATATCACCACCTGCGGCAGATCAAATATAGGAGAATTCAAACAAAATGTATTTAACCGGTACAATAGTGCTCACCCATAGACAATAGGCCATGTTTTAAAAATCTATAGAATGCTTATGAAACAATTCATACATTAGATAACTGAGTAAATTACAAAATGTAGAAGTAGTAAATATCACATTTATATCACAATGTAATAAAACTAACATTATTTACAAATACATAAAAAATATCAAAAACCTTAATCACTGGGAAAAGAAAATTCTTCTAAATGAGGCAGGGTAAAAAATGTAAGTTTGGGCTCTTTAGCAAAAAAAAAGACATTGAAAATTCCACATAAAATGTATTTTATGCTGATCAAGCAGTACTCAGAGGTCAATGTATACCTATAAATACATTTATTAACAAATAAAAAATGCAAGTTTGCATTCCACTTAAGAAGTTGGAAACTGTGCCAAATAATGAAAGTATGAAGAAGGAATCAAGGAAGAAAGGAGTAAAATTAAAAGCTGAGGTGTTAGAGTCAAAGAGAAAAGAGTTGAATCTCAGTTTCCCCACTTATTAGTGGAGGCATTGTTACTAAGCCTCCTAAGAGGTGAGGGGATTAAGAAGTACAAATAGGTAGTTACAGAACAGCCATGGGGGTGTAAAGCACAGTATAGGAAGTGGAGTAGCCAAAGAACTTATACCCATGGCCCACGACATGAACAATGGTGAGGGGATTGCCTGGGGGAGTGGGGGCTGTCTGAGGAGTGGGTGTGCTACGTGGAGGAGGGCAAAGGAGAGAAAACTGGGGCAACTGTAATAGCATAAACAATAAAATATAACTTTAAAAATCCACTTTCTCATATGTAATATGAGAGTTATTAAAGGAATCTGCCCTTGAAGGTTGTTGCAAGGAAATAAGATCATGTGTATTAATAGCTGAGCACAGTACCTGGCTGAACACTTTGTGGTAAATACTTAATGAAGTGTCAGACATTATTATTTTTGGAGAAGACAAAAACAGGACCACTGATAAATGCAAGTGCTGTTTGTTGCTATTGTTAAAAAGAAAGAAAAAATGCCAAAGGATAAAATATAAATACACAAATTTACAAATGAGCAAGGGACCTATGGGTACAAATTTGGAGAAGAATGCTTTTTAAAACTCTAGACTGGTAAGTTATTAAATTCCAATTAAATGTATCAATTTCTAGTAAAATATAAATTAGTAAAATTAACACAAGAAATAGGATACCCAATAAACTCTAATACCTCAGAATAAAACACAAAGATTGTAGAAGAATTAGCTCCAAAAGGGCATCAGCTGATAGGGGTTTTTTCTAGGTGGCTTATTTTAAACTTTCAAAGAAAAGATAATTACCATTGTTTTTAAACTATTGCTGAACAGAACAAAACAACTCTTTCTTTCCCTTCCTGTTATCCTGTGAAACTAGCATAAACTCAATACCACAACATGACAGACTACAAAAACTGGAGAGTGCAAATCACTTTCTTTATGAATAAATATGTAGAAGTCCAAAATAAAGTACTTTATTTTTAATAATATAGTCAATTTTTTCAATATATTCAAATAATAATCCACCATAATTAGGAATACAGATATTATAGGAATGCAGAAAGATCTTACTGTTAGAGAATCAGTTAAGCTAATTAATAACATCGAGTAGTAATTAACAATGAATATTCATAATATTTAAATATTTACTGTTAATTGCATAAAATACCTGTCAAAAAATGCACAAAAAACTGATAAGGGTTGCCTCTGGAGAGGAAAATGAGATGAACACAGGACAAGTCTGTGAGACAGAGATTTACTTCTTACCACACACCAATAATAATTCCTCAAAATAATATTTTAAAAACTAAATAAACATACTACTTATGTGCTAGACTGTATAATTATTAACTCATGTCTGAGGTGACATTTATTGTAAAGATCATATGTAATAAACTTTAAAAACTGTATAAAACTCTTAAAAATATAAGATATATATTATCATTATATTTTGTTGCACTTATTTATAAAATAAGTAAGCAACTGAAACATCGCTGTTAAAAAAAGTTGAACCCACCATATGCCTACTGATAAGTTTAGTTTTATTGCATTTTAGTTATTTTAAAAAACATGTTTTTTTTTTTAATTTATGATTCCTGTTTGAAAAAAGTGGTAGAGAAGAGAAATGGTGGATTGGATTTACCACTAGAGCCCTGCATATTTTATTTTCTGAAACTCAGGAATGACAAGTCTAATCTAAATAGATTCTGGAGTTTTATTTCCTGAGCTGAGTAAAACTCAGAAATGATATTGTCCATAGTAGGATGGGCTAACTATATAATGTAATAAAGTATGTGTGAACTCTTATATTCACTGCAAGTTGCACTTTTGAACACAAAACTCAAATAGGATGCTGTATTAATTTCCCATTACTGCATAATAAACTATCACAAAGGCATCCGCTTAAAACAACACCCACTTATTATCTTGCAGTTTCCATGAGCTGAGAGGACAGACATAGCTTAATGGGGTACTCTGCTCTGGGTTTCACCACACTGCAGTTGAGGTGAGACTGGGACTATGGTCTCCTCTGAGGCTCAGGGTCCTCCACCAAGCTCACATGGTTTGGTCAAACTCTTTTTATGAAGAGACCATTCTGCATGGTGTGGACCCAGCTCCCACTTAGAGATGCACAGGACCCATACCCACGGATAGGTTCTCCCGTGGGGAATCAGGCCTGCATTGTACCTAGACTGCTGTGAGACTTGCTTTTGCTAAAACTTCCTCACCCTGAATTAAAGCAGCAAACATTTACTGCATATCTTTAAAGTAACTTCCTAAAATCCATGCTAAACCTTCCAAGGACGAGTGTAATCAGTTCAACCACTTTTCCCTTTACATTTGCAAACATCATTCTTCTGTGATGTGATTAACAGCATCCTCTCCTTTGTTTTCTGTAAAAGGTAACCACCTAAAGTGAACCTGTGCATAGTAAATGAGGACCATCATGTAATGTGCCCATAAAATCAATAAAAGCTTGTCAAGGCAAGGGCCGAGGCTTTTTCTCCTCTTGAGAGAGAAGCCACACCATCCCTTTTCCTCCACAGGACTCAGTAAGTCCCTGTGAATTTGTCTTGTCTCATCCACAATGTCATGGACCCCACGAGCCGGATTCCACATCATCTTTTCCTTGCTGCTGTAGAACTCCTGGTAGATTGCTTCTTCAAGGCCAGCAGAAGAGAAAACCTCTAGCCCTGCTCTTAAAGGACTTGGCCTGATTCAGTTAGCCCCACCTAGGTCAGTCTCCCTTTTGACTGGCTTAAAGTCAAATGATTAGGGACTTTATATATTCAAAATCTTTTCACCTTTGCCAAACATGTAAGGTAACCAACCTAATCATTGTGGTGGTATCCCCTCAATACTCGGTAGGTCTTTCCCAGACTCAGGGGAGGAGGTTACACAGGGTGTGAACATGGGGCTGAGGTAGGGGGGCAGGTAGAACGCATGGGGACCATCTTAGAACTCTGCCTCCCACAGGTGCCATCTTACACTTCTGAAGGTCATAACTCAGCTACTAAGAGTCAAGCTGGGAATCAAATAATAAGTTAAAAAATGGTCTGTAAAGTAGCCAAGTACGTGCTCCACTATCTATGTCCAATATATCCTGCCCATTTTTCAGAAAACATACAATCAGAAAAATACATTAAAACTGAAAAGGACAGCCCTGGCTGGTGTGGCTCAGTGGACTGAGTGCAGGCCTGTGACAAAGGGTCGCTGGTTCAATTCCTAGTCAGGGCACATGCCTGGATTTCGGGCCAGGTCCCCAGTAGGGTGCACATGAGAGGCAAGAACACATTGATATTTCTCTCCCTCTTTCTGCCTCCTTTCTCCTCTCTAAAAATAAATAAATAAAATCTTTAAAAAGTGAAAAAACTAAAAAGGACATCAAAGATCCTCTGCTACTAAAATGGGATTATCAGAATATTTGTACACAATTCTGCTTACATCGTTTTGCAGTCAATGTTTTCCAGCATGTTAAATGAGTAGTAACTAGCAATAAATGACAAGGATGATGTAGCAAAATATCAAAAACATTTTTGAAAAGCAAATACCAGCCTCAGACATGTTAGTCTGCGGTCATGGTACTGAATGAATCCACTGGGGGAGCCCAGATCCTGTGACCAGAACAAGCCCCCTCCCCCAGGGTCTCCCTGCACTAGGTGTGTCTTGCCAGCCCAGGTGTTAGGAATTGTGGCTGTCAGTGCCAGAATTTGGTGGAAAGAAAAGGAACTATTTATTCAAAAGTTAAACAGGTTTAGAGTAATGGCAGAATGTCGCCATTAAAAAATCCCATAGTCCCTTTAAAAAGCCCACAAAGACACACACCCAGTCCTGCTCCCCGCCTCCCGCCCCCCCCTCCCCCGCCCAACCAGGCCTGTTGGGGTACCTTGTCTCAGGAAAAGGAAGTAGAAGTCCGTATCTTGGCTAGACGCCTGGTTCCTCCCAGTAATCTGTGTTCGGCTGGGCAGGTCTCCGGCAGCTCCCAGCACCATCAGCTGTGTCACCGCCATGATCTCCCATTCTTAATTCAAAGCCACATGGCACCCCCCCATGGCCCACCAGCGAGAGTCCTTTCACTCCTTTCCTTCCCGCACGGTCTCGCATTGTCCTCATCCACAGTCCTGCATTGTCTCTGTCCCCCACTGTCTCCCACCCCCCGCCGCAGCACACCTTTAGTTTGAATCCCAGCCTGGAACCCGCTCCATAACCCCATTTCCGACTCCTCCCACAACCGGCTACACCTGCCAGCTCTCCTGCATTTTCTGCCTCCCTTGGCTGCCATCGCTAGTGCGGGCAGGTGTGGCCCTGTGAGGTGCAGCAAACCATCTCCAAGCTCTCACACAGGTGCTGTAACCAGGGGAGCTGCCTCCCAGCTACATCATGGGTCAAAGTTATGCATACCCTCTGGTTATGCTCCATTCAGGCTGGAAGCTGGCCTGCCATTATTGATATCCAAAATAACTCTCGATGGCCCTGCTCCATGTCTCCCCTCCACCAGACAGGCCTGTGGGGGATATCCTACATTCCTGGACACCCCAAGTTCTGGACCCCATTACAAATCCCCCCTATGGGGGGCCCTGGGGCCTCCCAACCTATACCCCGTGACAGTCATACGTGTAGGAGGCACAGACTCTACAGACCTCACTAGAGCCTGAGGATATCACCACCTTGTGAGAGGACAGCCTAATGGCAGAGGAAAAAATGATTTTTGTTCCATGTGCTCTGGTTAAGAAAGCAAGACTATGTGCAGTGCATCCTCAGAAAAATTCTCCTTCACTTGATTGGCATCGTAGGACGGCTAAGCTTCAGTTATCTGGAAAATTAATTTACACGGATTGACTCTGCGCTGAGGCAGCACATATGACACTCTTGGTCAAGACTTAAAGAGTGTATTTTCAGGTTGGGTAGTTCAAGATGAGGAATGTGGAAGAACTCAGAGGTTGAGGTCAAGACCCAGGTAATGAATGCCATTGCTTCAGAGGAGGTGACTAACAACGACATCTGGAGCAAGGAGACTACTTTCCTTCTCAGCCTGGAACATCTCTCAGCAGAAGGTTGTTTGGGGACAAAGTTAAGCAGTCAAATTTTAAAAGAAACTCATGAGTCACTACCGAGCTGTGTGTGGACTCAGCTGCAGAGCCATGGGGGCTGAAGCACAGGCCTCTGCTCTGATGCAGCACTTTCTCCAAAGCTGGAGGCTCTCCTGAGCTTCTCAACATGGTTCGTCTGCTTTTCCATGCCCAGGAAGGCAAGAAACAGAGATATTTCACATATAGCTTCTCGGTCATTATTTCCAAAATTTTTAATTTTCCTTTTGTACTTCTCCCAACAAATAAGTGGTAGAAATATTCCCAGGGAAGGTAAGAAGTTCAGAGAAGTAAGCAATAGCACGTCTGGAAAGATGTTAAACTACTCTAGCTGATAATGCAAACATCACACTGGAAAGATAGGACCCACAGGACTGTGATTTCCTAATGCTCACAGGAACATTTACAAAATTAATTTCATTTTTCATTTTTTAAAAAAGTATTGTTTGTGCACTTTGAACTTTGTGTCCAAAACTGAGTTCTTAATCTTCTTTCCCAAAGCAACTCTTTTAGCACGCTTCCAAGTCTCAGTAAATGGCAACCCCATCCTTGCCATGAATCTTGGAATCATCTTTGACTTCTTTACCTCACCTCACATCTGACCCCTCAGCAAATCCTCTCAGCTTCAGAACATACCCAGAATCTAATCACTTTTCGCCATCGCCACTGCTGCTCCCTGATCTGTGCTACCACCATCATCACTCACCCTGATCACTGCCTCAGTCCTTGATCCTTTTCTGGCTCATGTCAGCACCGCAGCCCAAGTATGTCTTTAAATGAATTAAAATCTATTTAAATGAAATAAAGCACATCCCTCCTCTTATCGAAATCTTCCCACGGCTTCCCATCTCTCTCAGGGAAAAGCCCCGTCCCTACAAAAACTTACAAGGCCCTACAACTGCAACCTTCCTCCCCAATGCCTGTGAGCTCATCTGCTACAACTGTGTGAGCCCTCTGTCACTCTGTCACAACACACCAGACTTCTTACAGGTGAGTTTGCACCTCAGGACCTGAGTGCTTGCTCTGCCCTCTAATTGGAATGCCATTCTCCTTCCAAATTTGGTTAAATACCTCCTGCTCCCCCATCCCCATGCCTGGCAGATGACATATTCTCACTGAGGCCTTCCCTGGCCACTCTCTATAAATGACAAAGCCTACATTCCACATCTCACTCTCCTGTTTTGCTTTTCTCCTTAACACTCAGCACTATTTTAATCACTTCTTCTATTTACTGTCAGACTTAGTTTTATCTGGTCTGTTCCCTGCCGTGTCTCCAAAGTCTAGACCAGTGCCTAGCACATGGAATACATTCAACAAATATTAGTTGAAAGGATGAACAAATCAGGACCATGGGGGAAATAGGAAGCATAAAGCCCAACCTCCGCTGGGGGCTGGTCACTGAGTCTGTGTGGAACTTCACCCCACCAGCTCAACTCACACCAGTCATGCCCCACGTTCTACACACACCTCTGTGTGTCTCCGAACATGTGGGACCTCCTGCTTGAGATCTCTCTTTCCTGCTTATCTAACTGCTATTTTTCTTCTCATTTATTTCACCACCAATGATGTAATGACTAGACAGTTTCTCAAGAGTTGACTGGCCATCTGGTATTCCTTCTTTTGTCAATTCAATAAAAATGTGCCAGGCTCTAAAGATAAAAAGATAGAGTGTTCTAAGCTCTTAAGATATAAGACAACCATGTTCCCTGACCTTGAAAAGTTTATAGTCTAGATAGATAAGTGAACAAGTACACAAAAAAATTATGTGAAGGGACTTCTGGCCAAGATGGAGGCATAGGTGGACACACTGTGCCTCCTCACACAACCAAAATTAAGGACAACAAGGATTTAAAAACAAGAAAACAATCAGAACTGAGAGAAAATTGAACTGTACAGAGGTCCGACAACTATTCATCCAGACCAGTAAGAGGGAAGTGGGGTAGAGTAGCAGCAGGAGGAAGCGGAGGTTGGTGGACCAGACACGCAGGCAGCTGCAGGCTGACAAGGCAGTCCCACATTCTCGGGCAGATAATCTAGGGGAAGATGGGGAACAAGACAGAACTCACAACTCAGGGCCCCAGCAACAGGAAATAAAACCTAAAAACACCGAGACCCCACCCCCACATACAGCGTCAAAACCCAGCAACTAGGCTGCCCTGCCCTGGTGAACACCTAAGGCTCCACCCCTCACTATGTAACAGCCGTGACCAAACCAAAACAAAAAAACAAAAACAAAAACAAAAAAAGGCTCAAATGGGAGAACAGATCAAAAACCCAGAGCCAATCCATCTTAGCGACCAAGAGATAGCCAATCTATCAGATGCACAGTTCAACGCCCTGGTGATCAGGATGCTCACAGAATTCGTTGATTTTGGTCGCAAATTAGATGAATGAACGAAGGCTACAATAAGTGAAATGAAGGAAAATGCACAGAGAACCAATAGTAATGGGAGGAAAACTGGGAGTCAAATCAATGGAGTGGACCAGAAGGAAGAAAGAAACATCCAATCAGAAAAGAATGAAAAAACAAGAATTCAAAAAAATGAAGAGAGGCTTAAAAACCTCCAGGACATCTTTAAACATTCCAACATCAAAATTATAGGGGTACCAGAAGGGGAAGGGGAAGAGCAACAAGCAGAAAACTTATTTGAACAAATAATAAAGAAGAACTTCCCCAATCTGGCAAAAGAAATAGACTTCCAGGAAGTCCAGGAAGCTCAGAGAGTCCCAAAGAAGTTGGACCCAAGGAGGAACACACCAAGGCACATCATAATTACATTACCCAAGATTAAAATGAAGGAGAGAATTCTAGAAGCAGCAAGGGATAAGGGGACAGTCACCTACAAAGGAGTTCCCATCAGACTGTCAGCTGATTTCTCAAAAGAGACCTTACAGTCAAGAAGGGGCTGGACAGAAGTATTCCAAGTCATGAAAGGCAAGGACCTACATCCGAGATTGCTCTCTCCAGCAAAGCTATCATTTAGAATGGAAGGGAAAATAAAGAAGCTGTCATTTAGAAAGGAAGAGAAAATCTCAGATAAGGTCAAGTTAAAGAAGGAGTTCATCATCACCAAGCCCTTATTATATGAAATGTTAAAGGGACTTATCTAAGAAAAAGAAGATAAAAATATGACAGTAAAAAGACAGCAAACTCACAGATATTAGCAACCACACCTGAAACGAAAGCGAACTAAACAAACAACTAGAACAGGAACAGAAGCTCAGAAATGGAAATCACATGAACGGTTATCAACAGGGGAGTGGGAGGAGGAGAGAGGGGGAAAAGGTACAGAGAATAAGTAGCATAGACGGGGGGTAGAAAATAGACAGGGGGAGGGCAAGAATAATGTGGGAAATGTAGAAGCTAAAGAACTTATGACACATGGATATGAACTAAAGGGTGGGAATGTGGGTGGGAGAGGTTGTGCAGGATGGAGGGGAATGATTGGGGAGAAATGGGACAACTGTAATAGCATAATCAATAAAATATAACAAAAAATAAAAATAAATAAGTAAATAAATACTGTGAAGGAAATTAAGAGGAAATGGTGACAGAACAATGGAAAGGGCAGTATTTAGATAAGGTATTCAGGGAAGGTATGTATGAAAAAATATTAGACGAGAAGGTGCTGACAATGGTGAACCTCAGTTGAGCCCTATGTTCTAGGAAAACAGTGATCGCTAAGAAATCTCCCCAACCTTTCTTTTTTTCTCAATTCCCCATCCTTTTATGTTCTAGAAAACAGCTAACTGCAATGAACCACCATCCCTACAGGGCCTAGAGTGGACTTGCTGTCCACTCTTTCTCATGATTCCCATAAGACTTGTAGAAGACTTCCATGTTTACCTGTGACTATCCCAAATCCAGACAGGTCCCTTTTTGCCTAAATCTGTTGCCTCATAAATGATCAGCAAAGAATTGAATTGTTTGTCCCGTGAAACTAGCTAGACACAGAAACAAACATTTCCTGTTTCACTGAAACTTCTTTTAATTGAAAAACTATCCCAACTGTAAATAACCCAACCTGTAACTTGCCTACTCCTCCCTGTAAAAATCTGAGGCAAAACCACCCTGCTGAGACATACTGTACTAGGCTGAATAACAGCACCTAAAAAATTTCCAGGTCCTAATCCCTAGAATCTATGAATGTTACTGTACATGGAAAAGGAGCTTTTAACAATAAGATTAAAAAGCTGGAGATGTGGTAATTACCCTGGATTGTCTGGGTGGACCCAAAATATAACTACAAGCATTCTCGTAAGCAGGAAGCAGAAGGAGACTGGACTACAGACAGAAGAGCAGGCAGCCATGGAACGGAAGCAGAGAGAAACAGTCAGAGAGAAGCTGCTTCTGAAGATAAAGGAAGCGACCAGGAGCTAAGGAATTCAGCTCTAGATGTGGGGAAAAGCAAAGAAAACAGGTTCTCCCCTAGACCCTCCAAGGCAGCGCAGCCCACTAAGACTCATTTTGGACTTCTGGACTCCAGAACCGTATGAGAATAACTTTCCATTGTTTCAAACCACTAACTTTGTGGTTATTTGTTACAGCAACCATAGAAAGTTAATATTCCAATCTTGAGACCTGGGATGCTTTCCCTACTGCAATAGCCTGAATAAAACCTATCTCCTTATTTACTCAGTTTTTGTCTTCGACAGGGCTCACCAAATGAAGGATGGGGAGAATAGCCCAGACAGAGCGAATAACAGGAACAAAGTTCCTCAGGCAAAAGAGAAGTTAGTGTGTCCTAGAACCTGAGAGATAAGTGGGACTCAAGATGATGAAGTGGAATGATAAGAGTCTGATCATAGGGAATTTGGATTTTATCATATTTGTGATGGGAAATCTTGACAAGATTTTGAGCCATAAAGAGTAGACACAAGATCAGTTATTAGTCCTGGGAAGAGATGATGGTGGCTCCAGATTGTGGGAAGAATTTAGTTATAGAACTAAATGAATCACTGTGTTTCCATAAGGGTTGTAATATGAAACAGTACAGTTCAATTAGGATAACTGAAGGAAGGTTTACTAAAGAAGATATTTATACAAGGTGTGGGCAAGATATGGGAAGTCAAAACCACAAAAAAGAGTGCACTATCCTGAAGCTTACCCTTTAGTGCCAGGCCTAAAGGGAAAGTTGGGGGACGCAGTTTCCAGAGCCTGGGAGGAAGGGCAACACTGATAAGAGCAGTGGTCTTCCGTAGAGGGGCAGGGCCAGGCAGAGGAGCCCCAGACCTTACCTTCCCCTCCCCCTCGGACCTCCTGCTGAGGCTCTCTATAATCAAACCCAAAAGCAAACCAGAGGACAAGAGAGCTCATTGGTGAGGTCGAAGCAGGTCAACCTGCCTGGGCAGAGAGCAAGGCAGACAGAGACAGAGAGTGGGTCTGGAAGGAAAAGAGAAAGATATGTTGCAAAGGCATTCCAATTAGTCCAATTTATTGAAAGAAAATGTAGAGACTTGAATTTTCTACGTTATTTCATTAATAGTCAATTTCACTTAGCCTGTGCCTACAGGCACAAAAACAATGGCCTTTCACCTTCCTGACTCTTCTTCAAACATTTATAACTGCTCTTTCTGTCCTGAAGGCAATAAAAAAGACAGTGATTAAAACATTATAAGGACAAATAATGTTATCTTTAAAGTTCGGTGAAAAACCTCTTTTGTTACAAGTGTAAAATGTGAAGAAATATTGCTATGTGAAAAATGGATAGTATCTACTTTAGACTTCAGAGAATTGCGTTTGCGCAGCCTAGTACGTGAAGGTTGTTTGACAGGCACAGAATACTGAGCCACAATCAACCGAAACCACAGCAAGCCTGATTCTCACATCTCTCTGCATGGGTACCCATATTTTACCATTGCTTTGGTTTCTTTTTTGTTTTGCTTTGTTTTTTGTTATTACTCTGAAAGATAAGTCAATTAGCATTGCAGATTTCTCACAGGAATTTTGCATCTTATGAATACAAAAATCATGAACTTGGCCCAATTTTATTTGAATCAGTTTTTCTGTTTCCTATTTAGGATTAACTTCCCAGGATATATGCAGAGATTTAGTAGCAAGAACTACAATGCACACATTAAAATATGGAGAATTTCAGCAGCAATTTGAGTTTTGGTAATTACCGGCTTTGTCTACACAGACATAGATGAAAAAGCATAACTTTTTGGTTTCTGTCCTTTGTTTAAAAATTTGGAAAAATTGTGTACTACCAACAGAAAAACCATACAATAGTTGTTCAATGTCATGAGAAAATCTGGTGCAACCAACAAGATTGAGAAATACAGAGAGCAAATCTGTCTGAGGCAGTGTCTTAACGAGACACCTTTCTCCTGGCACCATCCTCAATGGTGGATGGTGCCGAAAGACTCTCATGCTCATGTTCTGCTCAGAACCATTGCCACCACATTTGCCTCACCCAAAAACTACCAGTGGGTCCCACTCACATAACCAATTCCATGTGGCCCCATCTTCTTCTGTTTTCACGGTCATTCTCCATACCCTGCTCCCTGGTCCCACTTGCTCCTTCCAAGAAGTGGGCCTGAGTGAGCTGGGACCCATAGGAGAAGAGAGGAACAGAAAAAGGCGATGGTCCCAGCAGCCGGGAGCCAGTGGGAGAGGCACCAGTGCTCTCAGGGAAGGTAGGAAAACAAGCCCACCCTTGAAAACACTTCACTAGCAGACCAAGCTTGTTTTTTTAAGACTTGTTGATCCTAGATCTAGAAGACCCCCAAGATAGCCATTGGCTCATGACTTCCAGGATTTTCCTCTAAAAGGCAGCAGACAGACAAACCTTCTTGTCTTAGAATAGTCAAAAGGGTGATATTACCCAAATGACTAATGCTTGATTTCAGTAGCTTCCTCTACCTCTTCCACCCCATTTTCATACCAAACTGACTTAATGGGCCATCAACCCAGCTAAAAGGGAAGTCCTATTGACTGCTTAAAATATCTGCTCTAGGGGTTTATGGTAGAAACAGTAATGCCCCCCTCCCCACAACCCCCTCGAAGACATCCACGGAACCTGAGAATATATTACCTTACATAGCAAAAGGGACTTTGCAGATGTGATTAAGATTACTGACCTTTACTTAGAGAGATCCTCCTGGATCATCTGGGTGGACTCAATGTAATTATGTAAGTCCTTAAACAGGGAGCAGTTTCCCAGCTATGATCAGAGAACCAGGGAGATGGCAACCTAAGAAGGAGGGACTCGGCCTGCTGTTGCTGACTTTGAAGGTCACCAGGCAGGGAATGTGGTCAGCCTCCAAAAGCTGCAAAAGGCAAGGGGATGGGTTCTTTGTTAGAGACCCTAGAAAGGACCGAAGCATTGGCAACACCTTGATTTAGCCCAGGGAGACCTGTGTCCTACTTCCGACCTAAAGAACTATAAGATAAATTTATATTGTTTAGGCCACTAAGGTGAAATGATGTGGTCAATTGTTACAGCAGCAATGAAAAACGTATACAGTCTTCATCACCTCAAGCTTGGATTAGCACCATAGAATATTCCTAATTACTCCAGCTTCTCTAGTCTCCAGGCCATCTTGGAAACTCCTACTCCACACACTCTGGTCAAAGAGCACTCTATTCATTTATCTTCTCTGTCTTAGAGCCTACAAATGGCATTTTTTCCAACTAAGCTCCTCTGAATATCAGAAGATCTGAGGTGCCTCCTCTGGACCTGCCAAGGGCCAGGCTGGAAGATTCGTGAATACTGCTAAAGATGCCCTGAAAAGACTCATGGGAGAGATAGGATAACGGACTTTTCCAGGAGTTTCATCACCAAACATGGTTAACAATAGGAATACACTGGACGGCTCAAACAAAGTCTCACAGCATCCGCTGGTTACACTGCTCCCCTGACAAAAACAGTCGTGTGCCGGAGGAAAACCAGTTCTGCCGCTCTGTCCAGAGTAGGTCACACAAGTAACCTCTGAACCAGGGACCAGTCAGTAAGGATGGTCCCACTATAATACCTTCTTTATTTTATGAAATCTTATGGCTAATTTTCCTGTCCGATCAGATGCTTTTCAAAGATGAAATAGGGAGATATGGTTTGAGGGAGATCACACGAGCCAGGAGAGACCCCAGAACTCCAGCACTTAGAAGTTGTAAAGCTTTCCATTTCAGTCTCCATAACCCCCTTCCGCAGACCCTTTCCTCTTTGCCTGATCTCACAATTAAAACTGTCCATATATCAAGTTTCTCATTGCTCAAAATTCCACTTTATGTTTTACAGTGAGTCTCAGAAAGTTACTCCTGCTTAACCGTTGGTAAGGCACCTTTTGTGCCTTGCTTTGTCTCCATTTTGCTTAACCAAAAAAACAAGCTTTTTTTATTCTGAATGTTGGCTGCTCTACAATTATTCTTAGTAAAATTATACTCCAAATTTATCGCTAAGAACAGAGGCCTTGGAGCTGCCTTTATACTTAAGTAATGGAGTCTCAAGCAGCCCAGAGTATAGTGGTTTTGGTAAAGCTTGTAATATTGGTTCAACGTAAAGGAACTCTTTCTAGAATGTCTTAATCCCAGCAGATTCTCTACAAATGAATCCTAAAGCAGGGGTCCCCAGCCTCTGGGCCAGTACCAGTCTGGGCCACACAGCAGGAGATGAGCTTGAATTTAATGTGCTTGAATCATCCAGAAACTATTATTGCCTCCCTCCCAGGTACGTGGAAAAATTGTCTTTCGTCTCCTATGAAACTGGTCCCTGGTGTCAAAAATGCTGAACAGCGCTGCCCTAGCATGGTGGTTTTAACTAGGAATGAGCAACAAGAGTCACCCTGGAGAGTCTGAGCAGCCAGTTTGCAGTGGGGTTTGAACTGTGCATTTGGCCAAGCTTTCTTTCCAGGTGATTCTCTTGCGTACTCTGGTTCTTAAGTCATTTGCTTTTTTCTTTACTTCCTGAAAACTCAATGATGCTTTAAAATGAAATAACAACAGTCCTTCTCTGGGCTGTAATCACAGACATTTTACCTCCTGGTACTCCTATAAACACTGGCATAACTCAGAGTCAACTTTTCATGACGATTATGTTAAGATTGGGCTCAGCGTGCCTCTGAGAACTGTAGCTGAGTCTGTGCGTTAACTCTTCTGATCCCTTTACACTTCCGTGGCACATGCAGCAGTAATTTGTTAGTCCGAAGTAATTTTGTACCAATGAATGCCTGTGTGGCAGGCCAGCTGCTGCCTTCTTGTTTATTTAGCTGCCACTCAACTTAATGTCAATCTCATGATCTACTTACATGCATAAGATCCATGCACCGCTCTTATGAAAGCAGGCACCTGATTGCTGTGTTCTTCCCAAGAGCCCAGCCAGAACATTTTTGTGGGGTTCACAAGTTATATGCTGGTTTAGTGTTTTTAAATTGGGAACAAAACATCTGAAAAGAACAAAGGGGAAAAGAAACACTGACCATCTAAAAAGAACCCAAGTTAAGGTAGTTTAAGTCCATCATGGAGCTTACATGCTAGTGGAGAAAACATACAAGTGAAATAAATGTGATTTCATGTAGCAGTACATGCTATGAAGAAAAATCAAATATGTGGTGGTGCTTAGGAGGAGACTTTTCTAGGTAAGGGAAGAGCTGAGAGAAAGAAAGAAACATGACTGCAGACTTTTTTATCTTGAGCAGGAAGAGAGGTTGAGAAGAGAAGCCAGGAGACTGAGAAGAGGCAGCCAGCGAGGGGAAAGGAAAACGGAGTGCGGCCTAGTGAGGGACTGTTCCAACAACAAGGGCATGGCCAACTGTGAAACTAGGAATGCCTGGTTGATTTACTACATACATGCTTTCCAGGCTTGGGGAACACAGGCAGCAGCAGGCTCAGTATTAAAGAGTCATCACGGTCTGAGTAAGACACGTAAACTTACAGAGCAGAGTGGCTAAGCGCATGGACTCTGAAGCCAGCCTACCTGAAGTTGAATCCTGGCCCTAAGGAGAGAAAAAAAAAAAAACCCTCTCTGTGATTGGGTTTCCCATCTGTAAAATGGAGATAATAATAGCACTTGTTTCTTCTAGTTGTGATTAAATGAGTGAATATTTGTAAAACACTTAGAATAAACCTGGCATGAAGTTATCACCATGTAAGTTTTTGTTAAAGAGAGAGAAATCCCTATACAGTTCTCCCTTATCAGAGAGGGACACGTTCCAAGACCCCAGAGGATGCTTATAGTAAACCATAGTTAGTGCAAAACCCTACGTATACTATGGCCTTTTCCTAGACATATATACCTACAATTAATTTATAAATTAGGCACAATAAGAGATAAACAACATATAATAAAATAATTATAATATACTGTAATAATATCATGTGAATGTGGTCTTTCAAAATAGCTTGTTGTGTGGCTCTCCCTTCTTGTGGTGGATGACGTATCAGTGGGACCATCTCATACACAAGATGTCACCCACGCCTTCTGCTTTTGTTGCCAGAACAGTTATTTTTTGTGGGACTCACAAGAGGTAGGGTTCAAATAATCTTTGTTTTTGAGGCGGTGTGTGTTCTTTCCTCTATAATAAACTATGCCTGGCTTTATCATATGACTCTTGTTAATGTTAAAGATAAAGTTCATACACATGAGATGATTATACAACTAGACAATAGTTTATGGCTAATGATAGTGTTATGAGATAAGATAATGCAAAATTCACTACTGATTGTAAGGATGTCTCTTGAGTGAAGTGAGTTTTATCTGGGTCATTACAAGATATGCAAAGACTCAAATGATTTCTTTCTCCTGTGAACTTCCTTAGGAAAATACTAGAGAAAAGCAAAATAGGGAAGTAAACTAAGAGGAAGATACTAGATTCATAAAACCAGGGCCCTAATACAAGAGCGGCAAGTCTTAGGGAAGTCTCGGGATGACAGCTATTCAGCAGGACTAGAGGGTCACCTGCACACACTGGAGCAAGAGTAGAGGGGAGTAAGGGAAGGGGAAACGGAACTGGTAAGAGGATTTGCTGTTTTGGTGTTTCATTTGCTGATACTGTTTAAAGCATTGGATATACTGGAGTTTTTGGAAAAAACAAGCAATAAATGAATTAAAAACACCACCACCACCACCACCAAAGATAAACAGAAAAAGGAGGCAATTACTAACTTGAGGGGGACAGGTGAAAGAAAAGAAATAATCATACTACATTGTCTCAGCAGTGAATTCTTTCAAAGTCCTGATAAAGTAAATTCTAACTGCTTACCCAAAAATTCTTTGAAAACTATTGGAAGAATGGGGTGGAGAGGGGAGTAATAGACTGAATCTGAACTGCCCTAATTCAGAAGATAATTTCTATGCCATTAAAAAAAAAGAACACATAATTTAGAAATAGGGAGGTAAATTCCAGTAGAAAGAGCCCCACTTGAAAGTGTTGCCTGAGGGGTGGGGGTGGGGGTAGGGTGTTTGAGGAGGGGGAAGGGCAGGGATGGTTGTTTTTCACTGTAGGCCTTATAAAAGCATTATTTGGAAAATAAAATCCTTTGATTAAAAATTAAAGGAATGAACAGAAAAATCAAAAGACTTAGAGAACTGATCATATACAGGGGCCCAATGGAAGAGGCAATGAGATCTCTAACATTTATTCATATAACACATATTTATTGAGCACTATTCAGAGCCAGGTACTAAGCTAGGCCCCAAGTCCCAGCTGGTGTGGCTCAGTGGATTGAGTGCTGGCCTACAAAGCAAAGGGTTGCTGGTTCAATTCCCAGTCACTCTTTAAAAATATAATTTTTAAAAAAGCTAGGTCTCAGGAATACAACAGTGATCCCAACACTCATAAAGATTACGTCTACTAGAGCAAATAGTAAACAAGAAAATAAATGTATAAAAGGAGTACACATTGCAGTAATAAGTGGTGTAATTAGGAAGAAAAACCTAATTACTACCATAGAAACTGGTGGTGTGAAGACAGGGCAGCTACTTTAGTTACGTTTGTCAGGGAAGGCCTTTCTAACATGATTTGAGACTCGAAACCCATGAAGTGCAAACCAAGGGTGGCATGAAGCTCAAACCAAGGGTAGATGCGTATGGATTTCCAAGCAGGAAAAGTCTGGTGGGTCAAGAAACTGTTCAAAAACCACCATTGACACACCACCACCAGAGGTGAGTGGGACGATGGTTCTAGATGAGATTGGAGAGGTAGCAGGACCCAAATCATGTGGCCATAGGTATAAATTGAGGAGTCCTCAGGGTATAGGTAACATTTAAAGCAATGGAAGGAGGAATCCCCACATTCAGGAGGAAGAGCCTGTAAAACACTGAAAAGGTGGGGCCTGTAAGCAAAGGAACAGCAAGAAAATTTGAAAACTTCCCCAACAACGCCCTAACATTTTCACCATTTTTCTAAAACTTCTCTCCCCCACAGTTTGTAATTACTTTGACTAAGTGCACTACTACTTGGTATTCATATTTTGCATCAGTTCTGGAGATGGAGGTATTTTTATCCTAGAAAAATCAGTTTGCTATTATAAAGTGATTTGCTCATCCCCACTCAAAGGTATACCAGCGTGGCTCAGGACCTTTTGAGTCACAGCTCGGGGAGGCGGGGCGCTCTGATGCTGTGGCATTTCAACTGGGATGCCCTTGAGGTTATCCTTACCACCCAGGCCCTGCCCCGCTTTAAGAGTAACAATACAGCTGCACGTTGGGTGAGAGAAGGCAATCGAGAACGCTGCCTACGGCACAGCCTAGGGCGCAGCACTCAGAGCTGCCCGCTGTCCCGGGAAATGGGATGCGGTACCGTTGCTTTTGCTGCCCCTGCGATTACTACTTAGGGAGTCACGGCCGCGGGCGGCGTTTCCCCAGGTAAGTCAACAGCCAGGCGTGCAATGGGCCCCGCAGACAGTGTCGGAAAACAGGGTCGAGAGAAAGAAAAAATAGAAAGAGGAAGGTAGACGCAGCCGGCGGCGGTAGTCAGATTCCGGATTTAGAGCGTGCTGCGTCCCCGGAGGCCCAGGGCCTCCGCCAGCCCCAGAGCGGCCTCCGCACCGCCTCCTGCGCCCCTCGTCAGACGGCGGCGGTTACTGCTTCCGAGGTCACTTTCCCGTGCGCGCTCGGCAGGCGCCCGCAGGGCCGGAATAGCCAACCGGCGCCTGAAGCTCAGGGCAAATGACTCCCCTCCGCCCTCGCCACGTGCTCGTCTACCATTTCCTATCCTCTTTGCTGCGTTCGATGTGGAAAGACGCGCCCAGCGCACGGACGGGAGCCGAGGCGGCGGCCCTCCGCCGGCCAGGCTGGCTCCCCGACCCCGCCCGCGCCCCGCCAGGGACCGCGCAGCCGGGGGCGATCCCGGCGCTGTCCAGCGCTCGCAGCCTGAGCAGAGGATGTCGCAGTGGTAGTAATGTCTGGGCCCAGGTTTCGTAAGGCGTGGGGAGCCTGGGAGTGCTGCCAGCTGTTCGCGCACCCGCCGGGAAGTCTGGGAAGACGCGGGCGGACGAGCAACACCCCGGAAAGCCCTCAGCGGGCTTGGGTGTGTTAAGGGGAGGGTGCGCAGCCCCTAAGGCGCGAGAGCGAGTCCACTCCGGTCACCCCCCGGGGTGGGGTGGGTTTTTTTTTATTGTGGGGAGGGGAGGCCACCGAAGTAGCCCCCTGAGTTACACCCTTGCGCTAAGTATAGAAAGCTTAAAGGGGCTCAGTAATTTCCGATCCCAAATCTGTTTTCGAAGAATGGTTTCCAGCCCCAAATTTTAATTCCGCCTCCCCTCTCAGTCAAAATGTGGGCTCATCCAGGTGGGGTCTGCTGGGGCGTGGCCTGGCTGGCGGGAAATTAAAAATTCGGCGCTTAGCCTTCGGTTAGGCTTACTCGCGCCTTCCTCTCCCTCTGCTGCTGCAACGTGTGCCGGCGTTCTGCCATGCCTTGCTCTGAAGAGATACGCACCCTCTCTCCCAGCAAGCGGTCCCGGCCTGCAGAGGAGGACGGCGCGCGGCTTCGGCTTCGCTTCGTCCGGCTCTCGGAGCACGCCACCGCCCCGACCAAGGGGTCCGCGCGGGCGGCCGGCTATGACCTGTACAGGTGGGTGGTGGGTGGTGGCCGCTGGCCGCCCGCGCCCCGAGGGAGGCCAGTCCCGGCGAAGAGCCTTCAGTCCCCGCCGTCCCTGCCCCCTCGCAGAGAAGGCTAATTCCCGAATTTTAGAGCTTTCATGTTGGCTTACATTCAGGCCCTCTGCTGCCATGGCACAGCTGGAAACGTTCACCTAAAAGGTTACAGAAACAAATGGGTTTTGGTGGGGGGTTTTTGCATATCTGTACGGTTTCCGACATTTCCGTGTTGAAAATTTTAGCTTTCCTCTTTAGCACAAATTCAGTAGGGATTTGGGCAAAGAGTTTGGAAAAGTAAGTAATATACATAAATATCCCTGAGGCGTCGCTTTGCCACATTTATTGCACTCTCCAAGTGGAAGGTAGAAAGGAATGAGGCCCACCTTGGCCTTCAAGGCGTGAGCGTGATGCTGCGCCCAACAGAAAGAAAAGCCAGGGTGGGAGCGTAGGTGCTCGGCATGAAACTACCTAGGCAGGATTAATGAAGGCCGCTTTTGTCTTAAAGGGTTGATACAATTTCTCCACACGTCCATCTTTAACTTGGCCCCAAGGACAGGAAATTTCAGAATGGGCTTGAATATGAAAAGCAGGAATATGGTAATACTACCACCTTTTCATTTGTACACTTTTTACCTATACTACAAACCTTTCCATACGCTATTTTAAAAGTCCTCATAACAACAATCTGAATACATCAATGTTACTTTTTACAGATGAGGGGGTTTGTAAAGAGCTGAACTAACAGCCCGAAAGGCTTGAATGTAATAGAACTTTTGGCCCCTGAATTCAGGGCTTCCCCCCCACACACCCAATGGTTCTAAGGTGCCCACTTCTTAGAACCATTAAGATAAGTGAAAAGTGATATTGGAGGTAGAGAATGTTTATTACATGACTAAATCCTGAGCCTTGGGATATACTAAAGCATTCCAGGTCATTCTCATGTGCAGACTACTCACCTAAGTCATAAGTAAGCAGAGAGGAATGAAGTGAGCGATGGTAGTAAGGGGGAAAAGAAAAGGAAAAGTGAGGTATAGACTTGTAGCTGAAAGGGATACAGTTCAGCTCCTTAATTTTCAAGAATGGAAACGGTTTGACTACCCCATGTCTGGGCACTGTTCTGAGTCTTGGAAGAGACTGGTTTTAAGGCACTTAGAGCATCTTCATACACTGAAATAGAGACGTGGGAATAATTGACCTCTTTAATAAATTAGTGTTTAACTATTCAGAGCAAATTACATTGAGGGAAGTAAAAATATACTGCTGCTTTACCAGTTTAATGAAGGTCTGCAAAGTAACTTCCAGTTGTGCTTGTTAAATTTCTGTCAAGGGGAAGGTACAGTAATAACAATATCAGCATTTGCTGGGTGGACCTTAGAGAATCAGTTCCTTCACAGTGTCTGTCTCCAGGGCCGTGCACCATGGTCAGCTCTCACCCTCAGCCAGTGAAGGCTGTAGCATATACCTTTTTAAAGGTCTGCCTTTTCTGCCCCCTCCTGCTAAATAATTAGCTGCATTTCCCAACCAAGTTTTGTTCAGGGGAGAATACATTTACATCTTGTCACCTCTTTCACCAGAAAAATTCATAGAGAATTACACTATCTTAATACCACTTATTTTTTTTTCCAATATCTTCCTAGTGCCTATGATTACACAGTGCCACCTATGGAGAAAGCCCTTGTGAAAACCGACATTCAGATCGCTCTGCCTGCCGGGTGCTATGGAAGAGTAGGTAAGCCACTGAAGATCATCCTGCTCTGCCTTTGTGACAATGTTCCTTCATCTTAGTTTTATCTAGGGTATAAATGAGGGGTGGGGTATTGCTCAGCCTATGTCCTAAAATAAAAAAGTGCCTACGGTGATGGCAGCTGCAGCCATTTGAAAACTTTGATTTATACACAGGCACCCTCCAGGGTTGCAAGTTCTGATGCAAACACCACGGTGAAGCAGCTATCGCAGGAAAGCAAGTCATGTGATATTTTTGGAGTTTCCAGTTCATATAAAAGTTGATGTTTACACAATATTGTAGTCTTAATTAAGAGTACTGCAGTATTATGTCTAAAAAATGTACATACCTTATTTTAAAAATGCTATATTTCCAAAACAAAAATGTTAGTCATCATCTAAGCCTTCAGTGAGTTGTGATCTTTTTGCTGGTAGAGGATCTCACCTTTGATTTCTAAAACATGCAATAGCTATGAGGCGCAAAATAAAACAAGGTCTGCTTGTATCTGCCTTTGCTTCTCTTGCTATTTTTTGATTCTTTACCGGAGCTTTTAGAAGGCTCACATTGGCCCAAGAGGGTCTCACAACCTACTCACTGAAAATATAGGTGATGATTAACTGGCGCTTTTTCCAGTGTTACCACCAACTCCCCCTTCAAAAATCAGATTGCATATGCAGGCAAGATTTCTTTGTGAAGATGGTGATGAGAATGGCTAATACTAGTTATGTAAGAAAAGAGAGACAGTCTTAGGATAATGGCACATGGCATTTTACATCATGGGAGTAAGACTTCTACCCTTTTGGTCTCAGAGTGTGTCAGGCCACTTGGCCTTCTCTCCTTTGGATTTACCCCCTTGGGGTGTGTTAGGGTAAGAGAGATTCTTCAGGGAGGGAAACACCTCACAGAGGGAGGAGCTAGGACAAAATGGAGTGCAAGTTCACAGGTGTGACTTCTGGAGTGATTCAGTTGTCACCAGAAAGAGCACAGGTACTTTCTGACTAACTTCAGAGTAAACATGAAGGAGCAAATGGGACTGTGACCCTCCCCTTAGGGTTGGGGTGGGAAGTGGTGACTAGACCACCACTATCCTATTAACTATGGGTGTGAGAGCCGCTGATACTTCAGCCTTTAAGAGAAAAATGAGATTAGCTCCCTCTCTATTTTAGAGTATTGGTGGCAGGGGGAGGGAGGTGGAGATCTGGAGATGGAGTGAAATGAAAGTAAAGGCAGGAAGGAGCAGCATTTATTGACAAAGATTCCTGATTTAAATTATTCTGGAATAAAATACCAGAAGTTAGGATAGTTAATGGTAGGCCTGGTGTTCAAGTCAGCAAGTATAAAGTATAAACTTAGCTTTTTCTTTTTTCATTTTAAGAATAAAAGGCATAGTAAGTTGACTTTTTAAGGTTTAGTTTTTGGCATTTTGCTTGACTGATATTAAGCCTGTTACTCTGGTTCATTTGTTACACGCAGACATGTCTTTTGGCATCTGTATCGTGGGTCAGAGTCCCAAGTTCTAGACTAAGCTCTGCTATACTTCTTCCCATCTACAATACATTGCAGCATCCTCAGAACTTCCACTTTAAAAGTCCCAGCCCTGACCCTTGTGGCTCAGTTGGTTGGGCATTATCCTGCAAAGCACGAGGTCTGCCTTTCAATTCCTGGTCAGGGCATATGCCTGGATTGTGGGTTCAGTCCCCAGTCGGGGTGCGTACAAGAGGCAACTGACTGATGATTCTCTCTCACACTGATGTTTCTCTTCCTTCTGCTCGCTCTCTCTAAAAAAAAGTCCCTCTCCTCTGTTCATGCCCCTGGCAGCAACTGTCCTCCTATTGTGGCCAGAGTTCTTCACAGATGCCTGTGTCCCCACTTGCTCACCTTCAGCCCATTCCAGGGGTCCATGGATGCACCACCACTGAAGTTGTGTGGGAACTGTCCTAATTTGGCTTCGAATTAAACCTTATCTGATTTTTCTAAACTAATTGACTTGGGTAATGCGGTATACTAAATATATTCTTTAATTCAGAACCATCTGCTAAAGTTAAGATGAAGATATCAGTGGTAGGATGTGAGTCAATTATATCCAGTAATTGCCCTTCCACCTTAAAATAGCCAATTCTTTTTTGTTTTCTAGCTCCACGTTCTGGCTTGGCTGCAAAACACTTCATAGATGTAGGAGGTATTGTATTTACATTTTTATTCTGTAAATATTTTTAAGCATTTACTTTGCTTAAGAGGAAGTAATCAAGTGACAAACTGTATTTTCATATTCAAAACAAGGAAATGGCTTTGGTTGTTTCTTGCCTTTCAGAAATTGGTATCTCTGAATAATAGACAATTACAATATTTCGAATCCTATTTGATTATATGTAACCTTTGAATGACCATTATATGAAATGCATGTTGTTTTACTAATAGGCTTACTAGACACTGACAGGTAGGATTTTTGCTTTGGTTTAGGGATAATCTGCATTTAGTCCAAAAATGACTCCATTCATAGAAGAAGCTTTGTTATTATAAGAGAAGGAAAAGCTTTTATGTCACCTAAGCAATTATATTTTGCTTAAATAATTACTAAGTATGTATATAATAATTATTTAAGCAAAAATTTCTAGAAAATGCAGTTTCATTTTGGAGTAAGAATTTTCTTAACCTTCTTAGAGGAGAGGAATCTATGTTTGGCAAAATATAAAAAGAGAATCTTTCCCTAGTCAGGAGAGCAGACACAGCTTTCCTATCTAAATTTCTTGCTGAGCCAGTCCTCTGTGGCTCCTATTTGTTTTATAACAAAGCGTTACTCATGTCTCCTGAAGTCAATAACTTCCTTGCCAGGTTCCTCTCATGAAGGAGCCCTCGTCTCCTGCTGGCCACGCTGGCAAGATGTCTCACTGCCCTTCACTGTTTGGAAGTTCTCGCCTTCCTGATAATGCCTCCCTTGCTTCCAGTCTCATTACTGGGTGTAGAGCCCACTGACAGGGCCCTCCTGTCCTGACTCTCCTTTTTTTTAAATGTTTCTCCTTCGGTTTTCTTTTTTTATTGCTACCATTTAAAGTAATTTTCTTACAATAGCTTTATTGACATATAATTTACATTTCAGACAACTCACCCAATTTAAGATGTATAGTTTAGTGGTTTTAAGTGTATTCACAGAACTGCAGTCATCACCACCATTAATTCTAGAACATTTTCATCATCTCTCAAAGAAACCTCATATCCGTTAGTATTCATTCCCTCTTGCCCCCCAAATCAATAGCCCTGTGCAACCACTAACTTATTTTCTGTTAACATAGAACCATATTTAATACTTGGTTGAATTTTCCATTATAGAGAATAACCAGAAAAAGAAAAAAGCCTACGTGAAAAAAGCCTTATGAAACATGAATTTCTGCCCTAATGTGCCTCCAAGCACATCTATCCTCAAACATGTTGGGTCAAGGGAGGGGGTGCTGGGTGGAGGTGGGCAAAGAGGGGGGAAGTGGGGGTTCTCTGCGATAGTGTCAACAGTTTTAAGAAGCTTAAATTTTTTTAGCTAAATATCTAATTGATAGATTCATGGAGAGTTTCGTGGAACATCAGTGTTTTAGAGGTGATCAGGAAAGATGACACCACACGTTTTACCGGTGCCACTATCAGCAACAGCAGGCAGTGTCCTGACCCTCCCTCCTCCCCACTCACAGTAGTGAGGGCTTTGCACACAAGACGTCTTGGCCCTCAGGTAAGTGGGTGTGCTAGGTTCTCTGCCTCCCTCCATTTTTACAAAGCTACTTTTCAACAGATGAGAACACTGGCTCAAAGATGAGCCCAGGTTACACGTTAAAAACTGGAATCTCCATTCATACAGTTCCAGTCTGCTCGTTCTTTCCAACACGGTCAAATGCTGTGGATCACCCCGCCACATTCACCACCACCCAAGCTCTGTCTTAAGTTAGCTCGTTGTCACCTGCACTGCCTGGGCTATCTCTTGTCTACCCCTTGGGCTCCCCATGGTATCACTGGATGGTGCTGTGGAGCGAGACAGGAGCCCAGAAGTAGTCCCTAAGGAAAGCTGAGCTTGACACAACAGGAATGGACAGCCCACTGGGGTTGAGGATTGTCTGGGCTCATTATGCTTGATGTCAAAAAATAACTTTTACAAAGTTAAGTGTGGTAACTTAGCACATAAATTAAAAATATAAACAAAATTGTGTATGGCCCTAGCCAGTGTGGCTCAGTTGGAACATTGTCTTGTGGACCAAAAGATTATGGGTACAATTCCTGGTCAGGGCACATACCTAGGTTGCAGGATTGGTCCCTGGTTGGGGCATGTTAGAGAGGCAACTGATTGATGTTTTTCTCTCATGTCGATGTTTCCCTCCCTTCCTTCCTCTCTCTAAAATCAATAAGCATGTCCTCAGGTGGGGATTAAAAAAATAAGTAAATAAAAATTTGTATATATTTTAAAAAAAATTTCAAAGGGTTGGTAAGGGAACGTGGGCTTTGGAGTAACAACAGTGAAAATTAGTGTGATCACCTGTGAAGGGTTGGAGGGTTAAATGATAATGTATAGAAAGCATCTAACACTTTGATACATATTAGGTATGCAAGTTATACTCCTGTGCCCTAGGGACTTAACAGATTTTTTTTTAATGTGGAAGCTTTGTTACTGATTTTTGCTGTTTAAAACAAGCCTCTGCTTAAAAAAAAAAAAAAATCATGTAAAAGAAATGGAAAGTTAGTTTGCCTGATGGTTGGTGTGGTATTATTTGTAAAATCACACTGGTGTGTCTTGGATGCAGAATATCTTAAAAATGTCTCTTAGGCACAAGTTTAGCATAGCTGGCCACAGTATTTAGTTCAGAGGAGAGATGTTGTTAGAAATCTCAAACTATAAATAAGGGTCAAAGGGAAAAGTTGGGTATAGAGGATTCTGTTCAGAATTCACATCTGGTAGGTGTGGATAGTTTTCACTAAAGGTTTCCAACAAATGACATGCCAAAGTCTTGACACAGTGAAAGTTTGCCTGAAGTCAGTTCATCACCCTGCCAGTTCCAATGCATGATTTTTCCAGTGATGACTTCAAAATACTTTCTGCTTTCTCTCGAAGAGAAATATCCTTGATGTAACTTATGTCCCTTATGTAGGTTTTTCTTGAAGGTCAAATTGCCTTTGAGTGGTGAATGAACTAGAAACCATTGGATATTTTTATACTGTTGGCATTCATGCTAAAAAGTCATTTTAATTGAGGACCTTTTTTTTTCTTCCCTACATTTTATTTGACTTCAAACAACTTCATTTCTTTTAGTTGGTTGAAGGCTTTTCCCATGTCTTGGCAAGCACAGAATCTTGACAGATCACCTGGCATTGCAGAATCCAGCACACCCAGCCATTTGAGTTTGATAGAACAGCTTTACTGATAGATAGCAAAGAAAGGCCTGTATGGAAGAAAAGTGTTTTTTTGTGTGGTAGAAGATAGCATAGACTAAGAAAAAAAAATACTTATAAGACATATGAAAAAGTTAAATACACAAACAGATAAGAAAAAATATAAAATATAGAAGAGGGTATGCAAATGTGCAACAATGGTACAGAGGAGGAAAATCCAACCTCACTAGTAGTGATCAGGAAAATGCAAAGTAATGCCATGAAGGTACCATTTCTCACTCAGCACATTGGCTGGAATTACAAAGATTGTTACCATCTGGTACTGCAAGGACTTGGAAAATGGGTCTTAAGTGTTGTTGATGGAAGTTTGCAGTGTTAAACCTTTTTTGCAAATTGTTCAAATTTAAAATGTACACACCCTTTGACCCAGGATAGTGCTATTTGGAAATTATGTGGTGGGGATAAAAAGTGCTAATACACAAGGATACATGTATAGGGCTCTTTTGCTTATCATAGCAAAATTGTGAAAGTAACCTGAATGTGTGGTGATGTGCAAGAGATACATACAAACAATGGTACTGTATTTCCATATCTTGGATCTAAAAAGGACTAAGATTTATATATAATAATTTCAAATGATGTCTATATCTTAAGTGGAAAAAATAAAATAATATGTGAAATATATTACTGTAATACTGTAACATTGGCTACCTGAGGGAGGGTAGGAGAATGTCATTAGCTTTTATTTTATATATACTTGTAGAATTTGCATAATCTAAAAATGTCCTAATAAAATAGGAACAAGATAATTCAGCAGTCAGCCCACATTGTCTAACACATTCTCAGTAAATGAGTACTAGTCTGTACTTCACACCTCGCAGCGTGGAGATTGTACCGCCTTCTGTGGTCATCTGTTCTGGCCTGGAATAAGTAACATGCTCTGCAGAGGGGCTTCTTCATTAAGCGTCATCTGCGTTGTTCCTGCAGCCAAGACTTTCTGCATATGGATAATACAGGGAAGAGCTGGTCCCATCTTTATATCAATCCTTTCAATAAACATGGAGGACTAATGTAGTGGTCAGCTGGCTGTGGAGAAAAACCAGGCTTCCATGTTCTTGGGATTATTCTTTGCTGTACAAGAAGAAAGACTGTTTTAAGAAGTACTTAGAATTCATTTCCACTTATCCTTAGTAATTCATTCATAAAAGTTCATTTAAACTTCTGTAATTCATTGGGAATATCTAGAATGTTGGTTTTCTGAGTATTTTTCCTATGGTGGGACTTTTTTAAAAGTTTACTTTGTTTTTCTCTGTGTGGGAAAATTGAAAGGAAATACCCTTATTCAAAATCTTTTTTTTTTTTTCCCAATTGACCTTCAAATAATGAGTCCTGCCAACCAGCAGTGGTACCCGTGGAGCTAAATTCCTGATTATGTTCATTTCTTTTTTCCTTTGATAAGAGGATTTATTTATTTATTTAAGGAGTTGGGTGTTAGTGAGATGTTCCATGGAGCTACATTTAATTAGATTCACCTGAATTCCATTCAACATTCTACAAACCCAGGGGAAAGAATTAGCATCTGTAGAGGAAATTGGCAGGGAAGGTGGTTTGGGGGTTGGAGAGTGACTTTGGTAGGTAGGGGTTTCTTTTGGGATAATGAAAATGTTCTGAAATTGATTGTGGTGATGGTTGTACAGCTCTGAATACACTAAAAATTGTTGAGTTGTGAATTATGTCTCAATATTTAAAAAAGGAAATGAGAGGGCCTTGTGCACTTATATTATTTGTGGAAACACTTCAAATTCTTGGCCACAGACCTTGAGGACAAGTCTGGTAAATGTGCCCTCTGGGCCAAAGCAGGGCCTGGCTTCCCTTTCTCTCTTGCCCTTGTGTTTACAGTCTCAAATGGTACAATCTCCACAGGAGTCTGTGAAAGAGTGCTCATTATTAAGGTTATGTGCTAGTATCTTCTGAGAGTATTCTCTAAGAAAAGATAGTGCTCAAATTAAAAGGAGTGAAAAATGATCAATTGAAAGGTTCGGCTGTGTTTTTGTTACAAAAATTGAATGTTTGAATATTAGCTCAATGGCTGCTTCACAGTGTCAGCATCACCTTAACTCCACTGCAGAGCTTCGAGCTTCTTGACACTTTTATTTATGACTCAATCATATTTCAATGTGGATATTAGTGGGCAGCCACTACCAGGAAAAGCCTTTAAAACCCAAATCATAATTTTCTCCTCGTCTGTTTTGGCAGGTGTGCAGCAGAGAGACAGTGGGTTTGGGGAGAGCAATCCAGGGTGACCTGCCTGAGATGCTGAGTGCCTGCTCACCGTTTAGAGTAGGAAATAGTCACCGTTTGTAAGGGTGATGGGTTGGAAAATAAGGGCTATCTTCTAAAGTCTTACTTGCCTATTAGTAATATTTCTTAGCATTGAGGCTTTGCATAGTACCAGAGCAAGATTCACTCATTCAGTTGTATAAAAATCTCAGAGCCGCAGAAGAATTATTTTGAGGTAATTATACACTCACAGTGTTTTGGTAGCATAAAACAAGCTAATATGACTTTTCTTTTCTCTAGCTGGTGTCATAGATGAAGATTATAGAGGAAATATTGGTGTCGTACTGTTCAATTTTGGCAAAGAAAAGTTTGAAGGTATGTTAAATGCAGTCATGTGGATGCAGCAAGTTTTCAGTTATATGTGTTAAAATAACACATAGTCTGATTCTCGTACAAGGCAGGATATAGAAAATGTATTAATAAAAGATCAGTAATAAACTTTTGTTTTTTTTTTTCCTCTTTGAAGTTAAAAAAGGTGATCGCATTGCACAGCTCATTTGTGAACGGATTTATTATCCAGAAATAGAGGAAGTTCAAGTAAGTATCATAAAAATTGAGTAGGGAATGAGTAAGTAACGTCTTCAGTGAAGGAAAATTAAAATTTTGAGGATTCATTATGCTATTCGTAAGTAGATAGTAGTATATATGACTAGTCCCATTTTAAGCAAAATTAAAATGCTGGTTTAAGAATTTCTTGAAATAATTTTCACAGCTATCATGTAGCATTACTTTGGATAATAAGTCATTTAAATATCTGTAGAATTCTATTTCCTTAGCTTTTTTGAAAATTATTCAATGTTTAAATTTATGAAGCTTTTTGAAAATTTAATTTTTTATTTTTGGGGGGGTAATTTTTTTAAAAGATGGAATAGCACGAACGAAAGTCTTACTAATGAGGAGCTGGGGAGATCTGGGAGAGGGCCAGAAACTCACCGTGCGGCCACTCCTCTCTCTGCAGGGTCTGGACGACACCGACCGGGGCACGGGAGGCTTCGGTTCCACTGGGAAGAATTGAAGTGTATGCCAACAACTGGAAATGAAAAAATGCTTTCTTAAAAATAAGGATTTGTGGGGGGCAGGGGGGTGCTTACTAGCTTTAGCTGTTAAAAATACTTAGTTCTCGTATGAGCAGGGAAAGGTACGTACGTTTTTGTGTTTTTCTGCATTTGAGTGTTATATAAATCTGCATGGTAACCTAACACAGTTTATTTTTTCAGTCATATGTACATCAGTTACTGATTCACTCCAGAGCTCTTCTTTAATTTACTAAATGCTATCTCTTGAACAAGGTGTTTGCTTTATAAATGATATGCAAAGCCTTTTATTCAGTAGATTTGAATTTTTTCACAGATACAGATTATTACATAAACTGAAATAAAAGACAATAAAGTTATTCCTTGTTCTTTTCATTCTTTTCATTGATCTAAATTTTTTTAATATATATGTATGTAAAATCTAAACATTTAAGATTTCTTTGTGAAGGTGGGAAGAAGAGGATCATCCATTTATTTTAAGGTTTTGTGTGTGTGTGTGTGTGTGTGTGTGTTTAATCTTTTGGTGGATGCTATATTGACTGGGTAGGTATGTTTGTGAAAGGAAATGTAACTGGGGAATTTCCAGCTGGTTTCCTGTGAATTTCAGTCCATCAAGTAAACTGTAGATGTAGATACATGGGTTCCCCTCACTGAAGTAGCAGTGATAGGCTGTATCCAAGAAAATACGCAATTTAACTGAGATAAAACACAACAGATAAGTGATCTGTGCTCAGTCCACTGGGTTTGTCCCACCCGTGTACTTTTGTTTGTGTTGAAGCAGCATTTCACTGCAGACGGGGCTGCATTGGAGGGTTACCCATACTTCGCCTTGTATAATGCATGCCCATGTTTTCGGCCCAAACTTTAAGGAAAACAATAAGTGTTAATTTTGGAATTAAATTATTTATTTGTTTATATATAGATATTTGGTTTTTTAATTGTATAGGAATTTTAGCATTTATTTTTAAGCATGTTATGGTATAAGAAATTTTATGTACCAGTAATCGAATTAGTATTACCCATGTATAATGCTCACCCTTTTTCCCCCCTCAAAAATTTGGGCAAAGAAGTGCACATTATACACGGCAAAATATGGTAGTTTGATGAACATTTACTGCCACCTTCTAGATGTGCTTTCCCCAGGCCCCTTTACCGCAGGGCTCTGGGAGTCACATAGGCTGTCAGGCGCACCCTTTCCGGGAAGGCGGGGCATGAGGCGGAGCGCACCTGGAGCTGGCAGCTGCCGCAGCTGCCGGTTCCCAGGAGCCCAGGCCAGAGTTTGTTTCTTCTGCCCTCCCAGTGATTCTCCAAGTCATTCAACGCCCTGCAATGTAGTTCCATCTACATTGGTCACGGTCCCGATCCATTAGTCATAAAATGAAAACAGTGGGTTATAACTAGCATTTTAAAAAATTGAATGGGCCCTGGCTGGTATGGCTCAGTGGATTGAGCTCGGGCTGCAATCCAAAGAGTTGCTGGTTTGATTCCCAGTCAGGGCACATGCCTGGGTTGTGGGCAAGGTCTCCATTAGGGGCCACATGAGAGGCAACCACACATTGATGTTTCTCTCCCTCTATTCCTCCCCTTCTCTCTAGAAATAAATAAAATCTTTAAAAAAAATTGAATGGGAAAACAGGACAACACATGTCAGGTGGGTAAATATTTTGAACATTGTTTGAATTGCATGTTTGTGTGTACTGGGTCATGGTATAAATGATTTATGCAGCTTAATAAAATTTATATAAATCCTTTTCTACTAAACTAGCCAGAGTAGATTCTGTTCTCTGAACCCTGGCCATGCATCATGACAGTTGAGTAAGAATAAATAGTATGACTACCAAGAGATACGGCCTTACACTGTTAATGTTACCACTTACTGAAAGTCCACTATATTAAGCACTTTTACAAAATGCCTGTTTCTGATAGCATACCTGTGAGAGAGTAGATAACACTTTTTATAGATGACAAAAATTGGCTCAGGGGTGTTTTAACTTGCTTAACACTTAAGCTAATATGACCACTATTAGAATGTTGCTTGCAGCACTTGTCTTTCAGGTGGTGGGGAGACTATAGAGTGAAAGAGATGGTTAACAAAAGTCCCTATCTGGTTCAGACCTGGAATACTGTTCATCTGTGCACCATACTTGGAAGATGCTGACATACCTGCAGCTGCTTTGAAAGTTATAGACTTAGAACCACATCCAAGGAGGGATCCATGGAAGACCTGGCTGTGTAGAGAAGTGTGTGTGCTGTGAATGGGAGGCATGGTGGGGAGGGTCAGGTAGCGGGTGAAGGTCCTGGGATTTGAGAGATTCTTAGATCCTAAAAGACTCAAAGGGAATTAGGCTTGTCAGACCTGGGGGATTGGAATCAGCAGACTTAAACTGCAGGTGTTACCTGTGAGATAATAGAAAATATATATTGGTCCCTGCCCCTGGTTCCTGACAGCTCATAAAACCCTTGTAATTTCCTAAGTGATAAGGGGCATCTCTTGTCTTAACATTGGTCTTTGACCTCTGTTCCTGACACAGAGCTCCTGAAACCCTTGTCATTTCCTGGGCAACAGAAGTATCTGGTTCTAATAGGGGACTGGGTCAGCTCCTTGATGGCTCCTGGGTGAGCGCTAGTCACCAGAAAGACCCACTCCCCATTCTCTTGGGAAGGGAGAGGGCCTGAAAATGGAGCTGATTATGGACCATGCCTATGTGATGAAGCTTCCATTAAATCCCGAAATGGGTTCAGAGAGCTTCCAAGTAGTGCCCAGACGGCGTGGAAGCTCCACTCCCCTTCCCCTATACCTTACCCTGTCTCTTCCTTCTGGATCTTCATGTGTACTTTACCGTATCCTTTAGGAAACGAGACGTAAGTGTTTCCCTGAGTTGTGTGAGCTGCTCTGGGAAACATCAAACATGAGTAGGGTGGGCCTTTGGAACCTATAATCTATAGTCAGTGAGAAGCGCAGGTGATAACCTGGATTTAAGACTGGGTTTTGAAGTGTGTGTGTTGGCGTGTGGGAGAGATGGAGGGGTATTCTTGTGGGACAGCCCTTCTGGGGTAGCTTCCAGTATCTTCAGGAAGACGGTGTCAGAATCAAATTAAGTTGTAGGACACTCAGCTGGTGTCACAGAATTGCTTGGGGTAGGGGAACGCCTCCGCACATCTGGTAACCAGAGTGAAATATTTTATATGAGTAGGAAAGGACACTCAGGGAAGACAAGACAGCAGGGAAAGACAAATTGAACAGCTTAGTAACTTCTCAGGCAGAAACCAGGCAGTTTTCCTAATCCTTGATGGTTCTGCCTCACTGACGATACCCACTGTCCACTCCTGACCCTGGTACTGCATACATCAGAAGGGAGATAATTGGGTGACTTCACACACCAATCGAATGTTCCACCACCTAATTTACTTTGGTGCCTGTCCACAGAAGAAGCCACATCCTAGTACTTGAACAGTTGGCCTAGATGGATGGAGTGGGGGGTAGGCACCTTCTCTTGACAGTACTTCCTGCCACATAACCATCTTCATCCCACCAGACAGGAGATAGCAAAGGCTTGTTTCCTCAAATTCATTTTCTGTCTCGTGAACGGAAACATGGTGCGAGGTTAGAGAACTAAGATACACAGGCACCTAGAGTTTTATGAAGTAAATGTATCAGAGTTTGGGACTAATGGGCCTCACGGATATGGACATAATCCTGTGAGTGTTGAGCCTTAAGTTGTCATACAGGGCATTCTCAGCAAGGTTCCTACCCCAGTCAGCTTGCTTTGACTATCCCAAATCACGCTAGGTCCTCTTTCTCCTTTGCCCTCTCCCCTGCTTCTTTAACTCAAGCAGTGGTCCCTGTTAGGAGGCACTGATAGTACTTACCTCTGGCCCCAACTTTTCCTTCCTGCTGACCTCTACTGCATTCCTGTAAGGTGATGGACTCTTAAGACCTGTAGCTACAGAGGATAGACACCACGTGAGCCAAAATTTACTAATAGTGGTAGTGATATTTATAGATTCAGAGAGCATCCCTGTATATAGAGGAAGCTTGACAAAACCCGTACTAAGAGGCATGTAATCAATCATTCTAGTAAACACAATGTGATTGACCTTTGATCAGGCATTTAAATCCATTTTATTTTATGCTCCTTAGGGTAAAATACCCTATTTTATGTACCTGACCTGATCCTTTCAACTGAGATATACCCTCTAGTCTTGTATCATCATCCAAAGAAGAGAGGTGAGGTGGGAAGGAATAACTTCTCAAAAGTGAAAACAAAATGCCTTCTGCTGAAAAGCCGTATTTCCATTTGGAGATGGGTTAGGGACATGGCATATTGACATTGCTGTTCTCGTTACTGAAAAGCAAATGAGAAAGACATAAATGAAACTGAAATTTCACTGAGAGAATCGTCTAAAGAAGTATATGAAGAAAAAAAGTATATTAAAAACAGTCTCTCCTTATCAGCAAGTAAACATGGCTAAGTTGGGAGAATTTTAAAAGATTCAGGTGGTCTCCTAAAGAAAATGTCTAACTATGAAGTAAGATTATAGAGGAAAATTAAGATTAACAAGTTATTAAATTATATTTTGGGTTATATCTAAATTTTTAAATGAGTAAAGAAAATTATCTAATTTTTCAATTTAAAATAAAAATCTACTTTTCCTTTTTTTAATATTCTTTTTTTTAATTGTTGTTCAGGTAGAGTTATCTCCATTTTGCCCCTATAACTCCTTACCACCCCACCCACTCCCACCTCCCACCCTCAATCCTACCCCACTTCAGCTTTGTCCATGTGTCCTTTATACATGTTCCTTAATGACCCTTCCCCTTCTTTCCCCCTTTTTGCCCTTCCCCCTCCCCCTCAGGTCACTGTCAGTTCTTTATTTCAGTGTCTCTGGTTATATTTTGCTTGCTTCTTTGTTTTGTGAATTAGGTTCCACTAATAGGTGAGATCATATGGTATTTGTCTTTCACTGCCTGGCTTATTTCACTTAGCACAATGTTTTCCAGTTCCTTCCATGCTGTCATGAAGGGTAGGAGCTCCTTCTTTCTTTCTGCTGCGTCGTAGTGTTCTGTTGTGTAAATATACCATAGGTGTTTTTTTTTAAGTATATTTTATTGGTTATGCTATTACCATATCCCAACTTTTTTCTCCTCTTTATCCTCCACACTGAACTTCCCACCCTCCAGCATTCCTCCCCGACTCCCTAAGTTCATGTCCATGAGTCATACATACAAGTTCTTTGGCTTTTACATTTTCTACTTGTGCACTTTATGCCTACAAATTATGCTTCTTATTCTCTGTACATTTCCCCCCCAATTTTTCCTTTTGCCCTCCCCACTGATAACCTTCCATGTGATCTCCATTTCTGTGATTCTGTACCTGTTCTAGTTGTTTACTTATTTTTGTGTTTTAGGTTCAGTTGTTGATAGTTGTGAGTTTGTTGTCATTTTACTGTTCATTTTTTGATCTTTTATTTCTTAGATAACTCCCTTTAACATTTCATATAAGGGCTTGGTGATGATGAACTCCTTTAACTTGACCTTATCTGGGAAACACTTTATCTGCCCTTCCATTCTAAATGATAGCTTTGTTGGGTAGAGTAATCTCGGATGTAGGTCCTTGCCTTTCATGACTTTAAATACTTGTTTCGAGCCCCTCCTTGCCTGTAAGGTTTCTTTTGAGAAACCAGCTGACAGTCTGATGGGAACTCCTTTGTAGGTAACTCTCCTTTTTTCTTGCTGCTTTAAAAATTCTCTCCTGAATTCTAGAAGCAGCAAGGGATAAGGGGATAGTCACCTACAAAGGAATTCCCATCAGACTGTCAGCTGATTTCTCAAAAGAGACTTTACAGGCAAGAAGGGGCTGGAAAGAAGTATTTGAAGTCTTGAAAGGCAGGGACCTACATCCAAAATTGCTCTATCCAGCAAAGCTTTCATTTAGAATGGAAGGGCAGACAAAGTGCTTCTCAGATAAGGTCAAGTTAAAGGAGTTCATCATCACCAAGCCCTTATTATATGAAATGTTAAAGGGACTTATCTAAGAAAAAGAAGATAAAAAATAGGACAGTGAAAAGACAGCAAACTCACAGCTATTGACAAACACACCTAAACCAAAAGCAAACAACTAGAACAGGAATAGAACCACAGAAATGGAGATCATATGGAGGGTTAGCAACAGAGGAGTCGGAGGAGGAGAGAGGGGGAAAAGATACAGAAAATAAGTAGCGTAGATGGTGGGTAGAAGATAGACAGGGGGAGGGCAAGAATAGTGTGGAAAATGTAGAAGCTAAAGAACTTATGACACATGGACATGGAATAAAGGGGGGGAATGTGGGTGGGAGGGAGTGTGCAGGGTGGAGGGGAATGATGGGGGAGAAATGGGACAACTGTAATAGCATAATCAATAAAATATATTTTAAAAAATTATCTCCTTATCTTTAATCTTAGGTAACTTAATTATGCTGTGCCTTGGTGTTTCTCTTCTTGGATCCAATTTTTTGGGACTCTGAGCTTCCTGGACTTCCTAGAAGTCTATTTCCTTCACCAGGTTGGGAAGTTTTCCTTCATTGTTTGTTCAAATAAGTTTTCAATTTCTTAGCCTTCCTCTTCTCCTTCTGGCACACCTATGATTCAGATGTTGGAACATTTAAAGTTGTCCCAGAGGTTCCTCAGCCTCTCCTCATTTTTTTGAGTTCTTGTTTCTTTATTCTTTTTCATGTGGATGTTTATTTCTTGCTTGTGCTCCAAATCATTGATTAGAGTCCCAGTTTCCTTCCCTTCAGTGTTGGTTTCCTATATATTTTCCTTTATTTCACTTTGTATAACCTTCATTTCTTCCTTTATTTTGTGACTGAACTCAATCATTTCTGTGAGCATCCTGGTTACCAGTGTTTTGAACTCTGCATCTGATAGGTTATCTATCTCCTCTTCACTTACTTCTGTTTTTGGAGTTTTGATCTGTTCTTTCCTTTGGCCAATATTTCTTTGTCTCGGTGCACCTATTATGTTGTAAGGGGTGGAGCCTTAGATATTCACCAGGGCAGGGCAACCCACTTCCCTGTGTTGTGGCACTGTACGTGGGGGAGGGGTCAGAGAGGGAGCAGTGCTGCTTGCTTGGCTCTTGTCCCACTTCCTGTCACTTCCCTTGCTTCCCACAAGCGGACTGTGCTCTTTCAGGTGCTGATTCCCAGGTGGGTGGGTTTATGCATGTTCTAGGACCCCTTAGGTCTCCCCAATGGACTCTCCTGTGAGACGGAGTTTCTCTCACCTTTGCAACCCTCATAGAATTCTACAGCCAGAGGTTTTGAGTCTTTAGTTTCCCATGCTGAAACTCTGGGTTTCCCAGTCTGTCTTGCTCCCCATTTGTACCTCCTGACTTACCTGCACGTGAATGTGGGACCACCTGGTCTGCCACCCCCCTTGCCCACAGAGTCTGCCGCCTTGACACACATTCCCTCTGCCCAGCTGCCTCTCTCCACCTCCTTACCAGTGTGGGTGAATGTTACTTTATCTCCTTGGTTGTTGGAATTCCATGAAGTTTGATTTTTCTGGAAGTTCTGGTTGTTTTTTGTTTTTAAATTGGTTCTTATCCTTCTTTTGGTTGTGCGAGGAAGCAAAACGTTTCTACCTATGCCTCCATCTTGGCCAGAACTCTCAACGTACCTTAGTTTTTTTACCCACTCATTTGCTGATGGGCACCTAGGTTGCTTCCAGCACTTGACTATTGTAAATTGTGCTGCTGTGAACGTTGGGGTGCACAGGTTCTCTTGAATTGGTGTTTCAGGGTTCTCAGGGTATAATCCCAGCAGTGGAATTGCCAGGTCAAAAGGCAGTTCCATTTTTAGTTTTTTGAGGAAATTCCATTCTGTTTTCCACAGTGGCTGCACAAGTCTGCATTCCCACCAACAGTGCACTAGGGTTCCCTTTTCTCCACAACCTCCCTAGCACTTGTTTGTTGATTAGTTTATGATAGCCATTCTGACCAGTGTGAAGCGGTATCTCATTGTGGTTTTAATTTGCATCTCTGATGGCTAGTGATGCTGAGCATCCTTTCATATGTCTCTGGACCCTCTGTATGTCCTCCTTGGAGAAGTGTCTGTTCAGGTCCTTTGTCCATTTTTAATTGGATTGTTTGTCTTCCTGGAGTGGTGTCGTATGAGTTCTTTGTATAAAAAATTATGTCTAATTTTTAAAAATGAGCTTTATAGATGGGTAAAGAAACCTTTGGGAGAATATACACCAAAATAATAATTATTTCTGGCTGTTGGAAATGCTGGGAATTTTTTCCTTTTTGTGTTATCTGTATTTTAACATTCTTAAACATGAAAGCTATATACTTAGTTTAAAATGCTTAAATTTTTATAATACATTTCTGTTTAATTTGGGTCACATTTGATGAATGTTCTTAATATTGAAAATGCAACAGAAAATTATAAGTTTTGAAGAAAACATACACAATCGAGGAAAAAAAGAAACTCTAGCTTTTGCAGTTTTAGACCCAAGTTTAAGTTTTGTTCTTTAACTAAAAGATCTGAAGAATTTAAATAGCCTTACGAATTCTCAAATTTCTTATCATAAAATAAAAAGAGTGCATCAGATAATTTCCGGGGTCCTTTCCTGCTCTCCTATATGATCTTATGCATCTGGAGACCACACTTTCTGGCTGTGGCAAACTACTGCCACCTGGTGGCAGTTATTTAAAGTAAGGAACTGTCTTAAGGTGTAAAATCACCATTGTTCGTTCATTCATGCTTCTGTTTGCCTAGCTACATGTGCTGGGCAAGTGCCAGCATCATAATTCATTCAATTTAGTGTTTTTCTAGATAATGTAGGTAAAACAACTAAAACATGAGCTGTCACATACTGGCTGTGCTGCCTTGAGGATATTGTTTAACAACTTTTGAGTCTCTAATTTCCCATCTGAAAAATGAAGATAATGATATCCACCCAACATTATTACAAAATCTAAAGATGATAGATATATAGTATCTCCCACAGTCCATGGAAAAAATATCTGGTCAATAATATTGGTTACTATATATTTGTTATATAATATTTGGTCAATATAGTTGATAGCAACTGTCCTCAGAAAGGTTATCTAGAAGGTTACCTATCACCCAGTAAGCATATAGGGGCTTGCCATCTATATTCTAGACAGCTACAGAAGTCTAGGCAGCATGTGATATGCCTTACACATTCAAAGAAGGCATAAGGCATATTCAGAAAATGGCAAAACCCAAGTTCAAATAGACTAGAGTATAAAGGGCGTATAGAGAACTGCTAGTAACTGGAATGATAAGTTACTCGTCCACTCTGGAGGGTCCTTAACACCAGGGAAGCAATGGCTAGCCCTGGAATAATTTGAAGCAAAGAGTAAGATCACTAGAGCTGACCTTTGAGAAGATTACTGTTAAGCTAAATGTCTGTGACTCAGGGTTAAAAAAGCCATAGCCAAAACAGCTAGGTAGTGAGTACAGAGGATGGCAAAGGAAAGGTGGCTGGAAATGACACTGAGACTCAAAGACAAGGTTGTAAATGAATCTTTCTAAGGTGACTTAGGACACAGTAAGATTACAAATGACCTACCTGAGACAAAGGGAGGCTAAGATGTGCCTGATGTCATGGGAACAACCAGACTCTGGGGTTCCTGACTCTGGGTCTAATACCCACCTTCCCACCCAGAAAAGATATTAACTTGCTTTCCACTCAGGTATGAACACTGAACCAAACGTGAGGTCAGCCTTCTCACACACTACACAAGTATATAGGAAATAAACAAATGTTTTATCTTTTCTACTGTGTCAGGGATTTGGGGGACATATGACTCATCTACAAGCCCATTCACTTTGCATATTGGAAAGGGCATTATTCTTAGAGAAAAATAAAATCCCAAGTGTGCCCTGTTTTGAAACCCCTGTGGGATTTATAATGGCTTAACTTTTATTTGACATGAAGTATTTCTTTTTCTGGCATCTTAGAGAAGCAGACAATTTGGGAGGTGATGTTTTGACAAATAGTAGCATAGATCAGGACAAGTGACAGGAAGCTCTCATAAAATACTTTGACTAGAGCAAAGGCAAATAATGACATAATCCCCTGCAGCTGTACATTTGGAGTGAAAATGTTACATTGTTGAGGATGATAGGAAAAGTAATATTAGAAGAAAGTGTAATGCTGTGTGGCATTCCTGTGAGATGGGGAGTGTAGGATAATTCTGTAATAAGTGGAATAATACGGTTCCGGAAAAGAAGGCTACCGCTAACTGAGACTGTGTTTGATTATCTTAGAAGAGATGAAACACTTTTTCATAGAAAAATCAATATACAGCCAAGGAAGAGAAGCTGTTTGATGATAAGGCAATAAAAGCTTCAAAGAGTAACTTTAAAATGTTTCCTAATTCATTTCAGCCAGAATTTACCCCGCACTCGTCGCATGCTGTCCCACAGCTCTTTGACTGAACAGTTACCCAGTGTCCTTGGAATCATTACCAGGTCTCCTTGGAATGGAAACCGCGTGAGACTTCAGGGGGAGTAGGAGGGAGAATGGTGCTGGCAGAAAGAGAGGAAGTGCCGTCTCAATGTAGAGCCAGAAGTGAGTGCTGACATTGTCTCGCATGCGTTTGGGGACAATGACACATGGCAGTCGTAATGCATCCACTTTTCCAAGTCCTTTCCTCACAGGGGTTTGGCAAGTGGCTGCAGAAGCCACAGCTACCTACCCCTCCCTGCCCCCAAATCTGAGTCCCATTCCTCCCGGAACTGTTAAAAGGGCAGTTTCCACCTTTACGTTATTAGCATAATCCAGAGTGAACGCCCATAGTGTACCCCCACATGTATTTTGAAATGACAGACTTTTTTTTCCTTACATAACTTCACTTCCTCTCCTCATAAGCACACCTTTGTGTGCTTATGAGGGGATGGCGGTGGGGGATGGTGCTGGCGGTGGGGATGGTGGTGGTGGTGGTGGTGGTGGTAGTGGACATGAACCGTGGCTGACTTCAGAGCTGCACTAAGCAAAGCCTGTATTTTCCAGGCCAAAGTAGACAAAATTAAACTAAAAGGGTAGTTGCCAGTCAACGCTAAGACAGGAGAAAGGACGGTTAACCGTGTTGGGCTGCATGCCCTTGCCCCTCTCTCTCCTGGCTCACTGAAATTCATGGGGTGGGGGAGGGTAGTGGAGGTTCAGACTGACTGAGTTGGCTGTGTTGCCTAGGCTAGGCTAATGTAGTATAGCTGAGTAGCTGACAGAAAGTTACATGGTTTATTTTAAAAAGATAGTTTTCTTTATGTATGGCACAGTGTCTACACTGCATATCTTTTGTTTAGAATGCAAAATAATCACCCATTTGCCACATTTGACTTGTGCTTTCTCCCCAAGACTTATTTATAGGCACAGAACATCACCTTTTAAACCGCTTTGTCCTGTTATAATTCTCCGTGTCAACCTTTGTTAGCATCAACTGTCAGAACTTTAATTAGAATACAGTGGGAGGAACAGAACTACCCTTCTAAAATGCTGTCTGTGCTAGTTGTGTTGCTTTTACCTGAACAGGGTCTTTTTGTCAACTGGGGCAGAAATCCTTTTAGCGTGAAAACGGATTTCTTTATTTTTAGGGAATTAGCAAACCTTCCCAGTGAGCTGCACAAGTGCTAGAGTGGGTCCCAGAGCCCAGGGCTTGCTGGGGCAGCCTGAGAAGGAGGGGAGGCAGTGAAGCACAGAAGTTGTGGGAGGAGGTCCCCACATGTGGTAGGAGGCTAATCGGAGAAGGCATGGAAGCCAGTGAGAAATTTCCTGCATCGGGGATCACCAAGCAACTCATTCTTTTAAATGTTTGTCACGCAAATTTCAATCATGCACACAAGTAGAAGGCGTGGTACGGTGAACCCCATGTACTCCATCGCCAACACGGAATCAACTCACAGCTGGTTTTGTTGCTTCTATATCCTCACCTATGCCCTCACCCCAAAGCCCCAGTGAATTACTTTTTTCGTTTCAAAATTAAATGTATCGAGGTAACACTGGTTAATGACATCATGTGAAATTGAGGTGTGCAGCATTATAAGTCAATAGCTGCACACTCTATTGCGTGCTCACCATTCAAAGTCCAGTTTCCCTCTGTTACCACACATTCGACCCCCTTTACCCAATTCACCCTCCCACCCACCTTCCCCTTTGGTGTCTGAATCCCAGTCAGGTTTTTTTTGTTTGTTTATTTGTTTGTTTGCTACTTTTTGTTTTATATTCCACATACTAGAGAAATCTTATGGTTTTTTCCTTTTCCTTCTGATTTATTTTGCTTAGCATAACATCTTTAAGGTCCACCCATGTTATTGCAAATGGCAATATTTCATCTTTCTATGGCTGAGCATTATTCCCATAATGAATTGTTTCTAAGCAAATCCAAGACATGGTATCACCGTGCAGATTACACTCTAATCTATTTGCTGAGTGAGCGTTCTGTGATGTCGCTTCCCTCCTGTTACCCAAACCTCAGTAAAGTTGACTCTACACCCCACATTAGTGTCTGTGGTCTTTGGAGGAGGCATTTTTTTCATTTTTAACCCTCACCCAAGTGCACTTTTTCCCTGCTGCTTTTAGACAGGGAGAGAAGCATCTGTTGGTTGCCTTCTCATATGCTCCTCGATCAGAGATCAAACCTGCAACCTGGGCATGTGCCCTGATGGGGAATTGAACCCCTTTGGCCCATGGGATGAGCCTCACCAGCCAGGGCTGGAGGAGACCTTTTAAAAGCAACTAAGTCTGCATTCTGGCCAAAGTGAGTCAAGAACAAGACAGTTCTATGAAGCCTGATGTACTGTGACCGGAGATTAAGAATACACAGAGCTCCCATGAATTCTTCTTATGATTCGGGGAATGGAGGGGAAGGAAGGGATGCTAGTTTTCGACAGGCAGTCAGAGGAGCGTTGCGTGCAGGGCTGTGTGTGTGTGTTACTGAAATGAAGAGTAACTCTAAGAGACCAGAAAACTTGGGGACAGCCAGACAGATAACATCTGGGTTACAGTTGCATATTCCCAGTTTCCTTTCCTTGAAAGAAAATACTAAATTTAAACACCATTTTTCAGTTTTTCAGTCAGTAATTTCCCTTTCTGTCCTGTTTCACAAATGTAGTCCCTCGACGTCAACGAGAGGCATCAGTTCCCCGCAAAGCCTCCCAGACACATGGAGTCACTGGAGCAGGGTTGTTCATTATGTTCCCAATTAAGTTTTCGGCTGCTGTCTGGGTAGCCCTGGGAAAGTTGCTTTTCTGTAATACCCTGTGGTGAACCAGTGAACGTGACCAAAAGCTATGGCAAGTAGACCTAGATACTTGCATAATTCTCCCCCAGCTTTCTCAAGGGAAAAACAAAATCCAAAACAAACCCCAAAACAACAATGGAAAGTAGGAACAACAGTTGGCCTAAGTACAGTTTTGGCAAATTAATGATTCTCTTTAAGATTATAGATAAAGAGAGAAACTTGGTACTTGACATGTCATCTCATAAGAACCACCTACACAGCTGATGATGGCCCAAACATGTCCCATGGTGAATACGCCATGCTTGCCCCCTTTGTTTTGGCACACTTGTAGCATGGATTACAGGTGAGTTATTTCCAGAATGTTTTATCTTGAGAATTGTTATTCATACGCAGTGGAAAGGGAGTTTTTTTCTTTGAGAAAAGAAAATGACAACTTTCCTATCTGATAATCTGCCTCTCTGTCTTAGGAAAAAGCAGAGACACCAAGAAACAAAAATGATAAGCAATATTACGACAATATATTGCTGAGACTATTGCTATTTAGAGACCTTAGAAAATAATATCCAGACATCCACTAGATGTCACTTGATGCTTGCTTTTTTGTAAGGGTGGTATACATATTTCTTAAAAACAAAAACACAAAAAAGGTTTATCTATAATTATGAATCCGTGGCCCCAGAGGGTCCAAACTGGCAGAAAACAAGATGCAGTAATATTTGAGTGAAAGCAGACAAAAGCCATTACAGAACAGTCATTATAACTTTAAGTACAGTTGGGCTGGTTGCGGGCTTTGCACAATACCTCCTGGCATGTGCAAGGATGAAGAGAAGCCAGCAGCTTTGCCCTCCTGCTGTGTTTAAACAAAAATTGGAAAATTGTAATGAACAGCTACATTTTTTCCTATCTTCCATTTTCTTTTTTTCTTTCTTCCCATTCTTAGGAGAATGTGACTTTTCAAAGGATTGCCCCTCGTTGAAATTATTTTGTAATATTTTAAGGCCAATTTTTTAAATTCATATTTCTACTCACAAAATTACAACTGTTTTAATCCACATCATCTCAGTGACAAAAGTAAATGGGGAAGACGGCTAGAAGTTCCGCGAGGGTTCCCTGGAGTTATCCACTTCCTGTATTTGCTAAAAATCTAATCATCGGTTCCAGTAGAGACCATGTATCCTGGGGGTTTGTTTTGTGTAACAGCTATTTGTTTATTTTTTTAAACTGTCATTGTATTTTGGCTTCAGGATGGTTAAATAAGTCTCAGAATTAAGTAAACTTCTCTGACCCTGCCTATTTCCTGTCTTGTCAAACCTTTCCTTGTAAGAATAACAGTGTTCTTTTATTTGGTAGTGTGCGGCATGCTGTTTTTGGCAGGCTCGACATTTTTGACTTGCAAAAATCTGTGACCTCAAGTGTGAGAAGTGAATGCTTGCTTCAGTGCCCCACAGGGTCCCCATCACACCACGGATCCCGTCGCATACATGTTAGAGCTGCACGAGAATTATCAGCACATTTATTCCCAGATAGCACAAATGAGAAGGAAGAAGAGATTTATATTTTTCATGTGGTTACAAAAATTATTAAACCAATGAATACTTGAACATTTTTTGCTACTAAACTCACATAATTCCTCAGCTTGACCAAACTATACAAAGACATTTTATGTACTGTATTCTGTCTAAAATATTCATATTTTTAAAAAAGATGCTTTCAGACCAACACACATTAGGTGGCAATACCAATCGCTATTTCACATCACAGAAGAAAAGAAACATCTTTGTCACCTAATCTTTACATACCCACATCTATCTTTCAGTTAAATGGATTCTGTAATGTAAAAACAGCAAGGTCGAAAGTCTCAGCCGAGGGTCCCTCACCCTTTTCAAAGGGTATCTATTTAACAGCATTCTCTCTGTCCTTCAGTTTATCTTTTGTTTTTCAGTAGTGTAGACATTATGAGAATAAACACCATGCTGAACATCACTGGCTTTGAAAGATTGACAACTGCTAAATATTTATCTTGAAATGTTACGAACTAAAGGGAACATGAAGAAAGCAGATCGGGTTGGTTGGAAAATGTCACAGAATACATTTTTATAATGTATTTTTATATTTAATGTAATGTAAAAAATTACGTTTTTACATTTAATCACATAGCAGTAATTCTGGTAATTTTTTGGAACTCTCAGCTAACGAAATTTTTCTAAACATCCGAAGCAGATAAAAATGGATAAAAATATTACCAGGTCTCTGTATTTTTTTTTTTTATCTTCAGTCTAGAAATATTATCTTAATAAAGAGCCTATGAGAGGAAGTAACAGGAAAAATTGAGTACTGAAAAGACCCATTTGTCACCCTGATCTGAAATACTTTTTCTCTAAAGGTCTGAAACACAGAGCTGTAAACTCGGTTTAAGATGGTCTTAAACATGTCATCGCACTTCTTTCTCTTGTTCAACGTCGTAAGGAATGTCTTCTTTTGCAGAGCTGAATTGAAAGAGATTTAAATAGTATTATCAAGATTTATTCCATTTATACCATACACAATGCTTTCCTACCCCATAGTCCAAAACACTATCTTACTGCCTTCCTTTTATAGAAGTAAAAATGAAGTATGGTAATAGAAGTTGATTTATCACCTTTTCTACTTTTCAATATAAAGCTATAATACGACATAGTAAAAATGAAAAGTATTTTAAAAATTAAAAGCCATCATGTTTTAAAGAAATGCCCTTCAAACAAAGAAGATAAAAACCCAGACTGAAACTCAGACGTTATGGGCAGTCTCAGCTCTGCCATCCAGTCACCGCAGTTATGGGCCTTGAGTTCAGCCCGCTCAGTGCAAAGCGCACCCATGCCACTCACTAACTCTGGGTTTGGGGAAGCTAATCAGCCTCTCTGTGCTTCAGTATCCTCTTCTGGTAAAATGGGGGACGTTATGCTGCTTGTGTTACTTTTCCCAGAAGAGGACATTAGTCCTGTTTTTCAAGATGCCTAGCGCAGGGCCTTGTCCCTGCTAAGTACTCAGTAGGTTCTACTATTATTATCTTTATTATGAAGGCAGACAATTATGTCCTTACAAACTTTGGCCCTCTTTATAGCATCTGTCATATTTGCCTGATGAGAACTTTGTAGAGTTGAGTGTTTGAGGTCAAACTTATGTCACTAAAGCACCTGGAAATACATCATGTATTTGGTTTGTGATCATTTTTACCACCTTAATAGAAACGCAAAAATCAGTGAACTTGCTTGTTATAAATTCTTCATGGTTGTAATAAGCAGACACGGATTTCAAGTACGTTTGGTACATACGTACCATGGAATGTTATTCAGCCATAAAATGAGAGTGAACCCTTACCAGTTGTGACAGCGTGGGTGGACCTAGGGGGGTGTTATGCTGAATGAAACAAGTCAGTCATAAGAAGACAAACCCTGTATGACTTCACTTATATTTAGTATCTAAAGAGCAAAATAAATGAACAAACAGAACACAAACAGACTCATGGAAACAGAGTGTGCACTGGTGGTCCCCAGAGGGGTGGAGGTGGGAGACGAGGTGAGAGGGGTGAAGGGATTGAGAAGCACAAATTGGTGGTCATGAGCTAGTCATTGGACGCTAAAGCACAGTGTAGGAAATACAGTCAATAAGGTTGTGATGACCACACACGGTGCCGGTGGGCACTGGGAACATCAGGGGACACTTTGTCTCACCACTCAGCTGCACACCCAGAACTAATGTAAATAACATTGAATGTAAACTGTAACTGAAAAACAGAAAAAATTACTTTAAAATATCTATTCATCTAGAGGATATTTTGCAGAACAACTGTTAAATATTTGCCTGTGTAAGAGAAACTATAGTGAGGTGGTGAGCAAAATATAATATATTCACTTGCCATTCATTCTTTCCTTTTAAAAAATTAGTTTAAAACATCCCCAGCACTTTGGGAAGTGTTGACTCATGATCAACACCATCCCTGTGCTCTTGAAACTATCTTCCTACCACATTGAAGATTGTTTAGCACTCTTAATGGCGATGGGTTAGAAGTTCATGTGATTAAATAAATAATCCGATTAAGAGTGAATTAAGTGCTATGGTTCCACTGTGGCAGCAGCTCAACCCAAACAAGAGTCCTCATCAAATACTCAGCTGCAGTATGTACAGCAGACATACCAACCAAAGTAACACAAACGACAACATTCAGACACCTCCCTTGAACCCAGATGCATGCCAGAATGATAGGGTTTTTACATTTGTTGCAATTATGGAATCCTTCTGTGTTTTTCTCCCACTGTGTGACATCCTCCACCACCACTGACTTGAGTCTGCAAGGCCAGCATTATAGACGTGGCTCATTTCCCCCTGGGACTGGGGCTGCCACTCCAGTGGGCCTCCGGTAGGTGCTCCTCGAAACCACATGTCTGTGTCCACGCCGGCAGGCGGCCTCAGGAGTGATAAAAAGTGTCAAAGGTTGTGTAATTTTCCACTCAATTACACAATTTTATATTTTGAGTGCCTTGTACTTAATAGCTGAGTGTGACATTTATCAGGCTTCCTACTGCTTCAAAGCAGAGAAGGATTTATTTTATTTCTTCAATACCTCATTTTTTATTGTATTTTTCCCATCATCTCCTTATACCCTCTTCCACCTCCACCCCCTCCTCTTCCCCATTACCACACTGCTGTCTGTGTCCTTGAGTTCTCTTTCCTCTTTGCTCAATCTCTCCATTCCCCCAAACCCACTCTGAGAGCCCTCATCCTGCTCTCCATCTAGGAGTCTGTCTCTATTTTGTCTGTTAGTTCAGTTTGTTCATTAGATTCCACATGAGTGACATCAGATGGTATTTGTCTTTCTCTGACTGGCTTATTTCACTTAGCATAATGTTCTCCATCCATGCTGTTGCAAAGTATAAAATTCTCTTCTTTTTTAAGGTTGAGTAGTATTCCATTGTGTATGAGAGGGGTCTCCCCAGAATGGAATTATCTTCTGGAGGTCAGGCCCCTTTGTAGTATAGGCTTCCCCCACAAGGTGAGTGTTCTAGGAACCTGTCTGTATTAGTGTACCAGCTGGCATTGTGAGAGGCTGTGTTCAGCTACAGCAATTTTTTGTTTGAAGACTCAGCATGGTTGCCCATTTCATGGTGGGTGATTCACATGTGCACTTGCCCACATTGTGCTGAGTGTTCAGCAGTTTTTGACCAAAAACGTTATGACCCTTGTGCCCCACACTTCTTACTCACCCATGTCACCCTGAGTGACTTTTTTTTTGTTTCCCTGGATGAAAAAAAGGCCTCAAAGGGAAACATGTTGCCAGTGTGGAAGAGGGGAAACAAAAAACAGCAGAAGCCCTGAAAGGCATCAAAATTGACAAGTTCAAAAACTGTTCTGACAGTGGAAAAAAATCTTGATAGGTGTATTGCCTCAAATGGAGAGTACTTTGAAGGTGACTGAAGATTAAACATAAGAATAAATACACAATTTTTTATAAATAAATTCTGGTTTTTGAGGTTCCCTCCCTTATAAATGTACCGTAGCTGTTTTATCCACTCATCTGATGAACACTTGGGCTGCCTCCAAATCTTGGCTATTGTAAATAATGCTGCGATGAACATAAGGGTGCATATATTCTTTTGAATTAGTGTTTCTGGTTTCTTCAGGTAAATCCCCAGAAATGGAATTGCTGGGTCATAAAGCAGATCCATTTTTAATTTTTTGAGGTAACTCCATACTACTTTCCACAGTGTCTGCACCAATTTGCATTCCCACTAACAGTGCAGAAGTGTTCCCCCTTTTCCACATTCTTGCCAGCACTTAGTGTTTGTTAATTTATTGATGATAGCCCTTCTGACCCTTCTGACAGGTGTGAGATGATAAAATACCTTGGAATTATTTTAACCAAAAATGTAAAAATCCTGTACTCAGAAAAGTATAAGACACAGAAGATAGAAATTGAAAAAAATACAAATAAGCACAAGTGTATACTGTGCTCATGGATAGGAAGAATTAACATCTTTAAAATGTCTGTGCTACCCAAAACAACCTATAGATTCAGTGCAATCCCTATCATGATTCCAATGATATATTTCACAGAACTAGAACAAATATTCCAAAAATTTATATGGAACCATAAAGGAACCCAAATAGCAACAGCTATCTTCAGAAAGAAGAACAAAATTTGGAGGAATCATGCTACTTAATATCAAACTACTATAAGCCCATAGTTATCGAAACAGCATGGCACTGACATAAAAATAGACATGTAGATCAATGGAACAGAATGGAGAGCCCAGAAATAAACCCATGCCTTTATAGTCAATTAATATTTGACAGAGGAGTCAAAACATACAATGGGCTAAAGATAGTCTACTCAATCAATGGTGTTGGGAAAATCGGACAGCTAAATTCGGAAAGACGAAACTAGACCACTTTCTTACACCACACACAAGAATAAATTCAAAATGGATTAAAGGCTTAAATATTAGACTCAAAACCATAAAAATCATAGAAGAAAATATAGGCAGTAAAATCTAGGACATTGCTCATAGCAATATAGTTTTGATATATCTCCCCAGGCAAGGAAAACAAAAGAAAAAATAAACAAATGGGACTACATCAAACTAAAAAGTTTTTGCACAGCAAAGGAAACCATCAACAGAATTAAAAGACATCCCACTGAATGTAAGACGATATGCACCAATACATCTGATAAAGGGTTAATATACAAAAGTTATGAAGAACTCATAAAGTTCAACACACACCAAAAAGTAATCCAATTAAAAATTGGGCAAAGGACCTGAATAGACACTTCTCTAAAGAGGATTTACAGATGGCCAATAGACATTGAAGAGATGCTCAATGTCACTAATCATGACAGAAATGCAAATTAAAACATCAGAGTAGAGAAAGATTTTAAATTATGAACTTAAGACAGTTTTTTAAATCTTCAACAGTTATTCGTATTTCCTTCATCCTTACTTCTCATACATATGTACTTAAAACAATAGCATCTGTTTTGATCCTTATAACCACTATTGAGATGGACATTATTATCCCTTTCTTATAAAGATTTTTATTTATTTTTAGCGAGGAAGATATCAGTGTGTGGTTGCCTCTTGTGCACCCCCTACCGGGGCTCTGGTCTACAACCCAGACATGTGCTCTGACTGGGAATCAAACCCACAACCCTTTGGTGCTCAGGCCAGCACTCAATCCACTGAGGCACACCAGCTGGGCTATTACCCCTAATATAAATCATTTAACCTAGGAATCTTTCCCGTATCCTTTTTTTTTTTTTTTTAAGTATTTTTTTAAATTTTTATTTATTTATCTTTAGAGGGGAAGGGTAGAAGAGAGGGAGAGGGAGAGAAATATCAATGTGTGGTTGCCTCTTGTGTGTCCCATGCTGGGAACTGGCCTGCAACCCAGGCATGTGCCCTGACTGGGAATCGAACCGCAATCCTTTGGTTCGCAGGCCCGCACTCAATCCACTGAGCTACACCAGCCAGGGCTCTTTTGACCTTTTGAACAAATTGTTTCAATTGTATCATCACTATGCTCAAGTTACAACTTGATATGCTATGGTTTGCACCCAGGCCTGGGTTGATCTAGGCATTTTCTTAGGGTTTGCCTATTATTTGGAGATCATTAGATCTAATTAAAAAAAAAAAAAAAAAAAAAAAAAAACCTAAAGGCTTTGTTTCACCAAAGCATTACATTATCCTAGTAGGAAGACATGCTGTTTTCTACATGAAGCTTATAATGGAAAAGGCCTATCTATCCTCCCAATGTTCTCCTCTTTTTGACTTTCTCTCTTCAAGTTTTGACAAGAATTTAAAAAATAAGAAATTTGAGGTAGGAATAGCATGACAATCTTAAGATGGTGCATTTGCAACAGCCAACACATTCTGAGTTTCTTCCCCTTTTCAGTGCCTTTGGGAATGTCCAGAGTTGTTTCTCCATCTGTCTCCCCCCCCTCCCTGCTCTCCCAACAGCTCTCACTCCCCACTGAAGCATCAGCGTGGTTCTAAGAAGGTCAAGTCCCCTTGGTGTTCTCCTGCATTTTATGGCCAACGATTGGCTCAACAGGAGGCATGTGATCTAAGGTTGTCCAATGTGAAAAATTTCAGACTTTTGCTGGGCATTATCAGTCAAAGGTGCCCACTCTTTCCCAATGGACTTGAATGAGGAACTGTTAGCCCCAGAAGACAGTACCAACCACCTTAAAACCAAGAGAGGTGCGGCCGCAGCAAGGAGCCAGCCGTGCCTCAGGAAGCAGACAGGAGCAGGAGGGAACTGGGCCCCTGGTGACAGCTCCGATGCAGCCTTGTCTGCGATTCTTTTTTCCTCTGAGAGTTTTAGGTTAACAAATAAATTCTCTTTTTTATTCTACAAGCCACACTGAGTTGAGTCATTTTTGGTTACTGACTACTCTGAGCATCTTACTGAGTACCTTACCTATTTTTTTTCAAATCGATGGCTCTAATAAGCCTGCAGAAGTTGCAAGACTAGTGTCTTCTAGGTACAGGGTGCCCTGTTTTAATGGGACTATGCTCCCTTTAACAGAATCTAATTTTTTAAATTGTATTTCATTGATTCTACTATTACAGTTGTTCCCATTTTCCTCCCTTTGCCCCCCACCCACACACCCAGCAGTGCCCCCAACTCCTTCAGGCAATCCTCATATCATTGTCCATGCCCATGGGTCATGCACATATATGTTCTTTGGCTACTCTATTTCCTATATTGTAGTTTATACCCCCATGACTATTCTGTAACTACCTATTCGTGCTTCTTGATCCCCTCACCTATTTCACTCATCCCCTTGACACCCCTCCCATATGGCAACCATCAAAAGGTTCTCTGTATCTATGATTCTGTCTTGGCTCTACCTGTTTATTTTGTTTTTAGATTCCATTGTTGATATGTATTTGTTGCCATTTTATTGTTCATATTTTGAGTCTTCTTCTTTTTAAAGAAGACTGTGTAGCATTTCATATTGGTGATGATGAACTACTTCAGCTTTTTCTTGTCTGGGAAGCTCTTTATCTATCCTTTGATTCTAAATGATAGCTTTGCTGGATAGAGTATCTTGGTTTTAGGTCTTTGCTTTTCATCACTTTGAATATTTCTTGCCAGTCCTTCCTAGCCTGCAGTTTCTTTTGAGAAATCAGCTCACAGTCTTATGGGAGATCCCTTGTAGGTAACTAATTGCTTTTCTCTTGCTGTTTTAAGATTCTCTCTTTAACTTTTGGCATTTTAATTATGTGTATCGGAGTGGACCTCTTTGAGTTCATCTTGTTAGGGATTATCTGTGCTTCCTGGTATGTCTATTTCCTTCTCCAAGTTAAGGAAATTTTCTGTCGTTATTTTTTTCAAATAGGTTTCCAGTTTTTTGCTCCCTTCTCCTTCTGGCACCCCCATGATGTGAATGTTGGTATACTTAAAGTTGTCCCAAAGACTCCTTACACTGTCCTAATTTTTTGGATTCTTTTTTTCTTTTTGTTGATTAGGTTTTTTTTTTTTTTTTTTTAATGTTTCAAATCACTCACTTGATTCTCGGCTTTATCCATCCTCCTGTTGATTCCCTGTAAATTGTTCTTTATTTTAATTTATGTATTCTTCCTTTCTGACTGGTTATTTTTTATGGTTCCCATGCTTTTTTTATCCTGCTGAAGTTGTCACTAAGTTTGCTGAGCATCCTTACAACCAGTGTCATGAACTCTGCATCTAGAAGCTTGCTTGTCTCCATTTTGTTTAGTTCTTTTTCTGGAGTTTTGTTCTGTTCTTTCATTTGGGTCATGTTTATTTGTCTCTTTATTTCGGCAGCCTCCCTGTGTTTGTTTCTATGTATTAGGTAGAGCTTCTATACCTTCCAGGATTGGTAGAGTGGCCTAATGTAGTAGATGTCCTGTAGAGTCCAGTGGCACAGCTTCCCCTGTCACCCAGGCTGGGGACTCAAGGTGCACCCATTGTGTTGACTGTGTATAGCTCCTGTTGTAGTTGAACGTTGATTGCTGTTGGCACAGCCAAAGTTAGCCACTGACTGTGTTCTGTCCAGGGTCATACATCATAAGCTACAAAATGATCTGCAGATGGCTGCTATTTTTTTTTTTTTTTCTGGGCTTGGAGGTGTCCAGATGAGGACAGGCTGAGAGCCAAGACTGGCTGCTGCTAGTACCCAGCCTGGGGCCACTTAGCAAGAGGTATGGGGCTTACTGAACCAGGTACTGCTTGTTTCATAGAATTTAGAAAAATTTGAAGCATGGGCCAAGAAAAGCCGTTCACATGGAAAAGCCACTGGAAACAGCTTGGGTAGGTTTGACAGCTGGATGGGACAGGGCCTCAGGGAATCACCAGGGTGGGGTATACAGTGTGAGCCAGGTTGATGGAGTTTTGGATATGGCTCCCACCTGCCTGCCCTGTGGCTTTGTGGGGGGCTCAGAAAAGGAACAATGGCCTCTGCCAGAAGTTCTGTCTGGGGAAAAGCTGCCCCCCAGTTCTCTCCCTGATGCTGGACTATTCAGTTCCTCCCCATATGTCTCTGATGCCTTTCAATCTGTTGCCCTGCTCAGAGGGAGTGAATCTGAGTAAGTCTGTGTGTGGGCCCTTTAAGAGGAATTGCCAGGGAGTCCAGCAGTTTGTCTTCCACAGCCTCAAACCCTGCTGGTTTTTACAGACAAAAGTTATGGCAACTTCTTCTCCTGGAACTGGATCTCTGTGCTGGTGGGCCTGATGTGGGGCAGGGACCTTTACCCCAGAGATAGCCCTACCAATTTTTATCTGCCACATGTGGGTATGGGGCCAGCCCATTTCACGTCTCTGCCCCTCCTACAGGTCATGATGTAGGATTTAACTCCATAGTTGTAGGACTTCCATTCAGCTCTATTTCTGATGGTTCTGAATGATGGTTGTTCTGTAGTTTAATTGTAATTTTAATGTGGTTGTGCGAGGAGGTGAGCCATGTTTACCTATACCTCTATCTTGACTGGACCATGGAACCTAATTTTTTAAAAGCACAATCAGGATTTAAATTCATGACAAAAAGTGATTACATCTAACAAATTCTAAGCCCTGGTACAAAATCCTCACGTTATTATCTGTGATAGAGCTGATAGCCGATAGAACTTTCTTCTATCATGACCCTAGTTTCTTTTTTTAAGTAAACACCTGGTGTTGACAGAGTTTGATGTCCCAGAATTTTGGATCTCTAAAGAGATTACAGTGTGATTTTATAACCTCTCACAAACTCCTTCTCTACCAATGAAACTTACTAGGTAGTATAAATGCCTTTAAAAAATTAACTGGAGCCCCGACTAGTGTGGCTCAGTTGGCTGGGTGTCATCTTGCAAAGCAAAATTCACTAGTTCAGTTCCCAGTCAGGGTGTTACAGAGCAGAACCAGGGTAGAGGGGTGAGTGATATCCTATTACCGAATCGACCCATCCTTATGCTCCAGGGGCCCCCCACCCCGTACTAGGTTCACCTTGCATGCCACCAAGGAAAGATGTCTCTTAATGCCAGAGATTGGTGAAAAGGAAAAGGATTATTTATTTAAAGTGTTATACAAACTTAAAAGTAATGACTTACTGTCTTCAGTGAGATCCCAAAGTCCTTTAGGATACCCACAAATGCACAGTCCTTCCTTCCCGCTCTGCCCAGTCCAGGGTACCGTATCTCAGAAAAAGAAATAGAAGTCCGTGGCTCTTCTCTGCCCAAGCTGCGTGGTCCCAAAAAGACACCGCTTGTCTGCCATGCCTGGGTTTAAATCCCAGCGCCAATCTTCTTCTGCTGCACCATTTCCGACTCCTCCCACAATTGGCCACAGCTGCCAGCATCCCCATATTTTTTTTTCCAGCTTTACTGGGCTACCATTGTAAGTCTGAGCAGGTGTGGTCCTGTGGTGTGGAGCCAATCATCTCCAAGCTCTCCTGCAGGCTCTGTAACCAGGGGGTGTTGCCTCCTAGTTACATCATGGGTTGAAGTCACTGCCATCCCCTCTACTCAAAGCCTGGCCACAGCTGTTTAACATATCTATGAAACCAGTTAAAGGTTATAGATATGTTAAATGACTTCTAGGGGTTATCTGCAAAACTATTGCAATTCAAAGCACCTCTCAATGACCCTGCTCCATGCGTCCCATCTCCCAGCTCAGACTTGTGGGGATGAAGACATCCTATATATATATTTTTTTCTAATATTTTCTGGACACCGAGTTCTGGACCCCATTACAAATCCCCATTTGGGGGCCCCCTCTTAGCTGCACTCTGTGACAAAGGCACATGACTAGGTTGCAGGCTCAGTCCCAGTTGGGGCACATACTAAAGGCAACCATTCAATGTTCTCTCTGACATCAATGTTTCTCGCCCTCTCTTTACCCCTCCCTTTCCCTGTTTCCAATAAATAAATAAATAAATAAATAAATAAATAAATAAAGTTAAAATAACTAATTGAAATCAAAATGCGCTTCAAAATGAGTTATCCCATTTTATTTTAAATGTCTTACATTTTTCTGAGATGCGTTTTAACTGTTTCAACATGGTGCTGAAATACTTTGTGTATGTAGCTTTAGAAGCCAATGTTATAACAAGATGTACAATAAAAAAATAGCAGTCCTCCTTCTTCTCCATCTTGAGTCACAACACTTTCAACTGTTTGTTATTTTCTTTGCTTTCAAGTTTCTAAATAAGATGCATGTGCAGCTATTTCCTTATTTAAAAAAATTTAGGCACGCTTCAGGTTTTCTTCTGCAGCTGATGAGAATTAAGCTTTCTTACCATACATACCTCTTGGCCACGCACCCACCCACCCACCCCAACTTCCTTCTTCCCATTGTCCCAATGCAACTGTCTAACAAGAGTTTGACTAAATTTATACAGTGGTCATATAGTAAGGTGTTTATATAACTTCTTTTCATTAGTAATAGCCTCCTTTGTGTTGTCATTTAGTTTTTCATGTGTTTATCATTAATTCCTCCACAAATTCTTTGATGGAATACTAACATTTTCTTGAATAGAGTTGAACACAAAGATAATCTATCCGTTTCTTTTTCTTTTCCTTTTGTTCTAGATGCTTCTCTGTGCCTTTTCCTCCCGTCAGAACCAACTGCACCCCAGCCTGCTATGGAGCTGCTGTCACAGGAATCACCATTGTAGGTATCCCCTTCATCTCTGTCCTCTGGGGGCCTCCTGTTGCCTGCATCTTATGCTTTCCTGCTCCTAGCTTTATGTTCTTATTTTGGTGGATCACAATCTTCAGACATTTCTCACAAAATATTCTTTTAGTTGATGCCTTGACCAGTGTGACTCAGTTGGCTGGGCCTCTTTCTGCAAATCAAAAGGCTACCAGTTTGATTCCCAGTCAGCGCACATGCCTGGGCTGCAGTTCCATTCCCCGTCAGGGTGTGTAGGAGAGGCAACCCATCGATGCTTTTCTCTTGAATGGATGTTTTCCTCTCTTTCTCTCTTTCTCCCTCCCTTCCCCTCTCTAAAAATAAATAAATAAAATCTTAAAAAATTCTTTTAGTTGGGGTACAACAGACATATAGTAAAGTGTACTAAACTGAAGTATCCAGCTCAATAATTTTTTTGTATAGATAAACATTCATGTAACACCGTCTGGATCAAGAGATTGAATACCTCCCCACACTATGGGGCTTCCTCCTGCCTCTTCCCTGTCAGTACCCTCCACCACTGCCAACAAGGCCATTACGAGCTTGACTTCTGTCACCATCAATAATACTTTGCCTGTTCTTGACCTTCATATAAAAAAATTATAAAATACGTATTCTTATATCTGGTTTTCTTTTACTCTTCTTTAAGTTTAGGAGAGTCTTCCATATCGTTGCTTGTGCCAGTAATTTATTCTTTTGTTTGTTTGTTTTTTACTATGGCAGGTGGTATGAATGTAAAGTACTTGGATATTATAGTTATAGCTGCTACAAATAGTCTTGTACCTGCACTCATTTCTTTTGGGTATATCACCTAGAAGTAAAATTGCTGGGTCACATGGTAGCCATTAACTTTTTGGGAAATAATGTAGTTAAAAATATTTTTGGTACATTATATATTGGTTAGGCCAGAATATGCTACAAATAAGCCCCACAACTTATGGTTTAATTTATCAAGTCTCTTCTGGTTCCAACAAGTCTGCTGGAGGTCGGTAACTCTCCAGGGAAGCTGCCCTTCCTGTGGTCACTCAGTGATCCAAACTGCCTCAGTCCTATGGCTCTACCACGTCAACATGAGGCCTCTTCAGAGAGCATAGAGCTCACGCCTCTCCTTTCAATGCCTTGGCCGAGAAGTGGCACATGTCGCTTCTCACAGACACTTGATCAGAACACATTCCTCCTAGTGACCTCCCCAAACTCAGAGGAATCTCGAAGGTATAGTATTGGTGAGTACATGTCTACCGCACCTCACATACCTGGCAGTACCTCTGTTCCAATGTCATGTGGAAATGAAAGTTTGCCCAGGTGTTAAATTCTAGGTAGAAGGTAATTATTTTCCTTGGAATCTTGGAGTCATTTCTCTACTATCTTTTAGCTGCAAGTGTTACTTTTAAGAAGCCCACTGCTGTTGTGATTCTTTATGTCTCTTTGGAAGTTTTTAGGATTTTTCCCTGTCCCTCATATTCGGACGTTTTATAATAGTATGCCCTGGTGTGGATATTTTACTTTGTTATTTTCCATCATTGCATTTTTGTACCACTTTCTGGAAGATTTTCTCAACTTTATTTACCTTTCAATTATTTATTGATTTTAAAAATTATTTCTACTTGTATATTTGTAATTTGCATAAGATTTTTTTATTTACTTATTCTCTTTTTCTTGCAGCCAGTTGTTTTATGGATGTAATAACTGTTAATAAACTTTTAAAAAACTTTTCCTCTCTTGTGTTGCCTCTCTTTTCTCTATGGTTTATTTTTTCCCCATTTATTAGTGGTTGCTTTTGTTTTTTAAATCTCTCGTATTAGGGGATTTTCTTTTTCTTTTTTTTTTTTAAATAAGTTCATAATATTTTTTTCTTTTAGATTTTATTTATTTATCTTTAGAGGGGAAGGGAAGGAGAGAGGGAGAGAAACATCAATGTGCGGTTGCCTCTTGTATGTCCCCTGACGGGAACTGGCCTGGCAACCCAGGCATGTGCCCTGACTGGGAATCGAACCTCGATCTTTCGGTTCGCAGGCCCGCGCTCAATCCACTGAGCTACACCAGCCAGGGCTCGAATTAGGGGATTTTCTTATATGAGTATATCTGGAGATCTTTGGCTGTCTGTTTACATTTAGGTGTCAAGAAATAAAAAGTTGATTGGGAGCCCTTTGTACATGGGAAAGACTTACTGCCTAGTGAGCTTCTCTGTAGAGTGATGAATTGGGACCCTGGCATTTCATTGGATGCCTTCCATATATTGTAGGGTCGGTATTGTCAGTATTGGTAGGCATTTTCTGTAGGGACTGGTCACTTTCTTCAAAGAAGAACTTGCCAGTCTCCTCCATGGGGAGTATAAGCTTGGAGTACATTCATGGAACTAAGGGAATGTTTCCCCCTTCAGAATGTGAACTTGCACTTAATCTTATTTCTGTCTCACTTCCTGGTATCACTGAGTGCAGAACCCTGCTGGTTCAGCATCTCCAGAGAAGAAACATCTTGCTTCCTACAGGGGCCAGGGAAAGATACTCACCAGGCTGTGGTGCAAAGGGAAGGGTCTATAACTTATGCACACTTTCGACAATTCTTTGGTTTTTTGCTCCACCCACCCCTTTCATCTGCATAATCACCGTGGACCATAAATTTCTGACCTTGCCAAAGTTCTTTAGGGCAACTGACTTGCCTCTTCTTGATTTCCTCTTCTTAAGTTTTTATTAGGCTTTTAGATTTTATTAGCTTCCTCTACTCTGCTCAGTCAGCTACTCCTCTTCTCTCGGCTTCCCATCTTCCAAAATGCTGTTGACAGTTCTTGTCTGATGCCTCCTCTCTGGCACTTTTTGTCCTTGGAGTTTACACCTTTATTAATTCCCTCACTGTCATTTTCAGTAAGTCATAGAGGAAGTTTATATAAATGCTTATTTTTAATTTTCCATGCATAATTTGAGTCAATTATTTTCTAAAGCTGAATATAATTATGTCATTCCTTTTTCTAAAATTTGTTCACCCGCAGCACTAATTCTAACCTTATGTTAGCACGTAAAAAATTTTATGATTTGACTCTTAGTAACTTTTATAATTTTAACCCAACAATGGAGCATACAGGGTTTTTTGCTATTTTTCAAACATGTCTGCTCTTTCTCCTTTTCAATGCCATGCATAAACTGTTCCTATCACTTGGAATCTACCTTTCTTCTTCCCATGAAACATCTACTCATTCTTCACTTCCCCTATAAAGCATTCTCTGACTCCTCCAGACCAAAGCTGTTCCTTTCCCGCGTTCATTAGATGTAGTATTTCCTAGTCCTGCAGTGAACTGCTGCACATCTCAGCTCTCAAGGGCTAAGACCGTGTCTTCTTTAAATTTTTTTAGCACTTGACAAAGTCCCTTTGATATCTTAGACATACATATCTCAATATGTGTATAACCAATAAGGAAAAGATAATACAAGATCCCTTGGGTGTCGTAAACAAAAGCATCAAAGTGCAAACTCCTCACTGGGAAGTAGGACTTCCAAGTCCTGGTTTTCGCCTGACTTGGGTTTGCAGTGTATCATCTAGCATAACTCACTCCTGTCTTCCTACTCTCACTGTGCTCCCTTGTGGAACAGGGATACCTCACAAATATCATCATTTTTGGAAAGGAGTTAAAAACCTACTTTGAGCTTCAAAGCCTCCTGGACCAGCTCTAGTAAAGTCATGAGTACCTCTGTTTCAAACTCTGTAGCTGAATTGTGCCAGGTAAAGTCCTTCCTTCCAAATGCCTGGATAACAAGGACAGCCTCCTGGGGAAGGTCCCGCATCTAGGCACTGTAAGCTACCCACCACTGAGGCTGTGCTGTTCTCATTGGCGGTTTCCTCCTCCCGTAACTATCACCAAGGCTTTTTACAAGATGTGCCTGCTCTTGTTTGCTCAATACTGACCTCAGATGTGGCTACACGCAAGTCCCACCCCACAGCTGTCTCACTTGGTAATCATGTTTTGGGCCAGGATTTGTTTTGTGAAAGATCCAGCTGTATGGAAAGTCCCAACAATGGAAACATTCAATAGAGTAGAATCCTCAGCTTTTTGTGGCTGAGACTTGCAGGTGGGAAAACCTGCTGAAGGATGCCCCCTCTCAGGGCACTGCATCTCAGTACCCATGGGCCTTTCCAACAGTTGCCTGATGGGAGACTGCTTAGACAAACACATTTTCCTTCAGAGTGTTCCTTCAGGGCATCATCTTAGGAGCCAACCAGACATGGGATTCTGTACTTTTTTGCTTTCCAACTTTGGCAGGTTACTTCACTGTTTTCAATGGTTTATGCTCCTATAAAATAGGTTTGGTTGTGAGAATCCAACAAGATCACATGTATAAAGCAACTGGCACATAGTAGGTATCCTCCTTTGACATTTCCCTTAGAAAAAACAGTGGAGTTCTCTCTAGTTTTTTTTCTTTTACCATTAACTCTTTAAAAAATTTTCTGTCTTTTTCTGTTCCATTCACTGTGTTGTCCTCATTCATTCTCCTTTTTTAAGAGTGCACGTTTTTTAGTTTCAGTTGTGACTTTAAGAGCTTAAAGTTAACAAATTCACTTACATTTTGGTGAGATCGCTTACATTTAGTTTGTTATTATTTCCTTCTTTTTCACTTATATTTTTCTATTTTCTTTTTTGGCACTTTGTTTTTCTCTTGGGTTGGTGGCTCTAAAGGTAATCCCAATCCCGAACAGTCAGGGGATGTTTTCTCAGGCATTTATCTTCATGGCTGCAAGAAAGAGCCAGCAAGGCCCACTTGCGGAGGGGCCGGTAGTTCGGAAGGGCAGTTGTTGGGGTTGTGGTAGGGAGCTGTGATGGCTGCGAACGGAGTCACAGGCATTCAACACAAGAAGTGAAGAACCACAAGAGCTCGTGCGACCTGGAGTATTGCTGGAAACCAGACTACTCTTTCTAAGGGTATTTCCCTCTCCTCCCTCTTCCCTGCTCTTCCCTTCTGCTGTACCTGTTCTGTCCTCCTCTCATGCAGCACATGTCCTGTGATGGCTGCCCCAGACCCCTATTATACATGATTTTATTACAGCTAAGAAGTCAATAGCCCAGTTTTCCAAGTCCAAGGATTTCAAGAAAGGAAGCTCACTGGACCGGTTCCTCCTTTCTCACCAGTTCACGGGCCTGAGCCGGCCTCAGCTGTGGCTGAGCTGCCTTTATTCAGAGTCCACTCTGGTCCGACATGGCATTGTCAGGCAGCACTCAGAGCTCCATGGCCGCCAGGGCCTGGCCCTTCCAGCTGAAGGGTAAGTCTCTTAGCAGAAACTGTGGCCAGAGTTTACAGACCCAAATTGTAGTGAGCGGGACACTGGATTTGATTTTCAAAAATGTATAAATATTGGGATGCTGATTTTAAATAAGAAAATTTAAAAAATACAAATAATATATCAGAAAAAGACAATATCCTGTGATATCATTTTTGGAAATTTCCTCTAGTGAAAATTTGCATATCTGAGTGATCATTCTCTTTTCTTTGGAAACTTTTCCTATGTGAAATCTGTCGGCAAATAATTCTGCTGTGGTATCTCCCAAATTAAAACATCTCACCTGTGGAAGCTGCTAAGCTACAGTATCACAGGTTGTCTCCCTAACTCATGTCAGATGGAGCGCCATGGGGTCATGCTACAACTGAGCAACTGACCTGTCCGAAGAGTTTGATGAGAAATAAGCCCTCAGGCATCACTGGCACACAGGTCCCACCCGGAAGGCATGATCATGCTCGACAATGGAGCTCCCGAAGGGAACAGGCCGGAGGGATCTGGCCCACTATGCTAGGGGCCTGGCATTTAACCCTGGGTGACCAAGCCAAACTGTTGACACAAACATGAAATGTGTTTGTCCAAAATTCTCTTTCCTCAGTTTGCACGTGTCATGTTTCAGATCATGCCTCACGTTCTCCTACATGTATCTAGGAGAGAGAGAATAAAATCTCATGAGCTTTTCTGAGTTCTTCCCCTGCTGTCCTAGTTTGCTCAGCAACCCTCTTTCCCTCCATCCCTCCCCCTCCCTTGTTTTCTCCTCTTCCCCAGGCTCTCACTTCTACTTGGATATGGTAAATCCATGTTCTCCAACTCCCCCAACACGGCCTCAGAAGCAGCTTTTAAGGACATCTGATTAGGGAGTCCAATCCCCACATAGGATCAGAATCCTCACTCTGAGAACATGGGGCTGCAGCTTGTGAGGTCCAAGTCGACAGCGTTGGCTGCCACTGGACCGAAGCCTAATTTCTCCTTTTTCTTGTCTCCCTGAGCACCTAACGACAAGTCCCTCGGGTTGAATAATAAAGATGCTCTACTCTCCTTCTTCTCTTTTATGTCCATTTTCTCAAACCCAGCTTTTGTAAAGGGTAAATGACAAGGCCCAGGCATTTGGTTCTTAGTCCAACCATGAAAACGGGAACTTAAACCCTCATTACTTCTCCCCACCCATTCTAACTTATTAAACCTGAAATGTTATACTTTGCCTTCCTATCCAGTTCAGCGGGTTCTTTAAGAAACAGGTGTGCTAGTCACCTCCTGAATAGACAATAGAGAATTACGTCACTACATTTTAATTCATAAAAAATATAACTTACCCAAAAGAACAGAATTTCAATAAGCTAGGTGGCAAATATCAGACAGAGAAGGGAGTTATTTATTGCTTTCAGCAACTTTTTTTCTTTGGGGCAAAAATCCTTTGAAAGAAATGGGTCAGTTTCATGCTCTTACTGAAAAAAATCCCAACGACAGTGTTAGTGTTTTAGTCTGTTTTTCATGAAACACGTAAAGAGTGTTTCATGAAAGACACACCCAAGCAGCACAAGACCAGAGCTTGGGAACCTCGGTCTGTTCCAGAAACCAGAGTTCCCTCATGATCACATAACATGCTGCTATCAGGTTACCAGCTTGCCACAGCCGCCTAATATAACAGCGACTTTGGGGCACTGCCATGGGGAGGCACAGTGACCAGGGGAATTTCTCAGGCTGAGCGGTTGCAGGACTCAGGAACTCGAGTGCACAGGCCAGTGCTCCACCTCAGTATTCAAACCCAGGCCAAGGATATCCAGGATTAAACTTGCCAAGGTCTCTCCCCCTCTCCGAGGTAATGTTGTATATCAGCTGTTGTTTCTGTGATACAAGGGTCAAGGCAAGGATAGCATTTAATTGCACTGCTGGTCTTGTTTTCATGCCTCTGAAATGTCTTTATTTCAGAATCCCCAAAATGCTTTCTGACAAGATCTCTGAATTTTCCTATGCGGTGGAAAAAATTGTTTGTTAACTTCCTATAACAGATTTAGGAAGGTGAGGATGTTGGCTTATGATTAAACTTAGTCATTTTTGTATCAAATTTCAATCTGTATCCATTCTTGATCCTAATTCTTTATCCAGTCTGACCTAAGATCAGCCAGGCTTACTAGTAAAATTTATGGAGTTCAGCAGTCATAGCCAGATGACAGGGTTGAACACTGATTCCACACATTTATGAAAGCGACAGGTAAACGTGAAAGGCTTAACAGACAAGACCCAATTCTGCTCAGTGTGGTTAGTGGTGTTTCCAGTTGAACTTAGCTCAACAAGTTTCCTGGGAGTGAAGCCCAAGCTGGGTCACTAGAACCTAGTAGAACTCTGCTATAGGCATGAGAAAACCCTGGCATTGGATACCCTGCATCCGTTTTCCAGTTCCCGTCCGTACCACGCACATTCCCGGATGCAGTCCTGCTTAGATCAGAGTTTCCACCTGCACAGCCTTGGTGAGCCCTCCTCTGACCCCAGACGACCACGTCCCTGTGGCTTCTCACCCTGTGTCTTAAGCCTGATTACTCTCCCAGTTCTTAGGTCCTTCTGTGTCACTTTAGGTCCTGGATCACCTCTTTCAGTGGCAAATTCCTTGGCCAAACATTATCCATATGTCTTAGAGAAATAAAGAGGCAAGAGGTTAAATAGTCCTGTATAGTGACAATTTTAAAAGACTTTCCCTAAATAGTGGAATGTCTTTTCTTCAGATTAAATCGTATGCAGTTGCCCAGTCTCTAAGGCAGATGATTGTGCGCTGCAGAGGTGTTCCATGCTGAGAGCTCTTTGCAGACTCATAGGCTCTTCAGCACATAGAGTGGAACCACTAACATACAGGATTCTGAAAGGGAAGAGGAAGCCAAACGTTTGCGGCTCATTTCAACAGCTGTTTCACTCAGTAATTACAGTTCTATTCCTATGACCTCCGTCTGAACCCAGTTTCCTGGATCCTATTCAGAGCAAGGGATGGAGGTGACCTATAGCACAGCTAGTTGCCCACTCCTTCCCTCAATTTCTTCTCCAAGTTTTCACCAACTTCCTGCTCTAGTAAATTCTGTGGGCCTCTAGTCAAACAATCTAGATTCCAATTCCAGTTCTCTACTTCTTTCCAGCTGTGTGTGAGGATCATTTGAACTCCCTAAAACTTGATTTCTTCCTGGGTCGATAAAGATAATAATACCTACTTTAGTTGTGGGAATGAAAATTAAAATAAGCTAACTACATAAATGAATTGTGTAAACTCTGCATTCTATATGCTTTTTAAGTTATTATTAATACATACACTATGCTAGAATGCTGGAGACAAGAGATCTATAACCGAGGAAGTTTGGTTAGACTGTGATCATCATCTTAAAAGCTTAATAGCTCTAGAGGCGCACATAGAGGATACAAATTTAGGAGGAAAATGGTCTGGCTTGTTTTTCAGCATCCTCCCAGTGTGATGGATGCAGTGTTGACCTATAACCTACGGTCATGAATCTCAGTGTGTGCCAGGAGGAAATTTAGGGAAGATGCACATCTCCAATGATAATGTGCTAAAGAGCAGAGAATAGCCACTAAACTCAGGTCTCTACCAGCACTGGGCAAACAGTGAATTTCTGAACGACCAGTACAGCATATCCAACCAAGCACCCATGTGAGCTCACAGACAGAGCAAGGCAAGCTTCATCATCCCTCCGGGGTCAGCAGTGTGAAAGTTGCCATAGAGTCCATGACTGTTTCAATGAATTTAAGCAGAAGCTCTTAAGATCCTGGAGAGGATCTTAAACTCACTCCTAATGCTAAAGGGTGCTGAGGACCAGAAGTAACCAAAGGGACATCAGTTAGGACAGTGACCTAAGACAGATCACTGCTGGAATCACTCATACATTATTAGAATATTCAAAGAAAAAAGAAAAGAATTTAGAGATTATTTGGTGCAGAAGTCAGAAACCCATGGACTCGATGTTGCCTCTTACTTTTATCAAGGTCACAGCAGACACCAACCATCAAGACCCTTTGATTATCCTTATCCATAAAATAGAATAATGATAACATAATTTATGTAAATCATTTAGAACAGTGACTTTCACAGAATACTCAAAAAATTTCTATATTCCCACTGAGCCATATTAACACTTTTTCACTTAGCCATGATACCATCTCGGGATTTCTTTCACCTCAGCACGACAGGAAAATATTTCCAAGATGCAAAAGGAAACTCATGAGCCGTTTCTGATCTAACTTAACCCCCATTCCCACCCTTGCCCCACCATCACTTTGTGATGAAGGAGAATGAAACGGAGAAGGAGGGGCTGCCTGCTCTGTGCTGTCTTTGAAGACTTATCACCACTGGACACAGGGAGCATAACATCTACTTCTGCACAGAGTTACGGACAGTATCCCATCTCCCTTTCAAAAAGTCCTGGAAAGGCAAAGGAGCTGTCTTCTAAGATTTGAGTAAACTCACTCCTAATGCTAAAGTCGCTGACACCTAGTCAAATTACTGTGACAGGAGGTGGAGGGAGACTCGGGTTCCGCAGAGAGTGATATTAAGCAAAGAGAACCATGGGCTTTAGAGGGGAAGAAAAAAAGAATGACGTAGCAGACTGTGTGCGTAGTCAATGACAAGACAGACTCCCTAAGCCCGAACAGTGACTGCTATAACATTCATCATGTAAAGGTGGCAACAAAAGCTGGCTTGGCGCTTATATTTTTAACTTCTTAATTTGCTGTGCTTCTTGATGATTCCAAGCAGTACAGCCCAGGGACTGTGGCAAGTATCCTGTAGGAGAGACTGTGAGTCACTGCTCAGAGATTCCCCATGTGCGGCTGCCTGGATCCGAGCCATTCTTTCTCCTCTCCCAACCTCCTCCTCAGATGGCTTGTTAATTCCCTTTGCTTGGTCCACTCCCTGCCTGTCTCAGCTCACGATTGCTTCACCTTCCCCAGGCTGCCATTATCTGCCTCAACCGGCCCTTTGGGCATCCCCACCCCTCCCCACCCCTCCCCACCCTGCGTGGCTCTTCTCCTCAGGAGCCTCTTTCTCTGCTCTCAGTCCCACTGCCCTTTCCTCATCCATTTCTTTCCATCCTCTGTGTTCATTTCCTGAGTTCCACCCTTCCTTATTCACCCCAGTTTTCATCTTTTATATTTATTCCTCTATCCACTTTTCTCTTTTTAAATATCATAATGCTGAGGTTTAAGTTCAAAGGAAAGTGTCTTTTTCCCTATTGAGCAAATCTTTTCAAGGGTTGGTATTTCTCTTCATGCTCTACCTTCAAATGACTCATTCTCTTGCCCACTGTTAGACTTTCTTCAATATCATGTAGTTATAAAGTCTGATCTAATTTTTCTGTGTACCAAAAGGGGCAGGAGGATAGGTGTACAAAGAGCACATCCATCTAAAAAGTGTTCTACTGGATGATTACTAGCATCCCCCAAGCCTTGAGGTTGTGGAAGCTGCGTGTAACTTCATCATTTGAATTCATAGCTCTCTATATTATTTCTAAGAATACAAGTACATTTATTCCTTTATGCATAGAAAACCTGGTTAGGAGCAGACAGAGGGGTTCCCTAATGAAAATGTTGGGCAGATTATTTTTTGTTTATTAAATGCAGGAAAGTAATGGGAGGGCATAAAGAGGAGTGGATGTAGTATAATATGTCTCTCAGTCTCTCTCTCTCTGCTCTGACTCTCCCTCTCCTATTAATCTGAAAAATGAGGAGTTGAAAGTTGACCAGCGTAATCTGGTTTCCAAAGATTGAGTCACACTGGGCCTTTTTGGTAACACACTGTTATTACCAGGGAGGACCCTTTAAAAATTTGATGTGGCAGTTTGTTTTCTCTGCCTTATCAACTTGACCTCATGGTTCCATAGGTCTCCCCAAGTTGCAGGTCCCAAGACAAACTAACTGTCATGATTCATATTTCAAGGGTCTGTGCCCCACGTACCTGATGTGGGACCTCAGCTTCCCCAGGTATTCTGAGCATTTCCTCACATGTGCTCACACCTAGTTCCGACAGTCGGCCATTCCAGCCCCTCACAGGTACTGGCCACTGAATCAGGTACCTTGCCACATCCCCAGCCCCTTGTGAGAATCCCTCCATGAGCTCTGCTTCCCTCCCCTCTGTGGAGCACTACTTCCTGGGGCTCCCATATCTAGAACCCTGAGGATGCTAATATGATAGCAGGTTTCTCTGGGTCCCGGCTGCACTGGGGCGTTTCGTGTTCCCCGAAGGTAAGGTGGAAGACTCCGGGATGCATCATGTCTGTCACGCAGGCCCGAAGCCTCTCTGTTTGCATGTGACCCACTTTGTGGAGCTCAGAGAAGGAACAGAGTTCTTCAGTCTCTCAGTCCCCTGCCTGCCCCCAGTGACCCTCACAGGAACAGTGCTCTACTGAGCCCTCCCTTCCCCTCTCACTGACACCCTCCTTCTGAAAACCCACACATGTATGGCCTTCATCATGGTCATGGTTTCATGGGTGTATATTTATCCCCAAACTCATTGAGTAGTGTATATTAAATATGTACAACTTTTTATGTGTCAATCATATTTCAATAAGCAATTTATATATTAACCCAGTCAACCCACAGATAGGCCAAACTATCTGTTTTTCTTCTGAATAGTGACATAAATGTGTTCTTTAAAGTTGTAAAAGTAGCTAATAGAAGAACTAAAAGAATTCATAAGACTATAAGTTATGATAATAGGAGAATAACTATTATTATAATCTAACCCTATTATTATAATTCTATACAATCAGGAGGCTAAGGGGCAGGGAAAGAGAATATTCTTCCTGAATATACCTCCTCTTCCTCCTGGTCTCCTCTTACACTCCCAAGGCTACCTACCTCTCTTCCTCTGGCCCTCACTTGGTTCCTGTTTTCTTGCTTTCCCTCTTCTCACCCACCCCAGTCAAAATGCTGGATTCCTGAGGGTTTGCTGAAAATCAACTGTGCATTCCAAAACAACAACTGTTTTGAGGGTGGTCACCACCGTTAGGCCCGCAAACTGAACCAAGCTTATTCACAAATGGTTGGGGCCAGAAGTCAGAATCACAAGAAGGGTTTTTTTTGAAATTGCACCTTTGCATTTTTTATGAAGCTTTGGGGAGATAGGTTTACAAAAGTGTGCTCATAACAATGCCTATAAGGCTGAGCATGAGGTTAGGAATTTTGAACCTTGAATTCAGACAAACTACCCAGTAAGTGTGAGTTCAAAATCAAGATCTTTCCAGGCACATAGGGGCATCCTTGCTTGAGATTGTTTAGGCATGCATGTTAGGAAAAAAATGAAAAAGAAAACCAAGGAAGAGGAAGCATGAGGCTCAGGAAACAGAGGCTTCAACCCAAGAGTACAGTAAAAGGATGTACTGCTCAGAGAGGCAGCCCTGTGATCAACGGCATGACTGAGGGGTAGAAAAACCTGAAGGAACTCACAAAAGCATATCATTCTTTTGTCAATTAAAAAAAAAAAAAAGCAAAGGCCATTAGAAATTCCGGAAAGAAAACCCTCAAAAATCTAGGCAAGAAGTTCTTGCCCAAACATGACAAAAATAATACAGCTCTGATTTTTTCTGATCATTTTCATTTTATTTTTTTCACATTTTTTTATTGTTGTTCAAGTATAGTTGTCTCTATTTTTGCCTCACCACTCCCCTCCACCCCAGCCATCCCCACTTCCTACCCTTGATCCTACCCAGCTTTGGTTTTAAGCATTTGATAATGTGTAAGAGAAAAGAATGCTTTTGGCTTTGAATGCTACAAGTATTTCCCTTACGCAGCCCCGATGACTTGCTGAGAAGAAAATACAAGCCTAGCATACTTCTTAGTTCAACAGCACGCAATATTTACTCACTCATGGTATATATGTTGTACATTCAATTTTATCTTTTATTTTTTAATTATTTTATTTATTTTTGTTTTTGACACTACTGCAAATTTACCCCACCTTTGCCCACTTCCACCCAGCCCCTGCCCCTCTTGCCTCTGGCCATCACCACACTGTTGTCTGTGTCTATGGGTCACGCATACGTGTTCTTTGGTTAATCCCTTCCCCTTCTTTCATTCCGTCCTCCCTCCCCCTCCCCTCTGACAGCTGTCTGTCTGCTCCATGTATCCATGCCTCTGCTTCTATTTTGTTCATCAGTTTATTTTGCTCATTAGACTCTACATACAAGTGAGATCATATGGTATTTGTCTTTCTCCGACGGGTTTATTTCACTTAGCAGGTCTATCCATGGGTAAGATTTCCTTCCTTTTTATGGCTGTGTAGCATTCCATGTGTAATAAAGCACACATGCCCAGCACCAGAAGCATACATAAATGTTAACTGCTTTGGTAATGCAAAGATTATGTCTATAGTTGTAGCTTTTTCTTTCTTTCTTTTTTTTTTTAAATATTTTATTTATTTATTTTTAGAGAGAAGGGAAAGAGAGAGAAAGAGAGAAAGAGAAACATCAGTGTGTGGTTGCCTCTTATACATCCCCAGCTGGGGACCTGGCCTGCAACCCAGGCATATGCCTGACTGGGAATTGAACTGGCAGCTTTTTGGTTCACAGGCCAGTGCTTAATCCACTCAGCCATACCAGCCAGGGCTAGTTGTAGCTTTTTTCTAAGAGAAAAGTATTGAAATGTTGACTAAGGTGGATAGATGGTAAAATAGTAATATATAAAGTTGCAAAGGTAGACAATGGAAGAACGGAAAGGAGTAATATAATTATTAAAAATCAGGAGGATAAAAGGGGAGGGAAGGTGAAGGATAATATAAAAGAGTTAAATTGTCATTTTAAGAGTAAATTGGTATCATTTAGATTTGATAGATCAAGAAATAGAAATTCATGCCTATTACCCAGGATGATGCTGTTGGAGTGGTTGCCTCTAGGGCATGGCATCGGTGGGGGAGGGTAGGTTGGAAAAAGTGTAGAGAAAGATTGCTTTAAAACACTTCTCTATTTTTTTTCAAGCCATGCTTATTCTCATTGTATGATGCAGACAGTGGCCCTCAGTGTCCTCAGCGTTATGGATGAGAAGAGACAAATTCACATGGATTACCAAGTCCTGTAGAGAAAAATGGAAGGCACAGCCACTCTCTCAAAGGGAGAGCCCCCTGACCCCTGCCTTGACAAGCTTTTATTGGTTTCAATTTGCACAGGAATACAAGGTATATATGTAAAGCTCATCAATCATTGTTAGGCAGAAATGATTAAACAATAGATAACATTCAAAGAACTTGGAGGGCTTATTCTGAGTCAGGGTCAGACAGCTAAAAGGCCATAAAACTTTGGGGAACAAACTCACTTCATGCTTGGACCTTTATCATTTAAATTGAGGGTGTTAGCAAAGTAGGTGTCATAGGATTTTATGCATTCTTTCTTAGGCCTGGTCACCCCAGGGAACCCACCCTTTCCAGCACAGGGGCCACACCTACCTCTGGCATTGTTTCAGGATTAAGGCATTGTTTCAGGCTGAAGTCAGGTAGGGGAAGTAAGGCAGCCAAGAGGTTAGGAGACTTCTTGCAGACAGAATGAGGACTCAGGCTATGTCAAAGCTGAGGGGTAAGGGTCCATCACCCCTTTATTCTATAGCCCCCCAAGTCCTTCCCTGAGGGCCCCTTTGTAACCTTACCTGTCTTAGGTCATTCCTCCTTTGAGGAATCTTACCCGTCATTGGCTAACCAGTCATCTGCCTGGGGCCAAGCAGGGTGAAGTAAAGGGGACAGAGGCAGCACCCCTGCAAAGAAGATAAACTTTGTCTCTTAAATGGCTTATGGTCCCAAGGTCTTTTTACTCTGCCTTAGCCATGGAGGGTTACAGTTTCTGAAGCCAGGCAGGGTGGTTTCCAACAACTGTAATCAAACATGCAATTAAAATTAAGTCATACCTCACTTTGGGTTCAGGACAGAGCACACTTAGCAGCCACCAGGGGTATTTGTGTGTGTTTGTGTTTGTACATTTACCACATCTGACATGTTTGTTTTTTTTCTTTTGCTGCCATTTCTCTGGTAATAAAATGGCTGAGGTGGTGGCACTGGAATTTCATTTCCTAGAAAAGAAACATGACCATTTCCCAGCTTGGATCTGATGACCAACTAGAAGAGCAGTTTATGCCCTGGGTCCGGTGCCTCTGGAATTAGATCCAGGGGCCAGGAAGCATCCTCCCAAATGTCTACACACCTTCATTTTCTTTTCTTGGGTGATGACACTGAGAACATTCTGTTTTCACAGATGACCTGCTTGCTGAAATAGGGAAGGAAAACTATAAAGAGCAATTTGAAACTTATTTACCTGTGTTTTTCTATGTGGCGTACCCTTGCAGCTCTGTCCACCTGGAGGAGAATCTAGGAGCCAGCAGTGATGGCTTTCCTCTTCTCACTCCCAGGGGCCAACTTGGAGGAGAGTGAGGTGAGACTCTCACACTGGTTAGTGAGTGCTGGCTTCAGTGCAGGTACCCAGAAACCATCTGGGAGCATCAGAGAGCCCAACTTCAGCTACTGAAGTTCACATATGATCACATTGCATAACATCCCCCTATTGGTATGTCCACATCCTATGTCTGACAGCCACCTAGTCCATTCAGTCGAAGCAATCAGGTGAACTGTGGACATGGGCACAGCCTTTGGGGGTCAAAGGATAGGAAGAAGACAGGTAGACACTTTCCAAAACTCAAGTCATTAATACACCTGAAGCTCCAAAGTCTCAACATTGCTTCCGCAATCCTTAATTTCTTCTAAGAAAATAATTTCTACACTTAGTTAATATTTCACAAACCACAGAATGAGAAATGCAGGATCAAGTAGTCTGATCTTATATCCTTTGAAGCCATCTCGAACTTCTAGGTCACCTCTTATTGATGTATACCTGTTGGCCAAAGAACTTAGAACATAGTAGTCTGCATTTTATATCAAACAATTTCAGATCCTGATAGTTAAACCCATTCTTCAAGAACAGGAGAAATAAGAAACAAGGTATTTAAGAATCTAGATAAAACAAATTGAGAAAAACAACTACAGAGTCATAGATACAAATAGGAATCCAGTTTCTAAAAATTAAATAGAATTGGAGCTAAAAAATAGTATCTGACTATGGGACCTGCCAGGGTCAGGGGAAATGGGAGAGAACTGCTGGTCTGGAGGCCACTCAGAGGAGCAGCAGCCAGGTGAGAGCTGGGCAGAGAGCAGGGCGTGCTGGAGCAGCAAGAGGAGGGCAATCTGCTTCAGTTGTTCCTCCTCAGCCACATGGCATCTGGCCATGGCACTGGAATACCTTCCCCCATCATTTCGTTTGCAAGTGCAGTTTATGTTTCCCTAGAGAATGCCACTCTAAGGTACCAAGGGCCACTGTGTGATGTAGACACGGGATGTCCAACCTTTTGGCATCCCTAGACCACACTGGAAGAAGAAGAGTTGTCTTGGGCCACACATTAAATATATCAACACTAACGAAAACTGGTGAGCTAAAAAAAAAAATCTAATTTACGATTTTGTGTTGCACCACATTCATAGCCATCCTGAGCCACATGAGGCCCACAGTCCATGGGTTGGACACCCCGGATAGAATAGTCAGGTGCCAGAAAAGTTCCTCCCTAGCATTCTGGGAAATGTCTTGAACAGCTCCCACTGAGTGACAGGATTCTGCTCCTTGTCATTGACTAGATGTCAGGGCCTGTCCTCCAGCTGTGTCCCATCACCACGGGGCCTGTGTGTGCCCACCACACCACCAGGATCTCTCTAGGGTTATGAGCGTTGCTGCAGAAACCTGCCGCAGCTGGATTCTCTGCCACCACCAGAGAAGGAGCTGGCCTTATGTCTTAGTCTGTTTGGCTGCTATAACAGAAACCATAGACTTAGTGGCTTACAAACAACATTTATTTCTCATGGATCTGGAGGTTGGGAAGTCCAGGATTGAGGCACTGGCAGACTCATTGTCTGGTGAGGGCCGACTTCCTAGTCCTAGATGGCCGTCTTTTTTCTGTATACTCACATGGCCAAAGGGGCAAGACAGCTCCCTGAAGTCTCCTTTACAAAGTCACTAATCCCATTCACAAGGGTGCTGCTCTTATGACCCAATTACCTCCCAAAGGCCCACCTCCACACAACATCACATTGAGGACTACATTTCAGCATATGAATTTGGGTGGGGAAGGACACAAGCATTCAGTCTATAGGACCTGGTCATTCTGAGGCTGCAGTGTGACAAGGCACACGTCCTAGACTTGCCCCCTAGCCATCTGATGTTCCAAGCATCTTACCGGTACTTTATGCTTGGATTCCCCTCATCTCTGTGTTGGCTGAGGTGTTTTTTTTTTTTTTACTGAACAGAGCTTGTGCACCCGATTTCAGCCTAAATTTTTCACAGGTCTATGCTTCAGACTTGTTGAGAATAGTAATAGAGTCTTACGTATCATTAGATTTCCCCCCAGAGTGTTCAAAAAGGAATGATTTTGTAGTTGAATACAATGAAGCAATCATATTTTGCCCCATTGTTATGTCTTGTTTTCTTGTTTTCATTACAGGGACTAAGATCTCATCGAGCTAATTAAAGCAAGATCTCCAGTGGTTACTGGCCCCCAATGACTTTTTTTTTTTAAGCCTCTACACTGACTCTAGAACTGTCTTTGTTAGGGTTGAACTTTACTGTGAGAATACAGGATGGGGAGTTAAGGAGAGCATGTCATCAGAAATGTCTTCTTTCCAGCCTTTAAATACAGGGTGGGGCAAAAATATGTTTACAGCTTTGAGTATGCTAAACACACATTTATTTTTTTAAAACAATTTTATTTATTTATTTTTAGAGAGAGGGAAAAGGAGGGAGAAAGAGAGGGAGAGAAACATCAATTGGTTGCCTCTCACATGCCCCCCAAATGGGGACCTGGCCTTCAACTCAGGCATGTGCTCTGACTGGGAACCGAACCAGCGACCCTTCCATCCACTACCGAGACACACTAGTCGGAGTGCACACAGTTTATTCTCGTATTATTATTTATTAATTACTATGTGATTCTCCATATGAACAACTGTAAACCTACTTTTGCCCCTTCCTGTATATTCCTATCGATGTTTCAAGTACAGGGGATGTAACAGAAAGAGTAAATATGTACTTTTTTGATGGAATCAAAAAACGAAAAAAAAATTAATTCAACTGGTCATTGAACCAAAAGGATTAAAACTAATCACCATGAGAAAAACCAATATAAGTTTCTGCCTCAGCCTCCAAAACCAATTATTAAAATATAAAAAGGTGGTGTAAAGGGGTAGGTGGGGTGGGAAATCTGATTCTACTTATGCACAAAACTTATAAATTGAGCAGGAAAGTTTAGTCTGTATTGCAATGACACAACACCCCAAAATTTTGTGCGTAAAGCAACAAAAGCTTTTTACTCAAGCAAATTGTTCTGCACATCCAGGCAATCTGCCAGGGCATCTGTCCTCTGGGTGTTGACTCAGCATCCCAGCTTGATTCAATCCACGACACTTCCTAATCAACACATGCGTTGACAATGGCTGTAATGGGAAAAAATGGGTTGGAAAGCTGAGAATGAGTGCTTAAATGCCTCCACCCTGAATTGACACATGAGATCTCTGCTCATTTTCCATTGGCCAAAGCTGGTCACATGACCACAGCTAACTTCAAGGAGTGGGGACATGTACACTTCCCATGTGTCTGGAGAATAGAGCAGAATTGGCAATTGATTACCAGAAGTATCATTAATTTTCCCATTACACAAATTTTAGCAGGAAGTAAATTAATTATAAAACCCAAAGTTCATAAGGCTATTAGAAACATGTAACTATGAGGCTACGTTAATAGAAGTAAAATCTCGGAATGACAGAGCTAATACTAGTGCTATTTCCTTTCCCTGGACAGAATATTCATTGAGTGTTGTAAACATACTTTAAGGGGGTATAGTTAAAGGGAGGGACCATATTTAAGGGGCCTTCTGGAGGCGTTCATAGGAGAAGAGCTAAATGCAGAATGATCAAAAACACTTTGCGTTTATACTAGAGAAGTCTGAGGGCAAAATAGCCATGTATTCTCAAATATATGAATATTTGACTTGCTTGAAGGAGCTGTGGGTGGTAATTTACAGGGAAAACATAGCAGTGATATTTACCATTGCCAAGATCTTGAAACAGCCCGAGTGCCCATTAGTAGGCGAGTCGATCAGAAAGCTGTGGTACATTTATACAATGGAACACTATGCAGCCATAAAAAGAAGGAAATGACAGCATGGACAGACCTAGAGATTATTATGCTAAGTGAAATGAGCCAGTTAGAGAAAGACAAATACCTTGTTATCTCACTTATATGTGGAATCTAATAAGTAAGATAAACTGATGAATAAAATAGAGACAGAGGCATAGATACATGGAAGAGACTGACAGCTGTCTGAGGTGAGCGGGGACAACTGGTTGTAAGAAGGTGAAGGGATTAGTTAAAGAGCATACATGCATAACCCACAGACACAGACCACAGAGTGGTGATGGCCAGAGGGAAGGGGAGCAGGGACTGGGTGGAGGGTGGAGGGTGGAGGGTGGAGGGTGGGAAATGGGGACATCTGTAACAGTGTCAACAACCAAAATAAAGAAAAAAAAAGAGTGTTTGGCATTAAAACAACATGGATTGCCCCAAAGTGAGGGGAGTTCCTTCTCAAGGATGGGTCTAAGCATGGGCTGAACTTCCTCTTCAGCACAAAGGTTGGGGAAAAAGGAGACTCAGCACATGCATCATTGGACTAGATGAACCTTAGAGCTGCTTCCCACCCCACACTTGATAATTGGATGGTTCCCAAACTGCCCATAACTCTCATCTAGGTGATGGCCCCAGGACTTCCAAAGCTGTTAGCACTCGTTTGGACTTCCTTCCAGGACCCTGGAGCCATACATTGCTGAGATTTGGCTACACAAATAAGGACTGATGACATATCCCAAAGGTGAAGAGGATGGGGTGTGCTTCTGAGCCCTGGGTTGCTGTACTTCATCCAGATTTGTGTTCACAAGACAGCCTCAAGTCATTCCAGAGCTAGCTGTGGAGACACACGAGAAGCCACACACCCTATTGTCTTGTTGTAATGAATCTGGGCTGAACTAATGCAAACCAAATTTGATTTAAACAAAAAAAGTCAAGAAAGTCTTGTTAAGCACGGCCTTTTTATGTTGTTTTATCCTTGAGAGAGTATCTTCACAGCTGAGTTGGAGATTCCATCAAATAGGGGTTAGAACTTCTTTGCCAGCTCCCGGTGTGCATCTCAGCCGGTGTGTACAGGCGTCTCAGCTGCCCTGCTCCACCACCAGGGGTTAACTGCGTTCTTCACTCAGTACCGTTTTCTAACATCCTCCTGTTGACACACACAGACTCACTTTACACTTTTTTTTTTTTTAATTCATGAGTTGCACTTTCTCGGTTACTATGGCTTCAAGTTGTTGATCCTGGATTCAGTCAGGTTTTTATTCCTTTTTGTCATTTTTTCCCATGAACTAATAAGCCACAGTGGAGTTAGAAGTGTGAGTAAATGTGAGCCTTACACAAAGCATTTTTAGATTCTATTGCCATTCCCTTCTTACCCCTAATCATTTAGAGTTGTTAACATAAGAAAATGAAAATGTTCAGCCTCCTCTTCTCCCCCCTCCTCTTCCCTCTCATTTCCCAAGCTTCAGAGGACCTCAGCCATTTCCCATCAGAACTGTTTGCAAAGGAACACATGTCCTCAATTACCAGGATGAGAAACTGAAGACACCTTTTGGGTTGGTGATGGATGACTGGTTGGCCCTGCCTTCCATTGGATAATGCACCATGGATGCCATGGTGGGGATGGCTTAGCAGAGTAACGTTTTTCTCTCCTGTGGTTCACACGGCTTTTATTGTGGGCCATGGACCCAGTGCTCTGTGAGTGTGAGCCCAGGCTCAGTTTGGGTGTGAGCCACTCCACAGGAGAATCCAACCTCACAGCTCCTCTCATGGGGAAAAGATCTCAAACTGAATCAAGAGGAGAAGTGCATAAAGAGTAACCCTTTATACAGCAAGAGAGTAGATTGTAGAGTAAGACGGCCTGGGTCACTTCTTGCATTTATTATTTGCATTACTTACTTACCAGTTACATGACTTTTCCCCAAGCTGTGTAACTGCTGTCAGCCTCCCTTTTTTTCATCTGGAAAAGGAGATTGAAAATAACAGTCCCTATCTCATGGAGTTGCCATGAGGGTTAAATGAGACAACACACGAAAAAGACTTAGCTCACTGTATGGCATTGATGAAGTGCTCAGTAAGGGTTAGCAGTTGTACTAGTCAAGAACCTTTTGCTAGCAATGGACCAAAAAGCAGCTAAAACAATGTCAGTACAGAAAGGCATTTATTGACTCATATAAGGCACTCACGTGCCATGCGTTTGAGCAGTGTCAGTGGGACTCAGTCTCTGCTCCTGTTCTTGGTTCTGCTGTTGCAGTAACCAGTCTCTCAGATGGCCCCCAGCAATCCTGGCCTTCTGGTAACACCCTCTGTGACCCCCTCCCACTTATACCAGAGCTGGTCTGTGTGATCAGCAGAATAAGGCAGAAGAGACAGTAAGTTGCTTCAAAGTTTAGGTTATAAAAGACTCTGTGGTTTCCCTCTTAGTCTCTCTCTCTCTCTCTCTCTCTCTCTCTGTCTCTCTCTCTCCCCTCTCCCACCCTGACTTCTTCCCATCATTTACTCTGGGGGAATCCAGCCAGTACACGTGGACACTAGGGAGAGGCCCACATTGTAATGAATTGAAGTCTCCTGACAACCACCACGGAGCGTGCCATTTGGGAAGTGGAGCCTCTGGCCCCAGTCCAGCCTTCAGGTGACTGCAACCTCGTGAGAAATCTGACCAGCTACCCATCTAAGCCACTCCTGGATGCCTGGCCCTCAGAAACTCAGTGGGATGACACTTGTTATGTTAAGCTGCTAAGTGTGGCAATTTTTAATGTGGCAATAGATACCTAATACAACCGTTTACTTTGATGGCTTCACTTGTAGATAGATGTATAAGCAGTGTTGGGCTTACACTATCCTCCCAGTTAGAAATCCTAATAGTTTCCCTTTCCCCCAAATGACAACAAACTCACTAAGCTAAGTTTCATTGGATAGACTGGGCTAAGTTTCCTTCCCTTAACTAATACTTTCCAAAAAGTTAAAAAAAAAAAAAGGTGCTATTACCATAAGAAAGAGGAATTTTCTTGGGAACAAAAACAATAGATGTCTACTTTTGTTATTATTACTAATCACAATACAACTATTTATCTTATGAAGGCAAATATGTTTGGTGGTAATAACATTAGGTAAATCTTATTGCTATGTGTCAACAGGTACTATTCGAAGAATTTTACGTTTCTCTCACTTAACCCTTACTACAAACCTAGGAAAAGGCTACTATTGTTCTCTTATTTTATGAGGAGAGGAGCCACAGAAAGTTTCAGTAACCTTCCCAAAGTTGCACAGCTAGTTCAGTGGTCAAGCGGGGATTTGAACCAAGACCACTGAGTTCTGGGATTCAGGCTCATAAACCACTCAGCTAACACAGCGGCACCGTGGAGTATCATGACCTAGTTAAGTTCAGCAGTATGACTATCTTGATCCCAGCACTACAAACTAACTCCTAATTTAACACTGGACTATTCCATTATCAAACACAAGTAATGCTGTTAATATGAGTAACAAGAGTAACTTCTCCCTGCATGAACTTATATCAGATCAAATAAATCACTCATAATTAACAGCAAAATAAATTTAACCCATTAATAAACCATTTACATAATAACCTGTTAGCCCAACGCAGGCACGCACCAAGGAAAGATTTTTTAAAAGTTAAGTTTTGATTTCAGGTATTTCGTCCTCTTAGGTCTCAGTTTTAAATTTACAAAATGTATCTCCACTGAAATAGACAAGGAGAGGACTCAGCCTTCACCCTGAAATACGAGACCCAGTTAATACCTGATCACAGGTGGGAAAAGGATGTAGAAACACTTTCCCGAGAGGTACATTTAGTGTTCTGCTGCAAGTGCCTCCTGACTGATAAACCATTCATACAAAGGCCCCTGTTGCATCCAATTCTTGCACCATCAAGAGAAAGAAAAATGGACATTGACAAAAGGAAAAGAATCTTTCGTGACTAATTGGGTATAGAGGTGAGTGTGGGAAACATCACTGGGATGACCCATTGAACCAGTTTAGGTGCATATCTGGCCCCAACATTTTATTTGTTCCAATTAATGGCCTGACAATCTTCTCTACCTGCCCATGATACCAGGAAGTTTGGTGTATCCGTCTGAAGCCCAGAAGTTGAACAATACAGGAACCTGAGGGGCTTGTTGGTTCAGCTTTCAAGCTCCAGGCTGGCTGTGTTGCTGACACCCTAGGGTGGTGTGCAGGGTTCATTGCGTTCTTGTCCACTGTGGTGATGGGGCCCTTGTGAGCCCTGCGCCGGATCTGGATACACCTCACCCTTGGTCTTCAAAGCTTAGGTTCTCTTTGGTTTAGGCAGAGGATCAGCTATTGCTTCCCAAACACAGCAACCATACCAGGGTGACTGGTCTGGGATAAGCAAGTAAGATTGTAACTCCAGCTATATTTGGACCAGAGCAAGCCTTTCCCACAATACAGTACCCTGGTTCACTGGTCCAGACTCCTCCTTCCCGCACAGGTCACTCCCCTTTGGAGCTCTTGGTGTCCCAGGGAGCCTCTATCAGGACCATCTCAGTCCATCAGAGAGGCTTCAGTCCTGCTGCACTCAACAAGCGTCCCGATGGTCCTGAGATGGGAGTGTAGTACACCCTTTCCCCCGGAGAATGGCCAACTCTGCTTGACAGAGACCATTCAAGCATTACAGGGAAACATCACCAGTGATCTATCCCAGCGTGACTTTCTGCAATTCCTAAACTCAAAAGTTGGCGGCATCTTTTCTTGCTAAAGATGTATTCAAGTAATGCTTCACTGGACATTCTGCTAGAGAAATACCACAACTTCTCTGTATATCAGATGGAGCCAGGTTTTCTGCCCTAAGAAGATCCACATAGTTAGAGAAGTGGAGGGACAATTCCCCAAAGAGAGGGCATTGCGATCCCAGACAGACAGAGCACCGCCGGACAGAGGGAAGGTGACCAATGCATTTAGAAGTGTGTCTGTCATTCGCTGGCTCTGAGCTTGCAAGAGGAGAAAAATCATCTTTCCAACTCCAGAGTTGGTCCTCTTTTCACTGTAGAAAATTAGGCATTGCGCACCATGGATGACATTTTTATGGAAAAATTAATTTTGAGCTAAATAAAATTTGAGACAACTTTTCGGATTCAGAGTTTGGAGGAAGGTGGGGCGTTACTAAGCAGATTGGTGTCACTGACACAAGATCTCAAAATTCTTAAGTACTCAGTCTCTACACTGCATTCCATTAGGAACAGGGGGTGTCAGTTCTGTCAGTTAAATGTTTGGTTATAGGTAATTTACATAGGGGGCAGGATCAGCTCAGAAATAAGAAGGCATCAAGTGAAGCACCAGGAAATGCCAAAATTTTTTGGATGACCAGAGCTGCAAGGAAAGAACTCATCACCTCCTCTGTCCTCTCTGCCCTCTCCACTTCCCTTCTTTGAGTGAACAAGTTGCTAAGGATTAAGAATGTTTGGCAAAAGCATTTCCCTTTGGAGCAAGAGGAAATTAATTTGGGGGTGGGATGAGGAGATGGTGGGAGTCGTGAGCATGAAGCCAGGTGTTGATGATTTCCTTGCAAATATGAGAATTTCTAATTAAAAGCTGGCAGCCCTGCCAAACGGCTTGCACCTTGTGGGAAAGCGAGGATTGAACGGTTGGGTGGGATGAGGAGGTCTGATGTAATCGCATTCCTTTGAACTCAAATCCTTTCCTGTGGGTACACGTCGTCCTGGGATATGCTGCTCTGTTCCTAATAAATTTCACCAGGCAAAGACGCAGACGAACCACCTACCAGAGGTCTTCAGATGACAACAGTTGCTGCAAGTCGGGAAACAGGTCTGATTTCCCACTTAAGTAGGTCAGCCTGCTCAGCAGGGCTCCCGAGTCCCCATCACAAAGTTATCTGCTGACTCATCTTGAAACTGGAGAATTTTCAATTTTCCATTGTACAGAGTTCTGTCTCTTCTAGAGGAGTATTTTTTTAAAAAATGATTTTATGTGCCGTCTGTGAACTATGTTTCACTGCTCTAAATTCTAACCAGAAACGGTGCTTGTTCCTGATTTCACTAAAGGGGGATTTGGAACACTTCTCAGTTTAGACTGTGAAAAAGCACGAGCCATGGGCAATTAGTGGCCTAGTTTTTTGAGACAAACTACTAAAACATACATCTTTTTTTAAAGCCTTGCCAAATTTTAGTAATATTTTTTGTTTTTGCATTTAAGAGGTGTGGGTTGTCTTTGTCACTCCCTTGAAGTTCGTTTATTTGTGCAACCAGAGAAATGAGTTTCATTGTTTTTTCTTCTTTTTAGTAAGAAAGAAAATGGCTTCTAATAACTCTTCAGTGACTTTTAAACAAATTCTTTCTGTTCGTATATGAGGTTACAAGGTTACAAAGTTCCACTCGTCTGGTCTCCGGTTGCAGGTGTGTCTGGCCAGGTAATGAGTCCCAGAGTTGGGGGAGTGGGAAGGACCTCAGTCACCCGCTAGTTCAAATCACAACCCGTGAAAGAATTCTGTCCACACCCTTGTCCCTCCCAATTGCTCATGCCGCCTCTGCTTGGACACCCAGTGATGTCTCTAGTCTGTAAGGCTATTTTAGAGGAGCTGAACTCATTTTCAAAGATGAGCAGGACAGATTAGATACAAAGTCCTCTGTTCATTCATGCATTCCCTCATGCACTTGACAAACATTTAGTGAGCTTCTCATTTGTGCCAGGCAGGCTCTGTGTTGGCTCTGAGGACAGAGGTCAACAGAGTTTACATGGTCTCTGCCCTCAGAGAGCTCCCAGTAGAGGAAAGAGACATTAAACAAGTCTGTGCATGGAACCTTTAACTGAGACTTTTTATTTTTTAAAGTATGAGTTAGATGTTCCCTACTATATACAACAGAATATTACTTGATCATAAAAGAACAAAATCTTGCCATCTGCAACAACATGGATGGACCTAGAGGGTATTATACTAAGTGAAATAAGTCAGTCAGAGAAAGACAAATACTGTATGATTTAACTTATACATGGAATCTAATGAGCAACTATCTAATGAGCAATCTAATGAGCAAAATAAACAAACAATATAGAAACAGACTCATAGATAAAAAGAACATGCTGCAGTTGCCAGATGGCAGTGGGGTGAGGGATGGGTAAAAAAGGTGAAGGGAGTAAGAAGTAATTCATAATTACAGAATAGTCACAGGGATGTAAAGTACAGCTCAAGGCTTTCCATGCCAACAGGACTCTTGCAAACGTAGTGAACATTCCTAAAACCCATCTGACTTTCTGAAAGAAGGGCAAGCATTCTCTGTATGCATGGGGACAGTGGCATTATGACAGGAAGCAGAGTGGCCATGGTGGGCCAGCTAAGCTGATTTTCTGCAAAAAGACTAAAAGTACAAAGATGTGCTGAGGCTTGAATACGCTGAGCCAACTGCAGGTCTAAGAGAACGCTGGCTGTTAGGAGGTTCGAGCTTTCTGAACTGGGAGGAGACAAGAAGAGAAAGGGCCAAGTGATCCAGTTCTAAGCTTCATATTCTGTTTCATCATGTGCCAATAAAATCCTGAGGATAGGTTTGCTTCAAAAAAATAAATAAATAAAGTACAGCACCGGAACTACAGTCAGTAATATTGTAACAACTGTGTGTGGTGCCAGGGGGCGCTGGAAATGTTGGGGGGAGCACTCTGTAAAGTATGTGATTCTCTAACCACTAGGCAGTGCATCTGAAACCAATACAAAATAATATGAATATAAACTAATACGAAATAATAGCGAATGTAATGGAAAAATATAAATTGAAAAAGAAGGAAGTATGGGTTAGAATTTCTTAAAATAACTACTTGTTAAAAGAGGCGAGTATCATAAAGCCCAGAGTATCCATACAACCTAGATGTTTTCAATAAGGGAATGGTCAAATATTTATAATATATACTATTTGACAATATTATATAGCCTTAAAACTAGCCTGGAAAAGGGTTTTAATTTATTTCGGAAAGCCCTTTTGTTCTAAGTTTAAGGAAGGAAAGTTGCAAATGCAGAAATATTGTTAAATATATACTCGCTCTGTATATGTATATGCCTAGAAAATGTGAAAATTATATTAAAATGTTTTTCTTTCTATTTTTATTAAGTATATTAAAAATATGCAGACAGATATATTTTTAGTGAACTGTGTAAAGCAAACTTCTGTGTAACCACAGCCAAGTCAAAGAGCAGAACATTGCCAAAGACCCCTCTCCCCTGCCCCTCCCCTCATACAGCACATACCATAACCTTCTCTCTTCCCTACAGGCAACACCATCCTCATTTTTGTGATCATTACATTTTAAAAATCTTCACCTGAGGATATGTATCGATGAGAGAAAAGAAAGAAAGAAAGAAAGAAAGAAAGAAAGAAAGAAAGAAAGAAAGAAAGAAAGAAAGAATCAGCTGCTTTCCATATGTGTCCAGACAGGGGATCGAACTCACAGCCTTTTAGTGTATGGAACAATACTCCAACTAACTGAGCCACCCAGTCAGGGCTTGTTATTTTATTTTTATTTTTTAAATTTTTTTTTTCTTTTAGATTTTATTTATTTATCTTTAGAGGGGAAGGGAAGGAGAGAGGGAGAGAAACATCAATGTGCGGTTGCCTCTTGTATGTCCCCTGCCGGGAACTGGCCTGGCAACCCAGGCATGTGCCCTGACTGGGAATCGAACCGCGATCCTTCGGTTCGCAGGCCCGCGCTCAATCCACTGAGCTACACCAGCCAGGGCAGGGCTTGTTATTTTTAATACATAGTTTTATCACTGTATGTATTGCTAAGCAATATAAATTAGTTTTGCCCAGTTTTGAACTTTATATATGTGGAATCATACATATGTTTCTCGTTTCTTTTGCTCAGCACTAGGTTTCTGGAATTCATCCTTGCCATTTCGTCCAGTTGTCGTTAGTTCACTCCATCTCTGTAGTGTTGCTTTGTATGAGTGAATGCAGCACAGTTTATTTATCCATTCTGTTATGGATGGGTGTTGGAGTAGTCTCTGGGTTGGGTCCACTACAGAGAACAATGCTACCGCTATTCTTGTACACACACATTGTCCATGATGTATTGAGCTTGTTTATTGTGTAAACCTCTAAGTGCACTTGCTGGGTTGTGAGAGGTACTGGTTATTTTGCTTCTACCTTCCCACCCCCATTCCATTCTTCATTTTTCTGTGCCTTGCACTGTGTCTCTTCATGAATCATAGCACCAGACTGCTTTGCCCCCAGGTGTAGTCAGGTTCAGCAGTTGTGGGGGCGGGGAAGGGGTTGGCAGGCAACAGCAGAAGCCTGAAGGGTGGGAAAGGAGGACATCTGGAGCATTAATTCTCCCGACTTTCTCTCTGCTTTCCCACAGTTCTGGCAGCGGCTGCACTGTATTGCTTCTTGGGTTCTGGCTCTTACCACACTCTGGTAGGATTCCTTCTTCCTCTTGTTGCTTCAGGCTTTGCAGTAGAAAAGGTCTCCCATTAGATAGTATCCAATGGTTCGCCATTGCTGTGGTTCCTTGTTAATAACTCCTTTAGTAAACTCTCTTCACTCACCCCTTTTTGAACATGCCATGCCCTTCCTCCCATTTAAGATACACAATCCAACATATGCACATAGTCGGGCATCCATTACCTCGATCAATTTTAGAACATTTTCATTACCCTTAAAAAAATACCGAGCACTTAGCTATCAATCCCAATTTCCATATACTCCTCCAGCAGTAGTCATCTACTAATCTACTTTCTGTCTCCATAGATTTTCCTGTTCAGCATATCTCCAATAAAAGCAATCATGTAATATGCTGTTCTTTGTCACTGGCTTCTCTCATTCAGAGTGTTTTTTTACGGTTCATCCATAGTGTAGCACATATCAGTGCTTCATTTCTTTCTATTGCCAAATAATTCCTTCATATGGATATAGCACATTTTGTTAATCCATTCATCAGTCAATGGACGTGTGGGTTGTTTTCACTTTAAAAAAATTTTTAAATTAAAAATGTAGTAATTCTCAATAAATGTTGGCTATATTTATGGTTATTATCTGATACTTGTATTAAAAATCCACTGTCAGGAAGGAGATACCATATATTTAGGCACAAGTGGTAGCAAAGTGTTCACCCTTTGAAAAAGTTCAAAACAAGCAGATACAATAAGGAGAAAACATTGTCAACTACACCACCTGCTTTACATCGCCATGAAGAATCTTCTCTGCCAGCTCTCCTCAAACTAAAATCCACTAAAGTTTACTCTGAAGGCAGTAGGGAAAGAGGTGTTTAGAAATTTGGAGGAGGTCATTGTGTTTGATATCTGGGTCAGCACGGTGCACAGCAGACACAGCATGCTGGAAAGTAGAAGCTTAAGTGCAAAACAACGGCAATAATACAAACCCTCAGGATTTTAAAGAAATCCAGGGGAAAGCATTTAATTTCAATCTAGGGGGTGAGGATGGAGATAGGATTCTAGCCTCTTCTACCCAGATCTAAGGGGCAGGAACACACCATCTGAGATCAAGAGGTAAAGCCCAGAATGCATTGCTGGCGCACCTTCCCCAGTTGTTGGCTGCTAAGCAAGGTGCTGTGAATCTTCCACTCCTCTCCTCCCTGCTGTGCTCCTTCTTGGCAACATTCCTTATGGATAGACCAGATGGGCAGCTTTGAATCCTATATTTGCTTTGGCTTGGTGGTTTGCTGCTTACTTCCTGCTAACATTCCTCTACCCTCACCCCAGAAAAGACCCATAGGTCTCTTGAAGGCCACCTGCTCCTTCTCTTCCCTGTACCCATAACCTCTGCTCTCAGATTTCTCCATCAGCTACTTGGCTTTTGCCTGGGACTCAAATCTAACTTCTGTTCAAATATTTTCCATCTGAACTTCTTGTTTGGATCAGATAGTGTTTCACCATGGTGGGCCTATGCTGGAATAGAAGACAGTATGGTACTGGAAAAGTTCAGTTCACATATCCAAATGACTTTTAAGTGAGACCAGATACAACCTTTATTCCCATGTGTTTCTGTCCAAAAAGCCTCAGACACAATTATGGTCGAGGAGGCTAGTGCTGAGTTTAAGGCCAAAAGCAGTTTAGGGATGGACATGGGCTCGGAGCTGGCACACATGCCTTCAGAGTCTCTCACTTTTACCCTTCTGGGTCTTCTTAACTGAGGCTGTTGGTCTAGTAGGAGAGTCCGGCCAGGCCACAATCCAATGCCAATACGTGTGCTAAACTGCCACACCCTGCGTGCGGCATGACGTGTTCTGGCTGCTCACAAACCACTCGGTGTTCATCTCCTCCATGGCAGTTCATATAAGGGCTTTCAGCCTTGCTGCCAATCCAAGATTTTCCTCATTCCCTCCCCCAGGTCTAGGGGGTCCACAAAGAAACACACTTACTACTTCAGGCACTTCTTCCCTTGACTTTATCTCGGAAGGACATCCCAACCATGAGCACTTAGTGAGATGGAACGGTGCCGTGCTGTAAACCAGGGTGTGGTTAAACCTCAGTTCTACCAGTTATTTGCTGAGTGACTTTGAGCAATTCCTTTAATATCATTTACCTGTTTTCTCAATTGTGAAATGAAGCTAATAATACAAAGAGGTGTGAGACTTTAAGTAAGGTGTGTGATTCCCTGAACAATACGCTTGGTCATCCTGAGACAGGAGATAAGATTGATATTATGTGTGGAGAGGAGGCCCCTTCTTCACCACTGACAGGCAGAGTGGGAAAAATAACTGTGTGTGTGAACTCAGAGCACTGTGGATAAAGAGCTGTGCCCTGACACTTGGTGTTTGGTTTGCACTTAGCTGATATGGTCGGAGGACAGTGGAGCACAGCAGGTGCATCTCTGTAAATGCCTGTTTGAAAGGGCCTGGCTCCTGGAGTGGGCAGAGGCCACCTCAGACATCAGGTCATTGATGTCATTGAGGGAATGTTTCTAGGGAGGTTCTGTGGCATCTCAATAGTGACTGCTGGCAGTGGTGATCACAGCCAAAAATAATGAGGCTCCTTGGCAGACTAGGTAAGGTTTTGGGTTTTATGCCTTAAGGTAGTACCTATCAATTCTTTGGACGGAAGAAGACTTCCTGGGGCCTCGGAGAGCTTAGAACACGACACGGAGGCATTTAACGCTCATTTGAGAGAATGTAAGCTCATTCCATCTCCTGAGCTGGTGCATTAGTTACATTTGTAAAGTGGTTAGCAGGATGCCTGACACATTTTAAGGGCTCCATAAACGATGCTCCTTTTTATTAAGCACACGTGCCGTAGCAGCCAGAGGGCAGGGCAGTGCTCCTTGGCAACTGACGCTCCCCATGGGGAGGGTGGTGGCTTAGGAGCTGGGAAGGGAGAGTGGAATCATTTAGCAGCTGACACATACCCTGTCACTCCAAGGAATCTCCCATCCCAGCACAGAAGTCTGACCCAGTTTGCTCGGCCCTTCTCCTGAAACTCTGACTCCAGCCACAGATCTGAGCTGGGAGCATCTTTCCTCTTAGCTAGCTGTGGTTGGGAGGCAGAGGGGGTAGCCTGGGGCTTGCTCAGACTTGGGAGCCTTGAGCACTAGCTCATCTCCTCTAGCACTCCCTGGGGCTCTGGAGGTTGTAAGAAAGGGAAGAGAGAGGGTGTGGGGTACCTCGTGTGGTCAGGGTGACCTCCCCTCCCTTGGAACACACAGCAGCCAGACCCTGGGCTCATCAGGTTGTTTATCAGCCTCAGTGTTTGGGGAAAACGGCCCACCTGACAGTGCTTTGCAAGGTGGAAAGTATCTTCCAAATGCACGAGACCTCACTTGGTCTAGGATTTAGCTGTAGGACCTTTTGAACCTGGGAGCACAGGGCCCTGTGTTAATTCTCTCAGAATGGGGTTCGCATCTCTTGAGTCATGCTGGGGTGGACGTTCCCCATTAGCAACTCCAGTGGCAAATCCTGGGCTCTGTTTTCTTGCCCAGAACCTTTCTGTGTCCCTAAAGAAACCAGAAGAATGGGAATGGCATCGTCTGGGCCATCCCAGTCATTGATTCCCATGGAATCTTAATTCGGGAAGCACAAGGGGTGGGCTCAGAGGAGGGAGTAAGGGGAGCAGGTGGACACGGGAAGTCACCCAGGGCAGCTTTCAGGTGGAAGCGTACCACCTGCCTTTCACAGGTGTGCCAACTGAAGCGCAGAGAGGCTCACCCGCTTGCCCAGATCCACCACCCACCCTGCTGCTGCCTTGGTCCTGGTGGCTGTTTACAAGCTTAAAAGAGTTTTTCTTCTCCAATGGCACTACTCGATGGCACTATTCCTTTGCGGCCCTCAGGGCAAAGCCGCAGCCTGTAGTTGCTAATTTCACAGACTCGGCCTGAACTCAGTTGTTTGCACTTCTCCCATCTTCCCACAGGGTCCTGCATTCCAACACCACTAAGGCCTTAAGAGGTCGCCTGTCCCCAAGACTTTGAGGCCCTGGTCACACTTGCTTCACCTTTCTTTTCTTTTACCGGGGTCTTATACAAGCCCTTTTCATCTTTCACAACCTCTTCTATGACCCTGTCTTCTCAGTGTTTATATACAGGGGACCAGGTGAAGGTGGAAAAACAGAGACAAGGAGAGAAGTGAGCTTCCTTGGATCACTCACCAGAACATCAGTGAGGGGAAAAGGACCACTCAGGTTGTAGGGTTCTTGAATCTCTTCCCTCCCTTCTATCTGGCTGAGGCCTCCTGCGTGGACTCCTGCAGGAGCGCATTCTTTCAACAAGTGATGGAGACAGAAACAGCCCCTCCCCTCATGCCTAAATACCCATCGAGATAAGGGGGCAGGGGCCAAGCGATTGTAAAAGAGCAGTGGAAAGTGGGAAGTCAGTGGCTTACCGATTTGCTCCACTGCCTCAGACAGTCCTGTACACGCCTGCTGGGTTAACACCCCTGATATTCCCCAGACAGCCAGCTGCATTCCAATCTGGTCTAGGCAGTCTTTCTAGCCCTTCTGGGCCCACACCTCATGACCCTGCTCCTCCCGTTCAGACTCTACCTGCCAGCTGGCCCGCCTGCCCACCCCCTTGAGTGCCCTTACTCAGCCTATTCTCTCTTTAAAGCCCAGTGTGGCTGCCATGTCTCCAAGAAGCTTTCACCAACACCCGTGATGGAAATGGTCTTTCACCACCTCCACTATATACTCCCTTACCGGATTTTGGGACTTCTTTTATGGATAAGATGTATGTTACAAGAGTCAAGGAATTTACAACTCCTTTAGGTAATGAAAAGCCCCACAGCTGACAAAGAAACTGGAAGAACTTGAGTTATCCACCTCTTGGCTCATTTTCCAAAAGCCTATCCTGGTCCATAGAACATTCACAATTCATCATTTCTGAGCAATTGCTCTGTTCTAGGTGCTGAGTATCAAAATGCAACATGGAAAACACGGGCCCTGGCCTTCGTGAGTTCACACTTTGAGGAAGAAGTCCGTGGGAAGCCTGCAGTCTGCACCAGCTGAAGAGCACTTGCCAGCCCTATGTTTCTCAGAGAGCTGCCCCGCCACCCAGGGCGGGGGGGGGGGGTGGCCTAGCCATGACAGAGGTCACTGTATTTGCTCTACCTCACAGGCAGATGTCGTAGCAGGGCTGCCAGCGCATCATTGCCTCCCAACTTTACACCTTTATTCGGTTCTTCTCAGCTAGAACTGTCTTCCTCACACCTACTTGCCTGTACCTTACTCAGGTGCCCTTTCTTGTGCTCCAAACTTCTGCTCTCCCACTCCTTTGGACTTCTTTCAGGACCTGTCACTTAGCACCACCTAATTTAGCTCTTCTTCTCATGGTAAGAAGCGTGGCGTTTAGTGGCTTTGGAGTTTGTGCAGCGAGAGGTAGTGGACAGGCAAAGAGATTTGCTCTCCCTCCACCGTTCGGGTTGTTTCGGGGACACAGGTACCCTGCACTCCACTCCCCCCACGCTTTGTGTCTTCCTGGGCCTAGGAAACTAGTTATGGTCAATGAGAGAATAGCGATCTGTAGCTCCTTTGCATGGGGTTGTTACAGTGTCTCGAGTGTCCTTGTCACTCACCCTTCCTCTCCATCAACAATCTCAGGTGCCAGACGTTGGGAACAGCAGGGATTCAGGAGGGAAGGGGCCTGGACTCCCAAGTCTTCACCTGGTCGGTAACTCCCCAAAGAGCCAGCCAGAAACATCTGTAGACTCCAGGCAAGAAAGAAACTTTGATTAGGTTAACCCCCTGAGATCTTCTCTGACCAAAACAGGGTTAGATAAATTTAGTACTGAATCCATCTCTGCCACTTGTTAGCTGTGTGATGTTGGGAAGATTCCTTACCCTTCCTGGGCCTCAGATTCTCCATCGGTAAGAAGGGTTTGGCCTAACTCTGCGGAATGGTTACGAGACATAAAAAGATATTTCTGAAGTTCTTGGACATTGTAGAAACCAAATATTCCCTGTTACTTGTGTGTGTGCATGCGTGTGCACACTCTCCCTTGGAGTGGCTTCCTGTTCATTCATCTTGTCACTAGATTTCAAATCCCTTGAGCAGGGGCTTGATGCTGTGGACCCCCTTCGCCGTGTGCCAGAAAGCCGAGCACAGGGCGAAACACATAGAAGACATCAATAGATATTTAGCAAAAGGCAAAGCTATATTGCTGTAAAACAAGTGAAGCTTGTGTTCTGTGCCACCTCTTTGACGATTTCCCCTCTTCAGCCATCTGCCACCCACCCCATCACACACCTCCCTTCCCCCTCCTCCTCCAAGACCCTTTCCTGGCTGGTCCAGCTCCTTAGCTTCTCGCCACCACGCCCTGTAAAGTGCATTTTTGTGTAAACTTCTTACTCAGTAAGTGAGTAAATGGGTGTATCTATTTGGATAAAAATCCTTTTGTGGTTTGTAACCAATGGAGCAGAAGCCAGACGGAAGGGAGAGGTCCGATTTTTGAGGTCTTTGGAAATAGACTGAGGGAACCATGCTGGAGATGACTTTGTTTCATATTCTCATAAACGAGCTCAAGACATGAGGTGTGTGATGACACTTCTAAGTTGGAAGATGTTGCTAAGCACTTCGACCCACGATAAAATGTTAAGCTGGTGAGGATCCGCCATCTCATCAGATTGCTATGTTGAATCTGGGAATTGTGTCAACGTGTTTTCGAAAAGAGGGCACATAGTTAAAAAGTAGGAGCAATGAAGGGATGATGGAATATCTGAAGTTGGTTTAACTTATTACAATAAAATCAGAGTCTGTCCTCCACTGTTGAACAGGCAGTGGAAGCTCCCAAGTCAGTCTGATAGTGTTCGACATGCTTTTTATATAAATATAAATATAAATAAATATATAAATATATATAAAATATATATATTCTGACAAATACTCTGATGATAATAGGTAGAGAATAAATGCCCACCCATTAGGAGGCAAACTTTTTTTTCATGACGCCCCATTTGAGGAAAATTTTTAAATGTTTGGACTTTATATATATCTCCATATATATCCCATATATATACATGTATGTGTGTATACATATCCCACATATACGGGTGTGTATATGGAAATACCCACATTTGCACGCACACACACACCATCAGGAAATGTGACATCTACAATTATAGTGAAGCATTTAAAAAAATTATTTCTCTGGCCTAGGAGTTTCATTTAGGGAGAGCTAAAATTTTCAGAAACAACACACATGATTAGTACACATTCCAGTATCTTCTTGAAATCTTGGGCTTTTGAACACATTTTATGCGAGATGAGACCTGGGGGTGTGGAGCGGAGGCCGGCAGGGAGGCCAAGCTCCCGGGTTAGAAAGCGCAGTGCACGTGAATCGGTCGCAGACCAGAATGACGAACGGCAGCACGTCGCTGCCGCCCGTGTGGCCTGCGGGCTCTGCCGAGGGCACGTGAGGCGCTCTGCTATGGGCACCCAACACACTCAGTAACAAGGAGAAGTCGTATCTGAAAAATTCAAACTGCAAACCCTGGGCTGGTTACCGTGTTTGTAAATAAAGTTTTATCGGAGCAGTATGGGCATCACACAGATGTTTGTTAGAAATGAAGAATCTCAGGCCCAGCCAGACCTTCCAAGTCATAATCTGCATTTTGGCAAGACCGGCAGCTGTGTGTGCCCAGGAGAGGCTGAGGACAGAAACTGACGTGTGGCTGCCCAGGGCAGGCTCCTGAGCTGGTGCCTCCAACCAGATACGGTTTCAATATCACTCAACATTTGCTTAGCAGAGACAGGAAGAAACTGATTTTTTCTTAATTGAAATAGATATCTTTATATTCCATGTAGATAATTTATTACATGCATTGAATGTAACATTTAAATTTATTTAGAATTGCTTTTTGATTTTACATCTTTTTAAAATGTATTTTATTGATTATGTTGTTACAGTTGTCCCAAATTTTCCCCTTTGTCCCCCTCCACCTGGTATTCCCCCTTCCCTCCAGCAATCCCCCACTTTGTTCATGTCCATGGTCATACATGTAACTTCTTTGGCTTCTCTATTTCCTATACTGTTCTTAACATCCCCCTGTCTATGCTGTACATACCAATTTGTGCACCTTCCCCCCTATTTTCCCCCTTCCAACTGATAACTCTCCAAATGATTTCCATATCTGTGATTCTGTTTCTGTTCTGCTTGTTTGCTTAGTTTGTTTTTTAGATTTGATTATTGATAGTTGTGAATTTATTGCCATTTTAATGTTCATTATTTTTATCTTATTTTTCTTATGTAATTTCCTTTGGCATTTTATATAATAATGGCTTGGTGATGATGAACTCCTTTAGTTTTACCTTGTCTGGGAAGTGCTTTATGTGCCCTTCCATTCTAAATGATAACTTTGCTGGATAGAGCAATCTTGGATGTAGGTCCTTGCTTTCATGACTTTGAACACTTCTTGCCAGCCCCTTCTTGCCTGCAAAGTTTCTTTTGAGAAATGAGCTGACAGTCTTATGTGCACTCCTTTGTAGGTTACTCTCTGCTTTTCTCTTGCTGCCTTTAAGATTCTCTCTTTATCTTTAACCCTTGGCATTTTAATTATTAGGTGTCTGGGTGTGGTCCCACTTGGGTCCATCTTGTTTGGGACTTTGTGCTTCCTGGGTTTGTATGTCTATTTCCTTAATCAAATTAGGGAAATTTTCTTTCATTACTTGTTGAATAAGTTTTCAATTTCTTGCTCTTCCTCTTCTCCTTCTGGAATCCCTATGATTCAGATATAGGTATGTTTAGAGATGTCCCAGAGGCCCCTTAGCCTCTCCTTATTTTTTTTGAATTTTTGTTTCTTTTTACTGTTCTGATTATATGCATTTTCCTTCCTTGTGTTCCAAATCATTGATTTGATTCTCAGCTTCATCTCCTCCACTGTTGGTTCCCTGTAGATTTTTCTTTATTTCACATAATGCAACCTTCATTGATTCCTGGGTCTTTTTTATGCTGTTGAATTGCCCAGTGAGTTCCTGGAGCATCCTGTTAAGCAGTGTTTTGAACCCTGCATCTAATAGGTCTGTTATCTCCATTTCATTTAGTTCTTTTTTTGGAGTTTTATTCTTTTCTTTCATTTGGGCCATATTTCTTTGTGCCCTCAGTTTGGCAGCCTCCCTGTGTTTGCTTCTGTATATTGGGTAGAGCTGCGTTGACTCCCTGTCTTAGTAGCTTGGCCTTTTGTAGAAAAGCAAACCTATAAGTCATATGGGGCAGAGCATTGGGTAACTGCCAGGGTGGGGCCACCTGTGTCACTGTTGTGTGTGCAGAAGGGCTCAGAGAGGGGACGATGCTGCTGCCTGGCCTCTGGAGTTTTGCCCAGGCGGAAGCTGTCTCCTGGCACTTACCTTGTTTGCCGGTCACTTCTCTGTATGCCACTGGTGCCCTTCCAGCTCTTGCCCTGAGTCTGTGTGAGACCTAAGTCCATCATGGGCCCTTTCAGAGGAATATCTTGAGAATCCCATAGTTTCTTCTGCTGCCCCAACCTCCACTGGATTTTATAGCCAGAAGTTATGGGGACTTATCTTCCTGGCACTGGAACCCTGGGCTGGGTGATCTGGTCTGGGGCTGTGATCCCTTGCTCCCGAGCTATCCCCCCTGATGCTTATCTAACACCCATGGGTGTGGGACCACCTGTTCCAGGTCTCCGTGCATCTCCACCTCTCCCCACCTCTCCACTTCTCCGCACCTCTCCACACGTCTCTGCGTCTCTGCCCCTCCTACCTGTCTGCATGAACGTGGCTTATTTAAATCCTTGGTTCTTGGACTTCCGTACAGCTCAATTTTCTGATGAGTACTTGTCAGAAAGAGGTGATACTTGTTTTGTGGCCTAGTTGTAGTTTTTGCGGTAGCTGTCCAAGGAGGTGAGGCGTGTTACCTACACCTCCATCCTGACCAGCCACATTCTTTTTGTGATCTCTAATAAGAAAGTCCTTTACATTCGAAGTATGTAGAAATATAATGGAGCATTCTTATCCAAAACATATTCTAAAGTTCCGTTTTTTCTGACTTTCATATTGGCAATAACATTCTACATTTCTGTAGTTTTTCTTTTTGTCTTTGGTTTTTCTTTCGAGGTTTTTCTGAAGTGAAAAACCTCTGGGAAGGCATGTTAGAGGTTTACATTTTAGGGAGGAGAATGCACCGCTCATTCCCAGTACACGGCACCACGCGGTCATTTCAGCATTTCAAGGCCGAGTGGCGTGAGCCTGGTGTCAGGCCAGGGGGCTGGGTCGTGGCCTGACCCTGGCTCCCCCCGTGTTACCTTGCACACTGTTAGCAGATACTAACTGTTTCTCGAAAAGATAATTTCCATTTTCACTCCAGAGAAGTATCTGCTTCAAAAGATCAAATTTATCTTGGCCAGTTTTGTAAAAGTGGTATGAGGAAATTTGAGCTAACTGGAGTTAACTTTGAGTTAAGTTCTGACTGAGATATTTTAGGGGCTTCCCCAACATTTTGCTATGAACAGGCTTCATGTTAGAGGTGTTGATTCCTTCAGACTGAGAACTACCCAGTCTGGAGGCAAACGCTGCAATCTTGCCAAAAGGCTAGTGCGAGTGACAGTCATGTGGTCGGTTGATAAGTCTAGACAAACCCTAGGCAACATCCACACCTCGCTGCTGCTTGACTGTTCCCTGCTGATGCCGCATCTCAAACTCCAGTTCATTTGCGCAGTCAGAAACATCAAGGTTAATGTTCTCATATGATACTCAATGACATGTGGACTAGCAGTGTTAACAGTGGATGCAATGCCTATCAGAATTACTTGGGTGAATCTTTCCCAGTTGACTTTCACAAAGGGCCTAAAGATTTAGAGCAGCGGTACCAGCCTTGGCTGCAAATCTGAATCACCTGAAGAGCTCTTAAAACCAACAATGGCTGGACTTCGGCTCCAGAGATTCTGAATTGATGGGTCTGAGGTGCAGCCTGAACACTGGGACTTTAAAAATCTCCCTGAGTCATCCTCATGTGCTGCTAAAGTTGATGTGGATTCTTTGTAGTGAAAAAGTGTATATATATGAATTAACCTGACTAATATAAACATATATATAATTGTATTAGGGTAATAAAATATATAAATATATATATGACTCTAGACAGCCTAAACAAATATACATATGTTTAAATATACATACATATTTATAAACATAACAAATATATAACAAATAATCCCAAAATATCCGTGGCTAATGCAATAGTTTACTTCTTGTGATTGTAATTGCATATGTATGTATGTGTGTGTGTATATGTATATGCATATATATGTGTTTATATGAGGTCTGTCCTGAAAAAGTCCAGCCATTGTTAATATAACAAGAACAATTTGCGTGACATCGATGTAACCTGGCAGCCAAGGAGGGTGGACTGGACTGTGCATGTGTGAACAATGATGACTTCACTGTACTAGTCAGTGGTGGCAATAGATGCTGTTGAGTGAGCATGTGTACTGTGTGGCTGTTGCACTCAAAATGACTGAACGAGTAGAGCAACAAATCTGCATCAAATTTTGTGTTAAGCTTGAACATTCCTCCATGGAAACTCTTTGGATGATTCAGAAGGCTTTCAGGGATGATGCAATGAGTACAGTACAAATAAATGTCACACGAATGCTTCAAAGATGGCTGAGAATCTGTTGAAAGTGACCCACGTTCTGGAAGGCCTGCAATAAGCAGTGCACCTGAGAATGTTCAACGTGTACAGGCTGCAATCCACAAAGATCAGTGACTGACAGTGTGAGAACTAGAAGCTGGTCTGGGGATTCCAAAACTACTGTGTCAGAGATTTTCATGCAGGATCTTGGCATGAAATCTGTTATGGCAAAATTCGTTCCACTGCTTCTGCTACCAGAACAGAAGGAACATTAAGCTGCAGTTGCTAATGACTTGATTCAAACCACTACCAATAAACCAGATTTCCTCAAGAAGGTCATAATCAGAGATGAATTGTGGGTCTATCACTGTAATCTGGAAATGAAGGCCCAGTTGTCCCAATGGAGGTCATCTGGTTCTCTAAGCCCGAAAAAGTGTGGCAAAGTTGCAGCAAGATCAAGACCATGTTAACTGTGCTTTTTGATTGGGACAGTGCTGTCCATCATGAGTACACCCCTCCAGGCCAAACAATTAATAAGGAGTACAGCCTCAATGTTCTTTGTCAGTTGAGACATGCAATATGACAAAAACAGCCACAGCTACAGGCAACTGGTGATTGGTAGCTTCATCACGACAACACGCCTGCCATGCGTTACATCTTGTGCGGAGTTTTTTGGCAAAGCATAAAATCACCCAGGTAACTTGGTGCCCCTACAGCCCAGATTTGGCACCCTGTGACTTCTGGCTTTTCCCAAAACAAAATCACCTTTGAAAGGCAAGAGATTTCAGACCACTGATGAAATTCAGAAAAATACAAAAGACCAGCTGATGGTGATTCCAACAAGTACTTTGCAGAGTGTTTTGAACAGTGGAAGAGATGCTGGGAGAACTGTATGAGGTCCCAAGGTGCCTACTTTGAAGGGGACTGAGGCATCATTTTCTAATGTACAATGGTTCTTGTATCTTGTGTCTTCTACAATAAATGTCTCTTAATATTACATGACTGGATACTTTCTGTGTGTGTGTGTGTGTGTGTGTGTGTGTGTGTGTGTGTGTGTGTGTGGCTAGACCTGGAAATGGTATAGCACTTCTGCTATCTTCACGGTTAGAATCCATCACCCAACCAGAGGAAGTTAGACATCTTTTTATGGGCTCAAGAGTGAAAAATGGGGTTGGAGAGCATCTAGTTAGTCTCTGCCATATATTGATACTATGAAAACGTTTATAACTTAATTATTTGGCATGTGTTTATGATGCTCCTATTTAAAAGCCATGGGCTTAGAGTTTGTGTCAACGCTTATAGTTAACTTTATAAATTATATTTGTTGTACGATTGTAGAATCAATGAAACTCAAACAAACCCTTCAGTTGTAATTTCAATAAAAATTGTTTTTGGGGGACTGAGTAGACAGACCCCAGGCTGTCTAACTCTGCTGTAACCCAAGCAGCTCTGCTAGATTTCAGGATGAGTTTCATTTAAACACAGGAATCTTAACTCTAAAAGCACACTCACCCATGAAAATCATCATGTTTCATCCTTATGTGCAGGAGATATGCTAGAATGGTGTTTCTAATTTTGGTGACTCATAAAGATCTAGGCATGGGTCTTTGATGTCAAAGGTGGGTTTACTACAGAACCATGTCTTATTCCTATCTCCAAGGACTGTGGGAAGTTTAGGACTCCTACCTCGGCACCTTCCTTCAGAAGCCTGCAAAGTCTAACCATGTCTCCACCAAAGATACAACTGGGGGAGAGAGCTGCTGTCACCCCTTATTCTAAAGTTCCTGTAGGCTAGACACTGACTTCATTAACATTTGTCCCCAGTGCTGCATGCAGGTGGCACAAGGAAAGTGCTCAAAAAATATTTGTTGAGAAAAACAAAGAAAAGGAAGGAGAGGAAGAGGCCACCTAGAGAGAGAGGAAATGGGCTTTTCCTGTTTCCACTTGTGTTTTTACCTCCTCCAATCTCAGTCACTGATCCATTCAACACATATTGAGTGTCTGCTGTGTGCCAGACACCGAGCTGCACAATGGAGCTGTGAGGACAAAGCAGACTCTTGCCATCAGAGGCTCCTATGACATAAGGGAGGCAGCAGTGGGTGACAGGCTCATGATGAGCATTTGCTGGGGCTCTAGGGAGCTGGGGGAAGCGGGAAACAAAAGGGCCGAGCAGGGTCTGGCTCATTCTCTGCCTGGTTGTCACCGGGTTGCTGGAAGAGCAGAGAGCAGGCTAGATCTTGAATCAGAAATCTAATTCGTAGCCTTACAGGTTTCTATTTTGCTCTCGTATATTGTATCTTACTTGTTCATTGGTGAAATAAGTACCTGCTGTGTCATCAGAATGCCTGGGGTTTTTAGTCTCAGTTCTTTCTCTTTAAGGTGAGAGACCTTAGGCAAGACAACTGAACTCGTGAACAATGAACATTATAATTACTCAGGATTGAGGTGAGATTCAGAGGGACTCTGCTCACAAGTGCTTTTCAAACTAGAGGTGTTAGCTTTAAAAAAATATCTATATCTGTCTATTCATCTATCTCTCATCTATCTATCATAGGCCATACTGATCCCTGTGAGCATGTAGACAAGATGTTATTATTAACCCAAAAATACTGATGAGGAGCACAAGGCTCAGACTCATCAAGGAGTTGCCCTCAAGGAATAACTTAGAAAGGGAACTAAGGCTTGAACACAGCGCTCTGACCTCAGATTTCCTGGTGTCAGGACTCGGAACCCAGTGCTCCCGAGGACCAGGCTGAACTCTCAGCAAACTTTCTTAACAAGGCAAGAAGAGGTCAAAATTCTGTGAACCAGGAATCACAGACCGTGAGGGAAAAACACTTGAGACTGTGAGCAACAGCCTTTAGGAATGGTGCCCCAGCTTCCACATCCTTTCCCAGGGGATGCGAGGCCAGTGCGGGTGGGCACGACCAGGAGCCATTTGCTCCTGGGAAGCTGGATCTGCAGTGGACTGACTCTCGGGCTTACTGCTTTTTATGAATGACCCACAGAAGACCCTGCTATGGTCGATCTACAATCATGTAGGAAGCAGTGGGTCTTGGAGAAGCTTGTAACCCTACCTGGGATCCCTGGAGCTGGATCCCAGGACTGCCCTAGAGAAGAGCGGTGAATGTGCTGACGGGGTGTAATCTTGGTGCAACTGAAGGCAGAAAGGTTGAACACCACATGATGGCGATTTTACATGGTCCTATAGCGAGAAAAACATACAGGCACAAACCCAGCCCAGCCTGCCGGGCCTTTGAAATTCTGACAGGTCAAGGTCCCATTAATCTTTCCTGATAGGTCTGGCCCTCTACCTAGCAGAGCTGTTGGGGACACCCAGAGCAGAGCTCCCTGTGCAGCCACAGCACAGACCTGTGGCCTCTTTTTGTCAATAGCTGGTGGCTCAATGGCATGTGTGACTATTATCAGGGTGTTTTCAAATGTCTCCATTTCCAGGAGAAGGAAGAGCGAATCATTCGGGTTTGATTTAATTCTCCCCCAGAGAGAATTTTATGTTAAAAAGGAAGCAGATCTCTTCTGATTTCTGCAGCTCCCAGCACAGCTGCAAAGCCCACATCAGGTGGGGTATGGAAGTTACCCAGGAACTGCTGAGTGGAGCAGCTGCTCTCTGCTAAGCAGTTCTACCTTGGTGCTGCTTAGCTTTGAACCTGAGGTAGGATTTTAGAAATAATGAGTGTGATGCCTTCTAGCTGACACTATTACCAACCCCTAAGAGGCAAAAGGGAGCAGAGAGAAGTTAATGCTGCATTTATTTATGAAATGGGAGTAGTCACAGGGATCAAAAATAACAATGCATATTCTTTTATGTAGGACAAAAATGACAATGCAAAGCAAAGAGTTGAGCTATGACTTCATTCAAAGAGGATGCAGCTTCCACTGTCCATGGGTAAAAATGAAACTGACATCCATCTGTAGAGGTCACAATTCAGGCTTGAATCAAGGATGCAAAACAGCCCATGTCCTAAAAAGAGGTTTATGATGTTGTTTGCCAAAAAACCCATTTTGGATTCATTAGCAGTTAGTAGAAATAACAGATTTTGTGACATTGCCAGGTCCTGCCAAATGTATGCAGGATGTCAAATGTACAAGACCATCATGTTTACACAGACATTTGTGAGAAAGTCAGAACCTTTCATTGAGACCCAGCCCTGGAAGTGAACCCAGTCATGGATACATATGGAAATTTGCAAAACAAAACTCATGGCCTTCTGGTTTCTAATTCTAAACTCAGAGTAATACTGAGCACCCTCGCCTAACAGCACATAACATTGGGCTCACGTTGGGTTTCAAAAGGTACAGTGAAGCAAATTAGTTTGCCTTTTTTTTCTCTTTTTTTTGATACAAAAGTGTTATTTAAAATTGGCAAGGGGGAAATAAATGTCTTCGGCTATGTGTGTGAAAACTAATCCTTCTCCCAGTAATAATCTGCTAGCATTTAAAAACAATGTCCTTACACCATTTAATAATTACATTTCTGCAATAACCTCTAAGAACTATAGTTGAATCAGAGTAAAGTACATTCTGTGGACAAAGCTGACCTTGATTTTAAAATTTCTGAGTTTATAGGTATATGACTTTCAGTGTATAATATAGTCTCAACTTAACTGTCCTTTATTTTGGCTCATCTAATTTACAAACATGATTTCTGAAATTTAACAGTATTTGTAATGGCAATGTCCAAAGCAATTTTGGCTGAGTAAAGTGCTATTTGTTGAACAAAAATGTAGTTGTTTGTGCAAGTTTAACATTTCACAGGGCCAGCTGAGTTCATTTCAACCCCACTTACAAAATAGTTATTGGCAAATGAAATGGGTTGGGGGGTAGAGACAAGACGTTTTCAAGCTTCTGAGTGATTTACAAAACCAAGTTCTTCAACCATAGAAAGTAAAATCAAGGGATGACAAACAATTAAAAGGTACAGGTTTAAGTCTCGGGATTAAAAGGGTTCCAATAAGAGGAATATTTACAATGGAACAATGAGGAAAATGTTCTGTTACAGTCAGAAACATGGAAAATATGCCGTTGAAAATTGTTGGCTCTGAAATAAATAAAATCCAGACTGAGACTATTAAAAATATCAAAGTGATCTACTATGTGCCAACTCTATTTTCTTCTGTTGTTTGTTATAAAGAAAATCCGTTATTGAATATAATGCAGTTTTGGTTAAATTATCAAAGACGTTTTCCGTCCATGCAAACTGTCGTTTACCATATGCTGCATATTCTGCTCTAACAATTTCAGTGCACTTCCATCATAGAACCATACGCACAGAGTTAAAAGGAAATTTTGAGTCATGATTTGAACTTCCTGACCAAGGTACAAATCCTTTCCAAAATAGTCATTTGACTCATCTCTGTTGAGCACCTATTATGAGCAAGATTTTCTGGATGGCAAAATAAGAGATACGAAAAATACTTGAAGATGTTCAGATAGAAGAAAGCATCCTTGTCCGTTGGCTGACATCATGGCTGGACTGAAACCCTCCCGCTAGTGACAGGGAAGTCCCCGCACTGCAAGGGAACCCGATTTCTCCGAGGATATCTCCTGAGCTAGGCAGGTATGTGCCCAATGGGCCTCCATACCAACTGACTCTGGTTTTGTCTTCTGGAACATCCCCGCTCCATCCTCCTTAGTTTAGCTCTTTGCAGCTTTTGAGAGGGCTCGTCTGTGTCCTGCATGCAGCGATCTCGTTCACCTTTACTTCCATCGCCCTTTACTTTACTGGCCTTTGGGATTTAAAAAATCATTTTGTATCATTTGAATGAGCTTAATTGTTAAATATTCAGTATTGTACTTAAAACTGCATTTTCAAGATACAACATTCAGAAAACAAGAGGTATAGCCTTCCGTTGGATTCAATTTGGAATTATCCCTTTGTAATTAGACTAGCACTGACTAACAACAGATGTTTAGCGGGGAAAGAGGGATGGAACACCTAAGGCTTGCCAGCACTGTGTGTGTATTTGAGAGAAAGGGGCATGATAGATCTTGTGTAATGAAATGCACGTGCTCTAAGACAATAACTAAACTTGATATTTTAAAGCACTTAAGTCTAATAGTTTAAAAGTCACCAGAGTAATTAGACCATGTTTTAGAAATAATGCTACAATCTAAATTACTTATTGGTGAGAAATAATGCTGTCTTTAGTAAACTATAAAACAAGAGAGTGACTCAAATTTGTTAAGTTTGCTTATAGAGGTTACACCTTTGGCACCTTTAGCAGCTGCAAGTAACAGACCCAAGATAATTCAAATTCGGGAGACTTTCTTTGGCCTCCAAATGGCCCCTCCAATCCCACATCCATGCAAGAACACAAAGCCAAGGGGGACACTAAAAAAAGAAGAGACTGTTTTATTGTGACATTTATGACATGGACCCCTTGTTGACAAGAAAGGCAGAGGGTAATCTTGGCAGGCTGCGCAGGTGTGAAGAAGGATGCACTGGTCCTCTGGCTGCTGAGGCTGTTTCCCGGTCCTCCCAGGCCTCCATGCCCGTGCGGGCCAGTCACAGAAACTTCAATACCACTCGGTGTACACGTTTAACAAGTCTTTGGTCTTAATAAGCACCATTACAAACCCTCATATTAAGGGCATTATTATTCTAGTTTATAAATGTTTCAATGATAAAAAATAGCACGATTACAGTATACACACTCTTAATTTACATGTAATGTATTATACTCATAACTGAGAGAAGCTACTGAACTAACTTTGGTTGATTGAAATTAATGAAGTATTTGAGCTGAATACTTGAAATTTGGTTTCTAAGTTGTGTAAATATTACAGTGCATTTATGAATCTAGTTTGAGAATTTACTAGCACCAAATAGATATTAGAAATGGCCAACCTAGTACTTTTATTTGGAGAAGCAAAGTTTAAAAATCTGAAAAAAACCCCAGAACAGTCCATCAATTGGAAGCACATCCCTGTGCGTCTGCTAGAGGGACGGCACGTGAGCGTGAATGGCCCGCCCCACCTTGGAAATACGCATCCCGGTTTTCAAGAATTAACACATACGACAAGGTAGCTTAGCTACACGCATGAGAAGCCTGAGAAAGTGGTTGTTTTGAAGTAGGGTAATCACCTGTACCTTGCTTTCATAATACAAGAATAGTGCTTATTTATAGAAATTGATGTGGTGAAAGGTTGTACCTATGATATGAAAATTCTGGTTGGGGGAAATTCAGTTCTACCTATCTATCTTTGTTTTTTAATTATTTGGTCTCTGGATGGTGAATTAATGAAGCAAAATCTGAATTTTCATCTTCAGATTATCACCCAGTTCACCACTGAGGTAGTCTTTGTCATATTCATCTTCTAGCTGATTAAGTTCTTTCTTTTTATAAAGTGGAGTACTGCTGATTTGTAATGAATAGGTTCCAGCCACTGGCTTCTTCTTTGTGAAATGGAGGTAGCTGATCCCTTCCTTTTGGTTGATTTTAAAGAAGCCGTTTTCATTTCCAGATTCAATCAAGTATCTGTTGTGATTCGTCAGAGTTATAAGAGCTGGAAGGAGTTCTAGGATTCGGACCTTGTTACTGATGTGGGAAATATTGAAAGAGAACACGGCTGTCTTCTCGGCATCCCAACTGGCAAGGCTCACGTTGGCCTCTATCTCTGGTTGATCCTGAAAAGACACACAGTGATGTGTTAACGAAAATGTATAGCTGCCACTTCTTTCCCATAATTAAAAAACAGTGATTTGACTCTCACACTAATACAACTTTCTTCTCAGGTTGTATAAACTATGTTGAAAGGGCACATTCATAAAACGCTTTGTTTAAACCACAAACGTGTGAAATTGGTACACATTTATAATATTAAAAAATATTGAACTGATGCCAGAAGGGAGGCAAGTTCAAGTCACTTGTATGCGGGGGCCTTTTAATTCAGGGGATCTCAGAGTGCGGCAGCATCCATCGCCTGGGAATCAATTAGAGATGCAAATCCTTGGTGCCTCCCACTGAAACCGACTGCACCATAAAGCCTGGGGGTGGCTCTCGGAAATCCACTTCAACAAGCCGCTCAGATAATTTAGCTGCACACTCAAATTTGAGAACCACTGTTTTAAAAGATTATTTTCTTTCCAAAGACTTATCTCATTTCCCAAACCACAGCCGATGCGTGGCAGCACCGACGCTGAGAAAGAACCAGTCTATCTCAATTTTGTTCATGGATGCAAAACCATTTCCTCCGAAGGACACACCTATGAACCTACTTCCTGACTCTGATGATCTGCTAATATTCAATGCTTTACACCTGGCTTCTTGCTTGCCTCTCTGGGACCAGATGTGCTGGATTCTCTGGGCCAGGAGCCAGAGGTCTGGGTGAATATCTGTGCACTTCTGAGTTGACTGAAAGGCTGCAGCAGCCGTAGGCAAAGAAAACCAGGCTGCCTGAGCTCCATGTTGTTTTTGTCTAGAATCCAAGTTCCCTCACACTCCACATGGCCCTTTTCAGGAGAAGAGACGCTCGTTTCAGAACTTGGCGTCCCTGTGCTGGGAGCACCGTGTCACTTCACTATTCTGCCCACCTGCTGTCCTGGTTTAGACCTTGTCCTTTCAGCAGACTTTGGGTGGGTGTCTGACTTTCTTTTTGGTGAGACAGAGGAAATGAGCACGTACATGAAAAACTTCGAATGGCCGGCCACTCCCTAAAGGCAGCAAGAAACTCCAGAGAGCCCCACAGGCTCTGGTAAAATGCAGCCCAGAGCTCAGGGAATGTCTGGGTGTTCTCCCCTGGGTGACTTTTTCCCCTTTGGAACACCATTGAAGGAAACCACAGGAATGTGGAAGGGCTTTCTGTAGTAGGTGACATCAGGAGAAGCGACTTCTGACCCACCTCGATGTCGACAGCGTCCGTCCCGTTTGTGCTCCTCCGTTTCCTGCCCCGTTTCGGGTATCCGTTGATCTTACACTCATAGCAAGACTCTGGGGAGAGTGAATTGTCATCCATTTCTCCGCTGACAGGTGGCTCTGGGCCTCCTCGGCCCATGCCCATTCCAGAAACACAGTGACTGTGGTAGAAAGCAGCACAGACATTCGTCATTAGAAGTGGGACAGGAGAGAGGGGGCACGAGAGTTCTGGTGACGCCTGGAGCCTGCCTGGTGACAGTCAGCCCTTGACTGCATGTCCACCGGATGACTGGCTGGTTCCGGGAACCACACTGAACTCCTCTGTGGTTCACCTCTACTTTCCAGTTCCCTGAGTTCGCTAATTTTTCTCTAATCTCTGAAGGCCCTATTTTGCATATTGATTTGCCCCTTCATTCCCCAAACTTAATATGCCAGGCAGTTTGCTGTACTTATACTGGGAAAGGGACATGGAGCAGAAGCAAGAGAAGAACAGGGACTGAGGAAAGCCCAGGGGATTTGGGAGGTTAGATAAAAATGTCTCCTTTCTATGATATAGGCTCCACGGGAGTGAGAAAGGCATCACTGTTTGGTCCCTGTCCTCTTCCTGGTAAATGAACACCGTCACTGCCACCTCCAGTTCCCCCACGACCCTTCCCCACCCTTCGCAACTCTAGCTTCTGAGCAATCTCTCCTATTAGGACTTCTCGCTTTGGCTGAAGCTGCTGAAAAGACCTCTAGGTGGTACCTGGGGCTGACCTAAAAATACATTGTGAAGATATGAATTATAAAACACATGTATCAGAACTTGCCCAACTGTGGGAAATTGTTTCAGGTCATTTAAAACAACTAGGGCCTTTGGCTCTGACTCATGTTAGGCTGGACAAACAAACCCATTGCCCAAGAGAGAACTAATTCAGCTGTTTTTCTTTGCCTTTCAGTTATCAAAGCCAAGTTGTGGAGGGAGGCTTGCATATTTCACAAGTACCTTGTTTTCTTATCCTGCTTACTATTTCATAGGCCACTTGGAATGTATTTACTAGGCTCTCCTTTCAAAATGTGTTGAAATATTTGAATGACTCTGAAAGAATCTTTATTTTGGGGCCTGTTACACTCTAGTGATTCATAGAGAAGCCAAAATGGTTATAAATGGGTAGATTTCTACTGATGGGTCAAAGTGTAGACCAAATATTATTTATCTCTTTTTCTGTATTAGTTGGCCTACTCTTTATAACCCATCTTCCTTTATGCCTTTAAGATTCAATACACAATGCCAATGAGCAGACTATTTTAAAAAATATTTTTGTAGTTTACCAATTCCCACAATTTTCTGTAATTCTGCCAGAGCCCAATATATTTCCTTTCCTCTTCCTTTACCTTGCAACATGAAATGTGTAGAAACAATAAAAACGGATGAGATGAGCCCTGGCCAGGTGGCTCGGTTGGTTGGAGCATCATCCCATGCAACAAAAGGTTGTGGTTCCATCCCTGGTCATGGCACACACCAAGGTTGTGGGTTTGATCATCGGTTAGGGCATGCACAAGAGGCAATCAACATGTACCTCTCACATCAATATTCTCCCCCCTTCCCCCTCCCCTTCTCACTTGCTCCCTTCTCTCTCTCTAGAATCAATAACTACTTCCTCGGGTGAGAATTTTAAAAAATGGATGACATGGCAACTGCTTATCCTGTGTGGGTCTACACTCACACACAATGATTCAGTTATAGAAGGGCAAACCCCAAATTTACAGGCTTTGGTTCCTTTCTCAGAACTCCTTTCCAGTGTTTTCATATCCCTGGAACACCGCTTACAAGAAGTGTGACTACAAAGCCCCACTGGCCAGAAGCCAGTGTGGAGTGTCACAATTTTTTGCTGGGAAAATGGTTCTGGCATTAAACTTATAAAGAATGAGTCTCCTGGGAGCCAACACAGACATCTGAGACTCTGTGTCCTAGGGCTGGCATTCTGTGTGCTTCCCATGAAGCATTCTTTTCACCTTCAAGTCCACGCAGACCCAGAATGAATCACTTGACATTTGTGTCAAGAAATCAAAGACCGCTGAATTAATAGTCTGACAAATACATGTGTGTGACTGCTGTGAAATACAGAGCTTTGTGTGTGGGATGGACGTGTGTGTGAGGGAGTATACGTCTGTACGTATATTCAATGTCTGTGTGTTCCTAATTAAAAAGTTAAAATTTGAATCCTTCGCAAAATAGCCAAAACTCAACAGCCATCCAAGTCTAGATTAACTCAGCACGGAAAAAGACCTAAACTTTGACAAGTTACCACCAAATGTTTTAAACACTGCGTAACATAAAAATAGGTCTTTCCTGTCCCAACTCACACATGTACAATGCAGTGAAGTACTTTACTTAGAAAATATAATAACTATTTTAACTCTCAGTTTAATACTCTGTTGGTAATTTTAATGTAAATTTAAGTCCAAAATGTAAAACATATTTTAAAACCATAAAGGACCTCACAAAACATATCTTTTTGATTTATCCTAACAGGAGTTGGACAAGAAGGCATTTTAGGTTAGGACAGAATCCTGCTTGCCCAGGAAGAGAGTGAATCAACAACATACTACATGAGCCCAGCTCTTTCATGGGTCAGCCGCCGTGTTTCCTGAGAGATGAATCGCTTTCCAACAAGACGTGAAGATCAAGAGAATGAAATAGAGGAGAAGTCATATACTGAGGTATTTACAGTGCAGTTTCATTATTTTGTTTGATGTTCTATAAATTTCCAGATATCTAGACATCCCCTTTCAAATAAGCTATCCTAAAACTTCTGCATAGCTAACTGGAATTAACTCAAGGATTATAAAATGTATCATTCTCCTCTATGAGAAGAGATCATTTTGAGTTAAGTACACTTGACTTTGTTATAAACGAGAGAGCCCCCACTCAGGACCACAAACTGCAGTGCCTACCCTTGGCCGATTCGGAAGTAGCCTGGCGGACAGCCACACAGGTAGCCGCCCTCTGTGTTGGAGCAGCCGTAACTGCAGGGGGCCTGTGAAGAGCCACATTCGTTGATGTCTTGGCACCCTCCGCTGAACTGCTCGTACTGGAAGCCAGCAGGACACATGCACTTGTAGCTCCCCAGGGTGTTGTGACAGGAGGCTCCTCCGCAAATGTGAGCACTGAGGCATTCATTTTCATCTGCAGGAAGAACCAGAAGGCAAGGCATATGTCATCTCAGCCAGAGGGTTCCAGTGAGGAGTCTGGGCCGGGCCTCTTGCTGCCAGCCAGCTGGCCCTCGCTAGGCTCTCAGCAAGGTAAGGCAGGTAGAGGCGGCTGGGATGGGGAGAGGAAAAAGAGAGAAAGATATGGAGATGGACACGGGCTTTTGTCAAGTGGCAAACAAATGTGGCCGACAAGGTGCAACGCATCACGTGGAGTGCAAGAGAAGATGCTGTTCTGAGGACCGACAGACTCCAGTTTTCACCTGAAGCCAACAGTAGTATGTTCTGCTCCATGTGAGCACCACAGAAAGACCGTGGGCCTGGTTCGTAGCTGAGGTTCAGGGTTCAGGGCGGAAGGGAAGGAATCATGCAGCTCTCTGTGCAATGGAATGACTTTCTTGAGAGCAAAGACCAACCACATTCCTGCAGGCTGCCTTCCCAGTCCTCCTTTCTCAGGAAGTGAAGGGCTGGCAAGAGCTGACATCCTGCAGAAAGTGTCTGCCCCACTTGGACTTCCTTTTCAAAAATCTGCAAAAGCCCCCTGGTGCTTGTCCTGGGGATGAATAGTCTCTTTTGGTATGTCTGCTCCCATCTCTGAATGGGCCCCCCTGTCCAAACCAGTCTCCCATCCAGAGAGTCTGGGCCATGTTAAAGTTAAGAACGGCTGGAAGAGATTCGTGCAAGCTTCGTGAGCAATAATTCAGAAAAACCCACGAGAGAGACAGATGGTGCAGATTGGCTACCCACAGGGACCTGCCAAGTCTGATAGTAATAAACAGGAAAAAAAAAATCTGACTTTGAAAACATTAAGTGGAAGGCAGAGAGCCTTGAGTTTCTCATTATTTCTAATTTATGCTTTTTGGAAATATCCAGTATATTTTTATAGACTGGCCTTGGTAGGGCAGGTTGGAAGCTTGCTGGTAAGATAGTTGTTAACTGCTGCAGCCCATTTTCGGGCATATGCTCATTTCAATGCAGGTGGATTAGTAGCCTTCTCCTCACTTAGCAAATATCAATACTTCCAGTGAAAGGGAGGAGGAAAAAGGTAATCCATATTTATTAGATGCCTGCTGCCTGACAGATGGGACACTAGGTGCTTCACATGCATCTCCTTCACCTCCCTAGCAATCCCGGGATGCGGGCATTATAACCCTATTTTACAGATGAAGAAAGTGAGGCTCAGAGAGCGGCAGCAGCAGCAGCAGCGCGGAGCGCACACCGGGTCTGTGTGACCGCAGCAGTCGTGTGTCTTTCTTTATGCCACGATGTTTCTCAAGGGACTTGCCTCCATTTAAACTGGTATTTCCTTTCTCCTTTAGCTAGCTTTACTTATTTGCTACACATAGAAAACTTTAAATCTTAGAAATGTCTTTTCAATCATTTATAAAGAATAAGATTGTTTCTAAGAAAATACCTGTTATTTAAATTAGGAAAATAGATGAGTGCTGGGGGCAGTGCGCTTGCACACACGGGGCTGGGCGGAAGTGGGCTTGCAGCGGTCGGTGTGTGACACACAGTCTGTTCTTCTGTTATTCTTTATTGTTGTGTTATTTTCCATGCAAACAGCAGTAAGCCTACTTTTGCCCACCCTTGTATGTATAATATTCATATTCCCTCCCTCCCTCCCTTTCTGTCTCCTTCTCTCCATCTTTCCGGTGTGTGGTTATAGGGAGGAGTAGACACACAGTAAGAAAGCCATTCATCGAGTGGCCTGCTATGGCTCAGCACCTAGCTCTGAATCTGTTTGAGGATCCTTTGTATCTAAGGACTCTCAAGTGCCTCCTCAAGGTCACTTAGGCTCCACAGTCATGAAATGTGCCCTTGTCCGTGTTCTCTTCCCCGTATTTTAAGTTAGAGATGAGGTGTGAGATAGAGACCAATGGAGACTGGGGACACCACAGAGCGAATGAAGAACCAAGGGTGTGTACTTTGGTGGAGAGGGTGTCCCTGGCCTGGATGTCTTCGCCTCGCCCCTCCATGTCCATCCCCAGACTTTCCACCTGCTCTGTGTCTCGGGAGGCTGTGTAGAGAGTGCCGACAGGCTCCTCTCCCTTGTCCCGTGCCCTTGGTTGGGCTCAGCCTTTTGTTTCCTGCTGGGACTAGGACTGATAAAATCTCTAAGGCATAGGTTTATGTGAGGAAAGATCTGTCAATACAGAGCTTAGGTTTATTCTGTCCCCCCCCCCCCACCCTCCCAAGAGGCGGAAATAAAACCAATGGTTAAAAGTTAGAGGGAGGAAAAGTTCATTCTCCATGAAAAAGACATTTCTAAGAATTCAAGTTTTCTATACATAGATTGGCCTACCGTGGGAGAAAGTGAGTGCCCTTCGAGGTGGCATTTAAGTCAAACTCAGATGACTAAGGAGGTAAGAGAAGGGTTGTATGTTCGGAATAAGGTCAGACTAGATCATCTCTACGGTTCTTTTAAACTTTGAGCATCTATCTGTGTTACTATAAATATCTATTCTAGTCAAGAATTTCCCCCTTCCCTTTCACATCCTTTTCTATTTACTTTAATTTCTTTTCCTCCCAGAGAATCAAATAAAGTTTAAATTATACTTGCTTATCTGGCTTTGGACTGGTATCTTTTGGGCATCAAAAATTTCCAAACCTCTTCTTGCTTCTTAACCAACTTATTTGTCTGTAACTCCCAGTCAGGACACACTCTTCGTGGGGCCACCATAGAACCCCTGAACAACTAGGGCATGGCCTGGACTGAGGGTAGGGAGTGGAGGGTAAGCCCAGGCATGGTAGACCTCACCTGTCTTATCCTTTCTCCGCAGCTCTAATTTCATTCAAGGAACCTACATAATAAGGGCAGACAATCAACAAAGCTCACTCTGAAAGTTCTGCACACAGTGTCAAAATCTGGTGATTAAAATCCAGGACCTCCCTGAGCTGAGGGAGGTCCTGGATTTTAATGACAAAAGTATTTTTTATTAAAACCAGACAGCTGGTCAGCAAGGCATGTGGTCTAAACTCCTCTAGCACTGCGGTCATTTTCGCCAGCGCTACTTACTTCTGCAAAATCGTGTCTTGTTAGGAATCAAACCAGGTAAGAGAGACACAATTCTGATCTATGGAACCCCCCCAAATGATCTGTCTTTATTTGGAGTAAAGTGAAGCACTGCGATGTGGAGCAGCCACCTCCACTCCCCCAGCCCAGAAACAAGAATTCTCTTGTCTTTGCCAGGGAGGACTCTGTACCTGAGAGTGTGGCAGCAAGAACAGGTCACCCGAGCACCACACTCACTTGCAGTGGTGCCCCATGGATAATTCCAAAGTGAAAAACAAGTGACTGTGATGCTGGAAAGACAGCCCTATATCAGGAAGTTAAGAGCCTTGGGGCTCTAGTTCCAGACAAGTCACAAGAGAACTGGTGTCAGGACAGATTACTTTCCTCCCTGGTCTTCTGGGTCCTCAACAGGAAAACAGAGAGCTTGGGCTGCTAGATGGATCGGCGTCCCTCTAAACTCACAATGTTTGGATTCTCTGATGTGCTTTAAGAGTTATTTTCCCATGACATTGTGCAATCAAAAATGACATAATTTCAATTTAATGAGACAGCCTGTGTGTCTCCCTTAATTTTCAAAAGAATTTAGCAATCCTCAAAAAAACTTGTTGTGTCTGCTGCTTGCCCTTTGCCCCAAAGATGTGTAGAGCTGAATGGAACCACTTCTGCGTCTTCAGGTCAAAAGTCACTCATAATAGCCTCTGGCTGGCTGATATTTTTCAGTCAGAAGTAGGCTCTAGTTAGCCCCTGACGTGAACAGAAGTCAAGTGTGGGCTGAGGACTAGTGACACAACAGAAGGGTGATGGGGGAGGGATACTGGGAGTCAATAAATTGACATAAAAAATTTCATTTCAAGCCCTGGTCAAGTAGCTCAGTTGGTTAGAGCATCGCCCCCATATGCCATGTTTGTGGGTCTGATCCCTGGCCAGGACACATGCAAGAATCAACCAATGAATACATAAATAAGTGGAACAACAAATTGATGTTTCTCTCACTCCCTTTCTCTCTCTTTCTAAAAATCAATCAATAAAACAAACTTTAGAACAAGGGTGTCAAACTCATTTTCACCAGCGGCCACATCAGCCTCGTGGTTGCCTTCAAAGGGCCGAAATAATTTTAGGACTGTAAAAACGTAACTACTCCTTAACTGTTAAGGAGTTGAAAATACATTCATTCGGCCCTTTGGAGGCAACCGTGAGGCTGATGTGGGCCCCAGTGAAAATGAGTTTGACACCCCTGCTTTAGAAGATTTATTTCAAGTGCCCTGATGTGCACTCTATTGTTACTCTCTTACTTTGTTATTTTACAAGGGCTGTAACTTCCCTTTGGTTTCAACCAGGTTAGGGCAGTTTTAAATGGGTATCAGTTGCTTCCATGACAAGAGTAAGTTTTCAGAAAGAAAGCAGCATTTTGACGCACAGGCACTTACAGCAGCTCATCTTGCTAACAAGGTAAAAGTACTTGCCGACACACTGGTTCCACTGGTAGTGCTGGAGGTAGCCCTGTGGGCAGCTGCACCTGTAGCCCCCGATGATGTTCTGGCAGCCATGCTGGCAGCGGTGGTTTCCTTCACACTCATCCACGTCTGAAAAAGGAGGTGGAGCCGCCTTTAAGCCACATCCCCACTTGTCTCAGAGGCACTCTCTGAAGCAACTTTTTAATGCATGCTAAAGTGAAAGGCAATTTTAATAAGAAATCTGATCCCTAAAATATTATTGGTTTTTTGTTTTCTGAGCTATGTTTTTTAAAATTTATTTTCCAGTTACAGTTGGTATACACTGTTAGATTAGTTTCAGGTGTACAACATAATGATTATTACTTACATAGCTCATAAAGTGATCACCCCAACAAGTCTAAAACCCACTGACACCATATGTAGTTATGACAGTATTATTGATTATAGTCTCTGTGCTGTAATTTACATCCCCATAAGTGTTTTTATTTTTTAAAAAAATTATTCTTCTGCCCTGGTTGGTATGGCTCAGAGGATTGAATGCCAGACTACAGACCAAAGGTTTGCCAGTTCTATTCCCAGTCAGGACACATGCCTGGATTGTGGGCTGGGCCCCCAGTAGGGAGCACTCAAGAGGCATCCACACATTGATGTTTCTCTCCCTCTTTCTCCCTCCCTTCCCCTCTCTAAAAATAAATACATAAAATCTTTAATAAAAAAATTATTCTATCACCCAAAATGTTAAAAATATCTACTCTGGGTATTTTGGAAAGTCCAAGGAGAAAAAACATTCAGATGTCCCTGAATGTTTTATTTATGGTAAAGCCTACAAATAAAAATGATGAAAAAAATTAATGCAAAGTACAAAGGCATTTTACGGGTAAGCTGTATAAATTCTTTATATTTGCTTACTTGTGTCCGAGTTAGAATCCAAAAAATGTCAATAAAAAGGTAAAATGTTAAAAAAAATAATTCAAACTTTTAATTATGTGCTATCAGAAGACTTATTCCTCATATGTATAATTCACATTGGGAGAATCCTTTTATGACTCTGAATTCAGTGACCAGAAAATGAATAAATAAAACTCAGGAATCTAGATACTTTTCTTGACTAGGTCATGCCTTATTAGATTAAATTGCTAACTGGGCAGAAATACCTAGGAAAACCATGCATTGTAGACACAATCAAGCATAAGAACAAAAGATGGGATCTCTAAGGTATGGAGCCTGTGCAAACCAGTCAAAACACTTCCCATGCTTGCTTGGGTGTCCCCCTTGTGCTCAGTTGTGATAGCACCTAGAGGACAATGATGAAGGTACTGATGTCACACAGGCCACCTCACAAGGACCCACCAGCTGCATCAAGCTAAGGGCCCTACCCACCTTCGCAGCTGGCGCCGCTCTGATCCAGAGAAAATCCCCGCTGGCATTCACAGGTGAAGCTTCCAGGAGTATTCTGGCAAATGCCCTTCGAGCCACACAGGTTGATGTCAGAGGAACACTCATTGTTATCTATAAGGAACAGAGTGGGTAAAGGGGGCAGTGTTAAAATTCCCCAAGGCTCTCTTTGTGTTATTTAAAAGGCAGAGAGGGGAATGATTCACGTAGAACAGACCAAGAAAAGCCTGTAACTTTTCACATGTGTGTGTTCACATGCACATACACACATACATGTACTCCCACATTTTGTTTTGTTTCGTTTCGTGAGTCTTTGCCTTATTCCAACAGCAGAAGAACTGAAAGGCACAGCTTCCTCCCATAGAGGGTCTTCTCCTCTCCCACTTACCGATGCAGGCAGTGTGGTGTTGGGTAAAGCCAGGAGGACATTTACACGTGAAGCTGCCAATGGTGTTAACACACAGGAACTGGCAGTTGTGCTGCTTAGTTGCACACTCATCAAGATCTACAAGAAAATGCAAGACAGGCATTGGAGTCGAGCACATGGCACAGGTACCTAGAAGCTGTCCTAGGAAGAAGCTCTGAGTTTTCATTTCTAGGTCTCAAGTGACCTTGGCCAGTCCAGAGCCACAGCAAATGGCTGGGAAGAACCCAGGAACTAGTTTGAAAAATACGTGGTCTCAATTTAGATTAAAAAATGTAGCTCTCTGGGGGACCCAAGGAAAAGCCAAGTCCCTTTGGTTATTTCTTTCCTAAGGAATGTGGGAATTCCTTAGGAAAGAAATTTCAGATAAGTTATAAGAATTTCAGAAAAGTTACAAAAGACTAGGGATTCTCAAAAATTTCCAGGGCACTGACAAGATCTATTCAAGTTGAGATATGAAAAGAAATGTTGAAGCTGGAAATTTGTTCACTTAGTTCTTTTCTGTTTGCTGTTTTTATTCTGTTCAAATGAGGTGGTCAACCAAACCAAACAAAACTGACTTCTTTGTTTAGAGATCCTCCTTGGGATAAAACAAAATTGAGCAATCAGGAAGGAACAAAAGGAAAGAAAAGTACTTATTCTGATAAGCTAATAGCACTTTAAAAAAACTGCCTACAGTATTTTTCCAACATTATTCCCAAAAATTCCTCCATAAAATCCTCTGCTCTGACCAGGACTCTGTCCTCACTGCTGAAACCTCAAGGCTCATTCTCAGCTCCACTGCTGTTACTAATGTAAGGAGATACAAAATATGTTTCAACTTTTAGTTGAATTTACTTTAAAAAAATAGCTGTAGATTCAGAACCCTTCCTTCCTTCCTTCTTTCCTTCCTTTCTGCCTTCCTCCCTTCCTCCCCCACTTCTTCCCTCTTTCCCTGCCTTTCTTATGATCTTTTATCACTGCACACAGAGCTGTGCTTAGAGCTTGCAGGCCAGTGCCAGCTCCTAGCTAGAAGAACACCTGGAGTGGACCTCAGGAGACGGAACCCTCCATATTTCTCCCAGTGATGACTTCTCTTAAAATGGAGCCAATCCTGTGCTCCCTCCACCGCTAGGGGCGCTGTTTCTGCTTTCCTGGGTTCTGTATTATTGACAGCTGTGTGCCTCCTGCCAGCATGACCCAAGGGGCCTTGCTGGGGCACCATCCCACGCTTGCTGAAGCTCACCTGCAAACAGGTGAAGGAGGTGACTCAGTGATTTATTACACAGCTATTTTATAGCTATGACACATTCAGAACAGCATCACTGGCTGTTCTTACCTCCAAGAACATCTCTCCCTCTTATCTGGATCCTACCCATCTCTTAGGGTGAAGTGCTGGTCCCACATTCCCCTGGGCCCACCCTTCTAGCCCCTTTCCTCTCATTTCAATAGTACATGTATTTGCATCATTCATTTTGAAATTTAGTCCTATATGTCAAGTATGTAGAAGAATTTAGACCTTACAAGAAAAATTGGAGAAAGGGACTTGTGTTATAAGTGGATCCGTAAAAAATCATATAGTTATTTTTACATTTCTAAAACCACAAAAAGAGCATTACTGACGCTTTTAATAATCTGTGAAATAATTTAATCACTACCATACATTTAATTTTCATGTCTCATCTCTTAATTGCTATACATTTTTGAGGATTTTCTGCCCTCATGGCTTAGAAAAGTACTACAGATTTGTTTTGCTTGTAACAGAGAGAAAATTTCCCCCTGAATTTGGTTCTTCATTTACATGAAAACATTCATGGCTCTGAGTTATAGCCTCACACTGCCCGCAGCTCACTGTGCAGCCCAGATGTAAAGTAAGTTCTGTGCTTAAGAAGAACAAAGCTATGGGCAGCTCTTCGTTTAAGGTAGAATTTTTGAGTAGGTCTCTCAACTTCCTCTCCCACAAATGACAGGAGTACATAAAATCTGTGCTGCAGAGGAGAAGCTTGGGTCGTTGTCTATTACATCATCCTGTGTCACTAGCTTCTGCACCCTCTTCTTCACCCTACCTTCACCATGAATGAAGGGCACAAGGGCCCTACTTCTCTCCGCTTTCCACTTCCGCCACCCCACCATTTAACTCCCTTTATATCCCTTTTCCTCCTTCAACATTTCATGTCAGAATGCTCTAACTGTTGTTCTGTCATCTGGTCTACCTCCTCCAAATCCCTCATTTTCCAAAATTGTCCTCCAGTGTCACTCCCATGTGCTAGTCACAAAGCATATGAAGTTCTCCTTGTTGGGAAATCTGGTAACAGGAGTTTGTTTACATCAACGGAATTTTGCAAAAATTCTGGGTTGGTGAGGGATTTCCGCATAGACTTTGGCTGTTTCTTAATTCTTTGTGAAATTTATGTCTCAGATAAGCTCCTGAAGGGCAGCAATGGCTCTATTTTGCAGAACAAAAGCCTAGACAAAGTGCTTACTTACTTAGGCACAATGTCCTCTGGGATCATGGCACCGATTAGTAGGAGGCTGGACTGTGCTGGAGACCTAGGCTATTTAGTTGTTGAACAGTCCCACTACACAAATGCAGTAAACAGAAAGCAGAAAGGAGGTAACCAAGTAGGAATCCACCAGATGCTGAACCGTGCAGAACCAGTCCTGCTGTCTCTGAGACCCTCAGGGATGGCACTCACCGATGCCTCCTGGGCAGGCAGTGAGGATGGCTGCTGCCACTGGTCCTCTGCCATCTCCCCGGCCTCAGCCTCCCTGCCTCCAGCACGGGGAGCCTCCATGGAGGCACTGACCCCAGGGAAGCACCTCTTGCTGTAGAGTCTTTCAGCAACCTTGTGCTCAGGAGGCAGGTGAGCGGGTGAAGGCACATTCTACTTTACCTTTGCAGCTCCTCCCATCATCCTGCAGAATGTAGCCTTTCGGGCAGGAACACTGGTAACTCCCCTCTGTGTTTTTGCAGATAAAATTGCAAGGTTTGGGAGCCTGGTTGCACTCGTTCAGATCTATGATCAAAGAGATGCAGTGTGAATGCCTGTCTAAAAGGATACATAAATACTCAATACCCACAAGGCTAACAAAGAATTTTTGTTTTGAGAAAAGAAAAAGTAAACTCTGTGTAGTCTTTGATCCTTGTCTTATGTTTCCCTATGAAATTATATAGGCTTTTTAGTTTTGTTTTTTCTTTAGCTTGAGGATTTTATTTTCTTGCCACAATCTACAACTTCTGCTTGGGTTAATAAACCATCAGACATAGAGCACTCACCTACACAGGCTGTCCCAGTGATATCTGGGGTGTAGCCAGTTTTACAGATGCAGTGGTAGGACCCTCTGTCATTGATGCACTCCCCATGTCGGCAAACGTCATGGATAACCTTGCACTCATCGATATCTATAATTTAATAAGTAGAAATTAAAATAAGAAAGGCATTAAAATGGACAACCTTAACATGTAGGGGTCACATCAGTGTAAGCACCAATAACCTGTGTTACTGTATTGTGAACCTAAGAAATTAAACCAAAAGGATGACAGCATACATTTTATATGTAATGGTAACTAGATATAAAGGCAAAGAACAACTTTATCAGACTGCAGTAATAAACTAATCAGGCCAGGAGAAAACTTTAAAAATAATTTCCCTTCTAAATTGATACTCATTCCCCCCACCCCCTGGGGCCATAGGACAACTGCCCCATCGAGACACATTCATTAGCTCCATGCGCCTCTCATGCCACGAGGCTTGCGTCCTGCTGGCATTCCACAGTGGAATCACAGTAGTGGATCCATTTGACAAGGAAATTCCACCTTTTTTCAGATACTGCATACACAAAACAAGAAGAAAAGTTCTTCTGTATTCTTTTTGTTGCATTTAAGGTTAATTAATCTTAAAAAATACAAAATTGCATCCTATTGGGGAAATTTACTAAACTCCACTCCTTCGGTGAGGGAGGCCGAGGGCTCAGGGAGGATTCTGGGGCTGTGATTGCGGCCTGCTAAGGAAGAGAGACCCTCACTGTGCTCCACTGAGGGGGAAAGAGCTGATCGACATGCACTGTCCAGCACGAAAGCCACTGTCCTCCCCACCTTGACCCCTCTATCTCCTTTCTGCTTGGCGGGGGGCCAATACCAAGGAAGTTCTTAGCTTTTGAATTGCTGAGTAACCATTTCATACCAACAGCTGATATTTTTCCTGAATTTTTCAAGTTTACTCTGAGATATGGTTTAGCATACCCTCACTGGTCTCAAGAAATGAGTCGTTCCAACCACTTCATGTTCATCCTTTAAAGAACCATGAGTTTGCTCTGGTCATCTCATCAAACCTATGCCTTTATCACATCCTGTTCTGTTACTTTACCTTTAATCGCATCTTTCTAACACAAATCCTCTCTCTTCCAATCCCTCCCCCTCCAAGGAACTCAGAATGTCTCTCTCATCTCTCTTTTATGAAACTAAAAACGATCGCAATTACTGTTGCTAGACCTGAAAGTCTTCTTCAGATCTGCCTCGGGGGCTCCGACAGCCTCCTCCTTCCTCTCACATTAAAGCAGCTGTGCTTTTCTAGAGGCTACTGTGTGTTTTGAGTGTCAGGATTGTGTATATTTCAGTCCATTCTAAGAGTTAAAGTACATATTGGTATACTCATTAAGGAACTTAACATTTATTGCAATGTTTATCTAAACATTATATTCTGAGTAACCAACAACACATAACAAACTTTTGTTTAAAATGTGGAAGAGTCCTTTCAATGCAGAGGCAAGGGACCCAAGCACACCCAACCGAATCAGGTGGACGGGCACTTCGGGGACAGGGCCTGGATGTCTAAAATACCATAATGAAGAGTTTTTGTCAGCCTCAACTGTACAACTCAGCCTAGGTTCGTGCCGCACATTCCATATTCTCATCTGCTTTTTGTAAAGCAAACAAACAAATTCCCTGCAAATATTTTTGAACTGAATGAGGTCCCTGCTCCATTGGCCATATATCAGAACAAAATGAAGTACCTGCTCCATTGGTCATAAATCCTCGGCCGTGCGGGCAGAGTTTTTTGAAAGCCACGGTCCCCTGGAAAGGGCAAATCTCACAGTGGGGACCCCAGCCGCGCCCACCATCGCAGCAGCATTCGGACTTGGTGACGGGGTTCCTGTTGCTCGAGCCAATCTGACACATGTTCTGGAGCACCTCCGTGAAGCAGTACCCTTCCCGGTTGTCTGGAGGGGACATCCGATTAAAAAGAGGATTTTAGGAAATTTTATGAGCATAGCAAGGTATCAAAAATTTGGTCAGATATGAAGCCCCAAAGGGATGTAACACTTTACCCTGGGTGAGAAGAAGCGAGAAGGGGAAGCTGGAAACTGCAGTAAGACAGAAAGGATGGCATCTGAGGAAACAAATACGAAATGCAGTAAGTAGGCAGAAAGGCATTGGTGTAGCCAAGGTTACAACTCTCTCTGCTCCCAGAAGCAGGGGGAATCGTCATGCTACAGAGAGAGAAACGGAGAAACAAGGCAACATCCCGAGCACCGGGGGTTTACAAAGGCAGCGGAGAAAGACATTCCAAACCAGTGATTCAGTGATACAATTAGCAAAGGAAGAACTGAGTTGCGGGGTGGTGCTAAGCTCAATGGACATTCGGTCCTTGAGTCATCTCCAAAATATGAACATTTTAACCTTTCCACAAATTTTGACAATCTCTGTTATTTCAGACAAGAGCTCTGGGCCCCAAGCCTCCCCGTGTGGAGGCCGGGGCTACAACAGCAGGCGTACGCACCAAGGCACTCGTCCTGGGCGGGGCTGGCTGTGAAGCCGTCGTTGCACTCGCAGGTGTAGCTGCCCCGGGTGTTGAGGCAGCGCCCGTTCTCGCAGATCCCCGGCTTGGTCTGACATTCGTTCTCATCTGTGTGGGTTCAGCGCAGGGCCGAAAACAAGAGGAGTCATCTGACCACTTTGTACAAGCACGGATTCTTTCTTTCCAAAAAACATTTAGTTTGTGAATACTAGGTAAGCTATTCACATGGCTCCACACACAAAAGGTATGAGAGTGTACTCAGAAGAACTTTCCCTTTCTCCCCATCCCCCAACCACGAAACTCCCTTCCGAGGAGTCAGCTGTGTTACTACTGGTTTTTTAATGAGTCTTCTCAGAAGTGAACCGTGCACACACAGACACACTCACGTGCGTGTGTGCACCTCTGCCCTTTAAACAACACAACCGATGGCACCTTCATGCACTTAAAACACAGATGATAGCACTTTATGTACACTTACAGTTTTTCACTTAATAAAATTCAAATCTTTCCATATCTGTCCATAAAGAAGATTCTCAAAGGATTATTTCAAATGAAGGAAGAAAATTCTTAATTTTAAAATCAACAAGGTAAAGAAATATTGCAATACTTCATTCGTGTAATATCTGCAATAGTTGTGACCTAAGGGAGTCTGTCTAGACTAATCATCTAATTCAATATAGATTCTGTTTACTGTAATACCTCAACAATGTTATTAAGAAATAATTTAGTCTCCCAGGTTTAGAGAAAAGCATTAAGGTAGCTGGACATTCTTAGAATTGTCTGATGATTACTTAGAAAGAGCACAAATAATGTGCACAGGTGTATCTCTCTAATTGTCCCAAACCCCTGAGGCAGAGATCTCAAGAAGAGAGACAGAGAGTTGGAAGGTAACATCCCAAGAGTGTTAAAACAGGTTTGAAATCCCAACGCCCAGACCAATTAAATCAGAGTATCTGGGGTGGAAGCTGAGCTCTCCAGCTGATTCCAATGTGCAGCTGAGGCTCAGAGCCGCAGATCCCAGAAGACTTGGTGTGTGATCATTAGTCCACATAGTACTTGTTCTGTGCTTTCAAAGTCTGCTCTTTAATCACTATTTCATTCTGTACCTTACACAGTAAAGGGACAGTGAGGTTTTTAAGAGTCTTGACTGACAACATAAAATATATGAGCTAATGTCGGTGATTATTAAAAAGGAAAAGGATGCATGTGGGAGTTTTCTAGTAATTTTCTCCTTTTCTTTCTTTATCTAAAGCAGTGGTCAGGGAACTTTCTGTGGGTAATAGTAATATTATAGTATTATTATACAATATATAGTAAATGTTTCAGGCTTTGCAGGCCATGTGGTCTCTGTTGAAACTGCTATACTCCGCTCTGCCACTGTGGCACAAAAGCGGCCATGGACAAAAAGTGAATGAATGGTTAGAGCTCTGTCTCCATACAACTTTGTTTACAAAAACAGGTGGTGGGCTGCCAGGCTGGGTTTGAACCTCATGCTGTGATTTGCCAACCCCTCGTCTAACGCTGTGGGTTTTAATGCTGGATCCACATTATAGAACCTGAGGGAGCTATAAAATACCATTGCCTGGGACCCACTCTAGACAATGCCAGATCCCCCAGAGGTAGATCTCACTGGGTTAGTGATATTCCTGGTTCCAACGGACCTGGCATCGAAACTCAATGTCAGGGTACTAGTAGCAAAGTTGGGTCAATAGGTAAGAATTGAATTCCAATGTGGTAAACAGAACTGACCCCAATGAAAATGAGTATAAAAAAAGTGAAGGAAGGCTATAGAGCAGGGGTGTCAAACTCGTTTTCACTGGGGGCCACATCAGCCTCACGGTTGCCTTCAAAGGCTGGAATGTAATTTTAGGACTGTGTAAATGTAACCACTCCTTAACTAGGGCAAGGAGCTCAGTGCAGCTGCTGGGTAAAACAAGGTACTTGGCTGGATAAAACAAGGTGGAGGGCCAGATTCAGCCTGTGGGCCTTGTATTTGCCACCTGTGACTTAGAGAAAATACCTGATATTCCAATTCTGGCAGTAAAACAGGCTGAGGAGGTAGGCAAAGGCCAACTCAGGGAGAGATAATGACAGTGCTAGTGGAATTCCTAGATAATCACAAGGCAAGGGGACCTCCACAGGAAGTAATGCCGTAAGGTTAAGAGAGGTAAAATGGCTCTGGCCAAGAAGAACACCGTGCCCATCAGGACTAATCCCAAGTCCCTTTTTCCTATGTCACTTTGGACTCACGTAAAACCTTCCGCAGGGATTCCCTTACCGACACAGCCTTCTCCGTCAGGTCTCCGCTGATACCCAGGCCCACAGATGCACATGTACATGCCGATGAGGTTCTTGCATTCCATCTGTTTTTCAGCACAGTCGTGTTTCCCCTCTTCACACTCATCCTCGTCTGGAAAGGGTGTGCCACCACAATGTATAGAAGAAGCCGCATTAATTTCTTGCCATTCACACATAAAACCGTATTAAGTAACCTATTTCCGTTTGCATTGTTGGGCTCTGTGGCATCCTAAGAGTGGGAAGATGTCTTCCAACCACCTATGAACTTGACAAAATTGTTCCCTAACTAACGGGTAACTTCTTCAGAAGGAGGAAGCATGCTTTTTAACCCTTTTTGATGAATAGAATATCTGTGGCTCAACCTCTTCATGTTGAACTTCTTGAAGGTGGGAAATGTCTTCTTTATGTATTCACATTTGTAGCATGGCTGGGACGCAATGCAGAGTGAACTAAGAGGGATCTGTCATGCAGCCCGCGACTCAGCTGGTTGCCTCAAGCTACAATTTACTCGGAAAGGTAGCAGCGGTGACCCTCATAATGCCCACGGACTACAGCAGTGTTTCCCAATTCCCAGTCCCCCACTACTGTTGGAAGCTTTGGAGTGACATCTCCCATCACAGATAATGTGAGAGCTCCCTAGTTTGGATGACCTTGAACATAGATGTCTCACCTTTACACATCCTCCTATCTTCTCTCAGAACATATCCAGCAGGACATTTGCATTCATATGACCCGTAAGTGTTTACACATCGGAAAGCACAGAGCAGAGGATTCTGGGCACACTCGTTTATATCTGCAGCAGAAATAATAAGAAAAATGGATCAAGGCCATCAGTCAAAAGAAGGAATCTGCTTTTACCAGCAGTTGAAATGCTCCATTGTTATAAACATGGATGGACCAAGCAGTCTCTGGTTTTCACTGTATTATAAAATGAGTAGGGTAAGCACATATCCTGATCCTTCCAGCTTGTTGTTCTTGTACAGCAATGAATCACTGTTTAGGTGGATATGAGAAATTATAGGTCATCCTATCCAGGGGTGTCAAACCCATGGCCAATGGGCCGCATGCATCCCAGGATGGCCGTGAACGCAGCCCAACACAAAATTGTACATTCACTTAAAATATTGAGACTTTTTTTGTGATTACATGTTCCAATATATTTAATGTGTGGCCCAAGACAACTCTTCTTCCAGTGTGTCCCACAGATGCCGAAAGGTTGGACACCCCTGTGAGGAGGCCTAAAATTCTGCCTTTGAAGACTCAAGTTGATTACTTGCCACTCCCAAAGTGACTTGGAGTGGCAATCCCATTCAGGGGATTGCCATCAGTTTTACCCCATTCAGCCAAAGCAAATGCCAAGCAGTTGCTGTCAGAACAGAAGCAGACCCTCCAATATTGTTAACCACCTCCTTTTCCCCATAGAAGAGAGGCTTCTGTGAGATAACATAATTCTTATGCCCAAGAAGACAGTGTTCTGAATCATTGTATCACTTTCAGAAGTACTCAGGTCACAGTGATGACCAGGTGAGAGCCTTAAATAGATGAGAATGGCTTTACTGCTAACAGATCAAAGTGACCTCTGTAGATATCATAGTTTGAAACCATCAGAATGTGTTTTTGGAAAATCAGGGTTAAAACAGACCATCTTAATTATCATGTTTCTCCCTGAGTCCACTCATGCCACCTGAGATCATCAGTGAGATCCCAGATCATGAGTTAATAATGACCTTGAAAGATTTTCCCACAACTTCAACAATAGGTATCAGTGGGTCATTTCTCTATGGAAGAGTTCGTGATAATACCAAATTTGCCCTCTCCTTTCATCCCCCCTTCATCCTTTTCTGAGACCAGTGGTTCTCAACTTGAGAACACACCAGAACCACCTGGAGGGCTGCTAACTCAGGAGGTCTGGGGTGAGGCCTACAAATTTGAATTCCTAGCAAGTTCCCAGGTGATGCTGATGTAGCTGGTCCAGGGATTGCACTCTGAGAACCACTCTGCTAGACACTTCCTGGCTTTTCTTTCTTTCCATACATTCTTTCAGGCACACTGGCAGACACTTATAACATATAGGCAACCTTTTTTGCTGTGATGGCTAAAGGGTGTTGGTGGCTATCTCAGTGTGCCAATGCTTCTATGAATAGAAAAGGAAAAGAAGAAGAAAAAGGGAGTACACAAGATGAAAATAAAAAAGAAGAGGAAAATGGAATATAAGAGAAAAGACAGTAAACAAGACACACGTTGTATCCAAACATTAGTAGTAGGGAGATGCCACCAAGGACTCTGCATGATCTGCAGTGTAACTTGGGCCATGAGCCACCCAGATCTTTTTCAGATACTCCCTGCAGAGAGGAGGGCACACAGAGAAGAAATGATGGAATGGCCCATCAGGCCCAGGTGTTCTTTATTTGATACATCCTGAATTGGTACTTCATACTGAGAACTGTAATCAACCAACTATTGTCCCCAAGACCGGAACATGTAACCAACTCTTCTGCATTTAAGAGGCTTACCTTCACAAGTCATCATTGGACCAGGCTCAAATCCCTCCTCACAGGTGCACTCGAAACCTCCAATCACGTTCTTGCAGGTTCCATTTCCGCAAGGATTGCCCACAGAACATTCGTCAGTATCTGCAAGTGACCAGGAGTATATTCAAAACAGGATGAATTGAAACAAAATGAGCTAACACTCAGATGATAACTTTTATTCTATCAGAGTACTTCCATCTGTCATGTCTTCTTTTACTCTCATTCTGTCCTTGCAAAGAAGGAAGGCACATGTCTTGTTAGCACAGGCTTGTAGCTGTGAAATTTGACTTGCGCAGTGGCGGTGGCATGGACAGCGCCTGGACTAACAGCGCCCGCAGTGCTCCTCTCCGTGAGTTTCTCCAACCTCCCACATTATAAAGAAGTCAATCTTCTGGTGGGAACAGATGCTCAAAGGGTTAAAACCATGCTTCTCTCACAAGTCAAAAGTTTCCCTTTATTTAAAGCTAGAAATTCATCTCCAGTTTGGCCTTACATTACATCACTCTCCAAGAAGCCTTAAATATGATGGATCTCGGCCAGATATAAAATAGAAGACTAAACTTACACAAAATAAGAGACCAGAGGTTAAGCAAAATTAATACACTGGATAAAATCAAGATTCAAGTAGATTTTGTTGATTCTGTTGAAACCAGATGGTTTACATTAGGCAGAAGAAAGTCTAGAAAGAAATATGTTTAGGGTATGCTCTCTCTAAATAACTGTGGAGAGCGAACCAGTCTTACCAAGGAGCTCCAAAAACCATGTATGCCTCCCAACCCATCCACCCAGAACCCTCATTCTGAAGCATCTCTGGGGGAGAATATCTTCCTTTGGAAAAACTTGAGAAGTAGCATTATATTTTACCTATGTCGGGCACAGAAAAGTAATGGCCTATCATCAAGGGTTCTGTTTACGTTGGGTTCGAATTCAGTAAGTGAAGACAAGAGAATAGGGTAGCGAGAGCCTGGGTGAGGAGGCTCCTGTCTCACACTCAGAGTAGCACTAACGGAAGAGCCAGAGAGAAAACCCTGACAACTTTGCTTTTGTTCTGCTGTGAAACTGCGCTTCACTGTAAGGACTGTTAGATCTCCTTCAAGTTAATAAAAGTCACTCTGTCACTGATTTTTAGAGCTATAAGGTAATTAGAAATAATTTAGTCCACCTGCATAATATGGCAGACACTCTAAGACCTAAAGAACTTGCTTCGCTCCTGTAGCCGTCATTGCGGCTGAGACCCTCATGCCCTGAATTCTTGTGTGGAAGAAACCCTTCCTAATGTACACAGACAAACTCTTAATGTCTGTGCCATTATTAATTCAGGTCTGGATTTCTTAGATAAATAATCATAACACTTGGATTCCATTTGGAGTTAGTGTGGATTAAGAGGTCAAAAGTCAGCCATAGAAGGTTGATAAAAAGCTTAAAACAAAAGGGATTACAGTGGTATATAGCATATTACTAAGTGTACTAAAATCTTGGTACATTTTATATTTTACATGTTGAGAGAATAAGATTATACCCATTAAACTTATTTTAAATTTCAGAAAGATTTTTGTTATAACTATGTCCTTTTCCACTATCTCTTCGAATGTGTCCAGTGTCTCTCTTCCCCATTAGCCTTAAGGTCCATGTAAGGAAGGACCATGTTGGTTTGGTTGACTGCTATAGTCACAGAGACTAGCAAAGCATCTGGCACGTAGTGGGGCCTCAGCTATTTAGTATTGCAGACAAATGATATATAAAGGAATGAACAAAACTTATTTCTGTTCCATCTTGGTACTTATACTTCCTCATGTGAATGCTGTAAGTTTAATTTTTAAGTTGTACCATCCCAGTGGAAGAAGCTGATTTATTACTCACCCACACATTCGTTGCCTTCCAAAATGTACCCAAAGGGACACTCGCAGCGGTAGGAGCCATCCGTGTTGATGCACTGTCCGTGCTTGCAGACGTCAGGTTCTTTGCACTCATCCATATCTTAAGCAAAGGAGGAAAGAGTGAATAATAAAGTGATTTTTTAAAAGACACAGAAGTAAATTGTAATCATTTCAGTGTTAATCGATGAAGTATCTATTATAATACAATGTTGTATATACAATACAATAATACAATTGGTTATCTAAATGAAAAGACAAAGAAATAGAGCTTAATTTTTGAAGATGGGCATGAAGAAATAAGAACAACCAGAAACGAGCAAGGGCGAGCCTAGCTGGTATGCAGAAAGGCTGAGAACCTAGCACAGGCCACTCACCGACTGCTGAGTCATCAGGTCCCACGATGATCCCACTTCCATAGGGGCAGATCTGGCGGAAGGCCTCTGTGGGGGGGAGGCATACTCATTAACAGACAGACCAGTGGCAACAGCTACAGGCCCCTTCCCAAGCACTACGGGGTGGCCAGACTGCCATGTGCTGCACATAACGGGAAACAATGAACGAGAGAGGCCCAGACACCAGAGACAGTTAACGAGGCTCCGCAAGCTGGTGTGCCTATTGCTTGGGCAGCTCCGCCTCATAACATAGTATAGAAGAAAATAACCACCTTAGCTCCAGAGATAAGATAATTTTAATGACCATTTTGGTTAGACTTAAAATTAAGTTAAATTTTCTTATTTTCCCGAAGGCCTCTGGCCTTACTTCATGGCCAGTGCGCACCTTGAATTGCCCAGAGAGAAATACGGACACGAACATACCATCGGGTTCAGTGGGGCACAGCTCACAGGGATCTCCCCAGCCTTCTCCCTTCAAGGCACAGCAGCATTCCTGCTTGGAGTGGTTTCTGGATTTGGGCGATGAACACTTTCCCCCTTCAAACTTTGCGTAACAGTAGCTCATTCGCAAATCTGCAACATAAAGTCAAGAGAGAAACTTCGGTTGCTTTCTTACTAAATCGTTAATGTGTAATAGTGAATAAAAAACAAGCCATCCTGTTAAATGTGTTCTCTTTGTTATAGTAATACTCCTCAAGTGGGTATAACATAACAATCACTCAGCTGCCGTCTGTAAAGTCATAGATAACTTTTGTAGTGAAAGCTGACGGACAAATCTATGTGACTTTTACCATATCACTTCTCATTTCAGCCACTTTCCCAAAACAACCTGATGTGAATAATAAAAATGAACACCAGGTCACATTTCAAAAATGACATCATCAGTGACTTCAGGATGGGGACATCCAGAAATGGACTCATTCACAAGATCCCTTCCTTCCCTGATAATTCTGCTTACACGTGTTTTCAATCACATTTACCAAGCACACAAGGTAAAGGTAGACCTTCCAGGTCTAGCACTTACCTTGGTATCACACTGTGCTGTTTATTTTGTGTTCACTAAGCCCTGGAACCAAAATAAAACTCCAGATTCCAGGCACAATGCAAATAAAACTGTGACAGTTTCATGGACTGGCAGGAACCCCACACAATGGGGACTTAGTGAAGCAGCTGCTCGTGCAGGTGCCATCTCCCCAGTGTCTGTGGAGCTTTCTGCAGATCTCTCTCTCTCTCGCTCTCACTCTCTCTCTCTCTCTCTCTCTCTCTCACACACACACACACACACACACACACACACACACACACACACACACACGCCTGGTTAGCTTCGCAGAGAGAAGCAAGGCAAAGAGGGGAGCAGGGAGATGAGGGACTGAGAGGGAGAACAATCTTTCTTTCAAAGAATTTATTTTTTTAATATCGATTATTTCTTGGTGACTCCAACATGGAATATGGGATCTAGTTCCTACAAAATTCTCCAACATTGCTTGACATAATTTTGGCAATAGACTTTTCCATTTCTTATAGAGCGATTGGGTAACTCTAAAAAGTGAGCTCATCCGAGAGCCTGGAGTGTGTTTTCCCTCAAACTTGACTTCCAAAGCCTTGCAAACTGCTCTCGGGTTACCCAGAGGCAGCAACTGCAGGGCTTAAGGAAACCCTTCACGTCCATTTCGCGCGACCCCCTGTCTTGGTTGTGATCTGCTCTGCTCTCGCCCATCGCTGTTTCCCAGTCTCGGGTGGCAGACTGTGACAGTCACCTCTGCATTTCTGTTAAGGCAATTTCGCCAGCTTTTACTTCGACAAATGAGACAATGTAAGAATAATCGAGTTGCCAAAGATCCTAGCAGAAAAATTTTCTTGAATTAAAGTAAAAAAATCTATCTATCTCTCTAATCTGCCTATCTGTTTTACCAGGCTCTGGGAAGCCAAATTCAGTTGGCCCCTTCAGTGAACTTGTTCAACTTCTTCAACCAACTTTTCCAGATAAATTATCTCCTCGGTTACTACTTCCCTTCTGCATCTATCATGGGTAGGGCCTCGCAGGCACCCTTCAGTCAACTACTCTTTGGAAGGTCAAGAGCAATTAAAGACCAGCCCTTGTCCTGCCAACCAAATGTTTGCTTTGCTGAGAAGCTTCAGGATTTGACAAACTATAGTTTCCTAAAGAACGCCTTTTGATTTGCTTCATTCTTCAAGTTCGCCGTTACATATGAAGTTTTGTGTTTATTGGTCCTGTTTTTATTATTTATGCCTACATCTGTCTTAAGATATAATTTAGTGATCACTCACCAAAATGTCTCAACAAATATATTAAAATTTAATTCTTCGTTTGTCTTGCAACTTGTAATGTTTCTTTGAAACCTAGACACATGCATGTTCTCATACTAGTTAATATTCTCATTCTCTCTTCCTTTTACCACTGACCCAGTTCCCCATCCCCCCATCCCAGCCTCCCCCACACGACTCCATCACCCCAACCTCTGAAAAACAAATACAGGCATTGCACAGAGGCCCCAACGCATGAAGTCTGGGTGAGCCTAAGTGACAAATTCCCTGCACTGCACTTTGTGAGTAGCAGTGGTTCATTTAATCTGCGACCTTCAAGTGCCAGGACCCATCACGTTTGTTCCTTCAAAACATTATCTGTGGTTCTGTGGAGTTTTCTCATTTCATGGGCAATAGAAGCCTGACTCCTAATTTGTCATCTTTTAAGAAAAACCCTGGTCTTAATTCCCTGGCTCCAGCAAAATCTGCGCTCTGTGGGAGATTTCCATTTGCTTGTGGTGATTTTCTAGAATTGGTTTATTAATCAAAGGTGCCTTGCATTGGGAAAGAGAACTGTGCTTGCCCACATACTTAAACTGGGGCTCGCTAGGATGCCTGTTTACCAGTCCCTCTGCAAAGAGCCCCTGATGACCTTTGAAATTTCATCAGAACTACAACAGTCACTTTCTCTGCTTGCATTCCTCAATTCTGGCTCTGCCTCTTGGAGCTGAGCACGTGGCAGGGCTGCTCACAGCTGGGCCGATTCTTCCTGCAGCGTTCACTTGCTCTGTGACAGGCCAGTGCAAATTGAATTAATAGCCTATGAGTTCCCTCTGGCCTGCCACATCGGCAGATTCACACCTGGTTTCTCACTGCTTTCTTTCCAAACTCAGGCTAAGCCAAAGGCACACGGAAACCAGGGAGTAGGAGTTAGAATGTATCTGGCTGGTCTGAACCACATGGACTGAGCATCTGCTTGAATCAAGCACCACCCCACCCATAACCTCCAAACCCACATGGGCCTCTGATAGCAACCTGCAAGGTCAGGTTGACTGCAGAACTCTCGGCTGTCCCCTTTCTCACTGTTAAATAGTAGGTCACTAAATTACCAGTTATACAGTAAAAAGTCAATCCGGTAGAATGACAAGAGTCTACGAAGTACTCAGGAACTGAGAAAGCTTTGTCCCACGCTCAATGAGATTGGGTGGGCAGGTATCACTATTGCTGTTTCAAATGAGAATATTGAGCTTATGAAAGATAAAATGTCTTGCCCTAGGCTAAAAATTGCAGGGCTGAGACTTCAAACACAATTTTTAGAATTTTAAATGATATCCATTGCCTCTCATTTGGTAATATGGAAGCAAAACAAACACTCAAACACACACACACACACAGGAAAAAAAAACCCTGACAGAACAATAACAAACAACAAAAAGGCGCTGGGGCAGGGGAGAGGGGAAAGAAACGTGTGCTTGTGTGCGTGTGCGTGTGCGTGTGCGTTGTCCTGAACTCATTAAACTAGTATGTGACAGTAGACATACGCACGCAATTGCTTTGTTCAGTGAGATCTAACCCATTTTCTGGGACACAGCACACCGTGTTGTGCTGAAGGTCAGGCTCCCTTTTGATTCTGTTTAAGTGCACATGGCCCAGCAAGAATCCTGGTCCATTCAAATTCATTCTTCTGTTTTCTTAGAAAACTTGTGGTGTAAGGGATGGGCACTATATCCTAGGAATATGTGGGTTAATCTGCATTTTTCTGTCTGAAACTCTAGGTTGTGGCCCATATTTATCTAGGTTACCTCTTCAGAGGCAAAGACTATGTGGCTGATGGCTGATCCCCACAAGCCTTGCCCTACTCAGTGGCTTGGGACGCATCCCCACACCCTGACCTACCCACGTCTGTGTGCTTAGGGGGAGACAGAGGTCTGAGCGCCAGGACAGTTGTTGCACAAGCAACCATAGCTTGATGGATGAGTGTTTAACCTTAAAAGTAAAAATGAACTTTCTCACATATGGTAATCATTAGACCTCTGGGTGAATAAAAACTCTCCATCTTCTCTTTCACAAAGGATCATGGCTTTGCCATATTTTAAAAATAAAACCACAACAAATAAACACAGGGTAATGAAAGTCTAAAGCCTTCAAAGGCCCTTCTTACCTTGGCACCTTCTTCCCGTGGAGGACAAAGAGAACCCATCTGGACACAGACATTTGAAGCTGCCTTCAGTGTTACTGCATGTGCCCAAGGCACAGATTTCTGGCTCTTCAACACATTCATCAATATCTGAAAGAATTACATGTGTCAAACAAAGGCGAAACACCAAGAAGACACAGTCAGGTACTCAATGTAAAATGTGGGGATACAAAGTGCAAATGACTTTGAAAATTCTCCCAATTATGAGGGTATTTTCCCATATTGTAATGTTATGTATGGGTAGACTTCTAGGCTGTGATGACTCTTAAAAAATTAGCTTTGACAGTTCTTGTTATAAAAATGGGATTTGCAAGTACCTTCTAAGGGATGCAATGAGAAACATCTCTTACCCAGACTGAGTTGCTTGGCTGATTAGAAAAGTTTGAGTAATTTCATTCTACCCTCAGCTAGCAAAGAAGCAACAAACTCCAGTCTGACTTCACCCCTGTGCACTGAGCAGAAGCTCTGGAATTTTAAGTGTGTTGACAATGAGTTACTCAGTGAGAGGTCCAGGCCTTCGAACCAAGTTTATTTTCCTCCACTCATCCACAGTGCTTTGCTCAGTATCTCATGCTACAGCCCTCAAACTGTGAATTTTACGAAGACACTAATATTTAGGAAAATAATCCTATAAAGTGTGAGAGTATGAGCTAAATAGATCACAGAAGATGCAGCTTTGAACTCTTATATGCAGGTTTGTTTTTCTGAAGATGCAAAAATATCTTCTTGTAGCTTTTCTTTCATCATGCAGACAATGGGAATCTGATACATGTAGAATTGTGTCATGGTTCCTTCAGCATCTTGCCTATTATAAAGGGGTGATTAAAGGTGGTCCAAGGTGAAGTCCGAATGGCTCGAGCAGCCACATGCCTTAGTTTGCCTGGGAGTGCGCTAGCTCGCGCCTGTTGACCTGGCCTCATTATTAATGATGCCCACCTCAAAACTGTGCTGGTTTGGTCAATAGGTTACGTGATCACCCTCTTTATGGAAAACGTATAGCCACTCTTTGCAACAGATTTATTTGCCATTTCCCCTTTCAGCAGAAATTTGTCATGAAAAAAGGTAACTCTTGATTCTGACCCATATTATTTTTATGGAAATACTTTCTTCCCCAGGAAAACACACATCTCTTGTATCTTGGGACTCTTTATTCTCATGTTCATGCCAAGAGTTCTACCCACACCAAAGTGTATCTGCATTACACCACTACTTCCACAAGGTCCAACTAAAGGGCAGTTAGAAAATGAACTTCTTTATCTTGCCTTAACATTGTAAAAACCACACAAAAGGTACTTTACAGAGGCACAATGCAAAGTGATAATCCCGTACAATGCGAAGCCAGCTCTTCATCACTCCACGTTATCACAGGGCATCTGTAACTGCACTGCGTTCCCTGTGGTTCATTAATGAATCCGCGCTGCTGATGATGGCGCGTTGCTCTCTCCCATGCTCTCTCCACCGCAGCGTCACACCTTTCCTCAAAGGTCAACCTTGGTAAAAATGCTCATGCATTTCTTTTTGGCTACCATGATGCTGTTATGATTTTTTCTCTTACAGTAGGAATTAACCTGTAGGTGTTGACTCCTAAGAGTGGGGACAAAGATTGTAGGGTGGGCACATTTAGTGACTATTTGGGAAGTTGTTTTCCTGTCTGTACATTTCCATTCTGTTCCTTCTGGGGGAAGTTTGCATTAATCAATGAAGCCGATCTTTAAAAGTAAAATAACATGTTTAATAATTTGCATTTAGGCCTAATTTTGATTATATGTTTCCATTTATAATGTTATCACTTGACTGCGATTTAAATTGGATATATAATAAAACTTCTCATGGATGATATTAAAAGTGGAGAAATTTCTCACTCATTATGGATTCGATGCAGTTCTGTTTAAAGGCAGGGGCATGGGCTAGGTGATTTCTTAAGAATCCTTTCAACCCTCATTATTTATAAAGTTCTGACAATTGATGTCCTTCATTTCGTGCAATGACATCTGCATTCAAGAAGGTAGTGCTAAAAAATTTGCTGAGAATTTACTTGTGGTAACATGTTCCTTCCTCTCTATAGATCAAAACAACATAGATAAATAATATAGCCACATGCACCAACCTTGAATGTGGTCATTTAAATATTTTAACTGGAATCAGGAAGCTACTTTTAGTTGCAAACTATTGGCACTTAAAAACATGGAATCCGAGATCCTTTACAAGCTGCATGCAAGTGCACTGGGAAGGAGTCAGGGCCATCCGACCCCACGCGCATGGAGCAAGTATCTTCATCGGGGATTAGCATGAGAATCAGCTGCCCTTGTCGCACCGTCTGAAGCTGTAAGTCTCACTTTCTGCTCTTGGATTTGTCTTTGATAACGTATTCCAAAATGAAGACATCATCACAAAAGTTTTGACTCTGACAAGCCAGTGCAGTAACCAATACGACTTATTTCCAAATACTGATATCCCTCCTACCTTCACACTTGTCGTTTTGTAGGCTGTATCCAGGTGGACAAATGCATCTGTAGGACCCATCTAAGTTCTGACAGGTGCCTGGTGCACATTTTCCGGGTTCTAGAGCACATTCATTGACATCTGCAAAGCAAAACAGAAGGTAGAGGTTTCTACTTGCATAATTTCCATCAAACAATTAAAATTCAAAGGAACTGGAATCAAATCAAAGAAATAAATAAAACCAATTAAAGCCCACAAAACTCTATCACAGAGAAAAATTAATGACTCAATAAAAAAAGCTTTAACAGCAATCAGAAATGTGTAGCATGTAGAAAGTCAATGGATAGGAAGATTTTTCTAGGGCAGCCAAAAAATCATGAGAGCTTACTACAAAGTTATTTTGAAGACAGAAATGTAGGAAAGGGAATTACAACCGCTAATAGAACAATTTGTCTCTTTCACAGTTTAACTGCTCTCTGTGAGTATAACAACTTAATTTTAAAAGCTGAGTGGGAAAGTGGTGTATGTGTTTGTACGAGTGCCTGTGTGTGTCTCTGTGTGTCTGTGTGTGTCTGTGTGTGTCTCTGAGTATGTGTGTCTCTGTGTCTATATGTGTGTCCTGTGCATGTGTCTCTCTGTGTGCATGTGTGTGCAGAAGGGCAGAATTACTACCCTTCTACTCTGCTTTTTCCCTCCAGGCTTCTGGAAGGAAGGGTGAGACAGAGCCTGCCTGATTCTTTGAGTGGTCCCCAGAAAAGCTCTCCGGAGGGTCTCTCCAAGGCAGCACTCACCCACGCAGGTCCTCCCGTCCGGAGCCACCTCGTAGCCGTCGTTGCACTGACACTGGAAGGACCCCACTGTGTTGATGCACTGGCCGTTTCTGCAAAGGTTCCCATTTCCAGTTGCACATTCATCAACATCTGCCAAAAAAATATCCTTTGATATATTCCAAAGAAAATGTCATAATCCCAGCAATGAGCAAAACCTTTAAAGGGAAAAATACTTGTTCTGAATTTCAGTGGTCTTCACTGGCTCGGCCGAACATAAGACATTTCAATGAAAATCTAGTTTGTAATAAAAGACCTGGCTTTAAGCATCTATCAAAACCTAACAACATTACACAATTTTATTAATTAGAGGTTGACAATTCAAACTAGAATTTTATATAAGTCTACCTTAATCTCCCTTTAGGTTTAATTTTAATGGCTAAAACTGAATTACTAACACACAATACAGCTGAGGGTATTATTAAGTATTCCCATAATTGGAATTATATGAAATTAGCCTCAAGAACAATGAGTAATATAGCATGTTTTATAAAGAGGTTTTAACAGATTCAATAATTTACTTCTTTTAAGAGAGGCTATAGTGAAACATGTGGACAAGCAAGCCCACATGATTCATAAATTATGTAATTTGTATATAAAGAATCACTTTAGTATGTTTTAAAATGTAATAAATTCAATTATTTTAAAATTTATTTAATTTATAGCATAGTAGACATAAACATTATAGCTGCTAATAAGCATATTAATAAAAGTAATGGATGTAGTTGCTATATTTGAAATTTAATTAGCACATGCTCTATAGTTGACCATTCTTTTAACCAACTGTCATGCATAAGATGGCCTGTGTTTTAAAAAGATAGTTGGCACACTGGGAATGATGCTAATTACAAAGAATACAAATAAAACTGACTTCCCCTGGGGACCGACGACTTTGCACACGCACCTATACAGTCATTGTTGTGAGAAAGAATGAACCCATGATTGCAGCGGCAGTTGAAGGAACCAATTGTGTTTCGGCAAGTTCCGTTTCCACAGGCATCTCTTTCACACTCATTTATGTCTAGCAGGAGCAAGAGACATAGAAAAACATTATTACTAACAGAAAAGGTTGTGCTGTTACCTGGACTAATGGGTATTTTAGAGCTCACAGAGTGCCACCCGTAGGCTGAAGACTTCTTGGTGCTGGCATTAGAACCAGCAGCAGCTGTGCCCTGTGAGAATCCAGCACAAGGCAAGGTTCAAAACCTTGGGAGTAAATTATTGCCTGGTTGGCTTGCGAAAGGAGGCAAGCTGAGGATGTGAGAACTAGACAAGAATCATTTTATTCTATTTACTTCTAGAATTCTCCACCCTTGCCACTTTTCTCAAATATTTTCACTTGCAAACGGAAAATTCTGTGCACAGCTGGGTCCTGATTTGCTGCCACCTTTGGCAAATTTCAGCCTTTAAGATTCTCACTCCAGCTTCCCAGAAAGCTGAGGGTCACCTGATATTACCCTGCAATCAGCCACCAAGTAAATTAGCTTTCTAACTTACCTGGCATTGTAGATATCTTCTCCTTTTCTCCCAGTCCACCCCAACCCCCCACACTGCTCCCACCAAAAGTGCTTATTGTGTTCTCCTGAGTGATCCCAATGCGATGACACTGAATTTGGCTCCTCTCAAACACCCATGAATTACTGTTTGTCTTTTCATTCGTCTACGACTTTTGTCTTTGACTATTTTGTAAAGCTATGTTGCCTTTACATCTCAGCACAGCAGCTAACACCTTTCTTACAAAGAGTAGATGTATGTTATATACTAAGGTAGAAATAAAGAATTTAAATGAAACAAAGTTGACACTGCTGGTTTGAAAGAGTGGGGCAGAATGAAGGAGCCAAGGACAAAGGGAGGGAGGGGGAGTGGAAGGTAACACCTCAGGTAAGCGAAGTGCAGTGTTCAGAGCTAGGACGTCCTTTCCTTTCAAATTTTGAACAGGAAGATATATTATCTATGATCCTAAATAAGGAAGCTATGGCTGACTCCAAAGTGACTCAGACTGTGTGCCTGTGGTTGCGGATGCAGCCAGAGAAGTCGCTCTGCCAGCCATCAAGAGCTTCTGCCTTAAGTCATTTTTAGCCATGCTTTGGTAGGGCAGGTGCTTAGGTAGGGGTTGCAGATAATTCAGATGGAAGAGACTGAAAGAAATTTGGGCAGGGTCACATTAATATGCAGAGGTTAGCTCCCCGGTGATGAGCAGGGCTGATTATACTCCTTTAATTTAAAACGTATCTGCTCTGAAGAAGAGGAAACTTTATGAGAATGTTCCCTAATGGATGAATCCAATTATAGCCAAAGGCAAGCACTTTAAACATTACTCTATTGATTGTTCTTTTTCCAGCTGTGAAACTCATTCATGTTCAAGAAGTCCCCAAAAGGCTTAATGGATATTGCTTTAAAGTTGAAAAAGAAAGGAGGTAAAGAGAGAAAATAATTGACTACATATTTGAAGTTTATTCTAAATTAACATCCTGATTCAGTACTGAAACCAAGGAAGAGATTTAAAATCTTGAACTCTTTTCCTCTAGGAGAATGTTTCTTTACTTTTTATGCCTGCATAGGATCTGCAAATGTGCGTTTGAGCATCCAGTACAAACTATTGACTCGTCTCAAAAACCCTTCATACTCACACACTCAAAAGCTGCACTCCGTTCCAACCAGGCAAACCCACAAAATATCATAAAATATAATAGGCCATTAACATTAATAAGAAGTAATTTTTTGTCTAAATAGCTTTCTAAATTTATCCCTTCGTCAAAAGTTTTTCTGAACCGACAGCCAAATGAATATCAAGGAAGAAGTTTATGATGTTCAGATTGCCAAAGATTAAATACCAAAGGATGTTAACGCTACATGCCTGCTTGTGTCTTTATTTTATAAACAGCAAAACAACTACTGAGAGGTTTAGTATTAACTAGTGTACATATTCAGATGCAAATGATTCTTTCAACAGGATATGAAGAAAACAATGAAATGATAATCCCATACTCACCTAAACACATGGTTTGATCAGCATTTGTTTTAAAGCCAGTGTGACAAAGGCAATAAAAGCTTCCGACGGTGTCAATACACTGTCCATGGCTGCATATGTTGGGGATTTCTTGACATTCATTGCGATCTATAGGTAAAAAGCATTTTTAGCATCTTAAGTGGAACCTTAGAAGACAAAATCAAATTGAATAATTTACTCTTAGATATTGCTCTCGGGACTAATCTGAGCTCTTTATAAACTAAGCCTGTAAAACAAGCACCAGCATTATATTTCTTTTTGCCTGAAAGTTGGTTTGAACTTATTCTCATTTACTGGGCATATCCAGTAAATGTTGGAGTATGTTACCACTACATGAAAAAAAAATGAAAAACAGGGGCAGTATCCAACAAAGGTTCTGAAAGATGAGAAACTTAGAAGTAGCGGCGGGCAGAAAAATCCAGGCTGGGAGATAATCCATTTGATTATTTTCCTAAAAGTATCATCACAGACTGTGTAATTAATTGAAGTATTTTGTTTGGTCAAAATTTGGTGCCTCAAATCACTGACCCCTCACAGCTTCCGCTGGAAATTTATATAGAAGTTAAATCTCATCAGTAAGATGGGTTTTCTTGATGGACAACCAACACTGTCCCTCGTTCAAGTTTCACCTCATTGTTTTGTCTCATTCCTATGGCCTTTTGTTCCATCTTAACCAAGTCTTCATGTCTCCATATGACTCCTTTTAGCACTCGACAATCCTAATGCTATTTCTTCCTTTTTATTCATACTCATTCCAAGGAAAACCCTGTCATTTTGCTTCTGCCAGCCCTTAAGCTCTAAACTATTTTGATCATCAACTGAATCTCTGTTGCTCTCCTGCAATCCGGTAATCTGCAGGGCAGAATTCATTGCATGAATCCACACGTGACATAATTTCATGCCTACTTATGTCTCTAATTTAATTTTTAAAGCTCTCAGGATATGTTTAAGGCAATATAATTTTAAGAGCACTGATTCATCCTAATTTTCCTATTGTCACAAAAGAAGGCGAACAGCAGACTGCCCCCTTGGGTGTGGATACTATAAAGCAGAGCAGCACCCTGCTCTCAGCTGAATGATCCCAACTCACTGCCTGCCTGTCTACTGGGGGGACAGCAGCTGGGAAGGGGTGCTTTCTGCTATACAGAGCAGTTGTGCTCAGCAGAAATGAATCCCCTCCATTTCAACCTCTCGGGCTTCTATTTTCCCAAGTGCTTTCTTCCAGAATACAGAACATTCAGAGTTGTGACGAATTACCATACTGATGAGGTCGAATATTTCATTAAGAGGGGGAATTGGTATAGAGCAGTTTAGGAGCTACTGCTAGCCTATGCAGAAATGCTAGTTAACTTAACAAATTAGGATTGTTCCTGCCTTGGCTGGTGTGACTCAGTAGATTGAGTGCCAGCCTGCAAACCAAAGGGGCACCATTTAGGTTCCCAGTCAGGGCACATGCCTGGGTTGTGGGCCAGGTCCCCAGTAGGGGGCGCACAAGAGGCAACCACACATTGATGTTTCCCTCTCTTTCTCCCTTCCCCTCTCTATAAAAATAAATAAATAAATAAAATCGTTTTTAAAAAATTAGGATTGTTCCCATTGGAGAAAATGGATTTAAAGTGAGCAAACTGCTCGCTGGGATAGGCAGAGGAAACCGATTTTCACTGCCAAGCTCGATGAAGAAAGCTGACTCTGAAGGAGTGTATCTTCGGGCCTATCCTGGTTGACCCAAAGCTTGAGTGTCCTTGGGTCATGTTAGATCCGGGAATGTGCAAGGGGTCAGGTCTGTCTCATCTCCAGGGCCCACAGAAAACAGAGAACATTAAGGATCTTAGAAATGGATCTCCAATCAGGAATTTTCTTTCCTACATTGCCTTCTTCATGATTATTCTTAAAAAACAGAACATGGACAATGTATTTTGAGATTCTTTTGGTGAAACAGAAAGTTACAATTCTATAGAACTGAATTGTGAAGTTCACTTTGTCTTGGGACCAGAAAACTAGGTTTCTCAAGCATCAAGATTTGAACTCCCAGGAGATTATGTCTGAGGTTGAGACAGGAGATTTAAACATGGTTTGGGCAGGTGCGGGGGAACCCACTCAGTCAGTGGAGAGAGAAGAGACCATGAGAAAGTGGCTGGAACCTGTCTCTTGTGTTTATCTGGTTGAGAGAGTTCAGTAGGGGCTGTGATTGCTGTAACTAGGCAGCTCCGGAAGCCTGACCAGCATCCCAGGCTTACGTATCTAATTGTTGTCTCGGATCTCTCAGCAATGATGTGGTATTACGGCCAGCTATGATTTGCAGTTTGAAATGATGTACTCAGGAATTCAAATATAAATTTCACTTCTCATTTTAAACACAGGAAAAGAGCAGTATTTTGCATTATGTCTATAAGAATGCCATGTATAGGACAGCATTCAAAGACAAAAGATTTTGAAAGTAAGATGTAAATGAAGACATTTCCAGAATGAAGTCTTCAACCTTAGAGACTGAAGAATTGCTAAATTGAAGTATATTCCCCTTCTTCGATTTCAATGAATGAGGGAAATTGAGCTTTGGCTACAAACAACTCATTCGTAGAACTTATGGCTGGTTAATGCCTGACGAGTTTCATTTGTTAATGTTCTACAAGAAAATGTGACAGGGCTTAAGCCCCAGCAGGCCCTGGCTGAACATACTGTCTTGATGTATAAATAACTTCTTGTCTGAATGTGAAATGGTGTGAAATGACATGTTCTATATTATCAGCAATTCTTTATTTTGATTGGAATTATTTCACCCAGTTTCAAAGAAATATAAATTAAGAGCAAAATGCAAGGAAGTAGCCTCAATGCCAAGTTTCACTGGGGTATTGTGGCTCCTATCAGAGACGTCCCCACTTTTCCTGTCATTTTTTAAATACATGGATAAAAACAGCTCTGTTGACAAAATGCTAAACACTTGCACATGTTTCTCTAAACTCAACAAAACAAGTCTTTATTCTCTAAGCAAGTTTCTGTTCTGCTACTACACCCTCTTCCCACCAAGGTCTCATAAAACAATGCAAAATTCCCTACAGAGAGCAGTGTACTTCCTACCACTTAGTCACTGGTAGGCAAGGAAACCCAAGGAAAATCTGACCGTGCTCCCTCGTGTTGTTTCATTCACAAATGCATAAAATATCCAGGAAACTCCCTGTGAAATGAACCATAGGCAAAACAACGCATTCTTCCTGACCTTTTTGCTAACTATATAATGGTTTATAATTACTCTAAAACGTACAAGAAAATCATTCTGAAGTATTATTTTGCTTCTGAGCTGAAATGCCAGTGTTCCAATTTGACACAACTGGCTAGAAGGTACCATTGGATACTCAATAACCTTACCATAATTTTCAGTCCAAGACACGCTCTTTCTCCTTACTTCTGCCACAGCCCTGACAAAAGTGAGCCACAAGAGGAATCCAGCCTCCGGAAGACACTTTCTCACTCTCCTGTAAGTGACTTCCAGCTAATAAAAGGCTGTGAATGGATGCTGCCTCCCTCAGTGAGTGATTTCTCATCTGTAAATTGTTCAGGAGGAAGAATGATGTTGCTGCTTCTCTTGTATCCATTTTGGCAGTTTAATATTGTACAGTTTAGGGAAGCTGCCCTGTCTAGATTTGGGGTGTGTGGCTGAGATGGCAGCAGCCTCACCTGCCTAGCAGGGATTATGTGAAATAAAAAAAAAGCATTTGGTCTTTAGGGAAGAGAGAGAGAGAGAGAGAGAGAGAGAGAGAGAGAGAGAGAGAGAGAGAGAGAGAGAGAGAGAGAGTGTCTGTTTGTGGCAGAGTAGCAAATCAGTAACCATGAAATCTCCATACATACAAGATGTATTTATTGTTTCAAAAACATCTCCTCTATAAAGAGGGGAAAATGTAAGTGTTTAGACATTTCAGCATTTTTCCTTTTTGTCTGGTTCAGTTACTAGAACTCAGCAGTTTAAAGGAGATAACCCCCGGGAGGGTGTGTCAGACTGACTCACCGTTGCACTGCCCGGTGGAGGTGAAGCGGTAGCCGGGCTTGCAGTCACAGCGGTAGCTGCCGGCTGTGTTGATGCACTCGGCATTGCGCTGGCACACCGGGCCGTTCTGGCACTCGTCGATATCTACCAGCAGAAGAGAACTTCATTAAACGGAGAAAAGAACCTGGTATTGAGTCAATGGAACCTCTCACATGAAATAAATTTATATTTTCTTAGTGCGCTCTGTTCTGTTGAACAATGTAACCCTGAAAAGTCACTTTCTGATTTTTCCACTTTACTAATATTTTTCATAAATGTGAGTACCTGATCTATGACCACATGTGGACTCTAATGACACTCACGTCTGAAAACAGCCATGAAACTCAACTGCTATGGTCAGGACTTGACATGGGGACAGAGATGGTGCCAGGACACCTCGTGTTTGCTCAGAGCTCTGGGGTCTTATGATTCAATCAGGTTGCTTTGTCGGGAAGGCTGAAGGACCTGGAGAGCACAGAGCACCTCAGACCTCCGTGTGCACATGAACTACTCGGAATCTTGTTGGAAGGCAGGTTCTGACTCGGCGAGTCAGCGGAAAGGCCTAACATCCCACATTTCCAGCAAGCTCCCTCCCAGGTGAGGCCGGCACCCCCCGGTCCACAGACGGCACTTTGAGTGCAGGGCTGTAGAGGCTCCTGCTTCAATTGCTGCCACATGGCAGTCAAGTCAAGGAAATGTACCACATTGCACATAAAACTACTGAAAACAACCCCATTCACATTATCAAAGAAAAGAATAAAATGGGTATTGTGTACTTCAAAGCTTTGACTACCCTCAGGGGGTTGTTTGCCTGTATATATTTCTAAACACTTAATTTAAATTCATGTAAATGTCATTATGTAGTTCAAATTATGTAGTAAATGTAATTAAAATGGAGTTCAAGTTCACGGCGTAACAAAAGTTACTGCACGGTCCAGTCTTACCATGGGGCAAAATACGTGTTCCTTGTTCCCGCTCCAGTGAAATAATTTGGTTCAGTCTAAGTCCAGGAAAGGAATAGCCTGTCACACAGGCAGGAGGCGGTTCTCAGCACCAGCACTGAGGTTTTACAAAAGTTGGCTCAGGCGAAGAAGTTCCCACAAGGGGGCGACAAATACATCTACCTCTTAGGCCTGTGCTTTGTGGCGGGAAAATGTTAGAACTGCTGCCAGTGGGAATTTCTGTCGTGTGTGTGTGTGTGTGTGTGTGTGTGTGTGTGTGTGTGTGTGTGTGTGTGTGTGTAGTGGGGAGGGGTGCTTCTCCATGCTTCTCCATGCAGCAGATACAAGAGCAGAAGTATGCTTGCCTCACGTTCGGGTACCCAGCACCTCCTCACCCACCAAGTCCGCTCTGCTCTTAATTAAGGGTGTACAGAAACATCAAGGGTAGCTCATGTCCTTGGAGAAGGCCAGTGGTGTCACAGACAAGCATTTTGGTGAGGCATCAGATGCCTAACATCTGATTACACACATACTTGGGAAGAGCAGACACATAGTAGCTCCCTCTAAATCACTTCTGGAATTCATTCCAACTTCACTGTTGCTGAGCCATGCACTAAATCAACCTTCATTTTCTGATTCTGAGAGCTGAGAGTGTGCTGGGAAGCGGCTGACCCTGGATTAAACACTCACCCTGCAGATGGATATCCTGTGAAATGGAAACCCAAAGCTGGAACTCTTTGCAATCTCTGTAGCCACTGAATGCTGCCCTGACAGCAAAGTGGCTTACTCTGGCCCGGCCGTAGGCTTCCAACCCCAAGTGTGAATCAAAATCTAGGCTGACTTGATGGTCATGGGAGGCCTTGCCTATGGGTTCTGGCCAAGGGCTGCCGCTTCAGCAAATATAAGTGCTAAAGAGGCACCTGGATAAAGGAACCATCAACAGGATCTCTGAATGAAAGCAAAGGGGAGATGCCACAGGGAGGGGGCCGACACCCTGAGGCCTGCATGGAAGGTAGGAGACTGGCTCTGAGAGAGGCAGCCAATCCTAGCACCGAACAATCATCTGCTGTGGGCTTCCTCTCTCTTGGCATCACGCCTCCTCCTCGAACACCTGATCCTTGACAGCCTCCCCAGCACAGGGCTGGGCTAACGTCTGAAACAACTGTCTCCTTAGGAAGGCTCTGAATGGCCATCACCCCACTCCCACTCCCCTACTGGGCAGGCCGAGTGAAGGGCACACGCTGACTTGGCTATAGTCACAAAAGCCTGCCTGGTGAGGAGAATTTAACAAGTGTGTGCTTAAAACTGTAATTTACTCATGGTCTATAATTGTCCCCAGTCTAAGAGAAAAATATTTTTTTAACATTGAAATGTTGACATATGTACTCTAATCCATGCTCTAAGGGATAATAACACTTTCAAACATGAACAAAACCTCTGCTAGAGGCTCCAAGTTTAAATATTAAATAGAAAATTATTCCAGCCATCCTAGGGCACATGGTATATTTAATAACTAGTAATGTCGTTCCTTTTGCTAAAATGTAAAAGGACACTATCTTTTCCCCAAACGTAGGAAAAAGATGAAGTGCTGTAAGGAATGTGCAGAATCACAGCACAGACAAATGGCAAGGGGAGGTAATTTGAAAATGAAGAAAGTACCATTTGCATGCATGCCCACATTCTTTATATAAAATCGAATTTGCTGTTCTTGTCATTTGGAATTCTCTCATGCATTGGAATATTTGCATCAACCCTGTTTTCACTCGGGAGCAGCAAAGGCTCCATTTGGAAGAGAACACTGATTTTGAGATTCAACTCATGATGACTGCCCACCGTTCATGCTCACTCTCGGGCAATGAGAAACAAAAGCGGTCTACCTGACACACCCAGGAACACAAGGCTTTTTCGTATCAGCTGGGAAATCTAATAACATTGTGTGTGGGGGGCAGGGAGGTACGCCCTGCTTCTCCCATTGGGATTTACTGAATAATTTTGCATGAGATTTCATGCTGTTCCCAATGGTGCCTTTCACTATGTTAGAGCTTGATGGATTTCTGAAATTCCAGTGTTGTGAAATTGGCCAAGTGTGTAGGTGAGGAGCTCACCAGTTAGCTCATTTCTGGACATGATACAGTGAAAACATCACTTACCTTCACAGACTAACAGCTTGTCATTGTAGAAGAAGCCCACTGGACATTCACATCTGAAGCTGCCCACCATGTTGATACACACTCCATTTTCACAGACGCCGGGGATCTCCCGGCACTCATCAATATCTGGAAACAGAGCAGCCATGTGTGAGTGACAGCGTATGGGCACACGGCCCCTGTGGAGGGTGAATTAGGTCTGAAAGTCAGCTACTACTAACTCAATGTTCAACAAAGGTGTAAAACCAAAGGAGAAAAAAATGTGCACACATGTGTGTGTGCATGAGTGTGCATGCATGTGTTAAGGGGTATGTTGGGATGGTGTTGATGGACGTGGGGGGTGTCAGTGACTGTCAGATTGAAGTAACTGAACCACTTTCCAGACACTCACATGTCTATCTGGATTTAGTGTCTGTCTTTTTCACGTTGTTTCAAAACATCCTCTTTGTCTAGGGAGGAGCCATCTTTGTACCCACTGGACACTGCGCAGAGAGTAGAAAGAGGTGACCGCTGAGAGTAAGCAGCCTCCCTACCCAAAGCGCGTGCTAATGTCTGATTAGGATGGGCGAGGGGAGCTGGTAAAGAACAGAGGAGGAGCCCACGGTCATAGCCAACTCTGATCTTTCAATTCCAACTTCAATGCCCCCTTCTTCTTTTGCAAGGTTTTGGGTTAGGTCTGGGGGTGGGATCTGGGGGCCAGCTGACTGAGAAGATGGAGCTGGCACTGAGGAAGCCCTGTCATAATAGCCTGTGGCTTCCTAAGGCTAGGGGCTGGGCCTAGCTGTGATACCACTGGTATAGGCCCCTAGCATGCTCTCTGACAAATGTTAAGTGTCCATTACAATTTGTTAAATTAGGAACCAGTGCTTGAAAGTGGAGCTGGTGAGCATTTAAACAGGACCAAAGTAGGAGAGCAGAGCCACACTCAGGTCTCAGCAGGGCTGGCCAGTGGGGCAGGTCTCACTCCCATCAGCCTGGCTGGTCTAATCTCGGTGTTACCTGCTCCCAACTTCCATTCGTTCCATGCCGTCTAGGATAATGACATTAATGGCAGCACTCATTTGCTACATGCCTGATATGTGTTTCACTCAAGCAGTCAACCTGGACTTACTCACTGAAGCATCAGTTACCCTACCAGGTGGTCTCTAGGAATTACGACTATCTCTACTACGCAGATGATAGAACTGAGGCCTGTCAGGGGATGGAACTTGCCAAAGACTACACAGCCAATAAGAAGCAGGGTCAGGATTTGATACCAGGAATCCTCTAACCAGCTGTCCTGCCTCTCTAGTGTTTTTTCACATCACAGTCTTAGAATCCTCACAAAACCTTTATCAAAGTGCTTGTTATCCTGCAGAGCCCTGCCACCGCCCCCCCCCCCCCCCCCCTGCCGGCTGAAGTTCACAAAACACAAGGTAGAGGGGATGTAAAGCTTTGGTCTATCTCCATGACAAACCTCTCCAGTTCACTAGGTTCCTGTTACTGCTGTTGAGATACTTTTATTTACATGTTACAGTCAGAAGCCTCTGTGAGACATGTAGCCTGAGTTGTAAGAGGATGCCATAGACTTAAGTGGCGCCTACAAAAGATTCTGTAATTTCGGAAGCATCACAGTCTAAAACCATCTGTTTTAAAGGAGAAATTTGACAGGCTATAAATTTATTTTAGACCCTTTTCTAAAAGGCTTGATCCTGTTTGAAGGCAAATTGATGTCTTTAATAGGGAAAAAAAAGCTTAAAATCTCAAAAGGTAAATTGCTCTTTTGAATATAGGTAATAATGTTCTTAGATTTTTCACACCTTTGTCATTTATATTGTTAAAAATTATGCAAAGTAAGAGTACAACTGTGTCTGATTGTTAAACAAACAAACAAACAAACACTAATCCAGACTATATTCTTGTAGTATGGGTTAAAACATGAAATACTATATTCACATTTATTTCTTTTAAATATAAGCGATGTATTATCATGTTTAACAATAACAGGCTGGGTCAAATTTCTAGCCATTGTTCGGCATAAAATAGCAAAGAGATATATTAAAAATTTATATTTTCTTTTCCTGTCTGGATTTCATTTGAACTTCAACTTGGAGAAGTTTATATTTTAAGACAAGATTAATAAACTTGCTATAGTTTTAACCCCATGCGAATGGGCTCTATATGCCAACAATCTTAAGGCCTTTCAGAAGGAGAGTATAAAGCTTAAATAAAACAAAGTTTCCCAGTCATCTAAATATTTTGTCATGGTGGAATTTGGTACAATAAGTATATTGCTCACTATCACATTTCCAGTTTTCAAGAGCTAGAGGCAAAGCAAGCTGTGAGTCAGGACTGGATTCTGGTCCCAGCTCTGTTATTAATTAGCTAGGTGACCTCGGCCGAGTCCCTTCCCCTCTCTGGCCCTCTGTCCCCTCAACTGCAAAGCTAGGCGTTTGGACTGGATGATGCCTGGGACCTTTCCAGCTCTACTAGTGGGCGATGCTAATGCTGTTTCGAGTCTGACCGCTGCCAACCTTAGAGGGCAGGCCTTGCTGGGGTACATGCCTGGTCTGACAGTGGAGACCCACTACTACTAAAGATGACTTATCTTCAGATCAGAGATTCCAGGGAGATGAAAATCTGTTTCAGGAAGGGGAAAAACAAAGCAGCGAGGGCCAGGTGTTTTACGCCAATGTCGTTTTGTAGTTTTTCTTTCCAAACCATGAAGTTTCTTTGGACGTTGACTAGAGACTAGACTGTGGAGCCATATGGATTTGGCACTAAGGGAGCCAGGCTGATTGCTGGACCAGACCCTTGTTTTCTTAAACAAGGTCATTGGAAAGGCTGATGTAGATTTCAGTTTACTTATTAGGAATAACATGGAACAAAGCAAGAGGTGATGTTTGCTACTCCACTCAGTTGCTCAGACCGAAGAGGGGCATCTAAGGATGCATATAAATCACACGGGGGAAAAACTCGGAGAATGCAAGAGCTTTCTACTTTTATGTTATTTGGTTTTAAACCACCAAGGCATTGCCTCTGTTGGCTGACCACTGTGCAATCCTTTTGAATCCTGCACAAGCATCTGTAACACTGTAGTGGTCCCTGCTCCAGCTACTAGACAGGGACCTCAGATTGGAAAGATATATATTTTTTAAATTTGGTATCTGAAATGCCCAAAGCAGATGACCAGAGGAGAGTCCACAAAAGATAAAATTGATCCACAAGAAGGGCTTTATGCGAACAACCTACACGTGAGGATCGGCATGAAAAGTCAGATTAAACTCATGTCTTAGTCAGAAAGAGGGATTGGGAATTACAGTCAAATCAAATGTCACTGGCCCTACTCCCAGAATCTCTCTTTTTGTTGATGCCTAAGTTGGGTTTAACTAAGTAAGCTTGATTGTAATTTTGTGAAAGGCTTTCCAGTCCCCTTAATCATGAGTAACAAACACTGCTGCCAATTAGGCAGAGCTGCCCAGGGTGTTTGCACAGTTCGTTTCAAACTAAGAATCAGTGTTTCAATAAAGTGAAATGACATTGTTTAATGATTTTTCCTTCTAAGAAAAAGAAATCAAACTGAGAAAATAACAATGTGTAGACTCTTTTCTTAACACAAAGGCAAAACCATTAAGTTCCACCAATGGCATCATAACTCACCAACGGGTAAGCCGGTGTAAATGTCAATGACGAAGCCAGGCCTCTGACTCCCACAGAGCGTAGCAAACTCATCTGCAGTGAGTAAGCAAAGGTGGGGTGAGCGGGGTGGGAACAAGGGTCGACAAAGAGCAATGATTGGGCTGAAAGAAGTTACTTTGTAAACGTTCTGGAAAGGCATCTATCTGTATTTTGAAGAACTTAAAATGAAAAATAATTCTTAAAATTCCTACAGATGTTATCATTTTGTTCTTATGACAAATATTGAGGGAAAAGTGACCTCATGTTGACATAATAATGAGGGAGAAGCAGAGGTCTCCACATCATGTGACACTCATTTGTAGGAGCTTGCCTGGAGAAATGTGGTGTCTTTTTTAATCTTCACCCGAGGATGTTTGTTGATTTTAGACAAGAAACGGGGTGAGGAGGAGAGAGAGAAAGAACCATTCATGTGCTAAAGAAACATCGATCAGACGTGCCCTGACTGGGGATCAAACCTGAAATCTAGGATGCACCCTGACCAGGTATACGACCCACATTTTGGTGAATGAGACAACACTTCAACCAGCTGAGTAACCTGGCCAGTGCAGGAATTTGGGTTTTTATAAGGATGTTCACTGCTGAACTCAAGGACTGGCAAGAGTGTCTCTTTCCACTCTGCACAAAGGGGAATGTTTACAAAAGCCATTTCCTCAGGTTGGGGGAGACCACAGTAAGTCTAGCCAAGTTCTTGACATCAGGTCTATTAATGACTAACTCGGGTCAAATAACCAACTTACGTGATTACTTCAGTTTGAGGGGATGGATTTCTTTGGGTGTTACTCTTTTGTTCTCTCTCTCTCCCTCCCCTGACCCCTCTACCTTTCTCTCTCACACCTGAGTTCATCAAAGTTGACAATGAAGAACGAACTAAATGTCACTTGCAGTCCCTTCTGAGGTTTTGTCATTCTGGATCATGACTGTAACTGCTATGACATGATATAAATTGAAGTTCAAGGTGGCCATTGCCTTATTGGTCAAACCCACTGAAAATTAGTCTGTGGTTTCTGGAAGTAAACACAGTGTGCTCTTCCAGTAGTACTTTATTCCTTAATCTATGAGTGTCCACTTCCAGCCGGTGTCACACCCACTGACACTGGTCATCCAGACAATTTTCATAGACTCCTGAAATGTATGCAGACTGCATAGCTAATGGAAAGCATGGTTGCATTTGGCAACTATTCAGCATGAAGAAGTCTTACATTTTATATTGAGTATGCAGATCCTTAAAATTTAGACATTTCTGAAAGAAAATGATAGGTTTACCAGGGGTCTCCAAAAGAACACACAAAGATCCATTAAGATAAAAAACAAAATACTATAACTTCTATCTTTGCAAAATCTAATTAAAAACTATTTTTATGTATATTTTATAATAGAAAATATCATAAAATAAATTCATTTTTCAATATAATTAAAAACAAATATATGGAGACATATACAGATATACTTTTCTATTAAACACACACACACTAAGTTTGTGTAGCCCACAGGTTGTCAAGACAATCAGACAAGATCAGGAGTCAGCCAATTTTTTTCTGAAAGGGTTAAGAGTAAATATTTTAGGATTTTTAGGCTGTGCAGTCTCTCTTAGAACTACTCAACTATCTCCTGCAAGCAGCCATAGACAATATGTAAATAGTGAGCTGGGTGCTAATGAAATTTTATTTATGGACACCAAAATCTGAAGTTCAAATAATTTTCAGGTCAGGGCATATTATTTAAATTTTTTTTCTAACCATTTAAAAATGTAAAGCTCATTCTTAGCTTGTAGCCCACACACAAATAGGTGGTGGGCTTGATTTTGCCCATGGGCTTTATTTATGATCCTTGGTCTAGTGATATCCTGCAGAATAAGGTCACTCATAATTCTAAGTGATAGTTACCGCATTATTTCTGGAGTAAACAATGGGTGAAGTGGTATATTTCACTAAAAAAATGTTTCATGTGTTGCCAGGTAGCACCAGATAACAGATTTACCATATCGCAGATCACTCTGGAGAAGGGAGTAGGTCCTACAGAATACTCTAATCAATACCTACGTGAGAGTTCATTCCGTCTAAATCATCATGTTAGTAAATGATGTCATTCATGACACATACGATGTATATCACCTAGCATATGATATAAGAACAGTGCACCAAAGTTTTCACTTCATTTACTCCAAGGATATAAAATATATACTTTTAAAAACCCCAAATAACATTATATGGATTTTTCTCTACGAGAACAGAAAAAGAAATTTCTCCCAGGTCTCAATGTCAGGTAGAGTTGCACTTCCCTTTAGTGCTGAGTGTGCTCTACGGTCATCGGGGCTCTTAGACTTGATTGTGTCTCCCTTTTTCATGTGAGCTGCTGGGAAGTTTGGAGCCAAAGTTACTGCTCATCTCTGGAAAGTGCATAGGAATTCCTGGCTTGGGTTCTGTGTATTAGCCTCGCTCCTTGCTCCAAGTTTCTTGCCCTTGTTTGCCATTTGCCTTAGGCCTTCTTATTTTACATTTGAATCTTTGTGGGCTGCCTTAAATTCTTTTTGGAACAGGACTAGTATAAATAAGTTAAAATAATAGGAATATGGTTTGCTTATTTGTCATATTGCTTTACATAATGTTTCCAGTCTCCTAGTTACATGGCAAACTCCATAATAATGCTAACAATATTTATACTTTTGTGATATGCTGAGTCTGTAAGTCTGGTGAATGAACTAGTATAAAATTTAGAAAGCATATTCTGTAACTTAATTTTCAGCTGGAAGGACCAGGCCCAACTGTGAAATGAAATATTTGCATTTGTGAGCTCATTTTTTTCTTAGGAAGATAAACGAGGCATCCGTTTCTTCCCTGGCTGAGACTCATTTCTCCAACAATTTATGGCTCATTTATTGACCTATAGCTTTGGTAATGGTGAAACTAAAATTCACCTGTGCTTGGGATGGGACACTGTTCACAGGGCTTATTCCAGGCTCGGCCAATATTGTAGGAACAACAGCACATCTTCTTGGTCATGTTGAACAACAGCTCTCCATCGCAGGTCTGGTTGTCAGCATAATAGTTTCTGTAGCACAAACTTCTTCTCATATCTAGAAAGAAGGAAGGAGGAGAGGATCAGTGATGCTGTGAGGACATCGCAACAGATTCCTAAGGGGGCACTGAAGGAGTGAGTTTCTTTTGAACTGTATTGTAACTTAACTTTGATGAGGACAAAGCCTGCTCTTATACAGCTTTCCATCTATCTATGCTGTTGTAAGAAGAAAAACCTTTGAGAAATGCATTCCCTGGTATTTTTCTTCCACAGAACTAAGTCATTATGGAGCTGCAGCATTAATAAACTTTACATGACTCTCCACCCCGTCTCCTAGTAACAATTCTCCACTGCTATTTGGCAGTCATTTTCTCATTTCCGACTCATGATGTTTTAATACTGTAGGTCAGTGCTGTAAATATAATTGTATAAAGATACACCCAAAGTCAAACAAAAGAAGTACTGTGAAACCATTGTTTGGGGTTTTCCAACATTACATTTTAAAGAAAACTCCCAACCACCCACATGAGGTGGTGAGAAAAGGCCAAGCTCACAGTTTCAAGGGAGGGGTTCTCACAAAGACAGTGATAGGGTGGCAGCACTCGGCCAGACGATCACATCGCAGTGAGGACTGAGTGCTGGACTTGTCCACTCTTTCACTTTGGACTCTGGTCCTCTGCAGATGAGGACCAGCCATGCATTACGAAGAGAAGCTGGGACTTACCCATGCAGTTATTTCCTCCATTCACTTGCATGTAGTCTGGAGGGCAAATACAGGTGTAGTTGCCAACGGTGTTGTAACATGTCCCTGGACCACAGATTCCGGGAGTTTCACATTCATTCACATCTATAATCCAAAGTGAAAGTGGCATGTGAATATGGAAACTTCACTCTTTGGAATGGCCTGGCACTCAGTGTCACTATAAATATTGACAACAAAGGAGAAAATCCACAGGGCAGTTTGAAATCTGGATAAGAGAAACATGCTTAGTTCATTTGTGTCCTTTATCTGTGCTGATATGTATGTGCATTTTTAGAAAAGGAGGTTTTAAACACAGAAGCTTTGCTTTCTGGTGTGAGTTCCTAATAACTGAGTCCATAACATCCCCTGAGGCTTACAGAGATGGAAATGTGGAGAAAAATATAACTTCCAAGTGTCCTTCAGAAAGACAAGTATGTACGTAGGACTGTACATGCTCACAAGATCTGTAGACTGACATGATGTGTCCTGAAGCCACCGACAGCTGGATTCATGGGCTGCACTGGCCAGGGAGCATGCACTAGGTCTTTCACACCCCTTCCCTATTTTCAAACACAGATGTCAATTCTAGTTTTTGTGAGCTCCATGAGCCTTAGAGCTGCGCTGTACACACTGTGATGCTCAATTGATACTCAACAAGGTTGTCACTGAGTCATGTAATAAGCCTTTTGGAGAACCAGAGGACTAGTTTTCCTCCAGAATGCAAGAAATCTCTCCCCTAAATTAGTCATGTGACTCCTTTGTGTAAGTGAAAACCATCTCTCTCAGCCTGGTCTACAATCCCAATCCACGCCCTCAGAAAGTTAAAGTGGTCAATATTCTCCATTTCCAGTAACACAGATGCACTGGAGTCAGCACATCAGGAAATCAAAGGGGCTACCTTTAAAAGAAGCTCATTTAAATGCATTAGTACCAATGATAAGTGGTGAAGGACAGGAAGAAGGAGAGCCCAGAACTGACCAGAATAGAGAAGTGACTGAAATGAAACCTGGGTTTCAAAAGCTACTCTACATGGCTTTTCTGAAGAGCACAGAGAACTCTTTGTAGGCATAAATGGGACTGTGACCCAACATAATAAAACTATACTTTTCTCAGGCAAAGAGGCAGACTTAGGGAGTACTGGCATTATGACAATGACATTATGTCAGTAATTTTAGTGCAAGCTGCCACATGTCCTATTTACCTATGTTCACATTTCGATCAGTGTGTTCTATTGCTAAATTTCAGTTTTCCTGGCTTTTGAGGTCAGTTCTCAGCACTGGAAAGAACTCGTCATCCTATAAGGGCCATTTACCATCACACACTCGGGTGTCTTCATTCAGGAAGTAGCCCGTTGGACAGCGGCACTGGAAACTACCAAAGGTGTTGATACACTTCCCGCCCTGGCACAGCCCAGGGAGCTCCTGGCACTCGTCGATATCTAGCAGAACGAAAACAACAGTATTTCTTCAGCACTATAAATAACCCAAGGCAGTTCAAAATGCATGCACTTTATGATAAAGGAAACAATTACCTTCCAAGATAACAGTGATAGGGTTGGGTCGAAAACCTTCTCCTCCAGGACAAAGAATTTTGTACTCAGCTATAAAAACAAACCAACCAACCAAAGTGAGTTTTTTTGCATATAAAATTTCTAGAAATGGTATCCTCAAGAGAAATATCCAACTGAAAATATGCATTTTCAGGAATCTTCGGCAGTCGCCCGCACCCATCTGAAGCAGGTGAATACCTCTGTGTATGCTTGTCATTCTCGCTGCGCCTGCCAAGGTGAGGCCGCTGTCCGTGGTCTCTGACCCCTCCACATGCTCCGCAGGCCTCACATTCTTGAGAACTATTTTATTCCCTTATCTCCGTAATTATTCCCTCTTAAAGATTTTCTTGCCCTTTTTATTTTCTAACAGAGTCCTTCTCCACTTTTACGTTTTGTTCAGTCTTACTTCCTGGGAATTACAGCTTCCCTTAGTAATGTTAGTCAGCCTGTTTCCCAAACCCTTTCCAAACAGAGCCTTAGGAAAAGCCGCTTTTTCTTCATTCCCACCCTTCTTCTCTCCTTAACGACTACAGATCTCTGCTGTTTAACTGACAGTAATGCTGACGCCCTTGTTTTCCAAAACCAAGTTTTTACAGTGTCTCTTGATTCCCCCATTCATTCTGTCATCCAAGGATTTCATTCAAAAACCTTTATTTCAGTGCCACACACCAGCAGCACGTGAACACACAGGAACACGTGAACAAGAATGGGCAAGACCTGCTGTGTCATCCTGGTGAGTATCTACAAGAATCAGTTCTTTCCTCATCATTGTGGTCTTCCCAAATCTGATAATGCCCCTCCTGGATTTCTGAAATTCTATGTGTGTGTATATATATATATATATATAATATATATATATAATATATATATATATATGCATGAATTTATATTTGTATATTTTCCAGTTTTAGCTCAGAACCAGTTTGGGGTAGGCTGGATCTCTATTTGCTAATCATTATTAATCAATAAAGCTGACTCACCCACTTAAACATACTGGTTTGCTCCTCTCATCATCAATGAAATTAACTACTATCCTCTTTTGCTTTTTCTCTTCTCCTCCTTTTAAGTCTCCACTTTCATATCACAACCTTCCTCTAAGGCCCAATTAAAATATGCACAGTCATCACCACCCTCTGCCGATCGGACTGACTTTCCTTTCTGAAGAGAGGAAAGAAGTCTGCTAAGCATTCATCGCTGTGTTAAGTGCTTTACTTAGGTCATTTCATTTAATCCTATGAGGCATTTTATGAATGAGGAAAATCAGGCTTGCTAAGTAACTTGCCCGATGTTACGTGAGTGGCATATGATAGAGTCCCATTTGGAACCAGGTGTGCTGCTCCTCCCACTCAGGGCACTGAGTTGGCCCTTCTTTTCTCCCTTATTGAAGCCTACACTGAGTTATTATATGTTTGGGTCATATTTTACTAGACTGTATACTCTCAGAGGGCAGGATCTAGTGTAATGCATCTTTGCACTCCCAAAGTACATACTCTAGGCACTCAAAAAATCCTTTCAGAAAAAGTGAATAGATGACCCTTCAGCAAGGAAGAATCAATGTCTGTCCCAATATACCACATAAGTAGCAACCACTGATCTTTGCCAAAGAAGATACATCTGACTCTGAATCATAATAGGGACCCACTGAGAAAAACTGGAAGCCTTTTAGTTTTTAGAACATGTTGTTTATGTCCTTCAAATCACATCTAGAGTTTTCTTTAAAGTCATACCATAAGGAAGGAGTCATCTTCTATCTCATATTTGTTTATAGAGACACTTAAGTCTGTCCTAGAGATTCTGAAACTAGCCAATAGATGAGAACAGAGAGATCAATCTATGTGTTCCTGGAAAGTGAGCAATGAAAGTGACTTGGCTGGGAAGGTGTTCTTCAACATAATGCAGCCCACTTTTCACTCAGATAGAAGTGATGTGACCTGCTCTTAGTGTAAGCCGAGTGGTGACACTTTCTGACTACCAGGTTGAGAGCAGGATCCCTCAACAAAGCAGAAAGGATTGATCTTCCTTCCCTGATTGAAGGGTAGAGACTAGTGGCAACTCCCTCCCTCTGTGGTTTCTATTCTGTGATCTAGCAAGGAGAATTGGCCTGAGCTGGAATAATAATAATAAATAAGAGGATGTCCACTTACATGTGTTCACAGCAGGGCAGAGCTCACAAGGAGTACCCCAGGCTTTACCCAGAGAACAGCAGCAGGAAGCCTTGGAAACACCAACTCCAATTTCATTGGTACAGGCTGTATCTCCATTGTCTCCTCGAGGTCGAATTTCCAAATAGCAATTTCCAGAGCGGGTATCTATTTACCATATACAAACAAAAGAATGTCAGGCAGATTCTTTCTACGTGATGGTTGAAAATGTAAACCAATTTCAGAAACTCTTTCAGAAACTGTTTAAAAACCAAAAATTGACTTTTACTGAGAAACTAAAAAGTACCTGAACACATATACTGGGAATTTACCTACGGAAAAGGAACCCAGAAGTACAAACCAGATTTAGGATATGTTTACATTTTCATATTATTAATTTGTTAAAATTTGAGAATGAATATGTAACACTTTAAAAATAACAAACACCTGGCTGGTGTGGCTCAGTGGATTGATTGAGTACCAGCCTGCGAACCAAAGGGTCGCTGGTTAGATTCTCAGTCAGGGCACAAGCCTGGGTTGTGGGCCAGGTCCCCAATAGGGGGCACACTAGAGGTAACCACACATTGATGTTTCTTTCTCTCTCTTTCTCCCTCCTTTCTCCTCTCTAAAAATAAATAAATAAAATAGTTAAAAAACCAAACCAAACAAAACGGTATGCTTCCCTGAAAAGTGTTTAAGATCTTACCGACACAGCCAACTCGAGTTGGATTCAGCTCAAAGTCGGGTGGACAATCACAGGTATAGCTGCCTGGTGTGTTGACACAGTTCCCACTGATACATGTGGTCGGATCCAGACATTCGTTAACATCTAAAACCAAACAGCAAGGGGCAGAACTGTTACCTGAGCCAAAGCAGGGAAGACACCACCATAACACAGTAGCACCAAAATCTAGGGCTCCCAATGAGAATTTTTAAGAGTCACTCGTTATAACACCTAGAAATACAGTCTTCCACTTCTGAAATAAAAACCCTCAGGAAGGAAGTATGTCACAGTCTTTGGTCTTGTTCCCCCTGGAACACATTTAGCATTCAGATTTGTCATCAGAAGAAAATATGACTTTGGAACGAGGAAAAATATTCCAGTCGAGGTAACTGAAAGTAAAACATTACTGTGACCTCGGCCAACTGAAAATTCAGACACAGGTTTTAAGAAAATATATTTAATATGTGTGGCTTGTTATTTCTTCAAATTAGAGCAAGATGTCTCCGGGAACCCTCAGGAGCAGGTGGCTTCTGCTGCTCCCCCACTGGGTGTGCTTGCCTGAGAGCAGCCAAGGGTGAGCACAGGCGCGTGCTGGAGGCTGCGCGTGTTTCCCCAGGCCTGCGACGAGCCTGTCTCCCGTCACTGAGGCTGGGCTGAGTACTTCCCTTTCAGTTTCTAGTCCAAATACATGCACCGAATTCCAGATATTTATGACACGTGTTTTGGCAAATTCTGACTCTGTATATAGTCTTTTGGTTTGTGTTGAACACTCACAAAATACTCAAGAACCGGTAAACTGATTCAGAGGGGAGAGATTGAAGAATGAGGATGATACCTTTCCCTTGGGGCCCGCCCCTTGGACCAGGAACCTATAGGTTCAATTATGGAAAATTACTTTGCTCCAATCTCAGGTGAATTGGGAGGGACAGGGCAGAATCACAGAAATGGGATTAGATAGAGTTTTGCTGATGGCAGTTTGGGGCACTGAGGATAGGGTGTGGTACATGGAGAGGCAACTTCTTGTGAGATGCTAGAGACCCATCCTGGTGTCATCATATTCTTTAGACAAATCAAGAGAAGAATGAGTGCCTAATGCAGAGAAGTTTGGAGAATATGCCAAGGTTGTATATGCAGCTTATGGTCATAATCTGGAGAGCCACTGTGTCATGGCTTGTTCAGGTTGCTGGAAGCATCACTTTCTTCCTGACATCCTGACAAGCCCATACAGACTGGAACTTGTTTCCTCAGTATCCTTGAATGGAAGGGTGGGCTAGGATGGACAACAGCAAATGGCTTTCAAAGTCCTCACCCAATCCAAAGTGAACAGAGAAACTGTCTATGGGTGTGCCTATAGCTTTTCTAATGTTTTTCACATGTTCCCAGAGAGTCCCTTGCTTTACAAGAGGATGACTGACATACCAGAAATGGGTGGCTGAGTTCTATGTACCACATTCTCTGGTGACCACTGGCAGGGCAGGGGTGGGAAGCAGTGAGTACTGTTATGGAGGACTACAAGGAGAAAACCCATGATCCCCAAAGGAAACTCTCTGAAAATGTCCCCAAGGAGGTAAGGAATGGCTGGGAAGCCTTATAACTGCAGCATCCCTGGAACATTCCTCCGTAGCCACAGCTTGATTCTAAGGTTACAAACTCTGCTCCTTCAACTGCCTTCAACTCTTTCCTCTGCATCCTCACATCTAATCAGTTCCAGGTCTTGGAGATTTTATTCTGTGATAACTAATGTTTCACCCTGGCCTTTTGTTTGTGACTCTATAAATATTCTAGTGGAATCCCAGCAGGCCCCCCAACAACCAAGTCCCCTGAGACCCCTGTGACCACATTTTGATGCAAATGGGCACCTTACCTGTGCAGTTTCCACCACTTCTGTCCAGTTCGTAACCTATCTCGCACTCACAGCGGAAGAGGCCGGGAAGGTTGTGGCAAGTCCCAAAAACGCAGATGTTCGGAAGGGAGCACTCATCAATATCTTGGAAAAAGGTAAAAAAGGGGAGATACTAAATTTATTTTTTTGCTAAAGACAGTGAATAATGTAATAAGACAATTAATGTTATCAAGAAAATGACAACTACCAGATACCAATCTAGGCACTTCTCCTGTAGACTTTTAGATGGTTTGCTACACATTATAAGAAAGTCTCCTGGGTGAGAGCATACTTTCTTTCAGCCCCTATTACATACCAAGTAGTGGGCTAAGCATTTTACATATATGCATCTCATTTATGGTGTTTCACACAGGTCCAAATCACTTTCATAAAGTAAGGGCCAAAAAGACCACATTAGCTTTAATTATTTTTTTAAATCTATACATTCACTATTTTTGTTGTGGGTTAATATCTGAAGAATCACAAGGCTTTCTGGCAACATTTACAATCAGTTTTATAACCCCTGTGCCCCTAGTGCTGTGGCGTGTGTTTGCTACCGCGGATGGAAATCTAAAAACTGCAGACGCTTCTTCCAGGCGTCTGTCCCCACCCCACATTAGCATTCTGCTTGTGTAATTGACACGCGGGCACATTTTCGGCCTTCAGACTGGCTTTAAATAGCCATGACCACTCTGCCAGCGATGATTTATATTAAGAACTAACAAACAAACAAAACCTTCCCTTGTAGCATTAAGAGAAGCAAAACTTTCAATGCAACTATTTATGTTACCAGAGGTGGCACAGTACCTGTTTTCCTTGGATGTTCGGAGGAACAAAAGTAAACAAGGCATTAGGCACATGATCAAGAGCATAATCTGGTTTCTTGACTCAGAGGAATTTTATATCAAACTTTGCATATTTAATATAAACTGTATAAAGAACACCCAATGATTCCATAACAAAGAAAAGTATTTATAGAACTATATGAGGGAATCAGTATATATGTCATAGCTAAGGACTGATTTTAAGTTAATGTCTTATTAGCAAGCAGCAACTATTAGTTAAGACATTAATCAGGGTCTTGTTTACATTTCTACTGTCAATTGTTATCATTTATTTATTTCTACTGCAATCTTTTTAGTTCATTGTAGCCACTAATTCTTCTCAATGAGGGCTAACGCGAGTAAATTTTACAAGGGTGGGTAAAGGAAGAATCTTGCGTCTCCCAGTGGGATACATCCTTAGCCAACAGGCTCCCAGGACTCTTCCTGTCTGACCAATACTTGTCAGAAAGACAGAGTCCTGAGCTGAGAGATGTCATGACATTTGGCATTATCCCAAAGGGCTTCCTCCTGGACAGATTTGCAAAAGATATTTACAGATCACGTGAGACATATGTACCCAGGACATTATGCTACATGTGGAAAAGACTATCTGCTCTGTTATTCTAAAGCCTTGGTTTCTAGAAACCAAACCACAGCAGAGACTCAACGCTGTGGTTCCATATCTAAAGAGAATCTTTCAACAGGGCATCGGTAGGGGACCAGACTTTGAGTTCTTTCCCCCAGCAATGGAGAAAAGAGTTGACCGCACTTGGCGACCTTCTCTTGCCTGTGACCAACAGGTGTGTTCTTGCACACCATCTAGCCAAGGCCGGAGGTGCAGTTTATGGCCAGAGAAGACTGTCTCTGTGCAAAGAGAAATGAATGATCTTGCTGGAAACCTAATCCCTCCACAAACTGAGTTGATGAGGTTGAAGCCAAAACACACCTCAGTTAAAAGATAAAATCAGGACTGTTTGAACAACCTAATCTCATCAGGCCTGCAGGACCCCCGGCAGCTTCTCTGTCCGTTACCTTCACAGGCTTTCCCATCAACGCTGGGCACGAAGCCCATGTCGCATTCACAGCGGTACCCTCCGGGAGCGTTCAGGCACTGGCCATTGCCGCACAAATTCAGGTTCTCCGAGCACTCGTCGAGGTCTATAGCCAGAAAGAAATACAAGTTACTCTTTATCATTGAGGAGGTTTCCCATTCCACAGGTCCAACAATTTGTACAATTGTCAGCTTCTCAAGTGTTGTGGTATTTGGTCACACTTTCTACTTGACACATTCAAACTCATTTCTTTCTCTCTCTCTTTCTTTTCAGTTTAAAAATAACAACTAGATGCTTTATTGACTTTATTTTTTAAATTTAACTTATATTTTGTTGTTTATGCTACTACAGTTGTCCCAATTTCCCCCCCTTGCTCCCCTCCGCCCAGACCCCCGACTCCCTCAGGCAATCTCCATACCATGGTCTACGCCCATGGGTCCTGCAGGTAAATTCTTTGGCGGCTACATTCCCGGTACTGTACTTTGGATCCCCATGACTATTCTGTAGCTACCAATTTGTACTTCTTAATCCCTTTACCATTTGTAGCCATCCCCCAGACCCCCCTCCCATCTAGCAACCAAATGTTCTCTGTATCTATGATTCTGTTTCTGTTCTGCTTGTTCATTTATTTTGTTTTTTTTAATTCAATTGTTGATAGACATATATTTATTGCCATTTTATAGTTCCTATTTTTGATCTTCTTAAAGAAGACCCTTTAACATTTCACATAATAATTGTTCGGTGGTGATGAGCTCTTTTAGCTTTTTCTCGTCTGGGGAGCTCTTTATCAGATGAACCAAAGAGGAACATATTAAGACAAATCATAATTAAAATGTCAAAGGTTAAATACAAAGAGAGAATCTTAAAAGCAGTAAGAGAAGAGCTTTTAGTTACAAACAAGGGAGCTCCCATAAGACTATCAGCTGATTTCTCAAAACAAACTTTGCAGGCTACAAGGGATTGGCCAGAAATACTCCAAGTGATGAAAAGCAAGTTCCTACTAAGTAGATTACTCTCTCCAGCAAAGCTGTCATTTAGAATCGAAGGACAGATAAAGAGTTTCCAAGACATTTTTTTTTCTGGAAAGCTAATATTGAATATCCAATGAACATGGTACTCAGATGCTAAATTATCACTCATGATGTAAAATGAATAACTTAAACAAACCATCAAACTAAGGCTTTTTCAAGCAGACTCATCCTCATGAGGACACATCCATGACAGGAAATAACACACCGTGGTTTGTGCCTATTTCTCACAGTCTAGTCTCTGGTCTAATGGGCAGCAAAAGAACTAGAACAACAGTTCTAGAGGACATGAAAAATTTCTGTCTGCTTAATCTTACCAAATTTTGTTAATAATCATGGGCATTAAATATCAAACACAAGAACCATATGTGCTAATACATGAAATATCCAGGTAAATAATTTACTGGGCCTTAGCCTTTTTTATGTTTAAAGGACTTCTTGTGAGCAAAATGCTCCAGATAAATGAATGCTCCTAGTTATGTGAGCAGCTATGCTACCTAATGGCCAATGAGGAATGGATGTCAGTATCTTATTTAATATTAAAGTCCTTACCTAAAAAGTGTTCTCTGTGTCTACATGTTCACGAAAGTGCATGTACCATATAGGAGTGGGCAAAAGTAGGTTTACAGTTGTGAGTACACGAAGTAGTTTACTGTTGTATTATTATTTATGTTTTAAATTATTTAATATTATTATTAACCAGATTTTGCCTACCTCTATTTACACAATCATATTTCTAATCATATATATTCAAATATAGGTAGCAATTCATTCATGTTAATTCCATGACTATTAATTATAACAAAAAAAATGTCATTGATATATTGTAAACCTGGAAGTGAATGAATTCCCAGCAAAGCAGATACAAAATTCTTGCTGATGCCAATGTGAGATGACAAATGATGATGGCCAGCGGGAGAAAAAGATATGCTGTCATCATGACCCAGAATATCCAATCCCTTTTCTTTTCACAGCTTCCTACGGCAACCTCACTCTCAAGCGTGGGATGGAGAACAAGTCAACAGTGAGAAATAGGCACAAAAACATAAAGGCTAAGGATTATAAAAGGCAGTGTGTGACTTGTTTTAAATTAATGGCATCATGACATACAGTGAGATATATACAGCACTATTAACTATACACTATTAACTATATAATTGGCTTCTGTGGTTTCCTTAATTGACCTAGTTCCCAATTTCCATTCCGCAAGAATCTGGTTTCAAATAACTAATCTTATATGTTAATGTTGTCCATAACTGACCCAGCCCTCAGAAAGAACTGAGGGTCTGAAAGACAGGGCCCACCTTGCTTCTCTGACTACTGTTTACACAGCTGTTCCCACCCAAACTCACCTGTGCATGTGAAGCCGTCGCCTGTGTACCCTTCCTTGCAGAGGCAGCGGTAGGAGCCCATGGTGTTCTTGCAGTCGGCGTGTTGGCTGCACATGTGGGTTCCATTGGAGCATTCGTCCAGATCTTCGGGGAACAGATCACATCGTTGTGAACAGAAAGTGTGTCATTTCGCATCGGTCATACACAAATTAAATTTTTCATATTCATAATCTCTGCCGTTCCTGAGAAGCACTGTCTGTCATTCCCAACGCACCTGTGCACTTAATGCCATCTCCAATCCACCCGGGGCTGCAGCTGCATTTGAAGCTCCCTGCCGTGTTGGTGCACACGGCATGTCTGTCGCAGTTGTGTGCTCCAATCTCACATTCATTGATGTCTGAAAAGATAAGCAGCGGTTTAAAAAAGGTTCGGCGCAGATGCCCTTGGGGTCTTTTAAACAATGTACAATAGCAAGTCAGCAATGTCAAAAGTGGACTCGCTTTCACACTTCCCATAGTGTAACGCAGATTGGGTTAGTAGCTACATGTATACTCTACATATATAGAACAGCTTCAAATTTTAATTTATAAAGAAACGACAGTGTGATGCTACTTGCTATTATTAACTAATTATTTTCCATTACTTTATGCAAGTGTCTAGTCACTGCAAAACAAAAGGAATCTTTTTCCAGTGGATGATCTTAAAAAGTGAGTTGCCTAGTGGTCTATGGTATTAACTCATGGTCACGTGTTTCTATAGCCAATGTTTTTATTAAGTCAACCATACAGACAAAGGAATACAATGTTGTTGGCATATAAAAAACTTTTTTGGTCATATTCTATATATTAAATATATTTTATTATTAAATATAAAACACTGTGTTCTTTACTTATGCTTTATTTCTTATGAAAGTTTTACTGTAGGTATTGCTAATTTAAGCATATACAGAGAATTGTCCTTAAGGCAGTGTGAGAACCTTCTTTTCTCTAGCTTCGTAAGAGTCCTAGCATGTTGGAGACCCAAGCCTTCTTACACAGTTCATGTGAAACTCAATCCATCCATTGGATATTTATCTGTAAAAGGAGTACCAGGTTAGGGTCACACTACTAAAAGACTCCACATTCTTGAAAATTCTCCATTCTCTGCAATTTTCTTTCCAAATTTAGCCAAGACAGATTGTATAATATAAAAGTATTGTAATAAAGAATATAAAGTATAAAGTGAAATGTGTTTGTTTTCTGCAACATTGTTACTTATAGTAAGATATATATATATATATTTGGTCATTGCCTCCATTTCTGGCACAGAGCTCCAAAACCTTGGAGTTTCCTAAGTGATGAGAGCCAGGAAGGGTCTTTCATTATATGAATGAGATGGCTTTTGGACCTCACCTAAGCAGAGGGCTGTTTGTAAGGAGAACCACGCCTGCAACTAGAGGTTAAAACTTGCAGTGCCACTCCCTGACCTTAGGGCAAGGTATCGGAAGAGGGGTTGAAGGTTGAATCAGTTGAAAGCCAATGATTTGATCACTTATATCTATGTAAGGAAGTGTCCACAAAATTCCAAAAGAACAGGATTCAGAGAGCTTCCAGGTTTGTGAACACATGAAGATTCAGCAAGAATGTGCTCTCTGGGACAGAGTTCCACATCCCTTCCCTATTTCTTGCCCTATGCATCTCTTCTATCTGGCTGTTCCTGAATGATATCCTTTTATAATAAACTTGTAATCTATTGAGTACAGTGGTTTCCTGAGTTCGGTGAGCCGCTCTCAAAAACTAATCAAACCCAAGGAAGTGGTTGTGGAAACCTCTATCTAATTTATAGGAATTAGGATCAATATGTCAGAAGCACAGGTAACAAACCTAGACTTGGGATTGGCATTTGGGGATAGTCTTGTGGGACTGAGTCCTTAATTACCAGAAGATAGTGTCAGAATTTCGTTGAAATACAAAACACCTAGTTAGTGATCAGAATTGGAATTGGTAACATAATCTTATTTCCTAAAATTAACCCATTATTAATAAAAGCCAGGTACTTAACCTTGTAATAAACTTTTTTAAAACTAAGAACAAGAACTCATAGTTACAGATATTATAACTTTATAGGGAAACCAATGTCTAACACAAAACTTAGGTGAAGAAGGATAATTTTGGCAAACAAAATGTTGCAAGAATTTTCAGAGATTGCTTGAATAGTGGCATGAAAAAGAAACTGGGCAAGTAACTTATGTTTACCCTTTTGTTTATTTAAGAAGCCAAATTAAATAATTTGAAAGTGTTTGGAAACCTGCTGTTTGCCAAATAGTTTATCTGAAGCTCAGAAATGGTCCCAGGATCTTTGGCTTCTTCAAAACTTTTAGAACACAAAATAAAATTATAACATTTTCCTACAAAAACATTTTGTAATATCACTAACAATCACGAAGTGAAAACATGCCGGAAAGAGTGTTCGTACAATTGTAATGTATTGGATGGGTAAATTTTAATGCAACCTTGGCAGCCACCTGAACCTAATGAGTTATTAAAGGAGGTCAAGGGAAGCACATACCAGGCAGCTTTAGGCTTGTGACTGGGAGCTTTAACCAACTGAATAATTGAGCATGGCACATTCCAAGGAAATGAGGAGGCTGGCTGGTCCAGGTATAATAGTGCTAAGTAGGCACCAGAATTCAAGAAAGTAAGCCTGACCTAACGGGCTCCTACGCAGGGCCATTGACACTTGTATCTTCCTCAGAGAATTGCTGCCCTCAGAGGCACTGATACAAACCAGCACTTTTGCAGTCATTTTAATCTCCTTCCTTTATCTGTCATGATCTCTGACTTAGGTAAAGAAATAACAAGCTTCAACTACCTAAGTATTGAAGCCTCCAAAAGTTATAAAATGAAGGCATATTCTAAGTGGAAAGAATTTAGAATTCTACTTTCCCAATCCTCACTTTCTCAGAGGAGGATACAGATTTTCCCAAAGGCATTGGGGACTTTTGAGAGCCCCAGAGTTAGCGAGGGGCAGAGCCAGGACCACCAGTAACCAACTCACTTTCCCTGTCCACTGCATAGTACTCTTCCCCCCAGGCCACAACTGCCTAATGGGGCTGATTCATTTAGATACATCAGGACTTTGAGTCCTGCTTTATGGAGTTTTCAAAATCTTGGTGAGCTTAACAGACTCATAGAAGTATTCACTAATCTTTCTACTGAGCATAATTTTCAGAGATTATCCTAGCCTCTCAACCTAATAATTCTGTAATCTTTCTCTTTCTAGTTTTCTAATGACCCAAGTTACCTTATTTTTATACAGATCTTCTCTACTTTCCATATACAGTGTTGCAATTAAGGAAATTGCAAGTTCTTTTAAAAGGAGAGTTTCCCTCCTTTTCTATCATTAATAATATGCTCATATAAATTTTTAATTCCAGAAAATATATGCAAGTTCACCACACTTTTTTAAGGTGAGAAGAAATTATACTGTAAGAGGCCCCATATCATGGGCTTTAGGACACTAGGGAGGAGCAGCTCAGGAGCCAACATTTAATTCCCCACTCAGTGAATTCGTGTATAAGCCATTATCTCAATGCCTTACACGCTCAGTATGTGACAAGTGCATTAGAAAGATGTGGTCATAAAGTGTAAAGACATCCCTGAATAAAAAGCTTCTGCATAAGTGTGTATGACTGATGACTGCACTTCATTATGAAAGCAAACAGAAGGGGAAACTGAGCCATAAGGAAAACAAGCAAACAAAAATGCTGTGTTCAAACGCTGGAGTCTTCAATAATGTGAAAGAAACACAGCATGCGCTAGCCAAGAACATCTCTTTCTGTACAAATGTTCTCTTTCCCCCACAAGTTTGCTCCAGACAGAAAATTCCTTTTTAAGATTAAGAATAAGCACAAGCCAAGAAAAGCAAAGAAATTCAAATTTAGGGCTGATACTGCAACCTCCGTAAACCCACCAAGCTCCCTCGTAGACTCAAAGGTCCTGTTTGCATGGCTCTGTTGAAGGGGATGGGTGAGGTCTGAGCAGACCCCAGGCACAGCTCTGGGTGTGTTCCACTGACACACGAATGACAGCTGTGCTCTGAGCAGCTCTGGCTTCCTCTGCCAGTCGTGCAGGGGACAGTGGTATCACCCCCATGAACACCTCTATTCCCACCACCTCGGCATCCGTCACTCGGACCCAAGCCCAGCAGAGCTCCTTAACTAGGCATTGGGGAAGAGGACATTCGAATGAACGGAGAGGCCAAATGTGAAGGCTGCTTGGATTTCTTAATTTAGATCCAAATTTGAGCCAAAACCATTTAACTGAACACCCAACGAGTTTTCACAGGCTGAGAGCCAGGGGAGGACAATTAACAGTGATAAGAAGCTGGAAGGAAGTAAGTGCAAATCCTCATTGAGTGTAGGTGGTTTTGAAGTCTCTCATGGTTTCTCATGGACTACGACCCACTGGCAACGTTTCTCAGGTGAAAAGCAGCACACCGTTTGAGAAATGGAACTACCAAGAAATCCTCCTATTTTAACTGAGAGCAACTCTGATTTTAATGGTACACCTTACTGAGTTAGCACACAGTGGGTGGGAGGGTCTTACAGATCAGCTTGTGAAAGCCAGGGCCCACCAAGAATGGCACCTAGCAGCAACCTAGTTCTTCTTCTTCCAGTTGACTGTCTGGCTACAGTTAGGTACAGTGAGCCACAGAAAAGCTGTGTTCCAGCTCACTCCCTTAAGCCAAGGACAGAGAGCTGTGTTCTAGATTTCAAACAAATGTACTTTCTCCCTCCATTAAATTGAACATTCCCCTCAATCCAAGATTTGGACAAGGCTGAAGGAGAAAAAAAAAACCCTTAACATCTGTGTAGGCTGGGAATGTAAGTCAGTGGGTGGATTCTGAACACTGGTAAAGTGATTGGGGGGAAAAACATGTTTATTTGTTAAAATGGAAACAATCGGCAATGACAAGGGAGCTGAAATATTTAGACAAAGTTGTAATGGAACGCAGAGGACTTTTTTTAGTTCTTATGAAGCAAAGTTCCTCCCTATGAAATAGCATGCATATTTTTATAATTCCTTTACAGGCTACTTATTTTTAAAAAGTAGATGTTCTGTATATTACACATACTATACATGTATAGAAATATGTGCAGGATATTTCTTTTGTCTGTCCTCAAAACATAGTTCCAGATCTGTTCTTCACTGTTACTGGTTGTGTGACTTGCTTATCCCATTAGGCAAGATAATATCTGTGTTTGTAGTAGTTGCCATTATAAAAACTTGCCTTTAACATGGCTATCACCAAGGTAACCTGCTGGTATTCTAAGTTGTGAGTGACACTAATCTTAAACTAAAAGCCGGCTAAAGGAGCCCTAGTTACATGGGATTAAAAAACATTTTGGCTCAGATTTTTAAAAACTTGTTTTTAAGTATACCAGACAGGCTGCCAAGTCCTGTTTGTGGAAGTCATTTTCAATCAAGTGTGATGCCCTTAGTTGTTAATAACAGTATTTACAGAGGACCTCTGTTCCTTCGCTCCCTAATGCATCCTCTCCTTCCACACTTCAGTGCAGGGTTCTTACCCCAGGGGAAAACTGTGTGACTGCAGAGCACCCTGGTGGTTTCTTCCAGCTTGTGAACCAGTGGAAGAACTAGGAATAAAATCCAGAGTTTTGCATGAAGACACCACACGCCATGCTGCTGCTGTGATGTCAAAGGGGCCGTGAGACCGGTCTTCTCCCTGCAGTGCTACCTGGGTTTTACACAGTTATAAGTCATTTTAGACTAGTATTTAAAAGCAGGGGGATGCTGACCCTTGGGGAAAGACAGAGTATTTCTTGAACTTGAGATCTATGTTTCTGTTCACATCGTTCACTGAAAGATTGCTGTTCTTAAAGTAAAAGTGGTATCATCTCATCCAGCATGGAGGACACGGCTCTCTTCACCACAGTCTCAATGTCTGTGCAAACTCAATTAAAACCACCCTCTAAAGCAACGTTTTAATATCCAGAGCGAGAATTTCTTCCTTTAAACTGATTTCAAGAGTGTGTCAGTAAATAGTAGTATAAAATTTTGCTAGACTAGAAGTTATGTCTTCAATTAAATGGCTTCTAGACACAGTGTCTGTGTCTCATTTTATAATAACAACAGTAGCTACTATTTATTGACAAAGCTACTGAATGCCAAGCACTGTGCCAAGGGCATTATATACATTATATCTCATTTACCTAACATAAAATTAATGTTGAATGAAAATTTAAGCTTTCTTCATGGTAAAAGGCCTAAAATAATTGGCCTCTGCACATACCTCTGTTAGCTGGAATTTGGAGCATAAAATTATAGAGATCTCCTTTTCTTATAGCTGAAGACCATCCCATTAGGTTAACTTCTCCCTTCTTAAATATCACCATTCTCTGGGGTGAATTTAGTGAGTTTAACTGAGCCAAATGCTGGTGGTATTAGCCTCTATTAAGTAAAATGCAATATGGAACTGTCCTACCTTTGCCTTCATTCCTGCCAGACCACTGCCCTTTATTCTAAGTTCTATATTTAGACTGCAAGCTAAAAATAAAGTTTGAGCTGTAGATACAGTGAGCCGAGCATCGTTTGTATCCCAGAGACCACGTGAGGAGTTGAGACTTTAAACACTACACTGTTAAGCGTGGATGGACCCTTCGCCGTGCTTCACATGACGAGCAGTATAGGGAGGATGAAAGCATTCCAGCTTCATGCTTATTTTTATAATCTGACTAGAATCTGTCATTTTGGAACCCACAGTTATATTATTGGTGGTATTCTGTATATATGTAACTTTGAAACTTGGTATTATTACAAGGTTTAAAATGATTATATATTTGGGGGGTTTCCTTGAAAAATGTTGATGTAATTTAGAAAAGGATCCGTACACTTACTATGTTGCCAATCTGCAAATATTTTATTGTTCATTTTAAGTCATGGAGGCTTGCCAAATTGGCTTTTGGAATTAAAGTCTGTTATTTGTGTAGAAATTATGCAGTTACCTAATTCAAGCTCACCACGGTCTCTATTGTGTTTTAAATTATGTTATATGCCACAATCTATTATATTACTATGTGTAATTACAGTAAAACTTTATTATTCCACATACTTAACAGCATGGCCCCAAGTTTGAAAATACCAAGTAAACATCTGAAAACAATATCACTCTCACAGAATCACTCCTTTTATTTGACATTTAACAGATAATCTAAAAATATTGTGAAAATATTTTCTTACTGGTATTATCAGTGCTATTGGTATTAGACAAGCAAAATGACAAAGGGCTTAGTTACCACTACATAAGATTTGTTAAATCCCAGGAATAAAGACTTATTTGGGCTAATGCAACTTAACACATCACAAGTCTACTAATTGAAGGAACTAGGAGACTGATGAGAATTAATGAAATACATGAGTCGTACAACAGGATGTGCTTCTTTACAAGGGTAGAGGGCCATAAGTACAGTGTTGGCGGTGGAGGTTCTCGGGAAGGCTTGCTGTCCTACAGTCCCGTGCCCCGTAATGACGGGACGCCTTCTGAGAAATGCACAGTTAGACGATTCATCATCGTACGCACATCAGAGTGCACTACACAGACCTGGATGGGATAGCCTCCTACTGGAATTGTATATGCTGTACTTTTGCATGATTGGCAGTGTGCTATTTGTTCACACCAGCGTCACCACAAACACACTGAGCTACGATGTTACCGCAGTGAAAACATTACTAAGTGACAGGAATTTTTCAGCTCCATTATAACCTTATGGGACCTCTGTTGGATGTGTGGTCTAACCTCATACAAACGTGGTAGTGTTAGTTATGGTGGTAATTTATCCAATATGCCTTGTTTCATAGGTAAAGAAAACATATTTTCAGTGTACATCTAATCTAAAGTATGACAAATTTCAAAAAAGTGCAGGCTAAGTTAATGAAAAATGTTGTACAAAATGCTCTATAATGTCATTAAAATGTTAACAGCTCCTAAAACTTGTATTAATCTATAATTGTGGTAGCGGTCTCTTAATCATTTAATGTTTTATTGTCCAATTTTTTAAATCATACCTGTACAGCCAGTTTTTCCCTTTTTGCCTGAATATCCCATATCACAGTGGCAGATAAATGAGCCTTTAGTGTTTTCACAGGATCCACTTAGACAGATATTTGGATTCAGGTCACATTCATTAACATCTGTAAAATAGAGACATCATTAACACATATAACCATTTGTTTCTATCAGTGAGTACTTTTCCCCCAAGGTAACACAACTGTGCTAAACAAATCAGAAAAGGTAAAATACTTTCCCCAAAAAACCAGTATCATTTGCGGAACTCAATTCACTGTGCTTCTACACTGCAGGCTACCCATGCACACTGGCGTCTTATCTGGGCCCTCAGCAGGAGGTCAAGTAATCAAATAAACTGACCGACTCCAGGTAAGTATAGAGCTTGTTTATGGGAAGTCCAGAAAACTTTTTAAAACAGCATATTATGTTGCAAGATGAAACTTTTAATTCAATTTGCATGATGCCAATAATTTAGTTTCCATATTTTAAAAGAAAGGACAGATACACTACTAGTCTTAAGTATAGGTAGTTACAAACTTCACGTCTTTCCCAAATTAAAAAAAAAATTTTATGACATTCACTTGAATTTCTGGGACTTAAAAAATATTTAGTAAGGGTTTTCCTAAGATATAAATGTGATACAGTTTAAATATTTTCCATTTTAAATTCTTGCTTCAGGCCAAGATAGAGTAATAGGCACAGAATCTACCTTCCCACCTGAAGCAACAACAAAAAGACAATATAGTCAACAGAAGATGGTGATCCTGAGAGAAAGAGAACAAACCGGATGAACTGTACAAAGCCAGATGACTACACAGGGAGAGCTTGAAGGCCGTGACATGGGGAAGGGATGACAGGTGAAACCAAGGTTTTGTGTGGCCTGGGTTCAGCACATAAAACTGAAAGTCCTGAAAGGCCCAGGTCACTGGAGGTCACAGGGCAGAGCAAAAGACAGATGGGAGCTGCACAGAGAAAAAGCTACAGAGATCTGCAAAAGGTCCCAGACAAGTATTCCGATGAGTAATGATTAGCGGATGCACGTAAGGAAGCTACTCAAAACTGGGGAAGTACCATCCGCAAGAATTCAAGAGAACAATCATCAGACTTCACAGAAGGCCTGGAATTGTGCCTATTCCCACCAGTCAGTTTGGAAAACCCCATAATTCACAGGTGTTTGAGTAACGTGTCCAGAAGGGTCTTGCCTCAGTAATGGAGCAAAATTAGCCCAAGACTAACTGCTGCTTAAAGCATAAAAGCAAGACTTTGAAAGGATCAATCTGTTTCCAAATAACTGGGTCACAAAATAAAGTTCAAGAATATTTCTAGGAATCCAAAAATATCTAGCACCTAGTAACTCAAAATTTATATTGTCTGGCATCCAATCAAAAATTACCAGGCATTCCATCAAGCAGGAAAATATGACCCATAATGAAGAGGAAAGTCAATTTACTGAAATGACTCAGAACTGACACAGATGACAGAATTAGTAGAGAAAGCCATTAAAATAGCTATTACAACTGTGTTCTGTATGTTCAAAAAGCTAGTGGAATGACTGAACATACTAACTTGAGACACCAAAGTATAAAAAAAAAAACCTAAATTGAACTCTTACAGATGAAAATTATAACATCTGAGATAATAGGATTAAAGGCAGATTAGATACTACAGAAGAAAAGTTTAGCAAATTTGAATACACAGCAATAGAAACTCTAAAACAAATAGTCGATTCTAGAGTTTATTACCTTTTGTTAGAAATAAATTGTGTTTGCCTTTAGTTAAACAAAAGCCTAAACTCTAGTTACAGCAGAAGGAGGACTATGTGGACATAAATAATGCATGGGAAAAATAAACTTTATCTGGAGTTGACCAATGGTAGCTCAGTCCACGTAACATATCTGATGAGAGCATTATACCATAGTCACAAGAAAGTGGCTCTTTGAATTGCTAGTTTTGGAATATTAGTGTTATATCCCTAAGTATCCTTACTATTCATGTATAACCTATCAGCTCTCCAAAGTAATCTTTAAATAATTAACAGTACTTGTGAATAACCAGAGAAAATGGAAAACTGTTTTCTTTGCTTACCTACACAAGTCTTCATGTCTTCAGATGCCATGAATCCGTCATAACACAAGCACCTGTACTCTCCAGGTATGTTGGTACACTGACCACCATCACAGATGTTGGGGTTATCTTCACACTCATCAATATCTGCAGAGAATGAAACCAACAACAGTTTGATATTTGTTCTGTTAATTCAGTGATGAAAAAGTTAACTGACCCAAGTCAAATGAACTCGGCCTACTGGCATAAGATCATTAGTGCTCAAATCCAAATAAAGCTTTATGTAAAATATTCCATCAGCTTATCTCAGATGAAAAGGGAGATAATCATTTTCAAAGTTCACAACCTACTGTTTAAGGTCAAGAGCCACTTAAAAGTCCATCATTTAATTAGCAATTTTATCTGCTGTGAATTTATCATTCAAAAATGATCATGAATCTTATATTTCTCATCAAATTTAAATGCCTAAGATCTATCATCTCCTGTTTTATTGATATTTTGAAGTGAAAACTAGTTAATAAGCATATCTACTTAGATGCATTTTTAGTAAAAATATTTATTTTCAACATTCAGTTTTTACAGTCTAATTTACACCTAGGGCTTTTAAGGGAGATTCTTTTAAGTTAAGTTCTCTTCTTAACCCAAGCCAAAATCAATACCTATATTACCTAACTCATTTTTCATCCCTAGCTGCCTACATCGCTCTCTACCCCAGAATGATCCAACAGGAAGTGTAAATGAGACCAGCATTTCTTACATTTTAGCCTACATCCAAATCACTTTGAGGGCTTGTGAGAACAGATTACTATGCTCAACCCCCAGGAGTTTCTGGTTCAGTAGGTCTATGGGGTGCCCAAGATTTCTCCTCTCTGACACATTCTCAGGTGAGGCTGGTGCTGCAGCTCTAGGCAACGCACCCTGAAGAGCACTGAAGTAAGCCAAGAGAGCAGCGTCTTCAAAGCTCCGATCCATGGAGAAACTATTTTTACACTCCACTTATTGAGCGTGCACCAGGCACTAGACTGAGCGCTACACAAACTCTTCCACATAGGGATCTAAACCCCGTTTTATAGAAGAGAACTCTCTTAAGAACCCACCACTAAAATATGTGAAAAAAACAAAGATTTGGACTCAGAACTACCTAAGTCCAAAGCCTGGGCCCTGAACCACTCTACACAGGGACCTGTTACTGAGAGATTCACAGGAGGCTAAAACCTACTCACCAGTACATGACCTCTGGTCGGGCATCAGGGCAAACCCTGGCTGACAGCTACATTCGTAGCTACCTTCTGAGTTGGTACAGAAGGTCTCACAACCACCGTTCATTATGCTGCATTCGTCAATGTCTAAGAAAAATAAAAATAATATTACCTTTCTTTGTGTTTATGATAATGGCATGTGTTTATAGTTTCTAGGCATGGATCAAGTAAAGCAAAAACAAAACAAAACAAAACAAAAAAACCATCCTGGGGCACCTGGAAGGCACTACATGGTTCAACTCCTTCAAAAATATGAACTTCTCACTTACTATACGCTACGGATGTGAATCTAATGGTGAATGAGACACACAAAAGACTTGCCTTCGTAATGGTCAATGGCAGCCGGAGAGTTAGAGGAACAACTAATTACACAATACAGAGCGCACCGCGTGTGCCGTGGGAGAAATGCGAGGTGCTGTGAGAACACATATGACAATGGCCACGTAGGTGAAATTCTCTGGGTCACAGATTCAGTTATAAACTTGACATTCAGCTTAATTGGCTGAAGTTCTAAACCTTTTCAAGAACCTGAGTTAGAGTTCTGAGTTGTCCTGGGCCATGTTTCAGAAGAATCTGGGCTGATTTATGACTCTGGGTAGAAACCATGTGAGACTTGGCAGTTCCACATGATGTACACCCCAAACCAGGCAAAAACTGGCAGTTTCTACAAAGTTTCACTTTGACTTTGGGCACAGGAAAGCCACAGGGTTTTCTGTGCCACTCTTTCCAGCATGACTAAACCTACAGAGGGCCAGCCACAAAGCACAAGGCTTGTCCCACAAAACCCGATCTTTAGGGAATGCCAGACCTAGCCTCCATTTCAATGTAAGATATCATGGTCTTCCTTCCAATAATTATTCTTTGAACTATTTAAACTGATCTAAACCACCTAAGGGCAGAGATCACACCCTATGCTTTTTGGGTTTTGCACAGACCTCACCATGCTTCATTTACTTCAGGTGGTTAGCAATCACTGGCTGATCTGCCCAGCTATGCACGTGCATAAACAAAGCATGCACTATCATTCACCATTAAAGCAGCATGGGTCAAATCACAGTTGTTAAAGCTAAAACATGCCACATCTCTCATTTAACTGTTCTTTAAACACACAAAGGAGGTGAGATCCGAAGATTGTGAGCCACTACGAAAAGAATTTTGCTTACAGGGGAACAAAAAAGATTAAGTAAAAGTAACTAGTGATGGCAACAGAACTCAGAGAACATGGCTTGCGTGCTTTAGAAAGAAACTAGTAAAATAAAATATAAATCAACATTTGATACACTTACCAACACAAAACAGCCGGTCGGGGGTTGAATGATAGCCAGGATTGCAGGCACACTGGTATTTCCCTATGAGATTCACACATCGGCCATTCGGACAGAGGTTTGCACTCAGTTCACACTCGTTGATGTCTGTGCAGAAAATAAGAAAGGCAAACATCCGGCCATCAGCTTCGGACTCTGGCAGAGCTGTGGGTCAAATGACTGACCACAAGCAAGTGGTTGGAAAGTCTTCCTCCTCACCTATACATGCAGAGATGTTGGGGGACAGCTGATGACCAGGAGGACATTCACAGCGGTAACTTCCCTCGGTGTTTAGGCAAACGCCTCCTCGGCATAGGAGGGGATTCCTCTGACACTCATCAATGTCTGCAAAATGGAAATGGCCCATGGTGAAGATGATGGCGGTGTCCTGCCAGGTTCCCACGACCAGGCCAGTGCACTCATCACCCGGTTTCGGGGATCCTGGCTGCTAATGACTTCCAGGTGCCCTTCTTGAAGAACTGCTGTCCGTTTCATTCAGAAATACCTGGGAGATGAAAGATTGTATTTCCCTCCCATGCAGGGGGCTTCCCATGGCCAATAATTGATTGAACTGATGTAGAAATTGAAATCTTGGCTTCCTTGTCTCAGGGTAGGACAATACTCTGATACCATTCACACTCCTGAGTCACCTGTGGAATCTCATTAACTCCAAGAGAAGCTGAACTCTGCTTCTCTTCTTCCCCCCCACTTCATTACAGGTTCCTCCTGAGAGAAGTCCCTCAAAATAATCTCTCTCAGAGAACCTAATCTGAGGCAATCAGTTTAATTAATCTCCTTCTCTGGAAATGTTGGACAGTGTAACTGTAACCCTAAGTATAGCTTATGTTTGACTTGTTCTCTCTTCCCTGGGGTGTCTATTCCAGGTTGCACACTTACTCCTCAGGGACCTAAAACCAGTGTCCAGCACCCGCCCCCCCCCCCCCCACAGCAAGAATTCCCTCACCCCTTCCACATGTCAGTCTCCCTCTGCCACAGACAGATTCCTGATGCACTGGTGAGGAGATCAAAATGCTGGGGGAGCTGGAAGAGGCTGGGACACGGGCTACGAGTCCTCAAAGGTTCTTGGAATTCCATTTCTCCTGTGATGATCAAATGTGCACACACTTACCCATGCAGTTCTTCATCATCATGAAGCCACTTTCATAGCCTTCATCACACTTGCATTCAAAGTCCCCTGGGGTGTTCACACACTGGCCACGGCCACAGAGGTCAGGAGATATGCGGCATTCATCGATGTCTGTGCGAAAGCAGCAAGTGGCAGCAAGTGAGTATCAGGATAGCCTTCATTCTTGTGGAATAAAGACGAAGGGTGTCCCTCCAAGGTGAGCCCCTCCACTGACCTGTGCAGTTCCTTTCTTCAGAGTCAAGCGCAAAGCCACTGTCGCACCGGCACTTAAAACTGCCGATGGTGTTTCTGCACTTGCCATGGGTACAGAGGCTGGGAATCATCTTGCATTCATTGATATCTTCAAGAAAAATAAAATGTGTGAAAAGTCTGTGAGAAACCAATTAGGTTTCAGTGCCCACCATTTTAAACCAAGGAGCTTGGAGGGTCTTGATATAAGGTCTTGGCAATATTCATTTTAAAGAATATGTGATAATCCACAGGGAATATGCCTGTGGAAACATTTCTAGTCTTTTAAACTTCTAGTTTAGAAGGCACTTTCGGAGAAGTAAAGAGTGTGTTTATTTAGACTTGTAGAATCCAGCACACTGTCTGATACATACTAACATTTAACTATTTGCTGAATGAATAGTCTAAACCATTAGTGTCTAGACTTAAAGCACACAGAAGATTAGTAGACTATATTGCCCACAGCAATCAATTGAGTGTGTAGAGCATTGATTTTCAACATTTTTCAGCTCATGGAAGACATATCAAATTACAAAAATTCTGTGGCACACCAAAAAATATATTTCTTGCCAATCTGACAAAAATTAGGCATAATTTTGATTCATTCACACTGGACAAATATTGTTGTGTTGGCTGTTGTCATTTTATTCATTTGACAGTCTAAGGGAGAAGAGGTCAGTGCCCCTGACTAAAGCCTCAGGAATCACATGCTTTAAAAATGCTGGCAGCACACTAGTGTTCCTCTTGTGGCACCAGTTGAAAATCACTAGTGTAGAGTTGCAGGTTCGATTCCCAGTCAGGGCACATGCCTGGGTTGTGGGCCAGGTTCCCAGTGGGAGCACGTGAGAGGCAACCACCCATTGATATTTCTCTCTCTCCCTCCCTTCCCTTCTCTAAAAATAAATAAATAAAATCTTTATAAAAATAAAATAAAAAATTAAAAAAGATAGAAAATCACTGGTGTAGAGACATGAGATATTCATTTATGCTTTTTCATGCTTTTTAAAAATACACTTAAAATACAAGAGTTTCAAATATTTTATAGTCTTAAAGGTTCATTAATGTAATTAAAAGGGTTTTTGTTTACTAGGAAGTAGCATCTGTAACATGGAATCTGAGTTTCCCCCTTTAGGGGCTTTTCCAGAGTAAGACCTAAAGCTCAAGAAATACAAGTTCATTTCTACATAGTGTCATGAGAGACAGAATTGGCAGATTAAATCTGAAGAACATCAAGTCCTTCTGTGGCAATGGATTTCCACAGCCTTTGGAAGCAAATCACTCAACTTTCTTAAAATTAACTTAAGAGACATTTAAGAGGGCCATCTAGGAACTATCTCTCTAGACACAACAATTTAAAACCCCAAGGATTCTTGGACCAAATGCTCAGTAGAAAAAAAAGTCTACACATTTTTCTATAAGGAAAGTTAAGTGATATTTACATACCCATTTCCCATTTGATTTAGTTATGAAGTTTGGATTAGGACCAGACACAATGGGCAACCAACAGAACACCCCATACTGGGAACATAAGCTGAGCCTCTCTGAATAATCAGAATTCTGAGGAACCAATTACGATTTTCCATATGCTGAAGTCAACAAGTTCTGTTTTGTTGTGCATAAAAACTTAAATTAACTTAGGAATTAGTTTAAATCTGCGACTTCTTATTTTCTGCATGGATTTTAGATTGCAGCATAAAAAACTGAAATAATATTTGAACTATCATGTCATTGGAGTGTGTTGGGCACAGGAATGAACTTCACTGTATTTGTACAACCAGGACCTGCCACTAAGGGTCGCATGCCCCTCACCCCATTTTCTACACTGCAGTCACTGGGTGCTCAAACCAGTGGATAAAATGTCATACAATAGTGGCTTTAGCAGGGGGCATAAAAAATTCCCATTTCCTTTCATTTATGTTTGGCTTTACCTACTTTAACACTTAATAATGGCTGCATGGGAGAGGCAAATGACCTCAGGAAATCCTGAGATTTGAAAAAAGAAAAATCTATCAGAAAGTGAATGTTTGGTTCAGAAGGCGAAGAATGTGTGCTGAGATGATGGAAGGATGACCGCACTGATGATATTCCTTGTAATTCCATTAACGGAACTCTAGGCTCATGGAAATGCATCTGCCAGTCTGAAAAGAAGAGCAATCAACCACCAAAACCATTGTACCTTTGAAGAAAGGTTTCCCATTTGTAATTTCCTTTGTGGCAAATCCGGGGCCCCTGGGACAGAGCTCATCATACTCAGGTGTGTTCTTCACGGGGCACTCTTCGCATTCCTCGGTGCCCCAGGCCGCCCCCACGGAGCAGCAGCAGGCGTCCATACGGTGGCGGCCAGAAATGGGCAGAGTGCACTCCTCGTCATCGTACCTCAGGAAGCAGGTTTCCACGCGGTTATCTGCCAGAGATCAGAGGGATGCTGAGGAGAGCCATCCTGTTTTCACAACCCCGAACTGCCAGTGTTGTGTTAGGCAAAGTACAATACACTTCATAATTTTCTATATACTAACTGACTAGGAATATTTTGTCCTCAGAAGAAACCCAGGCTTTGTGATGGGTATTCCTGCCTAATGCAGACTCTTCTATTGGGTAACTTACACATATTTGCACCTACTATCTGTGCAGTTTCCTTGTGATATGAGGTGTTTTTCCGATAATGCTATGTAAGGAGCAGTATTCCGAGAAGTACAGCAATGAGCTTTGGGGGGTGGTTTTCACAGAGTTGTCTGTTCCCAATGCATGCCCAACATAATATCCTGACATCTAATCTGTAGCTAAAAAGCAAACTGCAATTTTTATCATTGGAGGACATCATTTATAGCTCCAGCCCTTTTCCTCAGATGCATGTCATTGTGGAGAGGAATACCCCATCTGAGATTAAAGAGGAAAAGCAGCAAAAAAAAAAAAAAAAAAAAAAAAAAAAAAAAAAGCCATTCATTCCTCTTCTCAATTCTTTCACTTAAGCATGTACTTATGTATATAATCTTCTGGATACACATAAGGTATATCTAGCTCCAACCCCAAATTCAGGGGGTTATGAAGAAGAATAAAAAGAGTGGCAGACCAGAGGTCAGAAGACCTAAAATTTGGTCCTATTCTGTGACTAAGAAGTCTGCTTGTCTTAGACAATTATTGACCCAGAACCTGAATTTCCACGTTTGTAAAATGTTGTTCCACCCATCTCTCAGGGGGTTACTATGAAGTTCAAATGAGATTATGCATCTGAACAGGGTAAAGTGTAATTAAAACATAAGGCATGATATTCCCTCTCTTTCTCCTTCAAAAGGTGGTTATTAACCGTTCACCTAAGTGCCTGAGCTTCCTTTGATGTTTGGAAGCTTCTGAGGCCTTCTGGGCAACTTTACACAAGAGTTGCCTTTATTAACATGGGTACTTCTTAAATGATTTATAAATTAAATATTAAAGCATCTTTCAGCTAAAGAACCTGAAAGAAGTTTCTCACTATATGTTGACTAGTTTTAAACAAACAAGCTAAGACTCAGAATGGCATTAACAGGCCTCCATAGTCACACAAAGACTCGAGCCTTTGAATTCTAACTTTTCTCTTTCATATTGCTTACATTATAAACCAAAAAGTTCTATATTTAAAGGTTTGTTTATTCTAATTGGTAAATGATCCAAATCCCTTAGCTGCATACCAGTCTTTTAACCACTTACAGTGGTTCTTCACTAAGAATGCTCTTTGGAGTAATAAGGTTTCAGATACACAGTGAGGCTGAGCCTTATTTCCATAGTCACGGACTCAGAAACCCGTGATCCAAGGGACATACTCCCAGCAGTCAGAAGCCATAGTATTAACATCAGAATAAGTCTGCCAGACCCCACAAGAGTGGCGATGGGATCTCAAACCTAGTACCACTACAGACCTACAGGGCAGCTTTCTAAGAACTCAGGGTTCTGTGCCCAGTCTCTTCTGCACTATTGCCACTCGGGCTGTAGCCATTGGCTTGGAGAAGCCCACCATGACTGACAGTGACAACAGCCCTGGGCTCCCTCAGGTTCACTATTCAAGACTGTGGCACTCTTCATTCCCGATACCCACAAGAGTTTTCTGCAAAGATTTGTCATTCTGGCCAACAGTAGGACATGCCTAACGGTTTCCAACTGAAATTGTTCTCCCTACCATTCACTTCACATCCTGTAGCTCATGACATATGGTGGGGGTGGAGGGGTGGATTTAGCAGCTCTGGGTTAATAATTATGATGGCAATGATTTAAGGAACAGTTACATATCAATTACAGTTTCTCTTCCATAACATGTTCTCTGCTCTTCATACAAGGAATAAACTAAGGCTTAAATCAAGAAGGTTCTTCTTCCAGGAAACCACCATGGCCTCTAACGGAAATACTGAATTTGGGATGTAGGTGTCTGTTCTGGGAACCAAATATTCAGCTCTATCTTGTCAACTAAAGTTTTAATAATCTGTAAGAAATGATCATTAGGAAAGTAATGAGCTCAGTATTTACCCAGGCAGATCCTCCCCGTGACATCCAAAGTCATCCCACTGGGACACTGACATGTAAATGATCCCCTGGAGTTAACGCAGACACCATTTTTGCACACTCCAGGGAACACTTCACATTCATTTATATCTATGAAGGAGAAAAAAAGCATGAATTAATATATCTCTGTAACATCATTCTATTTAATCCATTCTTGGAGTCATAACTATTCTGATAACAGAAAAGGCCATTTGAACCTGGTAAATTCACAAAACTAGTTTGTCTCCAAATAGTTTAGGTAGAATTTCTGGGACATCCGAATAGCAACAAAGAGAGCTCACCTGCCACCAACGATGTACGAGTTTCTCCATGACTCAGGGAGTAATTTTTGAGTTTTAGAGACAGGGAGCTGGTGCAAGTTCTCGGGGACAGTTCTGGGTAGTGTGGCTACCCAGGTAAGGCCCCCAGGAGCCATATGATTAGCTTTATGAGTCCAGATGTTTGGAAATCAGTAGAGAAAGGAAACCTGGTCTTTCAAACTACTAAAGAATAGAGAACTTGAAACTAAGCATACAAAAAAAAATCCCACTAAGGAATATGTGGGGCCAGCAAAAAGATTCTCTTTAGAGAAGTTCTCAGAAGTCCCTAGAAGTGTATTACTGTTTCTAACTTAGCTATGGTCTCAGAGTGTTCTGTCAAAACCTTGATGGTCCCAATCTGAGTTGCGGAGAGTCAAAAGATGCTCATGTTCATCCACCTATCATTCACTCAATCTCTCTCAAATGTGCCAGTCCACCACAGTTTGCTTAATGCAAAGCAGTATGTTCTCTGCACTTAATTTGGAAAAAACATTCACCATCAAATTAATCCAAAGAAAGGCACTTACTTGTCAATGTCAAAAAAACAGTGGAACATTTTTTAAGAAATTCATATATACTGGGTCTGTATTTGGAAGAAATAACTTCCCAAACGAGGGATGTTAGAAAAAAAAATGTTCCAGAATTTCCTTGTAAGAGAGATAAATGGAAAGGGGTAAATTTACCTTCTTGGGGTTCTTTTTTGTTGTTGTTCTGGCCACTTGTACACCAAAATGTGCTGCTGAGGTCAGATAACTTATTAACAATGGGTCTGGACCAAAGAAAGGCCAAAGAATTCAGTCATCGTTTGGAAAGCAAGACCCTGGGTGGGGGTTACAGTGTTCCTCCTTATTTTAGCAGGGAAAAAAAACTTCATTTCATCCCACAGATGGGACTAATTGCTGTTTTTAAAATTTTTCAGCTGCCATGTCATGTCAGGTTGTGTTCGTCACCCTGACCTATGTCTGTCTGGGACTCCCTGAGAAAGAACTACAGCAAACTGAAGACGATCCACACAGACTTTCAGAAACAGCACAGCAGAGTGTGTCCTTCTCAATCACCCATGACTATGAAACAAACAAACAAACAAAGAAGCACCAGGACAAACCAAGAAAAGGGCAAATTTTACAGCCTCATTTAAAAACTCCTATTTTATCTTCCAGTATATATAGCATTTGGAAAGTGTAGTCAATTCAAACCACAGCCTGCCTAAAACATTTTCAGCTACCCTGCACCCTGGCCACAGAAGTTTGAAACTGGCCATGGCATATATATCCTGGTGAAATTAACATCTGTCATGTTCTGCAGTTCCCATTATTTTTTTTCTCTGCTGCACAGTTCTTACTGTGAAGTTATGGGACATCTATACCCAGCCCAAAATAATACAAGCATTCTTCAAGCACACAAAATTGATAGTTTATAAATAATCATAAGTACCTTCACACTGTGTTCCTTTAATTCTTGAAAAGCCTTTACCACATATGGGATCTGTAAAAACAAATGAAATCAAAACAAACAAACAAAAAACAAATTTGAGATAACAATATCCAGACTTCGTAATTATGACCTAGTATAAGAAACATGAAAGAGGACCTGGAACATGAATTAGATTTTGTTGCTATGAATAAGTCTGAGATAACAAAGTGTTTCTGAGATTGCCTAAGTGAAAAAGAATAATAATGAAATATCTCCTTAAATAAAGCCCAACTTCTCTGAGATATCCAAAACGACCCAAAGGTCCCCTAAAGATCATGCTAAGCTGATGACCAAGAAGGAAATTGACTAGATTTCTCTCTTGATTTCAGGTAGCCCTGAAACAGGAATCACCCTATAGGGTTACTGTGACATGGATATGGGAAACAAACTCTAGAACCTGGAGGTTCCACGCCCTACAGCATTCACAGTATATAAATTCACACATTTATATACCCAAACATCGAATCAACAAAATCATCAGCAAGGCTCTCAAACCTCAACTTGACAACAGATTTAGAAGTTTAGTCATGAATACTGTTTCCTTTATGTTAATCAGTTTTTTTGGAAGAAAATGTGCACCTATAAAAAGCTCAGGACCCCTAATCATTGGGTTCTGCAGAGAGCCGATAGGAACTGCTGACCCAGGGAAGCCACACCAGCTAGCTGTATTACAACGTGGTGATAGAAAATGATAAATTGCCAAATTCCCTGAATCACTGTCTTTGATATTTCTCTTAGTTTCCTATTCGCTAATATGCTTCATTGAGATCATCAGAATTAAATCTTCTAAAGTCTTCCAAATGACCCAAATGTATAAAGTGCTAGGCTTCCCCTTTCTAAGCAAAATGAGCATCAGGAATGGCACAGGAGCCAGAGCAGCCGCTTCTCTTACCGACTTGGCATAGGGTACAGGGGCTACCCCAGGCAGCACCAAGGGAGGAACAGCACTGGGACTTCAAGGTGGCTCCGTTGATGTTGATCTCACAGCGCCCATCGATGACAGTCTGCCAACAAGTGCCCTTGATGGTTTCTGTGGGGGGCAGGGAGGAAAATCTTTACTAGATACCGAAACACAGCAGCCTTACAGGAGAATCATTCTCAGAAAGATAAATACCTATGCAGATGGTTTTTGTCGGATCCAAAGTACTTTCAGAAGAACACTCACAAACAAAAGAGCCTTGGGTGTTTTTGCAGACTCCATTAATGCAAGGATTTGACTCACATTCGTCGATGTCTGAAACAAGAACAGGTCAATGTTACTGCTGAAAACCAGTCTTGGGCATGAATGAATATTTACACTTTGGCCTCAATTGCTATCACGTATTCTTCATTAGATAGTAAAGCTGGTCTAAATAGAATGGAATGCCAAGATAATAATTAAGCACATCTCTATAGTTCAGAATCTGGTACATGGATGAATCTTTTTATTCAGAAAATCTGGAGCTAATGTAAGTGTAACATCTGAATAACTAAAACAGCGTATATGTAAAGCTTTCTCTGTCTATTAAATGATAGTTAATAGAATGCCATTTTCAGGCAAATGCAAAATGAATGCTTTAAAATGGCACTTGAACTCAAAATAAATGGCAAATAATATTCTAATTGCAGGTAAGTACCACCAACTGCTTGCAAAGTATCTATAAGTGCTGTATAGGACCAAAGAATCTCAACTAAAGGGGCGTAAATGTCTAAAATAGAAGAAACTCTAATTTATTCTCATGGTTTTCTAGCAGCATTCCAAAAGACAGCAAAGAACATAGTATATAAGAACAAAAAATATAGTTTACCTTCACAGGTTTTTAGATCAGGTTTGTATATAAACCCTTTGGGACAGGTACAGACGAAACTTCCAGGAGTGTTCCTACATTGCCCATTGTCACAGAGAAGACTGTTCAATGCACATTCATTAATATCTGGAAAACAAACAAAAATGGACTTTTAAAAGAGCTTATCACTGGCATGCAACATCTTTGCTCTTTTAGTTAGGGTTTCAGGTCATAATGACATGATTAATTCAAACAAAGAGGCAAAACTTCTGTACCATTGGTTTTTGGTTAAACTGCCTATTTGGTTAAGGCCTGATTATCTGTACTTGATATGTACAGAGTCTAGAGTTGCTATACATTATTCAATACACTTCTTTCTTTAGCAGAAAGAAAATCTGGATTTACTAGAAATCACTAATCTTTATTTAATTGCCTCATTGTACCAGAACTCAAAGGTCTAATCCTATTCATTTAAGGAACTAAATAAGTATTTAGAAAGCATGGTCCATCTTTGATATGGGTTAGTTCCAGGATGTGTGTTTCTCCTTTTGAATAATTTAAAGGGTCTTCTATTATGTTTATCAACTATGAGGCAATCTCTAGAGTTTCTAGTTGTCATGAGGAATTTAGCCTCTAGTTTAGAGAGCTGAGGAAAACCCCTTGCTTTCAGCTGAACAGTAACTATCTAATGCAAAATCTGCCTTTTGATATGTATGACTCACGTTAGGAAGACTAGAAATTACATAGCTTTTTATTTTTTAGTATCCATTTGGGCTATAACGTCACCCAGCCCACAGAATACATTCGCAAGGAATTTTTTAGACATTCAGAGATTCTGCTTAGATCATCATTTGACAAGCTAGTAGCCCTGACATAAAGGATATACAAATTCAGCACTGGAAGCTGCATGGGTCACAGCATTAAATTCACTTAAATCAGCAACATATTTATAAAGTTTTTATGAGTATGAAGTTGTGTTATTGGCTGAGCAGGTAGCATACTGAGAATTCTGTTAAAATGGTATAAGGAAATGCTAACACTGTCCAAAAGGCTCACATTGCAATTCTTAAACTGATGATGTCAGAAAACTCTGGAAAACTTAAATTGAGCAATTGATGAGCAAGTTAAAAAAAATAGCCAGTCCCTGGAACCCTGTGTGGGAAACAGCTGGAGTGGATCTTTGAGTTCTACCTTCATACCTCTCAACATAATCTGAAATATGAACGTACTTCTGACCCTACGATAATGGTTCCAACTTAGAGTATGTACCAAAGCGTAAAAGGAAAAATCCCTACAGCTTCTCAAACTCTCCCTTTTGCTTTCCATGGGGTGACTTCTGGATGAAGTTAAAACATCCCTCTGGCCTACCCATATAAATAATGACATTTTTGTGTCTGCCAATGAAGAGAGCCCCCCATAGAAAAATGAAATAATAAAACTGTTTTCGGTGGAGTCTCATTTAGAAGTACCCAAAGTGTAGCACATCCATCTGCCTAGTCCTTGAAGTCCTTCGAGGGTAATTTTGTCCAAGCATCAAAAGGAAAGCAATACGCACAAAACGTCTTAGAAAACAGGTGAAACTTCTCACCGACACAATTTTTCCCAGATGCATCCACTTCATATCCTGAGTTGCATATACATTTGTAGGTCCCACGGAGATTTTCACAAATTCCATTTGGACAAATATCAGGATCTAATGCACATTCATTTATATCTGTACCACAAAAAAATTCAAAATCAGTAACATTCTAAATTAAACACCAAATGAACTGTCAAAAAAATAACATTACAATAAATGCAATGACCTCAGGACCTTGTGAAAGAAAAAAGGTTACACATTGATAAGAAAGCTTGACTCCTTTCTCTCAGCACAAAATATTCTGAGTCATCTTCCTTCCCTTAGTCCCTGAGAGGAACTGGCATCTGAGCTGGACCTACAAGATTACCAATCCTTAGTCAAGCTGAAGGAGACCCCCTGAACTTCTCTCCCAAACACCAAATGGAAAAGTGGATCAAATGCAGAGCTCAGAGCCCTACAACTGGTATCTCTGCCACTAGCTGTCCATCTTCCATCTACCTTCCACATTGCCACCAGCTGATTGTGTCATTATTATAGTTCAAACATTTGTAAGTTCAGTAATATCCTCAAGTTCAAATTAAAACATAAATGCTGTTTATTGACTTTAAACTCTCACTCTTGGGTGAACATAAAACACCCTCTTCACTCTGTGTCAAGAGTGTCTGGAGCAGACCCATGCACTGGTCCAAAGCCCATTAAGACACCACGTGCTCCCGAAAAGCCTCGCCACTCTGCCCAGAGGAGGCTGGGTTCCCCCCTCTTCTGTGCTCTCTCAGACCAAGGAGAGCTCTAATAGTCACAGGTGATGCAGAATGACAATCAGTGAATGGCAGTCTCAAATCCTGGTCCCTGACTCTTCTATGAATTAGAGTTGACCTTGGTTCACTTCTGAAGGTCCCTAGCACAACTTACTTACTCCCAATGCCTTATTAATTATAAATTTCCTAACTTTTCCTCTCATATCCTCCAAATATCCTGTCCACATCTTCATCCACACAAAATGATGAAATCAATCAACTTGAATGAACTGGCAATCAGTTCAGCCCATGTACTTTATTCAGATCTCTTCTGAATAAAATTACTTAGTTTTATATTAAGAATCTCTTCCTCTTTCATACCACCCATTTTATACTTATTCCAATTCTCCCTTTTAATTGTAATTCCCTTTGTAGCACTGATATTTCTCAAGTTCTTACTTCTCTACTTAAATACTTCATTCTCATCCAATTCAGTTAATTGCTGTCATTGCATGCTACAAAATATAAGATAAAAAATATAAAATATAAGATGGCTCCCAATTGCCATCTTATAATGACTGAGCACTAGACAGTTAAGAAACAACAGTTCACTTGTGCCCATGACCATGAACTGTACTTGACAGCGGGAGATCCAAAGGGAGGCCAGGCTAACCCTTGTCGTACACCAGCAATCACAGTCATTGTATCTAGTCTGTCCTCCCACACCCCCCAGGAGCACACCCAGCCCGCAGTTCCAAGCCCCATCCACACCCACACCCACACCCAGCAATCTCAGGACCCACTGTGCCATGGCTGCTCTGCTGCTGGGGGGCTTCTAGGTGACCCATGCACATCATTCAGTGACGGCCAGACTGGTGTAAAGGGACCAGCTAGAAACCCACAGGAAGGCCTGATCCTGCCTCTGCACATGCTCGAGGTAGTAAATTCTGAAGCAGGTCCTTACCACTGCCTGCTGACGTCATCCCTGGCCCACTGCTGCAGAGCGCCTGATATTCCGCTGCAATAAATTAACAGATAGTAAATGATTCCCTTGTTTGCAGAACAGGTCAATCCTGCTTTTGGTTCTGCACACATCATTTCCTCCTAAGTGAGTGGAACTGAAATAAGTGGCAACGGAAAAAAAGCATCTCCTGGGGGGAGTCGCCATTCATTACACCAAGCTCCCATTTTAACAGCTCTGCATCAAGGAGGAAAACAACCTTTCAGGCTATAAGCAAGTTACAGCAATTCCTTGTGCAAAGCACTTTCGGAAAAGGTGTTTTTCCTATAACTTGATTTTGTTCACCAGGGAACAGTTTACACTTACAGTGAAATGTGCCTGTTAAAGTGTGGTTTCTTCACTGTTAATAAAACTTTCTCCCACCATCTTGGGAATAATTCTGTTTCTCAGTGCAAGCTGTTTTTCAGTACCCAGTTCTTAACATTTTCTTATTTCTCTCTGTAAATTCTCTAGCCTCCACTCACAAGAACAACAGGCTATCTGTGCTTGCATTAAAGTGTACTTTTAAAATGACTGTTTTCCAGAGTACTAGACTCATTCTACGTAAGTCTATAGAAGAAGTATGGCATGATATTAAAACTGTGAGATCCTATTGAAGAAATTGAAGTTTATAGATTATGTTCCCAAACTTGTGATAGATCAGGTTTCTACTTCTATTTTTAAAATTAAACTTACTGGCTAAAACTAATACAATATTTTACATACAACCCAACAACATTTAAAGGGACATAAGTGCTTCATGGTCAAATGCAAGTCATTTGTACTTAAGGGGCAGGAAACTGGATATTAAGGAAGCTGGATACTGGGGATGGGCCTTTTTATAGGGGTCAATTGCACCTCACTGCTAAAGCAAACAGTCCTTAAATTCTTGCTAGAAAATTATTTTCCTGATGACAGTGACACAAATGACTTACACTGTACAGACAAAAATTTAAGGTTGAATCCTTCAGAGCCTGTGCCTTCTAGCAAATGTAAATTTGAGAAAAGTGGGTCAACTCTCCTAATTTTTAAATCATCTTAAAGGAAGTGAAAAGGGGAACAAATGGAAGGAAGGTATCTACACTGTGTTTGAAAGACAGGAAGGGGGAGCAAAAAAGAAATACACCCTCTTTTTTTCTCTCACATCATCAATTGATTGAAACATCTACCAAAAAGCAGAGAAATACTGCAAGTGATAAAAAAGGAACAGCGAAATCATACCAGTTATATGAGAAGTACTTTTACTTCTCAGTTATATGAGAAGTACTTTTACTTCAGTGCTAAATTAGCTGATGCTTGGCTTAAATGCAGGTACATTATTGTCCTCATTCTTTTCTATCTGGGCAAGATCTGGCACTAGAGTATTCTCTGTGGCGAATTCAGGTCAGCATGGGTTTGAATGCTGATGGCAATGCTTATTGCCAGGGGTCTTGGGAACACAGCATTTCCCCTTGTTAGTTTTCCTCTTCTATAAATTGGAGACAGTGATACCCAACTCACACTGTAGTTCTAGGGATTTAATGAGAGAATGTGTGAAGTACTCAGCACGACACCTGGCACAGCTCAAGCACTTAAATGACAGGCATTGTTGAGCTAACTCAGCATGTGAGATGGAGAGCTTGGTATGGAAACAGATGAGTAATGTCCTAATAATGACACTTCCTATGCATTTAACCGACCAATTTCTGTGAGGAGGAAATGCTTAGCCAGTGAGAAATAGCTTCATATACAGCCTGCTTGATCTCCAGAGCACAAAGATGAGCTTTAGATGTTGTGTGGTTGGGGTTTCTCATTAAATTAACTAAAGATATTCATTCTGGATATTTGCAATACTTTTGAAAGTCCCCCTTCTCTCCTGCAGTGAGGGATTCCCACATTCAGGTCCTTCTTGACTTGGCATTGTCATCTACCAAAGAGGTGGAGAAGCCTAACTGAATGAAACTGCTTCCACACTCGGACCTCTTCGGTAAATCCACTGAAATATAAAACAGAGGCTAGTGAAACTGGACTTCAACTTTAACTCTAAGCTCTACTGCTTAAGGAAATCTGGTCTCTTTCTGTCATCTTTTTATAAGCCCATTTTATTTTCCTATGCATCATAAAAAATTTTTGGAGGTGTACTCGGTCCAGAGGGAAAAGATGAAAACTAAGAACCATATGCACCAAGGGTCCTGGATTCTAAGTTTGGCTCTTCCACCCACTTAACATGTGAGCGGTCACCTACAGTCTTGTGCTCCAGTGTTCATGATATTTATCCATCTTCTAAATTCGAAGTATGCAACAGAAGTACTTTGAAAAGTTCAAGTAACACACAAAAGGCTGATAGTAATAATATACAACTGTGCAGTTACATGAAAGTATCTCTGCCTATTATGTAATTGAAGCATTGTTAATATATATTTAACTGATTGGTAGCCATATGTAAAATGATAATTTGTGTATTAGCCATCAGGTAAAGTAATTAGCCAGAATAAAGCTTTCTTTCTTTAATTAGTATCTCTCATTTTTAAAAGTCTTCCATTTAACTTCAATTTTTCATAAAATATGTTAATTTCTTACTCCATAATTTCAAATATCATCATTTTCAAAATGACAAATGCTTTAAAACTGTGCATTAGTCTTTAATTAATTTTTTCTAGTCAGAAATGAACTAACTGAATCTTAGATGTGAACCAACCAATTTGAGCTACGTTTTCAATATTAGATCTAATGTTATTTTAGGACATTGGAAGTCAACAGCCAAGCTACTTTAAAATTGTATTCAAATGTAGATAGTCTATTGTGTTAATTTCAACAAATTCTTTTTGCCTTACAAATAGAAATGATTTACAACTGGATTACCTAAAACAAGTTATTTTCAGATGAGAAAGCTAAAGAATCCCTTTTCTATATTATTCTAATTTGTAATTATGTTTACTAATGTAAGCCATCACAAGTCTTTTTGAAAGTAGGTGAGAAAGACTCCTAAATAAACAAAACTCCACAGAAAAACTAACCCCCCTAAATTAAGCACTTTGCCTGTGGCTGGGAGCAGATCTGTAACTGAGGGACCAGTTTTCTTTTCACTACACCACGTTGTTTCAAATAGAAGTAATTACTTTTCCCCTAGGGTTGAATAAAATCATTTAGGAATAGCACACGTAAATCAACATGAGGAATTTCAACAAAATTCACTAGGCCTTTTGGAGAAAAGTTGGAAATGTTCAGGTAACCTGAAAATTATTTACTTTTACACTGTGTAATAGTCTGCTCTGAGGGAGCTCCTGCAAAATGCAAACACTGTGGAACTACTTTAGAAAACAAAGCGAGGGGCATGTATTCCAGAGAGCATGAATATCGCTGAGGTGGAGGAACTCTGATGGGAGGCACGAACGTGCTGCCTGCTCCAACGGGCAGTTCGACCTGGGTGAGCAATGTGGGTCGGACCCCGACTAGCCCCTGCCAAGACCTCAGGAAAGTACATGGTATGTACCTGGGGAGCATATGTAATCTTTCCCTATGACGACTATAAATTCCATAAATGAGAGACTGCAGATGGTGGCGGAAGGCAGACAGTACAAGGCACCCCCATGACCCCATTTACCTGAATTCTGTGCAGGACACGGCTGGCAAGGATCTTCTCCAAATGCATACTCAGTGTTGGCGCAACAGCATTCAGATTTAGTAACAGCACCAAACAAGGGCTTGACACACTGGCCTCTCTTGTATCCACCATAGCATGTGCTCCGCCTGTGTGTGTCTAAACAGGAAGAAGCATCTGTCACCACGCCAGCGCTTCAAACAGATGAGAACCCTCCCAGCTCAAAGTAAAACCTAGCTTTATTTAGTCATCATCCCTGTTCAAACTCACAAAGAATACCTCTGGTGTTAGGTCTCAATAAAATATCATAAAAACAAAACAAACTACATTCAGCTTCCAAGCACTGGAAACCAACAGCCAGAGTCCCGTTTTCTAGGGACTTTTGTGGTTTACCCAACTGTGAAGCATGTAAGTGCTGGAATTGTATCTCATTCATTTTTGTCTTCCTCAGGCCTGCACAGAGCAGACACTTAATAAATGCTTACTGAATGATGGATGGTTGTTGAGTCTCACCCCATGATAAATAAGATCTTTATGAACTGCGGCCTACCTCAAAATAGACATGTAATTATTGAATGTCTGAATGAGATGTACTTTCAGAAGAAGGGAGTGTGATTTGTACAATGTGCCTTATATAAATCTGCAGATGTTGGTCCATGAACAGCGTCACCATCAGGGAGGGCGTTTCCAGCTATGCCCGATCATCTCCCAATCCAAAGGGTTTCCTAACCAGTGTTCTTAAAAATAATTTGGATAAAATTCATATCTATTTCTCAACAAAACTCAAACTTCTTATAAAGCCACCTAAAACTATTAGCATGTAAGTTTCTTGATTATTCATATCCTCCTTCACATTCTCCACTTCCCTTTGGACATTACCATGAATGTGTCTGCCAAGAGATAATGAGCACGTACAGGCCAATTTCAAAAACCATTCTCAACAAAGGCGGGTTGGAGGAAATTCAGGGCAGCTATGTGATTTGGAAAGAAAGGGGGAAGAAGAGGTGCGGATTCCCTTGCTTTTCACTGATCTCGGCTCATCTTTCTAGTCCTTGGATTAATACGCAATTTATCCAAGAAGAGAACTGATCCTGTTGGTTTGTTGCTCCATAAATACTAATGATATCGTACCCATTACAGTGGAGTACATTTGTTACTGGTGGGTTTTATGGATTGGCAAAGCATCGTTATCTACATCCAGCTGTGGCTTAATCTTACCCACACACACTCGTCCATCCAGCCCCACGGCCAGTCCGGGAAAGCATTCGCATCTGTAGGAGCCGTCGGTGTTGACACAGCGCCCATTCATGCAGATTCCCGGTGTTTCACACTCATTAATATCTGTGGGGTGGAAAAGCACTTATTAACAATGAAGTAGCTTCTATCGAAAACCATAACATGTTTACAATTGTTACATTTGTAAATCGAAAAGATGAAAAATACTCTGCAGCATCAACAATAAAAGCTCAATGAGATGCATTTTCATTTTTTTTTTTTGAGAGAATAGTAACAAAAATCTGGAGAAATAAACTGGCTGAGTTTATTTCTTTTCCATAGAAAGCTCTTTTGATAATATTTTCTTGATATATATATTTTAAGCCAAAAGGAAAAAGGGCTCGTGGATACGGACAACAGTGTAGTGATTGCTGGGGGTGGGAGGGAGGGGGTTTAAGGGGACTAAATGGCAATGGAAAAAATACAATAAAGATTAAAAAATAAGAATCACAAAGGCAAAAACAGATTTGGAAGAAATGATGGCTAAAATGCACAGTGTCTTGTGTAATCTTTCACACGGCAAGTTTTTTTCAGGACTGCCGGAAATGTAGCTTGATAATAAACGGCATCTTTGACCTGGGCTGAAAGCTTTTCCTTCTGGCATCCAATATCCAGACTGGTGTTCATTCTAGTACCACCCATGCCTTAGCTTTCTGGGATAATTAGCATGGCATTAAGAGACACAGAGCTAAAGCAATGGAGACACACCATAGAAAAGGGATAGAAAAGAATATAGATGATTTTGATGACCATTCTTGGCCAACGACAGCACTATCAGCAATTGGAACCCAGCAAAGAAAAATCTTTTATAGGTATTACAAACAGTTCATAGCATCGTATGTATACTTAGGTAAGCCTAGTACAATTCTTTAGTGGAAACATACTAATAATAGTAGAGATACCCCCCCTTAATATAGGGGAGAGGAAATGGCCCAAAATTGTGTTTGGGAAAATATGTAATACTTAGAAGTGTTACAACTCATTTTATAATATACAAGTAGTAGTGTATGTGACTATTTCCATTCTTTTGACCTTAAAAAGGCAAATTGAGACTGAAACACCTTTGCGTTTTACTTGTGTTGTTTGGCATAAAATATATACAGACAGTCCAAGATTCTGTGTACAGATTTATATTTTAAAACAGCAGTTATATTTAAATACATGAACTCAGATGGGTTCAGTTATTTGAGTCACCTTTTCATTCAAGATGAGATCTACAGTAACACAGAGGCAGTGACAACCTGGAAAATAACATGAAGGCTTCTTTGCTGGGACACAGCTGGAACACGGGAAGCACTGCTCAGAGTATGCAGCCTCAACTTTCAAAAAGTGATCAGATTAGTTAACTACAGAAATTAAATTACCACTGTTCATTCAGCTTTGAACAGTTGCATCTTTCTGGGCTCAGAACTAAGTGCTTATCACTAAGAGAAAAATCTTATATCATGATGTCAAGAGAAAAACTATAGGAAAGAAGAAATTCTGCATACAACAGATTTTTTCTTTATTTATTCTTACAACAGTGTGTGTGTTCCATGTTCTCTATACATCAGAAAAAAAGAAGCTATAGGTATGAACATGAAGCATTCTCCCTCTCTCCCTCTCTCTCTTTCTTTCTCTCTCTCTCTCTCTCTCTCTCTCTCTCTCTCTCTCTCTCTCTCCAGCTCTAATTCTTAAGCCAGAATGGTAAAGTTGAAGCAAACCTTCCAAATCATTAGGCATTTTCAAATGAATAGAACAATCTTTTTATTGATAAGATACTATTGAACTGGTTGCACATAGTTGCAAAATCATCTATGAGGTCATAATGTCTTCTGAAACTGTTCCATCAGCGTTATCTACTGGCCATACTCAAATGCTGAGAGGCTGTGGGCTGGGTCACTACCAGCCCATAGGCACTAAAAGCAAACCTAAGCATGCTCTGTGGATAGCTAAGCAGAATATGGTTTTTGCAAAAGGGCTGCTCACAAAGAGGCCTTCACGTTTCCTTCTGTTACTTTGTTTGGAAGCCTAGTTCCAAGTATTCCAGCAACCATTCTCTTTTCATTTCTTTTTCACTTGTGCAGTGCTTCATCTGCAAATTTTGGCATTCTGTTAAGCTATCTTACACTATAGAATAGTTTCACGCATTAATCTTGTCTTCCCAGCTATAAGGTTCTCCCTGCACAGGGCTCAGAAGTACAGAAACCAATTTCCTACTTCAAATTTGAAAAACTAATGTTTTCTCTTGCTATGAAGACAGATTTGCCCAACATTAAAAACCAGTGCTATGAAGGTCATGGAGAATGTAGAGAAATAATAAAGAGCTAGAAGCTCTTTAAGGCCTATAGAAAACATACATCTTGCCAAAGACTTCATACAAGGCTTTCTTCCATAACTCCTTCACCAAAGCTGTCCACCAGGGACAGCTGGAGAAGAGGCGTCATAGGACTTTATCCAGCATTCACAATCTTGAAGAATTTGGCACTCTATGCTATGCTTCTGCATCTGAACCTATGAGCAAAAGGCTTTGCATGCAGCATTTTAGCAGACATCCTGGACCTGTTTTGAGTATGAGGTTCCTCATGAAGTCTGGTTCCAACTCATATCTTGAGCCCAAGTTCAATAACTACTCATGCCTGACTACAAAAGGCAAGAGACACTAAGCACAGATTTATCTGCAATGACTCTTCCTAGGACCCTAATTTCCAAAAGCACAAATAAAAATCTTTATTTTTGCTTCAATATGTGGAGTAGTGAGATTACTTTGAAAGCTACCAAGTTAAACAGTGGCTCTCGGTTCATTTATTTCTCCTGCTTAATACTGTTTCCCTTTTGCTTCTGTGACTTGATAAAGCCTAAATAAATTGCCCATTAACATTTTTCTGTTCCTTAAAATATCTGGAGGCAATTATGAAGAAGAGATCACTACAACGAGTCTATGTTATTTTGTGCAGGTAAAGATGTAAGAGGAGGAAAATGGTAGCCATCAAGAAGCCTAACTACCATTATTCCCCAATTGCAAGGGAAAGGCAGAACTCAGCTTATTTAAAAAGGCTCTCTTATCTGTTGTTGGTAGTTTGGCTTCTCATTCATTTGCTACGTAGCCCTTCGGCGTCCTTTGAGAAGACCCCAAACACTCTTTCTGAAATAAGAACAGCCTTCTGGGCATAAACTGTAGGTCTCTGGATGGCTGGACTGAAGAAGGTGTTCCAGTCAGATTTCCTAAACCAGAATTAGGTGTAGTTTAAATGAAGAGACTCAATAAAGAAAAATGATACCTCTAAGTAAGTAGAGAAGAGAAAAGAACAGGAGAAGAATATGATACAGAGTTCTATAGCACAAACCTTTGCAGTAACGCCCATCTGATGCCAGCTGAAATCCAGGTTTGCAAATACACTTAAAACTGCCATCTTCATTGATACACATCCCGTTAAGGCACATGTTCCTTATGCTGCATTCATCCATATCTGAAAAATGCAAAACATACATTTTTTTACAACCAGAAAAGTAAGCTTACCAAGGAAGCCAACCTAGATAAACATAATTTTGTTTCTTTACATTTCTTCCTTTTTCTGTTATTACAGTCTAAGGCTAATTATCATCCATATTATAGCACACAAGGAGAACAGGGGATATTGGAAACATGTACCTCATGTTCTCAAGTTTTGATCAGTGCATGCAAACTATAAGGCTAAATTTATTTCATGGCATATATATAGTACACATATATAACATGTATACATGTGTATGAGAGGGATCCAAAACACCTGGAATTTATTTATTAAAAATTGTGTATTTATTCTTATATGTTTAAACTAAATTCACCTTCAAAGTACTCTCCCTTTGATGCAATATTCGTATAGCTATCGAGACTTTTTCCACCGCTCTAAACAGTTTTTGAGCTCATTTATTTTAATGACTTTTAGTGCTTCTTCTATTTGCTGTTTCACCTCTTCCACATCAGCAAAATGTTTCCCTTTGAGGACTTTGTCCATTCAGAGAAACAAACAAACAAAAAAATCACTTGGGGTGAGATTGGGTGAATAGGGAGGGTGGGACACCGGGGTCATGCCATTTTTTGGTCCAATACTGGTGAACACTCAGTGCAGTGTGGGCAGGTGCCCTTATAAATCACCCATCATGAAATGGGCAAAAGCATTGAAAGCATCTTGGAAAAATTCACTGAAGCTGAATGTAGCCTCTCACAACAATGCCAGCTGGTACATTGATACAGATGGGTTCCTAGAACACTCACCTGGGGAGGGGGGGAGTCTGTAATACAAGGGGCCTGACCTCCAGAAGATAATGCCAGTCTTTTGGGTGTCCCCCCGCCTTGTATATGAAATTCATATATACATTTTTTGTAATTATCCATACATATATATGAAGTTCAACCCAATAGAAGCTACCGGGACTCTCTTAAGAAATGGTAGTTAACATACTGAACAGGGTATTAACAACCTAATGGTTATATTTATTTCACAGATCCAAATTACTTCTAATATACTGAAAATAAAAACAAAATCAAAACTAAAAATGATAGATTTTGAAATGTATTTAGACTACTTTGTGACTCTTGAAAAAGTGGAAACCAGAGAACAAGAGGACATCTTATAGTCTGAAGCAATTTCAAATAGGGTAGGAAAATGTATTTTTAAAGTTTAGGACTTACCTATGGATTATAGCCATGTTAGCCAACTTTTAGGATCCTTTGACCATAGGAATATTTCTTTAAATTCATCAATGTGTTATTTATTTAATATTAAAGCTGCCTTAGGAGGCACTTGATCTTCTAGACATGGTGTGTTTTCACTTATAGGCTTTTAGTCAGACCAATGCAATTTACGATTTTTTTAACAGGATTCTATCCCAACTGAGAATTTTGGCATTGAGTCTTTGAATTGAATCACTGAGATAATATTCTGCCAAAAATGTTTCTAAGAACAATTTTGAAATTCTTTTAATGTATGAATAGATTCTTGGGATCTCTCCCAAAGACATTGGGAAAGATAAGGGCCATTCTTCATTTTTTGCTGAAGGTCTAAGAAGTGGAAACTCATCAATAATTGTCATAGTTTCAATTTAGGAAAAAATGACAAGGGGAAAAAGACAAAGTATTTGAAACAGCCCAATCCAAAATGAGGTGATTAACTCAAGAGGCAATACAAAAGTATGGCTACTCTCTATAGTAAAAATTTCTTTCAATCAAATTTTACATTTTCAGATACCCATTAGTAGTATTTTATTACTAGGCAGACACTTTAAACAAAAGGATCATATATGATGAAAGAATAAATGGGATTAAGTGTGTCCTTTTTTAAAAAAATGTACAAATTCTGATTGTATAAAATTGGAAAGTAATGATTTATGCCACCAAAATTTCATCATCACCAGGGATCTTTAAATGGAAAGCTCTCCTCATAGATTTAAAATGTATTTGGCCCACAGAAATGTGAATTAAAGGCACGAATATTGTTGAAAATTATGCTCATCCCCCAGACAACAATTGTGAATACATGTGATGATACTCTGATCTTTCACTGAGTGTTTGAGTCGGTCTTGTGGAAGACTTCTGACACTGCACTGCCCTGAAGAGGGGGAACCACAAGGTGATCGGCTCCTTATCGTCCGCCTGTGTTACCTTCACAGTTCTTCCCGTCCCGGGTAACGTGAAAGCCCGCATTGCACACACAATGGAAACTGCCGTCTGTGTTGATGCAGCGTCCGTTATTGCAGATACGGCCATTCTGCAAACACTCGTCAATGTCTAAAACCAGAGTTAAAACAGAAGAAATAGCTTTAGTTAGGGCATTTTAAATTATCTCCTTTCTACCTCCCTCCGTCTCCCAACTCATGATCTTAATCTTGGTTTTTAATTACAAAATAGGATTGTTCAAACACCAAGTTGGTATCAAATAATGTGAGAATTAAGACCATGGATTAGAGTTTGAAAGACATGTGGCAGAAGAAAGGGGCTAACATAATAGCATTCAATCAAACTCTAATTTCTAATAAGACTCCTTAAACCTGAATTCTGTAAACAAAATAGATTTGTCTTCACCATTTTCCTAGCTGAGTTAATGGGCCAGCATATACCATTAGTCACGTTGGACTTCGGCTGGCGTCTTTCAATACAGGGTAGGGCAAACTAGGCTTACAGTTGTTCATGTAGAAAATAATACAATAATTAATACACTGCTTCATGTACTCAGAACTTTAAACCTACTTTTGCCACACCCTGTACAACATCAAAAAGGCAGATCTTATAGCTATATAGAGTAAGAAAACAGAAATGCTATTTAAAATATTTAATTCTGTCTGAAAACCATCAATCAGATGACTCTGAAATACCTTCCTGATGGCATTCTGGTCCAAGTACAGTTTTACTGTTTGTTTATTCTTAGTAGCCTTTATAACTTTATGAGTAGTCTATCTACCAAACAAAATATTGGTACTGTAGAGCATTTCCTTTTTTTACTATTGTATGAACTATTATGCCAAAGTAAACAACCGAGCTAGATATAGAAGTGTTAATAACTTAAATGACCTTATATCTGAGTTTTCATTTAAAGATTAATAGTTAACCTAAATTGGACAACATGGTGTCCTGGATTATCTGTTCGCCTTGGTTTCTAGGCCAGATACCTGGATGAACTTCAGAGAGGATGGACACAAACTGCCTTGTCTACAGAGCATACAGTCTTTGCCAGCACTGTACTCCCCAGCAGACAGAGACTACGGACCTGTGTGGAAATAGATGGGAGCAGACCTACCTATGCAAAGCTGAGACCACCTGTGCCTGATTATGAGCGCTCTAAACTTCCTCTGGAGGACAAGAATGTGCACTCATGGGAGAGCGGTTACTCTGCCTGTCTACCCTGCGTCTGCACGGTGTCTTGTGGTTGACCCTCGGGCGCACTTTCTTTCTGGGCAGGCCAGCAGTGGTTTCCACACGAGTCATTGGACTAGCTGAGGCTGTCTGGGCTTCTCTTCTGTCTGATCTCTGTGCCAACAACCTAAGAGCTTTTTCTCTTTCATTTGTTTCTTAATCCTTGCTAAAATCTAACTTGCTCCACACTCCAAAAAAAATAGGAAAACTCACATATTCTTGAGAAGACTTTTTTTTTTTTTTTTTTAGGATTCTATAATCTTTTGAGGCTTGAGAATAAAATAAATAGGATAAAGAGTTGAACATTTCTTCTCCTAACTAATTTCAGAATCCCATCAGGCTCCCTGCTGGTTTACAAGATGAATGAAAAGCTTGCCATTCAAAGTTCTCCTCCGAGTTTTCAGCTGTCTCTTCTGACCTCCTCTATTCAGCCCATCGTGTGCTTGTCAGTTAAGCACACAGCCTTTCTGACCAATCTGTGGCAAGTTTCATCTACCCCAAAATGTGAGCAAGTTATCAATGTTTTATGCTTGTGATAAGCTTAGCACTAGCTTCTTTAAGAAGACAGTGTTGGCGGCTTTTAGCTATTCCTCAGCCTCAGACTAATGACAACATCCATCTACACTGCCTGGCCCATACCCTAGCTGAGTGCTCTCCATAATGTCTTCAAATTGCTTATTCAGCAGTGCAGTCCTCTGAAACATTGATTTTAGTTTATTTTCTACTATTGCAAAAATGTCTAGTACACTGTTTGTATGTGCTAAGTATTTTAAACAATAGTTCTAAAATCAGATAAATATTCAAACTATCCAATTTACAATTTAGTAGGCAGGCCATTAATGGAAATATTAGCAGACTGAAATGTTACATACTCCAGTTTTTTCTGTTCAAAACTGCCATTTACAAGTAGTGAACTAAAATGCACCTCTGGGAAAAAAGTCTCTAAGTCAGAACCAAATTTAAAGGTTTTGAAAGAAGTCACTGATAAAAATAAAACTTCTGTATATCTTCAACTCAGAAGAGCTTTTGCTAAAAGAGGCAATAAAATTAACTCATTAGTGGCTTACAAATTTTTAAGTCATACAAACTTCCAATCTTTCCTTGTATTTAATTTTTTTCATCCTCATCTGAGGACATGCTTACTGATTTTATAGAGAGGGGAAGGGAAGGAGAAAGAGAGAGAGAGAGAAATGTTGATGTGAGAAAGAAACATTGATTGGTTGCCTTTCATACACACCCCAGGACCAAACCTGCAACCCAGGGAATCAAATCAGCCACTTTTTAGTTTACAGGACAATGCTCCAACCAAGTGCGCCACATCAGCCAGGGCTCTTGTACTCAATTTTAACAAGGAGTTTTCTTTCTTTTATCTGGCTTTATAAGATCAATGCTACAGCTCGATTCTGTGCCAAATTTATAAAGATATAGAAGTTGGATTTCCCTGAAGGTGGGAAGTACATCTTACTTATTTCTGTTCCAGGATCTCAGTACATCACAGTCATTCAATAAAAGTCATATTGGGTGACTTAGTAAATTAATTAATAAACAAACCTGAAAGAAAAGTTGTACGAGGAAACATTTATAACAGTGCTTCAAACACTTTAATGTGCATATAGGTCCCTGAAGGATCTTGTTAAATGCTGGTTTTGCTTCAGTAGGTCTTGGGTGGGACCTGAAATTCTGCATTTCCCACCAGCAAACAGACGATGTAGCTGCTGACCACGCTAGTGAGCAGCAAGGACTTAGAGGCCACCTCCTCATCCTTTAATTGCACCCAACTTCACCTGAATCTTGCCTTGGTTTCTATGTCAATAAAAGAAAAGCTGGTTCCCTAACTGTAGGATTTAAAAATTAACAGGAGATAATAATGAGGCAAAAAGGTAGTGAAAGTAGGACATTCCTGCAGGCACGGAAGCATCTTTTAAAATAATTGGAACGCTCATCAGATTTTATGACATCGCCCTTTGAAATAACAATATCTGGAATTAAGTGCAAAAGTTGGTGTGGCCATATTAGCCTCTCCTGGCAAAGGTTATCAAAACTCCATTAAGCTCCTTCAAAGCAAGTTCACTTATATGCCCCCTCTTCCAAGCGAGGACCATACCTCGGCACTCCGTCCGGGTGAGCGTGCTCTGGTAGCCAACTCGGCACTGACAGGTGTAGGAGCCCTGATTATTAATGCACTCTCCACCAGCACAAGGGTTTTTCTCACATTCATCAACATCTGAAAAACACAGTATGTTTTAGTAAAAAAATTTACTAGCAATAACTCATAACTCTAAGACCATTTTATTGGTTTCCTGTACATGTTAAAAACTTTCCCTTTAAGAAGTAAATCGCCAAATGAAAGGATCTCTTCTCTTCCCACTGCAGTGTGCCATGTCACCAGCCACTTGAAGACTGACCGGTTGAGCAGTTAAAGAATATTATTTCCTTGTGTCATTTTTCAGAGAAAAATGCCAAACACATAGCAGCTCAACACTCCAGGCTAATAAACATTTTATCTTCCTTGAGTCTGGCCCAAAAGAATCAAACAGACTAACACTTGAAAGGTAGCTTCTGGCTAGGATTCTGAGTATCTCTTGAAGCTTGATTTTTAAGTTAAAACAAAAAGAAGTTTAACCACATTTCAGCATCACCTGCTGAATTCCACTGAGAACATCAGAACAAAACCCGAAGCCATTGTCTTGTCAGGGGCAATTCTCATCCACTATAGTGTGCTCTACTGCCTACCTCCACTGTATACCCGGAATAGGCTCCCACTAGTTTTACAGTTATATAGAACTATCCATTTACTTAGAGGTAAACTGGTTTACATTCCCCTACTTGTAAAGATGAGTAAGCTAATGCTTATAGAAGATAACCTACTTGGCCGAGATCACATGCTGTAGTGGCAGGGGCAGGTCAGACCTCATTCTCCCCAACCCTGAGCTAGCTGTTCCCTCCTCTCCCAGCTCTGGATGACCTCTAAGGATTGAATGACTCTCCAATGTACTGCTAGGAGGGGCTTTCATACCATCAGAAAACTACATAGAATGAGAAGCCAAGAACTACTTGTTTCTGCCTGATTCATAATTACAGAACTGGAATTTGAAACAGAACTAAGAGAGGAATTTATTTAAAAAAATATTAGATGGCAATTGGGCATTCTTATCCAATAAAATGAACTCATGAGACATTTCCTCCTTTCACTAGCTGGAATGCCTTGTCAAATGTTTAAAAGTTTCTCTCTTCAAGTTTTAATGACTAACTAGAGAGAGTTGGTAAGTTAGCCATTTAAATTAGTAAAATGTGCAACACTTTCACAATTTTGAGACACTTTTAATTAATGCTTTAATAGTTAGGCATTTGGTAAGATGACTTAAGTTGCAGTTCCCAGCAAAGATTTGAATATATTTTACAATAAAAGTGGAAAGTCGCTATGGGAGGTTTAATAATGCCCCCCCAAATATGTTCATGTCCTAATCCCCATATCTGTAAATATATTGTATAGCAAAGGGGAGTTAAGGCTGCAGATGAAATCCGTGTTGCTAACCAACAGACCTGAGATGAGAAGAGTCCCTGGACCACACAGATCCACCATGGTAATCACAAAGGCCCTTGAAAGTGGAGGCGGATTGGAAAAGAGAACCAGGGAGTTAGGGAGAGATCTGAAGATGCTACACTGCTGGCTTGGAAGGTGGAGGGAGAGCCCCCAGACGAAGAATGCACACACTCTAGAAACTGGAAAAGGCAAAGAAATGGATTTTCTCAAGAGCCTCCGAGAGGATCACAGCCCTCTAACACCTTGATTTGAGCCCAGTAAAACCTGTGTTGGACTTCTAACCTACAAAACTGTAAGATAATACATTTGCATTGTTTTATGCAACTCAGTTTGAGGTGATATGCTAACAGCAGAGTAGAAAACTTATACAGTCAAGGAACAGGACTGCAATAACCCCTTGGTACCAACCTAGCGATCTGTTACATACCAATGCACTCCCCACGGAGGTCCAGCTGGAACCCTTTGTTGCACTCACACCGGTAGCTCCCAGGAGTTGGAATGCAGCGTCCATTCTGACAGAGGTAACGAAACAACTGGCAGTAGTCAGTGACGTTGACTGGCAGCACCCCTAAAGGAGTAACATTAGGATCCATTAAAATTATTATAACTAGAGCATCTTTCATCCGCACTTAATCTGGTAATAATGGGCAAGATGCTGGGTCATAAAGGAAGGGGACACTCTTTGGGCAGAGGTTATCTGGCTTCAATAAAGCAGACATCCATTCCTGCCTACTGAGTTCGCATGTGCACCGCGGTGTACATGGCCATGTGGCCCTCGTCTTCCACCTGCTCTTCCACCTGCTCCTCCCTACCCCTACCTACACGTCACTCTCGGGATTCCAGGTTGGAGAAATTACGTGGGCAACGAGTTATTGGCATTTACTTGCAAAGCTGTTTTGTATGATATATAACCCAAAGAATAATTTTATATTTCCTCTACAAATTCATCCTGTAAATCAGATTTAAATCTCTCCCAAAACTTGCTCACAGTTGACTAAAAACATCAATAACAAAAGGACATTAATCTCTGGAGAATATGAAACCCCCCATTTTTCTCTAAGCAACAGGATTATTGAGAAAGTTTTTGTACCATAGTTTATAAACTAAAATTTCATCTAAGATGTGGTAAACTTAATGACTAAAGCAGCATAAACAACAACAAAAAAATTAACCTGACTAATGCAAGAAAAATTGCTGGATGACTGTCCAGTTCTTACTTGGTGGTTCCCGAGACGGATACGGATATTCCACTGGTGGTCGAGGGACTGGAACTGGAGGTCCAGGAAGAAAGCCAGGAACAACAGGGTGAACTGGAGGAATGGGGCCAATGGGTGGGGGAGGATACACTGGTCTCTCAGGAATTATCATAGGGACAGAGCACAGCTTGTTGAAATCCTCTGGAAAAACACAACACAAAAGAACACAGCAGCTGAGCTGTAGCATATGTCACTGATCCATGGAGGTCATCCTTACTTTTCAAAGCAACATTCAAATGACACTGATCTTCAAACTGCATAGGTCAAATGAAGAAAAGGAAAACAGCCAACTGATTTCATACCCATCCCTAATACCTACAGCAGCAGCCATACTGGAACAATAATTCAAAACCCAAAACAAACTCCCCAAGGTGTGTACCAATGCCCCTCCAAAATCTAGGCAGTCTTTACTTATATCACAATTCATCTCAAGGAACAATACATAAAGGCCATTTTCTCCACCTAGTCACACCTGTGAATTCCACAGTACCCTAAGAGTACTTTGAAAAGCCTGGATTTTATTTTATGTGCAATGGAAAGCCACTGGAAGTCTTCAGCTGTGTTAGGACATGATCAGACGAACATTTTCAGAAGCTCATTCTTGCTAACATGAGGAGAATACATGGAGGGGCTCCAAGGCTGTTGCAGAACCAAGGACAATATAATGGTAGCTGGACAGGGAGGCAGTGATAGAATTGGACAGAAGAGGACAAATGTGAAGCATATTTTTGAGATACGTGGGTAGTGCTTGGTGCAGGAGTAAATGTCAGGGCAGGGGGAGCAGGGAATTGAGAGTGACTTCTAACTTTCTGGTTGAACAATTGGGTAGATGCTGGCACAGATTACTGAGGCAAGGAAAGGGCATGTTTGGTGGGTGGAAGCTAAGTTCCATTTGAACAGACATTACATAGCATTTGGATGTGAAGCCCATAGAAGTCAGGCTGGAGAGAGGTTTTGGAGTTATCAGTAGAGAGGTGTTCCCCCAAGCCATGGGGGTGGACACACTCATCTCAGAAAGGTGTGGAAAATGAGGAGAAGGGAGGATGGAGACAGAGCCCTGAGGAACACTCATCTGTAAAATACAACAAAGTGATGGTGGAGAGGAGGCTCATGGGGCAAAGAGGTGTTGGGGGTCAGCTGTTAATGCTGCATAATGATTCTCTCAACTAGGACAGTCTGACTTATGATGATTTCCATTTTTCAAAATGCCAGGTCTTTATTAGAAGAAATCATCTTTAGATTTGTGACACATTTTTTTCCTGGGCTTCCCAAGAGGGGTTTTTTAATGGGATCCAGGTTTCCAGAGATGTATTTACTTAAGTAATCTCTTTCATGTTTCTTGAAAATAGTAATATTTTGTCATAGTTACCTTCTCTAAGTAAATTAACAATGTGATTTTTAATGTAGTTTTACTCTCACCAGAATAATGATAATTTTATTATCACTGTCACACAGAGATTCTCCCATAGATACTTTCTACGTTAGTTTAATCCATTAATGGAAATTAGACCAATATCTTTCATTTCCTTATGGACTGAAATCTTACTTATTCTAGGACGTCACAAAATGTCTTAATGAGATGCATTCATAGTGCAACCTTCCACTCTCAGTCTAGCCCTTAAATTGTGTCTTACATCGCACATAAGAGGCATTCATTGACTATGTTGGATTTAATTGAATGCCAATTATATTAAGGGACTTCCTTTCCTTCTAAGCAATTGGATCTTTTTTTTTTTTTTTTAGTCTTTTAGCATTTATCTAAAAGAAGTTGCATAGCTTATCATAATGTCTGCTAGTTAGGTGGGTATACTGCTTTAAGCATGCCATTAAATTCATCTTGCCCTCTCCAGGAAAGTATATCAAACTGGGTCCTGTACCTTTCCTACTCTCTCCAGCCTCATAACTTTCCATTGAATCCCTCTGCATTCAAGATCAGCAACCTGGGGAGAATTTTGTTCCGCTGACGTCTATCTTTCCTATCTCCATTAAACCCAGAGGTAATACTGATTTTATGTTTTGAAGGGTTAAAAGCTGGACAATCTAAAACATTCCTTCCTGTATCATCACTCTCCATAAAAGGCCCAAGCTCTGTACCACTGGTACTGGAACATTTGAGCAAGCCAATAAACCTACCTGCAAACTAGTTTTCTCTATCAGCCTGCTCCGCCCTGGGCCATTATGAGGTTGCGCACCTTTCCGTGGTACACCTGGAAGAGCAGCTCCCTGCAAAGCTACACGAGGGTACCAGGGCTTCTGCCCTGTGAGTCCCAAAATAGATCTTCAGGCACCTAAACCTGCTCAAGTGTTCCCTCCCCTTTATTCAAGGCCTCCCCATAGGATGACAACCACATCGACGCTGCTGATTCCTAAGTTAACTTATGTATTTAAAAAGCAATTTTCCTGGTAACCAAGCCACATGTCTCAATCAGGAGTCATGTGTGTCTAAACAATGACCCACTAAGTGGTCCCCCTAGGGAGTGAAGGAAGGTGGGTTTTATTTTTAGGCCAGAGACAGTAAGCAAATCAAACAAAATATATGACTTGGTATATGTAAAAATATATTGAAAGATTTTATTGCTTTTTTAACCCACACATATAATTCTCAGCAATAAACAGAAATTTTATAGTAACATCTGTGAGCAATTATATAACCCCTGATAATGGGAAATACACATTCTGTGAATAGCATACTCTGAAGTATTCCATTAACTCAGCATCATCCATCCTCACCTTTGTTTTCTCTCCTAAGTTTCCCTGATTTAAACCCACTTTCCAGGAATTGGATTGAGAAGGAGATATAACCTCAGTTTTTACTTAGAACTGGTGGGAAAGAAGTCACTTGATAAATTGTTCACCTGAATACCTCCTACAAGTGAGATTTCGCTAAGTACTGTGGAATTGTTTTTAAAAAATGCGTAAGGAATATGGGACTATAATGATGAATGAGACCTCCTACTAAGACTTATCAACTAGCGAAAACACAATCCATGAACACACAGACACAAAGCAGAGCTGATGGGATTCACGCCACAGCACTGAGAAAAAAGGCAGCACTTCCAGCTCATTATCTCGGGAGACTCTCACGAATTAGGTCACACTTGAGCCTTAACAGCCAAGAGGCTGTACATAGATGGGCACGGGTGGCAGGGGTGGGAAAAGGGAGTAAGGGCCTGCACTGGGAAGAAAGATCAAGGAAAAAGAGCATCTGAGTTCAGAAATCCTGTGACTACGTTTGAGGAAAGCTTGATCATAAAATTTAACTAGAATGTAAAGCTATTAGAAAGAATGAGAGTTAAAAGATGAACTGGGATCACATTTGGGGACTCTAAATGCTAGGCTAGGTAGTAAAATTTTATTTTCAAGAAATAAAGTGACTTAGGCCAATATATATGGCCTGAGAGCATCCTGGGAAAATTTTTCTGGACATCTTTCCCTTCACTTTCCCCAGACATAATTTTTTTAAATTTCAGATGAGTTATGCTTTGGGAAATGTATGTGGCAGCTGTGGATTTCATTGAGACTAGTTAGGAGGCTACCACAACAGACCAGGCAAGAAAAAATGGACATTACATAGAAATGAATATGACAGATAAAAGAGATATTGTAAAAAAAATCAACAGAACTTGGCGACTAGGAAAAGGAAAGTGTCAGATGTTAGGGAAGGAGGAAATGTGTATCCAGAGTAACTCACCCGAAAAGCTCTGAGAGAGGTGCACTTCATTCTCCTGAGCATTTGAGGAGGACATGAAGGCCAAAAAAAATAGATGAGAATAAGAGGGAACAAGTACTTCCTGAAAATGTTGCTATTCAGCAGTCATAAGCAAGCTAAGTGGAAAGCAGTACCTGAAAACAGTGTTGCTTGTATGGACCTCTGTAGTTTCCCTATTGGATATCCAGGGATATTTCCCTGAATGTCATCTCTTTTACTGTGGGGAATCTTACCTACCTGGATTCCCGTTAAATCTGCCCCATGCACACCACCACGAGGCATGTGGGGCTGAGCTGGGACACCCTGCAGTAAAGGGGAAGGGCTCTTACCGGTTGCTCTGATGGGACACATCTCGGGAGCAATGCTGACCCCTGGAGACCAGCATCGGCCCATGTCACAGCAGCACTGCATTTTGGTTATGGACTGTGGCAGCTGGTTAGAACAGCGCCCATTTGCCAGGGCCGTGTAACAGTATCCTGGGCGAACGTCTGAGAGGACAAAAAAAAATACATATCACCGAGTTCAAACTTGTAACAACACTCTGCTGTCCCATCACCTCCAAGCTTCACACTTGTGCTCTGGCAGAAGGAACAGCTGCTCCTGCCCCCTGGAAGGGAAGCTGCATGCACTGCTCAGGAACAATGCTCCGTCAGAAATCCCTTCTTCGGCTCACACCTTTTGCCCCTGTGAGCTGGTGCACTTGGCCAAAGTCCCACATTCCAGTCCCAAGGTGGGAATGAATGATTACAACCACATGTGCCATAGGAAAAGAGAGACTGAGAAAATCACTGGCGGTGACAGTTAATTAGTTATAAAGACATGTCTCTCTACTGAAGGGAGACTGTGTTGTCCTTGGTTTCAAACTACTTAATTCGTGCCACTTTGGGCAAATATTGATATAAATCTATTTTAAAACAACATTAAGTCTGTACTATAGTCTACATTTCTAAAAGATCTTTCTTATTTTTCAGACTGAAACTGTGAGTCAGACTTGTGAGTTGTTTTTTTTTTTTTTTTATAGAACGAGCCACTTTGTAGTCAGATTCAATGCTTGTTCATCAAGATTTCCTTTTGTTCTGGGGCCCTAACAGATTTTATAAAGCACTAATTATTTACAAGTCCCAAACGCATGCGAGTCCAAGCTCTTAGCCCTATAGGAAACAATGGTTCTTGAAGATTTTTTTTTCCTTTGGCAGAAGGCATCATCTCAAAGCAACATGAGAAAACATATTTCTTTCTATATATCACTTTTATTGGGTTACATCATGTCTGACTGTCATGACAACAATGACACACTGAAGTACAACTCTGGGCTACCAAAAAAGAGCCCATGACACAGGAGAAACCTAACTGATTCATGGGCCTTTGAGGTAGAACCGGCAAACAGAGGAGGCAAGTAGCCCAGTGAACGCCTTGCTCTATCTGACGTACGTTAGATGCGGTATGAGAGGGTATGTCTCCAAGTACACACATCTCTATACAGTTGATATAAAATAAAGTTTTGAAATGTAAATAATATTTTAAATATGCCTGTCATTTAAAAGAATATAAGTGGTATATCCCTTTGTAAAATGCAGACGTTTTTAATAGCCAAAAATCTATCTGCATGTTTCCTATGAGTCTAAATATTAAATATTAAGTTTGCTCAGAGCAAGTTATACCTGTAATTGTTTTTATCTACACCCTTTAGGTGTTTTTAGGAACACAAGGCTTCAAATGTTAATGGTTGCAATAAATGAATAAAGTGAAACAAAATTAAAAAACAAGGCTAACTTAGAAACCAGTAAATTACTAACATCACGTGAAGGAGGCCACCACAAAGCCAGACAAACCATAGAATTATGAGTCAGCTTTAAAGGATACAAGATTATTTCCAAAAAGTACTTCAAACCACTAGCAAGAATACATGTGCTTTCCAGAAACTTTTTGTGGTCCCAGTTCCTATACCCCTGGTCATACTAACATTCTCAGCAAAGAGGCAGAACAAGTTTCCTTCCAGCCTGGCCCAGGGTAAAAGGCTGGAGATGGGTACAGAATGGTACGTTCTGCGAAGTCAAGGGTGGCACTTCCTCCTGAAGAAGGGGAAGAAACAGAATTTTCTACATACTAATTTGCTTTGTCTGAAAGCCACTAATACTTTGTATATTCAGTGATTAGTAAATATTTGGGGTACAGAAACCAAAGGCTGTTAAGGATAGAAAGAGATGTTCAAAACTGGCTTATGTCCCAGCTTCCAATGCATTTGGTGGTCTAAACCCAGTATAAACCCTTGACCAAAAATGTATGTACATTATTTTCAGCACAGGCTACCTTACAGAGCAAAGCTGGCACATACAACTAACTGCCAACAGAAAACTCTTAATGGGCTAATGTCTATTACTTGGCAAATTAACTATGGCACTATTTTACTGCCCAGCTGACTGACTTATATGTTCTATCAGTGGGTCTGAGGCTCTCGATCAAATTGATGAATGCTGAAAAAATTATCAGCCATATCTGGGTTGCCACAGTCCTTGATTTACAAATGGCACCTGCATACACAATGATCATTTTGCTCTATTTTTTTTTAAAGAAAGAGAGTCTTTGTTTAAAATGAACATTTACGCAACTTAAAATTTTGAAGTAAACCTATGGGCTAATAGAATAGATAAAGGAAAAGAAAAATCTGTGAAAACGAGGAAGAGTGTGAAGGAGTTGACCTCCAGACACACCAGCCTGAAGTTTCCCATGTCATCGGGCAGCCATGCCATGATAAGAGGGAAGGAAACCACTCTGGGGCTGGATCACTTTGCACAGAGGGGAAGGGGCAGCTTTAGGATAATATGAAGACCTACGGGAGCTGAAGAAGAATGTTAGGATTTGGAGGAGAGAAAGGGAGGTAGGGGGAACCACAGACAACGCCATCTATTTTAAATCTGCCCTGGCCAAGGCACTCGGCAGGAAAGGAATAGGAAACTTTCTTCCTTTCTCCCCTTCTGAAAAACGTGATTCTTCCTCTCAGGGCCCAGAAGTCACATTATATCAGAACAAATATATTATTGTAAATAGGTGTTTGCAGGTCATCCTAGCCTATCATTAGGCCTCTCCTATCCAATCACTAACATTGTTGTGTCCAACCAGGAGCTAGGAGCTGTGAGGCCTAAACTAGGTGTAGGACCCTGCAACTGATGTAATAGATACACTAACAGGGAGAGATAACCCTATACAAAGCGTTATAAAGTGCCAAAGAACGACCACAGAACACAAAATAAAATAAAGTAATACTGCCAGAGCTTACAGGACAAAGGGGGCACTGGGACCAAGGAGGTCTGAGAGTCTCAGAATACAGTGACAGAAGGTAAAAGAATTTCCTGCATGGAAGAGATACATAAGGAAATACTACATACAGGATTTTCTATTGGTTAGATTTACTAATTCCAAACAACCAATTTACCAACAAACCTTGGATCTGCATGTAAGTTGGAAATTATATGCATTTTCCTGCCAACAGGGATAATTTTGGAGGGGGTGGTGTCTCTCTGGTTTACCATGGCATAAAAAATATTAGCATTAGCAAAGGCAGAAATGTCATCTGGATAATTTTACATAATAAGTTGCTAATTATGGGTACAATAAAGTTCCAAAAATGGAGAAACAGCGCTGGCCTAGAGGTATGGCAAGAAAGAGTTACTGTATCGGGCTTCATCTGGGCCGAAGCAAGGGGAGGAGCCCAGACTGGGGACCAGGGTCCAGCTGGAAACCCACTTCCCTCCCTTATTAGTCACAGAAACGACTGGACCAAATTATTTGCCTGGACTCTCAGAACCTCAGCTTCTTCCCATCTACGGCACTGCTGTGAACATTAAATCAGGTAATTTCCATAAAATACCTCATACTGAGGAAGAGACCCATAAATCTTAGTTCCCTCCCTGCTCCCTTTCTTCCATAAAAAAATCACAAAGTATGGACACATTTAGTAAAAAGATAAGAATTTTTTAAATGTAAACAATCTGATATGTAAGTGGATTTTAATCATTTTAATGTAGTTTGAGGCTCTCTTTGAAGCTTAAAAAAAATCTACCCACTACCTGGCCAGGAAAGAACTTCTGCTCTACTGCTCTGCTAAGCACTTGCACTGGAGGTCATGCACTAGCTGGGACCATCTGGGCGGGAAAGGAGCTATGTCTTGCACTCTCCATCTTTCACTGCAGTCCCTGTATCTACAGAGAGATCCTGGAAAATCAAGCCGTTTGGGCATCACCATGGATTCTAAGGAAAGGTCAGATATCCTCCTTCACTAGTAATATTTATCCAAATGTCAACTGTAAGAGACTGCCCTCGGCTTTTATTATATGTGACTAAGTAAAGAGGAATTCAGAATTTCAAGTGCAATTTTGTTTTGGTCTGAAATCCATGGCCTGTGGTGAAGATGTGAAGCTGAGTGTCTTCAAAAATATGGCCAGAAACAAACATTGAAAGATCACATTCACTTTTCTCCAAAGCCATATGCCACAGGCTTCCTAGCTTTGTACTACTAATCAAGACTTGCTCACTTTGATACTCAGCAAGGACTTACTGAGCATCTACAACATGCAAGGAATTGTGCTGAGAACCACAGGGAGTTAAGGACAGCAGCTCCTGGTCTTTAAGGAGAGCTTACAACATAATTAGGGAGATAAGAACCTGCAGACCTAAAACCTCCCTATAAGGCCACTGATGAAAAGCATGTCCTCAGGTAAGGGAGAAATTGTTTCCAGGTAAGTGGATCTGGGACATCTTCAAAGACAGAGCACCTGAGAAGTGTGAAACAGGGCTGCAGTTGGGAAGAAGCGTGTCCTGAGTGGTGGGTGCAACATATATGATTACAGGCAGGAAGGAATGACGTTTATTGAGTTGTACACTTGAAACCTGTATGAATTTGCAAGCCAATGTCACCTCAATAAATTCAATAAAAACTTAAAAAAAAAGCAAATGGCCTGTTTGAGGGTGAGAAGCAGGGACTGTGCTGACAACTCAGCAAGGCCGGGAGGGGTGAGAGAGTGAAGCTTCTTAGCTGCCAGGCTGCACTCTCTGGAACTTGAACTTCATTCTAGAATTGAAGAATGTCTTAGCAATTGTTAAATCTGGCAGTTGTCAAATCTGTGTGTTTTTTGTTTTTTTTTTTTGAACAACAGAACCCCTTATTTAATTGACATTTTTCGTGGAAGTTTAATGTCCAATCAGATAAAAGCAGAGTTGCCCGGAGGGTGTGGGAGTTGGGGGACAGGAGCCCCTTCTATGCAGCCTCCCCGCTTTGATGACCCCTTTCTCCAACCCAAGCAGCTCTGGAGGGTCCACGGGACCGAAAACCACTAGTTTCCAAATCCTAATGGAAAACTACCAGAACTTTTGGAGCAAGAGAGTTATTTAATCAAAGCACTATTTTAGGAAGATAAATCTGATCAGATAAATTATAGAGAAGCCAGGAAGCAGGGAGACCAGTTAAAAGATCACAGCAAAACTTCAGACCTGAATTAACATAGGTCCCAGGAAAGGACTGAAGGTAGGGGGTCAAAAGAGAGAGGAGTCAAGGATGGCTTCATGGTTTGAAGTTAACTTAGGGACTGAGAATATCCATAGGGTCTCCGGGATCATCCCTCTTTACAGGAGGCATAAACCCTCAAACAAGACCACAGGCTACCTCTGTACTTTAAGAGGGTGCTTGACTGTTTAATAGATTTCCATAAATGTGCATTTTACATGAAGTGACAAATTATATGTCCCCTTCAACAAACTTGTTTGGAAAGATGTTCATTACGGAACTGATTTACAGAAGCCATATGTGGTGCTTCTAATTAAACCTACCTATGCATTTGGTACCATCGGGAGAGGTGTAGAAACCGAGTGGACATTTGCAAAAGTAACTGCTGACTGTGTTTGTACATTCGCCCCCATCACAGATTCCAGGAATGGTGCTGCATTCATCAATATCTAGAACATAAAGAAGAGTTTCAGTACTCATAGAACACAAGATAAACTGTCATTTCAAGGATTCAGATATAACATTAGTCAAATCATGTCGCCAGAAACAGTAATCTTTAAAGAATAAAAGCTACACATAAAATAGTGAATTCAAAGAGTGGACGCTTCTCCTCTAGACACAGGCTTACATTCGTTATTAGAGCAAAATAAAAGAATCTGCCCCTAAAAAATCTAAAAGTGTAATTTTGTCCCACCAAGTAACTACAGCATGCTAACATTCCAAATGTCACTTACTTTAAAATTCTCTTTTCCCTTCTCCCTCCATGGTTTGCATTGAGTTAAGCTTCCTTTCTATGTGATCGATATTGTGCACCAGTTCCTGCACTGCGTTTCAATCTGATCTCCCCCAAGCAGATACTAAATCCTACAGAAAAGACCATGTGGTCTGAGTGCTGACCAACACTTGGCCGAGCTGGTGTTCTCAGGGGCCCTCAGGCTGCCACACGGTGCTTTTCTGTGGGTTTGGCTGGAGAACTGTGGAGCCACTGGGATGCTTCACCCAGAGGGGTGACATGAGTAGGTGGCCTCCAGCTCTCAGCTTGTCCCCAGACTGCCAGAGCCACGGGAGACATCTCACCCGACACTACACCTGCCCCAGGAGCCCACACCCAATGACTGGCTGTGGATGGGAGAGGATGGTCTGCTCATCTTGCCCCATGGGGACAACTCTGAAAACCACTCCAGTTCCCCAACTGCCTGTGGGGTCAGCTGAGGACATAGCTGGGGTTAGTCTTCAGGGCCAGTGGCCACTTTGGATGAATCGGATCATTTCCTTCAAGGAGAGATTTTTCAAGAGCCAGAATCAGACACCGACAGTTGTCAGTAGATGTGGCATCAGCAAGGAATGCGAAGAAGCTGAGCACTTCCTGCTTAGGCTGCAGGTGAACACAGGGCACAGGGCTGGCCTCATCTCTGAGATAAGCAGGATTCTCTGCGCTGACCTAGGGAGAGTTACGGTTTGACCTAAATCTCCTGTGAGGATTGCAATGGTCAAACTAACACTGCTGGCATTCAGAAAGCCTTCAAGTTTAAAAATAAGAACATTTATTCTCCAGTTTAAGTACTGCTCTCTGCACTTACAAAGCTAAAGAGAGATCTAAGTGGACCGGATTCAAGTGTCTTCTGACTCAAGTTCACCCTGTTAGTCAGAAAGGCAACAGTGACATTTCATATGCAGTTTAATCTTTTTAAAAGCAAAATCCCTTTTCTTCTATGCTGGGTTACAGACTAAACCAAACCACGTCTCACTGCCTATATTAGAGCCAATGAGAACATAAACGGCGTTGTCATTGGGAAGTTGTGTAACGGTGAAGGTGCATATTCTATTCCCACAGATACATATTTCACTGGAGTTGGTGAAAGTCCAGCCGAGAAACAGCCAAGGGCAGAGCCGAAGGTTCCAGAACTGGCATAACACCTCAAAGCATATTTTAAGCCACTTCTTTAACTTTGATCCTTCTGTATTTGTAGGCCACACTCCTACTTACAAGCAACAAAAGCCAAACAAGTACATCAAAGAGTGTAGAGGATTTAACAACTTCATTTAAGGACAGAGGAGGATATAACTTAACACAAAGGTATTAAGAAGAATGTACCTTTCTGAAAGTGTCCCTAAAAGTTCATGTCTAAGTCATATAGTATCTATTAAAGATCCTGTAGGGAGATAGTGTCTATTAAAATAAATATTTTTCTACCTGTTAGTATAAATGATTGCTACCATGCCTACTAAGAACACCTAGCACACATCAATACCCAAAGACGTTAAGTGACAGCATGTATCAGAAAAGAAGTTATGTAACAAACAGAACCAATTCAGCAGCGGGGACACACGCTGCCCAGGTTCGAGTCGGACCTTTCCTGAAGATGCTCACAACAATAACAACGAGTAAACGTGGACTGAGTGCCAGGCATTGTCTAAGTGCCACGCGTCTGTCAACTCATCTAATTCTCGCTTTTGAGTTATGATCGTAAGACCTGATTTCTATAATTCTGGTGCCCAGGAGGCCTTCATGAGAAAAACTGGCATGAGTAAAACTCCAATTAGAGCAAAGAGGTTCATTTATAAAGTGACATTAAACCTGAGTCTCCACTGCTGAGGCAGGGTAGCGGGTAGGGGACAGGGTTTCCAGTTAGGTGCCTGTCCTCCAAGTTCAACAGGTTAGGAAACACACTGTAGTACAGCCTCCCTAATTTTCACACTGATCAAGGTGAAACTACCAGGCCATACTGTTCAGTTTGAAAAGGCGTAAATGGCTCTGAACTCCCTTCAGGGTCCTCCCTCAATGAACAGTCTTTCTCCGTCCTGTGTCGAGGGCCTTCCTACTTCCCCACACCACCTTGCTTCTTCAGTCCCACTGCTTTGCAGCAAAGGAAGCAACAGTCTGATTGCGTGACCAGGCTGTGGTGAACGTGCCTCACAGTAAACGGCTGGGATAAAGCGTTTGAATTGGAGTCACTTGTACTCTGAAACTCATTCACACTAATGTAGTATTTCTTCAGGCTCTTATCACCCTGCATTTATCTCCTTTCAATAGCATTTCAGGGATCCCACGTAGGAGAGAGTCTGGAAACAGTGGTTTTCTGGTTTCTGTAAGTCAGTCTGTGTCAAATGCCAGCCATTAAAGTGGATCAGTTTCAGGACCTCGTAAGCAGTGTGGCTTGGCTGGGAAGAGCTACTTCTGTGCTCTGGACACTTCCCCTGTTTCTTTGGGGCAGGAGGGAGAGGCAGAGTTACTGGGAGGTAGCTGTCCCCTAGGAGTGTCTGTGCCATCATTGGCTTCTTGCTGTGAACCTGGGAAGGGACACAAATGGCAGGTCCTTTCCTCCCTACTTGCTGCCCTGTCCTTTGTTCCTGGTCTTCCTTCTCTTGCCTCTGTGTCATCTGCTCTCCCTGGGTACTCTTCCTGTCCCTTGGCCACTTCCCTATCCTGGGGCTTCTCTTGCAGGAGGGGAGGAAGGTGGTGGCAGATGGGATGGAGGTTGGCCCAGGTTCTGGGATAGGTATCATTGGGACACTCAGCTATTCAGGGGCTCCATCCAAGGTCATGGACATCAGCCATGAGTGAGACACAGAGGAATCCAATTCACCTGATCTGAACTGTCTAGATTATTCACTGAGTGAGAAAAAAACCCTAAAAATTGAGGCAGCTATTTAAAAGCAGTATGTGACACTAATAGTTACAAATGTCACTAAGCCTGTGAGATGAATTTTGCTCTATTATACACATGAAATCCAGTGGGAAACGTGTGACCAAAAAGTAAACAAGCTGATTCTTCAAGTCATGTGGAAGAAAACACAGGCCATACTCTCTTACGGCGGCACCAGGTGCGTCAGCTGCCTGCTTTCTCACCCATGCAGCACCAGCAGTCTGAGCACAGCTGGAAAATAACGAGAAATGTGAAGAGGGAGCCTGGATGGTAGAACTGGAAAGAACCCCAGATACCATCTTGTTCAAACTCCTCCTTTGAAAGCTGAAGTAACTCAGAGCTGGTAATGACTTCTCCAAGATCACACAGAGGATGAGCGCCGTTACCAGGACTAGGGCCAAGTCTACCTTATTCCCAGGGCTCTCACATCTCTACCATAGAGATTTTGTTCAGCAACTGCATAGGGTGTCAACAGCCTTGCACAGTGAGAGTCGAGGGCCTGCAACCAGCTGTGGAAGATGGAGCCCTGTCCACGGCAGAGCCCCATCTAGGGGGGAGCCTCGTCTGTGGCAATGGGTTGAGTAGCCCCAGGAACTCTCCTTGATGCCTGAGCGATAAGAGCCCCTAATAGCAGGCAGTCATCAGATAAATATGCCATATTTCAGAAAGAAGAAGCCTCGGGTTTTTTGGCTCACATATTAGGGAGTGCACAAACTTAACAGCTACATTTTTTTAAAAGTCCTTTGCATCATGCAGTGGCTGTTACAGCCATTAAAGGCTGCGCTGGCAATAATCTAAATCCTAAAATATTAGTGGTTAATTAGGAATCCAAAGGGCTTCTTTCGGAACTAAAAACTAATCCTTTAATTACACTTTTTATTTCTTGATTTCCTCCCACAGCAACCTACGCAAACATGAACTTGGTTTCCACAGAGAAAATGCTGGTGTTCTTCCGGGGCACAGACTGCAGGGCCGTTGACAACAACAGAGGTAGCCCTGACCCTGTTTCCCTTTGCTCAAATCACAGCTCTAACTCCCAATCTTTTTCTTAAATTGATGCAAAACTAATAGTTATTATTTAATCACTTCAGCTAGTTAATTTACATTTCAAATCCACCTAAATTGTATGTTGATATAAGACTTGGTCCATAAACTTTTTTAAGTTTTGAGGAAAGGAGAATATTTGAAGAAGGGAGAACTCTCCCAAAGGAAGATCTCATGAAAAACTGCTTTTACCATCACAGAGGGAGTGAAGGTTAGCATCTTGTAAATTTGCTAAAGCATAGTTTTGGTTGGATTTTTTTATTACTGTGGGCTTCCAGGTACCTAGTTCCTTCCTCTCCAGCTCCAGAGGAAGATACATTTAAAAAGTCACCTGAAGTAATGATAAAGATGCCAGACCAATTTTCACAAGGGCCCAGAATCCTGCTGTGGCCTGAGCATCTTCCTAGGGTGCACGGATAGTCTCTTCATCTTTTCAGCAATGTGGCCAGATTTTCTGGAATTCCTCCTCTTGACCATCTGGAAATTACCCTATGCCCAGAGCTATGCCATCTCCATCGTGAGGCACTGCAGGGACCCAGCTCACCGAGCGTTCTCAGAGGACTTCCGATTTCTTTCCTCCCACAATGAGGCAGGGCACAGCCTCCAGACCAGAGTACATGTAGTACGAACAGGACATTCTCTTCCCAGTATCAATTTTGTGTAGAAAAATAAAAAGGAAGGGAAAAAAACCCATCATCTGAATTTAATGTAACAGTAGATGGCAAAGAAAGAAAAAAAAAGGTCTAGCCAAAAGTATTCTGTTTTTATCTTGCTACTGACTTCAATATGTAGCTGGGGGAAAAATATCTGTGGAAAAGGATTAAGTAATTCTCAGTCTGAATTTTTTGTCCATTAGATACACCACCATAATAGGTTTGCTAGCATTAATAAAAAGATTTTGAATCATTTTTCTTTCAGTCTGAATATTAAATCTGAGTGTCTCCTTTCTAGTTCAGAACCCTAGAAGGTGATCAGTCCTGACCGATGGGTCAGAGTGAATGGTAAGGGATGCAGGAGAACAATTCTAGTCCAGGCTGGAAGCTACCATAACGCCAGAACATGAAACAGCCTGGACAAGTCCTATGGACCATATTACCCTATCTTAAAACTGATTCTGTCTCTTGAAGCTGAATATACTAAGCTGAGAAAACCTAAAAATGTAAGACACAACCAGCTCATTGTCAACGTGGATTTTGCATGAGATAAATCTTAATAGCATATTAATGTCGTAAAGGACATGTATGACAATAACTAAAAATCTATACCATAATATTTTAAATATGTTTAACTCTTAGTAAATACAGTTGTTAAGGTAGAGGTAGTGAGTTACATCTAGGAAAAAAGACAATGTAAGTGCTAGAGCAGTACATCAAAAAGGGAGGTGAGGGTGTGGAGGGATGGAGCAAAAAGGAAAAGGAACTCATGGGCATGGACAGCAGGGTGCTGGTTGCTGGGGGCATGGTATATAAGGGGCTAAATGGTAATGGAAAAAATACAGTAAAGATTAAATTTTAAAAATAAATAAAAGTTATTTCCAGGTTTTAAAAAAGTAAATATTAGCATTCTGAATGACCTCAGAGAAGGCACTTCACATACCCAAGGCACAGCTCCTTAATTTATGATGTGAAAGGGTGGAACTAGGTAGGTCCTTACTCCTTTCAGTAACGACATTCTCTACTTCTCACTTAATCTACAGTAAAACTTCCGAAATACACTTGCCTATAGAGAGTCAACTTCATTGTTTTTTTAAACTTACAATGTTTGCAAGAGTCCTACTTGTCAGAAAGAACAGATATTTTTCACAGTTATTGAAACTGTTTATAGCATGTTGAAGAATACACCACTATACATTCTACGATAATAACTTAAAAACGACTCAAACACATAAAGGTAATTCTCTCAGGGCAAGCAGATACCAAACTTCTTATATATAATTTATGAATCACACCTCAAATTTCAATGTCTCTCATCTGTGTGATACACCACAGCTATCAGCAAAGAAAGATTAACGATCCGAGCCCAGACAAATGACTTAGAATAAACTATTTCTCCTTGCAAGGGTTTGGGCATATAGAAACAACAGCAAATGCTTTCGGCAAGAGTACACCCTTCTAAATAAGGCCTCATGTCACACCAGGTACAGTCAGTTGAGAATGAAAAGGTTTTCTCTGCTGGGCTTGATCAGAGATGTAGCCTTGGGAACGGTGTCATGTCACTGTTAGATGTTATGTATACGGTGTGTGCATGCCCTCACCAATGAAGAGAGGGTTCAATGCTGCCTGCTTATTTCCTGGATGTTTCCTTTTCATAAAAGATGTATTTATCACACATGGAAGCCAGGCCCCCTTTTGGCATATAGCAGAAGTGGTGAATATGAACACATTCTCTGTACGGATATTTTTAGAAACTTGATCTATAAACTAAATGCAAATAAACAAATCTACCTCAATTTATTTTTGTTTGATTAACATCAAAAGGTGCCCACCTTACAGGCAGAAAAGAAAATCCTAAACTTGTACTTGGAGAACAAATGAGTTAATAGATCACTTAAAAAAAAATCCAACATACATTTTAGCTAGAAAACAGCAGCAGATATGTTATTCTGAATTATATGGAACGATCAAATTTAAATCTCCAAAACTATGCAAAGACATATGTCTTGAACATTTTAACCCAAGTATCAGTTCAAAAATATTTCATGTTTTAATATTTAATTCAATTCAGATGGGTCTCTTACTTTGGGTCCATAAAAGTGGAAAAGGCTGCAGGGTTTTTCTGGTTCCACAGCACAAAGGCATATTATTCCTAGTAAGAATATTACATTTACTTGTTCACAGGAATGACAAAGACAGAAGAGGAATCAGGAACAATTCACAAAAAAGCTTGTCACTGATTTGGGTTCCACTTGCCCTCCACCCCCAACTGCAAAGCCTGGTATTTCTTACCTTCGCATTTTTGTGACACTTCATTAAATTTGTGTCCAGCAGGGCATTTGCACTCGAAAGACCCAACAGTATTAATGCAATTTCCTCCTTGACAGAGCCCAGGGATGGCCTGGCATTCATCCACATCTGTCAGATTTCAGGTGGGGCAGAGACAGGGTGAGAGACAGAGAGAGAGAGAATTTATACAAAATTCACTGATTCATATACAATATTCTTATGTTTTCTATAAGACGTTACAAGCATTCTTTATTTTTCTACCTTCCATCTTCCCTCATGCAGAGAAGAATATTTACACTAAACATGGTAGGTTTATCGAGCACGATGCACAGCACAAAGATACAATGACAATAGCGGTTGACAGCAAAAACTAGGGTTATTCAAGAAACCCATAGAATCAAAAGGCAACACATTTCTATACCAACACTGTCTTTGAGTTGTATTGAATAATTCGGTTAAAAAAAGAATTAAATAAGATGACTCGGACTACACAAGACAACTAATGCTTTTATACACATTAAGTGCAAAATGTTCACCTTATATTCCATAGAGCTGTTTTGTGCAATAAAAATTAAACCACCAGGAAATTAGGCCGAGAAGTGAGCTAAACCTCCAGATGAATGTACCTTGTTTGCAGAGCAGTGGCAAGAGAGAACCTTTTCAAGTCAGATGATGTCTGCTTCAGCTCAAAAGTCAAATCCACATCAAGCCCTACAAAATTCTACCTGATCCCTATACTCTTTGACCTCATCTCCTAACCTCCTCCCTCTCTCACTCTTCTCCATCCACAGCAGTTTCCTTGCCTTTCCTCAAACACACCAAAGATGCACCTGCCCCGGGCATGGCTTTGTGGTGGTGGCCCCCCTGCCTAGACTACTCTCCCTCCGTACAGCTGTGTGGATCATGTTGTCTTGTCCATCAGGTCTCTGCTCTAAAGGCACTTCAGAAGTGGACCCTTCCCTGAGTAGCAACACCTCCCTCCATCACTCACCACCCTCCTTAGTTACTCTGCTTATTTTTCTCCATAGGACGAATCACCAAGTGGCCTAATACCTAGGTTTGCTTTGTTTTGATTACAAACTGATTGCCTTCAATAGAGCAGGTTCTGTGTCCACTTTGTTCACTGCTGTATCCCCTGAACCCCAGGGATAAACCTGTGGATCCTATATTGAACCTCAAATATGAACCTTCCAGGAATAAAGGTAATCATTCCAGGCTCATTGCATTCAGCTAGAAAGATGGTGAATATGATGTATATTCTTTCCACCTCTTTATCCATGACATGCAAAGAACCCCAGAGAGGCAGTCTAATGTTTCATCCTCTGCTTTAGATATTTTTTTAGAAATCTAAAAGCCTAGTATACTCTTTAGTTTTACTCTTCATTGTGTGAAGCGAGAGAACAACTGTCAATCATAAGACCTCTAAATCCTGTGTTCTTAAAAAAAGCTGGCACCCAGGAAAAGGGGCATTAAAAGCACAGCAATTTATTTTACTATAAAAGTGCCACTTCCTGTTTTGAATGGGATGTCCTGACCCACAAATTAATGACTGCATGTGAAGTATAATTAAATTATGTTTTATAGTTGATATCAATTTTGTCTTAGACCAGAATTTTCCATTCAATTGATAGGCTGAATATGTTTATTAAAATGTTATTTAAGTCCTGGCCGGTGTGGTTCCATTGGTTTGAGTGTTGTCTCATGAACCAAAAGGTTGTAGGTTCAATTCCCCATCAGGGCATGTATACCTAGGTTGCAGGTTGGGCCCTGGTCAGAATGCATACAAGAGGTAAGAAATCAACGTTCCTCTCTTTCTCTCCCCCTCCCTTCCTCTCTCTCTGTAAAATCAATAGGCATGTCCTCAGGTGAGGATTAAAAAATGCTACTTAAAATTAAGATTGTACATATAGCAAAATGAGATAATCTTGCTGATTATGATTTTTGGCCAAAAATAAATATAGGTGAGGGTACTTCCTTACTGGCCATACAGTCCAAAATGAAGACAGAGTAAGCTCCCTGACAGAGTTCCCCACAGCCCCTCACAGCGGCCCAAGGACTGAGAACACCAGCAATGAGACAGAGCCCTGAGCTGACAGCAGAATCCCTCAAGGGGGGAAAAATGAAGAATTCTATTCTCAAAGTGGCACTACAATTTGCATTTGGACTCCATGGCTTTTCACAATTTTTTTCTTGGAAGTTGAATAGCAGAGCCAGGAAGGGCGAGAAAGAAAATGCTGAAACAGTCCAGACTGCATGAAATGACGAGCAAAGCTAAGGAGCAATAGCTCTTTCCTCTCCCTTCTCATTCTGTTTGCCCCCAATTATCTTAGCACCTCAGTCGCTGACTCACGGGCAGGCAGCTGGGCACTCAAAACCTGGCTCTCCTGTCAGCCAGTGAGTTCACTGGTGTTAGGTGACCACAGAGCACCAAGACCAAGAATTTCCTCAAAATTTACTGGGACGTTCTAAGGACGAGAAAAGTAAGAAGGCACCAAAGAAAGGGGAACTAAATTGACTCTTTATCTTATAAAATTGTACAAGTGACTCCTTTGGAATTCTGGGGTTTCCAAGTGACTTCTTGCTGTTTCTCACATTGAGAAGGTCGAGTTCAAAGGCATGCAAAGGAGTTGTATGTTGTACATAGAAGCCAGGGGCCAGCACCGGCGATGTTCATCAGGAGTGGAATTTATGAAAGTATAATTTAATGGAGACCCACACAACTGTGTGATTAAGCTCAAGTTCTGTTTTATTGCATATTATCCTTAGAATTAACATATAGAACAAAACCAAACTAGTCTCTGTTGGCCTCAGAAAACATACCCTGAATTTTCTGCTAATATTGCAACTTGCTAAAAAAGCACTGAAGATGTCTAGAGGAAACAGATTCAGCCTGGGAGTTTTCAATCCCATCAGTTTAGTGCAGGGCTGCCTCTGTGCACTTCCTCCTGCTTCCTGCCAGACAGCCAGACAATAAAAGAATTTGTACAGCTGGAAGAACAGGAGTAAAAGCCAAAAACGGAGTAAGGGCTTCTATGGGAGGCAGGAGAAAAAGCAAGCAGGCGACATCTGGGGATATTTAAAACTGTGAAACAAATCCTAATGTATTTCTGACTTGTAAAAAAATCATAATGTAGCGTGTAAAATGGGGAGAAACCATTTTCTCCAGGTCAACTAAGTACAACCTGTGAGATAGAGGAACTCCAATGATTTCAAATGAAGGGGAAAAAGTCAAGAAAAACAAACGACCTTGTTCACAAATTTTGCTTTGGGTTTATCCACAGCATTGCTATTAGGTGCAGCATTGCTATAACCAGAATCATAGCACCTCATGGCAACCTCTGGGGTCTGAGGGAGAAACTGCTGGCAAGGGAAAATCCAGGAAGACCAGCTGCTCTCTGGTGAGCCATCCTTCTAATGCCTAAGTTGGATATCATGCCGTCAGCAAAATCATGAAGTTATGTCTCTGACTCTGCTTTTCCATTCTCCCCAACAAAGTTGGAGAGAATGGCTCTCCAGAGCAAATAAGATGAAGCCATTAATAATTCCACCAGCCTGGGGTTTACCTTGACAAGCTCCTGTGCGGACATTGGGAATGAAGCCACGGCGACAGGGGTGGGGCTGGGCAGGGCACATCTCACAGGGGTGGCCCCAGGCTCTGCCAACGGTGGCGCAGCAGAGCGTTTTTGTGCAGACGATCCCACTGAGCTGTCCCTGGCACATCTGGTTGCTGATCACAGTAAAACATGGGCCTGTCCTGTAATCTGAAAATAAAGAAGGAGAATTCCATGAGAGCCCAGAAAACCAAGACCATCATGTAGAAGAAAAACTGTGCCCCATCTTGCTTAATTCCAAATCGAGGACTGGTCTTCAGGAACAGAACCACATGCCACTGACTTCATATGAAGCCCTGGAGAGACCATTCTACCCCCGAACCCCATTTTCCTCACTTACAAAACAGAGATATAAATGCCAGCTCCTACCCATCTTGAAGATGCTGTTGTGAGGATCAGATGAGCTAACAGATAACACAACGGTGATGTGCTATACAAATACAACATCCTAATATTATTACATATTCATTCACTCAAGAAAATGTTTCGGTGCTTGCTGTGAATCAGCTTCAAGTCTTATGTAGATGCTTCAGTAATCAGCAAACAAAACCCTTGCCCTCTCAGAGCTTATAGTCTATTACTATTCAGGCTGGAGGAAAGCAAAGAATTTCAAAACTTTCAATGAGGCAAGTCATGACACACTCTTCCTCGGCATTCCTTAAACAAAATCATTGGTTACCTGTTTCTTCCGGACTGAGTTCATCTTATTTTAAATATAAGCAAACCAAAAAAATTTTTTTAATTTAGCCACATAAAAGACATTAGGTATTTAATCTAATGAGTAAGGACACTGGTCTGAAATCACTGCAATCCCAGGGCAAAAGGACCATCTTACAGAAAACAGTAATAAGCTGAGGCCACAGGAGAATGTCCAAGTAGTCTCATAAAATACAATACAAGATCTGCCTTTTCTTTTCTTTTTTGTTTTTCCTAAAGGGAGAAAGTCCATCTGGATTCAGCAACCAGTAAACAAGAAAGCAGAAGGTGTAGTGAGCCCAGAAGACCAAAGCCAGGCTGTCCTCAGTGTCCTGTGAGAGAAATCGGGGCCATAATACCCTGTCTGTTCTACAGTGGCCTTGACTGATAAGGGAGGCTGGGCTGCGGAAAGACTCAGGGACTCCTATCCACTGCCCAACGTTGCATGCTTCCTTGTGTCAATTTTGTAAGTGCAGATACAGATAGAGTGTTTCCTGTGAGTCTCGGGAGGGACTAAATGACCTCAGTAAGTTCTTTTCACCACTGGATTCTACAGTTTTATGAAAATCACTGATGTGCCAATGAAACCACTGGGTTATGTTTTTATTTTTATTTTTTTCTTTCTTTCTCCAAGGAGCTCATGGGACATACACGTGCAATGTATTACGGATGACTCTTCATTACAGCATCAGCAGGACTAACATTAGACCCTTGTTCCCCTCCAGGCTCTATGTGCCCTGGCCCAGCCCACCTTTCTACCCTATCTCCAGACACTTCCTCAGTTTGTCTTTTTACTGTGTATGTTTTTTTTTTTTTTTACCCTACTAGTTATTTTTTACTTTCATATAGTAAAATACTAAGTATGTTTTAATATTCTTCATAATGCCAGATCTGTTGAAAATATGCTGTCTTCTTCCACAGACACTAAATTCAAACAAGAGTACAACAATTAAATGCTTGAGCTGTTGAATAAAGTCTCTGCCTTCATTTCATTCCGTCAGGAAAAAAAGAGTCACTTAGCACCATGGCAGTTTGCAACAAAATTGCTTTTAAATGCAGTAACTATGTGGACAAGGTGCAATGCTAAATCATCTTTCTTTACTTGGATCAATTCTTCCAAATATTGCCTATAGGCATTTAATAACTACTTCTGTGGTATACAATGTTTCTTTGTCTATTTTAATATTTTATCACATATTTTTGATTCAAAAATAATTATTAGGAAAAGGCATTAAGATGTAAATTAAAAAATAAAAATCTAATTATTTACAACTCTTCCCATAGCCCTTATATGTAATTACACATAAAGAAGCCTTTTATACCATATTGGTTATATTATGTTACATAATTTTGTGTGTGTGTGTGTGTGTGTGTGTGTGTTTTATTTTTTATCATAAAACACGAGTTGTACTAAATATACAATTTTGACTCCTGCTGTTTCTTCACTTGACATTGCCAAAAGCATTTTCTTATGTAATTAAATACCATTCCAAAATATGATTTTGATGGCTGCATAATTTTCCAACAAGTTATAGAATAATTTATTCAATAATGTTCACACTGTGTGTCATTTAAATTGCTCCTAGTTCCTCATTATTATACACAACATTCATGGTACATTACTGATGAATTCCTTTGGCATGAAAAATGTTTAGTCTCATGCAACAGCCATCAAGATTTTTATGACTCTATACATCTTGAGTCTCAGACTAGAAAGACCACAGCAACATAATCTTTTACTTAAAAAATAAATAAAACCCTCCATGTTAGGTGATGAGAAAGAAAATTTAGGTTTATTTCTTTTCTTTCCTCTTAATTTATTGAGACAAGTGCAAATGCTTTAATCAGATTTATGTTGGCATGCCATTTTCAATCTTTAAAAAACATAATGAAACATGAATTTTAATTTAAAATTCTCTCTTCAACACTCCTTGGATTTGTTTTTCCTTTTCATTTTGCCAAGAAACGCTAGAGAATTATCTTATATATGAGGACTGCAGAGATTCAGGGTAGGTGCAAATACTGTGCGTTGTGAGTGACACCAGCCAAATCAGGGCATAACACAAAAAGGCTAGGAAAATCTGATTCAGTCTTGTCTAACACTGGCTCATGACTTCAGACTTGAATTCCTCATTGGAAGGTCTTCATAAAAAGAAAAATAACCCTTAAGACTTTTCCAGGGTCAACAATATCTTGCTCTCATTTCAATATGAAACACATGGACTAGAAATGGCACTTGTTAATTCTGACAATATTTATTAGTCATCCCTAGAGCTCATAGGGACCAATCTTTATTAAATAGTCTGGATATTTGGCAAATAGTTTGAGTGTGTATAACAAAATTTATGGACTTAACACATTTCCACTCTAGATCCTTATCACCACGGACAAAGACCCCAGCTCATTTGCCAGTGAAGATTAGTTAGTGGACATAAATGTATTTCTAGAGCCATATTTTCAATAAAAATTGCTGATTGCAGAGGGAGAGGCATAATCTGGATGAAACAGAATTGGACCTAAACATCTCTTGGAAGGTCAAGGCTGTATTAACGTGGTTTCCAGTGCCATTCCTGTTTGGCAGCCTGTGCTCTCTGTCCCATACTTCATTTAAGTTGCCAAAGTCATGCTGTTTTTAGTGCAATCCTCCAGCCACAGGAAAAAAGGTCTGCCCACACTCCCAGCTCCTTCCTAATAATCCAATTACATACGATTATTCCCACAGCACTGATAATAGACTAAATTTACATACTCTTTTTATTTTTTTTTTCAAACAGTCCCAGCACTAGACAGGGAATGTGCCTAATTCAATGCTTGAATAACGCCTGACGCGTTCCTTCAATGTAAATCATTATTCCTAACGCAACTAAAATATAGTATTAAAAATACTTTCTGGTTGCAAATTGCTCTGCAATCACTTCCATATAAGACCTCCATGAACTGGGGCAACAAGCCAAGCCTTTCCAAAATTAAAATGCAATTTTACTTGTTTTTAACTGGCTTCCCCTAGTATAGCTAGTTCATGGGAAATTCTGCATCTAAATGTTCCCATTCTGAGTGGTTAGGCCCAAGGACCGTTCCCTGGTCCCAAAAGATTTGGCCTCAAGGCTTGAGATCTAACCAATGCCTGTCTGCAGCCTCCATCCTCAGCTCCTTCCCAGCTCTGCAGCTCAGAATGCTGTGACATACGGCGTTATTTTCACTTTCACTTGTAATCAGACTTAACCTGCAGTAACTATACCTTTCACAAAGAATATGCTGTGGTACAATGAATTCTTGTCACTCCTGCCCAGTCACTAAACCACAGACTGCAGGGAAGGCACAAGGATGTAATTTTGGGCCCTAGGCTCCCATGACTTTAAATCCTTTTCATAAAAATTACAAACAAGAGGATGTAATATCAATGTCAGGACAGAGAGGGTCACTGCATGCTTTCTCCTTCCAGGTAAGTTGCCCTGGGACAAATTGGTTTGCCGAGGTTTCCAATATATGGAATTCCAATACAACCTTCCAAGGAAGGAGTTCAGAGAACCTTTAGTCTGAAGAAAATCAAAGCCAAGAAGTCCCATGATCACAATCAGTCTCCTAACTGCTGCTGTTTCTTCTTTCTCCAGTCATTCTTAACCTTAGGACAGAACCAAATCACCAGGGGAGGCTCTTCAAAGTACCAACACCCAGGCCTCACCCCGTTCTCTCACAGTCTCCCCCACGGACCCTGAGTCACCGATGCAGCATGCGCGAAGGGCATCCGTGTTTTTGCATCAGTCTCCAGAGCGATTTTGCCTTCTAGTGCTCTAAGTTGAATGCGTCTCTATTTCTTTTTTACACTTTCTTGAGGAGTGCTTATGTTCCATCATTAATTACAGGTACATGCAAGATAGCTGACTGCTTACCTAAAAGTTTAACCTTAGAAATGTGAGAAAGCCCCAAAACTGGGATCGCTGTCATTCAACATAACCCATTATTTCTCAACCAGGACCACCCTTCTAACCACAGCAAAATAGTGTTCACTTCCATAGTGCTGACTGATTATGGGGCACCGTATCCTGTCCTTTATCAATTATACTATGCATAAACTCACTAAACCACATAGCAAATCAAAATTTAAAAAGACTAATCAGCCACTACTCCGTCGTGCTAAGAGTCGACTGAACTCACAGTGTTAGAATGCACACCTGTATACATGATATTACTCCACTAACACAAACTCCCACTTCCAGCTTCCACGTCCAGTGTGGGAGCTGCCAGCTGAATGAAATGCCAGGGGGATTCTCTGACCAGCTTCCTAACACAATGATCAACCTTCACATCAATAACACCGGGATTTAACTGTTAACTTCCGATCACTGTCACAGACCACTGAAATCCTCCCACTGACTTGATGAAATACAAAGTGCTAAGCATTATCTACGAATTTTATGCCCATAATAGTCAAACTTTGATCAAAGCAAGCTTCCAGACCTAGCTTCCGGTTGAAAGGACACACAGGGATAGAAGAACGAGATAAACAACACCATGAGGAAGCAATCAGAAAACCCAGAATTTGTGATTTTTCAAAGACAACACTCCTGAACTTTCCCAAGAGTAAATTACCCCCAGCATAAAAAAAAAGGTACAGGGATTATTTTACATTTAAAAAAACATAATAATCACATCTTAATTGGATACTGTTTCAAGAAGAGACAATGAGGAAATTTTATGTGGGCTGATATTCCATGATTTTGTGGAATCACTGATCCCTTAAATGTGGTCATGATGCTGTGCTATGTATGAGCATGGCCTTACTGTTCAGAGATGAAGTGCCATGAAGTGTGCAACATAATTTTCAAATGATAAAGCAAAAGAAACAGAATACAATTTTACATATATACACTCACAATATATAATTACATATACATAGACATTTAATGTATATCATGTACTACATAACATAGAGTATGTAATAATGTATACATATAACACTACAGGGTCTGGCAGAAGTTAACCCCATTGAGTGTGGTTGGTTGGGTATGTGAATGTCTCACAGGAGATGAACAGCAATTTGAACATTTCACCTAAAATGTCATGTGGTGTGCTTGAGTGTGATATTGTTATGTTACAGAATTACATGTTTATGATTTTGTAATAAAAGATTTTTATGTAATAAAAAGGGGTGTTACTTGTGCCAGACCCTGTATATACAATTATTATATATAAATATATATTTATAGGAATATATGCACACATACTTACATTCATACAGAGAGTATTATGTGTATAAAAATAGAAAATGTTATCAAATATTTAATGTAGGTAGTAGGTATATAGGTACACTTTACATCATTATTTCGACTTTAATTTAGGTTTGAAGTTTTTCAGAGTAAACGTTTTGGGGGACAGGGAATTCCTTTCTGGACTACTTTCGCTAAGAAATATTGCCTCTTCCGTTTTGTTCAAGCTATGTTTTGTTTTTTTTTTAACAATGATAAATTTCAAATATACTTTCCAATCCATACATTTTTATAAAATACTACATGCAAGATTACCATTGTCTGTGGTCAGCACAAGGTTACTTAAAGAATATGAACTTTTGAAAAAATTTACTAAACTACAACGCGCAAAATGTTGATCTTTAAGCAACTGGATCTGAGATATAGCTTAATTATAATGATTTTTAAAAAGCATTTTGAAATAAAGCAAAACTACTTCTATGTAAATATCTTCCCTGACTTTCAGCTTCTTTAATTCATAAATTAAAAGTATCACCATTATAAATGTGAACATCAAAACAGCAGAGGCAACATGACTTGCTGGGCACCATCTAACCGAAAATGCACCCTCCGCCATTCGCCAAACCCAGATCATAGTGCTCTGGAACCCAGCCCAACTACAGAAAATCGCTACCACATTTCATTGTATTCCTTGATGAAGAAAACAGTAAGCAATCCCGTTCATGGAAGAGAATACCTCATTTATGAATAATCATTTACCCGATATTATCGGCTCCCTCACTGCATCTCCTACACGTCATTGCTAACTTTCCCTT